>CM054777.1:7525000-10025000 GCA_028984075.1 Pieris mannii
TATTAGGGAGAATGTTATGGTATTTATAAATAGTATGCATGTTTTTCGGCGTAGGTTCAACAGAAACTAAAAACTGATACATATGAAGATATAGATGAGTTGTCTGCAGATATTGAACTCCTAGTAAACAATGCTAAAGCTTTTTATAAGCCAGAGTCAGAAGAATATAAAGATGCTAACCGAATGTGGAAATTGTATACAAAAACCAGACACAGTCTTGAAAGTGGTATGTTTTTTAATGTTGGCATATGTAATCTGTTATATTTGTTATATTATGTGAATAGTAAAAGTAAAGAAATTCTTAACAACCTTGTAGGTGAAGAAGTGAAAGTTCCTAAGGTATCTCGTACAAGCTCATCAAGTCGCAGATCAGATGTGGCTGAAGATATGTCAGAAACTTCTACTAATAATGAAGAGGACAGCATTTTTGAAGAACTTTTTAATGCTGTAAGTGTTTTTAATAATTGCAATGTAAAATTCTGTATTATGTAGGTAGCGCAATTGTACGTGCTACTTAATTTAAGTATGAGGATAACATTTTTTTAAATATGAAACATTATTAAAATCTCATCTTTAAAAAAATTTATGTCTTTTCATCTAGGTAATGACAGCAAATGCAGATGGCCGACCACTTTATGTTGCATTCCAATTCCTTCCATCAAAACGCCGCTATCCTGAGTACTACAATATAATAGACAGTCCCATTGACCTCAAAACTATAGCACAGAAGATACAAGGAAGTGAATACTCAAACTTAAGTGAATTGGAGAAAGATTTACTGTTAATGGCTAGAAATGCCTGTCTCTTCAATGAACCATACAGCCAGATATATAAGGATGCAAAAATGTTAAAGAAAGTATGTGTTTTTTGTACTGCATGGTCAGTTTTAGTTAAGAACTTAAAAAAAATTGAAACTGTCTTTTGTGCAAAAGATTGAGAAGTGAAACAAATGTCACCTTAAACCAATGTAATGTGCATATAATAAGTCATAATTGGTTATTTTGTTGTCAAAATACTAGTTGTAAATATAAACTCAAATCCCTTTATATCCCATCCCATCATAATTTGTTTACCTTTGTGTTTAACATTCTATTTTTTTCAGATAATCCAAACTCGTAAGCAAGAAATTGAGCAGCATGGACGACCCAAAGTGTCTGAGCGTATTCGCAGTAAGAGATCATCACGTGTTGTTCCACTTTTATCAAGTAGAACTATGGCCATCATGGAACCCCCGGGATCAGATGGAGAGCCCTCTGTTACGGTAAACATAGATAAATTTAGAAGAAAAGTATGCTGTAGTTCATGGAACTTCATGTTTTTACTATACATTTTTTCAGTCACAATTTATTCACTCAATTAAATATAGACATGTGTCTGCCCCATTTTCAGAACTTTGTACATCTTAGTACTATTTCACCACAATCAATTAGTGAAGTACATATAATGGAAATAAAAATAGTTTTGCCTGCCACAAATAGGCCTAATCAATAGATCAAAACTGTAGTGCAAAGTTTTTGTGTAATAATGATATGATAAACAAAACAAAATATATGTTAAATTATGCTTACAAGCATCATACAACATACATGTTCAGGAACTATAACTTATAAAACAGTAATTCAAATCATTAATTATATAATATATTAATGTATAAAAATGTAAATATTGTGAGATTTATTTTGATTATTTATTTATTCACACTTCGTTGCTAGAAAGAAACACAAATAACACAATACATATAAATTACAAGGGATGCAACGGGCGGCCTTATCGCTAACAAGCGATCTCTACCAGGCAACCCTAATAAGAAAGAAAACAATAAATAAAAAATGATGAGTGCAAGAAGTGCATAACCAGAAGTTATATAAAAACAAAATATATATATTAATCTGTAAAACCTTAATCTAGAGAAAAAAAAAAAAAAAAAAATTTATAACTAAATAAAACTAAAAAGAATCTTACAGATTCATGAACAGCAAATAGTGAATTACATAATATACAAAAAGAAGAGGAGATACAAGAATTACACAGGTCACGATTGATCAGGATATGATAAGGTTAGGAAATATTTATATAGAAGAGTTTTAAAAGACAATAGGGAGGAAGCCAATCGTATAGACTCAGGCAGCTTATTCCACAGCCTAATGGCGGAAATCCTAAATGAATTGCCTATGAAGGATGAGCTGTGGGATGGAATTTCCAATAGACATCTATTGGAAGAGCGTAGCGTATAGTTAGAAGGACCTAAGAATTTGAAATGATTTTTGAGATAAGGGGTTTTGGGATTGAAAAGAATTGAATATAGAAGTTGAAGAATATGAGCGTCACGTCTGAGTCGAATAGGTAGCCACCCCAGCTGCCTGCGGAACTTAGACACATGGTCATACTTCCTAAGACCAAATATAAAACGTATGCAGAAGTTCTGCAGGCGTTCGATCTTGTTGAGTAGCTCTTCATTCATATCGGAGGTGCACGAGTCCGCATAGTCGAGAATAGGAAGCAGAAGAGATTGCGCTAACATAGTTTTAGTGCGGATAGGAAGGAAATCAGAAAGACGTCTCAGAGAATTTGACGCGGCGTATAGTTTACGGCTCATTTCCTTTACGTGATGACCCCAGGATAGCGTTTGGTCGAAGAAGACCCCAAGGTTTTTACCATTTTTATTAAGAGCCAAAGGCACACCGTCAAGGTAAACGCCAGGGATCTGAGCCCATTTGACTCTTGAAATAAAGAAAGGGCTTCCTATGATAATTACTTGACTCTTGGTAGGATTAATTTTAAGACCAAAGTCTTTACTCCAGTTGGCTATATTTTGAAGAGCATCATTTATTGTTTGAATCGCAAGAGGAAGTCGATCCAGTGTAGACTGAACATAAATTTGGAGGTCATCAGCGTAAAGGTGATAATCAACCAAAAGACGTGCTGTCAATGTATTAATAAAGATAGAAAATAGAAGAGGCGAAAGTACTCCACCCTGCGGAACACCAGTACTTACGTCATTCCACTGCGAGTGTGTATCATTAATTTTAATACGCTGGCGACGACCGTTGAGATAGCTATCGAACCAAGCAATAGCGGATGGAGAGATTTTTAAAGAACGAAGCAACCCAAGCAGAATTTCAAAATTCACAGTATTGAAAGCATTGCTAAAGTCAAGCAGTCTCAATGGAGTCACCTCTCCGGGTTCGCGGGTGTCAATTGGCGTCCCCCAAGGCTCGATTCTCGGGCCTTTCTTATTTCTGATCTACATAAACGACCTCCCATTCTTTGTCAACGAAGTTCATGAGATGGTATTGTTTGCTGATGACACTTCACTTTTATTTAAAGTGAATAGGAAAAATATATTATTGAACGATGTAAACAATTCCATCTCTCGTATAGTTAACTGGTTTAATGTGAATAACTTACTGCTTAATGAGAATAAAACAAAATGTATTAGATTTACAACTAATAACGTAAAGCGAGAAATTGGTAACCTGAAAGTCAAGGACAGTGAACTAAACTTTGTTGACAAAATTGTTTTCCTAGGCATAACAATAGATAGTAAACTCCAGTGGGGCCCACACATAGAGACTCTTTCGAATAGGCTGAGCTCTGCAGCATATGCAGTAAAGAAAATCCGACAGCTTACTGATAAGGATACGGCTAAAATTGTGTACCATAGTTACTTTCACAGCGTAATGTCGTACGGTATTCTACTGTGGGGTGCTGCTGCAGAGTTTCAATCCATATTTGTGTTGCAGAAGCGGGCTGTTCGGGGTATTTGTTGTGTTTCCCCGAGGGAGTCGGTACGGAATAGATTTAAGGAACTAAATATTATGACAATATCCGGTCAATATATTCTTGAAGCCTTGTTGTATGTACAAAAAAACTTAAACGATTTCAAAACAAATGGTGACTTTCACCAGTATAATACGCGTAATAGAACTAATTTGAGTGTGCGACCAACCAGGCTCCAGAAGATAAACCACTCCTTATATGGAAATTGTATTCGTTTTTACAACAAACTCCCAAGCGAAATTAGAGAACTGTCACTAAATAAATTCAATGCCCTTGTTAAAAGTAAATTAATTAATAAAGCCTTTTATAAATGTGACGAATACGTGGCTTCGCATTAAAGGAGAGATAGAGAAGGTCATGGTGTGAGAAAGCGACAGCAGGAAGTTGCCCATACTTAGCCACAAGGTGAGGAGAAGAAACAAAAATAAGATCTAAAAGTGACGGAGTAAGACCGGGGATTTTATGCGTAGCATTGAGATGCAAGTTTTGTAAGTTGTAGGAGTGAGTCAAAGAAATAAGCCGTCTGGAGCGAGAATCATTTTTCAGCAGGCATGTGTGAAATTGTATTCGTTTTTACAACAAACTCCCAAGCGAAATTAGAGAACTGTCACTAAATAAATTCAATGCCCTTGTTAAAAGTAAATTAATTAATAAAGCCTTTTATAAATGTGACGAATACTTAAATTACCCTAATCCTTGGGATTGATTTGCTCCAGTTCAAACAATTTGTATTAAAAACTTGGCGATTGAAAAGAGTGGCGGAAAGTTTCTTGCCAGTTCTTCTTACCCGCTCTACGCCCTTGACTTGCGAACTGGTTGTAAATGTAAATTTACAGTTAATTTAATTTGTTTTTCTTGACGTTCATAAGTGTACATGTTTACCTAAATGAATAAAGATATTTTGATTTGATCAGAGTGAGAACAGTGAGCTGCCCATCATCCATCCCCCGACGAATATCGTCAGAGACCTTAACCAATGCAGTGTTGTAGTCGTGCTATGTATGCCCCGGGCGGAAACCCGATTGAAAAGGATCTAGAATGGAGTTCTTATTCAGAAATCCGCTAAGCTGCGAGTGTATAAGGCGCTCTAGAGCTTTAGATAGGAATGGTAGAATGGAAATGGGCCGGAAGTCAGATAGGTTAGTAGGATCAGGCCGTTTGGGAATAGGAATGACTAAACTATCTTTCCAGGAAGTAGGAAATTTACCAGTCTTAACTGAATAATTAAAGATATGAGTAATAACTTGAAGAACAGCTGGCAAGATAGGTAATATCATATCTCGACTAACTTGGTCACATCCGACAGCATCCGAAGAGATGGACCGGATGCAACCCTCCACTTCAGACTCGGTGAATTCAATGAAATTAAAGGGAATGAAGTTTGGAGTAGGAAGAGATGCTAGATTATTGAGTGTCTTCTCAAGAGAAGATTTATCATGGGTAGTAGAGGAGGTAAAGTGAGAGTTAAGATTGTCTATATCAATAGCTGAAGAAATATTATTCTGTGCCGCTCTGCCAATCCCCAAGTTTTTGAGGAACTTCCAGATTTTCGTGGTGTCGCCATTGGATATTGAATCGTGAATATGTTGTCTTTGAGCATCACGACAGCGAGTGTTACAACGATTACGAACTACTTTATATTTTTCGCGCTCTGCATCAGGTTTGGCGGTTCTCATTTTAGCTTTGGCTCTGTTTTTTTTGTGAATCAAACTTTTTATCTCATCAGAAAGCCAAGGAGCAGGTAAATGTTTAAGTTTAACACGTCTCACTGGGGCGTGCTTATCATAGAGGTTTGTGATAGAAGAGGTGAACAGCTCAACTTTGTCATCGAGGAAGGCTAAGTCGTAAAGACCACTCCAGTCGATTTTGAATGCATCACTAAGCAGGCTCTCATGATCGATTCCCCCAAAGCTGCGACGCATAACTACTGTCGATTTCTGCTTGGGTGGCTTCGCATTAAAGGAGAGATAGAGAAGGTCATGGTGTGAGAAAGCGACAGCAGGAAGTTGCCCATACTTAGCCACAAGGTGAGGAGAAGAAACAAAAATAAGATCTAAAAGTGACGGAGTAAGACCGGGGATTTTATGCGTAGCATTGAGATGCAAGTTTTGTAAGTTGTAGGAGTGAGTCAAAGAAATAAGCCGTCTGGAGCGAGAATCATTTTTCAGCAGGCATGTGTTAAAGTCACCCATGATTATTGTGTTTTTATATAAGGGAGAAAATTGATCAATAGCGTCTTCAAAGGAAGCAAAGTAGTCCACCGATGATGACGGGGAATAGAAGACTCCCAAGAGAAGCTTACAATTGGAGAGAAGAACTTCTATAAGGAGGTGCTCGGCTGCATTGCTAGGTGGAGGCTGTGGCGATGAGTTAATGATGGAAAAGGGAATGTGAGAACGCAAATAAATCGGTACACCACCTCCTCGCATGCTAATTCGGTCATTTCTAATTAAATTGTAACCAGGAAGAGAGTAAGTAACAGAGGAGAGGGAAGGATTGAACCATGTTTCAGAAATAAGTATGGCTTTAGAAGCCAACGTGAGCAGATCTGTGTGATGAGCTGGAACACTTTGAGCGTTAATGTGTATAACGTTAAAGTGCTTAGACAAGTTTTGGAAAATAGAGGATAAGGAATCAGGTAGGGGAGGCGTGGAAGAATCTATACTATGGAAGGAGTCACAATCGGACGATTCCAGAGATAAGAAATCAAGAGTTATCACCATTGCAATCCATGAATTCACAAAAGTATGATAATTTTTCAAGATATATCCAACAGACAATGAGATATGGCTATATCCAAGAACAAATCACACACACAAATAAACCTATATAACTATAAGAACACAAAAGAAAATAGTTATATAATAATAATAATATATAAGCAAACAGAAAACAAATTACAATTAAGTCCAAAAAATCACACTAGTTCGCTATGTGGGTATCGTATCAGAGCTATAGGTATCTCGTTAGAACACATTCAAAGTATAAGGATAATAATATGTTTAAATTATTTTACATTAAAAAAAATTATCTCACGAATTAAAAATAAAATAGAAACAAAAACATTGACGACATACAATATAACAATAATACATAATTACAATAGATTATAATCTCAATGAAATCAGATCTGATCTAAATATATATAATACCTTCAAAATCTATTATAACGACATCGAAGGGACTACTTATATTTGGTCATAAAAACCGATAGTCGTTAACAGTTTTGACAATTAAAGTCAGTCTTTATGATCATTTAACAAAAATCTTAAAAGCATTTAAAACTTTTTAAGGGTCGAGGTAAAACATTTCAGCCATCAGACGAAAGCGAAAGTGATGAAGATAAGAATGAAAATGAGGATTCGCCACAGTGGAAGTTATTAGAATCTGTCTGGCATCATATGGGCCCAGGTGGTGAGATTTTTTTACTATTTATATAGAAATTATTTATACATATTAATTAGAGCAGTGTTGGCCTAGTGGCTTCAGCGTGCGACTCTCATACCTGAGGTTCGATCCCCGGCTGTGCACCAATGGACTTTCTTTCTATGTGCGAATTTAACATTTGCTTGAACGGTGCAGGAAAACATCGTGAGGAAACCGACATACATGCCTTAGACCCAAAAAGTCAGGTACTAGGGGCTGATCACCTACTTGCCTATTAGATTTTAAAATGATCATGAAACAGATTCAGAAATCTGATGCCAGGACCTAAAGAGGTTGTAGCGCCACTGATAATAATAATATAGAAATTAAATATGTTATGGATTTAACATTTGCTCGAACGGTGAAGGAAAACATCGTGAGGAAACCGACATGTCTTAGACCTAAAAAGTCGACGGCGTGTGTCAGGCACTGGGGCTGATCACCTACTTGCCTATCAGATTTAAAAATGATCATGAAACATATTAAAAAATCTGAGGCCAAGACCTAAAGAGGTTGTAGCGCGACTGATTTATTTATTATGGTTTTGGCATACAATAGTCATACAAAACGGTTACTGTATTATTTTACATTTTTAAAATTGTTGTAATAACTTAATAGAATTTAGCATATTCGTGTTTGTTTGGTGTGATTCTGGTATTTTGCTAGCTAAGGAAGTTTATATACGCAGTTCAAATAGTTTTGAAGGTTTGCAAATATGATCGTTAATTTTCTGGCTTTACAAAGACATAATTTCCTGCTATCAAAACTTAGGTATAAAACTTATTGTGCAATAGGGATTATGCATATAATTAAGATTTGACTCAAATATTTTTAGAATATACGCCTACAGAAAACAAATACGTTCTGTGTTACGTGACGTCACTGGTCGTTTGAACGGCTCAAATGCCTCAAAGCTCTAAATTATTTCAAATTCAATGTCTTAATTTTCATATAGAATAATAATTTGAATATTCCCAAGACAGATTGGTTTTTCACTTTATGCCGGAGTTAATATAAAAATGCATTAATAATTTGGCGCGTATTAGTGTTATGTATAGCATACTATCTCCGTCTTAAATTTTTAATTACATAAAGAGCAGTTAGTCGCAAGCTATTTCCAATATTGTGTTTCTTCTAGCTACGTTTGTCAGGCTGGTTATTTTCAAAGACTAAATAGATATCTATATTTAAGTAGAGGACAAAAATAACATTTATAAGTGCTCCACCAGCTTCGCCATTCTGGAAGCTGCCATCGAGACGCGATCACCCGGACTACTATAAAGAAATCAAGAACCCGGTATCTTTGAATCAAATAAAGAACAAAATACGTCGAGGCAACTATGGGACTCTGTCGGAGGTGGCTGGCGACATGAATATAATGTTTGAGAACGCTAAACAGTATAATGTCGGCACATCAAGGATTTACAAGGATGCTGTTAAACTCCAAAGGTAATTGTAGGACAAGGTTATTTTAAAGAAATTCGTTATCTTAACGTATACATTGCAGTAAATTATACAATTCCTTTACCGAAATGTGTGCTGCGAGCTGTGATATCGAGTTCTTGGGAGATATGACTTCCACAAAAATAAATACAATACTCATATTTTATGGTCGTCATTGTTTTCATTAAAAAATTAATTGTAAATATACTATGAATTCAGATGTTTATATTGATTTTGATAAAGAATGGCCTTAAAGCATCTATTTAATTTTTATAAATCTTGATTTTCAAAAGAAAGTGCAAGTTATTTTAGTATTTTTCTGTTATAATTGGCAAGTTTTATTAAATAATCACAATAGGCTTATGATCATTACATATAATGTATTTATTAGCTTAATTTCTTTAAAATTTAAAATTATGAATATTTTTTTGAATTTCAAGTACCATGCTTTAGAACACGTAAAAGAAACGTACTAATTTGCATTCTTAATTCTGCTACGTCATCTGTCGACATATCTGTTACTGTTTAGTGTCACGTGATTGACGTATAAAAAACAATATTTAATTATGGATTCTTTTGATACATTTTTATTATTTACGGTTTTTTAAGCCGTTGTATACAGATTAAACTATTAATAGCCCGGTACTACCGACTAAAAATACTTTTTGTTTATAGTATACAGTGATTCAAAATGAGCGCAAAATACGCATTGTTAATAGTTTTGTTGCCGGTATAAACATTAACCTACATTTAACACCAATTTTCCATTCACAGAATAATGCAGCAGCGAGTCCAAGAGTTGCTGGATATCGTACAGAGTTCCTCCAGTGATGATGAAAGCCTGTCATCTGTCAAAAACCAATCACAAGCTACTCCAAGACCTAGAGGTAAGCATCGACGCATTTAAATTACTATGCAATTTAAATTGCAATGCTTTTCTTTTTCGCTTTTGAAAAAATACCAGTTTCTTTATTATATGCATATTTTTGTAGTGTGTATGTCTATAAATATCCTTTTGGTTCTAAAATTAAAATAAAATTAATAAATATATTTTTTTAATTATTATGAGAACAAAATAATCGATAGATCGTTCTGTAAAAATTTAATTGATATGTTACTGTCAGGTCGTCCACGCGTTAATCCAATCGCCGCACCATCGCCATCCCCATCACCATCGCTCAAACCTAATATGCCGCTGAAGAAGAAACTGCATTACATCTCCAAGCAGTTGGTGGAATTTACCTGCTCTGATGGAAGACAGCCCATGCTCCTCTTTATGGAGAAACCCAGCAAGAAGCTGTATCCCGAATACTATAATGTCATTGACCGGCCGATTGATATGCTTACTATTGAGGCTAATATCAAGGTAAATCTAAATTAAAAGTTCTTTTTCGTCTCTTTCTGTTGTGTGTGTACGGCCTTATGCAAAGAGACAATTTCAATTACATAAATGTAATATCAAACTTAATCTTTATTATGTCTAAACCACAAACATATTATCATGTTTCTATCTTACTAAATCTTTTAGACAAGTATGAGACGTATCAGCTAAGAAATTTTTTAAATTCTTTTATTAATATTTCGTTGCAATACAGTATACATAAGATCCACAACCTTACATCGGTTATCTGTAATCTATATATTTATCTTTAATAATTAAACCTCATACCTGAGGTCGTAGGTTCGATCCCCAGCTGTGCACCAATGGACTTTCTTTCTGTGTGCGGATTTAACATTTGCTCGAACGGTGAAGGAAAACATCGTGAGGAAACCGACATGTCTTAGACCCAAAAAGTCGACGGCGTGTGTCAGGCACTGGAGGCTGATCACCTACTTGCCTATTAGATTAAAAAATTGATTATGAAACAGATTCAGAAATCTGAGGCCAACACCTAAAGAGGTTGTAGTGCCACTGATTTATTTATTTTATAATATATAAAACCCTGAAAAAAACAATTTCTATAATACATAAATTCCTTATCAATTTCTATAATATTCACTTATTTCTTACAGAACGATCGTTATACCTCCGTGGATGAAATGGTCTCAGACTTCCGCTTGATGTTCTCAAACTGTCGTCAGTTTAACGAAGAAGGATCTATGATTTATGAGGTAAACATTTATGTTTTAGAAACCCATTGTAGTTAGTATTAGCCCGTAGTGTATACTAACATTTATGCATATTTTTGTTATTTCGGCCTGCGAATGCTAATGCAAAAGTTAGTTGCCAACATCGTAAAATAAATTTAAAAAAAAATACCGTACCCGGTAACTCATTAAAGGCTTGGAACGTAAGATTTATATGTGTGAACTTAATCTCCCATGTGTCAGAATTATGTAACCACGCGACAGATGTCAGAGCTCTAAATCTAATAAACTTCTGACATGTGTCAGAGTTAAGATTCGACTCTTAATTTGACCCTTAGTTCACACTTAGATATCTGGATTTTAGCCTAAATTTACTTTTGACTAAGGGGTAAGTGCTTATGTCAATATAACTGATGAAATATATGTATAGCACGTAGAGACAGAGATAGCTTTATTTTTTTTAGTATGTTCTTAATTTCATCACTTTTCATAGTTCCTGCATTATCTAACCTTGTCATGCATCATTTTTATTTTGTCTAACACTAACATAATTGTTTATAGAAGAGGATGCCATACAAGCAGAAGTCTATCGTAAAGGTATGTAAAGTCGGTGCTCATGGGCGTACAAAATAATATGCCGTGAATGTAAAGCTTGTCTTTCGAGTGAATTCTAGTAAATTAGTGGTTGTCGATTCGAGTGTTCTTATTTAAAAAAGATTTCAAACGTCTCATGGAATATTCTAGTCTGTGATGCTGTCTTTATCACACATTATCAAATAGAGACTTCAATGATTATATTTTAAGAATACAGTTTTGTATTCTTAGGTCATTAAAATCTTTGTTATTGTGCAAATACAAATTATTTTTTGTATATTTCTACAATATGATGTAAACCTATTGGTATTAATGCATGCAGTTTATAGTCATACAAAATTCGACCGACATAATAGTGATTTCTATCATGACTTAAAACCATTCAACCCTGGGTAGTTTTGCTGAGGACCACATTTGCCTGTAATTAGAGTAATCCATAGATGGCTCGTTCGTGTGTGTATTATTGACACTTAATTTCTGCTAAACATTACACTAATTTCACATTTGATTTGTTACTAGTTCTGTAGATAAAAAGTTTGTTGCAGGACGCAAATCTATTAGAACGCGTGCTGAACGAGAAAGTGAAGGACTTGAACAGTTGCGTCGAAAGGAAAACGCCAATAAAGACCATGAAGCCAGCCAAGTCCCGCCAGCTCACACCCTTTGAACAAAAATTACGAACATTGTATGACGCAATCAGGGATTATAGAGATCCTAAAGGTGATTTTTACTACAGTTTTGTCTATGCTTTTGTCCGCTGTTTGTTCTGATATGACACAGTTTCCGCACTTGTTACATATCTCAATTTAGGTGTTGTTGATTTAAGAATTTACATATGAAGTAATATAATCCTTAATCTGACATAACCTGTCAACTTTCTAGTATGATGTCAACTACGTACGTACAAAACGTATTACGCAGGTTCGCGTTAAATTAATTACGTCTTTTGATATTTTTGCGAATTTTCAATCTAATAAGCGAATTTATAACATTTATATAACTCCAAGTATTTATTTACCTACGATAGTGATGATGGTTACCATTCTTACGAAACAATGACAGTTGTCTAAAATAATTTTGCTAAAGATCCTTTATCCCGTTCGCTATTTTAACATCAATATAAAATGTGTTTAATAGTCAAGTTCTATTGTATGAATTTTTAGCTAATCGACAATTAGCACTGATATTCATGAAGCTTCCAAGTAAAACGGAATACCCAGATTACTACGAGCTGATAAAAAATCCTATTGACATGGAACGAATCGCCCACAAACTAAAGAACAGTGTCTATACCTCGGTTAACGAGTTGGCATCGGACTTCATACTAATGTTCGACAACGCTTGCAAATATAACGAGCCAGATTCGCAGATATATAAGGACGCACTGATCCTGCAAAGAGTTTGTTTGCAGACTAAGCAAATGTTGAGGTTAGAAATTTTGTTATAAATATACTCCAAATACTTTATTTTTTAATCCGATAATTAATTTTTGAATAACTACATTAATTATCTAAGGCATTTCGTGATTACCAGTTGTATATAGAGTTACTTGACATGTTATATATAACACGGCCTAACATTTTTAGTTTTTTTATTATTATTATTGCTTAAAATTATAAATAAACTAAGAGTACAAAGATACCTAAAATCACTAAGGTGTTTGGTGCCTAAAATATCTTCTCGGGACTCATCTCTTTCCTTTAAGAGTTAATAAGTTAATAGTTTAAATCATAAAGAAAATATTATTATTTAAATTATTAACTTATTATTTTAAGCCTATATTTATACCAAATTCGCATTATTTTCTTTTTTGGCTTTATTTGATTGATTTTATTTTATTTAATGACATATTTTCTACAGGGAGGATGACGATGCAGTACCAGATGTGCCAGCGGCAGTTCAGGATCTCTTGTTGAATCTTTTCACTACAGTCTATAATCATCAGGACGAGGAAGGAAGGTAATATATTCTAAATCAGTTGTATTGTTGTATATACAGTACTAGTACGCAAGAGTTTTTCTTTCTCTCTCTCTTTTTCAAAAGATCATTGACTACTCAAAAATGTAATAAGACAAAGAACACAAAAACCGCATCATTGAGGATATACTTATATTGTAATGCAATTTACATTTATTAGAACTTGATTGTCAATGGATGTCTAATACAAAGTAGATATTTTCAATATCACGTGTCGTACTCAATTTTTTTTAATTTCTGAAAAACGCTTATAAGACATTGAACAGGAGGCCATAAGCAATTCTAGATTAAGGATTTTTGGCCTTTCAAGTATTACATAAGTACTATTGGTACTTGATTTGGTGATTCAACAATAATCATCTAGCTTTTACATTATTACACATTACCCACACATTGTTTATACTTATAAAGAAGATGCCTTTTTTGAGTATTTTTACAAAAAAAAATAATACATTTATGTATGAGCTTTGCTTACTTTTGCTAAGCGGAGGGGAGGGGGGGGGGGATAAATTAAAGTAAATTTGCTTACGTAATAGTTTAACGGCCGCTGTGCATCGTAGTAATGAAATAAATTCCATATTTGAAATGCTTGGATAATTTCTTATTTTAAAATTAGAACGTTATCATATAAATATTATTTGCTTCTTTCAATCTGTCATAAACTATATGTTATAATATTTCAGGTGTTACTCAGATAGTATGGCTGAACTTCCGGAGCACGATGAAGCCGCGAATGGCGAGAAAGTGCGCGCCATTTCATTGGATCTTGTCAAACGTAGGCTCGACAAGGGTCTATACAAACGATTGGATCACTTCCAACAAGATATGTTTGCGGTTTTTGAGAGGTTTGTGTTATGCCTGCAACTATTTAAAGCCGTTTTAAAACATTTCTTGCTATAAGAACGAGGTATTGTATTACAATTAAACGCCAAAACAGTATATAAAAAATAGTTTTATTTTAAATATTTTGATTTTTTCTCTTTACATTTACAAAATTTCTTTCGCTAATTTTGTATCTCCATGTCAAATAATTCCTAAAAAAATAAAATTTTAATTATTTAAGTATGGTTATTCAGCATAATAAAAAATAAGTATTTCTTATTTGTATTGACTAAGAATGTAATGAATAAACTTTTATTTAGTTGTATACAAGGTATGAAGATGGTTGTGCGAAAAAAATGCACGTCGAGTTCGTTTTTTTAAGTTGGTTAAAATGATTTTTAGGGCCCGTCGACTTTCACGTACAGACAGTCAAATCTTTGAAGATTCTGTGGAGCTTCAGGCCTATTATATAGAACAACGTGACATTCTTTGTCGTAACACTTTGGTAACTCCAGCGTTGAACTTCACAAGAGATACCATGACAACGTCAGTGGAACTGGTGAAACAGTGCAAGCTATTGCAAGAGAACGATGAAGATGATGAGACCAGGTATGTGTCAGAAAATCTTAAAATACCAGTCCTAAACGAATTGAATTTTTACTTAAAATTTTGCATCATATGTCATTAAACTCTGTAATTGTTAATTAACTAACCCATGTTTATAGGTTTAACTCAGTCATAAGCAATTGAAAAATCTCATAAATAAACATGCTCTATATAGTCATCGAAAATATTTTAAATTCAATTACAACATTCAAAGATGATAATTAAAGGATATAATCTATATTTTAGATCGAGCACAGATGAATCCCTTCTATCAGGTGGTGCACCTCCCAAAACACAATATGGGAAAGGAGACTTCGTGTATATCCAGCCTGAACGTGGTACAAAAGAAGCCACTATTGTACAGATCGAGAGGTTGTTCACCAATACGGATAATGTACCTATGGTTTACGCTAACGTGTATTTCCGGTAAGTCTTATTGTAGTATTTATAGCACATAATAATGTATGTGTACACGGTAAACATCAAATAATTCAGAAGATTAGCCTTTTTATTTTTTGCTGTATAAAAATAAACTGCTCCTTGGATGTCTTTTTGTTTTCTAGAAAAATACTTGTAGTATCACAGATTTATTTCTTATAATTTTTATTACAGTTAAATAATTGTTTCATACAACTTTCAGCCCGCACGAAACGTTCCATGTGCGCACGCGCAAGTTCCTTCAACAGGAAGTGTTCAAGACTGAGACGCACCGTAGTGTGCCTTTGGAACAAGTGATTGGACGGTGTTATGTTATGAATGTCAAGGAGTACTTCAAGTTTAGGCCTGAAGGTTTGATATTCATACTAATCTCATATATTAAATAAAAAGAATTTTCTTCTAAAGTACGAATATTTATTGTCACTAATTAATTATTCCTGATATTTTTACTATGCTCTTTGTCTAATTTTTTTTATTATACAATTTAAGTTTTTGAAGCAATAATTTTTTTTATAAGAGGAATTTTTTTAATAAAAAATAGTAAACTAAATCTTAATTTTTCATATCATAAGTTCAGTTTAGAATTAAAGTATAGTTTTGACGTTTATTAGTATCACTAATCGCGTTATAAATTCTTGTCATCAGGCTATGCTGACAAGGACGTGTTTGTCTGTGAGAGCAGATACAATACAAAACATCGCTGGTTCAAGAAAATCAAGGTTTGGGAAGGGGCTGAGAAAGAGGCTACACTTTTACCACGGGAGGTGAGTGTCACATAAGCTCCCGGATATCAGACACATATTGGATTCCTATACATATCTGATTATAAAAAACACCGTTTTACCATAGTGCTCTTATCTTTTTTCATCACAGCGTAAACACAATTTGATAGAATGAAACGGAAAGTACTGAAATAATGCTATTTATTAGACTATTATTTATTTTATTAATAGGATGTTCCATGTTTCAACTGGATATAGTATTTCGACGCAAGGAGAATTTAGTTCGCCTTAAGACTTGATTAATAATCATTTATGTACGTTTGGCTCATTTCGAACTTCAAACTCGAGATTGGATGTATCGATTTGGCTTATTATGACCTTGAAATATTTGTGGATATTCAGGGAAGGTGGAAAAATAAGTAAATAAAATACTAAAAAACAAAAATCTTATTTTCAGTAATAACTATTCCTATCTTGGAAGTATTGATGTATTTTTGCTAATAAAACTGATTACTTGGTTATTATACATTTATAGATGACTTTAGAAATTTGTGTTCCATAGCTTTAATATCAATCAATCAATCAAAATTGATTTATTCAATTTAGATGCGTCTTAGGGCTTGTGAATGTCAAAAACGTTTACAAAATTCGCGAAAGAGCTAACCTACGCCATTCGTTCGCAACCGGGAGGCCTTGTTCTGAGAAGAACAGGCAAGAAACTCAGCAAGTTTTACCCTCTCTCTACATAACAATAATTCAAAGGAAAATGTCATAAACCACAATAATATGAAGTTCGATCTCATTGGTCTGTTTAAAAAAATGAAACAAGTTTGAACATAAAAATATATAAGATGACTGGGTCATTAAGTCAGTTGTGAAAATACAGTTCGATTTTTTCTTGAAGCGAATAATTGATATTTGTTGTGATAAAGGATTATTAACAAAAACATATTATGTTAAACTTCAGGTACCGTTGGAACCCAATAGAACAGTGTCAGTATTCCGTGAACGAGTTGAGAAGCATAAAGACGAGTTGGCGGAACTTGAAGTATTGGAGAATGTTCAAGAGAAAGATAGACCGGTACGTACCTTTATTATAAATGGATAATTTATCATTTGAAGTATTTTTTTATTTAAAGCTCATGCATGGCAATGGATCGTAATAGATGAATCAAATTCATATGTAGAGTATTTTTAGTAACAATTTTTCATTGTAATTTTATGTGGTAACTATAATAAAATAAAGAGTATATATCTTTATCTATCTGTAAAAAATAAGGCTATGTTCACAGTTATATGTGCCC
Source organism: Pieris mannii (assembly GCA_028984075.1). Classification (NCBI taxonomy): domain Eukaryota; kingdom Metazoa; phylum Arthropoda; class Insecta; order Lepidoptera; family Pieridae; genus Pieris; species Pieris mannii. Next base: position 7,542,201 of record CM054777.1, read on the forward strand.
CATGATTTCGACCACGCTAATTGATTGTGTGAGTGATTTTAGAGAATTTGTATGGCTAAAGTATTACATAATAAATGGACCATCCAACAGTATAAATACATACCAAAACCCTCATGGTCAATGATTAATCCATTATGTTTACCTTTGTTTCTATAGGACGTGGTAATGTACAACCCTCTTGGTACGGACGATGAGAATACATACTATGAACAATATAATACAGTGTGTTCGGGCGTCATCAAGACCGGAGACTACGTGTACGTCGTCACTGATGGGGGGACTCAGCTCATCGCGCAGGTTGACACTATTTGGGAGACTGGAGAGTGAGTTTCTGTATAAAGTTATATAAATTAATGTGAAATATTTTTTTAATACGAAAAAATGCTGACACGGCCGTTAAATAAATATTCGCTTGGAATAAATAAAATACGTTTATTTTGGAACATAAGATCATCTAGGTATCACTTATTCCACGTCAATCAATTCGAACCTGTAGGCATCCCTATTCATCGGGAAAGAAGACAGAGGGTGCAGGCCGAGAGAAAAAGCCGACGTAAAAAACTCTCGGTACTCTTTTAAAAAAGCAAATCATCAAACAATATTTAAAACAAATTTATCAAATTAATTAGAAGTAGCCTAGAATAGAATTGCTTCCATACAATTCTATCTTCTATACTTTTCTTTAATATAGAAACAATTAGTGGAAAAAACAAAGTAGTGTGTCTAAATAACTTGTGTTATAACAACTATTTGTTCTATAAGTTAAATGTTATATTTTTTTGTTTCAGTAACAAATGCTACTTCCGCGGTCCATTCTTTATTTTCCCGGCAGAGGTATCCAATATCATAAGCAAGGTAAATCCATATTTAATAAATAGTGATATTAATGATATTTTATCCTTACAAAGAACTTGTAAATACTGGCATTAGATATAAAAAGAGTGTGTGTACTTATGTACACGCGTTAGAAGTTATACTTCTTTGGCGTATCGAAAAAATAACGAAAATGCAGTAGTGATTAAGGATAAATAATAAAATTAGTAAAAAAAGGATTTTATTAGTAAATACTATCACCGTCGTATATGAAATTGATTTAAAAATACCAAAATAATATTAATTTATTCACACTGTTTAATTGTACTGTTACGAAACACGAGTTCTAAATCTTCTCTTATCGATTCTCATGCCACCTAGACCTAACTTCATTCTGTTAATTTCGTGTCACGGTGTACAACTTCAATAATAATAATAAAAGTGGTGCTTGCATAAATATAAATCATGACTTGAATGCCAACATTAGGGGTTCATGGGCCTCCAAATTCTGCGGTTGGAGTCGCTTAGTAAGTTAAAATATTACCGTGATATAGCAGAACAAATAAGGATTTCTATTGTCCAAAAAATAACGTAGCATTTATTTAAATATAATTGTGTCTTCACATAACTACTTTTTTAAATAGTATTTACTTGTATTTTCAGCCTTTCTACAAGCAAGAAGTACTGCTAACAACGCTACACGACACCAGTCCGTTGGTAGGCATTGTTGGGAAGTGTTCGGTTTTGGATTACGATGATTATCTCAAATGTAAGTATTTTCCAAAATTATGTGTTACTTATGTGTATTTGAAAGTGTAACAAAATTTAGATGGATATTTTTTTTTATTTTCAGCTAAATTTTTTGAAGTGTAAATATTTAAATTATCATTCACAAAGTTTTGATTTACAAAACAATTTTACAGGCGAACGTATTTTCAACTGTGTTTTGTTTTAAGTTTTGAAAGTAATAATAATTTTTCTTGTAAAACATAACATATTTTTTTTTTATTTTAGGCCGCCCTACAGAGATATCAGAGAACGACATATTCGTGTGCGAGTCGCTTTACGACGAATCGAATCGTATTGCGCGTAAACTGAAGTCTGGTTTGAGGAAGTTTGAACACACGAAAGACGTCACTGTTGATGAAGTAAGTGGAAAGAGGGCGTTCTCTGAGGATTTATTTTTTCTTCTTCAGTGTAGATATTCTATTAATTCGGTTTAATTCTAAAATCGTGCTGAAATAAGTTTTTATACATTGAAAATATTTTAAGACGCAAAAGCTATCATTAGATTTCATATGGTCCGGTGTTTCTGTTAGAAAGCTAACCAAAAATTAAGTTAATTCATGTACAGTGGCGCTATAACCTCTCAGGTTGGGCCTCAGAATTCTGTATGTTTCATGATGATTTGTTTTTTCTAATTTAGGTTAGGGTGATCAGTATTCCGTGCCTAACACATACCGTCGACTTTTTGAGTCTAGGGCATGCTGTTTTACTCCAACCAATCTATAACTAAATTTTTCAGATTTACTACTTCCCCAAACCTCTGGGTCCGCCCGCTCTTGCATCAGCGCAAGAAGTTACAACGGCAGTTGCGTTTGCGCAGAAAACGTACAATCCTCATAGCTCCGATTCTATGGTAAGTAGACGTGATAATAAATATATTGAGAGAAACTAGTTAGTAAAGAAGTCTATACTTAAATATTGCTCTTATATTAATTTTATTACTTCTCTTATCTAGCATGTCATTCTAATAAGTATTTTAAAGACCAGTTGCCGGTAATTTTAGAATTAAATAAATTTACTTCAAATATATATGAAAAAAAATATTAATTCTTCCAGGACGTAAAGCCTCAATTTACGAATCTCATAAACACAACAATAGGCAGTCAAGACGTGGAAATGATTCTGGAGAACTCTCTCGACGATTCCTTAGCGTCACCCGCAACGCCTTTGTCAATTGGTAAGTTAATCTTTACTGATAAATTAAAATTTGTCGTTGAGATATGATCAACTCTTTAAAATTCCATACCTCACCCGTAAAAAGTAAAACGGTCCAATTGAACTATTTTGTCCCTGTCTATCGAATTGAATTTATTCTGTGATGAAAAGTGAGGGAGATGAATTCTTTAAAACGGTGAAACTGGACTTATGTATCAAATATAATTAATAATAATAAAATAACGATAATTAAAAAAGTAAAAAAATTAGATGAAGGCACATAACAATATATTTTTATTAATAATGTTTAGTTATGTAATTAGACTATGCAGTGAACATTTATTTGTTTCAGGTGGTAATAGTAATCCATACAATCCATCTCTCATCCAAACTCCAACACAAGAGAAGAGTAATACTTCCTCTACTCCCACAACCGGCAAGAAGAAGAAAGATCAAAAGCAGAAGATCGTAACTGGATATATTCTTTATTCAAGCGAAGTTCGCAAAGCCATTGTCGCTAATAACCCAGAGTGTACTTTTGGTAAGACCTTTTAAATGATTCCAAAACTATTTTACAACTAAGTGTTATAAGAGTAGCTTTGTCAGTAAAAGAAAAGCTTATTTTAATTTTAAAAAAGAATTAAAAAGAGTAGTGGAGTGTTTATTGGCAGTTCTTCTCTTCCGTTCTACGCCCTTGATTGGAGAACTAGCAGTAAAAGTAAAATTAGAACCATTTAACGTATAATTCTTTTTTGACGTTAATAAGTGTACATTATGTTACCTACATGAATAAATGGTAAAAAAATATGTATATGCAAATCTTAACTGTAGTTCAAATATATGAAAACGTAAATTTTTGTTTAAACTTTACCAAAAAATACATGTATCAAAATGTCAAATGGACGCTTAAATTTTTTTGAAAACCAATTTCAAACGAAAATCGATACGGTTTGAAGCCATTAACTATTATAATTTGAAGTAGTTTAGAGGTCGCAGATTAAGTAAGAGAAAGAAAAATAAGTGTAATGTTTCAAATGCATATTTTTTATTATCGATTACTCCAATGCGACAACTTTTTACATTTATATCACATATGTACACTTAAAAAAAACAACACGAGTAAAATACATGTCGGTTAATCTATGCAGTTATTAGTTATGTCTAGACGTGTCATGTGTGCCGTTTTCGAGAGGTTAGTTTCTATTGAGGGTACGAATAACAACCGCGGTCGTTGCCTAACGTAACCATTTGCCGAGGCATGAGGCCTAGGCCTCAGGGCGGCAAATGGTAAAACGGATGGGTAAAACAATCTGGCAGTCCTAGGCACTGGAGGACTGCCATATTGTTTTCCTTTACGTGTGTACGTAAAACCTTTAAAATAGGTTTCGGAATTGTCGGTGCACTTACTTCTTAACTTCTATATAATTAAATGTCTGATTCATCACTGATTACAATTTAGATAATCCCAGACAAGATATATGTTCTAATAAATGGGTTGTTTTTCAGGTGAAATATCTCGAATAGTCGGCAATGAATGGCGGTCTCTGCCGGGATCGACGAAGCAGAGTTGGGAAGAAAGGGCTGCTAGGTGCAACGAAGAGACAGCCGCAAGACTTGCAGAGGAGATGAAAGAACTTGCTCAACATGTGAGTACTTTTCATATAATTCTGGAGGCGGCGGTTAAATAGGCATCGCCTGCCCTTCCAATACGCCATATCTCACTTAACATCAGGTTGGATTGTGGCCAAAAGTCTGTCCAGTACGGTATAAAAAAGAGGCTAATGATCGCATTTGAGACGCCGCCGAATCTAAGCGATTTTTTAAATTCATATTTTGGGATTGAATTCTATATTGAGATAAGAACTAGAGCTAATAAAGAAAACACTTTTTTTCGTTAAAAAAGAGTTTTCTTTAAATGTGTAAAAGTTATATTAATAAAAGACAATACAACTAGACTAATATTTAATTTAAAAAGTGCAGTTCATATAGACATGGCAACAGAAAAAATAAAATGTGAAATACATATAATTAGCGTTAGTTAGCGATTCTAAAATCAGGCCACGACATAGATTTTATATAAGTATATGTTTTTATTACATTTATATTTGTGATAAAACCTTGACAATTCTCTCTCATTATTTCAGACTACTATGGAAATGACGTACGAGTGCGCATGGGACACTTGTGACTACCAGTTTGAGGACCTAAATGATTGTATGGAACATTGCATTGGGGAGGGCGGAAATAGTAAGTATATGCATAAATAAAATTTTTGATGTTGTGATTAATGTATACAATACATTTTATAATATACTAACGACATAACATTTTAACGCTGCTAGTGATTGGAACATTTATTGAAACAAAGAAAAGCAAATTGGAACGTAAGTATCGTATTTTGGTGCGTTCATATATTGCATATTTTGATTATTCTCCAACCAGAATTATATTAATAATTATTAGTTGCTTCTCGATTGTTTCCCAATAATGTTTTGTATCCAATATATTTAATATTGTTACGAAGACGGTTCGACTGCAATGTCTCTAGATTTTTCTACGAGATAGGAACCGTCTCGAAGCTAGCCTAGAACGCCGTCCTACAAGAACCGAACAATGTGCGAAAGAGACAAACGTGCGTTCTAGAATTGTGCATTTGCTACTCAGTAGCGATCCTGCCTAGAGAATTCACGAATATTGTTGAAGCTTATTAGCAGGGATATATAAACGAGCCGAAACGCGACCGATTAGTTTTCAATGCGAATATATATATAATATCAAAAGATAAACACCGAAGAAAGTGCGAATAAAATGAAGACAAGTGATAAAGTACTTTGTGAAGTGTGCGTTATTAAAGTAATTAAGGTTTTTTTAAATTCTTTATTGGTTCCTTAAGAAATAAACCCTTGAAGAGCGTAGTATATTTTTTTTGATAGGATTATCTATCCGATCCTCGTAACAATATCACCACAAAACGTTACACTAACCACTAAACGCTAACGTTTTTTGTTCTTAAAGCGTGTCCTTTTTTATGGATTATAAAAATTAAATATATGTACGTATAAAATAATAAATTCGCACTTACAGCGGGCCACGTGCAACAACACTACCGAAGCGGAGCAAACGCTACAGAGAATAAAGAGTATCCGTGTTTATGGCGTACGTGCATGCGCGTACGTAAGGGACAGGCGCCATTCCCGAATCTGCCAAGGCTTCTACGACACGTACGCGACTTGCACATTAACAAGGGCAATGGAAAATTGACGGCCGTACATGAACGTTCACGGTAAGACTAAGTGTTGTTGTTTTCGTGTAACCTTTTTATCAGCAGCGTTACTATAGTCGTGTATAAACATTCATACTTTGTCTACAGGCAAGGTGTGACGCCTCACACAGATATATTTTTATATTGCATTTCGGGTCAAATTTTTATGTCTGGGCTCCTTGCAATACTTTATCCTCGCGGCAACACTTGCGTTTTTGTTTGTACGAATTAAGTACTGATTAATTTAAAGTATATTAAGTAAAATCAGAACTGAATGATTTTTTAATCGTTATAATACCTTTATATTGATTTCAATGCACTTTCTACAACTGAAAGCTTTAAATTCAATTGATGTATTCAAGTGACGTAAATCATTGTGCATAAAATATTACCATCTCAAAATATCCTTATGCTTAACTTACCTGCCTTTACAGAATTACTGTTTTCATCTTAATTAACTACTTAATATCTGCAGAAACTTTCTTCCATCGACGAAGAAGCCGCCGAAAGCTTACACAACGACGCTACGTGCAGGGGTCTTGTCACCTGGTGGTAAATATTACACAATTCATAAAATTTACAGAAATGTCATTTAATAACAAATAATATTTTTTCTCAGAAATAAGTTCCAATGGAGGGCAAGTACTTTGCCCCCCTTTTTTTTATTCATGTCTTATCTAGCTCTTCTGATCTATATAAATTAAGATATGCTATTACCTTCATAGAATATTAAACAATATCTACTTATAGAGCATTCTTACCCGCTCTGCGCCCTTGACTTGCGAACTGGTTGTAAATGTAAATTTACAGTTAATTTAATTTGTTTTTCTTGACGTTCATAAGTGTACATGTTTACCTAAATGAATAAAGATATTTTGATTTGATTTACTTTATATGAAAAACCGAAGGCTGTTTACAATTCGTGCCTTTTTTTTAATTCTTAACGCCCGAACTCAATAATTAATACACAATCTCAGATTGAAAACAATCTGAGATCAGACCGTGACAGTCGTACGATCTCCTATCTGCATCCTAATAACCTACGATGACAATCCATTTTTGGTGATGGATAGAATACAATCTCTTCGCTCTTTACATTCATATCTCATTATTAATATAAATCAAATAAAGTAAATAAAACGTTACAAATAATATAAAAATATACATGTCTATGTTTAAAACATATCAAATAGCTTTTTTCATTATTTTAAAAACTGGTGTAAGTTAAAATCTTAAGATATTGGCACAGTTGAACTGTCATTTTCATACAAAGGTTTATCCATATACACCTATCGGACCTACCATGGATAGCTTGTATCGACAGATGGCTATTACAATCTGTCGATTGGTTATTGGCACACGTTTATCAATATTTGGATTAAGATGTCTATTTCAGACAAAGTCAAAATTGGATTGAGTTAGGTTATTGGGTTTGGGCGTAAATGAGGTTAAATTTTTTTAGCATCTCTTTCGGGCATGTCGCCGATGGCTCGTAGCACGCCAAGTCCGGGTTGCGGCGAAGGTGGGGTGCCCCCCACCGGAACCCGACCAGCCTTGGAGCCCCTTTTCGTTTCCGCGCCACCCAGAGTGCAACGTGTTACACACTCTGACACATACATCAGGTACACATTTAATCTTCTCTATATATGCCTTGTATATAACTGTACCGAGTTTGAAAACGAACTAAACGCTAATGTTGGGTAAAATATTTATATATAAAACAATATAGTTAGAAATTATTTCTGCAGATGTATACTTCAGTCATACTCGTGGTAGGCTACTGGCCAATTTAATTACGATCAAATTTTTTCGTTTTTAGAGTAATCTTCAGGCATCCGTATGTCTTACAAATATTGGAATTTAACATACGAGTCATAGTTCGCGTTAAGTCTCGACTTTGATTCTTTACTTATACTATTGAAATTTATTGTTAAATTTTGTACACAGTACAATTAGCACATTTAATTTAATAACTGTTACATATTATTAATATAAAGGATACTAATTTTAAAACATAACCTTCACAGATACATTGAAGGTCTTCACTCAGAGCAAAAGTACATAACCCCATGGGAGAAATCGCTTACCCCGATGCCAGCAAATCCAGACCCTTCGCATTTCAATATGCACAAACTTCCGGCACACTGGATGACAGAAGACGCCGTCAACGGATACTTGGCTCATGACAAGACACTTTCAGAGACAGATATACAAAAAATGGATCAAAACACAAAGATTTTGAAGGGGCTTTGCTCTCTAAGAGATTTTTTGATGAAAGACGCCTATGTTATTGCTAAATCATATTCTTAAATTTCGAGGTATGTAAGATTGTTTAAAATTTATACCACTTAAAATTAGTGTAAGATTATCATCATATAGTATAAGGGACAATCATTTTATATAAAAATAAAGTATATTATAAAAATTGCTGTTTTTTCTGTCTGTAGTCTTTTTTGATTTACAGCCCACACTTAGATTACACTCCACAATTAAGCTAGTTATGTAATTTATATAGAGAACATTTTTTTATTTATTTTAAAGAAGAAATAATAAATGGAATATGGTAAATAAATAATACAGTAATAAAGCTTACATCACATTTTATTAAGACTTAATTATTATTATAAATATGAAAAATACGATACATTTTGTATGGCATAACTTAACAACAACTTATAACTTAAACACTCTCTACCTCTTCTTTCATGAGCCTTATAAGTTCGTTAAATTTGCTGCCGTCAAATATGAGTACCTGAAATTAATGTTTCATAAGTTTCTAAATAACTTTGTTGTCACACAAAAAGATGGATAATAGGATAATACTTGAATTCCTAAGCCTTTGTTTACTGAGATTACATTATTTAAATGTATTTGTTGTTTCTTTAATCGTTTTTCCCTGTATAAACTACTTATAGGATCTAGTTGCTTTAATAATTAATTTCTATAAAGAACTAGTTAATCCTAGGGCCGTATGTATTAAATACAGAGAGAAATTCATTGATATAAGTCTCCAGAACACAAACCGAGAATTTATTTTTAGAAACCAAGCTTACATTGCTATGTTTAATGGACTTTGTTGAAGGGATAACTAAATTTAAATAATAAGTTATACCTTTCGGTATGGTGTCATTGCACCTCCTTCGTATTCCCACTGAGAAAGTTCTGCTTGTTCAGTTACATCTACTTCAAAGTTAGCGATTGCTACATCTAATAAAGGTTTTTCTTCTTGATTGGCAAACAGTATATCAGATTCATCTTCTGGAAAAATATTCTTAAGATAAGTATTTTGGTAATAAAACATATAACTTATATGATGATTGATGCTTAAACTAGACTTGTATGATATAAGTCAAGTTTAAGCATCAATGTTATTACAAATAATGAGTATTACAACACCTTTAGAAATTAAGTTGTTCATGTTGTATGTACATTGATTGAATAATGTATTATAAAATTAAACATATTTATTACTTTGACTTACCACTAGTTTTATAAGTTTTGCAAATCCATAGGAGATACTGGAATGTATAGGGCATGTTGCGTTTTACTGCTCTATCCACCTCCGATTGTAATGAGGAGAAAAGTGGCACACTAATTGCTGCTGGAATGTTTAGGATCCTAGAAAAAATGTTTTCTTTAACCTGCTAAATGCTTGTTTATCTATTTCTATAATTTATTTTAGGCAACAAACTAAACTGCTGAATGGTTTATAATGTACACATACAGTAGATCAACATGTGTGAGCAGAATGAAATAAAATAAGTAGTTAATTTAATGGCTTTAACAGGTAGCTGATAAGAATTCTACTATTCTTGATACTACAAAAAAGGATTATATAAGATATATTCACTAAAAAATTTAGGAAATATATTACCTTTCATTTATGATTAGTCCAACTTGGCTAGCATCATCTGACAAGATCTTGTTGAGTAGAGTTTTTGTCTTTTCATCAGCATTGTCATTCGCTAGTGTGGTTAGTAGAGCTCTGATTTGTTTGATACATTGCTCATCCTGTAAGCATTATAGTATTGATAACTGAAGTGAAGTCCCATAGTTCATAAACTGTTTTACCAATAAACAAATTATGTGGCCAATTAAAGGTATACAAGTCAGTCAGGTATTAACCTTTACAGAGAAAATTTTTAATATTGTAATAAATTAAATTCTTTAGTAAATTTACCTTTTTCTTTGTAATATTGATAAGTGTAGTAACTCCAAATACACCATCGCCAACATCATCGTCATCATCATCAATACCATCATCCAAACATTGTTTTACCACACTTCCCACATAGTTTTGTGCTGAAATTATTTGTTTTGAAGAGATACTAATTACAGTAAAATAGTACCTGAATAGTCAAACTATTTTTAAACAAATTTATACTTACAAATAATGATTTGAGCTAGGGCTCCCAGATCAACATTTGATTTTAAGAACAGCTGCCTTAACAGTTGTTTAATTCCATGATAGTCACAGTCTTCTGGATTTCTGCCTTCAAAGTCTGCTTGGAGTTCCTAAGAACACAAAAATCTTCAAACTAACGTATAACTGAAAACTGATACTTTCAGATACATCCTGAAAAATCCTGACTTTCGGCTGTCGTTAGAAAACTATTTTTACAGTAATATTGCTAACTTTAGAAAACTAATAGACGAAAACATCACTGCTCTGCTTAGTATTTCTAGAAAAACCTCTTAATGTATCGTATGTTTAACACGATGCTAAGTTAAAAAGAACATGTGCCTTATAGGTTATGTTATTACCTTCTCACCGACATAGTTTCCATCAGAATCAACATCGGAGTCCCTGTCGCTATCTAACTCTTGTTCCTCTTCACTTTCACTTACATCCTCTACCTTATTCTTTTTGTTAGACATCTTAATTAATATTTTTCCACGCGCCGATAGAAACAAACAAATGTCTAGACTTGGAAAATGTCAAATTCGAGGATCTGAGAAATGAATAATTGACACTTGACAGTTTGGTATTTTTGAAAACCGTAGGACGAGTGCTTTGAGATTTAAAAACAAAAAAAAATTTCAATACTCAAAGATTTTCTTTTAAGGAATAACAATATTTTTATGTACAAAGATGATTTTCTATTTCATACATTTTTTGACAAAGGAAGACTATTGGTAGAAAGAACGCCATCTCTGAACTATTCTATGTACTTAAGTAAGTTGTAAAACGACTCAACAAATCTCGTTCACTTATTATGATATTTATTTTGTTTATTATTTATATCATATACTAGTTAGCGCTGATATAAAATAATAAAATACATATTTTATATTTTTAGGAGATTAAAGCAGCCTTTATGCTTCATTCTATAAACTGGTACAATATATGTTACTTATTTCAGAAAGTGTATATCGTCCCCGTAGAGCGAAAACTCATTAAGTCCAAAAAACCTGTTTCGAGATAATGAGGGTTAAAGTTTTGAAATATATAAATTGCCATAACTTTAGCATGTCATGACATATTTATATCATTTTAGTTTCATTTTAAAGGAATTCAAATTAAGTTATAATGATGCTAGCTACCCAATGTGATAATTAAGTTATTACTGAGAAAACTTAAAAAAAAACATTTAATTACATGTTCTCTATAGAATATCCGATGTAGTATGAATTAGTTTTCGCCCCGAGTTAGTTATTTTTCACTCAGATCGAATTTATTTTTATAAAAAATAACTTGATTTGGGTAATTTACGACTAACTGGTGGATATACTTACAAAATATACTTAATGAAAAATAACTTAAGAGTTAAAAGGGCTTATTGTTTTATAATACTATGAAATCAAACTACTTTTATTTAAAAAATCTTCTATACTTCCTATACATATTATAATTATGGAGATAAATCAATCGTTTTGCAAAAATAGAAGTAAAATTTTAATATTTTTACTCCACTAACTCATCTTCTTCTTCCTCTCTGGCGTCCCTGCTCCAAAAGTCGATCAATTTTGTCTTTACTCGTCGGTTAAGACTGATACCACAAGTAAAGTCTCGTGGAAATATCCTTTGGCACTTAAATTAATAAGATCTTTCTTTTTTGCATCTGATAGGCAGTGGCGCGGAGTATGCTTGAGGTATCTTAACGCTTCTAACAGTTCTTCTGTAGTTTGTACGTAATTATTATCTTGGCTTTCTTTGACACTTGACACAGTCAAACATTACCCTGCTATATAAGGGAGATAAATATGAAATCGGAAACTACCGCCCTATTAGTCTAATGTCTAATGTATATAAAATATTTGCTACGGTCTTTCTCAAACGTATCAAAAGAGATTAGACAACCAGCAACCCATTGAGCAGGCAGGCTTTCGAAAGGAGTACTCTGTCATTGACCACATTCTTGTAGTGCGCCAAGTTCTGGAGAAGTACAACGAATACCAGCGTACGTATTACATTGCATTTATCGATTACAATAAGGCATTCGACTCTTTGTTTCATGGAAAGATTTTGGAGGCATTGGTTGAGCAAGGAATTGAACACAAATATATTAGACGAATAAAAAATGTTTATAGCAACAGTACAGCTACAATCTAATTGGAAAAAAATTAAACCTTTCAGAATAGAGAAAAGCGTCAGGCAAGGGAACCCACTATCCCCAAAATTATTCTCAGCCGTATTGGAATCAATTTTCAAAGGTATCAACTGGGAAAATCTCGAGATCAATGTAGATGGTGTCTCACTAACGCACTTAAGGTTATTTATACACGGATTATTCTCTACAACATCAAGAGACTTAGAAAAAATGATTAACGAACTGTAGTTAGAAAGCGAGAAGGTAGAACTAAAACTAAATCCGGATAAAGCAAGAGTTATGACAAATGGAATTGAGAACACTATTAACCTAGAGAACACCCAGAGCAATTACACCAATGAATACATTTACCTGGGGCAGTTAATGACACAAAAAGATCCTTTTAGCAAAGAAGTTGGGAGAAGAATAACAAACGGCTCGAAAAAATACTGGAGCTTTAGAGCAACTTGCAAAAGATATCTATCTAAATGTACCGAAGCACAGCAAAATTTAAAAAATAATGAAACTAAAAGATTTTAGTATTATTTACCATGAATATTTGAATTCATTTTTAGTATAAAAGACGTAATTATGCGGATAAGATTATTTCTGACTTTGGAAATATTTTTTCAAGTTCAAAACATTGAAGATTAGACAGACGTTATATCGAGTTAATGAATTTTCGCTTTAGGCGTTTTAGCTAACTGCTAAATTTGAAAACTCACTAAATCCATTTAGTCTACCAAAATGCATACTTCTGGTTTAAAAACTTTATTATAAAAGTAATTAAATCAATTTATTTTCAAGATTTGTAATTTTTTGATAAATAAAAAATTGTTAACAAGATTTAGTTATTTATCTTAAATTCTATTAGGAGCAAAGAATAGATTTAGTTACTTCTCACTCTTTCTAACTCGAAAACCAGTATACCTACAAAAATGACGGTTAGACATGTAAATAGAGAAAAAAAATATAGTTTTATTGGCATTGTTAACTCGATTTGGCCATTTTTCGACTTAATGAGTTTTCGCTCTACGGGGACGATATGTACCTAATCGCTTTTGTACGAATTGAGTAACAATATCAATTATTGGATTGCGTCTATTTTCATGCTGCAAAATACCAAGTGGCGTAAAGCCCAACATTGCATTTCGTTTCGAACACGGTCTTGTTTTTTTTCGAGCGACCGGCGGGGTGACCTGATTTCAAATTTCAATTAAAAGGATTTAATAACTATTTTCTATATCTTCAACTGTCTTGTAGTGTAAATATAAGTAGTCAAGCTATATTCTTAAATTATTTTAAAAGGAGGAAATTATTAAACGTTACTTTATCAAAGTTCAAAATAAAATAACGTTAAAAGTTAAGCATTATATATTTGTAATTCGTTGTATTTTGTAAATCTCAACTCATTTCGCTACGCTTCCGTAGTACCGTAGAAAACATGTAGGTAGATTTCGATGAAACGACTTTGTAGAACTTGATGTCTTTGATATCGTAGTACCTTCTACACACATTCAGTTTAAAAAATATAATAATTAAGTTAAGTAAGAATTACTGACAAGTAGAACGTTGAACGAACTATAATATTTATTAAACATAAAGAATATTACTATAAAAAAATAAAAGTACCAAAGTTATGGATAAGAAAGTTTTGTTTTATATATCAAAATAAGAAACTAATGAAATTTAACTAGACTACAAAAATAAAAGGTTTTTTTTTCAATTTGACATATCTTTCTTTTTCGTAGATCAATATTATAACCACGTTTTTAAACCTTCGGTTTAGACTTATGTGATTCCAATTTGTGGTAAAGGGATTTAACTAGTGAGGATAATATAATATAAACCTAGTGGTCTTTAAGAAGAATCGTTAAGAAAAACTTTCTTAAACACAAAAGAAAAAGTTTTAAACTGGATCAAAAATCGTGGAACGAAATCGAACTTTTCACATTTTAGGAGTTTAAATGAAAACTTAATTTAATTTTAACAAACTGCGATGGCGTCTTGTCTTTTATTTTGAAAATAACTCAATTATGATTACTCACACAAGTCTTAAGTAGTTTCTTGTTTAGCGTGTGATTCTCGAGTCTCTGAATCAAGGTGTACCGTTCGATATGGTCATGCATGTCATGTAATTCCCATCAGCCTAAAACACGTTTCTATCGTATTTACGTATCTATATATCTTTGAAAATACTGTGACTCCTTATTGGAATTAGGTACACATTTTTGTTATTCATTAATAAGACATTTCCATTTGTAACTAAGCCACGGACGACTAAAAATTTTTTGTATACTACAAGATTTTGAAAAGACAAAAGAGACATGGGGCATGACGGAGCTGAAAGCTGCTAATGGTAAAGAGTTTTTGAAATGATTGAAGTGGTTTATTGGTTATTGAAATTTAAAATATATACGCAAAGATTTGAATCTGGATTTAAAGTGTAGCAGTCAAAACCTTAAGTCGAAACCAGCAGGAATTTGGATCTATTGTTTTTTAAATATAATTAAAACCGAGAGTAAATTAAAATTTCTTATGCTGACGTTTTACCTGGGTGCTGTTTTTAAATATGTGTATGTAGTCAGTATAATGTTCACTGAGTAAGCTAGATATGAAGCACACGATGATATTATAAATGGCGCTTTTATTACAAAATTTTCATAGCGGGCTTTCCAATTTAAAATGTTACCCTTTCAAAATCTGTTTTGTAGTTGACGTTAATGTGACGTGCAAGTACGATATAATAAACAAAAATACAGGGGTCTAGGCTCTGAATATGATTTTGTCCCATTCGGTGTCGAGACCCTTGGTCCGTGGGGTCCTAGCGCGTTAAGGCTTTTTAGGGAATTATCAAAAAGGTTAGTCGACATCACAGGAGAACGAAGAGCTGGCAGCTACCTCGCACAAAGAATTAGTCTAGCTATTCAAAGGGGGAACGCTGCCAGTATCTTCTTATTCTATCTAAGGGACTACTTTTAATAATATTTTTTAATAATTAAATTTTAAGGTTAGTTATTAGGTATATTTTTATGTATTATGTTATTTGTATTGAAAATACAAATGTTATTTATAAACAATAATGTGTGTGTACAAATCCTAATAAGTTAACAATATTGTCGCTTTCATTGGTTTTTGTTTACGTTATTTAAATTAATCCCATTAATAACATACAACAAAATGTAATATTTATACCGATCATTTTTGGAATATAAGCAGCTACAATAGAATTTATTCAAAGAGAACTAAATCTCTTATTTATAAATCACCTATAACTGCGCTTAAATAGTTCTAATTAGATAAGAAAGACTTTAGTTAAATTTAGTTAACAGTTGCTGCTACTAGGCAGCATATTAAGATGAGTGGTCATAGCGTCTTTACATGACAAAATGATTTTTTTATAAAAACGACGTATTGCATAGATATTTCTATAGAATCAGTCTTAAGAACATGAACTTAAGAATATAGCCCTCCTTCTCTTCATATAAGAGGCCTGAGGAACACAGGACCCATCCTGTGTTTGACAATTCCTGGTTTAATTGAAAATATTGCGATTTAGAGTTGCCACAATAACGTTGGTGGTTAAAAATTTAATTGCTCCATAAAAATAATAATGTTATTACAGAACATAATTTCTCTTTTAATCTGTATTAAAACGATCACTGAAGCAGAAAACAATATCGATGGGTCGCTCTTGTAATTTTAATGAACTACGCGAGAATACAATTATTTTCTACAAACAAGTTGGGAATACTAATCTATTTCATAAAAATTTACATTCTATAATACAATTTAATTCGGTAATAATTCTCACGAAAACGATGAGAGATGTAGATAACTTATTTATTCACAAACAAGTAGGTAGTTTTCTATCTCAACAGTCTTACAGTTGAAAGAATAGCTGAAAAAGAAGAAATTCTTATGATACAGACAGACATTTTTTGTTTATTTAATTTTCACTAGTATGATCCCGTTCAACTATTGTTAGGTTAAAGTTCCAAAATGGGATAGAACTTTTACAATTATTCTAGTATGAATAATTATAATTAACACAATACAATGTATTATATTAATTTAAAAGTTATATCTTTAACAATAACATTAAATCGATTTTAATGAGTATCGTGTAATATTGTAGCGGGTATTCCATTACTAGGCTTGAGGCGTCCATTAACAAAACAATTTTGACTTAATTGTCGAAGTAACCATGACTTATAATTAAAGACACCTAGAACAATAAAGATATAGAGTTAATGAATACTTTGTGAGCAAATATTTATTCTATTTGTAATTGTTATTTGGATAGAAATTACTTCCTTAATGAATCCTTTTGTGTGTTTGTGTGATTAACTTACGTCACGCTCATTTCAGAAGGTTGTGTTAGTGACGCTGCACAATTTCCTCCACTGAAGTCGATAAGTCTGCACGCCTGGGAGGGCCTTTACTTGATTGGTCCAACGAGTTAGCTTGGCGTTAAGCTTGCCCGCCACAATAAGATTTTCAAAATTTTCTGGACAGCTAAATATGTTAACCGCACACAATTTTTCTCCAAAAATATATTCAATTAAACTTAATAAAGTTTATCTCTAATGCTAAATTCCACTTCCGTTAATATTTCCAGGTTATCTGGTTACCTTGCCTTTAAAGAAAATGTATAATGCGCTGGAATGTTACTGTCATAAGTCGGAATTACAGTACTTTTCTGTTATAATACAAGATTTCGTTTGTCTATAGGCGATGCAGGATATTTACATTCGGTCCTGATACTAAAACATTTCATACACAGTTTCTTTAAACACAACGTCTTCTGACTCTCCCATCTACGCGGGCTACTTTATGTAACAAAACTGTGTGCGTACAGCACCTCTGTACGCATACAGTTTCTGTCCATTTCGTAACTAGCTTAGGTTGCGTACATCTACTAGGATTGAACAATTATTAAAAAAAGTTTAGTCTTGTTAAAAATCACAAGGCATTTTATACTTGGTATTTCAAAATAAGCTAGATAAAGAGAATTCATATGACAGTTCACGTGATAAGTAATATTTAACAATGGTACACGGGTATCACTGCCGCGTAAGCATCGCTTCATTGTCTATTAATGTCATCCAAAAAGGTAACAATCGTGCGTCCTTTTATGAGGACCATGACCATGCTATAATAATTGTATATGTTTTCTATGAATGTAGGGGAAGATGCATTTTAAACGTGTATGATAAGAACGCCATTTTTCTGTACGGTTAAACTTAGAGATTTTTAGTATACAGAGCGACAAAAATAAGTGTACATATTTTTTTTCTTTATTCTACGAATGTTTAAAAGGCTTTTATCTAAAGGCGAAAGATCCATTTACCTTTCTTAATCTGTCTAAATGTGGCATAAAAGAAGTGATTATTTTAAATTACGATACTAAACTCTGTGAGATGAGAGCAAGAAACAGGAAACAAGGATTAATAATTAAAATAAATGCTTTATTCTATATTACATCTATTTATAAAGATTTTGGTTTTATTTTTGTTGATTTTAATCGCGTTCTTTATAGAAATTGTAAAAGTTATTATTTATGATATTTCAGCGTCTTAAGTTATCTTACAAATAGGTAGGTAGCTAGGTATACAAAAAAAAATTAAGCCTAGAATGAATTAACTTTCCTGACTTTTTAACTTTTTAATTTAATAATGCTGAAACAAAAATAAAGGTATCTTTGTACACTTTATTAATATACGCTTTGGGTATCTGAAGATGTAGTTAATCTGTTGTTATTGCTATTGATTTCCTAAAATTGGTGATTAAGCTTTACGCATCCGTGGATAAGTGTCCATTAAATAAGGGCTACAACTGACAGTGGTTTAGCTGAAAACATAGAACAATAAGAAATTTAAACAGATTTAAGAGAATAACAGCGTTTTAAGATTAGATTCATAAGGATTAGATTTTAACTAACGCTATTAAATAAGTAGGTACCTATAAAAGTCACTTAGAACTGTTAAATTATTTCATTTTTATTTAAAGTAGCTCTTTTTTAATTAAGGTGGTTGGAGCAGGATATACTATGCGATTTTTTTACCTTAAAATAAAAACATTATATTTATACTGATACGTACCCACGTACCATAATCTAGTGTGCCGTATTAAAAGTCTCGCTATAAATCCTGGATAGAGATGGGAGATGCTACGCGCCTGCGGGCGCTTCACAGATGACAAAAACAACAGTCGAACTATAGACTCAAGGCGAGCCACTCGATCGCGCCACAATTCAGTGACATGTTTTTTCCCGCGCAAAGTTGGTCTATGAAAAATTTATTTTTGTGACGTTTCAGTGTTTTTTAAGTTAAAAAGGTTTAAACCTTGAGGTGATTATTAAACAGTTGGACGCTTTAAAGGTTTGTTTATGAATACTTATTGGGTTACGTTATACTAACTACTTACTTATTAGAAATACATATTTCAGTAAAATAATGTAATATTTTCAATTAATTATTTAAATAAATTTATATAGATACAATCCTTGAAACACAGTTAATGCGTTTAAATATAAAGGCCAATTAAAACTATGTTTTATTCTAAATATATGTATGTTATAAGTGTTTTTTTTTAATGGCAATAGTCATAAATTTATGCCAGTTTCAAGTAAAATGTTATTAGTGTTTATTTTTGATATAAGGTCAATATCCGGAATAATGATATTAAGTGAAAAACGAAACAGAAGATATTTTATTAGTTCAAATCAATTTACTCTGAGTAATCGAAAGCTATTTTCAGTTTGTTTTCTTTAATTATGACGCTTTATTTATTTTTGATGGGCTTTGATGTAGAATAATGTAGAAATAATATTCTAATTGTCATATTCATAATTTTAATGTACTGTATAGAATGGACGTAAAAGACACTTGTATACTTTTGAATGTCAATAAAAGTGACATTACATTCGAATTTAAATAAATAAAACTATTCAACATTTGAAAAATTCATTTAAACCTACTATTTAAATCCAACTTCTGCAATATAAAAAAAACATCACAATATTGTAATATAGATATTATTTTTTTTATCAGAAGAAAAAAATATATTATAAATATAATTTCAAAAGTGAAAAACTCTAAGAATAACGAAGCACTAAAGTCATAAATATTACTTAAATAACAATCTTAAATATAAAACCAGTTAATATTCTGCACGAACGAATAAGCCAACGTGCGTACACGCTCCTAATCTGTATGTATTTTAAGAAAACATTTTATTAATCCCCCACAATAGGACATAAAACATCATTTTCTCTAAAAGGCAAGTAATTGTTGACGCGTGTAACCTTCTTACGTGCGTGGTAACCATTGTCAATGGTATCTATTATCAAACCATAGACTTGTCAACTTCCGTGTATATCACTAAGCTCTTATTTCTTTATCCTCAAAGAGGTGGCACAAGAATGCGTAGATATGGATCTATTCATAATGAAGCGCTTATCTTATCTAGATAATACAAGGTCTTAGTTCTGGGCCTCAAATTTCTGTATCTGTTTCACGGTAATTTGTCAATCTAATCTATTGAGGCAAGTAATGTCTATTTAAGAAAGTAGGTGATAAGCCTCCTGTGCCTGACACACGCCATCGACGTTTTGGGTGAAGCCGGTTTCCTTCACCGTTCGAGTGAATGTTAAATGCGCACATAGAAAGAAAGTCCATTGGTGCACAGCCGGGGATCGAAACAACTACCTCAGAGTCGCACGCTAAAGCCACTAGGCTTACACTGGAGAACTAAAATTATTTATAGAATATTGAAAGATAAATTACAAAAAGATGAAACTAGAAGGGGTTGTTTATTGCTATATTATTATTTTGTTTTGTCATCAAGATATATAATTCAACAATGATTCAACATTATCATAAATTAAATAAGACAATGCGTTCAAACCAGGGACGACATACTATTTACCTAAACGTATGAAAATCCCTTTATCCCGCCAACCCAGATGTCAGTACAACCGTTACAATCCTATGTTAATTATTTATTATGTTTAATCAGCCACGTCTAATCTAAATCGTGATATTGTTGATTTTATTTTGCTTCCTTTGAGACGCAAAGCTAGGGATTTATTAGGGTGCTTTATTGCTATTACTAATTTGTGTTAGAATATATGAAAGTCGCAACTTTAATAAGATAAGATTGGCGTTATTTTGTTTATAATCCTTAACACGTGGTGTGATACAAAATATTGGTATTTCTGCACATTTTTTTATATCTTTCAACAGTAAACGAACTTACATCTTTTCCAATTTCTACTTTCGAAACCTGGCCAAGGGGGTAATTAACTATAGATTCTATTAATTCAAGTAGCACAGTGTGACGCTATGTATGGGTCATGTCACTTGCTCATAAAGACCTGGCAAAATTGTAATTATTATTTAACAATTTAGATCAACACTTTAGAACTATACAACAACCAAATTTTCGGAAAAAAATCAGTGACCTGGTTTTTCGCTTAAAGTAATTTTTTTGTTAAAATAAACGTTTTGCCTTCAAAGCCTTTGATGGAAAAAGGCTGCCGAATGGAATACCAAACGTTTCGTGAATATTTTGTTTTTTACAAGCTCATTGACCAGATTTTAACTTTTAATTATTTAGTATTTATATTAGAATGTGGAATAAATTACTATCGTAAATCACCTTTGTATTGGTTTCATTATAGGAAGATGGCGTTGTTCGAATTCGAAACGAAAAAACAAATTTGGATTATAATATACGTAATAGATGTATTCATGATTATAGCTAGTACCATACAAGATTTTATATATTTCGCCATAAGTATTATAAAAAGCGTTACGATAACCAAATTGGATCTAACATTACCATAAACAACAAAACA
Source organism: Pieris mannii (assembly GCA_028984075.1). Lineage (NCBI taxonomy): Eukaryota > Metazoa > Arthropoda > Insecta > Lepidoptera > Pieridae > Pieris > Pieris mannii. Next base: position 7,563,610 of record CM054777.1, read on the forward strand.
TTTTTTAAAGAAAGTCTAAATATCATATGATTTAGTAACCTATAAGCATTGTGTTTTTTTTAAATATTTTCTAGACAATTCAACAAAGGATCGTTTGAGTTGCTTCAAGAATAGCCACCAGTTCAGCTTGGTACACGGAACAGCATGAAGATAGTTTCAATTTGAAAGTCTCAAATTCGGCACCATTTTTCTATAAGGAAACACTAGCACCGACCAATTCGTCTACTTTACTTCCATCCGTAAATATATTTACTGCTGGTGCATCTATTCCAGGACCGTCTTGTTCTCCATAGGCCATTAATTTTATATCAGGTTCTTTGGAGGGATAAGGAACACACATCCACGGTACTCTTTGCTTCGTATAGCACAGCGGCCTCTTGGATTCTAAGGTCTAGGATCAATAGTCCGGCGAGGATCAAGCTGACATTCAGAGACACAGTTCGGTAACCTCTGCAGAGCTTCGGCGCTAAGCCTCGTTGTACTGTATTTAACTGGTTCCTCATTCCTCGCTTTTTAGTGGATGGAGCCCAGACTGCCGCCGCATATAGAATTATGGGCTCGATGACTGCTGTGTAAATAACTTTAATTACATCTCTATGTAAGCCCCAGCTAATTCTCGCCACCCTTGCTTATAAATGTTTGTTACTTTTCTGCAAATATTGGATATATGTTTGTTAAAAGTCAATTTTGCGTCGAGATTCAAACCTAGTATTTTTATTTCGTCAGATAAGTTCACAGATACTCCTTTTTTTAGTAATAATCATAGCTTGGGTTTTTTGTGGAGCAAATCTGAGTCTATTTTGGATACCCCAATCTATTACATAGGCAAGAGCAGCATTTGCGTGTCGTTCTATTTCAAATCCTGATTCTCCGACAAACACCATGATCACGTCGTCTGCAAAAGCTTGGCAATAGTACACCTTTTTTCCATTTCTTGCAGTAATGGATACAAAAGTAAGTTCCAGAGTATAGGGCCACCTATGGATCCCTGAACGCATCCTTTCGATGTATGTCTATTAACCTCTTCTCCAGCATCTCCCGTATCATTGGCCACCAGGCACTGTCAAAGGCGCCCTCTATGTCCAAGGAAACTATCGTTATCAGTTTTTTCTTATTAATTTTTGTCTCGTACATAGCCAAAAGGTCGTAGAGGGAGTCTTCTGTCCTCTTTTGTAGCATAAAACCGTATTGGCGGTGGCTTAGTTTGGGTATCACATGCCATTTTAATCTATACATAAGCATTGTGTTGAAACCAAACTTTGTTTGTAAATGTACATAATATAATTACTAACGCAATACAATCTATATCTTTTGTCGGCGAGGCGCGATACAATCAAGGTGAAATATACCTAATTGGACTCCATTTTCCCTTAGCTCATAAAATCCTCCAATAAGTATAACTTTACTGGGATTATTCTACATCTAACATTTTATTAAGGCCCTTATAAAAGTCAATAGGTATAAAAGGTCATAAAAGTTCTCTACAACTCCTATTTTATTACTTATGTATAAATAATACGGATATATAGTATACGCAAATGGAATAGTTACAATACAATAAGTTTATAAAAAATGTAATATTGGAGTAAAATATTTGTAATTTTAGATATTTACGTAAGTCAAAAAACAAAATAAATCTTAACAAAAACATCACGAAATGTACGTACTACAATGGTTTTTACATACTGATTTCACAAACTTTTTGAACGGTTTATTAATTTATATATTAATAAACCGTTATAATTTATAACCGTTAGCTATTTTGTTTAGATACATTCTATATATTTATGAAACCATGTGTAAGAACATCTATTACACGAAAAGAACATTAGTAATTTATGTAACGTAATTTTAAAAGAAATTATGCGTTTTTTTACCAGAACAGTGACAATATTACAAGCTGAAGCACCTATAAACCGTACCTACTTATTAAGAGTTAAATTAAACTGAGTTGAATAATTTCATTTACTGGGAGGATATTAAGTGATATTCACAAGGGTTCGCTAAACGTTAGGGGCAGACTTTATCAGATTACAACATTATATTCAGTTGTGAAAGTAACGTGTACATATTGTTGAATAACATTCATGTTTTTGTGTACAATTCATTTTACAAATAATTGTACTGAATACTACGGACACAACCCAACTAAAGTCTCCCATACACTACGATGAAACAGATGGTTTTCATCGGCACAGAAAAACACGTCGATTTTCATCGTTGAATGATTTTGCTCATACATTACGATAAAACATCTCAAGTTTTCATCGTGCTGTATCGTAGTGTATGGGAGGCTTAGGACTATTCGATTGAAATCAGGAAATTTTAATTCATTTCCATTAACTTTGAAAAAAAATGAAAATTATGTAAATTAATTATACATAAATGAACCTAAAACTAATCTACGTTAAATAAATTATATTGGCAATAGTTCCGTGTCCTGCTCCCGGATCTATTTTGAGTTTTGACTATATATTTTGCGCTAATTCAATTTGCATTTCCGCCGGCAGCTACTATTAGGAAGTCTGACTGTATCTAAGTTAAAACAATTTCTGTGCATGTTAATATTGACAATATGCTTTATTTATACCTTACCTAGGTATAACTATAAGTAACACTGAAAATGCTTTGCAAATGAAAAAACGGCTTAATGTAGAAAGTTGCCAATACTTTTATATTTATATTATATTGTTTTTCGAAGTAATCTCCGTTCCTCTCTACAAATCGACGAATTCAATGAAACTGCTGAGAAAAGCAGTTGGCCCATACTTCGTTAGGGGTCTCTTTAATGGCATTTTCGTACGCTTTCACCGCATCTTCAGGCCTCGTAAAGCGAATACCTCAAACTTTATCTTTAGTTCTTGGGATTAACGAGGACACTACCACGGAGTTTTTAAATTTAAATTCAAAAAATGTTTTCTTTAGCAATGTTTCTAACTGGCCAGTTCTTAATATTTTCAGTGTTTTTTTGCTAGTTTAGTATTATTATGATCTATTATTGAAAGCTACCCCGAAAGAGCATCTTAAGATTTAAGTGAAAGTCTTAGGATTTACCGACATGTGTTGGTAAATGTAAGTATTTCTGAAAATACGACGATTTATTCGAGCTTTTACCATTGTCAGCTGGTAGATTGATTTTAGGAATAAAAGAATGAGTAATTCTTAATTATTTACTTTAATGAACTACTAGACAAAACAGGTACATGGTAGTAGTATCTCAATCTCTATCATATTTATCTAACTGAATCAGTAGGTCTCTATTTGGAATTTAACAACGAAATACAAACATAATGCTTACATAAGCTAGTCTAACTTAATAATTATTTTTCTTATTATTTGGTTTAGAAGTAAAAAACGACAATCTAATGTAATTGATTAATAGGTAAGGTACCTAAAAAAATCATTTCACTTGTTACAATACGGATTGCTATTGTGGTGGTGGCAGGTGCATTTTTTTGTTGAGCATTTTTTTTAAGAATCATATTTTTTGAATCCTTGTCCTCCAGTTAACGACAATTTTCCGGCAACTTCTCGAAGCCTCACTTCTTTATCCGTAACAACGTCTTCTATCTTTATAAAATGTACAGAGCATGCGGCGAACTGATTCTTCATGTTAAGCTGTTTTAGTATACCCATTTTGGTACCTAGTTGGTAAAACTCATTGTCCTTTACACCTATCATAACTGCAATAATGCTTTTTGGGTCAGTTTTAAATGTTTTTCAACATTTACCCTGCCATTAATGTAAATCCTAAGATTTACCAACGGAATGGTGGTAAGAGTTCGAATCGCAAACCTTTTGGGACATTTACCATTAGGAATTGGTAGATCATAGGTTTTACTGGAATATCTTAGAATTAACTGCAGTTCGAGCTTTTACAGTAACATATACAATAAACTATGCTTGTTATTCATATTTTATACTAAACAGTATCAGTGTAAGCATTTACTTAAACTAAAGGCACTAGTAAACATATTTCACTTATGAGAGATAAGATATAAATAACTACTATGTATTACCTAACAGCTTGGCTATACAATATGTGGAAGGGCCTGAAACGTGCTTAGAATAGTGTGCTTGTAAATCCCGCGGATCCTTCCTATAAGCTGGGATAAACGCCTCTAAACAAAACATTTATGCAGAGATGTTTAAATTGAAATATTAATAAAATAAATTAAATCGATAACGGACAATCTTGACACTTTCGAATGTTATTTCGAGACAAAGAAACATAAATGTATAAAGTGGGTTTAATAATCGTAATTTCTGAATGTTTCAGATGAAAATTACATATTTAATCCGACGACGGCATAGCATTGCCACATACGTAGATTGATATCGGGACAAAACATGCATTCATGTTTAATTTATTATTTTTTAACTGGTACAATTCATAGAATGAAATTAATTCTCGTGTTATTGGCCAATCTCTTAAACTTAGTTCGTTATTAAATTTATGACCGTAGCAATAAAACATTAATACTTATGTTACTAAATTTTCAATATTTCAAATGCATGGTTCCTATACCAATAGTATTTATAAAAATATTCAAACTCAGATTCCCCGATGTAGGTTTCCCTAGTTTTAGAAGATTGACTTTACTAGATCTTTAGAATCTTGCAACAGTTTTTTGGCTTACGCATCGATTGTTTACGGACCCTTATCACTGTCTTTTTAATTGGGCTCACAAAGTCTGCCCTTAAGATTTATAAGCTTTATTTTGTTTTAGATATTTTATTATCAATTGAGTATAGGACTGAATTTAGCTGAGATTCAATTAATATTTTTATAAATAATAAAAACTTCATTCATGTCAGAAATATGGTTGTGACAAAATAGATCAAACACCCACAGACTACAAATATTCTGTGGAACATGCAGATGATGCAGCACTCACCTAATCAAACAAAATTCGTATAAGACCTTAAGTATGCGTCATCTTCATACCCAAACATTCGGGTATGAAGATAGGTCTGTTTTCTGTTTTTGCGTGTGATTAAAAAGTTAATTATTAAAGCGTGAGATGTATCTGTGTTTGGTTTTGGCTGTGTGTAGTCATGCCAAAACATATCCTGATGGGTTGCATTAGGATATTCCATTGCAAAAGACTTCTTTTTCTTATCCGGTACACCCTTGACAGGGCGGTCGTGATCGCTATGTAGTAGTGATAATAAAAGGGGCAGATGTGATGCGCTTCACGACGTTCCCCCATCGTTGCCATTAGAGATCATCTATGGCAGAAGACTAGCATACACAATATATTCATCACACGTAAGACTGAGCTCTGTGATCAATATAAATTGTCTGAGATTAAGACCCGACTGTGCACCAATACGTTTTACTTTCCACATGCACAGTTAACATGATCGTAAGGCAAAGGAAACACATCGTGTGATAATCGGAATTACCCTTAGATTCAGAGACGAGGCTAAGCGTTAAGTGTGACGTATTGCGGTTATAGAATCTTTATTTGTAACTTCTAAAAATACTCCACACCTTTATATACTTTAATTTATTTATTTGGACAGACTACTAACAGTTACACAACAGTACCGTAGCTACTTTGGCAACCCGTACGGAAGTTGGCGGTGTCACTCCAGGGAAAGTAAAAAGGAATAAATTTAAATAATAAAGGACGGGGAATCCCTTACGACAGCGTCAGGCTCTTTTGCGGGAATCCCCGAATTCAACATAGAGCTGAGCTTGTGCTAGTGGAGGAATTCCTGAAAAATATTATTTTATGCTAACGATTTATTTATTTTTTGTTTGCAATACAGGACTGCTAGTGTTAGATGTTGTCACATACTGCTTAAAGTTATCAGTCAGTCAGTCTGTTGGGAGTTATAGGACTTCATACAAAAAATATTATGATAGTACAATACTTTATCCTTGCAGTTTAAGTACAAATTTTCTCAGTTCAGTGACCAGTCATGTTGCTTTATTCATAAACATACAACGAAGTTCGGTAAAGCTTTACATGGTCTAGCGGATTTGAAGTTAACGGATATATAGCTCTGAATTATATTGCTTTGTTTTTGGTACTTGAATGGTAATTTGATGTTACTGTAAAAAGATTCTGCTCAAAACAGGATAAATGCAACAAAATAGCAAATGCTAATGATACTGAGGTAAATAGTTTGTTTATTTTAAGTCCAGCCTAATAGACGAATATACGATTACTCTTCGATGTTGTTTTCTTTTTGGTTGTTTTACGTTACTCACCGCTGTTTAAGAATCCTTTATAATTGAAAAACATAAATATATATTATTACATATACTTATACTATTGTGAGCGTGACAAATAAATTACTCAACATTATTCTAAAGTATTTCTACTATATGTAGAACGAAATGAGAGGTGAGACAAAAAAAAGTATAAAGACAGTAGAGACGTACAAAAAGCAAGGAAAACTATAGCAAAAACGAAGCACAACCTGAGTATAAACAAAAACAGTACAGGTGAACTATTGAAAACGTTTGTCAGCGTTGCTAAGTTCATAAATTTGTTTGTTAGCACCAACCGTTTAATGTTGACTTTAGAGTCTACTTTGTTCGTACGTAAAGGCTTCTGCTTGGTTCGTACTCTCAATCGAACTGGGACTGCATTTCTTGTTATAGAATATCGCTGTTGGTCTGATGCACCTTGACAGCTCAGCGTGGGTTGTTTTAACGAGCGTACTTCTACCGGAAATAGGCTTTTCTTACGATTAGCAAAAGAATGTCTTCTGCGCGACTAGAGCGAGGAGTGCAAACATTATGTTGATTTTGTTAATAGAACGAATGTAGTGAAGAAAACAATTATCTTTGATTTTTTTATTGTTTTAATTAAATAATTTTAGTGTAAATTATAAAATGAATCTACGGCTCAATTGACCGTGAAGCGTCACTGTTAAGGTCAAATCGAAGGGTACAGATCGGCACCATCAGTCAATAATCGGATCTGTATCAGATATTGAAATATTGCTTGTCGTACATAAATAGATTCAGAATGTATGCATTGAATAACGGTATCGAAAAGGACTAATTATAAGGATTATTTTGCTTGCATTCTATCGTGAAACGGCATACATATGTATGCCGGTTCTAACCATATAAATACAAAAAAAACATCGTTGTTTGCAGCGATATTCGTAGCCTCGTAGACCCTCTCGTAGATGTCGTAGCAAGTATTTGAAGACATATACAATGCAGTGCTGGCATTATTACAACTGTAACTGTTTTTTTTGTTTATGAAATGTTTCCGACACATTTACACTATTTAAGCTAGCTAGCTAGAGTTTACAAATAACGTGTTATGCTTGATTAATATTAGCTTTCAAACACCGACTGACTGAATACTGTGTGATGTATATAATACAATACCTGACACTTTTATTTATAAACATCTAATAAATTAAATTAAATATGGCTGCTTCACGTTTTGAGGTACGTTAAAGCAGTAACTGCGCGAACAAATTCAATTTCACTGCTGCCAGCGAAAGCACCTTTCACATTAAATTCCATACATTATACTATGTTGAAAGTGTAATGTATGGAAAAGTATTCGGCTTCTATCAGTTTAACCTAAGATTTAAAGTGTTTAATTTTCGTTTGAGTTCTGTTACTTCACAGAAATAATAACCAGAGAAAATTGAAAAATTAAATGCATTTGATAACAGAAATATTTTGTAAGTATCTTATCTATATGTTAAATTATTAAAGTATGTAATTAAAATAATCAAAAAGTACACTTTTCTTTCACCCAAAGAAATTATGATTCTTTAGTATTCATTGCGAAGGTCCAGGTGCACAAGTTCTTAGACGTTGCAATATAGACTTTAATTGAATTCTGTAGAAATACTGTGTTCACTTGCAACGATTTATAAAGTCGTCTAGTCTATAGCAAATTAGTTAACAGGTTCTTATAAAAAAAAAAGGTATATACTTTATGACTTTAAATATATTTAATATTTTTAAGTATATATTCTGTAGAAGATAAACTAAGCACTACTAAAATAAAGACAAATATATATAAAGCCGGAAACTTCTGTGGCGTATGGAAAAGATATAACTAAAATGCAGTAGTGATTAACGATAAATATTAAAATAAATCAAAAAGGTTTTATTTAAATAAATAAATTATTAGTAAATACTTTCACCGTCGTATATGAAATATATTTAAAATCACTAAAATAATATTTATTTATTCACACTGTTTAATTGTACTGTTACGAAACACGTGTTCGAAATATAAAAATACTAGAATATACAACTTGAACATAGTTATCGATTTCCATGCCACCTAGACCTAACTTTACGATGTCGAATTTAGATGTTGGTTTGCGCGCGCGTAAATATTCACTCTCATAATTTTTCTCCATCGCGCCAAAAGAAGTATAACTTCAAAAACTATTTTCGAATGAGTAAAGATAATATTATTTTTTGACTGAAAAGAGTGTCTCATATAGTATCTAAACAAGATAGATACGTCGACAAGCGTAACCAGCAAAACTAAAACTTCAAATTACGCTGCGTTTTTTTAGCAACTACATCCAGCGTACGGAACAAAAAAAGGTTCGTGGTACGCTAAATCATGATGTATGATTCCATATTGTTCTTTATTTTTGTTAAGGCAGGAGTGTTTTTATAAATGAATAAATATTAAAAAAAATATAATTTTAATAAAAAAATATATTACAAAGCGATAGTTTTTAGGAAAGATACCTTATACTGTACTAAACTAATGCGAAAAGTCACAGTTTTCGAGGATTATTATGTTGCTACAAAAAAGATGATTGAGCGAGTACACGTAAAAATATTACATTTCGCTTCATAATAAACTTTTGTACGAATTTTCATATTTTGCTTTCTAGCTTCTATACATATTTATGTAACAGCAGAGAAAATTAAATTCCTAGTCACAAAATGTTATCAAAGGGACATGAGCTTAATAAAAAATGCTTTCAATTTGCCACAGATAATTGACTGGCATTCCTGTGTCTATGAGTGTCTATTAAGGCCAAAGACAATTTGCGTCGTTATAAGTAAAAATGATCGCCATAAAATCTAATTTGATCGACAAACTGGCAACTTTTATGTTTTTATGGGTTTTCATTTTTATGACAACTTCAGTTGATTGTATCTTTGTATAATTGTTTTTAATAAATTAATTTCATAGTTATCTCATAGGTATATAGAACTTTTTCTACAATACATTTAAATTTATATTCTAGTAATTACTTTTGTTGCTTCCATCTATTTAAGGCATACTAAACTTAAATACGAGGAAATTCATACATACCTTCCATATTCCGTACAATATCTCTTTTGTGCTACATAACATAATTGTATGAAAATAAGGTAGCAATATGGCGCTGTCGCCATTCCCGCGTTTATTTGCATTGCTACTTCAAAGCGTTCCCAAATATTGACTCGTCATATCGCTTGATGACGGGTGACATTAATTAGTTCGCGATCAAAATTGAAATTAAACTAATTTTGAAATTAGAACACGTGGATGGAATGAGAATTTTATAATTAGAATCTATTAAAAAGTTTTGATTCGGTTAGTAATTCTGACCAGTTACGCCACATTTTAATTAGTAGGCATTTTAGTTAGAGGAAAAGGCTTAATTGACATTTTATTAAACCTTTAATGGAGACTGGTTTTATCCAAAACTTACTTGGTTAAATAACGTAGAATGTCATTATTATGTTGTAACATTATAAATATCAAAAATATAAATACAGTCAAATCTGGATAAGCGAGAGTTTAGGGGAGCATAATCTCATTCTTGCTTATAGAGGTTTCTCACTAACCCGAGTTTCTCGCTAATGCAGGTACATGTGTAGCGTTTCTCTCTTATAGAGGTACGCAGCAATAACAAGACATATATTCATGCACTATGTAATTTTATTTTATTTAGAACTTATTTACACTTTAAAAAATCCGTCAATTTCGTTTGGGTTTCTGTTTTTGTATTTTAAATGTTTTTCTCTAACTCATAAATTTTGTCGAATATTGCTCGATCAACAACCGCCGCGTATTCAAAGTACTGATGGAACGCATTTAAAGCTAGCTTCATTGGAATTTTCTTAACAATGGTAAGAAGTTCCACGAAAGTGTAGAATTTGTCATTTGTTCCTCCTAAATAATATACATAAATAAATTAAGCTCGACTGTCGCTTATAGAGGTATAGATAAGTAGCAGTCTCACTTACGGAGGTCCAAGAGGGAAAAACGACTCTCTCTTACAGAGGTTTCTGTTTCTCGCTAATAGAGGTTCTGGGAGCTTAAAATGACGGGTCCTGGCTATTACTCTCACTTATAGAGTTTCCTCACTTATCCAGTTCTCACTTACCCAGGTTTGACTGTATTATTTAAATACATTGCTCTTATTAGAGCGCTAAAGAATGTGACTTTAAAAAAAATATCCGAGGCCGCAGAACAGATTAAAAAATATCACATCGCATTGACACATAGATTTTGAACAACACGATTCATTATCTCTTTATATGTTGTTGTTTTAAATGGATAAATATACTATTATTACGACTTTTAACAACAAGCATATGCAACAGTAACGAATTGAACATGTTAAGCTACGTAAGCGTAACCCCTTTTTGAAAAATTAATAAAAAATCATAGCTTTTCCTTAATTAAAGAGAGCTTAGCACAAATAGAGCTTTAAATGGCTTTAATTATACGTTCATAATTTTTTTTTTAATTTAAATCGAATTAGATATATAATACACATAATATATTATTATTAAAATACTTTAGAACTAGAACTTCCTAGTTATAGTATAAATACATATAATTCAGTCGAGACTTTCACTGATTTTAGAGGAAATGACAAACTACATCACAATAACATTTCAGTACAAAAAATTATATTCAAGCATTGAGTTTAAGAATATCAGAAAATACCCTATATCTTTTGAGCTGAAACACCAATAATTTTCTAAATAAAATGATTACGTACTCTTTAACATTTCAACGTTAAGGTTTGCATAGAAAATTTTCTACAATATGGCAAAGTTTTTATTTTTGATAATTAAACAAAACATATTAAACCTTATTTGTGAAATGACGTAGTAATAATCAATTATGACATAAAATACTGCCTAATGCGAATTTAACGACCACATATTTCTCGTGTATTGACGGAAATTAAATTCACTAATATCGCATTGACTCACCGAATTTGTATCCATATGTTACTATTATTTGTATATATACTAACACAATACGTATATGAAATAGTTTGCACGTCGCTTCTGATTTTGAATATATCGTTTCAATATATCAATATCTTTTTTAATATAGAAGGGTTCTTCAATACTTCGGTATTGAAGAACCCTTCTATATTAAAAATTCTTATCTCATATGTTACGCTGCTCTAATGCATTTTGAAAATTCCGTAGCTCATCCTTTTGAGACCTGTCGTTTATGATACCATAAAGTTGTGGAATACCTACGACATATGTATATGGACTCCATATGATGGAGGAACCAGAACCGCCTTTACATGTCGCCTACATAAACACTTCTTAACCATATCCTATGCTTAAGCGTGGCTTTTGTAATTAATGTATTTTCTTATTGCTTTGTAATTGCAATTTGAATTCTAATTCATGAACATTAAGATTATCTTTTAGTTTATTATATTGTTTTCTTTGTATATTAGACTTAATTTGGTAATTATAATTTTTCAGCATTAATTGTAATTTTATTTTTGTGTGTTTAGTTATGCACTTCTTGAACTTTACCCTTTTATATTTTTACTAGGGTTGCCTGGAAGAGATCGCTTGTTAGCGGTAAGGTCGCCCGTTTCATCCCTTAATATATATATATATATATATATATATATATATTATTATATTTTCTGGCTGAATTCACAAGAATTGCATTATTTTTAATTAGTTATAAAATGGTTTAGGTTTTAAGTTTTTACTCGTTATGTTTCTATTGAATTTAGATTATTTTTTTATTCTATTAGTATTAAGCTACTGCAAAAATAGGAGATAAGGAAAATAAATAAATATTTTATTTGTAATGTAATGAGGTTTTAATAACTAAATAAAACTTAAACTAAGAGCATCGATGTGACAAGCGAGAACTGTAAGCTTTTAGCTACTGAAGTATAATTTTATAGGTAAAACGTTCCAGTTAATCACTTTGCCGGCCATTTTATGCAGTCCGCCCCTCTCGTATCGATTCCTGATTTAGACCATGATAGCCTCACCCATTTTTTTTATTTTATTGCCTCCGCCTTAACCAGTTGATATTAAAAACGGTTTTATATATAAGTTGTCCTTTTTTGTAATTATGTATATTGCTTTTTTGGTGAAACGTCCAAACGCCACCGCCGTACCGGTTCTCTTTCACACAGACTAGTAGTATTAAGGTATACGTGAATAGAGTCTATTATTCATTGTGTAATCTGTCATCGTGAAAAATAAAAATCTTGGCGATTGAACATAGTTGTGGCTAGTTTCAGCCAGTTCTTGGTACGATGTATGTAAATTAATAATATTTATTTATTCGACTTCATTATTCTATCTTAATAGTAACTACTAATTCGATAGATCGTCAAAATAATACCCATATTGATTATCCTACATAAAAAGCAGGTAGTCTCTCCATTATATCCAGATAGTGGATCCGACCCGTAAGTATCTTAAATAAATAAATACACTGACACAGATAGCTCTCTTCTGAGGCGTAGCCGGTCATAACCCACCATATCCAGAACAAACAGAGTCGGATACATAAGTGGATACAAGGAAAACACTTCATGCAGTTCAGTCTCTTGTAGTGGCAGCGAGTGACTCGCTCTAACATGAGACTGTATTTAGCCTCATATGGGGCCCACACCATTGCGTTGCACTCCAAGTGACTTCCCACTTTAGTTTTTTTAATTGGAAAACATGATGGCCTACTTAGCAACACCCGAAATATTAATAGATCGAGTGTAGCCTAGTTCCATCGCGACTTTTTCCTTTACTGCATGGTACACAGTCAAGGTAATCAATCAAGGTTTCAATCCTTAAGCCTTAATATAATTTGTAGAATATATAGAAACCGATTTACAAGGCTAAAGGTCTAGGTACAAGAGTTATAATACCAGTCGTGCCAAAGGTTATGTAACCGAATCTTTTAGAATCAACTTACCTAATGGAGTTTTCGTGTAACATAAATTTCGCACGAAATATTACCACTGATACATCAGAACAGCTTTTTTTAAAGTCTTTCGTTAAAATTTCATCGGCGTAGTCGTAAGTACCAACTTTATATCAGTTGTGAGCTCTTGGAGAAAAAAATATTTTTATTAGTTAATCATTATATTATTTATGTTCTATTCCTATATTTTTATTACATTTTACATTTATACAATTAAACATATTTGTATTTATATGAGTGCACTTCTAAATCCATCCATTGAAGATACCGAATCTTTTACACCCACATATTCCTTTTATAGGTATTACTTATTCGTATTTCAATACACGGTTGTCTTTCAATATTTAGATATTGTTATCACGTGTTATATTTAGAAACAACCTTGATATCTGTTTATTATTCGCAACACTTTCCCTATTGTCTCAAAAAAGGGTAAGCGCGTGATAATTTTGTTTGAACACTATACGATATTTTGGAGGTGTCTTTAATACAATGGAGTCATGAATGACTCTGGCGAAATGCGGATTAGCAATTTAAGTTTTGAACGTGATTTGAAAACATGGATATGGTATGACTTATGTTTACGAAAGCTTACTGTTGACAGCCTAATGACATTCATAAGGCCACAGACTAAACAAAAAGCGTGGTGTCGCTGAGACCGCAGACAGCGATTACTAAAGTTTATTCGTATACGTAGGCTTATTTGCGTGGAAAAACAGTACCTACCGTATATATGAACACAATTTTGCTACAGAAATTTATAACTATGAACGTATAACGCAGGAGTTTAATGAATGAGAAGTAATGCTTAAATTTTTTAAAATATTTTTTATTAGTTAAAAACGTAATATTTTTTAAAATTTATACTATAATACATATATAAAGACGCAATTGCAATAGTAATTAATATTTTTTTATTCTCCGTTTGAGTGAACTCATAAAAGATCTGCTTCATGTCAGTCTAAACTGTAAGAAATAGTTATATTGTAAATATTTTGTATCCTATTTTAATTTTTGTATTAGATTGTATGTGTCATATGTATAAAGTTGTCACTTTGGAAATCTATATTAGATTATTCTTTTTGATTGTTATATTATTTAAAACATACCTGTTTAAGGTATTTTAATTCTTGGTAATTCGTTTTTGGTAACGTAGTGTTATTTCATAATTTAACCTGACCCGAATGAAACTAATACCCACATTAAAAAAAAAAATTATCATTCGCCGATGGTCATTTAATTCAAAAATAATATAAACAAGTAGCATAAAGGAGAGCGCATAGTTAAAAACCAAAGCACAGTTCCAATAAAACAAATGAAAGATACTTTGAGCTTAGCGCTAAATCGAACTTCGTTTCTATTTTGCCGAGTCTTTAAAATCGCATTACTACAGTACAATTTTTGAATAAACAATGAGCAGAGAAGTTAAATTAAATAATCCGATTGTAGGTTCATTCACTGTTTCAAATATAATTACAAAAATCACGTCTGAAAAAAATGGCTGAAATCAAAAAGATTGATTTGAATGTCACATCTTCGCCCTGAAAGTAATGGAGTTCTGATCGAGTCCATTTTCTATAACTTTAAAATTAAGGCATTGAATAATTCTTTAATACTTTTATACCTACCTCAATATCTCATCTACACTTCTATATGTCATTTCCAAATACGAGATACTATTATTTTGTATGCGTGAATGTGTATTATCATACAATACTACGACAGTTTATGAACATTGAATGTCAATTGGTCTGATGCTAAATTTAGTTTCTAAAATCATTGACGTATATTAGGCAAGTGACCTGTGTCTCAATTAATATGTTTTTTATTCACAGACATGAGGCTGTAAAACAAAAACGTTGATGACTTATCATGTTGATGCGTATGTGATATATTCTTGACCTATGACATTCAAACGAAACGCACTGTTGTTTCTCTTTCGGTTTACATACTTACCACCTACTATTACTTTAAAATCTACCTATTCTACCGGTAACCCCAGAACTGACGCTTACCTCGCTCAATCAGCATCGCAATACAGCAAGGAAATGTAGCCAGCATTAAAGGTTCGCTACATAATATACCCAATTTTTAAATGTAATTGTTTCTACTTATATATTTTTAATAACTTTTATTATATGCAACTTAGGTTAGGATTGTAGTTTAACTACTCACAAGCCGGCTATACCACCTATTTACAAGTAAATTGCGGTATTATCTTCCGCCTAATTATACGCGTATTGGTGTATGGCGTATTGATGGTTTAAAAATGCGCGTATGTTTTGCTGCCAAGCTATAAAACAAAAGATTGTTTTCTATATGAGAAAAGTTGAAACACTATAAGCCGTGTTGAATCTGTCGTTCCCATAAAATTAGTATTCGCAAATTCCAATGAGGTTTAAAACGCCTACAGGCTTAATGAGCTTTACGTTCGGCGAATACTTAATGTTTTAACTCCATAGCCTTTGCCAATATATTGCCATATTTTATAAAAGCCAATAAATTAAATTTGTTATCAAGAGATGGAAAAAATGTTGGTATAGAAATGAAGGATAAGAAAGTAGATTAAGTAGTAACAAAGCCCAGTGTTTTTAGTTTCAAGTCACAGATCGCTGATCGTCGAGTCGCTTAAAAAAATAAGGGTTATAATATCTTTATATGTGCTAAAAAATACACAGAAACGTTTATACATTATTGAATCACAAAGTTTAGAGTACACATAAAAGAAAAGAATACAGAAAAAACAATGGATGTCTTACAAAAACATATCGACTGTTTCGGCACTTTTAAGGAATCGTTGCAGGCAGACTATTGATGAAATAAACGCATAATAGATTTGCCCTTTGCTTTGACCAGTGTAGGGTTACGATGATCTCGATAGACAACGAGAAACAATTAGACATTTTCAGTATGGTATATTTGCTGAGAGCGGATTGTAACCTTCTTGCGTGGTGTAGTTGTGTCCTGAATGTGTTTATCACAAAGAAAAGCAACAAGATTCAAAAACGACAGTCTATACTCCACTATAACTACTTTATATAATGTTTATAATATGTAATACTAACAAAATATAGATGAAGGGTTTGTTATTACTCTGGCAACATTTAATTTAATTTGAAATTTTATTAATTATACTCAAAGTATAATATTAAATAGTTATCTGTCCACTCAGTGTGCGAGTCTCTCTGGTCACGATTTCTATAAATCGCGTTGTTTGTTTTCGAAAAAATATGTACCCGAATCAATAAAGTTTAGAAATTCTTAATTATTTTAATGAAATTATGTTATGTTTCCTTTTTACGATTGCAATGTTAGCGAGCCGCTTTTAGTACCAGGCCGTTAAAACAATTAAATTACTGAAAATTGTATGAATTAAGGAAGTTATAATCGTAATAATGTGACGATGACAACAATTGTATGAGCACATTATATCCATAACTTGTTGAATGTAGTTGAATGGTTTGCGTCAATCGCATTGCAAAGACGTGTCTCGTGTTACAATTATTTTATTTTTATAGAGATTCCTAATGTATAGCCGTTAAATTAAGTAGTAGGTGTGCTGAAAAGTTCGTAGGCTAAATATTGAAAATACATTTTCTATAGAATTTGATTTGATTACTTATCCTTCAAGAATATAACGATTAAACAATTTTTGTATACGTATTTAGCTGCTTCAGTGTCAGCGATTACCTCTTCATCAGCGCTACAATGTTGTATTACAAGAAATCCTTCTAGATACCCCTGTAAACGAAGAACAGAAATTAAAGCGTAGCATATTCAACATTGATTAAAAGTGTCAATTAACAATGGAAACTGAAGGAATGACAACAAATAACATAATTATAAGCCACGTGCTTTCCATTTTATAGTTTCAATAGTAGTATAATACATAATTATACTATATTGTTTGCTCTTCTATTTCATATAAATTTATATTATTATTATTTTTTATTTATATGTCAAGTTTTCTCTGACACCGAAGTAATTTTATCCCATATACTACACTTACTAGTCAATCGCCTTCAAACGTCATAAAAATAGTAGGAATCGATCCCATGGGTTAGCTTGGGAGTGATTTACGTACATCCGTAACGAACCCTCTTATAAATCAAAGATGTGCAGTTTTTATACAGAAATATTTTGAAAATTGTCTACGAAATATTCGTATTATTTTGATAGTTCGTAGTTGATTGAAATATAATAATAAATTACATTAAGAAAAGCTTTTATTAAATGGAAATATACAGTGTTAAATGGCTATTACCAATGTTCACTTCAGTGATTTTTGTAAAAGTCCATTTCGATAACGTCATCCATAATTCATTAGAGCCATGTATTACGGGGTTTCGGTTTCAGAATATAAATTTGTCTGATTCTCGATTTATCGAACATATTGACAGACTAATTTTGTGGTCATAGATTAGGATTCTACTTAGACAGATTATTATTTTTCATTGATTAATTAAACTTATGGCAACATAGTCTTTAATAAGTACCGCCTCACCTGATAACGTAACAATTGGTATGTTTGAGAGAGATTAGTTGTCTGCGACATTCCTAAGAGTTAAGAAGCTAAGAGTTTCCTAAGATATATTTTCATTATTTGAACCATTAATGATGACAACACATGCACCGTAACCGCACCTACGCACTATTACATAAGCAACGTTTACGAATATGCACAAGAACAGTAGGAACTGTAAAACAGTGGGCCAATACAAATTTTGCCTAAACTTTTTTTCAGGTGGGTTCATAAAAACGTGGAAAACAAAAGAAAACTCAGTGTACCTTTTCAACAAGAAAATGTGTTGAGGTATCCATTTTTACGATAGAAAGGGATTTTCGGTCTAACTAAATTGAATGTGGGCGGGACTGCCCTACAAACTTTAATACTGCGAAAATCTTATGAAACCTATTTATTAAACTATTTTATGGCGAAAAAAAAAGTTAAATTAATGTTAACTTTAAGTGGTCTTTCGAAAAAAACAAAATTTACAAATATTTTTTATTTACTTATATAATTTTCTCGGCCTTTTCCAAACGGGTCGGTTTAAGCATACCACTATAATCACTTCCATGACATTCACCATGCTCGTTGGTTTTGGGAACTTTTGGCTTATCCTCTTCAGTAGGTACCGCCTGGATTTGGTCCACATATGTCCGAGAAGGTGACCCAACCCGACTTCACCATAGAAATATTTAAATATAGTATAAAAAGTTACTTTTACAAATGCTTAGGAAGATAATATATATAAATAGATAAAACTTAAATATATTATTGTTGTTTGCACATGGTCAAATATTACACAACAATATAATAACTCAATTTCATAAATTCATTCATTTTCAAACCCTTTTTATTAAAATATATAAAATCTAACTTAATAAAGCGAAGCAGATATTTTGCTTGTTTATTAAGTTTTGTTTAATCCATAATCCCCAGCTTTAGTCTACCCACAAGGCATTCAGCGGTTAGTAATTGTTGAGAAATATATTTAGTGCTTTTAATAGAGAAATTTAATAGAATTTCTAATGGATGCTTATATCTTATCTCTTAACAAATTGTTTTCACTTATACCATTATGTAAGTGCATAATTATGTAGTGACAAAAAACTGATTTGACTTAGTTTAATATTTCTGTGTGTACGAAAATATCGCTTTTTCAAATAAAATTATTCCATCTTCTCTTGTTCTATGGCCTTAAACAAATCGACCAATTTTTTATGCTTTCCACTCTTATTGTCAAAATACTTTATAATTATTATTGTTCCTAGGATCAAGATGTACGGGCTATTACTAGAAAATATGGCAGAGTACATCCGCCAGACGTATGGCGAAGAAAAATGGGAGGACATCAGACGGCAGGCAGGTGTTGAGCAACCCTCCTTCTCCGTTCATCAGGTGTACCCTGAGAATCTCATTGCTCGATTGGCCAAGACGGCACAAGAGGTAAGGAACATGATAAGCGTCGTTATATTATATGGTGTGAGACACCACCACAACATATGTTACTTTTTAATAGGGGCACGGTAGTGCGCCCTTTCGAGCGAAAATGCGGCACATATCGGCAGTTCAGGAAATTGTATAAAATTAGAAGCTTGAATTTTGAGTTACCAAGCAGGGATTGATTAAGCACGGTATTTCAAATTCATTGTAGTATTTATTTAAAACATATAACATTTCTAATGTTGATATGGTCACTATACGATTCGTTAGGTAAGCTAATATTGTAATAACTTAAGGCTGAAAGTCCCTTAAGTAGCGACTGAATAAATTGACCAACTTGGTATTACATTGATTTGAAATCTTTTTGCAATAGAACAACTGCGTTCGTTGCGAGACTTGTTTTTTTTTCAAGTAATAATTTTTACTGGCATATAAAGGTTACATATATTATTTATCATTAGCATTATTTTATGTTATATTTTTGTTGCGTTTGAGTAGGTATCGATTATTGTTTCAAATTAATATTAATTAATGTTGATGTAGCCGATCAGTAGGGCGAAACTGTTAGTTTAATCACGCACCAATTAAGTTGCATTGGCGTTGCGATGGTGTTACGCGTTTGTGTAGATATATTCATATTGTTTCATGGTTGATGTAGGTAATAGCCGTACAATCGCGCAAACTGATGTATATTTATAGATTTTGTAAATGTTTCTGTCTAACCCAAATCATGAGGCTGTTTGGTTCATACGACACACATTTAAATAAAACTTATTAATTTTAATTTTGCTGACTACGTCGAACATCGACACAAAATTTTCTTGAAACGTCGAGTTTTGTAAATATCTCAATAAATTCGTGTCATATCCGTTAAATAACATACTAAATATATGCTTTCATTCTAAAGTAAAAAAATGCGCAACCGGGATGTCAAATTAGCATAAAAAATTCAAAATACTATTTAACAAAATATATTAAATCCAAAAATCACTTAATATTACGTATATTATATAAAAGTTTAACAAAGTAAATTAGAAAAACTATCTCTTAATCTTAAATAATAGCCAGATTAACTAATGGGAATGAGTTTGCTGATATTTGAATACATAGATTTACCGAAGTATGCATACGTCGTCGATTGCGTTATGCTAAAATATTGAGCTAAAAATATTTCTAATGGGCAAGCAATCGAGTGAGGTGATGATACATTTATAATATTTATCGATTGAAATAAACTCTTTGATGTGTTAGCGAGTGAACTTTTTCTTTATTTTGCGACAAATTAGGTAAATGACCCTTTTTCTATGAAATATTAATATCGCGCGTTTTATGAATATAATATAAGTAAAATTTGATTTGATTATAAAGAATAATAATTAACAACACGATTAGTCTTTTCAAATCCTGCTACAACGGCCCATTAGCTCAGTTGGTTAGAGCGTCGTGCTAATAACGCGAAGGTCGCGGGTTCGATCCCCTCATGGGCCACAAACGATCTTTTTAGTTTTGTTAAAATTTTAACCGTCATATCAAATTTATTTAATTTTCCTAATAAATGAATGTGTTCCTCTTCATTATAAATTATTTTTGCAGAAATATCACATATAGGTACTTAAAATGATTTAAATAATATATAATCATTCATATAATTGTTGCAGATATAATGATGCTATATACCATCAATTATTTGGAAATATTCATTGTATAAAAAAAGAAACAGAAATAAAATTCTAGAAAAATAGGTCCTACCAAAAATCACTTCATTCTGAATAAATATTTTAATTATAGATTGGTTGTTGTTTTGCAAAATCAAAAAATAACATAATTAAAAATAATTAGAAAAAAGATATTAAGTGTTGGAGATGCTGGGATTTGAACCCAGGACTTTCAGCATGCGAAGCAGACACTCTACCACTGAGTTACATCCCCGATACTATGTGGAACGAAATTATGGATACTGTTCTTGTACACTCATAAAATAAATTTAATCTATTTTGTGGAATCCATACACTATACCGATATACCGTAACGACGGGATGAACATTAATGCTTGACTGTACTGACTTTGGATTGCATTTATTTATTTCTTATTAGGTACAAATTAAGAAGAAGATTAATAACGTATGTAACAAAAATACGTATAAGTATGTATTATTATTCCAAAGTAGGAATTCTTTGTATTTGCTTTTAATGTTTTATTCGTTTTACTGGTACCCAAATTATTACATAACCTTCAATATCAATTATAAGGTATATAATTTTAGAAACGGTTAATTTGTATTTACAGGTTCTTGGTATAACGGAAAAGGAATTTATGGATCAAATGGGTGTATATTTCGTTGGATTCGTCTCACAGTATGGCTACGATCGCGTTCTATCGGTTTTAGGACGACACATGAGAGATTTTCTTAACGGCCTAGACAATTTACATGAATATTTAAAATTTAGTTACCCAAGAATGCGGGCCCCAAGTTTCATATGTGAAAATGAAACAAGACAAGGCCTCACATTGCACTATCGGTCGAAGAGAAGAGGATTTGTTTATTATGCTATGGGACAAATAAGAGAGGTAAGTTCTTCTAAAAAATAATTTCAAATAATAATAAAAAAGTCTTGGAGGCGCCGGGTATCGATCCCGGTACCTCTCGCATGCTAAGCGAGCGCTCTACCATCTGAGCTACGCCCCCTGATAGTCACTTTCCGTAATTTTATATCACTATGATAAACGGAGATACGTAGTGTACAGCGCCATGAGTTTATTTTGTGCAATTAATAATAACTACGTTACATAGATGGCGCTTTTAGAAAAAAAATACTATCAGATCTTGCAGTAAGGAAACTGCTACGCTACTAAATTAATAATCACAATTATATAATTAATTATAGAATAAGGTTCAGTATAGTGTTCAGTATTATTCTATGATTGTGGCAAATTTACACATTTTACTCCAGACAATTTTAAATCTAGTATAATCTTAAATTAAGTTTATAAATCTAGCATAAATAATTAATAATTCAGTCTATAATATATCTCAATATCTCTTAAAATACTCTTAAAGGCTTGTTATACTTGAGACTAGTGCTAATAGTCCCAAGAGGATAACTTAGTCTAGATTCTAAAAGCCTTTTGTAAGTCGACATCGACAATAGAGGTACTAACATTTAACGAGGTCCTTACCTTTTGTGATAGTGATAATGGATTTTATAATACTTTTCGATAAGCAAATGTGAGAAGAAATTGTGTAATGTTTTCTTTGAAAATTAATATCTTGTGTTAACACATACTGAGTCGAGTGTTAAGTTATGTTATTTTTTTTAAATCTATTACAATATGAAACACGATTTATAATGCCGTAAAATACAATCTTTACATTCAAAAACTATAATTATAATATTTATTTATTATTTATTACTATAAATTTCAATTATTTTCTCTGTATTTTATTAAAAATTAACTAATGTTGTAATGAGAGTTTTGAATGCACGGAAATCCAACCATTTCTATGACAAATACAATTTGGAAGTCTATGGTCTATTTATCGTTTTTAGAACAGTAATAAGAACTTTGAAAATAGGACGTGGGCGTATGCGTGGTGATATATTTAGTTTTTTTAATTTAAAATATGTTTTAATTTAATAGCGAATATAAAAATTTACTTCGCCTAATATAAACTAATATAATGAGAACTAGTAAAACATTATTAGTAGATTCAAGCCACGTTTAATCCAATTCCGTAAAATACTTTTTAGTAACGTACTTCTCCATTGTTCCGTAAGAACAAAGATGCCATCAATTTGATTTTTTGATAAATTAAAAAAATAACGTGCATTGTTTCAGGTGGCTCGTCACTTCTACCATAAAGAGATGCGAATAGAGTTACTTAGAGAAGAGTTACTATTTGATACTGTCCATGTGACGTTTCAATTGACATTTGACAATCGTGCATTCACACTGGCCTCACTCGCAATGACAAGAGAAGAGAAGCATTTACCAATCAGCGCTTCGGTGCTTTTTGAGATATTCCCTTTTTGTATTGTATTTGGGTATGTACTCAAACTGAATCTATTGTTATTATATTCGAAAACTTCTCGTTAATAAAAAAGTTATAGGTACTACGTACTAAATACATATTCACTTTATATTATGTGTACCTATACATTATAGTTTAATAAGTGTTATATGTTTGTTATGGCTGCGAAAGATTTTGAATTATTATTTGATTTAGATCTCTGAATCTCTCGGATATTGCACTAATAATGTACTAGGCTAGGGAAACGGCTAACAAAATTTAGCAATATTGCAATCTTCTTGTATACTATAGAGAAGAGAAACTTGACGTCTAACTTAAATGGTTTTAGATCGGATATGGTGGTACGTAGTATCGGTAACTCTCTGATGGTGATTCTACCAGACCTGGTGGGGAAGAAAATCACCAACTGGTTCGATTTGGTCCGACCACTTATTGCTTTCAAGTTTCAAACGGTAAATGTTATCTGTTTTTAAGTTTAAACAACCTTCCTCGGCCACACCCTCTTCAAAACGATTGTAATTTATAAACATGATCACGCAATTATATACATTCTTGACCCTTATCTTTAACAATAACGCATAATTCAATCCCCGCCCCGCAAAGCAACTTTTTATCACAAACCTCCCCCCCCCCCAAATTCGTTACGTAATACTTGAACGCTCCCTTACTATTACAACTAAATTTTAGATTTTGAATCGTACCAACAATATATTCGAGCTGGTGACAGTAGAAGCGGTGATGCATGAGAAGGCACCAGACAGACGGAACAATCTGCTTCGGCTCTCTGATGAATCCGACTGCACTACTGAAGAGAACCTGCGATTGAAAGGTATAATAACCGGATTACAACTGGTTCAATTACTTTATTTTTTAGTTATATTATAAATTATTTTATAAACCAGTGCCGAAGATTAAAAAATTATTGCAGTACTTAATTTAGTCTTAGTTGCTGAACTAACAATAAATAACCTTACACAACGTCTGTGTAGATTGTATTGCCAATACAAAGAATGCACGATGAGCAAAAATACACCTGCTCCAATTCCCTTGTCATCATATTTTTGTTTAGACTATCATCAATATCAGAATTTATACTCAAATTACGAGTCTAACATGGTTCGTTACATTTTACTTAAATGACTTTAATCTAGCAATCGTCACGTTTTCGATACAACAAAAATGCTGGTTGGAACACGAATTACTTGGAAAAACAAAGCCTAAGACAATGGTTGCTAAATAATAATAATGTGATTTTTTTCAAAACGTTTATTTGTTGTCCAAAGGTTTTTAAAGATTATAAATTATATACAAGTTTTAAGATTCTAAATATAAAACCACCTCAATATTCACATTACCATTTATTGCTCAATTTTAACAATTATAAAGATGAAATGAGGTGAGTGATGTGTGTGGGATTTTAGCTGGTCCTAAAAATCCATTCAGTTTGCTTATATCCTCCGAGAATAGTATTTGGAGATATTTATATCAAAATGCATTAGAACTCGTTACAAATATTTCAATACGTTTACGTATTGAAATATAAAATTAAAATTTTAAACATAACTTGAACCAAAATCGGACATGTTTATCAAACTACTACGGCTAAACGCTATATCTGAGGCAATTTTCAGTGCGGGGTATGGTTCGTAAGAAACGATTTGCATACGATGGACGACCTTTACCCGATATTATCAATTTACATCTCAAAGGTACCTTTGTCATGCGAATTGGCTATCAAAATACTATATAGCCATTTTCAACAAGTGAAAAGCACTATTGCACATAGTAGTAATACTTTACATACACCAGGAAACACTACGGCGTGATTTACATAACGTCGTCTTGATATGTTGCTTTGTGTACTTTATCTTGCGGCCTTCAAATATTTTACTTAGTAAGACGGGTAAACCTATATCCCGTAAACGATGTTGACGTAAACAAATGACGTTTTGTAATCAGGTAATCAGGCTTTCTATCTCGAAACCAATGTTTGTTCTTGTATCGAATTCAGGTCCATACATCAACCATCCATCCCATGCCACAAAGGTGTTATTATGGTACGATGCGATAAGTTATTTTTTAGATATTTGTTAGATTTATTAATAATATTTTAATATGGTTAAACTATAGTTAAAAATAATGATTTATTGAAGATTGTATCAAAAAGTAATAATTCCACCTTTTTCTGATTTGTGGCTACATTCACTGTTCCTGTCTGCACTGTGCCACTTTTGGCAATTTTGTTTCCTGTTGTTTCCTTAACCTGGTCTTTCCACCTTATAAATTCTTCCTCTTTTGCATTTACGTACCTTGGGCACCAGTTTAATACTTTCTTGCTCAAGTTTTCTGATCCACCCAGTTCCATTTAAGTTTATTTATTTTTATTCTGACTACCTTAGCCACCTATCTGCTAGTTTAGCTATTCCTCTAATTCTTTATTTTATTTTATGTTCTTCCCTATCGTATAACGTTGCATCGATCTTTGACACAACTGTAGATTTGTATGCTGTGCTTTGAGATCCATATGAGTACTGGTAGTACATTGAAAAGCTTCCTTTTAATTACCACGCTCATTTTCTTATTGTGCATGACCTCTGTAAGACTCTTTTGCTATTCTTGTGAAGATTTATTTTATTGTTGCATCTGCCATAGATACTATCTGACCGAGGTACGAGTGTTCAGCTAGATATTATATAATACTATTGTTTAATAGTATTACTTCACTTCTGAATATTCTTCTGATAATTCTCCTGTCTGAGTTAAGTTCTGTGGCCATCCTCTCCAATTCATCGCGCATTGTTACTTATATGTATTATAAATTTATAAATCATTAATTACATTGGTGCTTCGTAGTAATCCTAGTTCTATATAATTATCAGAAACATCATAAAGACGTTATGTATTATACAATTTATAAAATAATTTCAGGTCAAATGATTTATATGGACAATTGGAGAATGATGATGTATTTAGGAACTCCAGTAATGCCAGATCTGTCTGCCCTCGTGTCCACTGGACTCTATATCAATGATTTGTCTATGCATGATTTTAGCAGGTACAACCATGCATAACTTTATTTACATATCGTATTAATTTACAAATATTGTTTGAAATTTGTTTCTTTGAGACTTTTACATTAAAAATAGAATTAAAGAAAAAAAGAATTTATTTCTCTGTTTATTCTGAATACTTAACAGTAAATTTTCAAGGTCGAGGTCTCTTTTTGAACAAAGACAACAAGGTTCAAACATAGAAACCACAGAATAAAATAGATAGTTGATTGTGTATAAAATTCCATTGGATGCTTCTAATGAGGGCGTTCTCTTGTCTTTGCATCTGTTCTGTCGACTATTTTTCTTTTGACAAGACTGTGCATCTCGATGAGATTTCCGTAAGGTTTATATCAATATTTGGTCTATTACATAAAACTTTCCTTACGATTTTTTCCTTCACCGTTCAGAGACCTAATGTTAGCCGGTACCCAGCAGTCTGTGGAACTCAAACTGGCGCTTGACCAAGAGCAGCAGAAGAGTAAGAAACTAGAAGAATCTATGCGCAAACTGGATGAAGAGATGAAAAGAACAGACGAGCTGCTCTACCAGATGATACCGAAACAGGTGGCTGACAGATTGAGGAATGGAGAAAATCCCATTGATACTTGCGAGGTAATTATGGAGTAACACTCCTTGTTTATAAAAAGTTATCAGTCTAATCTCACTCATTTCACAAAAGTACTCTCATCTCTTTCTGACAAGTTGTAATAATATGTTCTGATCGAAAGAGATAGATAAGTTAGATAAAATAGTCAAATTAATCAAATTAAAGAAGTTTGTTTCCTGTCTACTGGGAAAAAAAAATTGTCTTAAATGAAAAACCTAAAATACAAATGAATAACCAATAGGGCTACTACCTTTTAAGGTCTGAGTTAAAGAATTGAGTCTAAGACGATTTCCACACAATATTTTTCCGTCGCTTAAAGACGATTGGATAGTCGTGGTTCGGACCTGCAACAGGGTTGAGAGTTGTATGCTCAAGACTGTTCTAATAACACCAATTCTTAAAGTAAAATTTATAAAATATATGAAAGATTCTTGAGCAACCTTGTTTGGAAGAAAACTTACCAATTACATATCCTAAATTTGTTTTGTCTGTACCAAAATTACATCCTTAAATCTAGAAAATACTTGACTTTGCGTTCTGACGTGTAGTAAGATAAGATACGATTTTTTTTAAATATGCCAATATTTATTCTGTTGTTTTAATAAAAATGGCATCATCAGTGGGATCTTAAAATACGTATTGTCATACATTTAGCGTAGGTCGTTAAATTAGATTCGTAGAAGTTCTCATTGAAAATAACGAGCGCAATTCGATGCAAAATGTTAAGCCCCAAAGCCTATTTAAGTGGAGTAAGTAGTGTTTGACGTGACAACGCCAACGTCTTATAATTCGATGGAGCCGGCTGCACACACAAAAAACATGACGCATGCAGCGTTAAGTACCTCGCTATGAGGCGTTCCATTTAAGGCTTAGGTTTAAAGACATTTAAAGACATTTAATCTCATAAAAGACATTAGTCACTTACATGAGAACACTTATATTATGCTAACGTTACAATTGGTAAGTTGAGAATTAAAAAAAAATTTTTTAATTGTATTTGTTTGATAAATATTTTGATAAATATTAGGCTTGAAGTGGAAATGAGAGCGTGATAAAGAGGCACAATAGCCCTCCGCGTTCGGCAGCGTTCGTTCATTAAAAAATTTACATAATTGTATTTATGCGTACAAATAAATGTAACTTTCACCTCCTTCTCTATATCCATACAAAATATTTATCAAACAAATACAATTAAAATTTTCTTTTGAAAAATGCAACTATTCCATCAGTATTTTCTTATGACGTTTACACGTTCAACTATCGTCAGTAAATCGACTTTACAGACAAGTTTTTCTTATAAAACAACTAGTATAAAGAAATATTATTAAACTTAATGCTGGTTGAACGCATATCACATTAATTACATAATATAATATATACATATACATAATAAAATTCACATAATTAATCATAATCACTCAAAATTAAAAGCTACATATATATTAAATTCGTATACTACAATAATAATTTATTTTCAGATGTTCGATAGCGTATCAATTCTCTTCTCTGACGTTGTGACGTTCACAGCGATATGCTCTCGCATTACTCCAATGGAGGTGGTCTCCATGCTGAATGCTATGTACTCCATATTCGACACACTGACTGAGAGGAACAGAGTTTACAAGGTTAATTCTCTTTAATAAATACTAATTAAAAAACAAAGTAGCATACTACCTATATACTATTTTTTTAAACATCTATCTATGGAATGCTCGTTCTTAGCTAGATATTATTTGTAATTACTCGTAAGTGACCTATGATCGTCAGTGCTGTGGTCACAAGGCTCCAGTCCACTGGGGATGTACTGATTTATTATTAGTAGTTACAATTTGTATATTTTATTGTGAATATCTGATCCTTCATCATTAAGATTTATACATGTATTTAACTGTTATTATACTAATTAAAGAAACCTTTTCATAAAAATATATTTTAAATATACATTTATTATAGATAGAACTATAGGTTTGTTATGAAGATGCAATTATACCAAATTAAGAACCAATTATATTTTACTAAAAATAGCTGTCATAACAATTTTAATTCTTAATCTGCACCAAAGTGCACCAAGAACAAACGATCATAGGTCGACTATGGTGAAATTATATAATTACTATAATAATAAAAAAAACTTTATCTAATATATAGGTGGAAACAATAGGAGATGCATATATGGTTGTTTCTGGTGCTCCAGAGAAGGAAGACAATCACGCTGAGAAGGTTTGTGATATGGCACTCGATATGGTAGATGCTATCACGGATTTAAAGGATCCTAGCACCGGTAAGAACGAATTATGTGTAACTTAATATTGTAAGTACAATTTATATCATTAACTTTGCTATGGAAGAACTGGGATCCCTGATAGCTGTGGTGTTATTTAAGGGACCCTTCCCCGACCTACACCTAACAATTGTAAAGCATATGTGTAATTGTATAGATATATGTTTCACATGGTAATAAATAATAATAATAATAAATGGCTTAGTTCTTGAAGAAATAATAAATATTGAGAAGCTCACTTGACCACGAATATTTTACAGGATCCCACCTTTCAATCAGAGTTGGTGTCCATTCTGGGGCTGTTGTGGCTGGAATAGTAGGCTTAAAGATGCCGAGATATTGCCTCTTTGGTGATTCTGTTAACACTGCCTCTCGAATGGAGTCTACCTCAGAAGCAATGAGAATTCATATATCGCAAACAACTCAAGAGTTGTTATCGCCATCGTATATGGTCACTGAAAGAGGGGAGATACAAGTGAAAGGGAAAGGTATGTGCTGTAAGTGGGCGTGCTTTAATGTTTATTTTAATTAGAGCCAATCTGTTCCTGTTACATTTCTTTTTCATTACACCTCCTTTTTATTTTTTTTACCGCAGAATGTTCTCTTTTACTTTAATTCTTAGATAAATTTGATTATCACCTTATTGTTAACTAATATTGTATGAGCAAAATAAAAAGTATTGTGTCGTGAAATAGATAAAATCTTATGGGGAATATGAAAATAAATTCGAATAATTCAAGTTCATGTATATATCTGAAAAAAAATATGTATCGAGCCTCCTTCAAATCTTTTTTATCTGATTCGTTTTAACATTTTTTAACAAAATTAGGTGCCATGAAGACTTACTGGCTAGAAGGAAGAGAGTCCCGCCCATCTCTTACAAAAGTGATCTCCTCTCAAATACAACCAGGACAAGAGTTAGAATGGGAGAGAGCAGCTGACGTGAGAGACAGCATAGCAGAACATTCAGCTCAGCAGCTGAACCATAAAGATTTTAACATGACATCGGCAACATCATTGATTAGTACGGGAAATGTAATTTCTCCAACCTTGAAACAGCCGATTATAACTTCACCCACAGAAGAGAGACGGATGTATTCGCCTGTCACTTTCCAAGATGTTGCCAGACGGAGCATTGCCAATTCGCCGAATAGAACCGATAAAGACAGAGGTAAGAACATATTAAAGAGTATCATTCAATCTAGATTAAATCAAACTGAGAATATTTGTGCAGTAAGTTTACTACGTAGTTTTGTTAGCTCTTCAGATAATTGACTTAATAAATAGTTAACAAAAAGTTTGAATTTAGGTGGAACCCATACGGGTATAATTTAAACTATGAAAATAAATATGGAACACTTTAAGCCTTTAATAACTAAGAAGTCACTAAAAGCAAGTTTATTGCGCCCTTTTCTTTATTGTATTTCAGTAAAATTTTAATGCAAAGTTTTGATTTACGTTACTACACTTCATGAACTTTATTTTTCAGCGTGATTTAACTGTTGAAGATATTTGTTACTTTTCGCACGTATAAACATATATATGTTTCCCGTTCACCGAAAGAGCTATGCAAAATATTATATCTCATATATAAAGTTCTCGTGTCACAATGTTAGTTACCATACTCCTCCGAAACGGCTGGCCAAATTTTTACGGCAAATTTTATATGCATATGCAGTAGGTATGAGAATCGGCTACTATCTATTTTGCATACCCCTAAGCGATATGAGGCGTCCACCTCCACAATTCACACCACATACACACGACCTTTAGTTTTCACCCCTCTACAATTAACCCCTATTTTTATTTGATAGTTAAGGACTTTGAAGTTTGTCACTAGGGTAGCGTAGCAAAATGTTCCATGTTGGTGTGTACGGAGTTCTTGCTGGTAGCTAGTATATAGATATAATAAAGCCACTTTCATTTCATACTATAAAAATTATTTTTATTACACTCAGTTTTTGTTAGCGATACGAAATAAAGAATGATAAATACGTCCTTATGCGAGAGGGTCGGCTTGAAAACATTAGGACAACACTGTTCTTGATCTGTATATTACTTTAAATTCATCTGTTGTCTTTAAATGAGAGTTATTTTTCCAGAATTCCGGCCGTTTCCCGAATCCAGGTCGACGTCAGCGAGTGTTGGAGCAGTGTGGACTGACGCGGAATCTTTAGAGCCTCAACGGACCTTAGATAGCCTTAACTCTTCATTCTGGTAATATTTTTAAGGCTAAATTGACGTGACGGGATTGATTAAAATTCTCAATGAAACCATAATTGTTCTGAAAACAGGGCTGCTATTATAGAGAGTATTGATTTTTTAATGTTTCATTCAATTATTAATAAAATCTTATAAATATTCTTTGTGGCGTTAAGGTGAAAATAATATTAAATAAAGGATGATACCCTGGGTATAAAATAAGAATTAACCTCCTTACTCCTGAAGAAAAAAATACTCTTAGGTCTTTTTTAAATTTATTTCCTAGTTACAGTTCAACATCTCCGTGCAGAGTGGGAACAACCCCCGTTATAAACAAGGACAAAAATTATTTTACTGAAAATATAGTAAGTAAATAAAAATTTGTAACCTAAAATTAGGTTTACTGTTTTTTTTTTTGTTTTTATTTAAAACATCCGACGATATAGTTTTTTTTTTGTATACGAGATAGACAGCTATGTCAGGTATAGGGAACCTTTGACATGTCGAGGGCCTCTTAACTTAGGCGTGCAAATACGTTCGCGGGCCGCATTTAAAGTACATTGAAAATAAACGAAAAGACGATAATAAACGAAAATACATGAAAATAAACGAATATATACGAAGATAAACGGAAATACAAGATAATAAACGAAAATACACGAAAATAAACGAGAAGATGATAATAAACGAAAGTAAACGAATATATACGAAGATAAACGGAAATGCAAGATAATAAACGAAAATAAACGAATATATACGAAGATAAACGGAAATACAAGATAATAAACGAAAATACACGAAAATAAACGAGAAGATGATAATAAACGAAAGTAAACGAATATATACGAAGATAAACGGAAATACAAGATAATAAACGAAAATACACGAAAATAAACGAGAAGATGATAATAAACGAAAGTAAACGAATATATACGAAGATAAACGGAAATACAAGATAATAAACGAAAATAAACGAATATATACGAAGATAAACGGAAATACAAGATAATAAACGAAAATACACGAAAATAAACGAGAAGATGATAATAAACGAAAGTAAACGAATATATACGAAGATAAACGGAAATACAAGATAATAAACGAAAATACACGAAAATAAACGAGAAGATGATAATAAACGAAAGTAAACGAATATATACGAAGATAAACGGAAATACAAGATAATAAACGAAAATACACGAAAATAAACGAGAAGATGATAATAAACGAAAGTAAACGAATATATACGAAGATAAACGGAAATACAAGATAATAAACGAAAATAAACGAATATATACGAAGATAAACGGAAATACAAGATAATAAACGAAAATACACGAAAATAAACGAGAAGATGATAATAAACGAAAGTAAACGAATATATACGAGAAAAACGGAAATACAAGATAATAAACGAAAATAAACGAATATATACGAAGATAAACGGAAATACAAGATAATAAACGAAAATACACGAAAATAAACGAGAAGATGATAATAAACGAAAGTAAACGAATATATACGAAGATAAACGGAAATACAAGATAATAAACGAAAATAAACGAATATATACGAAGATAAACGGAAATACAAGATAATAAACGAAAATACACGAAAATAAACGAGAAGATGATAATAAACGAAAGTAAACGAATATATACGAAGATAAACGGAAATACAAGATAATAAACGAAAATACACGAAAATAAACGAGAAGATGATAATAAACGAAAGTAAACGAATATATACGAAGATAAACGGAAATACAAGATAATAAACGAAAATACACGAAAATAAACGAGAAGATGATAATAAACGAAAGTAAACGAATATATACGAAGATAAACGGAAATACAAGATAATAAACGAAAATAAACGAATATATACGAAGATAAACGGAAATACAAGATAATAAACGAAAATACACGAAAATAAACGAGAAGATGATAATAAACGAAAGTAAACGAATATATACGAGAAAAACGGAAATACAAGATAATAAACGAAAATAAACGAATATATACGAAGATAAACGGAAATACAAGATAATAAACGAAAATACACGAAAATAAACGAGAAGATGATAATAAACGAAAGTAAACGAATATATACGAAGATAAACGGAAATACAAGATAATAAACGAAAATAAACGAGAAGATGATAATAAACGAAAGTAAACGAATATATACGAAGATAAACGGAAATACAAGATAATAAACGAAAATACACGAAAATAAACGAGAAGATGATAATAAACAAAAGTAAACGAATATATACGAAGATAAACGGAAATACAAGATAATAAACGAAAATAAACGAATATATACGAAGATAAACGGAAATACAAGATAATAAACGAAAATACACGAAAATAAACGAGAAGATGATAATAAACGAAAGTAAACGAATATATACGAAGATAAACGGAAATACAAGATAATAAACGAAAATAAACGAATATATACGAAGATAAACGGAAATACAAGATAATAAACGAAAATACACGAAAATAAACGAGAAGATGATAATAAACGAAAGTAAACGAATATATACGAAGATAAACGGAAATACAAGATAATAAACGAAAATACACGAAAATAAACGAGAAGATGATAATAAACAAAAGTAAACGAATATATACGAAGATAAACGGAAATACAAGATAATAAACGAAAATACACGAAAATAAACGAGAAGATGATAATAAACGAAAGTAAACGAATATATACGAAGATAAACGGAAATGCAAGATAATAAACGAATATATACGAAGATAAACGGAAATACAAGATAATAAACGAAAATACACGAAAATAAACGAGACGATGATAATAAACGAAAGTAAACGAATATATACGAAGATAAACGGAAATACAAGATAATAAACGAAAATACACGAAAATAAACGAGAAGATGATAATAAACGAAAGTAAACGAATATATACGAAGATAAACGGAAATACAAGATAATAAACGAAAATAAACGAATATATACGAAGATAAACGGAAATACAAGATAATAAACGAAAATACACGAAAATAAACGAGAAGATGATAATAAACGAAAGTAAACGAATATATACGAAGATAAACGGAAATACAAGATAATAAACGAAAATACACGAAATGACACGAAAATAAACGAGAAGATGATAATAAACGAAAGTAGACGAATATATACGAAGATAAACGGAAATACAAGATAATAAACAAAAATACACGGAAAGACACGAAAATAAACGAGAAGATGATAATAAACGAAAGTAGACGAATATATACGAAGATAAACGGAAATACACGACGATAAACGAAGGTAACCGGAAATATACGAAAATAAACGGAAATACACAATAATAAACGAAAATACACGAAAGTACACGAAGATAAAAGAAAATAAACGAAAAGACACGAAAATAAACGACAATAAACGTAAATGAAACGAAACGACACGAAATTAAACGAAAAGACGAATATACACGAAGATAAACGAGAAGACACGAATCCGCGGGACGGATCATATCCGGGCGGGTTAGCCATATATGGTCTATGGCATCATATAATATGTCATTAATTAATGTAGGTGGCTTAATTCAACTTTGACTTTAACGCTTTGAATGGACCGCTAAACGCACCAATACTTTTAATGATCCTTTCCCACCTCCATATTAAAACCCTATTTATCAACTATATGCCGACAACGCAACATTTCGTACTTTGGTCACACAATGCGTAGGTGCGACGAGGACCTAAAGAAGCTCATCATGATTGGAAACGCCGAAGGCAAAAGATAGCATGGACGTTCGCCAACGAGATGGTCATCAGACACGAGTTACCGACCCAGAGAGAGTGTGAGATTTACATTTACTGCCAGTTTTCGTATCAAGGACGTAAAACGGATGAGAAGAATTGGCCAACGTGTGTTTTACAAAGTGTTTTCAATGTTTCAATACAATACTATTTGATTAATTGACACCATAATAATCGCCATGATTGAATAAAAACGAAATAATACAAAAGTTGAGTGAATTTTTGGATCATGGAATTTATATTGTATTTTAATTAAAATCGACCGTTGATATTCCAGTAAAGGATCATTACACAGTTATTGTTTTTAATTTAAACGTTGCGTTTTTTTGCCTAGATCAAATCAAATCAACGATGAGTGATTAAGGTTATAGCCCGCTCTTATGTCACAATATCAATATTATTTGTATTTTTTTCACACAGTTAATTCTTATTATGAAATAAATTTTAAAAAATACACATACAATAGTACACAGGTAAGAAGTGAAACTTCTTTACGACATATTATTTTTCTACTATTTGCAACTTCACGAAAATGGGGTAGATAAGGCTTAATAAGCCTTAAGAAAAACAATTTTTTCAGTCATATTTATTAATACTTGCTAATTTTAACAGATTTATATACATTCACCGATACTGACAATCAAAAAGTGAGGTTAACCTCAAATAAATATTAAAATCATGCTCATACGTGTTGAATTTATAAAATGAAATGTATAATCACTCTCACTTTTCTTGTAAATTCACTTAAATTTGAACAAGTCTTTTTATTTTATCACTTTCAAATTAATATATTGTTATTCTTATTTCAAACCAAACTTCAAAACGAATATATTGTTGTTATTATTATCATATATTATATATTTTTTACGTCTACTACAGTGACGTAAAAAATATTTTATCGAAGTTTAGTATACTAAACTAAAAAAAGCAACATGGCGCGTAACCGAAAAACGTGACGTTTTCTTACAAAATTTCTCCCATACGTCGATAAAGAAGTTTCACTTCAAAAATAAGAATTTCAATAGCTCACTAATTAGTTTATTTTGTTAGCAACCTAATGGGGACGTGATATAACTTTTTAACAACGGCAAAATCTAACACGCCTATTGGCTTATGGATAGTTTGTCACGTATTTATGCTAATCACACTGATAATCGTCACCTATAATTTTTATTGCAACAGCAACTAATAATTAAAATAACATATGTGTATATAACATTCACTACAATCCCGATATATTCTTACAATATTTATTTCTTTTCAGCGATTGTCTCCGCCTTGTTTGGCGCCGGGTATCGACACCGCATATGGGCCCAATACTCACATTACACAGACCACTATCACACATGTTCGGGCGGCATCACAAAATGGAGAGGAGATAGGTAGCATTTCTTATTATCAAAAAATTTATAAAAGTTTGAATATAATATTAGATACGTCTTTAATAACACAGTGCCTTTTAATCTAAGTAATAATAATAAAAATAATTTAGTGTCTCTAAAACCCTACAGGTCCAAACCTCAGATTGCATCATTCTTTGATCCTTTTTTATTTCATTAAAATGCATATATAGGGCCTTGATGATATATGAGATGTTGTAAAGGTCAAAAAGGTAAAAATATACTTATATAAATTACATTTGATAATTATGTTAGATGATGTGGATTATTTTTCACTTCTTAACGAGTGAAATGATTTAATTAGGGATACAATAGATAGTCTGGTGCAGTCTGTTTCCAAACTGGAAACAGACTGCACAGGACTTTGGACAGAGACAAATGGGCATCTTTGGAGGAGGCCTTCACCCAATAATGGGGTTCCTACAAATTATATTATTTAAGTATCTAAAATCTAACCAAGCTAGCTAATAATACAATAAAATAATGTAATAGTAAATATTATCTAGTAGTAAATATGATATATATAGTAGCAAATATTATATAAGTAGTATATTAATAACAGTAAATAAAATAGTTATATGTAAATAATATAGAAAATAAATAAAAATAAGAAGGTATTAATTTTAATTAGTTAAGTAAGCGTTTGGAGATGGGTCAATGTAAAAAGTTATATTTGTAGGAAATAAAAGGCTTTTTTTATTTTATTTTATTTTTTTTTTTATTTTTATTTACAATAGATAGTGTGAAATTTAAATCGATATCCTAAAGTTAAACCAACTGAATGCTTTGGTTGTCCTGCAACAATTGTATTTTTTTCTAAAAACTATAATGGTGCAATTCGCGCTAACGAACTGAAGATTGGGAACAAAATACCCCTTTTATGTTTTTTACATTGATCTGAGAATAATTGCGGATCCAGGTGGGGTGTCGTAGGCATCATATCCTTATCATAGGATCCCACCTTGTCTGTGCAATATTAGGTCCTTAACTTGAAATTACTAATCATGTAAATACTGTACCATTAATTTAATTCGTATGGCAAATACTATTGGTGTTTATTGTTAATATTTTGTTTAATTATTTCACAGAAACCGACACAGAATACCAAGACGCAAACACAGGTTTATCCCATATATGTACGGTGTCTGAAAATATAGAACAAAATCAACCGAAGCAGGGCAAAGTGGGGCGTTTTCGGGCGCGAATAGCTCCAGGACACCACAAAATATGCCTCAAAAATCCCAAAGACTCGAAAGAAAAACCTCAAACCCCCACAAACCCTCATGGCCATCATCATACAAAAAATGTAAATCATCATCAGTGCTGTGGCGCGTTCGGCAATCCACACGTGAGACATAAATCCAGTAACCCCAGTTGTCATTTAATCTAGTCTTTTTATTGTTTTTAATATTTCAAAAGTACAAAGTAAGGTTAATTTTTTTGGAGTTTATGGCCAGTAAATAGACCTTTAGGCCATAAGTAAGGTTACATTTATAATATCAGTAAGGGTACTCTGTAACTCTCAATAGCGATTCCGATTTCAATATTATATTTTGTACTGCGCGGTCATTAGTGCGACATCAGCAATATTAAAGAGAACTACAATAGGAACAATTTATTAGATCACAAGCTCTGTCATTTTAATGACATTCAGTTCACTCTTTTGAATGGATTTTTTTCGTTTAAAATGGTTTATAAGTATACAGTGTAATAGTGACAAATGTAGGTAAAACGCAAAATTACCTACTATTGTCAAATCAAATCAAAACAAAAATATCTTTATTCATATAGGTAAACATGTACACTTATGAACGTCAAGAAAAACAAATTAAATTAACTGTAAATTTACATTTACAACCAGTTCGCAAGTCAAGGGCGTAGAGCGGGTAAGGGTAAGGTGTTATTACACATGTACTCGGATTGAAAAAAAAAAAAGCAATTGCATTTCCAATAAAATATTTTATTATGATTATGTCCGATGTTATATTGATTTTAAGATATCAAAATTGCATAGAAAAAGGACGGGATCGCTGTCGCGTATTAGAAGGATTATAACGGCGAGAATCACGTTGTTTTATAGAGTTACTGGATTGAAAATTAAATTCATTTAACAAAATAAGCCGTATAATAAAAATTTCAAATACTTTTTTTTTCTATTGTTAGTGTCATTTTTTCTACAAAGTAAGATTTAGCCGAAAGATAAAATTTTGAAAAGATTTTTATCTTTTTACGCCAAAGAAGTATAACTACTAACGCGTGTACATAAGTGCACACCCGTGTTCTTTATTTTAAATGTTATGCTGAGTATTGTAAAGTATTAAATATCTGGCGATTATCTATGAAGTGCATCCAGGCACGTTAATTAGCAATGGTTATTTTTTATATTTTTCTACTTGTACTTTCTTAATCACGCAAAATCTTGTGAAATACGGGTCAGGGACTAGAAAGCACTTTCTAGCGAACAAGTGGATGTTATTATCGGCTGAGGTAAGGTGGCAAAAAACACATTCTAAGAGATAGAGATCGCGACATTCCATTAAAAAATTTTAGTATCTCTTAAGTTAAATAGGAAGGTTATTTGCTCTGAATGGAAGCCAGTGTCGCTTAGACTTCTACCATTTTATTTATCACATACAAAACATGAAATATTATGACGTTGTAAAAATATAACATTTTCATATTACTACCAATACAGCCGATGTTAGTCATTTTAATTGTATAAAGTCGGTATCGTTGGTGGAAGTAATAATATTCTGTGGAGGAAGTTTAAAGAAAATATAAAACCTCTACCAGTCTAACTATTAAATAGCCGGCCCGAAGGGCCCAGTTCTCAGGGGCGAGACATTGTACCTACCAATCCAAATAACTTGGTTAGCGCGTTTCAGGGTATGACGTCATCGCAGTGATTATAGGCGTAGATTGTAGTTTTTGTTACAAGTCTGTGTTTAAAATAAAATAAAATACATAAATCCTCGAAATTTAGACAATTGTATATTTAAGTCTACCGTACGCAGATCTATTTCTTATCAGGCTTGATTTATGTGTCATTTAAATTTTTTTGTAAAGGTATATTATAAATCTTGAAGATATCATTAGATTTTTAGCTTAATTTAACCACCATTGCTAATGATATGGTGGTTTATTACTCAATGCTTGTATAAGTTTTAGGATTCGCCAGAAATGTTACAAATACCAGTACCAATTGCTTTAAATTTTAATTTTGCAATTAGGTGTTAGATAATATAAAGTTAGATTCACGTAGATCTCAGTTAAGCAAATTCAAAGATGTTCCAAAGAAAATATCGTTTCGACGCGAGCTTT
Source organism: Pieris mannii (assembly GCA_028984075.1). Taxonomy (NCBI): domain Eukaryota; kingdom Metazoa; phylum Arthropoda; class Insecta; order Lepidoptera; family Pieridae; genus Pieris; species Pieris mannii. Next base: position 7,603,426 of record CM054777.1, read on the forward strand.
ACGTAATGACAATAGCAAATAAATATAAGATAAACTATATTATTTTACTGTTTAACAGTATAAATAATAAATATCTGATATTAAATTTCCAAATATAATAAAGATCTTTTAATACGATTAAACTATATTTAGATAGTGTTGTCTATTTGTATTAAATTATTAATTTTGACCTATTTACTAATGTCATTTTTAAATTAAGATATATATGCCTACATGATATCAATCACAATTAAAGTTTTAATAATCGACAAAGACATTAATAAAACTAGCTAACCTCGCTCCTTACAGCACAGATTTCCTAAAGCTGTAACGAAAAATCTTCGATTTACGCTTATTGTTTTGCAATGTATGCATTTATTCTTGGACAATTATATTCTTACTAATATCATGTATATAATTATCATAGAGGTTGGGAAGAATTGATGCAAGTCAATTAAACAACTTTTCTAGTCGTTTTGAGATTAATATTGTACTTAAATGTTTACAATTTTATATTAGAATTACGAATCGTCTTGTATATTACAAAAATATTTATGTAAGTCACCTAACTGATTTACTGATGAAATTTATGGACATGTATGCATACAATTCGGTAAACTAAAATATTAAAGTTTTTAAACTAAAGACAATTGTAGTACAGTCATACATTGATAGGATTTTTTTGCTTTATCGCTTGATTGAGATATCCCTACTTGAAGCACCTAGTGATTAAATTATGTAATATGTATCATTACCATGACGAGACACTTCATCTAAGGATATCTTTCATAATCTGTACTCGAATCTAAAGATTGTAATGTGTATTAATGTAATATAAATAGTATAAAATTGTAATTATATATCCATTGTAGGAACGAAAACAAAAGAGTTTCTTAGTGACAATTTATTTTAGTCCCTTGAAATTATCTTTTCTTCAATGTGCCATCGAATAAGTAATCTAAACAACAGTATTTCTTGTTTTACCACAAATTTAAGCATTATTTTCTCCTATGTGTACATCGAATATATTTAAATAGAGTTTATAAGTAATAAATGTGAAGACTTTTGTATGGTTTTTAATACCCAAAATATCGCTAATTAATTCAATCAAAATAAATACGTTCATTTTTTATAAGTGATATCCGTTGGGGCCTCAGTTATGTGTTTTAATATCTAGTCATCGAAAACAGTTTATCAGATCTGAGTGTGTATATTTTATTTGGACTAGAAGAGACTTGTATACAATATTGTTTGCAAGTCTCTTTTTTATTATTTGACCTTTTTCAATATGTTCAGAAGTTCAAGGACAACAAATGTCATTAAAAGGGTCTGAAGTAACAGACACAGGTAAAAGTAAACAATAGATATTCTAGTAGATAGTACCTGATTGATAAATAAAGCTTATAAAATTGTCGTAAATGCTCCGTTTGACCAGGTAACAATACTGCGTTGAACAGATCATTAATTTTGTAAAGGGTTGTTGTTTCGTCGGGGATCATGTTTTAATACATAGCAAAATGTTTATAAATAAAAAACGTTCTTAGCTATCTTTATTATTAAGAAATAAAACTACTGTATAAATGGGTTTTGTTAATAATATCTGCTTAAAAGTAACACAACGAAAAAGCTGTATTGAGCAAAATGTTATTTACAAACTAACATTAATAAATAATATAACAAGTACTACGTACAACATAAAATACTGTATTAAATTTATTATTTTAAATTTCAGATTAACTTCTTAACCGTAATATTAAATCGTAATCTTACGGTCAAACTTCGTAATAATACGGGCATAGGTTGTACTATGCCCTTTACTTTAAAATATATATATTTAATAATATTTAAATATTTGTAACAATAAGATGACCTTAAAACAATTTTATTATGCACCTCACTGCTTGGACAGTTATAATATAAATGTTATTAACTATGAAATGAACACTGAAGTTTATGTAAAAAAAAAATTATCCATAATATATTAAATAAAATTTTTAAACTATCATTTCTTTATACAAAATTATTCAAAGCTCAACTCCGTTCCCTTCAAATGCTGTTCAGCCCAGTCATCAAATCGCCGAGACAGATCATCAGACATAAAATTCTTCCAATCTCCAATTTCCCCCTTTCTAATGAAACGCAAAGGCGTCTGTTCCAAGTAGCTTTTACCAAAGGACTTTTCTAAAATGCCTTCTAAATTCACGGCGCGATTTTGTTTCATGTTTTGGAAGGAAAGATGATCGCAAAGCTTGTCTATTTGTTCGTCTGACATATTTTTATTAAGAAATGCCGCTGTTTTACGAACAACCATTGGTAGGTCGCGCTTCATCTCCTCGAACTTTATGAACAGTATGTTCGGGTCGTGGCGACGTTTCCAGAATCCTAGTGGAGCAAAATAATTACACATTAATTTTTTAGAGGGAAATAAAATGACTAAACGAAATAGATTGACAAGTCTCCTTCACATAGAAAATCGCAGTTGGTATAAATAAATCATCCTAGCTAAAACATCATGCCATACTGAAAAGCCAGGACAAAAAGCTGCATGAGATGAAATAAATTCCGTTAATAGCCATGACTCACCAAGTATATGGTTCCAGACTGGACCAAACGGCGCATGATCTCTCATGAACAAATCACAGAAATCTTCAAAGCTGCCTTTTAATCCGTGAACCAACGTGCAGTAGTGGTAGTAGGATACTACCATATCTTTAGGGTTGCGGGACGTGTATATTACCTGCAGAACACGTTATAGCATATACGAATAGTTACAGAACATCAACTACTAGAACAGTAGAAATTCTTTTCTTCAAACACTTGAAACACATCCGTTAGTGGCAAACGCGTCTAGCACACGCTAAACACAAATAATCAAACGCCATAGACAGAAGCATTTCTACATCTGTGTTCATAATTTATTTACGTCAAGTAGATGATCACTCTGTGCTGTCATACATTCAAAAAAAAACTATAAAAAAAGTCATGTCAGTTTCATTCAGAATCGCATAATTACCAGCTAGGTTAATCGAAGGCAATAGTTAGATTTGGAGAAGTCTGTATAATATGATTATTTAGATTATTGGTAGATTGAACGCCGACCTTCGGTTTTGTGGTCCCGTCATCCTTGACGGTCTCAGTGGGGAGCAGGTCCCAGGGTAGATGGCTACGGATGTACCGGGGGTGAGGTAGACGATACTTTACAAGATCCACTGAAGTGCCTTTTACAGACTCGTCATGCCATTCCGCGTGGCCGTCCACCATTATACAGCTTAGCTCCACCAATGGACACCGGATCTGCGTATTTTATACCAATATATGTATGAATTTAAAATCCATGACTTTTTTTACCCACTTAGAATTTTTTTATCAAATGGCGCCATTTTCAAAAGCTGTAGAATATTATTTTGGAATATTTATAACTGAAATTTGTAAATACGTTAACACGATATTTGAGGACTTTAGTAGTCGTTTTTTTTTACTTTTAATTTGTAAAAATACATCTAACTCTATAAAAACGCAATCATAAATTAAAAAGCGCTTTTGCCAAACTCGACCTCAGTATTTTTACACTTAAATTATAGTATCTTATAGATTTTTATAAACGCATCCATCAAAACGGATGCTATATAAACAGCGTGATTTCTGTTTATTGATATGACCCTACTTTTTTTTTAAAGTATGGTGCGTAGTACTAGAGTTATGGATACAGACAAAGGACCAAAAATTACATATTAAAACAAAAACTGTAGCCTTTTTAAAATGCATATTATATCATGATATATTGATTGTCAATATACTTTACGGCACATAAGTTAACTAGAACGCACTAGTAAAGGAACTAACTTGTTGTATAGATTTGGCTCCTTCATAGTCCAAGTCATGTCCAATCAGCCACACCATTTCCTGTGCCCACGTCGAGCCTTTAATTTTAATAAAAATCTTTACAATTATTTCCATATGCACAAGTATAGTACTAAAATTATTTATATTATATAACTAAGAATAAGGTTTAAAAAATAACCTGTCCCCTTTCGTTGCTGTACTCGGGAATCCTACGTTTAATTCTCAAAATAATATTATTTTTTATGTTAACATCACAAATTTTAGTGTTACATAAAAGGCTTGTCCTTGATTTAAAATAATTATACGAATAAATTCAGAAATTATGCCCTTGAAGCGAAGTATTGATTAGTAAATAAATTTAAAAAAATATATTTCCCTATGGATATGATATAATTTATATTGAGATATTTGAGCAAGATCAAAAAACCTAGAAAGAGTTTAGAGTTCAAGTTCAGAAGAAAAAATGTACAAAAAAGAATCACCCGTTCGTGGATACGAGCACATCCAGACATCGCTATCCAAAACTTCCATGTCCAGTATATCTTGACCGATAGTCATATAATCCGCTGGTAAAATCACGCGGCCAGGATTAATTTCTACCATGCAATCTTTTTTATCAAACATGTTATCCAGCATGGCGCCAGTTTCTTCGTCTAACTTCGAAAAGGATAATACCGGTTTTGTTCTCATTTTGAAAAATATATTCACAGATAAAAAATTAACATTAGTATTACACAGAAGACGTCCAGTGGCCACCTCTTAGGGAAACGCAATGGTTATTGGTTGCGTGCTATATTATTGCGTGGATAGTTTTCCTGAACTCTCACTTAAATGGAGTGTTCACATTCCTTTTGGATATTTTATTTGCTATTTGAAATATATTTGTCTGCAATTCAATGTGAATGACACGATCGTATTGCTTAAAGGTGTTATAATTGTTTTACAACATTTTATTTTTAGCAATCTCAAAAGCCTAGTAAAAACTACAATACCCTGTGTATAGTATTTTATGTGATAATTAGTTACTTAAAAAAAATATTTGTTCATATGAAATTGAAAAAATAAAACTTCATGATACGTAGGTAAAAACTTGTTGTCATAAAAAATGAATATAGAAATAACATTTGACATATATAGTAAAAAAACAAGACAATATTTTATTAAATTAAACAGCCTGTATAGGTTTACTTATCTTCCGTGTTCCTGTATAACCACTTTCTGTTTCTTACATAGAATTGTACGCAAAGTGCATTGAAGTGCAACGGTAAAACCATCATAATAGAGTTAAATAATATGGTATTGATAAGTAACTCTTTCATTAAGATTTGCTCTCCAAAACATTTTTTTCCCAAAAACAAAACCGAAAACATGCTTACCTGATATTCCTTTTCTTTTAAAATGCTACTAGCGCCCTTATATTATTTTGTTTAGGAACCAGTTTAGTTTTAGTCAACTTTCCGCGTTTTTGATTTCCCGATTCCGTTCAAATGTGAACAAAACCCTCGTCGCGCTTGACAATTATTAGCTAATACACCGAAATTAAATACATTTAACATTGTTAATTTATAAATGTTAAACACTAAGATATTAATTATAACAAACAAATGCGATGAGTTTTAGTAAACTTCCCGTTCACCGCTTTTCATTTCCCATTTTCGTTCAAATGTTAAAATGTCGCGCATGTTGTCATGACAACCACCAAGACCCAAGTACCTACGCCGAAATTCAATATATTTAACACGGTTAATTATTACACCTTACACTTAAATTATATACAAAACGATGTCTAAAGTAGCAAATGTTAATTCCAGTTTTGCATACGAAATCTTAATGTACCTAAACTCATTTTATTTAGGAATGTTTTTCGTTTGCGAAGTGGCCATGGGTATTTTAAAAGCGATAAATGTTTCCTACCCAGAAAATGCTTTATGGACTGAAGCTGGTATATTTTGTGCGTTATGTTTGGTAGAAGTCATGCGTATATTTCTTGGCAGGAGAGGAAACCTTGCTAGTAAAAGTAAGTTGTTATGATTATTGATCTAAAAGTTACAGTTACGTAACTAAGCCTCCTAACCTATCCTAACCAGATTTTTATGGGCATATGTCTAAGCACAAAAACAAGTATAATAAATCATTTTTACGATCTGATATTAGGACTTTAGTGAGGAGTAGGTAAATATGATGCATTATGTGAATCTTCTAAATGGATTAAATAGTAATTATTTTTCAGAGGTACCTGTATTTTTCTCAGTCATCCTAACAATACCATCAGCTGTTGGAGTATGCTATTTTCTTATTTATCAAACATATATTCTAAGACTTGAATATATTTGGTGTGCTGTAATGTTAATATTTCATGCATTAGAGCTAGCTTTTGCTATTCTCTTCATTTTTACAGTGTGTAAAAATCATCAGTATGAATAGAATAGGTTTAAAAGTACCTCCTTGCCAAAAAAATATTAATGGTTATCCTACTTCATTCTGCAGGGATTCTTTCTTTTATACATTTATTAAATGAGGTACTTTGAAAAATTCAGTTTTTTACAATATTCATAAAAACTAAATTAGTCTTATTATGCTGTAATAAATAAACATGGATGTGTCATGTTCTCACCAGAATATGAACAGAACACAAACACTCATTAAATTTGTGTTTATAAGACTGAATGAAATCTTTGTCATAAATAGCTTGAATTTCATATAAAAATGTCTTTACCTAGAAAAGCCAAGACAATTTTTAGGATCACATTATGTAAATATTCATTCATCTCAATATATCTAATTATTAACATTACCATAATTATGATAAATGTTTCTTTGAGTTGGCAAAAATAAGCACAAAATAATAATTAAGAAAATAAAATTATAACAATGTTTAAGTTCTTTTATTTCCTAAGCTACACTACACTTTATAGTTATTCCTCTGTTGGGGGTTTAATATGGTCAGGTAAACGTTGACATTCAATTTTCGTAACTTTCAGAGCACAACCTTCAGGCAAGTTTCTTTCAATATACTCCAAATATGTATCGCAAGTAGAGCCTGTTAATCTTTGTATGTGTAAAAATCTAAAGTAAGTTCTGATTTCATATTGAACTCTGTGCTTTTTATAAATATGGACACATCGGAGCAATGTATGTCTTTCCTTTTCAGCTTTTCTGAGTGTCCAACTGCAAATTGGAAAAGTATTTTATACAAAATATATATATAACAGTAATATCATATCAATTTCATGAATCTTAAGTAATGGTTTTGTTAAAGTAGTAATTAATAGACTAAAGAATATTTGCTTAATATAACATGGAACACTAAATTTATACATTATCATAATTAAAGCTTGTGCGTGTGTAATTATACAAATATACACAAACCTTTTGGTGACCTCAATGCCTAAATGTGATGCAGCAGCAATACAAAACCATGAATAGCTCAATAACACTGCAGGATCTATGCCTCTCATCTCAAGCTCTACACGTTTGTATAATTTATCCAGCTCTACTGGGCTTGGCGGTACGCTTTCCAGTGGTTTCATTGGTGTTATTGAAATAGCCGACATCTGTCTTATAGGGGAATAGTTCATCACAAATGCGCCTCGAATGGCTGGTGTTGAACGCCATAATTGCTAAAAAAAAATCCCAAGCGAATTAATAAGGATTTTTATGTATAATATCTAATATATTCCGAGGACTTTCACATACTTTAACGAAATTCATTTTCTTATAGGTTAGCAGTACTGATAATGTCTGATAGTAATAAACTAATAATGTCTGTTAAATTAACATAATTCTACGTGATGAGTTAGTTATTTTAAAATAAAATTTTAAATATAAGTCACAAATAGTTAACAATCTATTGTTATTTGTTAAATTGCTAAGATTATCTTTGGTTATATTATTGATATAAATAACAAATGTCACAATGTGAATAGACAACTGTGAACTGACATAACCTTCTTATCCTACTCACTACAGGCTGACAATTATAACTTGAATACAAGTAAATGTAAGTGATCTATTTTGACAATTGACATACGGTAACGGGAGTCGTAGACTCGTCGTAGTTATCCGAATTCCGATTTCCGAGTTAGTAGTTTAGTACTTAGTAATTAGCATACACTATACAGCTTATAAGACAAGTCTCGTTTGACGTGTCTTAGGTATTATCAACGATTAAAATTTCAATAATTTAACGTTAAAACTTAAAACCAAACAACGATGCACATGGCCAATGCAAAACTGAGATATTATTACACTAATAATATAATATAACCGCATTCTTAAAATACGATTTGTTTTTAATTGAATGGAAAGTTTTAATAGTTGGAGAGAACGTAGGAAAAGTTTAATCCGGCATAGTTATTTTAATTCTCTGGATTTTGCCTAAACATAGATATGGTTGGCATTGGAAGATTGATTCTTTTGAATTTTCTACACCGACGACGTCATAGCTCTGTATCTAAGTCAACTACAAACGAATCATCAAAGCAACCAGAGGCTAACCAGGATACGTACCAAAAATGCAGAGTTTGTCTTAAAGAGGGATCCGTTCCTATATTTGGGAATCAGTTTTCGGACGATATATCTGAGAATTTTCGTTTAATCACTGATATTGTAATAGATCAAAACGATGACTTTCCAAAGTATTTGTGCGATGAATGTCATTCCAAGTTACAAAATGCAATAGACTTAAGGAATACAGCAAAAGTTTCAGACAAAATTTTACGGGAATTGCCTTCAGATAATAATGAAGACGCAGATGACTTCATATATGAACCTCAAAGCACTAGAAAACAAACAAAAACAACCCGTGATGAAAGTTATATATGTGTAAAATGTGATAAAACATTTAGGGTATTTGAGGAGTATACTGAGCACATCTCTATAGACCATGAAAATGCCTCTCGCCAGTGCCCTATTTGTAACAAGATATACAAAGAAATTTACTTTAAAAGACACTTATCTTTACATAACAAAACACAGTTCATATGTGATATCTGCGGTAAACATTCATTCTTCAAAGGCGAATTTACAAGACATCGTCTGACACATTTCTATCACCTTCCTTTTAAGTGTACTCTTTGTCCATACAGGGGGAGGTTTCCTGAATCTCTAAAATTACATATGCGTACTCATACTGGTGAAAAGCCCTATCAATGCACACAATGTCCATCACGTTTTCTAACTAAAAGTAATCTCAATAAGCATAGTTTAACGCATAGAGATAGTTATGATTTTAAATGTGAGTGTTGTGGAAAGGGTTTTCATAATAAAAGGACATACGATCAACACTGTCGAATTGATCATGGAGGTATTAAGGAACATGTTTGTAACATATGTAACAAAGCATTTGGATATCGTAAGCAAATGATGAAACATCAATTAAAAGTACATAAAAGGGAGAAATTAAGGAGTGGTAGGATGCCAATATATTTACAAATTCAACAAATGCAAAAGGAACAGCAAGAATACGGAGAAATAGGTAGCATGTAGGAAACACTGTGAAACTGAAAATGTATCATTTTAAAAATTATTATTAGCGAATATTTATTCAATATTTATATACTATTAGAAATCCTTATAAATAAGGGCGGACAGGTACTTATTATAGACAGGTGTCATCTTCCAGGCAATCTGTTATATAAAAGTAATAAAAAGACTACAACGACACAGAAACAAATAAAAGATGTAGCGATTTTGTATAATATATACAGCTGAATAAAAAAAAATGTTTTTGTTTTACACTTTAGTTTTACATTCACTCAGTGATTAAAATTTAAGGCTAATTTTATGTTTGGAATCAGTCTGTACTAATAAAAATTCTAAAGTTCAACAATTTTGTTTATGCAGTTATGAAAAAGGACAGTATTTAATAAGTACAATTAAATAACTAAAATTAGGCTGATTTGTTTCCCTGGTCTGTTAAACCAACTATTCCTATTGGGTTAAAATATTTAAGAAATTTCTTTTTGAAATCTTGAAACAAAAACCAAAGTTAAAATAAAATTACGATGCTGGAAATTGTTTAATTGAGATTCATAAATACCCATTAAGTTTTTTAAATGCTTACTAAATTACAAACAGATAGAAAAGTCATTAACATGTATTGCAGCGTCTGAAGTGACGAGACTTGTATTTCAGGAGTCCTGTCATTTCCTAGTCACTTTTAAAAATATATAAATACTTTTTGAATATCTAAAAAACATATGTATGAAAAGTCAATTCTAATTAGAATGTCATTAAATTTTACGATTTTGCATCAATTTTGCCGGCACCTATATTTCTTAAATGGCAAACGAAGCTGAAGAAACTATACGCAAACTTTCCATGCACAAAGGAGTAGTAGGAGTTGTAGTGGTGAATGGCGAAGGAATACCCATTAAATCGACTTTGGATAATCATATTTCTGTGCAATACGCCGGTCTGCTTAGCTCTTTGGTGGACAAAGCGAAGTCTGTCGTCCGTGATCTAGATCCTACGAACGACCTCACATTTCTACGTATTCGAAGTAAGAAAAGTGAAGTGATGGTTGCTCCAGACAAAGACTTTGTTTTGATAGTCGTTCAAACCCCAGTTGAATGACGAAGGCTTTCGCCCTTAAGGCATTTTAGATTTATCTTTTGTTTCGAAACACTATTAGGAACTTTAATTCTTCAAAAATAAAACATTTCAGGAATGTCAATGAGTTTATTATACTTAATCTTGAGACTTAAAGTATATCTACCACATATTGCCCCTGCCACGATAACCTCCACGGTTTACAAACCTACCGCGGTTGCCGTATCCCCCACTATTACCAAAACCGCCTCGGTTACCAAAACCAGCTTGGTTGCCGTAACCGCCTCGGCTACCAAAACCAGCTTGATTGCCATAGCCGCCTCGACTACCAAAAGCAGCTTGATTGCCGTAACCGCCTCGACTACCAAACCCAGCTTGGTTGCCGGAACCGCCTCGGCTTCCAAATCCAGATGGGCCACCAAAACTTCCACGATCACCAAAGCTGCCATTTTGTCCATAACCTTGGTTTCCACCGAATCCGGAGCTATTTCCGAAACCTCCCCTTGGTCCATTAGTGCCCCAGCCTCGATTATAGCCTCTTTTCGGTCCATCTGACCGGAATGTTGGTACAGATATTTCTCTACGTATTTCATAATCACCGGCTGTGAACTGACACAAAGCTCTTACACAGCTAAGTACCTGAAAATAAAAAGTGATATTAAAAACTAATTTACCAATATAATCAAATGTGAACTTAGTATAGTGCTGTAGTTAGCATGTTAAGCAATTTTAACAAGGTAAAAGTCATTATAATTATGGTAACAGTTAACAGACTATTTTTAGTCTACGTTTCAATTCATTTTCATCATATACTATGGCAGTTCTTAGTAAATTGAGTGATAACTCATTTCTTTTCTTACTGACCCCACTTTCCGATTAACCCATTACGTCTTCAGTACTAAGTCTTTTAATACAATCGTTCAAGCTTTATTTACAAGATCCTTCAACCTTAACGTATTGAGATCCTTTTTTTTATTTCTCTACGGGCTGTATTATTTTGAATTGCCTTTTAATTATTAAAAATTAGCCCACATTAATAATCAAGCGATAATAGATCGTCATAAAAACATATTACCCAAACCCATAAATATAATGTACATTAAGATCAACGTTTTATGAAAAGGATTAAAACAATGCCATTTGCCTATTTACCTTTTGTTCAGTCGGTGAATATTGCAAAGCAGCATCTGGTTCCGCAGCAGCTCTCTCGACAATGCGTTCAATAGCGGGCCGAAGAGCTGCTATCAGTGCCGCGGTACGAGGTGACATCTCAAAGTTAAGCCAGTTGTCTAGACGGATAACGTTGTCAATCTGGTTGAAAACATCTTATATTTAAACGTCTTAAACACGTATTAGTTACAGTACTAGGTGAATTTCGTTTCACCTACATATATTATGGGGCTTCTAAACGGGCCATGTTTTGCTGCAATTGATGGCTGTATATTGGCAACTGATTGCCCGGCAATCACAAAAATGTTTTAATGCAGCTGATGGCCGAGCATTCTATGGCCGGGCCATGTGTTGCAATATGACAGCAATTGTATGGCCCATGATGCAGACTCCTAAACGGGCTACACATACCGGCAACAATGGCTGACGAATCACACTTGTCGCAACAGCTTATATTGTTTTAAAAAACAAACAGAAAAAGAAGAGATTGTGGATTCGACCTTACTTAAATAGGCGTGAAACTGTAGACAATTTGAGTCTAGAAATAAGCCTTGATAATAAATTATTCAAGAATTATTATTATTATTTTTACGTAGTTGTCAAAAACACAGAATAGAGCAACATTTCGCGTAGAAAAGGATACACTGTGTCATAACAAAGAGAGTGACTGAAACAACAATAAAACTGGCTGTGCAATATTGCAGTTGAATTCGATAGCCTAGCGATCGTCCGGCAACCCATTGGGGCAATACCGGCCATAAGTGGCTATACAAAACATGTTTGGCTATATGGCCGGGACATTACTGCAATATTGCATAGTGTGGCTGCTATTGTTTGCAATGTTGCCGGGCAACTGTATTGCAGCAAAACATGGCCCGTTTAGAAGATTCATTAGTGTCATAACTTTTTTTTTAAATGGACCAAGAGATCGAAAATTATACTACAGATATAAAACACAAATTTCTTAAGGCTGGAGGAAAAAGACAACAGTTACTAAATATTTTTCAGCTATGAACAGTTTTTAGTATTGTTCTTTACTTATGTACCGTTTAGACCTTTACTGAACTTCCACAAATATTTCATGATCCTAATAATCAAAATCGAAAAAGGCAATATATGGCAAAGCAATCAGGCGCTTCTGTACATAGACTGTAAAATAAAACAAGTTTAATGGTAAGGTTTAACATGAGGGATGCACAGATAGCGCGTCGTTTCTGAATATCACTCCAATCAGAAACATAGCTTACGTCCCAATCTAGTCTTGAGAACTGTCACATACTTCGTTGAGAAGTATTTAGATGAGATTTTAAGACAACTTTTAGAACATCGGCTACGAAACGACATTTTTATATATTAGGGTGCGTTTCTAGAATTACGTAATGAATTATTAGGGGGAGTTACGATGTTTGAATTATACGTTACATACAAAGTACTATTTTACTTAAAAAACACTTTCATCCTTATGGAACATGGAACTATAAATCATTGTTAAATGTAACATAAGTGTTTATTTCCATACATACCCATTCAATCTTTCTACATCCGAACAGCAATAGATGTAAAGGCGCCACCATAGTCGTCTGTTTGCAGCTGATCGCTCGTGTTCGTACTTTTTCTCCAAACACAAATAGCGGTGAAGGAAATTTCTGTTCTTGATTACTGCAGTTGACTGACGTCTTATGTATCAAGGCTGGTTTACCTTCTGTTGTTAGTACCTGAAAATTTTAAATAGAAAATTACTATCTATTGTCACAAAATTGGCTGATCTCTTGTGTACTCCCTATTCCATGACTCATCCTCCGATGAGGCGGATCTCCACCACGACCAGGGCAAAGGCAGAACGGTCAGTTACACGAGTCAACTTTTAACTTAAAATCGTAATTGCGGCTCTTAAATTTCAGAACCAAATTAAAGAGTCTATGCAGATATGATGATGAAGAAGGCTTTGGTGGCTAGGTGTGTATTTGTTGCAGATAAATTATATCAATAAGGAAAGCCGATAAATAGATTCAGAAATTCGTTTGTCAGTTAGAGCATTTCTTAAATATTTTTACTTAGCATTAAAGAATGCACACAACTTTTATTTATTAAATGTAATCGTAATATATATAAATCTCCTGCCACGATGTTTGTCCGCGATAGACTACTTATCCGATTTTAAATTAAATTGGCACGCCGTGAGCAGTCTGGTCCAACATAAGAGATAGGATAGTTTAGATCTTTAATTATAGTCGCAATTTTATTTTATTGCCAATATTTCTTAATTATTTGATACAATTCTAACAGGTGGCGCTGTGCTAAAAAAGAACCAACGTTTCCCATAAGTTCTCCTACCGTTTCCCTTCAATAGTAAGGTTTTTGTTATATTCCATATTAGTACAACTAATATGAAATATAACAAAACCCTTAGCCATAGCAACGCTTGGCCGAGTCTGCTAGTGTTTCTATAGAATTAAACTTACGACCATTTTTAGTTAGTCAGGCATAGCGCTACTGCTGACGTATGCGACAACACAAAATACGACGATATGTACCTTTCTCTTTCCGTGATGCACACAGACATTTGGATAAAGTCCCATACAGAGTAACGCGATTACGATATCCAGGTTCTCGTCCTCTCCGTAAGGGTTCCATCTTTGTGGAATACAACATTCTTCAGAAAACCCCACAGAGGTTGTTAATATATCTGCAAAATATTAGAAAAAGTCAACAAAAACAAAATATATTTATATAGGTAAACAAGTACACTTACGAAGGTCAAAAAAAATTAATTAATAGTTATTTAATTAATGGCTATTAATAAATTATTTTTTTAAATATAATTTATGTGTTAGTATCGTAGACGGCAACATATGCCGAGTTGGGCCCATTTTTGATTAAATTTTTATATTGTTTGGATTAAATGCTTAATAAATCATATTTATTTATTTTCAGGCCAAAGTTCATTTCAATGTAATAATTTGATTTTTTTTCATATAATTTATTTGAAACAGGAAACCGTCGTCAAAGTGATGGTTTTGCAAGACTTCTATAGTTTTTTACATCATATTTAATAAAACTTGAAAATGGCTGCCTAGTTCTAAGGTGATAAATATGATTTTAAAGCTTACTTGTAAGTTGACATTTGGCTTCGCAGGTGACCTTTAATGTCGTATGCTGTACTCCTTTCCACTCACACCATTGCAGTTCCGCCTCTTCACCTTTAGATCGCTCTCGCTCCCATAACTGTAAATAATTTACAGTAAAAAATTCCCTTTTTTGTGGAGGTACTTACTGTCAAAAAAGAATTGTTAGTAGAGACAAACAAAAATGCCATGTCTCGTTTTGAACGGGGATTGAAACATTAAATATGAATCAACTTTTATTTAGTTTTGCGGTGATTGTCATTTTGAAGCTAAACATTAATATATAAATTATATTATCTAATCCTTTTTTTACCATTATTATCCATCAGAAAATACGTTAATAATTTATTAATAAATAAATAGCTCCTACACTTATAGAGAGCTTGTGTTTAAAAAAAAAGTTATTTTAATGAAAAGCTTTTTCTTGAATATTAAGTAAATTTATGCATTTAAGCAATCATGTCAATACTATTTGCATGTACCTGAAAAGCGTTTAACATAGCGACATGATCCGAAGCCCTATCCCCGGCAAGTCCTCGTTGGTGTAAGGCTAGTCGACGTCGGCCTTCGACAGTGAATATTTCAGGGAATGTAGTGGAATTGGCCGCCATAGTTGTGAGTGCGTCACCCAAGCCTAGCACGAAACCTAGTACCATCATTTTGCCGAGACGAGGTTCTGAAAAATTTAATAAAAGTTCTAAAAAAGAATGATGTTTAATTGAAAACTTTGTTTCTTTACCTTACTCTTTAGTTAGAATAAATGTTTTATCTTAGAACGTAAATAAGAAAAATTATATCCTGATCCTGATCCAGACAGAAATATGTCCACCATATAACACGAAATTAACTTTCCAATGAAAGCTGAAAAAAAAATATATTTTTTTTTTTCAACAATATAATTTGACTTACCAATAGGCAGTTTGGCAAGTATAGTACCAAGCGGAGTCAAGGCATCATTCGAGTCCAAACAACCCAATTCTCTTAATAAGGCTTCAGCCTCAATCACAGAATCTAGCGGTGGTGGTTCCGGGGCCTTTGAGAGGAAGTGACCAATGTTACCCAGCCGAAGGAGCTTAATACTGAAACAATTTTTTTTCATATACGTAAGTCATCGTATCTTTAAGTAAATATTTTACCTTCTCGGTTATTATTAAAATTACATATTATTATATACAAGCAGAAAATTAAATTCTAAATTGATATACGATTGAATATGTTGTATTTCTCACCTAAGAGCCAGCTCGTGTAACGGAGTGCGGAACATCTCAGCGGTCATGTGTTCGTCCAGTCGTTCGTAACGCGTACGCGAACACAACGTGAAACAAACGCCGGGACGTACTCGCCCGGCGCGACCTTTTCTCTATAAAAAATGATGTATATCAAATCATTGCCTAGACTTAAGGTTTTGTTTTTATAAAAAAAATATTCAATTGAAGACTATTTGATTAGCAATTGAGTATATCCACCTACTGCCCTATGCCGGGAGGTCAATCCCCGCTTTCTGATACAAAAATACTTCAGAACCGTTTGTGTAAAAAATGTATAAAAAATGCTTTTGCTTGGACTAATACTCTAAAACACACAGTCATAGAAATACCAACACAAAATGGCGGGGTATAAATAAGTTCTTCTTTTTAAATAATAGTTATCAGGAATAATTCAATTTCAACGAATATTTTATCAGTAATATTATACAGAAAAATATTTTTAATACCTGCTCAAGATTGGTCCTACTAGCCCAGACAGTGGCATATGACGTCATGTTGTTGTGTGACGTAAACAATTTCATCTTGGCCTTGCACGAGTCGACAACGTACACAACATCGTTTATAGTGATCGATGTCTCCGCAATATTTGTAGACAGGATTACCTGAAAATAAAAATATAATTTCTTAGTACTTAGAATCCAATATTAAAGAAAATACAAAATAACGTTCCGATTCTAGTACAACCCTAAAGGGTTAAGATTAAAATCTTGGCTGAAAATATATTAAGCGCATTTCCCAATTAGTTAAAGCGAATGCCTGAATTATGTAAATTCATGTATGGACTTTAATCGGGACAAAGTCAAGATGACTTGTATTTTCAATAGAATTTGAAAATTTAACCAGTTGGGGACATTTCGGAATTAGTTATTTATTAATAATAATTTAAAAAACATCTAGGAGTCCATATTAAAATGGTAAACTACAAGATATTATGTTTGTTGGCTCAGTATCTATCCATTAGTTGGAAAAGAGCTAAAGTCTGCGTAAAATAATAAATTAAATAAACTATAATTTTTAAAATATATAATAATTTTTCGCAGTGAATGCTATTGCTATTTTAATAATAAATTCTTACCTTCGTAATCTCAGGAGGCGGTGTGAGAAAGACTTTCTTCTGGTCCTCTCGTGGAATTTGACTATGAAGTGGTAGTATGAGGAACTGGTTCTGATTCCCAAAAACCCTATGCTGGTTTAGGTGCTTCATTAGAGCGAATATCAGGTTCCAACCAGGCAGAAATACTAGAATTGCACCGTCCTGACCCAAACTTTGTATGTAGAGAAGAATCGCTTCGATCAACTCGAAACTTAGCTAAAAGGCAAGTTATTTTTATTAGCTTACGTAAAAAAATATATACTCGGAACTTAATGCCATCGGGAATTTTGTTTTGCTTTTCTGACTTTGAACTCGGTTAATTTAGTTTTCGATTCGTGTACAAACGAAGCGTGTGCAGCTTTTTTATTATAAATATATCTACAGTCGACGCATTATGAATTCGGATCATAAATCATATCAACCTGTCAGTCTCGCTCGTAATTACAGGTCTTTTGTAGGGGTGTAGTGATGTGAGTACGATTTGTAGAGGTGCATATCGATAAATAGATATGTATGATCGATATTATGAAATATGTTTAGTATTAATAGAGTAATTCGCTATCTGCAAAATAAATTTTTAATTTAGTTTTAGTTTTAATTTGTAAGAAGAATGTCACTTAAACGTACTCGCGAGCCTTCTGGAATTGAGTGTCTATGGGCGGCGGTATCACGGTGAGCCTCCTTGCCCCCTGTTCTATAAAAAAACTAAAAAAAAAAACTATTTGAATTCTTCGAAACCACGTTAGAGAATAAAAACTCTTCATTGTGCGAATTGCGTAACGAAGCGTAAGTAATATAAAGAGTGGCATAACAAAAAAAACCTTGTATTTATACAAAAACAACGACCCTTATTCGTAACAACCAAACAAATAACTATTATATAACGGGTGGCATTGCGTGCACATTCCTAATGTCGGTGACATTTATTTCCTGACTTGATTAAAATGCGGCGACTAGTGCCAGTATTTATTTCTCTTCTTTCTCCAAGGAAAATGTATCGCATTATTAATATTTATTGAACACTCTATGTTTGAATAGATTAAAATAATGTTTGAATGATTTCCGTAGTTATTTTTTTTAAATTAGTACTATTGAACTATTTGACTACGTACACAATAATTGTTTAGGATTACTTACGTCTTTTTCTGATAATTTCGACATAACTTCAACAGTGCGTGGTGAGTAACTGTTATCGAGCTGACAATTCTTGTTTAAATCTTCCTCTTCTTCTCCAAGAGCCGCTTTAATTCAGAAATCAGAGTTCTAAAAATGTTTTTTACGACGAAAGGGCAAGACAGTATTGGGGTTACGGGTGAAGGCTTAAAATTTACAAGCATGCGACGTCATCGCCACCACTCTACTATTTCTGGCTATTTTGTATCACGTGACTGAGTTAAAAATTAATATTATGTTCTTTTTAATAAATAATTAATGATTATTACAATTTACTTGTACTCTCTACGTAAATACTCTGTAAGTACATACTGCCTAATAGCTTATTTATTATATTAACAATAGAACAATGTGGAACTTTTCAACCACATGCTAAATCCTTAAATATTCCCGTAACCAACCTTCCTCATCATCGTCGTCTTCCTCATTGCGGTTCGCCTTTTTGCCGGATGCCTTCCGTTTTCTCGTATCTGGTAGCGGCATGAAGTTGGTAAGCTCAACGCAATCTTCTAAGAAATATTGCTGGACTGGGTGCGTACGGCCAGGAACCTAGAATTTAATGATAAATAATATATTGCGCCGTCCCAGGCTATTTGTTATTGGATTCATTCTTCTGAAACAATATATTGACAGTGTTTGATTTAAGACAATGATGTGGTTGCAGAAAGGCTATTACATTTTTCACTAAGGACTAAGTTACAGAATTGACATTTAGAGCCACGAGTTGTTAATACTATGTTACATTTAAGTACATAAGGCTTAAAATCCATTTTTTATATATTTGGAAACTTGTCGTTTAGTCTCTTGTAAATGTTTCCCATAATTTCATAAATTAATCCAACAAAATATAAAAAAAACTAAAACTTTAATCATAGACTTAAGGTCCATATTCTTATTCTTATCTCAAATCACCATTTCCTCTTGATCGCAGTCAAATATGCCATAATTTTTCTGGAATATGCTTTCACAGCTTCTAATTAACTGAATGACGTCTAAGATACGGGCCTCAATTTACAAGCAGTCAAATATACCACATTTGAAAAATTCAGACAAAAACATTATTAATCCTCCTCAAATTACCTCGATAACGGGACAGTTTCCGAAGTAGTTAACAAACAGTGTAGTATCTACGGTGGCCGACATGAGTATTATACGAAGATCGGGATATGTATGCGCCATGTCACGTAGGAGAATGAGAGTGAAGTCTGTGTCTGCGTCTCTTTCGTGCACCTAAAAATATAAGAAAATCCTACTGAACGCAAAGGACGGATAGATGTTTATTATTTCTTAACGCGTAGTACACAGAATAGTACACAAAATTCATAGTATACGCCCTGTACCAATCTATGGAGATGAAAACTCACTACTTCCAGGTTATTTGCGTGCACGCACACGTTCGTGCTACACAAGCAAGACCAGTTTTTGTGGTTGCGTGCGAGTGTCGATAAAAAGACGTCGATGAATTGATTAATGAAGAAATTGCATTTATTGAAGCTATATGTTTTTCGACAGTAAATATGTGAAAATATTCAATGGCATATAAGCTGCAGAGTTCTCTATGTGTGCCTTTACATTACTTTTGCGCCATCGTCCTGTGAAGAAAACAGTGAGGAAGCCGGCATACCTCAGACTAAATGAGTCAACAGCGTGTGTCAAGCATAGACAGACGGCTGCTCAACTACATGCGTCGAAAAAACAAATGATAACGGAACAGATATGGAACATGAGACCAAGACAAACGGTTGTAGCGCTACAGGATTTTTTACGCATATCATATTATGTCGTCTAGGTGTGTACATCTAACAATTTGTACCTTACCTCATCCACAAGTACATGGCTGACACCTCTTAGACCTCCTTCAAGTTTCCGCAGTAACACACCCACAGTACAAAACAATATCGAACCGTATGGACGCGGAAGGACCGACTCAAACCTCACCGAGTATCTAAAACGTTTTACATCAGTTAATTGAATTTTAATAATTATTTAGAACCTAATAAAATTAATAAAGCCATGTTTTTTCACGAATATTCTGATTTTCAGCAATCTGTGACTAACTTAACTGTTCATTAAATGAGAACCAATCTGGGGGTCCATTTTCCCAAATGTATAGTATATAAATTCATGACTAGTTTATTAATGGAAAATATGTAATATTTTTAAAATAGGTTAGATTTCTCACCCCACACTATTCCCGAGGTCCTCACATCGTTCCGCCGCTACTCTCTCCGCGACACTAACAGCGGATATCCGTCTCGGTTGTGTTACACATATGTTAGCCCATGCGCCTTGGCCACTCGCTACATAATCATCCAATATGAATTGGCATACCTGAAAATTGAAAAAAATGTCGTATATATTTCGTTAATAAACTTACACAATATAGGCATTCGATATCTAACATTAACTCGGAGACCAGGTAAATCGCTATGAGGGTCAAAGATTGGTCCAATGTGAAACGCTGTAAAATAGTTATTAAGAGAAAAATAAGTTTTAAGCTACATTATTTTAAACACAAATGTGCCCAAGGGTAAATTTGTCCCTTGTAGAGAACTTTTTTAGTAGCAGCACTTATGAAATGTAAGAATTCTACGAAATGAAAAATCAGACTTTAATTCCATTAAAAAAAACCAATGACAACTTTTCCTAAATAAATCATTATAACCTTACTATAGTAAATAAATCTTTATCCATTTGTTTAAAAACTCATACACTGTCCTCTGATGGTTTTGAGTGAAACTAAGACTACTCATACTTATCTAGAAATGAAATTTTGTAAGGGTTTACGTATACCTCACATTTTATATTGCACGTAGTGAAGCGTACAATTTATAAAGTAATGTCTAAAAAATTAAGAAATCTTTATTTTCCTTAACTAGGTGATCGGAACCTTAAGATTTATCTCCTATTTGCTAAAAGGTGTATGTGTATGTGTGCCAACAGTAGCACACACAGATGGAGTTGTAGACTGAAGGAAAACATCTTGAGGAAACCGGCAATTGATTTTAAAAATCTACAGTTTTTAAACAGTATAAGAATAATTAAATTTATTTAGGATTTTTATTAGAATTTTGCATACCTGAGTAGTTTTCCCACAACCTGTGTTACCACGTATAATAACCACAGGGTTGTCATTAATCGCCTCCATTATCTTCGACCTCATTCCATAAACTGGCAATGCTTCTCTTTCGCGAATACTTTCCTGAAAATATATGAATCTTTCTATTATAGCTTTCAAAATACATTTGTGTAAACAAAAAAAAAACTTAATAACGTGCCTTTTCTTCTTTTCTCTACTCTACTCTACTAAAAAGTTTTAAATATCAATTTAAGAAACCCATTGAAACCCTTAATGTACATATCACTACATAGTATAAAACAAAGTCGCTTTCTCTGTCCCTATGTCCCTTTGTATGCTTAAATCTTTGAAACTACGAAACGGATTTTGATGCGGTTTTTTTTTTGATTGATAGAGCGATTCAAGAGGAAGGTTTATATGTATAATAACATCCATTAAATAGTGGAGAAGTACTGTTATTTTTGAGGTTTCTAATGTGATGTCGTAAATAATTACATTTTTTCCGCTTACATTGCAAACGCAGGCTGAACCCTACGAGTTTTATCAAAATAATGTACTAAGTATTGTACACATTGAAAAGGTCTACAGAAAAGTCCGTGATGGTATATGTCTATATGGTATATGTCGCGTATATTATCGGAGCTTTCCAGCGACGGAAATAACAATACATAATAAAAACCTGCTTTTCATCAGCATTGCACCCGTGCGAAGCTGGGGCGGGTCACTAGTATAAAATAAAACATAACACTAAGGAAAAATCTATATAAGAAATAGGCTCATACGTTACTCGATTACTGTTGATACGTCTAGCCCTAATCTACGACAATATTCCACAAATCTATAGATATAAAAATGAATTGCTGTATGTTTGTCTTGCTAAAACTCGAGAATAGCTGGATCGTGGGCTAATTTGGGAATGTTATTTAAACGGTAGGAAACTAAATACTATTAGTGATGACTTTTTCATATATTTATAGATGCCTTCAGAAATGTGTGTATTATATCTGTAGGATCAGTCTGTTTTAAAAGGTTTCAATAAATACCTGATACATTGTGCTATTTTGGCAAACGTTCCTGTGACATCCTTCTAGATCAGAGCTGATTTCCTCTAGAGTTGTTGTGGCTAGAGGCCCTTCATCTGTAAATAAAAGGAGATTCGTAATTAATAATCATATTAAGCATACAGTCACATTTTATTCGTAATAATCATGATATTCCTTATAGCCTGAACTCGTTTTTTACGAATTCTTTCATGTATTGACTATGATTAACAAAAAAAATATAATAATGCTGTCAACTATTTATGGCTTGATACATACAAAATCTTGGTGGTAAAAATAGTAGATAAACTCCTAATACAAGATAAAATACAATCTTCATACCGTTTTAAAATATACCATTGAGACAACAATATGATTCTTAATTTTTTTATATATTAATACAATTTTTTAGAAATTAATATTGTAATTGCGGAGACAATACTATACTAACCAATATTGCACCCAGTCCACGCGTTCCAATTGGGCTGTGGAGGCGACCATGACACAACACCAGATGCGGTTTGTTTAGCTTCTTTCATAGCTTTAATTCGGTCCGTCTGCATTATCGTCACTCCCGGCCCGTCAGAGTTCTCTTGTGGTGCATTTACATCCACCGGCACGATATCTAGCTCTATAAAACATTACCTCTAGGTAAATAGTCATACTTTTATCAGGTAACTAACTACCTAGGTATACCTATATAGTTTAAGATTAATATAAATTTACTCTGAAAATATTGAACCTCAGTGCGCTATTTAAACTATTAGAAATATGTCCTTCATCTGTTCACGGAGCTCACCCTTTCCCTTAGTTTTGTCAAAATAATTAAAAATCGATACGATTTTTCTACTAACAAGCCAATTATTAAACAATGTACCAAAAATTATTACGAAAGATGTACTAATGTGACGTTGCAATTATTATATTATATTATTACTTTTTAAATAAACAAAGGATATTTTAATTAATCTAAGTAAATAATTACTTGCTGAATCAAAGTATATTTTCTAAACAGAAAAGAGCTTATCTTATACAAATAAACGAAACAATGCGTGTTGTGGATTTAATAAGTATTGTCTGTAATTTCCGCGTTATGTTAAGAAAATTAATACCGGCCGCGCGTATTATTATAAATATGAGTGCCTTTTGACCCGCGCCTTTTGTCAACTGCGCGCTGCCGACGAGTTGATACATGATATGAATCTGCCATCGACGCGTGATCACTCTACGCCGTCATTTCATAACTCATTCTGTTCAATGACTCAACGTACTTGTCTCGTTTCTCGACTTAATGTTTTAAATAAAATTAGGTTTTTTTTTGTCGCCTAGCGGCTACAGTATGCTTATAAGTTAGATATTAGTACATTTTTGATTCCATACCACTCAATGCCTCCTCAATTTGTCGTTCTAGACTGGGATCGATAGCCACAGGATATGGTTTCATCAAGCCTTCCGCAGACCTAAATGATTAAATAATAAAACTGACAATCACTTCTGATTGGTAAGTCTAACTTTACTTTTACTACCAGTACCAAAACCTAGGGCGTAGAGCGGACTAGAAAGACTGGCAAGAAACTCTACCACCCTATATAATAGCAAAAGTGTTTGGTTTAGAAGGAACTAACATTTCCCTGAACTAACTTCTTTAAATTAATTAATTATATTAATTAATTAATTTAAAGAAGTATTTTGGGGTAGTCCATAAGGTCACACCAATAATAAAAATTGTTAATCTTTATATTTTGAACATGTGTACGTCTATATAATGCAGGGGGCATTGGACTTTTTGTTTTGTTGTTTGTATTTGTTACGTGACTACAGTTAGAATAGGCTAGAGGTATATCTTACCTGTCTTTTTTTAGCGTTCCGCTATAGGCCTCAATTACACCAAGATGGTATAGTTGTCTAACCAACGATAACGCACAAGATTTACTCGCAGTTTGTTTGTTAGACGCTGTCTCGCGTCCGGTGACATTGCGGCCGAGCTGACGTACATAAATCGTCATCTCGCAACAGAAACTCCTGAAAATGCAGTTTTTCATACAGATCTGTTCATTATAAGTTTATTTACCCAACGCTAAATTTTTGAAATAAGAAAGTCTGTCAGTTAAAGAAGAAACAAGGTTAATTAATAAATTTAAAAATTACTTTTAGTCTAACGTAAAAAAGCCACACCCATTTATGATTATGTAGATAGGCATGCATTTTTTTTTATTAATTTCAAGTGGAAAATGTGGAAATTACAATTGTCATAAGTCATAAATTACAAGGTGTATTTTTATTATAAACTTTGGAACCTATCCAAGTACTAGAAAAGAAAATCAATGTCCCTAAATTTATTCAACTCACCTGTTGTATTATTTAATGCTTTCTATTTTTGACGATAAAATATACATTAACAATAAAAGAAGGCAATTCATGACAAGTAGTTTATATTACATTTACTATGGTAGTTACAATTAAACGTAACGACACTTAAGTTATTAAAAATTATCTACTTCCACAAGCGACATGCATATATATTAGAGTTACTTACCATGTGTGGTAGGAACCTTCTGTGAATGTGACCAGTAGGTTTTAGACACGAATATAGCGCACGAACCTGTACCCAAAACAAAATCTAAGACAATTTACTTTATAAAATGCTCAATTTTGCTGAAGTCTAAAACCACCCAAAATCATAAATAAGCATTCTATAAAGTTAGTTCTTTACTTTTCAGAATGCTTGTTTGTTATTAGATACTGAAACTAGCCTTTTAAGTAATTAATTAAGGTGGTATTAGAACCTCAATCAAATCGTTCTTAGACTGTTTTGGATTTCTTTTACCAATAGAAGTAATCATTGTTACCTTTTTTCAAAGATCACTTCAAATTATTTTAAGATCATATCTTTTTTTAATATGTGCTTGAAACATGAAAAAACCCACTTAATCCCACTGGTCATATTCACAGAAGTACTTGTTCTAAAACAAATTTGCCACTAACTTTTCAAACATTATGAATAATCAGTGGCTTAAAAAGCTGGATAGCACTTATAGCTTATATAGATAATTCTTTATGGCATTATGGATAAGTATAACGTTTGGTGATTTTAACAGTTTTGTATATTGCAAAACTATTAACACCAATAAAGATAGCCAATACTATTTTAGCATTTCTCTGCGCCATTACGTGCACGAATAAAACCATCAATTTAAAATATATTACCGTTCCCTCGTGATTAATAGTCTTAAATATGAATTACGAATCTAGCAAAATTTGTGATTATGTAATGGCTGGCCGGTTAAATTGATCATTAAAAAAAATAGCTATATGTATATCCAAAGATTTAATAAAATACTATATGGATATTTAGATTTATTTTTGATTCCCATAAGGTCATCATAAAATAAACACTAGTTTAAATAATAATTTTGTGACATAAAAAATGCATTTAAAAGAAACCAACTATCAATGAAAATGATTAGTACCACTATTGAGAAGAAATATGAGCGATTTAGTTCTCAGTTCTGGCTCAAACTTGTCTCGATCTTTAGATGAATGAGGAATGCATGGTGCAATACAAAATAAGCTTTTAAAAAATTATGTAAAATGCTGTCTTTAAGAATTGAACATGAATTTAAAAATTACAGGTAAATGATGTTAGATTATATTTTAGGTATAATTAAGATGTGTTACTTGCTTTTTGGACGTGTGAACAGGACAAAAATAGCATTTTTCATTTTCTACAATTTTTGCTATGGGTAGATAGATCTCAAGGAAGCAATGGTGAACCTTAATTTTAAGCTTGTCTGACCTCAGCCTTAATTACCATTTCAACATTAAGACTGGAGTTTATTGTTTAATATTTTATGAAATTTTAACATAAATGTATTAACACAAGTAATTAAGGCCTGTATCTACACAACAGTTTTTAGTCAAATCAATTAAATCAAATAATTCATTTGGAATATGACAACTTTTGTTAATTGTAATGAAAACTTATAACTAAAACTATAAACTAGATATATATATATATATATAAATTAAATACAAAGACTACCTCGTGTGATCAGGACCAACCGCTTTATATACATAATCAGCATTGATCTTATTCACTTGAATGAATTGATGCAATTTTGACTTTGCATTTTCCATCATCCAATTACCATGTAGTGCAGCATTAACATCCAGGTCTTCAGCCTCCTCAACATTCTTTTGTTGTTGCATTCTATCTATATATGTAAAATTCTCAGATGACCCACCATAAGCTTGGTAAGCAGGGCCCATCTTTTCTGGTCCCATTCCTTCCTAAAAGATTAAAGCTAGTATAGTAAAGATTCTATAAGATATTAGAAGCTACATTATTCTTTAAATATTTGAAACATTTGCAGTCTTCCAAATATTTACACAAATTTGACAAATACCTGAAAAACTGGTTTATTTTGTATTGCCTTAAGTTGCATATTATCAATGCCTGAGGCTGGGGTTGTAATATCTGAGGCTTCATTTTTAATCAGTACATCTGCTGGAACTTCTGATGCTGTTACCTCTCCCGAACGCACCAAAAAGGTAATAAAATCTCGGGAGGCATTTTTTTGAGCTTCTTTTTTGGTGATTGAGTTGCCAGCACCAACATAAGTGTAGCCATCTACGCGAACTTCACACAGAAATCTTTGGCGATGTTTAGGACCTGGTTAAAAAGAACAGTACAGTCATACTGTATATATGCATAGTCTTGTATGTCAAATAGCTTAAATCTCAAAGCCCCCATTGAAATAATTAAAATACCATAAATCAATTCAATACCACCTCAGCTGAGGTGCAAAGCAGCTGCTTTTCAATAAGGAAATAATTTCACACTATAATTCAATAGAAATCATCTTTGGACCCAGGGTTATCAATATAAATGTGATAATATTTTTTAAATGTATAAAAAGCAAAAAAACGCGAACCCAACTTATTAAAACTGCTTCGAAAACGAGAGAAACCAGCAAGCAGACAGGTCTAGTCTAGAGGTGTGAGAAACTGAACGTGTAATCTAATCTCTAATCTTGCTCTCTCAATGCAAATATTGATCGGCCAACTGCTCCTATCATGGTAGTTCTTTTTTCTAAAGACCACTGGTAGAAGTGGTGCTTTACTGGACTGTGGACTGATCTTTAACGATACTCTTATAGTATTCACATAAACTTTTCAAAGACAAACTCATGCGTAGGGAATAATACCTATATTATCGGTATTCCAATTTCTTAAACCGTCGTTATTCTTACGATTATCACAGAAATAATTGAAAACGCTTACCGGTGGCACGAATATCAAACTGCGGTGTTAAACCTTTTTTTGTCGTCCAAGCATGTAAATAGGACTTGACATCCATTTTTGAAGAAAATACTTGATTTATTTATTCTAATTAAATCACATCGATCAATTAAAGTCTATATAATTAGTAAGGTTATACGGTGTCAGTGTTTACTGTTTATTATAAGATTTTAGAACGACAATCTGTTTCATTGTCAACTTTTCGTTTCAACCAATGCGAAGAGTGGAATTATTTGCGAAAATGAAAAGCGCTCTACAAAAGAAGCAACTAGCTATATCCAGATCAATATTACCTGATTGAATAAATATCTACAATATTTTTAGTTAAAATTATTCAACGTTAGCAACATTAAAGCGACTGTCCCGAAATTTTGGAATATTTCTTGAAGCTCGAACCGATTTACTACCTCGATTAATAATTTTTACTTTGATAGAAGTAATAATGTTCTGTGGTTAGAAGTTAGAACTCGAAATAAATAAGGTGGGGATCGTACTCTTGACTACGACACACATTACTTCTTCGTAGTATAGGTCTTAAGATTTATCTAGCAAACAAACTTTGGAATGTGTATCTATACATGGATATATAGCGTGTCCGCACAACAAGCCGCAATAGTTTTCGTTGGGATGTTATGGGCCAATAATAATAAATACAACCCATGTTAGCAAAAAGATTTACTTAAAATTTTTGTTATTACTTAAAAAAATTACGGCCTACTGTCCATTAAATAAAACTATCTTAGCGTGGAAGCTTCAAATTCGCTGCCTCGTATTCTCATTGAAACAGAGATGTGATAATAAAAAAAAATTAACTTACACATAATATCTTGAAGTTATTGCTTTGATGAGTATCGAGATATGATTGTCTAATGATCTATGTAGTATACATAGGAACAATTTACCTTAATTTTTTCTCTACCGATTATTTGTCCCCTGCCGTCCTAGTCTCTTTAACATAATGAATTGACCAAACGTGTAGTACACAACAAACACGACTATATTATCACTGATAATGTTTTCTAGCCTGTGTATTTCAATGTTCATCTGTGGTTTCCAGTTCCAACTTTCTATCAATATTTTGTATTTTTACTTTTCACAAGAGTTAAAGAAAATTTTGTATTAAGGGATTGAATTGAAGGAAGATTTAATGGATTTTAAGTAAAAGATTCATAAAATAAGTAACGAAATGTTAATTTTTTTTTATTCGTTTAATGGAGCACCATCGTCATTTTTAATGCGTAGAAAGGTAAAATATACAGTTGTTCTGAAACAAAGGGATCCTTTTGTGATGACGGAGTAATCTGAAATGGGTCAATTGTTCTGATAGGAGGCGTAATAAGAAGTAAGTAAGTGTGGCAGTGAAGGGAGATGTCGCGAGAAGGCCAAGTCGAAAGAGCAGAGAAGGCACGGCTAGAAAGCATTGCTAACGAGCTTATGCAGGAGTGCAGGCATAGCGCGCCTGGAGCTCGTCTTACTGCCCGAGTGCGCACTGCACTTGAAAGGTGATCTTTCGTAATTAACATTTACCAATATTGGGTTTTAATACACCTATTTGTTTGTGTAATTAATGTTATTTTTAACTCGAGTGAAATATGTGCTTTCTGTAAATTAATTTAAGGACACCTCTTTAGTTGTATTTCTTTTTACATATCTTTTTTTTATAATGGTTCAGATTCTCTGTTTCCTTTCTGATTCCTTTATTTGTTAAGTTGGGACATTTTGTGACTTGGGAAAGACTGCAGCTGGCTATAAAATTAAAATTTCAAATAATGAAAAAAGGTTGCATGACCAGATTGTTTGTAAATAAACCTTATTTTTACATAGATTGTCTCCAGTCCAGCGACGCGAGGTTGTGTCTTGTACCTCAGATGGATGTGCGCCATTGTTCGTCGCGTGCCGCAGGGGCAACGCTGAGTTAGCTGAGTACCTTGTTCACGTGTGTGATGCTCCGCTGGAGCAGCGCGGTGTCTATGAAGTACCAGATGATCGTTCAGCGCACTCCGTCACACCATTGTGGTGCGCCGCCGTGGCCGGGCGCCTCGCTGCCCTCACAGTACTTGCCGATGCGGGAGCCGACCTCAATGCAGCCTCCGACTCGGGCTCTACGCCTGTACGCTCCGCTTGCTTCATGACGCACTTGGACGTTGTAGAATTTCTTGTGCAACGGGGCGCTGACGTTAACCGGCCCAACCATCACGGAGGTACATGCCTCATTAACTCAGTTCAGTCAGCACGTCTTTGTGCCTATCTATTGCAGCACGGTGCGCGAGTCGACGCCTGTGATACCCAGAACAAGACTGCCCTTCACTATGCAATCCAGGAGCACCGCGTTGAAACCGCGCGCCTGCTTCTACGCCATGGCGCATCGCCCCATCTTACGTCGCGCGCTGGTGACGACGCTTTACGCTCTGCCTGCCTTAAAGGTGCATCACAAATCGTTGCGCTCCTACTGTCCTCGGTACCGTATGAGTCCGAGCGCTGCGCCGACGCACATGAATTGCTCGGTGCTACGCA
The DNA here is from genome assembly GCA_028984075.1 of Pieris mannii. Lineage (NCBI taxonomy): Eukaryota > Metazoa > Arthropoda > Insecta > Lepidoptera > Pieridae > Pieris > Pieris mannii. The sequence goes on from CM054777.1 coordinate 7,633,563, forward strand.
GCTCGACGAGTTCAATGACGTCGCCGCGGCTCTAGCGTCTTGGCGTCGGGCCACTGACATCCGATACGAGGTCGACGGCTACATCGAGAAGCGGCCTTGGCTGCCGCAGGAACCAGACGGGGAAGCGCTTTGGGCGGTCGCCGGCGACGCTCTCGAAGGAGCCCACGAGTGGCGCACCCTAGAAGAACTCGAGGAGTTGGCAACCGATGCGGATTTGCTGCGAACGCAGGCGTTGCTGGTAGCTGCAAGAACACTAGGGCCCTCGCACAAGGACTGCATGTTTCGGCTCATGTATCGAGGCGCAGCTTATGCCGACGCTGGCCGGTATCAGCGTTGTATCGATCTGTGGACCTGGGCGCTGCACGTGCGAATCGTGCGCGACACGCTACTGCACGCAGACGCTTGTCATACTGCCAGTGCCCTCACGCGCCTATTGCTTGACGCGCAGGCGGGTCGTCTTGAGCGTGCCTTTCGTCTGCCGCGTCACGAGGACGTGGCGCGCGTATTTGCACTCGTCGCGGATCACCTACCGGAGTGCCGTCGTGCTTTGAACGCGAGACCGATGCACAAGAAACAGGCGGAGACGTTTGATCGTGCTCTGCGCTGCGTGACACACTTGCTACATCTACTACTAGCGACAGCGCGCGATGACCGGCAGCGCGAGAGTACAGCGGCAGCCGCTCGGCGTCTGGTGGAGGCCGACATACGCAGCGCTCACACAGGCGATACTCTATTGCATCTGGTGGTTTCGCGGCTAAACGTGGTGCGGTCAACGTACTTCACGGACGAGGCGGGCGTCGCGAGCGTCTTTCCGAGTGTCGAGGTGGCTAAACTACTGCTGGCGTGCGGTGCCAATCCTCGTGTTCGCAACGAGGCACGATCGACGGCGCTGCACGTAGCGGCCATTCCTTACAATCAGTCTCTACAACTGGTCGAGACGTTGTTAGCGGGCGGTGCACATCTGGACCAGCCCAACAAGTTTGGCGACTCGGCGGGCGAGTTGCTGGCCTTGAGTGGTGGGGCACGAATACGGACTCTGATGCACACAACCCTGGCATGTTTTGCAGCTCGCGCTCTGCTTGCGGCCGCACCGCCACCTCCACACTTGCCCGCTGCTCAAACGCTTTACGCCCAACTGCTGCCGCGCACCCTGCTCGATTTTCTGGATCTTCATCGCCCCATGCTACCGCCGTAGATCATTATAAGTACCTTATCATTCATTATTAAAATAATAAATATCTTTGTCTGTATATTTAGAAATACTGTAATGTATATATTGTATGTTGTATATTTGGAAATAATTAACAGTTAATCTAATGGAAAAAATCTTATTTTTGCCTCATTAACTGAGTTAGATTATATGTATGAATACCTAAAAGAACCGTATTGTATATTACCAAAGACAATAATTCAAAGTATAAGACCAGCAATGTTAGAGTAATAACATAAGTACAGTTGAAACCGATTATAACGACATCGTTTACAACGACCGATCGGTTATTACAGCCAGATTGTAAGGTCCCGCCCGAATCTAGTAAACTATTCAGCAAACATACCGCCTATAATAACACCGGATACAGCGACATATCGCTTACAACGACGAAACTTTATCTATATTCATGGACTATAACGACCAACCGCTTCTTGTCTCAGGAAAATAAAACAATACGGAAGATTTTAAATCTTATTGATAAGCATTAAAGGAATACCTACGCACTTTCTCCTACCTCATCCAAACCTCTTCCCGACCATTTGACAAATTCTTGCAAAAGCTGAAAGTAACAATCATAACACTAACGACGACAGCGAAGACCAGCAAGACCCTGAAGAACAGTTTCAGCCAACAACAATTTCCGAGGCTCTAAACTCTATAACAGTTTTGCAAAAAAATGTTGCCTTTCATGACTTTAATACTGATGATACTCTTATCTTGAGGAGTATGAAACGTAAAATGCGAAAAATGTTTGAGACTGGGCTATAAATCAGACTAAAATGACTGATTTCTTTAAAAACTAGTGTAGTTTTAGAGCCCGTACTGTAAGCATCTAAGTACAAAATGTACTCTAATTACGTATTTTTTAATAATTATTGTTATTTCTTTTCTAATATTTCATTTGACAACAAGTTCACATACATAATCTATACCTACACTAGATAGATATGTACCTATAATGATATGACTACACGACTAATGTAACTACAATGTATGTATGTGTATTGCTTATAACAACTATCGGATATAACGTCGGCAACTGTACGGTCCCTTCAATGTCGCTATATCAGGTTTTGACTGTATTTTCATAATTGGCTATACAGCGATGTCGCCAGTGTTAATTCAAATTAAAACAAATCCTTGATATCGAGTACCTAATCTAAAAAAAATCCAACCTTTCCCAAGTTTTTCTTTAATTCAGTTCGCATCGTTGCAATGTAATTTTCGTATATACAATAACATATTTCGGATATACATTCTGAATCCTCTTATAGGTATCCCTGATAGACAGCATTAAAACAATTCCGAGTTTGTACTGTTTTGCTATTAATGTATCAATACGCTACTTGCTACTATATTATATCAAGGGCCTGTTTCACAATGTATGGATAAAGTGCCAAATAGCTATGCAACACATAAATTATTCGGAAGATAAAAGTTCCGAAGAAATTTCGCGCTATCTGACAGTCGTGAAACGCAAAAATACTGTTTATCCTACCAATAAGTAATAAATAGCTTATTTGGAACTTATCCGGACATTGTGAAACAGACCCTAATACTAATTAATGGAATGGAAAGGTTTATTTCGTATCGACTTAGTCCGGTTAACATGTGACAAATAAGCATTTTAGATTTAATCGGTAACTGCTAACTATCGACACATACAGGAAACTTCCAAATGAGTTGCCGGCCTACAAGGAAGTGGTACGCTCTTCACCTGAAGGCCCCAAAGTTGTAATGGCAGGTTTATATGTCATAACATCTATGAATTTTAATTGCATACAATTTTATTTTAAGATCAAATGAACATGTGGTGGATGACTTTAAGAATTCCCCATTTGAGGGAACTCTCCCTAAGTGTATGCCATTATATAATATAAAGAATTTATTAATGTTGGTAAACGCATTCCGGCGACAGTTGACATTGCAGGTAGGTTAATAGGTATTGCAAATTAATATTTGCTTATATTTAATTGCTTGCTTTATAATTCTAATGAATTAAAAAAATGTTAAATTAATTAAATTTTAACTTTAAAACTAAACTAAAAAAAAACAACTTTAAAACGTAACGCAACATAGAAAAAAGTAATAATACAAATATCGGTTTACTTTCAATATTTATTTGTGGTAGTAACTGGTATAAGTTTAAAATTTTTATAAAAATAATCTCAGTTCTTTTAATATAGCCTTTTAGCTGCATAATAAACACGTATTTTAAAAAACTTGGCAGTGATTGTTATGTTATCACAGCTTTGTTCGGGATCTGCATTCAATGCCCTCATTACGTCTTTTAACGTCAAAATATTCTTATATCTCGTAGAAGGTTCATAATATTGTCATTTGTAAAAAAAAAGTTTCGAGCCCACTACACTATACGTGCAGCGATAAGTATCGGGGCGACTAGCAATAATGTTAGCGAGACACGAAGCGAAGTAGCGGGCGAACGTGCGATGTTTCGGCGGTGACGGTCTACGACGAAAATACGGCCGCCCATGTCGAAATGTGTGAACGAGTGGTAGTACACCATGTCGGGCCACGTCGAGTTCGGTGTCACCTGCAGCTCGGCAGCACGACCATCTCCGCATCGCCAGCGCAATGAACGGTTAAAAGCCCGGAACGTTTCAAAGGATGCGTCGCGGCGCGAGTCAGCCGCCGGATCTCTCTCCGCGAGGCATAAAGCACCCGCCGCCAGAGGGTTCAAACGACCGCGTCGAGTCCGACGCGCTCCCGCCAACACGCGCACAACGTTCTGGGTCGCGTCGCCCAGCCGTTCTAGTCCGCCGTGAGACTCGCTTGTCACCACTAGCGGGTGGTACAACGTCGCAGAGTGCGGCTCGTCGCCTCCGCGGACGCGGAACGTGTAAGTCAGGCCACGCCGGAGCTGCAGGTCAGGTGCGAGTTGTCCGTTGACGTAGAGCGCGCGTTGCGGTGCCGCAGGAATCCGCGCTGCCAGTCCTCGCTCTCCACCCGCTGGCCCCACGCTAAACGAGAACACACGCAAAGCTGGATCGAATAACTCGGCACGATCCCAGGGACGCGAGGGTGTCGGTCGCGCGATTGAAAAGCGCTGGCACTCCGACTGCGATCGAGACTTTGATTGCGAATCGTGGGGCAATACAAGCTGATGATCGATCGCGGGCCTGAGGCGATGGTAGGCGGGCTCGCCGAGATGGTCCAGCGGCCCGACGGCCCATACGACGAAGACAGCGCGGTCTGTGGGCCACTCTTGATCCAGCGTGTCGTCAGCCTTCAGCTGACGGCGGTAGGTAATGACTGTGAGCCCATCGGTGCGTTCCGCGAACAGAACCTGCGCGGAATCCGTACCGCCAAGAAGCGAATCTAGACAGACTCCACGCCAGGCGCCCAACACCTGCACGCAAGGCGCCACGGCGCTCACATTGTAGTCCCGCGCGAGGCCACGCTGTAGAGCGCTGTCCCAGCTGGTTACGATCACGTCGGCTCCCAACATCTGTGACCGGGTTGTCGAGCCAGAGATGCCGAACGCCATGTACTCATTCTCCCCTATCTACGGATAAATAATATGCACTTATAACACCAGTAATTATATTTGGTTAAAAGTTGATCTCTTTAAATCTAAAACATACCAAGGACCATTATTAAAATTTGTTTTCAGGAAATTATCAAACCTTTGTTAGATGTTTCGTAAAACATTTTGCAAAACTTTATGCATTGTGAAGTACACCTTAATACTTTCAGTTTAAACAAAAATTATAACAGTATTATTAATGGCTATGGACTTCACAAACATATAGTTGTTTAGTGATGGTATTTGTTCCCTAGACAATTACATTAAGGCTGATAAGGTTGCCCTAACAAATGAAAACACTAACGCTTCAATAAAATCATCACATTCGACTAAGCGTATGCGACTCTCTTAAATACCATTTTAACATAAGTGATGATGGTATGTAATACCCAATATTATTAGTTACTTACCATTCCTGCTAGCTGTATAGAAATCTGGTTACCAAAGATGTCCCAGGAGACCTGTAGATCACGATGCAGCTGTTCACATCGTGGTAGTCGGGTTACAAAAGGATGCAGGGTGGCGGCGGCCGGTGGCACATTAAGTGAATCGGGCACTAGTACAGTTGCCAGTGCGGTCCCATTCCCCCGATGCCATAGTGCCAGCCAGTCAATGTCCGCCGCCGAGCGCCCACCTGGCAATCGCAACTTTACGTCTTCGCCCATATGCGCTCGCAGTGGCTCCAGATATCCCAGGTCATCGGGTAGTGGCACACCCCGCGCTGACGGTTGAGGGCCCACTCCGGTCCACCAGTACACATCTTCACCGCCCGGGTCAAATCGCAGTTCTGGTATTAGCACCGTGCTAGCATCGAGGAAACGGACGGGACCGCTAGTCACGTCTATGGTTCCTAGTTGTGTAAGTGGTGTGAGCGCACGCGGTGCTGGCGACTCAAATTCCTCAGGCACATATACATCACCAAAAGCGTTTTGGGAAGCAAGGTCATATATCGCAAACCAACTCAATCTTGACACGCGCTTGCCGTCCGGTAGACGTAATCTCACTTCTTCATTATTATACCGCTCCAATATGTTTGTCCTGAAAAAATGTATATTCCTGTTAACTAAATAAATCAAGAACTACATAAATTCATACTTTTTGATTATCATATTTTCTTCCATAGTATAGTTATTGTTAGGCCATAATTTTGTCAAAATATTATTAAGGCAAAATTTGTTTAGAAGAAAATATCGTATAATTGCAATATAGACAATAGGACCTCTAGAAGCATAATATATCCTGACTTTATATGCAAAATGTGCAGTACTTAAAAAGTTTTCTAGTTTATCTATTTTATAATATACAAACAAAAAATATACAGCCAGTTCTCAAATCAAGAGTGTTGAACGCAAGAGAAGAACTGGCAATAAACTCTCCAGCACTCTTTTTAATTGTCAGATGTTGATAGATGTTTTATATTCCACAGTTATGTAGTAGTTTTATATCACTAAAGTATGCAGCACTCACTTGCCATGCTGATCAGGGACAATAAAACCTAAAGGCCCTGGTCGCCCAGAATCCCCGGCCCAAAAGAATGTGTCATCCCCTGTTCCATCATAGTTAAAGTCCACCAATAGCAGGGTCCAATCGTCTACAGCATATACATCTCCTGATACCTTAAATAATTAAACAAGGCGAGTACAGACTACTATTTTATTTTCTCAGAATTTAAATTCAGTACATATTTCTTCTTCTCATAGTTGAACATTAATGCTGCCAAATATAACAACATATTAAAACATCTAGGATACAATTTGTCTTGAATCAAATTTTGTAATGTTCTTTATTTGTACAAAGAAACAATTAATAGATTTTGTGCAATCACTATTGACTTAGTTTGTTCTCATAAAGTATAGACAAAATCTGAATGTGACTTTCAATATCTTTGAAATTATATATATATTTATGTTTATTATACTGATCATATTTGCAAGTACTTACTAGTGGGAAAAACTTTGTATAAGCTAATTTGATAACGATAATTCGTCTTTTAACGAAGTTTTAATCGGAATGAAGAAAACAATTATGTGATAAAAAGTAAAAGGTCATTAATTCAGATAAAATACCTGATGATGATATGAATTCAATTTTCCTATATGCTTTCCTCTGTAGGGTCCCTCGTCATCTTGTGACGAACAATCTGCAATTTAAAGTAACAAGATGATTCACAATGCCAAGTTCTAAAAGAGAAAGTTGTTGAATTAATAAAAGTTGTATCATCATACCTTTAGCAATAAATGTGAGGAAAATAAACCATATGCTGTACATTCTATATCCTGAATATTTATTTAAAAATACTTTTCAGAACTTTACATGGTTTTCTATTCGAGTATTATTTACAAAAAGGTCACTTCCGGTTCCTCAAATCAAACTAAGCACAACTTGATCTGTCACTCGCACCAAGAAATAAACAGGTAGGCCTTCGTTTACTCGAACAACATGATAAAACTAAGAATTGTTTAGCTCTGGTTGGTTGGCAGGAAAAATCAACTTTAAAGAACCAATCACAAATCTGCACTTTCAGTTTTATGTTTTTTTTACATCGATAGCACAGCGAAGGCTATATTTTTCCAGTTGCCAGTTTAGTGAATGCCACATTCCTTTTTATTTATAGTAGTTCTAAAATGAGTAATAGTAGATTCTATTTAAGTTGCCGTATTAAATGTTTGGAGTAAAAAAATAAGGAGTAATAAATAATAAATTATGAAATATATTTATTTTAGTAATTAAGCACTTGGTAATAATTAATTCCTATAATAAATTAATGTATTCTTATTTTTGGCGAATAATTTAATCTTTAAATTATGTTAAAAGGTAAAGTGGTTTGCGAATATTAACAATTTGTGAAAGTTATTAATTCATTATTTGAATACTCATTAATAAATTATAATTAATAACCTCCAAATTATTAATGTAGGTCGTATATTATGAGAATAAAGATATATATTGTAGTCGTATATAAATGACGTTTAGTACTATATCAGTAACCTTAGTACGATATCAGAATACTATAATAGACGCGAAGTTTGATTTATTCAGTAACAAAATAACATTGTAACAGGGGACAGTACCAACTGTCGACACTAGCTGTCATTTTCATACAAATTTAGTTTTCGAATTTCTACATACACTACTGTTAAGCTGTCTTAACTAGACCCCGGTTACTCTTTAAGAGTAAAATTCAGAAACGAGAGTTAGCGTTAAGTCTGAACGCCATACGTCAAAAATGCATCGGATTTTGACATTCGGGAGTCACACTAAGCGCCAAGTCTCCTTTTTAATATTCTCCACATCTTTAGACAAAACATCAAACGTCACTCTCTTGTTTATACTTTGTTCAAAATAATGATTAATTTAACAATTTAAACAACACGAAGAAGTTTGTAACGAGAACTTTGTAAATTATATTAAAATCGTCTGAAGATGCTGCTATTACGAAATAATATCTTCGTGAAATTTTGTTTCATTTATGTCTTCCCTTATTATTTATAAAGAATTATAGCATTCTTATTTATATAGTTTTCGTTGTTTGCTTACCTTCTAAATAGGGGACGTTAAATAACGTTGATACGCGAAACATATGTTAATTGGTGGTTTATGAATTACTAGCTGATCTGGCAAACGTCGTTTTGCCATGTATATAATTTATAATAAAAAATAGGGGTGGATTGTTGAGGGTTGAAAATTTAGGGTTGTATGTATTTTTTAATACAGTTGATAAAAAAATAAACATTTATCTGAAAAAAATATTTAGGGATGGACTAACCCTTAACATTTAGGGGGATGAAAAATAGATGTTCTCCGATTCTCAGGCATACCTAATATGCACACAAAATTTCATGAGAATCGGTCAAGCCGTTTCGGAGGAGTTTAACCACAAACACCGCGACACGATAATTTTATATATAAGATTTCTTAATATATGTATCAATCTCGATATTATTCCTGACATTAAATGTACAATATACGTTAGCAATTTCGGAGGTTAGTGTTTACACATATATTATGTAAACACTAACCTAAATATTTTAAGTGTTGATTTATTCTAGGTATTCTCATCGCCCTTCCACTTTTTCGGTTGCTATTAAGAACTATTTATAGGTAAAGAATATGATATCAAAGTAGGTAGAAGATGGGTAACACAACACTGTTTATTTATTTAACTTCGCAAATCTACATGCTGGTGTATCATTTTGGATACTTTTTAATTAAATTTTATTGATTAAATAAACAATGAATTGTAAGAAACTGAAGCTTATTATTTTACTTTTGCAATATTTAACTTCTGCCAATGTTTTCACATCGACAATATAATCCGCAACAATGAAGACAGGTGTAATTTAGAATATAACAGGACTACAGACGTATTTATATTCTCATTAGAACAATAAACGCGTTTATTAATTGGTATATAAGATGATCTTGTGTTGAGTTCTTAAATGTCAACTTGATAAAATTTTTAATATAGATACAATCGAGTACAGTCAGGGCTCATAGCTAACTTTCGAGAGAGCGGTCCCACGGTCGGATGATGGCTGATGTCTTAGTCAACACGGCCGCTGTTGCCAGTGACTTAGCGCACGCGCACGCCTTCGGTGCGCTTATCCGTGCAATAAAATAGTGCGCGTAGTGAGACGAGATGCTGGGCTTAGCGGCGTTAACGCTGCTGCTGGCCTTTGGTGAGTTTCTTTGCCACTTATATTTCTACAGTTAATTAAGAATTAAGTCCTAGGCTTTCTGCTGTATGGAATAAGACGAAGAGAAATATAATTACACTAAAAAGTGGCGAATCCGGCATACTTCATTTTTATATAATTAATTACATCATAACGAAAGGAAATACAGACTAAAGCTACATTAAAAAAAGTAGAAAGAAAGAAGTTTTAGATTGAGCCATCTTATATCTTATTAAATACAGCGAAACCGTTCCGCTATATTTAATTAATTTATGATGTATTTCCGGATTTAGCCAAGTATTGAGCGATTAAAATAATATTTTCCGCTGTTTTAACTGTAAATATACCGTAGACATGTTGTTCAGCTGCAAATCAATGAGTTCATAAGCGAGAATTATGCGACGCGGCAACTTTCTTGTGCCAGTAAAGTTGTAACCAAAATGTTAGTGACACATTTATTCCTTTCCTTTGCCTCCAAAGTTACTAAATTGTTTTTGGTACACAAAAATAATCTATGACTAGGCACCTCGTCATATCTTCTATCCGTAAATATATAAACAAGTTATATAACTATAACAATTATTTATACCTATTTAATAGATTAAAATATTTTTTTATGTTTATTACAACTGTTAATCTCATTTACTTCCCACATTTAACTCATGTTATCTAAGTATGCAATTAGAGTAACCAATTCAATACATTTTTAAATATTTTTCTATGCAAAAAAGTATTTCGCACAATTGCGATTCCTGAATTCCCTCTCAGCAATCTGAGTCTGAGAATCTTTTAGCCTTAGTTTACACACGATTAACCTGGATATTATACGCAATCCTCTCACATCCAATGCCTGTACAGTTACGACGAAAGTTGACCTGTTGCCCTCCAAATTATATATTATATCGTAACCTAATCTCGCGAACTAACTGTCATGACGACACATTCTAAACAATTTGTGCCTCAATGCGTTGTATGTTCTGAATTAATTTTTCGTATACTGAATACATGTTAGAAATAGAAAGAACACGAGATATATGTCCTACTTTTTTAGCCTAAATAATTTGCACACTCCGTTATGTTATACAACTAAAGATGTTATTTTACAAAATAAGTTTGCAGGTGCTGTAATCTTATTAATAAATAAAAAATATTTTTTTTTCGGACGCTATTTTTATGGAAAATGTTTGTGCAAATTTTTTATATTATTTTCTCATAATAAATTGATAACAATAGTCTAAGAAATAAAAAAATATTTTTAAAGATAGCATGTTTGGCTTACTAGTAACTACTACACTATGTAAATATAAATAAGTAATATATTTATTGTCAGCAATAAAAAAATGTAAATAATATTAAACTAACAATGACAAGATCTCTCGTCACCTTGAGAAGTTCTCGTGAGAAAGTGAAGCTGAATTGTCCCGTTATATTATGTGTTATTGTAATCAAACGCTCTTTAAATGTGGAGAAAACTTTATTTCATCACAATTAAATAATTTTTCAAAACAATAGGCTTTTTCCTTACGTCAATAAAATACTTTTGGACAGCTCTAGGACACAATTCTCTCCACTACAATTGTTTTTTTTTTCACTTAAGTATGTAGATAAACAAGTCTTTCGGAGTCCTACTTAAGTATGACAAGGTAAAAAAATTGTATGAATTATATTAGTGTAAAACTAAGATTTTTTTCAAAATCTCTTAAACAGACGATTGCGTTAAATACTTCTTGCAACTCACACAAGGGTGGAGTTAGTTAAGTTCAGCGTATTTATAATTAAACAAAGTATGTTAAATATGTATTATGTCTGAATAGAGATATAGTTCTCATTATTTTTTCTGTTAGAAGATTTTTATTCAAAAGAAAAAGTTTTATTGCGTTTTAAAAATTTAGAGCTCTGTTGACATTCACATTTAATGTAGTGTTAATATTTTAGACACCCATTGTGATAATTATTTATGTCGGTATTAGGCTAAATGTCGAGTTATGGTAATCAAATGTGTTTGAATGTCTGGTATAAACGATGACCTGAGAGCGTGTCATATGCACTAAATTATAAAGGGTCACAGCACGTGAGCTGCCATGATGTTGGTTAAGGAAAGAAACATCTCTACACAATTTTCCAATGAAATACATAAATAAATTTAAAATTATTTATCTTATATAAAATTATCGTGTCGCGGTGTTTGTGGTTAAACTCCTCCGAAACGGCTTCCCGATTCTCATGAAATTTTGTGTGCATATTAGGTAGGTCTGAGAATCGGACAACATCTATTTTTCATCCCCCTAAATGTTAAGGGTAATCCACCCCTAATTTTTTTTTTTCAATTTTAGATTAAAAAAAATTTTTTTTATGATACTGCATTAGTAAATACATATAGCCCTGAATTTTCAACCCTTTACAATTATGTTGTGAACTCTGAAGTTTATACAGAGAAAAATTCACAGAACAGAACAACCTAAAAAGATTTCATTCCGGAAAACCGAACAGTCTCTGGGATACAATAGCAAAATGTTCCATGTTGGTATGTACTAAACAGGTAGGCCCAGTAAAATGTCATTAAGGAGAAACGAAGTTCGCGGGGGCAGCTAGTTATTATATATATTATATGCAGTCAGCCATTATTTAAAATTTATTGAAACTGTGATCGATAATGAAAACGCGCTGCTTATACCGATAATGTATTTTAAAATCAATGAAAAATCTTATGAAATAGATTTATTACAGTTACTAATATTTGTAGGGAAGCAAAAATTGCTCAAACACACCATTCATTGAATATAGGTTGTATTATGTTTTATCTCTAAAAATAAAAATTCTTTATCACGGTTTTGTAATCGCTTCTTCTCATGCAAGGGACCGTTAGCGGGCGCCGGCGCCAGCATTACTGGTTCTGCTCTTTTTTCGTCTCTCGTCTTCAACCAGTTCACCCTCCACCGCTGCAGCAAGGGAGGGGGAAAATTAACATGATCTAACCAGTAGCACCTACATAATGGCCATAATATTAATTCATCAATTCAGCAATTCTTTTTTTCATAGTTATTTCAAAGTACATTATGCCTTATACGGTAATAATTGCAGTGAGTACTCAGTATCCGCCAATTCATACCTACAGGTAATGTATGTGCCAAGTGCGAGTTTAGAATTAAAACGTTACTGCTAGGCTATTAACGGCAAATGATCTTTGATTTTGATCTTTACAGTTACCTAACTAAAATATGCCTTATGACGTCAGATTGTCTCTTAAGTAGGATTGCACGTTTCAAAACTTCTTAAAATATGGATTATTCTTTGTCATAAACTCGCACTAGACGACCCGAGGGTGAGATTATGTAAACGCTTGTGTTCTGATTACATCTTCACCGCACGACACTTTTTAGCTTTAACGACTGATAACGATCCTTTTCGCTTGTTCCTTTGTGACGCAACGATCTGTCATTGTGTGGATTCAGGAAATTTACGCTGCCTACCTCTTAACAAGAAGGGCGTGTTACAAATGTTTATACGAAGATTTAAACAAGTTTACCTATTCTATTCACCATACTAATTCAGGGCGTGAAATCGGATAATAGAATCGGGCTTTCAAGAAGTATTGACGTGACGTGAAAGTGAAGTCCCGTATTCCCCAGCGAGGACTGGGAAATTTTCGCAGGAGTTTCACTTATGTTTTCTCTTTACCTGTGTCTATTAAACCAAAATTATTGAACATATCTTCTGCGTAAATTTCTTGTACTTCATATAACTATTGTTTAAGTTACGAATACCATGTTTTTCAATAAATGTAAAAGATATTTCGTATAACTAAAAACTGATTTTAAAATACATAAATTTAATATAGCGCGAAACTCAATAACGAATGTTACCTATTCTTTCTATATAGTGTCGTATGTCTGATCTTTTTTTTACATTCAAAACAAACTTAAGCAGTATTTTTTTTTAATGTTTAAATTAAGTATTATAATTTGATATTAAAGACATAGAGAACAGTGTTCACCGACGAGCAGTGATCCGCATACATTCCTCGCACTCACTCGGCAAGCACAACGGTACTCTGAACGGTGCACGCGCCGATATAACACTTATAATATGACACTAGCACATATCTATAAATATGATATAATTTTGAGTAGCACAGATAAAATTTACTCAGAAATAATGCTTTCTTTGTCGCGGAAATTTTTTGAGCATTTCGATAAAGATTATATGTTGTTATCTCGTTGGTCTTCACGGCTACAGATGGAATGTAAAATTCCACTTCTATTTTTGGAAAATTTATGTGTAAACCTTTGTCGGTAATGTATATACAGATTTTCATTATATATTGACCCCAGCTATCCCCCTGGAATTCAGATTTATTTATGTTAAAGAACAAGGAGAAACTAATCTTGGACCTAATCTGATACATTGTATCAAAATCATATACGTACATCCTATATAATTAGAATCTAATTTTAGTCGCAGCTATAAATAATATCTATGAACACAACAAAAATCCCACGAAATCTAGTTTTTAATCTGCCCAAAAAATTATATTAATCTAATTCTTAACAATTATTCTTATTTTTAACCTTTAATTTTATTTTATGTACTTTACACCATATTACACAAGACTTCATTACCGATATTGCTAACTTAATAATATTATTATTATCATTTCCTACTAAGGAATATTTTTTTTTCTTTGCGACTGAGGCGCAAACTAGCTGATGTGAACATTCTGCTCCTCAGCATAATGCTGAGCCATGGTCATTTACAGCCATAGCACACACGCAATAAATACTTGAGACGAACCGAATGGGAAAAGGAAAAAAAAATATACCTCTCATTATATTTTTATTTAATTTATTCTCTTTGATAATCGTTATTTTGTATGTTTTTGTTTTTAATAAATAATAATAATAAAACTATACATGCATTCGAGTATAGATACTATAAGCCTCAAATAATTAAGAACCATTTGTAATAAATGTTAGGCCTATATGTTTCTAAGATATTGTTTACGGCCATGGTTTCATAAACGGCAAACAAATAGCTTAGACGCGCGCTTTTGCTGGGGAGTCGTTTAATGTGTTTTAAATGATCTTTGTATTGTCGATTTTGCCGAACATACAAGACATTATATACCTAATGCTTTTTTAATTATACGCATTGTATTTCTTAACCGAAATGCTGTACACTTCTTACACAATATCTAAGGTAAGCAATAATAACGTTGCAAAAAACATTTATTTTAGTTTAACCTCAGGTCGGCGTAAAGTTCAAATACATTGCTGATCAGCTGGATTTACTATGATTTTTAACAACAAAAGTGGTTTATAATTGTAATATAAATCACATGCTGTCATCTTATTCCATCAAAGCGTTCACGTTTAACCCATGTAAAGAAAAATGTAACCAGAATGCGAGAATGTCCAAGAAATGTAGCTATAAAGCGAAAAGTATGTCTACTCTTGTCTTACAACGTATTACACCGTTTCATACAGCCCTTACCTTTTGCCGCCCTACACTTCCCTAAATAGTCTAACACAACCCATTGCAATATTTCAGAAATCTGACAGAATGCCTCCGGTATTGTATAGTATTGGGCAATCAGCGTGGGAGTCCATGTATGCAATCATTGTTATTGATGCAATACGCGTCTTGCCATATGTGTTATTGCATGGCTCTCCTCAATATGGCTTTTAGATGAATGTAACAATTAAATTATATTACCCAGCTTTTGATGAAAATTAATTAACGTTACTAACAAACGCCTTCAAAAAATAATTGCAAATTAGGCATTATTGCTATCATTATTTTAAGTTTATTTCTGATGATTTCTTTACTTTAAATCATCTTACCTAATGCTAAAGTTAAATAAATAAAACTGCCAACGACAAATCAGAACAAATGCAAACTGGTATTATGCTGAAACCACAACTTTTCCAATTCCTCATTCATACAAACCCAAGTGAACAAAACTTTATATTCTCATTTTAACGTATGTCGTATTGTCTGGGCGAGCCACAATCGCAAATAGTGAGCGTTGTACGGCATTGTAAGAGTGTAGGGTGAAGTTATCCACGAACAAAGTTCGCCTGACTTCACTCGTTTCTGCTTCTCCCTCTAACTAACATTAATTAGTTCAATATGGAAACCAACCATTATAACATTTATTATTTAAGGAAGGTTTACAAGACCTCCTGGTAGTCTTGCGAACGGATGGCGTAGTTTTGCTCTTTCGCGAATTTTGTAAACGTTTTTGACATTCATAAGCATGCCTTAAGTCGCATCTAAACTGAATAAATAAATTTTGATTTGATTTAAAAAATTTACGTACATGTTAATAAAACATATACATTATTCTTAATGTATATGCGGTAAAGAATAAACGCTACGAAATCAGATTTAATGTTAAATTTTTTTATTTGCGTTTTGAGGTATGTGTGAATTTATTTTATTTTATATAGGGCGATGATATAATTCTATATTTGATATCTTTAAGCAGGTGTTCAAAGTGAAATTTGATATATTGCTCATTAAATTATAACGATGTAACAAATACGCATATATATCTTCCACACCTAGATAATTAGGAATATATAATTAATAACAAAGCTGATTATCACATCAGGGTAAGATTCAAAGACGAGTCTTAGCTCTGATTAATATTTCCCCATGTCAAAAACATATAAATTACTGTAAATGAATGGCATATTTCAAAATAAGCTAATTTTTGAATGCATTTATGGCTTTCATAAACAAGACCTAGTGTGGGGACTAGAGATAGATGAATCTTGTCACAACCCTTTTGTCATAAATATAGTTTTATTTATTTACCTTCATTTGATTACTTTGCCTCCACCATAAAATACTATAAATCTGGTCTCTGGATATAGAGTTTAGATTCTATATTGGTTTTAGTTTAAAAAAGTCTCTCTCTGATCGTCGAGTGTAAAAAAATTACTAATTTTATTTTTATATTAGTTTTAAAAGGTTAATTATTACGACACGTTTAGTACCTTTTACCCCTGTTAAGAAACAAACAGTAACCAACATTCATTACTCAATCGTCAATGTAGCATTTTATATATGACGTAACAACACATTTCAATAATAATTGTGTAGTCTCTGGCAACATAACAACGTTAAGTAAGTGTTTAGATATGAAATGCACAAATAATGACATTTACCAAATTGCATATCATTTCACAAGTCATAAAAGCAGGACAAATATCTAAAGTCAGTCTAAGAAGTTATAGGGGTATGAGATGAAGAGGGGGGTAAGAAAGGATTGACAAAAACGCATAGAAAGTGAGAGCCAAAGGAAAGCGATGCGCTGGCATCTGATGAATGTCACGTGGATGCAGTGCGTTTAATGCATCTCATAACTACGAGTATTTCTACTAAAATAAGTGGCATAGTGGTTAACATCAATTTTTAAATTGTCTTTGGAATTATTTCTCAGGAACTAGGAAACATTGAGTTCTTAATCGTGAGTATAAGGCATTACATTTACCGTATTTGACTGTGGCCATGCAAGATGATCATTCAAAGTAAAATAATTATAAAATTGCGGTTGTAGTAAAAACGTATTAACATTTTAGATACCGAAATATTAACAATAAAAGTTTACTGAACGATTTTATTTATAAGTTTTGTATCCTGTAATCAATTTTTCCTACTTAAATCCCAATTTAAAGTTGTATTTCGTGCAGTAATTTGTCAGGCGACATAACGTCACTACAAAATATTCTCACGAAGAATCCGTATCGATCAATCAGCAAGTAAAAGTGAAAGTCACTGAGATCAAATCAGACAGAACATTGATGAAATTAACTGGCTGTAGATCAATTTCATTCGATTAAACACACAGAAGTTGTTTTGGTTATAATTTTAGAAATATTTGCATAAGGTATTAATTTATTTTGCTATTGTCTGTGGTTCTTTATCTTGTCCTTTGTTTTACAAAAGAAGTACAGAGGAGAGATAAAGTAAACAAAAGTTGAAATATTAGTGAAAAGGGAGGCAACGCACTTGCGAGCCTTCTGGTAGTGAGATTGTCTATGGGCGCCTATCAGGTGAGCCTATTGTCCGTTGTACTCTTCGTTTATAAAAAGGGAAAGACACCTTGCGTCACATGTCTGTGATTTTAATAAACACATTATAGCAATCAAAGTAATCAGAGCCATCGTTCTGTTTTTTGGTTTACGTTTTTACCTCTAAAGATTTGTGGTTCGAAAGCCACATATACTCCACGTATGGCTTATTTCGTAGTCGTAGTAACTATCAATTCTTACTCGAGTTACAGTTTATAAGGTGCGTGAAGACCATACGGACTGTACCATAAATTAGAT
Organism: Pieris mannii; assembly: GCA_028984075.1. Lineage (NCBI taxonomy): Eukaryota > Metazoa > Arthropoda > Insecta > Lepidoptera > Pieridae > Pieris > Pieris mannii. The sequence goes on from CM054777.1 coordinate 7,651,335, forward strand.
CTCAAATTTGCATATAAAAATTAAAAAAATGCATATATGCATATAAAGTTTATGGTACATACCTCATACCTCACCTCATTACCTCATAATTAACCGGCGGGGATCTACCCTGAGAGATACGGCTCCCTAAAAAATTCAAAATTCGAGCGTACTCCTCCCATAAAGGCCGGCAACTCACCCACTAAAATGGGTGTCTATGGGCTGCGACGACTGCCTATTTGGGCGTCCCGCAGGCTCGCTTGCCCCCCTATTATGTAAAAAAATTGGGTTAGTAATGTGTCCATGCAATTTTTAAAAAATATTATTAAATTCAAGAGAGCGACAGTAATGTTGATTTAGTTTCCAATCACGCGACACTTACCGTTCCAGACATCATCGATAAAACAATGTTCAAATACATACTGCAATAGTTGAAATTCTTTGTGAGAAAGACTTTAGCGCTATAAACCTTAGCCCAAGAAGGCGCGAACTGAACGTAATTTCGATGCCTGCCAATGAACCATGAAGAGCTGATACAGAAGTCAAAGGTTTCTCAGTATAATAGGAAATTGCGAGGTGAGCTTTGACCTATACCTATACTTTAAGTATTGTACTACGTTTTTACAAGAATAATTTATATGTATTCAACGTCTTATTATCTTCGAAATGTTTAATAAATGAAGCCCTAAAAAGTCATATGTGCTTGGACGATAGTTATGCGCGTTTATTTACTAAACGGCTAAGCAGATTTTTTATGAAATTTTATACAGGCTAAGCAGATTTTTAATGCATCCGAGAATAAACTTACAATCTGTATTTTTTGGATTTAAGACAAATACAGAATAACGTCAGTTGAATTCGCAAAATAAATCTCTTTGAAGTATTCAAGTTCTACATAATTAAATTTGAACAGTCATTTGCAAGAGAAATTTTTAAATGCCATGTTCCTTACTATGCCGAATTGCGTAGCTTTTGTTTACATCATTGCAATAATAGTTAAGAGCCATTCGACACAGAGATGGAAGGTTAATGACGTGATTAAGTTAATTATGTTCATATCTGTAGCATCTTGACGCAGCACCCTTGAATAAGATAAATTAGGAAATCGTGTTTAATACAGACGTAATTTTAGGGTCAACGGGAAATAATATTTTTGAACTAGAAATTGTAATTCATTTGTTAAAATTGTAATTTATAGTGCTGCGGTTATTACAAATTATTTTAATTATATATTAGGCTTGCGGTTCATATATCATAACAATGTAGTTTGCTATATTTAAACGGTAGGAGTTGTTTGGTTAAAATAATAATACATTTATGAAAATATTTAAGAGATAGATTTAGAGGATTTTTTGATTATCAATCATGATAGTTCTGCGGTTCTTACACATGATTTTCTTTATTTATTAGTCGAACGATATATTTATTAAGTTATGGTAGGTGTGAGTTATTTTAAATGCTTGTTTTAAATAATAATATAGTTTTTTGGGTACTTTAGACAAAATGTTTAGTTCACAGTTAGACATTGAATTTGTTATTGTTATTTAATGGAAACTTTCTCATTGAATCGATTATACCAAGTTCTCGCAAACACAGAAAGGAGAAGGCTCTTGTTATAATAGCTGTCATATTCTTATTTGTTTACTACTATTCAAGAAATACGAGTTGTAGGTATTCCTCTCAAACTGCGTTTGAACGGCTTCTTAAGGAATAAGACCCGTATTATACATCATATCTTAAGTCACAATCCCGTATTGTACATTGTCAAAATAAAATAAAATAAGATAATAGACGTTCTAGAACATGGACCTTGACATCATACATTCTTATGAACTTTCGCATTTATAATATCACGATAAAGTTTCACTATAACAGAAACACGATAAACAACTAACATTAAAACAAACCAGGGCACAGATTTGTGTATTCAGTTCACGGGCAGGCCTGGTTGAATATAATCACGCTGTCAGCTGTACCTGCCCACCTTCATGGCTTTATTGGTCACGCACTTGTTTATTTTATATTCAGAAATCCTGAGTTCTAGATATTATCGGGAGATATCATAGATAATAATTATAAGTTTTAAATTAAATTTAAGTAAGTATACTGTTGTGTTAACAAGTATATTAATATTGGTTGACTTCAAGACTATTGAAGATCACGGTGATGATTTACTTTTATAATTCTAAATCTGATAAATTCTATACATTAAGGATACTTTGTTCTACGGAAACCGGTTAATTTTCTTAACATTAAACATGTAATTACTAAATTCACGGTTACAATAGGCAATAGGCACACATTGCTAGCAATTATAATCGTTGAAGTGTGTTTTTATTTATATAATCGTGCTTAAAATTACCGGTTCTATAGTGGTTCTATGAAATGGTTTATTGTCAGCCTTTTGAAAGGTTCACCTCGATTTACCGATACTGTGTACGCTTCTATAACTAATGCATTAGGTCTGAATACCGTAACATTTTTCTATGACCATATACGGCAGATCACTTTCTTTAAAGTACTTTCATGCTGTCGTACATAGACAACATTGTTGTCTTACTTGTCAGGTCAAAGTCGTTAACTTTTTTGCATCAAAAGAAATACTTAATATCGCTTTTTGGTAGAATCATAGATTACGTTTAGTACGTACTTACTACGTACTAATATTAAGTAAATGATTGCTTATATGTATAATCGTTTAACATTGGTTCAGAAAAAAGAAAGATGAAAAGTTGAGATTGGTTTTATATATTTATTTGTTTATACGTCAACGCGTTGATGTCTTTATCAAACGCGTACACGATGCGATCAACGTAGAACAAATGTGCAACGTAGTAAAAAAGACTCTTTTAACAATCAATTATTACAAAAAAATAAAGGCATTATAAAACGTTTACAGATAATAAACATGTGAACGATATGAACCAGTGACGCTAAAACCTTTTTGGAAAAAAGGTGATCTTTTCGGTTTAAGGCAGTTTCCTTACGGTGTTATCCTTCACCGTTTGAGCGAATGATAAATGCGCACATAGACTAAAAGTCCATTGGTACGCTGCCAGGGATCGAGCCTACGATCTCAGGCATGAGAGTTGCACGCTGAAGCCACAGGGCCAATTGCCAACTGCTCTCAACGACAAAATCAATGTATGATCATAATTTAAATTTAGTACACGAAAGTCGAAAGATAAAAAAGTTAAATAAATTAATAAAATACTCAATAATCGCGCGATGTTTTATATTTTGAATGTGTTTGTATAAATAAAAGTTATTTATGCAAATTGCAAGGGTTTGTTGACGGAAGTGAGAGTGTTCCTGTCTACTTTCCCTCCAACCGTTCTTTGCACATTCCTTCCCGCTGCTAATGGATTCGCGTTATTCTTTTATGGGAAGTAGAACCTGACCAACTGGTTTATTGACGTTCACATATACTTTTAGTATATTGAACTTTTATGCCCCTAATTCATACACGAACTTTCAAAATGAATTTATTCGATACTTGTTGAAACAGTAACTAACTAATAAAGTTTCCTTTATAGTCTATGTTTCTATTACATTCGATTTTTGTGTTATAATTTTATTTGTGTGTGTGATAATGTGTGAAAATATGAAGTAAAACAATGCTTAGCAAGGAAATGCACAGGCTTTGGTCACAAAGTGTAGTAAAGAATAGTTGTTTGTATTATAAGAAGTTTCCTCAAATAATTATTTAAAAAGCATATTACTTTTATATTTTATTAGTTCTCATATATTATGACCCTGTATTTCTGTCGATACTAACCAAAAAACAATTTTGATATCTTCCAGTCACTCTTAACAGCGTTTTTTTGTCTTCAGGACTGGGCGAGTGCCTCCAGTATGGATCAGAAGTCGGTGCTCTATCTGAGCTTCAACACGGCGTGCGCGGGAGACTATACGCTGTAGACTCACGCACAGTTTACCTCAAGGACTTCAACTATGACGGTGTTGGGCCAGGTCAGTATTCTACACACTACCTATATATTTACGCTACTCAAATATCAAAGAACACAATACTTAAATCGGGATTCGTGCCCCATACATGGAATGTGTTCCAAATTTGATATATTTTCATGCTCGCCTACTGCTTTCAAGCGCCATTTAAAAAGCGCGTTGGTGTTATTGTTGTTTTTGTGTAAATGTAGGCACTATAAATTCTTGGGTTTACATATTTGTGCCTATTATAGTTTTCTTTTAATTTTTTGTTGTGTTATGAGTACTTAAGGACACTTTTATAATTATAACTTGTATATGTTATACATATTTTGTATTTGTGATGTTACCTTATTGATTAAAGAGCAATAAATAACATATATAATGGATCGATACTAATTTATATATTTGAGTATATCAGATTATTTTTTAATATCTTTTTGTAGACATTGAATTGTAAGTTGTTAAAATCATCTGCTGTCATCTTTATGTGATGACACCTTATTCGTTGAAATGAAATTGAAAAAGGTGGGTTTACAAAGGCACATATAGGGTTCACGCTACTCAAAATACCGAACTAAAGGGTATTTCAACAAGAACTTTGTTTTCTGAAACAAAATAAAACAAAGAATTTAGAGGAAAATGAATAAAATTTTTATTGTATTACAAAGAGAAAAGTTTGGCAATTATGAATGAAAAATGATATCTGGCAAATGTCCACCACGACCACGCTGACAGATGTTGATTCTTTCATCAAAATTTTTAATCACTTTTTGGCAAAATGGAGGGTTTATTTCGTTAATGACATCACGGATTTTGAGTTTTAAGGCTGCAATCGATTCGATTGGCTCCGTATAGACTCTGTCTTTAACATAGCCCCACAAAAAATAATCCAGAGGTGTTAAATCACACGATCTAGCTGGCCACTTAACAGCTGAATTTCGCGAAATTAAACCTTAAAAAAAATTAAAACTTAGACAAACATTTAGTTGAATTCCATGTTTTTTCTGAGAAATCTTACGTACTTGAAACTGTAAAAAGAGCTTTATTTATTACATATAGCAGTATGAATTTGTACGACTGTATAATTTTCCGTGTTCGGGTTAAATTGCATTTACACTTTACAACCAGTTTATCCGATTGCATAAACGAGTATTACCTTGATAAAGAAATGACTTATGGATGCATAATATTTTAAAATATATTTTTTTTAATCTAATGGTTTTTAACAGAATATATTTAAGAAAAAATCATTAACAAAAGAATTCAGTTAAAAAGGATTTCTTATGTTTAAAGTTGCACTGGCAAAGATAATAAACTGTTAAATGTTTTCCAAGTCGAAACTATAATTGCTCTTCTGGAAGTTGAATCTCACTCCTGAGAAGTTCCGTGTTCTCCATTTGCATAACTGTTACACTAGTTAAAAAAAAATTTTACCATCTACTAGTAGACAAAAATGTCCAATCTTTTGAGTATTAGTCTAAAATATTAATATTCACCAAATCAATGCGATACATCTGTATACAATAATTAATTTTACATGGATATGTAAAATTAATTTCCTTGTTATAGTATCTCTCTGTATTTATGTATAGGGTAGTGATATATAGTCGACTGTGTGAATAACGAGCTCATTAATGTCTCGCGATGAGTTTTACAAACACACAGTTTAAGTTTCAGCAGTAATGATAATGATAATGGTAATGTAAGATAAGAATCACGTAATTATAGAGCAACGGATAATTCGCAATTTATCTTGTTGTGAAACAATTGAACAAATGGATACTGAAGTAGGGGGATATCAGTCATAGGATAAGATTTTTTATTTTCCTACGAATGTAAAAGTCCTCAACCGTAGCTTCAACCACCAGACGTTTGCGCTTAATTCAAAAAGTACTACACCAATTGTCATGCAGTTTTATACTATATATTATATTGTAATATTTACGTATACTTGTCAAGCTTTTCTGTATTTTTTTGTAATATAATAATAATTGTTGGAAGTCAATTCACTGTTGGTATTTTACGATAGTTAAATTTTAAGATTGCAATTGTTGTATGAAGCCGGGGCAGATTGCTAGTTTTTATATATGACGTTACTCGAGAGCGGTCTGAAATCTCTCTAATGAAATCTCGTCAAATAAATTACGTAAGCCACGTACCTTCGGGGTAAGAATATTAAATGCTTGGAGTAAAAATTAATAAAGAATTTAATTCATGAACTTAAGTCTCTAGAATGTATTTGCTTTTCAGTGTCTACTTTCATTATTAATTTCTTACGGTCCTGGTCAGGTATAGGATGTGTTTTACTGTCTAATTGCGCTCATAGTGTAAGGGTTCATCGGTGCACAGCCTTCACAGATGTTACAACTATGAACATATGGCCGCTTAGTCCCCTAAAGCTGCCATTAATTTATGTATAAATAGTAAAAATATACCGGCTTAATTTTTATTTAAGTCTGCTCCGTTATATTTCTCTGCATGATATTGTAGCGTTCCCGTTTGGTAGATTTCCCAAGAGCTGTGCTGCCAAAGGCCCTCGATACTCGCTCACTTTGTACTCGCTTTATTGAGCTTGTTGTTTCCTTGTGTTAATCTAATTATTATTAATAAATGAAATGAAAAAAGTCGCATAATAAAGTTTTATAATAGTTAAGTGGTAGTACAAAAGGTTGTTAAAAAATATACGATTCATACCAACGAAAAGTGGCCTTTTAAATACAACGAATTATGTATAAAGACAAATAGTTTTGAGTTTTTAAAGCTTATGGTAAACTTTAAAAATATTGCATGAACTTATTTCACAATTAAAAGCCCATAAAGCTCGTTTTACTCAAGCAAAATAGTTATCTATCAATTATCTTTGAAAACACGTAATTTGCAAGCTTCAGTCTTATGGACCTTTAATTAAACAAACGTGTTCGCGAACACTAATAATGTAGGTCTTTACATACATAAGACATTGTATGGACTGATTGAATTCACAGCTCTCGAGTGGAATTTAATTTCGTTTTCAAAGAACGCCTTTCGCGCGCTTGTGATACAAGAAAATAAACTCATGTTTGTGTAAAACTAATATTACCATTTAGTGGTTTTAGCATAGCACAGAATATAACGTGACTATTAATTACGATATCATATATTATTATTATGAAAAAATTTACTTTGGAATCGCAAGTTTGATAAAAGAAAGCATTTTATAATTAATCAACAAAAATAACATTTTTTAATTAAAATCCTTTATAATTTAAGTTAAAACAATTAGATGAAGGATTTACCTTCATCTAATTGTTTTAAAAATAGCAATTTAATAATAAACAAAACATTGTTGCCTAGTAGAAACTTCTTAAGTTTATTCAATCTTAATGTTCAATGTTCAATCACAAAAATTACTTTTTCTTATATCGAACGCCCGTTTCACCGTAAAATGGTTACACTTTCACAGTAATTAAATTTTTGATTTAACCGATTAGAAACTCTACAAATTATTTACTATTATGGTTTAACGATACAATCATTTCCGTGTTATATGTAGTAATTTATTTTAATTATATACTTCTGAAGTCTTGGTTTTTATCTGAAAAATATATTTCTGAAAAACCATTATGATCATAAACTATGTGTTGAAAAAACCATATCCCTCATATAATTTTGTAATACTTTATACAAAATATCTTCTTTAAATTAGAAACTATAAAAAGTTGTTTCAAATATCTCTAACTATACCTACTCGTATATCGTAAAATATAAATAATAATTAAGAAAAGAACAGAGCATGTTCAGCTTAGCTATGAATGTTAATACCCAATTAGCTAACATCTAACTCAAGAAACCTTTATCACCTCGACGTCCACCGTTCCACAACTGCGCGTTTTTCTAGGCAGTTTTTGCCGCGCACCACCACTTTGTGGAACCAGCTGCCGACTGAAGTATTTCTGAACCAATTCGACTTAGGGTCCTTCAAGAAAAGAGCGTACCAATTCTTAAAAGGCCGGCAATGCACTCGCGAGCCCTCTGGCATTGAGAGTGTCCATGAGCGGCGGTATCACTTAACATCAGGTGAGCCTCCTGTCCGTTTGCCCCCTGTAGTATAAAAAAAAAAAGAAAGCATATGGTGTACGGATATATCGAAGTTATAGATTCTGCTTGTAAATTGCTAAGTAACCCGAATCGTTTTTGAATGACTGATAGAAATGACGTCACAGGAGAGGCTAGGGGCGGGTGGTACGGGAGAATCTGAATATGACCTTTACAATGAGTAGCTCTCGTACTAATTGGAGCTACGACATTTTGATCAATTTAGTGTAAAAATATATTTCCATTTTTCATATAGGTTAAGTTGTAATTGCGAAATGTTAAAATATTTTATTTTGCAACCACTTCAATAATATTAAACCGACAATATATGTCATTATAAATAGAAGTTAAATAGAGATTTCACTGATTACGCGTTTCAATATAAAAAAATATTTAGCTTCAAATTAAAATATTTTTTCTTGTAGCCTGGTCACGGGTACAATACGGCGTTAGATATAATTGCAGTGACAGTGACAGCTGAACATGGTGTTGACAGTTTCTCCTTGATAATATTAGTAATGTTGCCATAATAATTTACATTGTCTATATGTGATACATTACAACTTATTTAAAACGAGAATTTATATTTGTAAACAGGTAAAGAAAAATTTAAGAGCGAAATTTTTGAACAGTTAACAATGCGAGCAAATTAAAAAAGTTTTTGAGCGAAGAATTTTTCAAATGAATTAACTTCGTGCGATTACAAGTTCTTTGTATTTATGGACACAGAATGAAGAAGTGTAACACACAAACACAAATAGGTAGAATGATTAATGAGTATTCTTATATCTACCTATAATGTTAAATATTACACATAATTACACATAAACTTTCCTCAAGTAAAGTTAATAACGTTATGTTATATAATGTCAACTGTACTATTTTTTTTGGTGTTTTATTAAAGTTTTTAGAAATAAATAGTTTAAATAAATATATGTGTAATAGTGATCTATGTAGATCTTACATATTTAATATATAATTACAGGATATTAGACACACATTTAAATAAATGCTCTATTAAATATGTCTCATTACCATAACAGGTAATACATAAAAACGACATCGTAATTATATAGTATATGTATTACCTTATGAAAAATTTACATACTTAAAGCAAATCACTTAAGCATAAGATTGGCTTTCATGACAGTACTCCGAGGATGGATTTTAATGAGTGGAGTAATATGATTACTTGATTGCTCGAAGTGCTCGAATAAAAGAGTTCACAATGAAACGTCGTTCAGATTCGATTTATTTACCGTTTCTCTTGATTCCTCTCCGCCTCGGGAGGTACCTCTTTGATTCTCAAGTGGTTATAAACTTGAGGGCCTCATAAAAAGGTTAGGAAAAATCCAATAGCCTCTTGGCCGCCTTGCCGATGTCCGCGTAAACGTAATTTATCATTATTTTTAATTCTACGGCGACTAAGTGCCAGCCCGTACTTCAAATATTAGCAGCGAATACAGTGAGAGCGAATACGGAGATATTGGTTATTATAAGGGTAAATAGATTCATACTAAAATTTTATATAGGTTATCGATATATTGTGTATATTTGGTAATGAATATTTTTGTTTTGACATTTTTTAAACGCAATTTATCAACATCGCCTTAGTTGAATTAAAAATGACACCGCTGGTTAAAGTTTGATTTGACTAAAACTGATTCCTTTTGTTAATTTTCTTTCCTTCAATTAACGAAACGTTTTACTATTGGGTACAGAAAAACGTTACGGCGCGTTACATGGGGGGGGGGGGGGGTTCAAGGATCTCTAAAAATTGAGTGACGTAATACTTGAACGCTCCCTAATTCGTAAATCCTATATTGAAATGTAATAATGATATTTTAAACACAGTATTTAAATAGAATGTGTTAATATTAATAATATAATAGTAGGGCCAAATATCTTAATTTCATGATTAAAGCGTAACAACAAGGTCTACTTAAAGTATTGTTATTAAACTGTCGTTTAATAACAATACTTTATTATTTATATTATTATTATTATTATTTATATTTATTAATAATAATTTATTATATTCTGCACCTCGCACACAAATATAACGGAGTTAAAATGCTATGTAGTCATGAAAGGTAAAAATTTATAAAAACTTTGCGTTTATTTCCTTTTCTTATTGAAATAGCTTATATTCTCCGGTAAACGGGATTCGAAAGTCAAAAGTTAAATTTAAAACAAAGTTCTCTATGATCCGGGGGTTGTGCGAGGAATTTAAAGTTTCCGGAGATGGCAGTGAGGCGAGACGTGAAGTGTCAGCTCGGAGCCAGCAAACTAATCTATCCACTTTACATCTCACAGAATAGAAACTGTTCCGCTGAATTTGCCTTTAAAATTCCCTCTCCATCAGGCGAATTGAAATGACGTCACGTCAGAGCCTTTGGAATATAGGGGTTTGGTCGAGAAATGCGTGAAACAATCGGGTCGCTGATAAAACGTTTATTTGTATAAAATTTTGCATGAGAACAATATCGGTTGATTTTAAACAATCCTATTCAATAAACACGACAGTATACTGTTGATGTAACAAAGATATCTTTTATTTTTAACAATAACATTGAGGTTTTGCGTGAATGTTTTGAGCGATAGATCCGAAGTTTTAATATATATAAATATTTATGATATATTCACATATGGATTTTGTTGTTTTATTTCGCGTATATATTCTTTTATAATGCACGAGTAATGAGCGAAGATTGTGGGGCGCTAGGACGTGTGCATTCTATGTAAACTTTATAAAATGTAAGGGTGTTTCTTAAATTTATAAAGATTTATATTTGATATAGAATATTTTACGTTACAGTATTTTATCTAAATATTAAATCACATTTGCTTATTTTTTTTTTAAATAGAACTCTAATATTAGCGAAAATAAGTCACGTACTAAGGTGAGGAAGCTAAAATTACCATGAAGCATTAGGTATTCACGAACCAACCAGACTGACACAAACATACTAATCTAAAATTGTGATTTTTATTTTCTTATGAGTGTATTTTTTTAGCGGCGTATTTCTATGTTGGGACAAGCAAGACGCCGAGCGCACGAGGCGCTGTGAGACTACGGGATGAGCGTGGTGGGACTGGTCCTCTACGAAAGTACCGGGGAGAGAGTATTACTTTATCATTGCCGGATGGCTCCACCCTTAAGGACTACGCCTGGTTTTCAGTTTGGTGCGATGACTATTCCGTAAGTATCACAGCTTTTTATGCAATGATAAGAGTAAATTTTTACGATGCGCGCGCACACCGTCACAAAAAACCGACACCCTGAGTTAGCATAGTCAACATTAAAAATAATCTATTTCTTTGATTATATTTTTGTGAAATTTAAATAAACTTAATTCTACTACGTAGTGGGTTATAATTAAACATCAATAGCTAAAATTTCAATGTATGAAATAACTTTTTCTATTGTTAGTGTCGTTTTTCAACAAACGTTAAATAATAAACGAAAGATAAAATTTTACAAAGAAGTATAGTTTCTAACGCGTGTACATAAATACACACACAAGTATTTTTTAAATATTTCTATTGAAGTCTTATTTCAATATTAAACTATCAGGTCTCTCAGATTTTTAAATCTGTTTCGTGATTATTTGTTTTTTTCTAATAGACAAGTGGGTGATCAATCTTCTGTGCCTGACATACGACATCGACGTTTTACGTCTACAGAACTCGGCATAGATTTCTCACGACGTACCGTACGAGCAAAGATTAAATGCTCTCATTGAGAGAAAGTCCCTGGTGGTGCTATGCTTTCAACCGAACCTAGGAACGCAGAAGGCTACTTTTAAATTACTTACTTCACTTTACCTTTAAACCAAGCAGAAACCTAGATGTAAATAGAAAAACTCCTTTATATATAACGAACCCATGATGTAATGATAATATACTCTTTAACTTTTTGATAAAACTTGTAAATACCATATTAAAACTAGCTAGTAAAAGCTATATATAAATGCACTATGTATACATGCGGTGGTTTGCTAAGATAAATAGACGAAACTATCGTGGAGTTGGACAAGATGCAGTTTATGTAAACGCTTACTTAATGAACAGTAGCCCGCTTTGTTTGTAGTCCTATAAACTTGCACCGACAGACAAGCCACATATAGATAGCGCTGTGTCTGGGAATGTTGACATTTCAAAAATTCAAGATAGGAATACCTTCTTTGTTTCTTTTACAAATTATTTTTATTTATTTTTTAGTTGCTGCTGTGTACCTATCCATATTTGGAATCATATTTTATTTATGCAATACATACACATAGTAAGTTATAGGTAACTCATTTTTTTATTGGTTACAGGTGAACTTTGGTTCGGTGGAGATACCTAAGAGTTTGGAGTATCCCAAACCAGCAAAGGTTGGGGCACTACGTGGAGTACATGGAGTGTCATCGGACCCCATAGTTGTGGTGGATGCGCAGACCCTACTCATTCCTAATTTCTCTTATGATGGCGAGGCGCCTGGTAAGTCATGTTTTTACTTATAATACACTTGTTTATCGAAGTAAGTTATAGTAAGTGCTTTGGTAACCGTAGGGTAAGCAAGCGATGACATCACAATCTTAAAATAATTTGCGCGTTAGTATTATATTGTAGAACTGTATGTATTGTGTTTTGTTTATTATTGCACTAACAATGACATTTGCACCTATGTATTTGTTAACATATATCGCATAATTTAAGTAGTTAGAAATCTCACAACTACGACCCAAACTTAAGTTCGAAACATGTCAATGTTTTCAAAGGTACATGGCGTAACTAAACAGTACCAGCATTTGTAGACGTGTGCTACGTGGCTAAAGTACTAGTGAGCTACGGGCTCGTTCCGGAAGCAATCACAGGAGTGACTTCGACTAAGAGAACAGCTCCCGTACTGAATATATATTATGGGATCATTTAAAGACGGCTAGTATAGCCGTTAAACTGTTTTATTGTAAATATAAACAGAATGGAAAGAACTTTGTTAAAATTGTGTGTAATTGTAGTCATCTTAATCTAAATATAATTATGTATGATGTGTCGCTACAATAACGAAGAACTAACTATTTCGTGGTCCTGCAACAACAATCAATCCTAATCCTAATATAGGTTTTGCGATACCACAAGCAATTTAACTTCTTAAAAGTTATCAACTTAAATAAATAAAAGATTTTGTCACTGCAGACTATACGTGTTGGTATGTTCATCACAACTAGCTATTAAGCGAGTCCCAGCTCCTTTATCCCTTCAACAATAAAAAATAAATTGGATTTAAAAGGTGTAAAGGAATGTTGGCGGGCACAAAGACTAGGGATATAGAGGCGATAAAAACGAATGTATTTTCATTAGATGACCTCATTGTGTCATACAAATCTATCAAGTCAAAGTTATGTTGTTTGTTTGTTTTGTACATACTGCTGCCACATTTTGTTCTTAGTACAATTATACAACACCGAATATTTAATTAAAATTATAAGACTCGTAACGAAAAGTTAAACATGGGATATATGTATTTATGTTTTTAAATTATTTACAAATCCCGATTCGAGTGCTTTTCAGCCGTGGAGAATCTTTAAGATTATTACCCGTTAAAGTTAGCAAATAAAGGTTCAAAAAGGTCCTGTAACATCAAATAGCAAATGTTTTTTGAGACAACATAAAACAAAAAAAAAAGTTATAATAACACCGTTTATTTGTTTTTTTATTTATTTACGTCATAGTTATGTCTACTTACGTTATTGGTAAAACTTATTAGTATCTATCAAAAACGTAAGTGTAGTAATTACTACAAAGGAAAGGATATAACTTAAAGGTTTTCCTGTCCAGTGTACGCCTCGCATCTCTGGGGTTCAACCCCAGCAGTGCAACAAAGGGGTTTCTGTCTATGTGCGCATTTAACACTCGGTGTTGGAACTCGTACGGAATAGGAAAACATCGCAAGGAAACCCGCATGCCTTAGACTCAAAACCGCGCCGAAAAATGATCTACTTGCCATATAATCTTCCATATGATCTTCTTGATCTAGAAAGAAAAAATAATAACGATACAGAAATCTGTGACCTAGAATTCTAAAGGATGTAGCACCAGTGGTTCTTATTTTGTGTATAATTGCTAATTGTACAAAATGTATTATTAATACTTCCATAAACGTTATCGCACATAACGAATATTGTCAATAATAATTACTGTAATATGATAATGTTGAGTAAATAACAATTAATTATAAATCTTAATTTGCATACAGATGTTTTAAGTAAATAAACACGTCGAGTTACGTAAATATCAATAAACGACGCCGTACGTGCATTTGGCACTAACGTATACAAGAGTATGAAGAGCAGCATTACGAAATATGAGGCTTAAAATTATCCTTTAAATTATAAAAGTTGTGAAGAAACGTTTTACAATATTATAAACATCATTTAGTTGACAGTTTGTTGATTTTTTTTTACAAGCGGCAATCTCCGTTCCTTTTTCCACGTCATTAAATTCGAGCCTGTTGGCATCCCTACTCATTGGCAAAGAAGACAGAGGGTGTTGGCCGAGAGTTGTTCATAACTGTAACATATATTTCAATGCTTTAGAGATTGATCAACTTTACGTTGATTACGATATATATATCAATCAAATTTACCTTAAAAAAACCAGGAAACTTAGTTAACGACATATTTGTTTCTATTGATTTTGTTATTGCAAAATAAAAGTTTTACGTGGAGGACTGACGTAGATCTGTGCTTTAGATAGAATAGCTATTAATGAAGGCCGAATGATAAATTTTTATTTGAACTTCATACATACATACATTAATAATTTGGTAATTTTCATATTATAGATGCCTTTATGAATATATGTATATAAAACAAACAAATATCAGTTTGTCTCAATAGAAACGAGCACAATGATCTTAAATCCCCGATAAAATCGGATAGAGCAAATTATCATTTGATACAGGAATCGATGCAATAAAAAGAATCCTATGTGTGACCGGGTAATGTAC
Organism: Pieris mannii; assembly: GCA_028984075.1. Taxonomy (NCBI): domain Eukaryota; kingdom Metazoa; phylum Arthropoda; class Insecta; order Lepidoptera; family Pieridae; genus Pieris; species Pieris mannii. The sequence goes on from CM054777.1 coordinate 7,666,336, forward strand.
ATTATCCGGATATCGGGGTGTACCCTGATAGGGGGAAAGGGGGAGAGGTCTTATCGCGGCTTCATATTGAATTTCATCCCGTCCTGATGTTGGGATTGAAACAATTCCGATATCAATGCTATTTATTTCAATGATCTATAATGAATACTGCTGTGCATATCATTTTACGTTATTCGTATAGCTTACGAAGTAATAGTGTGTTTATGTTATATGTTATCTACACGTAATAATTATTTAATATTATATTGCTAAAGATCTCAGCACTGTGTAAACTTAGCACAAACAGGAATTAAATAAGTAAAAATCCTTTATTAGGGATGAAAATAAGGTTTAGTTACATTATAATTTTCAAAAATGGTCTAAAGTTAGATTGCATATTGATATTATTAATTAATGAATACAATCTCAATACAGATGCAAAGTTCTGGGTAGGACGTGGTGACAAGCCATCTCCGGAGGGGATCCGAATTCCAGACGAAAATGGGAAAGAGACGCCACTTCGCAAATATGACAAGAAGACCATTGTTTTAACATTACCAGGGGTATGTCCATTTCAATCACTATACCTATTAATTAAAAATTTATTGGTTAAGGTATATTAAGTTGGAATTGAGTTAGTTTTGTTAGAGATACATGTATATATTATGTAAAAGTAGATGAGAGAAAATGTTTTTTTAAAGACGACGCTGCTAATTTGATCGTGTAACTTTTGGTTTGATTTCATAACAAAACTGTCTGTTCTTCACTCTTAAATGGCTATTTAAATTTTTGTAATTCGGCAGGAGCTGACTGTATTTGACATAGGACACTTTGCAATCTGGTGCGAGGCTTTTACAGTCAACTTTGCCCACGTGACCTTGCCGCGTGCCGTCCTTTCCAACGTCCCGCCTAGCCTCAAGATGCTCGGTGTATCACCACAGGTTTGTACAACATCATCTTACTAACTATAACAAATACGGAAAATGGAATACAAATTATGAAGCGGCATATCCAAAGAAATCTTTCATCCCTAAAAGAAAGAAATCATTCCATATACATATATTTTTTTTTGTGTTGTCGTTCTTTCTGCCGCAGCAGATATTTTCTGAGGTTAATTTGGGTCGGGTGCGAACCGTATGTGTTGTTGAAACTAAATTTTAGATTAGAATTTCTCTGGTCTAGATGTATTTATAAATTAGCAAACTTGTATTAAAAAATCTAGATCTATCTAGAATCTAGAAAAACAAATTGTATTATAAACGACAAAGGCACAGATTTTATTTGATTAAAAATCTTTCAGGGTTTTTATATATTTGTACGGTTGATACTAAGCTTTTTCATGTCGTACCGGCTATCATAACCAATAATTAATAAACAGAAGTAGGCCAAGGGTAAACGCATATATTATGTCTCGGCAATCGAACACGATTAATATGCCACAAACAATACTATATACTATACTGGCAAATTAATGCATTGCGAGCCTCGACGCGGTTGCTTTTATAGTCATTTATTATTTACAGTACCTGGATGACCGAGCCTTGCTCGGGATTTTTTTTATAAGTTGTGTTGTTTGGAAATTATATTTAAGTACGAATTACATACTAATAAAATGATAAATATGAATATAATTATCGAATAAAGATAATAATATTCATATTTCAGTTTTTATTTGACTGACATCTTTAAACGAGCAATTCTATGTTTAAGTTGATAAAACAAGAATAAAATGACATTTTCTAGAAATGATTCCTAGCCAGATCGATTTATCGCCCCCGAAACCCCCCGTATACTAAATTTCATGAAAATCGTTGGAGCCGATTCCGAGATTCCAATTATATATATATACAAGAATTGCTCGCTTGCTTTAAATAAATAATTATTTACATTTGCATTAGGCTCAAAAATTAATTGAGTTTAATATGTTTTTGGTTTCGTATTTGGCGTATTTTTAGTGTACCTGATAACATTATGTAAATATTTGCGTAAAGCGGAAATTTTAAACTCACGCATGGCGGTACAGTTATGGTTTGGAATATTCGTATTGTAGGCAGTTTAACATTTATTATTATGGTATGGTATGGTATAACATGATGATAAAAATTCTGAAAACAGTATTTAGAACATTTTTGTAAGCTGAAAGTAATCAGTAAAATAATTTTTATTTTATACTAAATATTCGTTAGTGGATTTGCAAAAAAATGCTTATTTTTTTGTAATAAATTTGCAACCGTGGTCTTGACAGTTACATGCTAACGTCAAGTTGGGCGTGGAGCCAGCCGTGAAATTGGATTTAGTGATATGGCTAAGGGCGTCTTTGGCCTCGTAGTAAATGCTTTTAGGATTAGGACATAGGATTATAACATAGTTAGCTTAGTATTAATAATAAAAAAATATATCGTATTTTGAGGTGAAACTTCTTTAACTAAAATTGAGAGTTAAATATTGTACGGATGAAACGTCACGAAGATGTGCAGCGTTTATGTTGAAGATAAGGGAGAGAACGATTTAGACCGATTAAGAGAAAGTGAGAAAGGGAGATTTAGAAAAATACTCGCTATTGGTTGATGTATTCGTTTAGTAGTTACATATTACTACTTTAGATGGCAATTTTGTCGCACAACGTCTGTAGTAAACGCACATTTTAAGTATTTATATTATCATTAGCACGTATTCAGTGTGTAATCAGTGTGGATGTAGATGTACAAATACGTGGAGTGATCATATACATGTCCATCTATTGGGGCTTTTACCTTAGTAATAATTAATTTATAAAGAAGTTTCACTTGTGACATGTGTACTTTGTACGTACGCACTTTTTTCATTTAACAACAGGTCTAGAAGAAGTTGGCTTCATCTAGAGTGAATCCTTCATCCCCCTTAAAATTTGATTGTTCTTAATTACACGTACAAGTATCGTTCTTTTGCATATCCGAAGTTTTAATACGACAGAATATAAATATATTTTTTAAAGCCGTCCTAAAAATGTCTAGCGTTCAATGCTCTAATTAGGACTTATTTGAAGTGGTGAGGAGTGTACTCGAAACGCGGAATGAACAGCGTCGAAGCGGCCGGACCGCTTGGAGCTGCTCCAATCATCTCGACGTTAGGCCTTATGTAAACGAGGAGGCTAACTTTAGAACAACTAATATTTTTAAGTACATAACTATTGAAAATACGAATATTTTTTACCATCTTGTTTGTATCAATGTATGTATTAACAAATATAATAATGATTCGGCAAGCCGCTTTAATATCGCAATGCGACAGCCGCTTCAAAACAAAACACTGCGAAATATGAGCGGCGTAGTTACGGAGGGAAAACAAATTGTTGGGTTTGCATTCCCAAATTGCCTCAAAATTATACCATAAAATCTGATGATGAAAATAATTATACTTCTTATACTGTACCGCCATAACAGGACCAACAGCTTCACGGGCACATTTGACACACGGAAGTGTTAACTTTTCTTGTGAAATGAAATATAAGATATATTGTTGTCCCTATCGGTGATTTGAAGCCAATAGATCTACAGTTAAAAATGCTAACCATTATACTACTGACACGGTTATTTTATTCTTTCTTACAAGCTATTGATAATAATATGTTTATATAAATGTATATATGCAAAGATATTATTGTACATCATACAAAGCAGTCAGTGTTTTTATCTTTTGTAAAAAATAGAATTTTAATGACGCTTCGACTATGCACTTTGTTAAAAACCTTGAGATTGCTTCCGAATAAATTTATATTACTCTTAACAACAATGTGAACGTGTCGACGTTTTTGACTATTTTCAATTAAGCAAATGCTTAAACGAAAAACATCTCAATTAAGCTTTGGGACAAAACTATAAGATTTTCGAAAGCATTATCTCAACCTAGTATTTGTTTCTTTAAACATAAGTTCCAAAAACAAATTTACTCTTAAATTAAGTCTTACTTAAATGTTCTTTAAGAATTGCTCGTGTTTGCTCGGCTTTACTATAATAAAGGCGCGGAGGCCAAATGTTCCTTACATAAAAACTTTACATCCACCCCCTCTCCCACTCCCTTGGCAAATTGCTTCGTTGCAATTGTCTTCATACAATATGGAGCAAGTTCCACATTACGTAATAACACTGACGATACTATGAACTCGTAACAACATTAAACGCGCAACGTAAATGGAATACTAGAGATTTCACAGGTTTTGCGTTTATTAATTTTTAGATCCCGTTTTTCACTTTAGAATATTATTGTATATTACCTTTTAGTTGAGGATGGAGAACGCACAACTTTAATGGTTAACAGACAAAAAATCTAAGTAAACTGTCCTTGAGATATATGAGCATAGCAGAATAATATAAAGAAGTGCATGTAATGTCTCATGTAATGGAACACGTTTGATATCTTTAAAAATGTGAACTATACGTGATTTTTCTGTGAATAGCAGAAGATTTTGTGAAATTTCGCCGAGAAAAGTGCAACCTGTTTTCCTTTAACGAGTTTCACAGGTCTTATGAGATGTTTGTCGTTACCATAACATTACCTAACTCGTCAGCTGAGTGAATCTAGAATATAGATCATGTCTTGTCTAGATAAAAATGTCTTCTAGCAAGCAATACGACATCCTTTATGTATTTATAATCTGTTGTTTGATATTTTGCTTTCGATATCTTTTTAAATAACGCCACATCTACATACTACGTTTGTATCCATGTATATTAATAATCTGTGCAGGGTTGATGCTGGATAAATCAAGGCAACTACCTTTTATTAAGAAACGTACCACTAAAATTAGGATATTGTAAGACTTATTTTAGTCCGAGGACGACCGAGACCTCCCCTTTTGTCTGCGGTTTTGTAAGCATACAAAACCGCAGACAAAAGGTTATAACTCTTTATTGAATGTTGAGCAGTTTTTGCATCAATAGAAGTGGGATATTAATTGAACGATAGATTAAGGCCAACGGGTTCATTTGTGTAATTCATTCTCTCACGTCAGTTCTATTAGACAACTTAGCTTTGAATAGTTTTTAACCTTTATACTTATTTATATTTGCGAAACTTGAATATTTCTCAATATCGAAGCAAATTTTGTGAGGTAATCGAATAAACATCTCCAATTAGTTTTGCGGCCGCTGACACCTCGCACTGACACTCGACTCTCGAGAGCGTTAAACAGCCTCTATAATCAATTCCTCGAGATTTTGTAAGCAAATGTTTTGTAACCCCGTGTTGTCTTAGCTTTATTGTATTTACTTTATTTATTTAGTCTATACGGGGCGCACAATTCAGGATTCATATAAACACGGAGCAGTAATTTTTTGACAAGTTATTAAATTAGAAAATAAGTTTCAAACAATAACATCGAACCTCATTTGCTTTAAGCTCATTAGTCCGGTAAAACCGGTCGCTTAGCAACTAATACCCATCTATCACCTCCTTTCCTCATCTCATCCATGTATCCTGTCTTGAGCGGAGTTTCCTGTTGCAGAGCCGCAACAAGCAGCTGTCGGCGAGTACCCCCCGCGAGACCAAGGCACGTGGAACTCGGCCCATAGCCCGCCTCGAAGCCACGACCTACCGTCCCTCCCGGCTTGGTGCTGCACTTCCTCTTTTAGACCATTCCCCCGCACCCTCACATCTTCAACGTCGTGCCGATCAATATGTAATTAAACAAGACAATAAACCTACAGAGAATAAAGAGCAAAAAGTTTCCACTGAACAACCAGTTGAAGTCTCGAAACCTTCTTCTGAACCAACATCACATCAAGAAGATACAGGAAAATACGAAGTTGAAATTGAGCCTCAGACATTTACATTGTTGTATCCGGCAACGCAAGAGTTATTGACTGAGCAGTATTTTAACGAACAGAGACGTAGGGCTCTTCAGGCTCAGTACTTCGAGTTATTGCGGCAACAAAGAGATTTTGATTTACGAAGTGCCTCTCACAGTCCACATTATGTACAAGATGGCCACGTAGAACAGGCACGGCTTACCCAACATTATCAAGGGGTGCCTATTAGCGCTGGTCAGGACTACAGATTTGACCTTGACCCGTTTGGGAGGTCTCTGTAACCCCACCGACTGGTGTTGCCTAACCGCCCTTCTCCTCTCACCAACTGACCTCGCTCGTCCCGTTCCATCCGACACTAGCGATGCGTTCACCTATGCAATGAGGTTCTATGTATGAATCTTCATGTCATCTAGCGTAACTAATTGATTAAAGATCGTGATAGTCTTGCCTCCTTATCCTTGAAATTGTGAAGTGCGTTAACATTTGATAGAATTAAACACATAATGTTTACGGTGTCACGTAGATTTACCGCATACATTGCACTGCCAGTAAAGAGTGATAATATAGTTATATCTTATAAAATATTATTGTAGGATAGTCGTAAAAGTTTCAAGCGCCTTCGTAAAAAGGTTTTTTTAAGTTGAGTACAGATGCTCTTATGCGGGGATTATTTTTTTTATATTCCTATGAAAATATTTTGATTTTTGATTTAGTAAAAAGTTATACCGTGTTGAAGGAAATTATACTTCTACCAGACTTATTCCTAAATCGATTCCTTTTTGTAACAAGACATGAAACATAAATAAGTTAGTCTTGTTTCATATTTGGCTTTAAAATTATCCTTAAAAACTTCACTAAAAATATTCAAAAGTTGCTTCCCCATACAATCTTGGAATACTATAGGAATTTAAGATATTCTTGCCTATATTATGTAGGCATTTAATGCTGCACGGCTTACATGTAGATAACATATATTCTGATGTTAATTATTATGATTATAGCCGTGTGAGGTCTAGTGAGTTTGTAAGCCGCACAGTGATTGCTCTATTAAGTCATAAATTATAGAGATGTTCGCTTCATCAGATTTTCATGAGAAAGCATATCTAAGCTAACACTATTGATTTTTGTTGTACAAAGCTCTGAAATCGTGTCGTTATTGATGAAGTTATATACACGTGCACCATTGGATCCATTTCATATTGTGCGATTTCAAAGATTTACATAACAACAGTTAATATAATTTATCTCCGATAGTTAATTGTTTATTTGGTCTTGAGACATACATATTACGTAAGTGTGTCGTGTTACAAAGAAAATCAAACATGCGTTCTTGGTATGTGAATCAAAAGACAACTGTACTCTTTGTGATATCAAATAACTGTAAGTTGTTACTATTTTTCTACATTTTATATCATAGTTTGTAAACTTATATAATAAACGATAAATACTCATAGCAATAAAGCTTGGCGCGCACTTCGCGTTTCATTTCTATCCATTACATTTAATGCTTCATGAAAACACGATAAATTGTTTCTAAGAATTATAAAGAAACTTCTCTTTGAAAAATACTTTGAAATGTATATTTCTAGTTTAAGAAAGAAGTTTTAGATAGTTTAAATTTGAGCAAGCCGAGATGGTTTGCTTGCATAAATCAAGGATTTGTTTTTAATTTACTTAACAGTTAAACAGAGTTTGGGTGTTGACGATAGCGACCAGATAAGTAATGTATTTTTTTAAATATAGTTGGATTGATGTTGAACTGTTAAGTACTTTTAACCTTACAAACGTAAGGGTGCGTAAAACAATATATACGTTTGATAACTAGCGCTCATTTTTGAACTAAAGAATTTTTTACTAGCAAAAACTCACTCAAATACTAATAGTTATAATAGCTATGAAATATACGATGCATACCAAACACTTCATTTACGAAACAATTATCTACATTGTCATAGTGTGGGCTTCAGAATAAATAAGTGAGCATGTAGGGCAGCGGTCGCACAGAATAGGATCTCTATATAATGTATAACTCCAAAGCGAATTGGCAACGACTGTAGTTTTATTATGCCCGGCTTTCAAATAGTACTTTCTAGAAAAACTGAATTAGATTTATTCCTACTTTTTATATTTACGCGATCATCTAATCGGGCTTTTACTTAGTAATAAATAATTTACAAAGAAGTTACACTGCTGACATGTGTAAGTACCAAGTGGTACGCACGCACTTTTTTGTAATTACTATATCTTTAATGTTATGAAGAATAGTTTGTGTAAGCGTGTGTATATGATGTTTGTATAATTATCCCATGTTTACTTTAATTTAGAGGTTCCAATTCCTTTTTTAAGAAGTTTATAAAATGACAAACGTAATAAAGGACTGAGTTATAGGTTCTGTACGCATTGCGGAGGCCCGGTGACCCAAAGTGACCCGAATCACCCTCATGAATAACTTTACGCCATAAAACGAACCAATATCTGTCTCATACTTAACTTCATATTTATATTCTTAAATTATATATATATATTTGTATTTTCTTTAAACCGACGACAAATTGGCATACATACAACAACATACTTTTTAGAGCATTTGAGGTATTTATCATAGCTATTGTACGTATTGAGAACAGTGTTGGCCTAGTGGCTTCAGCGTGCGACTCTCATACCTGAGGTCGTAGGTTCGATCCCCGGCTGTACATCAATAGAGTTTATTTCTATGTGTGCATTTAACTTTTGCTTGAACGTTAAAGGAAAACATCGTAAGAAAACCGACATGTCTTAGACCCTAAAAGTCGACGGCGTGTGTTAGGCACTGGAGGCTGATCACCTACTTGCCAATTAGATTTAAAAAATGATCAGGAAACAGATTCAGAAATCTAAAGAGGTTGTAGCGCCACTGATTTATTTATTTTATTGTTCGAATTATATAACTGAGAAGCTCTCAGGCAAATATTGACCTGAATAGGAGAATTTAATTTAACTTATTTTTGTAACTTTTGTCGTGTATTTTATTTCAAATAAATCTTATTTGAGTAAAAATAAATAGATGTATTTAGTTAGGTATATTTATGGGTTTAGCTTAAAATTCTATTAACTACATTCAGTAACTAACTACAGTTTTAACAATTGACAAATGTGCACCACGAGCAAGTTAGTTTCATGACAGGTTAGTTATTGCATTTTATTTTATATTATACGTTTTTTTCTTTAACAAAAAAATTTCACACAAAAAAAGTAATATACAGAAAATTACCAGGGTTACCAAAAATCTACACATGTAATGACTTTAAATACCTATATTGACTTTTTATTAATTATTAAACCGCTAATTAATAAAGGCATGTTGGAGCAGTCGGTAGACGAAACCAAGGGGTAACTATAGTATCGATGTGAACTAGAAAACCTGTCGCCAGATAGTTATTACCTCAAATTGAGGTTCTGCCGGCCCGAGGCAAATTGGCCGCCTTTGTAACATATAACCTGGTTACGTCTCTACGTATATCTATTTAGAACACTTCGTAGACTTATTGACACTTCAGTAATAAAGGGAAATGTCGAGAGCGCTTACGTAATTTCATATTTAAGTGCCAGGACATAATAATTTAATGCTTATTTTTAACTTAAAATTAGAAATTAACAAGAATAGCACTTGTTATCCATAAATACTTTAACAATTATGTCTCTAGATTATAACAGCGGTGAATAAACATTGAGGTATATCTGCCATATATGTTACATAAATATTAATCTTATAATTTTATCGTAATTTGCATGTGTGTTTTTTTACTAAAATTTAATTTAAATAATTTAATCTTTTTAGTCAAAGCTGAACTGCGAAGTATTATATGATGACCTGGCATTCGAAGTAAGGTGGGCGGTCGCTGGGGACAGTGTCGTCATACAACTCGTCGCTAAACTAGGTAAAAAAATTATTGCATATAACGGCTTCCGTAGATTAGTTGAAAACTTACTATAACTCGGAGATTTTAGGTTAAAAGATTCTCGTTGACAAATAAATTAGTCGTAACTTATATCTGTTGCTTATATATATGTAGTGAGGAAACTTAGTTAATACACTGCGTTATTTTGAAAGTGCTGAAACCGATTCTGTGAAAAAATATCTTTGCTTGGCAATCAATCTTTTTTTTCGGGCAATGGATGGATTGCCCGAAAAAAACCTTAAAACATTTTTAACTAAAGATAAATCTCTAATTTAATTGTAATCTAATCATGCATCGTTAACAACTTTCAGAGGACGGTGAATACATGTCGTTCGGTATTTCGGGCCATCCAGAAAAGTCCCAAATGATTGGCGGTGATATTGGTGTGACTTGGATCGACAAGGAAACGCTAAAGGGCTACGCTGACGACTACTTCCTCGAGTCTAAGAGCCAATGTGCTGGTAGACACGGATCTTGTCCAGATGAAGTTTTTGAAGTAAGCTAGTTATTAAATAGGGCTGACAAAAAAAACAATATATTAGAGATGTCCTTTGACGAACCTATATTCGTCACGTGGCGAAACAGTCGTTTGTATAAAGGTAAGAAATTGTAACGAGGTATTTAAAATGTTCCCTGATTAACTTAAGAAACATCAGAATTATATTCCATATTGTCCCTTACGTTTAGTTTAAGTTAACCAATTCGACTTAAGGTCCTTCAAAAAAAGAGCGTACCAATTCTTAAAAGGCCGGCAACGCACTCGCGAGCCCTCTGGTATTGAGGGTGTCCATGGACGGCGATATCACTTAACATCAGTTGAGCCTGCCCGTTTACCCCCTGTTTTATAAAAAATAAGTAAACACATTAGTTTAAAGAATTAAGTTAGAGCAAGATTTAGTAAAACGTTGTATAAATGTTTTAGCTATTTAAACCTAAGTCAATTTAACCTTTCATTCGCGGTGCGAAAATATCTACAAACTAAGTTTAATTTAATTAAAACGACTTACGAATACTTCACCTAATCTAAAACAATATACAGTTCGTGTGGTTTACTTCCGAACATATTCGTGGAATTGCGACATTATGAGCTACGACGCAGTTCATACTTAACTTTATACCCTGTGACGCAACAATAAACAATACCAAGGACTGCCTTAAGACGCAACATATAGGGCTTATAATTTTGTTTAGTAATTCAATAGCGATGGCTGTCAAATTAAGTTAAGGTGCTCGCAGCTAAATATTACTAGTCGATAATAATCTCGGCTCTTGCCTCGATTGAATTAAACCATATTATATTGAGATTGGATCATGTGTGCTCGAGACCTCGCTAATGGCACATGACGGTTCCGCAATCTACCTAAGTTTGATACGGAAAATTTATGTCTCCATGTCAAAAGTTATGGGTCACATTCCCATTCGGTAATGGGTCGTTTGATAGATTGACCGATACTCAGTACTTAATTTTTTTAACTCAAGTCTACTATTGTTTTTGTCAGATAATTAAAATTAGTTACAGATGCTGAATATTTTTTTTCTGATTGAATTTGACTTAACATTGCTGATGACGAGATTGTGCCGTCTACGAACTAGAATATGGACCGTACGCTTTGATAACTCTTTCGCCGCCGTGACTAACATTCTTATTACATATACCAATGGCGCTACAGCCTAGGTCTTCTAGGTCTGGGCTTCAGATTTCTGTATCTATTCCGTGATCATTTAAAATAAGCAATTTGGTGATCACCCTTCTGACATACACCGTCAACTTAGGTATGCCGATTTCTTCATGATGTTTTTCTTCACCAAACTAGCGAGTATTAAATGCGCATATAGACTGAAAGTCTATTTGTGTACAGCTGGGGATCGAACCTACAACCCCAGGGACGTGAGTCGTTGAACCCACTACGCCAACCGTGGTGTATAATATTTTATATATATTATTAATATGAATTTAATCGTATTTTCATAGCCAAACTCAGGATCCATCCGTCTTTTGAATGCGGCACTAGTCAACGGGTATTCGATAGTGACGTACCAGCGACCTCTACGGGCTTCCGATAAACTAGACTTGCCTATATTTACAAACGCATCGCAACCGATTATCTGGGCTATAGGACCAATCAACTCGGCGGGCCAGGTTTCCTACCATCAATACTTTACTAAGGTTTGTTATTTTAAAATCATTATACAGTATCATATATGTAGGTACAAATTGAATGGTTAAACGCTATACTTTTTGGAAAGATGAAACAAATGAGATTATTATCGTAGTTTCGTATTATACACGAGGATCAAATTAGATTTAGGATTTCTGAAAAAAATTGCTACAATATGTGCATTACAGGGCGACAAGTTTTTGGAGTTCGGTCGAGCTCCCTTATGGAACTGTCCCATGCCGGAAGGGGAAGAAGACGGATCACCCGAGCTTGCTTCACCTACCACTAGACCCCAGGAGCCAGACCGGGAAACTAGCTCACAGGTCTGTTCTCGCCATATTAAAATTTTCATAACTATTCAGAAATGAGATATGATATTTTTATACTACACAACTGTAACCACTTTAAAATTATTTATTTTTACTTAATCTTTCGGAACGTTGCTAAACTGATTTTTATATGTTGTAAACATAAAGATGTTCTATGTATGTGTATATACAATATTTATCTTGTAAGTATAGTTCAGTTTAAATTTGTATAATTTAAACCCAAAAAGAAGTAAATGTATTCATATTTTATCGTACTCTTGTACCTTGTAGTCTGCCCTTATATAGCTTAATACACATTCAAACAACCTCTACAAAAACTCAAATGTTCACCCGATAAGTCTTTGTTATATCTGTGTCTTTATCAAAGCACCACAACTAATTTAAAACATTTTTATAATTAAAATGTTACAGTATTGAATACCTTCTTGTTTATATGAAGATGGCGATTATTCAGAATAATATATATATATATATATATACTTTAGCAAAGAAATAAAGAACACACATCATTTTTACATCCAACTCTACAGAAACAATATAAGTAGCTTGTTTTAAACTAGGGTTAAGCCCATTAACCATGTAATGATTTGTTTAGGCTGTCATCAAGCCAAATCCAGTTCCTCCTCCTGCGCCTGTCGCCAAGTCTGTCCCCTGGGAGATCCCCGGAATAGAATGCTATGAACCACCAGATGGTGTTTTTTACGCTCAAATGGGACCTACAGGTGGTAAACAGGGATACTCCGCTATTACGGGTATGTTTCTTCAAGTTTTATTACGATAATATTGTAACATAGAGATTGGTAATTTTAAAATACTTGCTTTATTTTCGAGACACATTACATTCTAGGCCATGTCGGTTGGGGTATATCTTGGTACATTAACGGTCTACTGATACCGGAACTGACTCTTGTGCGAGGCAAAAAGTATACTTTTGTTGTGGAGGGAGGCTCTAACTCAGCTGAGCCGGCACGCTTTCATCCATTTTACATCACTAATGACCCGGTCGGAGGGTATTTCCACAAGAACGATGCGGAGAAGAAGGTGAGAGATTTTGTTTCATTTTATTATCACACCTCTCACCTAAAAGACTTTAATAAATTATTTCGGTAATGCAATAACTACGAATAAGTCATGTAATTTAATTTATCTTTATCTCGTGTAGGGCGTTGAAATATATGCGGGAGTACGTCGCACGCGCAGCGGTGATCTAATACCCACCGGCGTGGGTCGGCTTTGCAACTGGACTCCAGATTCAGAAGGTCCAAGTGCCGATGAGTACCCCAGTTTCGGTGCTTACCAGCGGTCTCTCACACTTGTTTGTGAAGAAGGAAACCCGGGTGTAGTCACTTGGATTCCAGACAAGAATACTCCGGATACTGTATACTATCAGGTACCATTACATTACAATGGTGTCACACATTTATCTAATTTCTATTTCACTGTGAACTCTAACACTTTTTAACTATATCATGTTTATCAAATTATCAGTTCTTTAAGCCATTCTGGTCTCATATTGAATTGATTTCCTTTCTGTATATAATCCATCCTTTTTCTGTTTCAGCTCTTCAAATCTTCTTTCGCATGAGGTTCTATTCAATAGATGGTGACGATTATATAGATTTAATTGTATATTTGTAACGTTTTATTAAAATGTTTAATATTTTCAGTGTTTCACACACCGACATCTTGGTTGGAAAATAAATATTGTTGATGAGTGTGACGCCACTGAAGCTGAGGAGAGTCGGGTTGTAGAGAGCGTCGCGCTGCCTACAGATCTACTTGGTGAAGAGTCAATACAGGTACAGAGTCGCGTTAAACCGGATTCTAGCTTTTTTGATCATCGCAAGAAATTCGAAAAAATAATCAATACGAAACAAAATTATAACGATTTCAGTAGTAATAATGGTGAAGGCGGTCTCAAAGGAGAAATTTACCCTGACCCCGATAGAAAATTATATACGAACGGACACGAGTATGAATTGCCAATATCTCATGGACAAATTAAAGATGTTATAGAAGCAGTGGAGAGTTTAGAAGAAACAATGAATGGCGAGCTCCAGAGAAACTCCACTAATCCACTAACCCCACAACAATACCAAGTATATGAAGATGTTAAAGAAAGCTTCGCATCAGAACAACCGATAAGAGGTGATGAATACGTCATTGAAACCAGCAAAGTACCCGAAACTTTTATGTTGCCTCCGAACCAAAAACCGCAAACACTTCATGCTGTTATGAGACCAAACTTACAAAACAAGCCAACGGGAAATATGCGACCACCATATAGGCGTCCAGCTCTACCTGAAATAAAACTACGTAGGCCCTATCCTGCCTACCCGAAAAGCAATTCAGGTTATCCGTTACCAATGCCAAATCCACATATATCTCATGGAGTCCCAAAAAAACCAAACAAATACCCTAATACAAGACCACCAATGAATGGAAATAGACAGACACAAATGCCGAATATTCCCCCAATGAAAGCTATGCCACCGCTTCACCCACATAAAGCTTTCTTTCAACAGGCACCAAAACCTGCACAGAAACCAACAAATAACTTAGCACAGTCGATTATTATGGGCAAACCTAGCCACAATGTGCCAGTGCCATCTCAACAAAGTCAAACTTTAAGCTTAGGCCGCACAGACATAATAGCAAATCAAGTTGTTAAAAGTCAGATAACATTACCTGGATCATCTAATGATGCAGTACCACAACAGAGCACACAACAAACATATTTCACTAAACCTGGACAAATAATACTCGGTAAACCTATGGACCACCCGATGTCACTGGACCAACATATAGCATTAATAAGCCAGCAAAACGGCCCTCCTTCAACCCTTGAACCTGAATATCATCAACCTGCAGTAACTCAAGTTAAAGTTGTAGAACAATCACATTCTTCACAAAATGAAGTTAAATCCTCTGATTTTATTGGTCAATCTACAGACACATCTTTCCCTCCTGCCCTGAATACTGGTTTCAAACCCGATTCCATAGTCATTGAAAGTGGTTTCAAACCCATAATAAGGGAACCTCTAATGGCAAGTGAAGACAAAATTGCCGAATATGAAGGCAATGCTAATAGACGTGAAGACACTGACATTGAAGAAGACTATGAAGAATCACCACAATACATCAACACCAACCATGCATATACAAGCGATAAAATCACTGAAACTTTTGAACCCATGTTCATTCCATCTCCTCCGGATCATCTGTTGTCAACTAATGATAAAACAAAAGAAATATTTCCAAAAAATCACGCCAAAGAAGATAGACCACATCCAGTTTATGTGAAGACAGAGTCTGAACTGAATGCTTTATTCAGTAAACAAAATATGGAAAAAGAAGTTGGATCTGATTTAATAATGGAGTCAGATAGAATCAGACCAAGTTATTTACCGCCAGATCCTAAAATACCAAAGGAACACTCACAAAAACTATCTAATGAGCAAACGTTTACAACATATGATGGTAAAACAGTTTCCGCAGATACTTTAACTAGTATACCAGATATTAATAAAACCCCCGTGAAACTTTTTTCAGCAAAATTACCAGCTAATACAGAATTGCTATTAAGGAGACCACAATTTGGCCCATTTTTGGGTGAAATACCGCCACAAGTGATGGAACATATAAAAAGAGACGGAGCAAGTGCACCAATATCCAGTTTTAAGGATACTCGGACAACTCATTTAAAGTTGGTAAATCCTTCTCATAAGCTTGAAGATATAACCAGTGACTTGGAAGCAGAAGGAAGTGAAATAAAAGAAAAAACAGTAAAAAGTAATTCAGATAAAAACAACGAAGATGAAGATTTGGAAGAGTACGAAGAAGATTTAGACACAGATGAACAATCACGGACAAAACGTGACACTAAAGCTGCACAGTTTGAGAGAACTGAAATGGAAGAGCAGAGGCAAGTTACTGAAAGATTGAGTAACAATAAAATGAATCAGATGGAGTTTGAGGAGCAATCGACTCAGGCTAACAGCTCCGTAACTCACGACTACTCGACGAGTTCAATTGTGCAGCTTATTCTTTTAATATTATGGTATAAGGTGTGCTAAGAAATAAGTGAGTTATTTATTTATTGGTTTAAATTATTGGCTTGCCATCAAATGCATTTCGTATGTAGGCTGTGGCGTCCTTCGCACATGCGAAAGGATCGCGAGTAGTCGCCACCAACTCTTCAGGTCCCTGACTTCTATTACTCGATTACCAGCTTTCGCGTAATGCAATTCAATACTCTGTTAGTTTTAAAGATGTTGTAAATATATTTCTTTTATTAATTTTAATAAAGTTAGAATTTAATTTTATAATCGTGTCTTATTGTCAAAATAACCATATGACGCAAAAACGAGACTCCGAACTCCACGAATTTAAGAAATTCAATGACATATACATGTAGGAGGGGGTTAAAAGATTAATCATTAATGTGGTTATTGGATACGCAAACTCGTTTTGTCAGTAGTTGATTAAATGTTAAAGGAATAGGAAATTATAAAATGTTCTCATTATTTATATTATTGTATTTATTATAATCAATCTCGACGTTTCAAGAAATTTTCAGATATCGTGGACATGAAATCACAATAAAACTTTTAACTATTTGAGTAGATTTACAACTTTTTTAATTAGTATTATACGGGTTTTATATCTTTATACAAATAACAACTGTGATGAACCGTGGTTTAACTTAAAAAAGGCACAATACAACATGTGCATCACTTATTAGTACGCAGAGCTTGAACACTGGAAATCTTCTTAGTGACTCGAGTGAAGCTGGCTACCACCTTCTCGTGATGATACTGTGAGTCAACCATTCGCAAAACTGAGTCACGTCGCTTACCACTATAATAAAACAATATTAGTGTAGTTGGCACCTATAGCGTATTATTCAAAAGTCAAACAATAACTCTTTCAATAAATATGCCCAGATTTATACACTCAAATACAAAGTGGTTGATAAATTCTACATTATAAATTTGTAAAGACGAAAATTTTCATAGTCATTTTAGTAAGAAGTAAGTAAGAGTAGAAGGCTAATTTAAACAGAAAACCTAAGGCTCTCCTAAAGTATTAAGCTAAACTTACTGTTTGTCAGTGAGAAGTCTGGCTGCAGCAATTAGAGTTAGGCCAGCGCGGTCAGTCACCTTCAAAATACTACCACGTTTCACTAACTCCTCTATAACACCCGTGCTTGCTCCTTGACAAACTGGGTGTAAATTTAAAATACAACTATTTATATTTTAGAATTAAAAAGTAAAGTGAAGAGTGAAATAAGGAAGAAACATTAGATAAATGTTTGAAATAGTGTGTAAAGAATTGATTTATAATTAAATTCATCATTCATAGTCGCATTTTAAATCATTTATTACATTATCTGTATAGTAAATTTTAATATGTATAACCTAATAAGCGTGGAGCTATGAAATTTGATGCTTCGGTCGACGATCGACTTGATCGACGGACTATGATTCATCATAGGGGAAAACATTTTTTAAAAATCGATTAGATTTACAGTAAAATCGTTGAAGTCAATGCATCTATGCAAACAACGGATTTAAATAACACTGAGTAGGAATGTTCGTGATTATTTTAAATGAAAACCCACATTCGTCAACAATATATCGAAGTAAAGCGTAATACACGTTTGTATTAAGTTCAAAATATTCATGAAATCGTTTTTAAATGGCTCCAGCAATGAATGTGAAAGCATAGAGAAGGAATATTTTATGTTTCATTTCGATAACGTTTATTTCAGTGGGGTTTAAGCGGTTTACGTCAGCGTTGTTCGCTTACATAAGTTTAAAAGACTGTCAAAACGTAGGCAGAAAGTGATAATATTGGAAACAGTTTGCATGTATTTATTTAATACTGTGTTGACCAGGTTGAAGGCTTATGTGCGTAATTGCTAAAGATATTGCTTATTATAACGCAAAATATAGAAAGAAACTAACAAAATATAAAAACTAGATAGAACATTTTTAAAAAATATTTCTTATAGACATGCGTAAAATAAGGACTATAGGTGCAATTTCATACGAATTTTTCAAATTAACCATAAACAAGACTCAGAAACAAAAGAAACGATTTTAAGGTTCTAAACTTACTAGCTCTGAATAGGGGTGTCCATCCATTATTATCCGTAACATTGAGGTCTCCTCGGTCCAGCACAAACTTCAAGGTTTCTAGATTACCAGAGTCTACTGCAAGGTGCTCCACGCCTAGGTGGTTTATATCTCGAGCCTGTATGCGAACAATGCTTTACTAATATGGTTTAATTTCTTAAGAGTGTTATTAAGAGGACACAATTTTTTGAGATCAAGGTTGTTGTGCTAACACCGAACGAAATACTTAATAAAAAAGCGACAATTCTAGAAAATAACTAAAGCCGTCGCAGTGGAGTGGTTAAATCAGGGAGTTAATTGAATATCTAGACAGTTTATTAAAGATCGATATTCAATCAAGTCGCTAAAGTGCCGTCAGAAAAGTAACTGAACGAATCGTTTGACGAGTTTCTTAAACGTTCTAGGCATCAAGACTAACCTAACCTAATATACCCATTTACAATAAAAAATGAATTCCAAGCTCACAGTTGTTCACGATCAGACCGAAATAATCATGGCGAAGTCGACAACAAGTTTACAATTTCACCAAACACCACAATTTCAAACCGACCACCATCTTGGTTTACAACTTTATTTAAATCAAAATGCGACTTGACTGAATATTGATCTTTTATTATAAGTCTAGAGATTCAATTAACTGTCTGATTTAACTACTTTACTGCGACATAGCTATAACGTATAGTAAAAATTACTTAACAGAATAAAACATCAGGACTAGGTTTTGGGATTCGCGAAATACACATCACTGTAAATACCTCTATATCAGCGCCATGATCTATAAGTAGTTCTACAAGTAAGCTGTGTCCAGCTAAAACGGCTAGGTGTAGCGGTGTACGTCCAATACTAGAACGGTGCTCCAAGTCTGCACCTCGACCTAACAGAGTTCCCACCATATTGGTATCACCTGAAATATTTAAATCTTAATTTGTAGAAAATCAGACGAAAAAATCTGCACTCATACTATAATAACGATATTAATGCTATAAAGACCTTATTAATTTAATTTCTTTTGTAACGACAAATTGTATGACATAATACTTGTGTTTTTTAAAAATAATTTAAGACCAATAGGTCTTATTGAATATATAATAAATAAAACTTTACTCCATCAAAGTTTTAATTAAAGTAATAGTCTGTTCGTTATAGCTTAAACATAATTCGCCAGAGAAAACGACAGAATATTTTATTTAAAACTGTATTCATTATTGCCTTTTTATAAGGTTAAGCATTATTGAAATAATAAAGTGGTTTAAATTAACTATGTCAAAATCTTACCCTTTATAACAGCAGTTGCAAGCGGTGTTAGGCCTGTCGCAGCGTTAATGGCAGACAGAAGGATTGGGCGTTCATCTAGCATCTGCTGCACCTGCTCAGCGGGAAATGCAAATCGTTAGTCACTGAAGTTATGACTATGATGGCATACTTGCTTTTCAAGAATTTTAGTTGTAGGAATTTGTTATCATATTTGTCTTATCCAGATTCTATTTAACAAACCAAGTAAGTTTGTTCATTTAGTTCCTTATACATTTCAATCCCAATACAAAAGCAAAATAGTTTAAATTGCGTTGTATTGTTTTCAGAAGGGTCAAAAGGTTTTTGGCCGTCAAAGGCTGTGTATAAAGAGAATAGACAATTTACAAACATTTTTCTTTTCTCATCATGAACAACATTCAACCACTAATCCAGTCATTTGGTAGAAATATCTCAAAGTTTCGTTCATCCCGCACATAATAGAATTTTATTTATATCGAAGGCTCAGCTGTTCAATACAAATAACTTTCTAAATCCCTTTGTACCCAGGCGAGTTCAATCACGAAATAATTGACAAAGTGGTCCTCATTAACCGGCCAGATGATATTCCGTTTTCATCTAAAATGTTCCAAACGGAATAAATGCCAACTATTCGAAACTTTGGTACTGTTCAATTGTACTATTAGAGGTCCATATCACCCATTTAAATGTTACCTAAGTTTAATAAATAACGTTTTTGTGGTTATTATATGCATGCATTTCAATGCTTTTAATGCATGCACGGCGATCTTAATTTGAATTTTATAATAAATAAATTTCTATTATATATATTTTCTTATTGTAGAAGAAGTGACTTCTACACTGACACTAACGTCGTACCGAAACCTTAAATTATATTAAAAACAGAAAGTATGACAAATAAGTTTTACACGTACAATGTATATACATGATAAAGATTATCACCCAATTTTACGACCAATCAAGTGAGTTCCCATTTGACGCTCGCATAATTGTTTTTCAAACAAAATAAACACAAATGAATATCTGCGCTCAGTGCAGACGCGACACGATTGTCGTTGACAAGTTAATTAGTGACTGATAATTAATTTGTTCATTCTCTGTGCAACGGGCGGTTCATTGGCTTCATTTATTCGTTTCAATTATATACATATGTAGTAAAATGGTATATAAATAATAATATGGGTCTCTGGGTGCAAACTTTGTATCGAATCTTATTAGTATATAGAACTACTGGATATTATTTTAATACATAAATTTATTCTTTAAGAAATCAATATTTCCGAGAAGATAACCTTGTTATTTAAAAGATACAAATGAGTAGGTACTTTAGTTAAAACAGTGCATTGGAAAGGAGGTATTTTAATAAATGGTAGTAAACTTTAATCTTATATTTATGAAATCCAAACGAATAAATAATAAAATGACTATGCATAATAGAAAATATTGCTTACCTGTTTGCCATACCCGCAACGGACCGCCATGCACAGACAAGCAACTGTAGTGCCATCACTGGCAGTATTTGCCCAAGCCTCGTCAGACCACAGTGACTGTAAAATCTTATTCGGATCTGTATTTTCCCTATTTATAAATGGAGAATTAAATATTTTCATAATATATTTAAGTTACAACAAGATTTTATATAAAAGTTGTATTTATAGAGGGATATTAATATGAATAGTATCCTAATCGTCATCAAGATTCAATTACATACAAATCCTTGTTCTTTTAAAATACATTGGAAAGAACGTATACCGTAGAAATAATACCGTAACCTCGCGTCGAACTGTGAATTATCCGTAGGCTGATCATTCATCTTTGGATTATTCGCTGCTCTACGTTTGAAAGCGATCTTGAGGCGGAATTTGTGAGGCTGTGTGGGGGCCAGGTTCTCGATTGCTTTCAATGTTTTCCCGCCGCTGAAATATCACGAAGATTGTCAAACACCTGAACGGTTTTTGTGAGCAAATATTTTCTTTGTGTCTCAATGTATATTGGGATGGGGTGTGTTTGTTAGAAATATAGTCTTAAATTGTTAGTTGTTTTCTATCAGGATGATACGTATGCTAAATCTTCTGAAAAGAGTTAATCTATATTCTGGTGATGTCCAATCATAATATTTAGTGCATAGATAAATTCAACCTTCAGAAAAAATGTATGTTTTGTGGAAAATAAATGCTTGATTACTGTTTTTCATATTATTAACCGGTTTTCTGTTTTATACTTAATCGTTTTTGTTTGGTTTAAAAGATTTAACCCTTGCAAAAAGCGCATTACTTTTTCCCTTCTTTTATTTTTGCCTATCAATCTGTTTCGGGAATTGAACATGTAGCGCGTTAACCACTAAGCCACGGCAATGCAATGCTCATGTAAAAGCCTGTCTAATAATCCTTTGTAACGACTTATATATGGCTGTTTAGTTGTAAATCAAACGAAGGGTTAACTAGTCGCCAACACGACTACATAATATAATGGGCCTCGTAAAATCCTATCAAGGTCTAGGGTGGGACTGCTATTATAAACCTTTATATCTCGTTAACAAGGAAATTGTTTATGACAGTACGTAGTAACTTATGTCAGTAAGTAGTATTGTCACTTACAGATATGAAGAGCATTTAATATACGAGTATACTCTATAAAATCTTAATTATTTAAAAACACTTCACAAAGAATCACTGATCTGTGACCAGATAAGGTATGGTAAACTTAAGCAATATTAAATAGAGTATAAGTTTTATTCAACGATCTTAAAATTTATTTCGATTAAATAATTATATTATGACGTGTCTATTAATAAATCCCTTGCAAAGTCCCTTGTTGATGTCGTATTAATTGTTAAGTGGCGTATCTGTCGGTTAGGGGATATAAAGAAGGGTGCTCGCTAAACAGGATGTTAATTTCATTAAGTAGTAATTAGCAAAATAGAAACTATAAATGTGCCACCTTCATAAAATAAAATAATACTCGTTTTCTTAATTCCACAATCGAATATGTTCTTCGTAAGATCTAACCTCGAAACTACTCACGGAGAGAGAGTTTTTTTCAAACATATTCAAACATAGAATTCAATATTCCCAAACGCACAAAGACCATATTAAATGGATGGAGCCCCTGAGGACGGGTTGGTTAATATTAGGTTATAAATCATTGTTATGTATGTTAGTACGATGGTCCATAACTTATAAACTACAACAGCCAGCATAATGCGGTTATGACAGAGTATGTGATCAGCTTGATAATTTGTACCCAATAATAACATTATACTGTACCGTTTGTAAGAGCAATCAGCGGTTGACTGCTCGTTATGATTTAGTGTCAATACAAATTAGATTAATCTAAATTATATTGGTACGCCAATAATGCAAAAGTTAAACTTTGAGCAACGCCTTTATGATCAAAATAAGCTTAAAAAGTGTCGACCTCATTTAAAAAGTAAAACATTGTATATCTAAAAATACATGTACACAATTACTCATCAAAATCTTAAAATTAAAATATTAACAGGTGAGTACAATTACTTTAAAATAATTCCCTATTAAAGGAGATGTATTTTATAAAAGCTACTTTCAAACTCCTAAGTTTTACTTTAGACATTGGATTCCGTTTTACAACGTAATAATATTATCTTCAGGGTAAATTAATTATTTAAATTGTAATTGACATTTAAGGAAGGCGGCTTAAATTATAAAGGATATGTTGAATAGGGGTTCGCTTGCGACATTCCATTTAATAATCATGTTCTAATCAATAGAACATAAAATATATTACACTTTCTGATGATTGGAACTTACCTATATACAGTGACCCAGGGCGGCATCTTCTCCTTCCTCTGCACTGTATACACGAGATGGTTCTGGAGATACCTATAGTCTCCAGGGGACCACTTAAGAGTCACACTGTGACTGCTAGTTTCCATTACTATCGGGGCATTAGGGGCCCAATTCTCAAACTCAGCTAAAGACATTTTCAGCTAAATTGTTTAGTCAGAAGAAAGCTCCGCCGAAGAAAATCCATTTCCGCTCTATCTAGCTTTAAAGCCATTGACGTATTACGTAAACATAAACACAGTAATAAGCTTCATACTATAATCATAGCTATTATATAAGAAATTAATATGCTTTTAAATTAGTGCATTAAAGTAAATTGAAACTCTTTACTGAAATAGTGTTCCTATTACGATGTTATTTACTAAAGAACTGAAACTCGAAACGCGCGGGGTAACAGCAAGTGGTTAAGGTTTAGTTTTGTCGATATACTTGCTATTCCAAACTTGGCATGACATTACATTTTATCATAAGAGTTAATCTGAAGCAAATTTGAGTGAACTTTGTTCTATTAATTTTTTTTTATCAGTTCTCAATAAAACAGGAGTTTTAAGATGGTTGGGTTTATTGATGCTTTTAAGGATGTGTTTGGTATGTAATTGAGGGCTTCTAGAAAAAATATATATTTTTTGTTTAATATTACAAAAATGTTTCTTAAATACCGCCTTAAGAATAAACGCTTAAACAATATTCTAAAAAAATTATTTTTATATGTCATTAACCTAAATTCAGTGAGGGTTCAGAGTATTATTCAACTTGGATATATACAATGCTTCGGTGAATATCTTTTGATAAGTTATCTCGGTTTTTGTACGCATTTTCCTTCTGTTTAATACACTAAAGCGAAATTTAATCACGTTATCCTTACTAGCGCCGAAACTAAACAATGAAGTTTAATAGGAAATGCAACAATAAATTAGATGCAGGTGACGCTCGGAGTCGGGACTTCTGAAATATGTGGAAAATTATGCTCTACTGTTCTACGCTGTCACGACACCTCTGATGAGCTACATAAACAAAGACATTATTTAATAATAAGTTTACCGTATCACTTTTAAACGGACTTCTAATAACACCTTTACATATTACTAATGCCACGTAGTTTCACCTCCGTTATATCAGTCGTAGCGTAAATCTGTGGAATGGTATTGAACTCTTATTGAATATAATTTCCAATTCCCCAACTCTAAAAAGTCTCTATATTTATAAAATATACACTTAAATTTACGATTTTTTTATAGAATTTATTGGCAAAGCCCCTGCCAAAATGCCTTAATAATTCTCAGTTGTGGACGACTGACGTTGAGGTGATATTGGTGGAATTTCGTATTCTGTCTCGATGATATAAATCTGAACGACTCCAAATGGGGTGGAAAATGCCGAAAGACGCAACGCCAACGCCATTTGCCCCACATTAAATCAGTCAAGTAAGGAAGGAGCTGGTACTGGGGAGCTCCCGCTCAGAGGTTCAAACAGGTATCCATGTGTGGACAAATTAGCGCTCTATACATTTGCATTTGTCCGGAGTGAACTGGCATGAGTTGAGCACAACAAGCTTCTTGAAGGCTATTTGGCAATTTTACATTTCCCTCCAAATGTCAACAAATATTCGTTATGTATAGCGATGCTAACTCTAGCTACGAAGAGAGGAATAGCGACAAAGGTTATGTTTTAAATATTCTGTGAAATGTTTATTGAGAATATGGTACCACGAATACTAATGCTACTTTTCCTTTTAGTAAGAACTAAGGGTCGGCTCTGAGGTCCCTCTTTTGATCCATATTAAATTATTTACGTACTGTTCCATTTTCAGTTATGGAATAGTATGTAAATAATTTAATAGTAAAGGTCTTTAACTAACCCGAAGATACTTAATGTTGTTGCTGATTAAACTTATTTGAAAAATCTGCCTTTATCGGACCTACAATGTATATTTGAATATATGAATTTCTAGCGCTGGAGTTGCGCATTCTTCGTATAGTTATTATTTTGATTGGTTATAAAACCTGCTTATATAAATATAGAAGAATATTTTACATAGAAAAATAAAATTAAGCTAAATTAGAAGTTCCTTATAAAATTTCTTACGCAAACATGACTTCATATTTTCAAATGGTTGTTCGTTTCGGTTCGCCAATTAGATTCGCCACTCTTAAACTATAATTTTCAGATGCGCATGTGTTCCTGGCTAATTAAACGCATGAATTGAAAATCAATTAAAATTAAAGTGATGACCGAATTTAAAAGATAAAAAACTAGTAAAACATCGTCTCTGTGAACGCAACGCAGCATGTCGCCGTATCGATCGACGCGAGGCAGTAGGCGCCCGGCCGCCGTACGGGGAGCACGTTATTTGGTGTTGTGTGACCATTATCGCCATAACCTCACCGCGCTGCTACTCTACTTTATAGCTGGTAAGTCCTTGTAAAACTATTTCTTTCAACTGACGTATGATAAGACATTGAATTATTGGCCAACCCTGCGATAATCGCAAAATGAGTCATACCGTTTGCACTGACAGTTATACACTTTCGCTTTGTTTATTTCTCAGCGATTCACTGCAATGCAATATAAATATTGGATATCGTGATTTATCTCTTTATCAATGTGAAGCAATGATAAAACATAGTACGCAGTTGTAAGTTTTCCTTAAGAACGACAGCTAACTCAATTAGTTTTCAATTGAAATCGCGTATCGTAATTAGAGCATACAACGGTACAATTATCACCTTTGTACGTCGTATTCGTACGTCGTATTCAAATACTGTTTTTATAAGTCTTACGTAATGAACGCACCTTTTTTTAAGTAATACATAAATGACCAATTTAATTGTATCGGACGGGCCGAAGCTTACCTAAATTTATATTAATTAATTACGTCGTCCGATGTGTGATCTAATGTAAAGCGTATGTATTATCTATTGGCAAATCATGATTGGGAAAGGTATCTAATTTTTGACCTACATTTTATTTAACTCGTAAATTATATAGTTCGTCTTATTAAATTTATTTCCATTCCAATACTATACCTATTCTCTCGAAACTTTTAAGCCAATGATAATGACGTCACACATAATCTGACAGCTGAGTGACAGTTGACGGATTTGCTAGATAGTGTGGAGTGGCGAAAATGAAAGCTAAAGTTTTTTGTAATATCAGGTCGGCAGCCTTATATTGGTTTATAGATTCAAGGATGATTTATCTGTCTCATTATTACTATAGATACTAAAGTTAGATATGAGTAGATCAGCATTTGCCCCGTGGTTAAGCGTGCGCCTCTCTACCCCAAGGCTATGCCTTCAAACTCCGGCGATGTAATGAATTTTTCTTTCTATTTTTACAAGTACAACTTCATCGTAAGAAAACTGGTATATCTTAGACACAAAAATCAACACCGAGAGTCACTCTGACACCAACTTGCATACCAAAGGAAATATGATCAAAGAAACAGTAAACCCAAACCAGGACTTTGGAAA
The DNA here is from genome assembly GCA_028984075.1 of Pieris mannii. NCBI lineage: Eukaryota > Metazoa > Arthropoda > Insecta > Lepidoptera > Pieridae > Pieris > Pieris mannii. The sequence goes on from CM054777.1 coordinate 7,693,236, forward strand.
AACGGTTGAAGCACAACAAAAATCACACATGTTGAAATGACGACTGAAAATATGTTATAGAACGTGTGATAATGACTTTCTCACACTCGAGTAGCCCGCACATAACTCACGAGGGGACTTTTTGTATTGTTAATTTAATAAATATGTAATTATAAATATCTATTCATTTATTTGATTCCATTATACATAATATTTATATATTATGTATTGGTAAAAGGTTGAAATATTTACGAAAGGAAACATCAATAAGATATAAAATACATACTAACTACGTAATACCTAATAACAGACATCCGGTGTGATGTCTTTTATTACTTACCTTACAAATAAAATAATATATTTCGTGGAATAGGCTGGTTGTCTTATATAATTTCATCTTTTAATTGTAAAAGGTATATATATAAATACCTATTTTGTAACTAAATATAAGGTCGAAGTGATAAATATTATTCTGTGATGTTTTCAAGAAAACTCCACTGGATTTAAAATATTCTCGTCGCGATGTCTAAGTGTATCCGAAAACCGACAGTTTTTGTTAAAAATTCACGAATAAAACCCTCAAATTGCCTCGACACTTTCTGCCTTACCCAACCCAGCTTTATCCAATTGTGTCACCAACAGAACGGCTCATTGTTTTCAAATTTCATTCATACTACAATGAGCGCATGACTTTGTCCTTTTTATTTTATTTTCCGTAAAGAAAAATTTTTTTTTTCATTATTAAAACTTAAGAGACTTAAATTATTATTAAATTTCCAAAGCTGATTGGTATAGTGATTTAAAAGTTTACTATGGTCGCATGGAAGAGATGCCTTGGTTGGCCGCCCCTGATCCCCCTTTTTCTAATTCTTTCATATTACGATTTACTACATTTATTCAAAACCACAACGGCATATGTGAAATATGCTTAGCAGCAATTATGAAAAAAGACTTTTAATTCATTCAGAGTAATATGATACAAAAATGTATTATAATTGTAAGGAGCAGGTGATGTTTTGTCCCTAGGTATTTTGCAATATAATTCATATTCCGTGGCCGGCTCGCAGTTATTTCAATCAACAAAGCGACGCGAGGAATGCCAGAAAGACATAATGTGAGCTGTATATTTTAATTAAAGTGCCTTTGTGTGGTAATTGTACATTTTGTATCATGTCCTTTATAAATGAAGCATACTATTACCCAATTTTTTGCTTCATTTAAAAATGTTTTATGCAATACAGAGCACTGTCCTTAGAAGAAAATTTAATGGTTTTCCCAATATACATAGTATAGTTAAATAATATAATTTGATGGGTTTTCTTTGCGAGATGAATAGTGTTTTACGTTTGATAGAGTCTCAATTTCTTTGCTTATATTCCGCTATTGTAGCGAACCCTCGTCGGCCTACTGAGAATCATTCATTCCGAACATTTCCGACAGTTTTCGTGCAGTATTTCTTAAGTATTAAATCATAGAGCTTAGCATCTTTCTAAAATTGAAGCCTTGATATTTATAAAGGTTGGGGCGTAAATGGAATAATTAAATGAATGTGTGAAACAAATTTTATTTAACAATATTGTTTCATATTGTCTAGCCATACATCTATCATTCTACGCCACACTGACTAATGTCTAAAGCGATTTTATTTTTTAGCCGGATATGTCTGACAAGCCCGAAGCATTGTAAGAAACTGTTCCACCCACAACACAAACCCACTGTTTTACTTGCTTTCGACTGTATTAAATTTCGCCAATTTCCTGACTAGGCCCTATATTACTTTTCAGAAATTTTATATTTCGTTTCAGCCGGGATAAATAACATGCATTATTCTTATATTTGACTATAGTTGTACTTTAATTAAAATATATTTGCATTTAAAATACAAGGAATGGCTTATTTATTCTGCGACAGAATATTGGCATAATGAGGTAACATGCTTACATAAAGCCCTCGACAAACAAAGCTTCAAACAATACAACTCTTAATATATAGATCAAAGGTTACCCTTTTGAGTGAATGAATGCCACCTCAAGTAAAGTAATATTGTTAGCATGTAAGCTATTTATAAGTAAACAAACTTAATATAGCTCTGTACATTTCCAAGTAGTATGTTGTAAAAGATCGTATAGTTTTACATTTAACGGACCAGTTGACATCAATGGAACAGTCCATAGAGAAACTAGTTCAAAACAAGAAAAGACAAACTACGATGTTCCAAACAAAACCAAAAATTTAGAACTGATGGTATGTGCTGTGGAACAGCAACTAACGTCATTGGAACAAGGGATACTGGATCATACGGTTAAAGTGGCGGATTTTCGGACTTTACGCCAGGGGAGATGAACAACGTGTTGGATGTAATAATATGCAAGCTAACCAATGGTCAACCAGTCAACCCAAAGGTCAAAATGACAGATAGAGATATACAGATAGACCTGAACTACTTTTAAGAAAATTGAACTCCAGAAATATGCAGCAACAATGGATCAACGCCAGTATTTTTTGACCAATTGTAAGACACTAAACTAAGAGTACATCAGTATTAGGGTCTATGAGAAGAAAGATTTAACCAAAAACACTAAATTCATACTCGGCATGAAATAAGGCAATATGTGTCTGTGAGAAATACAAAGGAGAGTAAAATTTATCAGATTAATTCTCTAGATGACATCATAAGAATAGAAAAAACACCTATCTTTTCAACGCCTATTTAAAGAACATATTAATATCTTAATTTTAAATGCCTGTCATAACTTATAACTTACATAGATCCTTGCTGTTAGGATTTCTAATGCATTTTGTACATTTATTATGGCCACGGAAAGTATTGAATTTTGTTTAATAGACTAGAAAGACGCGGTGTTTAGAGGCTATTGTGAATGCCTTTGAATCTCAAGTTATCTCGATTAAACATCTAGCTGACAACTTTGCCCTACATTTCAGCACTGCTGTTAAAAAAAGTGTCGTTGACTGTGATACAAAATAATCAAACACAGACATTATGTGTGACTAATCGAACTCAAGGTACTGTTTCAATACGCGACCGATAAATAAATTAATAAAATTATACTGAATCTAAATGCTCGGAAAACACCGGGCCGTGATAATATAAAAGTATCCGACCTAAAGTTAATTAAAAACGAACGGTACGAACTCCTGCAATAAAAAGTCTAATTAAACAAAGTTAAATACGGGTTTTATCCAAACAACGAAAAACAAGGATGTGTAAGACCAGCCTTTAAAAAAGAAATGAAAGATTACAACTACCGTCCTAGAACGATACTAGTTTCTGTTAACAAAAAAGTAGAGAAATATATCTGAGGACAAATTAAATATTTTGTAAGCGACATGATTCAGGTTTCAAGCAGGCATAAATACCTCGGGACTGCTATCGTGTTTCACGGACGAAGTAAATAATAACCTAGATCTTAAAAATCTTTTCTTGCTTGTTCATAAATTTTTCGCGCGCTTTCGCCACTTTCGATCATAAACTAGTTCATGATAGACTTAGTCATAGAGGAATACAGAAGCCGCTAGGCATATGGTGTGCATATTATTCAAAGTCGAACTTCTGTAGTAAAAATAAACCACCACCACGAGGTGGTTTCAGTAACAGCAGACACCGCCCATGGCTCGGACCCAAGGACAAGGCCCAGGACATCGCCTAGCCATCGCGTTGAGGTATGTATTTCGGTTATTTACTTGGTCGAAGATAACACCAATCATACTGAGCGTTAAGACCACGCCATCGAGGTTAACACTTGCCAGCTGAACCCAGTTGACTCTTGAAATAATAATATCTTCCGATGACGCTGACATGGCTCTTGGAAGAAACGGACATCAAATGTCGAATGAACAGAAATATGAAGTGGGCGGATAGATACGCTGTCAGGGAGTTAATGAAGATAGCTAATATATAAAAATGAACTTCTATTCGTTTTAATACGTTGGCGGTGTCCATAAAGATATTCAACGAGATAGAGTGCAACTCTCCAGTTGACTTTCAGTTGTAAGAAATTTGGAATAAGAAGAAATGACAAAATATAGACAGTTTGCCTAAGAGTTTGAGACTTTGAAACAGTTTGAGCGATAATTTGTACAACGTTAAAGTGCTGCTTCAGCAGGTCTTTAAATATAGAGGAAAAGATCATTAAAGTCAATGTATGCATTCGAAGCTTTGTTTCGGCATCCGAAATTCTTACCTTATTACACTACTGTGATACTTGATTAAAATAGACCGAGGCTTACCATTACCATTGATTCTCAAGCCTATTCGATCTCATCGAGTTAAGCAATGCTCAGTTATATTAGACCATTGCATTGGGACGCATATCATCTTTCATTGTGACGACACAGTAGCACTTGCGGCTACTGCGCATCTCCTGGTCGTCCTGTACTCTTAATAGTTTCGCCGTTCGGACGAAGAACGTTGAAGATTCTCTATGCAAAAAAAGAACAGAACTTTCAAAAGCCTCAAACTCCCAACGAGGGGTTTATTTGCGGCGTTGCTGAAACTCGTCCATTCTATAAGACACTATTTCGGACACTTCTTGATAATTAATTTTTAAGATCCTTCATTACATCAAAGTTGAGTGGAAATACATAATTAAAAAGTACATGTGAAAGTAGTAATATACTAGGACTATCACTTTAGTTTACTATGGTTAAATAAAGGATATTACAAAAGAAAAATAGCGAATTATGTGTAGCGGTAAACTATTTTATCTTAACACGAACCAAGAGACATACCAACACACTTTACACTACACACAACCAATTATACTCGTATGTCAAGTGGATATTTCTGAAGACAATCAGATAACAGATGTGTCACACTACATCGTCAGATTGATAAAGTTTCCTAAGCTTTATAACTAACTTCGTTAGTAACATTGTTCGTTCTCAAACTAAGTAACACTGTAGAGTGTATTGAGCTATGTATGGGACTAGCAGTTGGATTATAAATTCAATTCAATAAATATTCGACGTTTTGGTTAACGCGAAATAAAGGAGATCACATTGCTTAGTATTAAAAACTTTCCCCTTTCTATATCTATCACTGAGCATGTTAGCCTAGTAGCTTCAGCGTGCGACTCTTATGCCTTGGGTCATAGATTATATCCCCGGCTCCACTAATACTGTCTATGTCCTCATCTATCGTTATGTCGTCCGGTGAAAGAAAACATCGTGCGGAAACCGGCTTGTCTCAAATCCTGAAGACGATGAAATGTATCAGACGGAAAGCTGATCACCTACTTTTCTATGAAATGAAAATTATCAAACAAACGGATGCATTCTGAGGCTAAGCTCAGCTCTAAATCCCATATGGGGTTGAAGAGCGACTGGATTATTATTATTTTCATGTATTACTAGCTAGAATTTTATTATATGTCAAGCATAACAATAAAAGTTGTAAATCATTTCAAAACTTAACACTTATCTTTCAGTGGCACTAAACAGGTTTGTTATTTTAAAAACATAATTAACTATTAACAATAAGTAAAAACTAAATCATTTTAATTGTATCCATTTTACAAAAAACTTCTTCATCACATCATACACGCAATTGGACAGTGGAAGTCTCTAGCAAAATAAAAACAACTAGAATAAATCTAAAGAAAACAAATGTTGTCAAATATATTCACAAGTAGCTGTGCTTAGGACGCAATCTATGTAGCGTTTGACACATTTATCTCAACAAACGTCAAAGTGCTCTCGGAGGCACTTTATCTTGACGGATCTTCGTTAGAGCCTGACAAAAGTGTCTGACACAAATGTCTGACATTGCAGTCAAAGCCGCGGAAACTAGTCTAGAAACTCTTGTTAATGTTTCTTGTAATTTTCGCTTTGTAATTGCGAACTGTGTTAAAAGACCTTTGATATAACTACGTCTCGCTACAAGTATCAAATAAAATGCTAGGAAGATTTTTGTTACATTATTTTTTATTTAGATTGCGTCTTGTTATGTAATTGCTCTAGTTGAAGTTTTATTAAATTCACCGAAATATTGCAAATGTGAGTTTACATTTGGTAAAGATTATCAAAATTGAGATTTTAAGCTGTTTAATTAATGTTAATACTCAATTCTACTTTAAACCCACTCCTTTATATACATATATATATTTTAAGCTGTAAATCTAAAAGTCACGCACAAATAATCGTTCGTATATTCTTTCAGCGTAAAACTTTCCACGCTATAGATTCAATCGCAGGCGGAAAGCACTTCATTAAACTTTGTTCGCGACACCCTGCTACGAGTTGGCCACGAAACTCCTGCTACGAGCGTCTGTAGCTTTGTAAGGCCAGCCACATTGTTAACTTTGATGCATTTTAAATTGACTGCCGGCTACGTGGTTCGTAATAGATATTGAATTTGATTAGCGGCGAAAAATTATTGGTTTAGGTAGGCCGAAACTGGTCATCATGTATGCATGTATGTGTATGTAGGTATACATGCCGTTACATAAATGAAATAGACATAAACATATGTTTGCCCATGCGCTATTAGAGGTAAAGAAATTTTAAATAGTAATAGATTTTTCCGCATTGCTTTAGTAATTTTTTCATCATTGATTTAGTTCATTATTTCCTACCGTGCGCTGGAAGATTATATATATACTTCGAGCGCACGGAATTCGAGAAATATCTAAATTGAAAGTTAAAAGGACGTGTAATATTTAATTATATTTAAACATTCTAAAAAATGATTTGAAATTTTATTTAATTCAACATTCTTCACTTTTATATCCTTTTTATGACATTATTATATTCCTTTTTGAGATTTATTTACTTGATTCATACTTGTTCAATAAATTCACAGGTTTAATGGCCGTAAGCTTAGGAAGCTTTGAAAACCTTTGCGTGAGGCGCGAAGTTGTAGGCGTGATAAATGTCACACGGCCTATGCGGGCCGCTAATGCAGAGATTTAGATAGCTCCTGATTAATTGCCCTTCACAACTTCTTAACAAGATTTAGATACGACGCTTTCCGTACACATAGCTTAGTTTAGCAAAATAGCTGACTGCGTGATTTAAGATTCTGTTAAATGTATTAAATTTTTCAGCTGACAAACGTGAAATATATTCTCGTTTACTGGTTATATTACATCTTACAGTCGTAAGGAACGCATATTTTATTTTAAACGCCTCATTGATGTATGTATGAATGTATGGTTGACTGCAAATCAGTTTATTGCAAACTCTGTATGCGGCCGAAAGTACGTTAGATTAAAATTTCAATGGTATTAAAGTTGGCACGTAGACCTACCAGTTTGTGCTTGCTTTCGAGATTCTCAAGCCGTGTCGCATAACCGTTCTATAGAGGGATAAGTAAAATAATAGAAACTGTACTTGTCTCTACGTACAGAGCAAATCTCAATAGAGATGAGCTGTGCACGGCTTGGTAAATATTATCATTTTGTTTCTAATATTTTAAAGCTTTCTTGAATAATTGTACGATTTAATATATGTTTTTTTAAGTATATCCTTCTATAGTCATTATTATTTTTACTTTTATAAGTTTGTATTTCGTGTTGTTACCACGAGAATGTAAGTGCGTGGTCCTATTTCACCATGCATCCTGCAGATAGAGGATAAATCTTTGTTTTTAATTTATTTTAATGTTATTAATTACATAATATATCATGTGGAGCATGGTGTAATGGTTGCAGCACCTTACAAACGTTGTGTAAAAGAAAAAAACTTGGAAAAAAGTTTTGCCAGTTCTTCTCTTCCATTTTACAGCCTTGATAAACTGATAACTGGCAGTAAATGTAAAATAAGAAGCATTGAATATATATTTTTTTGACGTTGATAAGTGTACATTGAGTTACCTATATGAATAAATGAATTAAAATTTAAATTGAATTTGAATTTCAGATCCTTACTCTGTGTTATTTTTACGTAGGTTAAGTAATTTAATATTTAGATAACAGCTAGTCGTTATTATCGTTATCCAACATGATTTCTCGATTTTCAATACTTCGTATAAGTGAAATTTGGAAGTGGTTTGTGTCATTTTCGTAATTGCATGATTCCTAACGACCGCTCTGCGCCTTTCCTACAAAGTAGGAAACGCGGCCTTTTAAGCTTTTTATAAAACGGCACTTAACCTCCTTAAATTACGGCTTTTCTGTGAAATTGTGTTACTGAATTTCCGCAATTTTTTTCAGATAAAGTTTCCATTTGAAATATTTTTGAAGAGAATTAAAACATAGACTTCTATTATAAGCGTTATGTTTAAAACATTTAATATTTTTAAAAGCAAATTATTTTTTATATTTCGAAAGCTATATAGAAGCTAATAATGTATAGAGCCTGAGGTCATGAGATCGAAGTTTACAAAATTCAATAGGAAAACATGAGAAAGCCGGCACATTTTATACCCAAAAATATCCCGCCGGAATATGACAGGCACCAAGAAACAATGAAAAATTATTAATGCAAAACCTGGAGTAATTTTAAAGTTATTAAAATCTGCATTTAGAAACAATGCCAGTACTTAATTTCTTTATAAATAAGGTTTGTTTAAGAAACTGTTTCATACTGTTTCATAAAATCTTACGATTGACAGTAGTCGTATTGAACAACAACGTTTGCATTGAATAATATAGTTAGTAGCCGCTTAAATCAATAAATCAACTAGATACGGAGCGAATGTGTAGTTAGTTGTAAGTGGCGGTATAAAGGAGATATACAACCGTTGTAAAATGTTACCGCCCCTCGGCCGCCTGGATACCGCTTGGTACAACACAAGTCCTGTAATCCTACAATAGTGTACACTGTACCTGATTTAAAAAATATATATAGATACTTCTTTCTTTAGTTTATAAAAAGAAATATTTTCATTAAACTTTTGTATTACAATAAATGTTTTCATGTCTCTTTATAATTATTATGATGTAATGGTGAAAATCATAACATAACAATTTTTTTATAACTAACATTTAAAAGATTTTACTAAATATTTGGTTAGTTTAAACGCTATTTTATAATAATTTTATTAAATTCAACCTTTAAGAAATGATTAAATTTTACATTAAGTACTTTAAACATATGCTGCGCTTGATTCTACTTATACAAAAAGTCACGGGCAAAAAAATGATTAATGAGAAATTTGAATACCTTTTTTGTTTCCTGTACACTTCTCTTTGAACATAATAGTAGAGTACCATCCATCTACTTTAGTATTAAAATTTTCCTGGCGATTTAGAAATATTTGTTCATTCCAGCCATCACAAGAAATAAAAGTGTAGCAAATGTACCTATTAATTTGAATTTTAACTAAATATATTGATTGCGTGTTAATCGTTATAAGGTGAGTTACTTAGCATACATTATTTACAAAATGGGTACCTTCTTACTTGGGCAGTATTACAATGCTTAGTTACAATGTATTCAGTTTTGTTATAATACATTAAGTTGTAAACTTAGGTATTATTATTGCGCAAAGAAGTGTATTCAAGTAGACAATATAATTATTGTTGTTCAGAGGTTTTACTTTTGTTCAAAACTTTATCAACGACTCACATAGTAAAACAAAAACTTAATTTGACTTCAGAAACCTTACCCTGACATCGAAATAATACTCAAGTTTCGTTGAATGGAGTTTATAGGAGTTCCATATTTTTTTCTAGCTGAGTATTTTATCACGTTATTTGTTTGTTCTGTGACCCAGTTTATACTGAACTCGGTTTTGTACAATACAGTAAATTTAAAAGCACACTTGTATTTAGATATATTCCGTATAGATAGTATAGTACTTTTTATGTATAGTAAGTAGTTTATACGTATAATGTTTTTCCTTAATTATTTATACTTGCTTAGTAAAAATATATTGTCAAAGTAACCCTTCAAATAAGGTTTGATGATTAAATAGACTGTTGTTACTTTTTTAGTGGAAAATTATGAATGACATCGAGACTAATAACTAACTTTAAAAAGTTTTTTAGGTTCTCTATTATTTCGTGCTCAATATTTAATGATTATACACAGACTTTTTTTCTTAATCAGTGAGTAATAAATAATGTAATTAATATTGTGTCCCCTAAATGCTCAGTCATTTGAAGGGCCAAAGCATAAAGCTCAATGTTGGTCAATACTTTTATGACCGGGGAGTAAGTTAGGAGTTGAGATGAGCGAAATTTCAGAGCATTTAAGCAATTTGCCGTACCACTGCAAGCGGTTTCTTTGTTGTTTTCTTTCTTTATGTATCTTGCTTATCATAGATAAATGTTCAAGTATTCCGTTGGTTATTTAACGGGTTGATAGTGCGTTAAAACTTTTTTTAAATGTAAATTTGATCAAAGTTTGGTTTTTGGAAGTTTGGTTTAATTCATTTTAATGTAAAAAATCCAGAAATTGATTTGTTTTTCAAATTGTTTCATTTTCTCAGATTTTATAGAATTAATTCGACATTTTTGAAATTATCTCTCGAGGCACTGCCTGGTCCCTACGTGCCTCTGAAAAAACCCCTGTTTTTTACAACTCTTGCCATTTTTAATTATATAAAAACATTATTCTAATTTCCAGGAATAGTATTTTCATCTTTAACTTTGAAAATAATATCTGTAATCACACGTCCAAAAAGAAATTTATTAAAATAATGCCTTTAGTGATTTCAAAGTTTGATTCCGGCAAAGTTATGCTCAAATGAGGTCAGATTAATGCAGGCCACTTATCTGCGGCACGAGTCTCGCCGCTCTTACAAAGTCTTAATGATGCTATTTTTATGCGGCATCGGTATATTCCAATCTAAAAGAGTTATGTGGAAATTCTTTAGGTATATATAAAAGGGCTCTATGTAAATAAGTTCAAGCGCCACCGTCAGCGAAAAATAGTAGTATGAGAGTTCAAATGCGATATGAACGAATTTACAAAGTATGTCGAAAAACTGGGTGACGATATTCATATTTGAAATATGCAGTATATTTATAGATACATTTTAGATTTACGTTAACAATATTTAGATCAGTAGTGTCAGTTTAACATCTCGCATCCTTGAAGTTGTTGATTTCTCAAGTGACTCCGACTGCATCAATGCTTCTTTTGTCTATGTGCGCATATAACCCTCGTACGGTGAACGAAAATATCGTGAGGAAACCGGCATGCCATAAACCCAAAAAGTCGACGGGGTGTGTCAGGAAAGTAGGCCTATTAGAAAAACCAAATGATCAAAAAACAGATACAGAAATCTGAGGCCCAGACATAAGTTGTAGAGTCACTGTATTTTTTTTACACAATAACTACATATATTTTACTTAAAGCAAGCAATGTACACACCTCCGAGTCGGCATTGTTAACAATCGTATATACGAGTATGTGTATATATGTATGTGCATGGTTCAATACAATTCCCGGGATTCGGAACGCTCTTGCAATAGTTTTCCTAACATTGCAAACTCCTGTTATTTTGTGTATGCAAATTTTTGAATAGTTTTAGCGAACATGGATTTTGCATACAAACTGTTTTTATATAACGAATATATTATTAACACATTATCTTTTCAGGTAGACGGTGTGTGTACGTTCTTCACAAGATATTTTAATAAGGTCAGTTTTACATGTCTGTATTTATCTACTTATCTTTAAAAAATCGCCTTATTACGCATAATAGCATACACGAATGATATAGTTTAAAAATATGCACCAATTATTACATTATCATTGCGGTGACCATAGAAAATGATAATTTAATGAATACGGTATAGTTTATGTTCACATAAACTATACCGTATTCATTGAAGCTGCCATGAATTCTATTGTGCTCACAATGCTTTAAAATAAAAATAATCTTTTTATACATAACGTTACGGCTGTTATCCTTGCACAGCAGTTGTAAGATAAGTTGTATAGATAAGATCACAACCACTGCTAACAAATGACCCGCTTGTGGCTACGAACGCTGTCGACCGTAGCCCGTCCAAGCGTAGAATTTATGTTAAGCGCCCTTCGGCTGCAGTTATACGAAATATTTTAGTAAGCTTCTCACAAAAGGAAAGTTACGTTGGGTATAAAGAAGCCGACTGGTCAAATAACTATTAGACGTCTATATTGCGGGGTTTCATTCATAAGATAGAGTAGATGTATTAAGTATAAAAGCCGTTTGTCTTTAGTAATATAAAAATATCTCGTCTACTATTCAATACAGTAAAATAAACGTTATTGTTTTCCTTTAGAGGGCGATTTTGCGATCCAGCCTCTATGTTTTCGTTGAATTATTTGTAGCTGTGTTGATGTTATCGAAGAAAACGTAGCATGTAGCACTTGGCTACGAATATTTATAAAACCGTAGCTCGATATAGTACATTACAGCTAATGTTAGGGTTGTTACTATAAAGTTACGGACTTGTTTTTCAACGTACCATATGCCAGAAATTTTTATGTACGTTAAATTATTTTTACAGTAACAATATACTGTATGTGTAAAGAATATTTTGATTAGTAGTAGTTTTATTTTAATTTAAACAAATAAAAAATATAGAAAATATAAAAATAATAAGAAATTTATAAATATACAAATTAAAAAAAAAATATAAAAAATTGTCATCGTGACAGTGTACCTCTAACTCTGCCAGCATTTCCTCGCTGTATTGCGATACTTATTCCTGGAGCAAGTGAAGCACCAGCTCTCACCGGTATTATCTACCAGGCGCCAAATTTAATATTTTATTAGAGCCTGTGCACCGCACGGCCCAAGAGACTACTTAGAAAAGAACAAAATCGAGGTTGGATAAAAGTAAAACTAAAAACAGTAGTAGTTATGAATGCGAAAAGAAAAAGCCTTCAGATTATATTCGCTATTATATATATAGCAAGAAATTACGTTAAAGTAATTAACGTTTAATTGAAAAGTGAAAGAAATATAGTGAGGATTCGGATACTATGTTGTATAAGTTTTGCATATTAATAAAAGTTTTCCCTTGTAGTAATCGAAAGCCGAGATACAACAAAGATGGTAGCGCTACTGAAAAAGAGCATTTTTATTCACTGAACTGGCATTTGAGTATAATCAGATCATATTTAATACGTATTTCGCTGACATATTGTTGGGGAATTTTATATCTTAAAATTTTAAGAGTTTTGATCTACTTTTGTCGCTGTAAAACTATAAAAGACTAGACTGAGAATATCTAGTTGTGATGCAGAGCGGCACAATGCAAGCAATTTGTCCCTATCTTTGTATTGTTGTGGACCATACGAACTGAAAGCGACGACCACGTTGGTTGATATATTAATGTCTTTGGTTAGAATAAATTTTATCACGTAGTTTTTACCAACTTAAAGCAACAAGCGATTTTACGCTAAAATAAGACTTCATTGTGTAAATATTTTACTAACAAAATATTTAAATTATAACGGAAAATAAACTTAGAATTTATTCGTATTATACCTAATTGTTTATGAATGGATGAAAATGTTTAAAAATAAATAAATCACTGGCACTACAACTTATCATTTCCTTAATAGAATAGGCACGCGTCAGCCTCCTATGCCTGACATGCTGTCGACGTTTTCGGTGTAAGAGAAGCCGGTTTTCTCATATGCTTTCCTTCACCGTTCGACTGAATGTTAAATGCTTACTACGTACTACGTATGTCCAATGTTGTTATATTATATTGTAATACTAAAAAAATATTAATTATATACCACACTATAATATTAATTATATACCACACTATATATATAGTATATATACACTTTATAGTCTAGCATTTATTGTCTAGGCCGCGCTAAGCGGAAGTATGTCAAGGGCGGGCGGGGAGTTGTAGAGGACGGGCGCATAATCCCGCGCTTCCGGAACTCCGATACTTTCTAACGCACTCCAATTTTGTCTCGTTATATTGTTTTCGTACTTTTATACTGAACTACCAATTAAATTTTGTTATTAATAGAAAATTTATGTGTTAGATAAAACTATGCTAAAAGCATACGTATATGTTAGCCTTTGCCTTGTAGCCTTTCAGATAGGTCAACATTATTCTTTTAGAATCTAATGCTATTATCTCCATTATAAGGCGATTTATGAATCGAATAATTAGGTTGTTGGTTGGTTTGGTAATAAGTGGGAAACTAGTTGAATATAGCACTCAAGTTGGGGTTTAATTTTGTGTAAATTAGTTTTACTTATCTTTCTTCTTATTCGGTACGCTCTTGACAGCGACAGCTTGACCGGTCGTGATGGCTATGTGGTAATAGAAGGCGCAGATGTGATGCGCTTCACAACGTTCCGCCATCGTTGCCTATTGGAGGTCATTCTACTGCACATATTCAGTGATTCTCCTACGGCAGACTTAATCTTATCAGTCCAACGTGTAGGTGACCTGCCGCGCGGTCTAGTGCCATCCACCTTCCCCTGGACTTGTCTTACAAAAGAGAAAATATCTTGTTTGTTCTTCAGGATATATATAATACATTTCTTTACTTATAACCGATGGGTTCATAGTATGACGATACTTTTATAAAACTATCATAACCTAAGTCTTATTTTTATTGTATCCGTGATCACTAGTTTATATGACATTGTCTCCGAGTGTATTGTGTAAGTTGTCAGTAGAGTCGTTACACGATATCGGCTAATGGAGGAAACTCATAAAGCGTACATTTTACACTTATTGCTCTCCGGAGGCGTTATAACTTTTTATGTCACTAACTTTACACTGATGTAGAATATATATAGTTGTTTTGTAAGTTTTGATATAGCAGTAATAAGAGAATCAAATTGTTCCACGTAAACGTGCATATTTAGTTTTACATAAGTCCTTTTACAAAATGCATAAGGTTTGAATATTTTCTCAAATTCGGTGTAATTGTGTGTCCAGTAAGTTTTATTTTAGCAAAAACAATTTCTTCGGGTATCTATAGTTTATTTTTAATTTTTTTATAGACAGGGGGCAAACGGCCAGGAGGCTCACCTGATGTTAAGTGATACCGCCGCCCATGGACCATCAATGCCAGAAGGCTCACGAGTGCGGACTTTTAAGAATTGTTACACTTTTTTCTTGAAGGACACTAAGTTGATTTGGTTCGAAATACTTCAGTGGGCAGCTGGTTCCACAAAGTGGTGGTGCGCAGTGGTAACACGCAGTTGTTGAACGGCAGACGCCGTTTATTTCACTATTAAAAAATATCACTTCTTTTTTGGATTTAAAACGAAGCACATAGTAATAACGAAGCTTAAATAAAAATGCCTAAAAGGATTGAACGGTGCATACAGTTATAAAGTGTACAAAACTGCTGTACCAAATAAAACTAGTACGCTAAACGAGCTTTACAAAAAGTATAACTTTTTTATGTGTTTTGGTGAAAATTTGGCTCGTTTATACGGTATCGCGTGGGACCGACGGGCAATTATACCTGTAATACTAACATAGGGTGAAGTGACCCAAGTTAAATGAAAAAAAGTAACCTTAAAAAAATATATAATCTTTTGTATACTTTAGTTAAAAGGCGATGGATATTTTTAAAAATTAATGCAATTGAAACGAATACTTTTCCTTTTATCCATACCTATTGCGTTCCTTAGAAGATTAAAATGTGCAGATGAGAGAACCGACATTTTTTATCCCATGTATATATTTGCGTTCAAATTAAAATTAGAATGATTCCTATCTAATTGAAACTAATACTTTTCCTTTCATCTATACCTATTGCGTTCCAAGATTAAAATGTGCAGATGAGAGAACCGACATTTTTTATCCCACGTATACATTTGCTTTCAAATTAAAATTAGAATGATTCCTATCTTAAAGTTTAATTAAGGGGGCTTATAAAGCGGTATAAAACGTGTGTAGCATATTCAAGTGACCCTTGGTCTAGTGATGTGGGTTCCGTAATTGTCTGTCAGTCAGAACGATCCCAATCGATAATTGCTGTCTGATGGCCGCGCTCTCGTGGGGGCGGGGGTTAATTATTTATTTGGAATTGGAGAATTTGATTTATCGTTCAACATAGTAAGAATAAGCATCACATCTCATATATATTTTCAACTTCTTTTCAAAGTATTACTTATAAGATTCTAGAAGAATTCATTCTCTCGTCTTGAAGGCTAACTTTCAAATTGAATCTTTGTGCCAGCAGAGTAACTAAGTAACTAAGAAACATTCAATAATCTGTCAGTAACATTTTGGAGTGCAAAAATGTAGTTTTCGTATAACCTAAATAAGACACACTTTATGTAAAACATAATATTGAATTATTAGGCCATTTTTTCTTTTTGAGCTCTCTCGGCAGTTTTAAAAGCTTAATGGATTAGGCATGAGACGCGTCTCTCAGGGTCCTGATGACACTTCGTCACTGTCACTACACTTTCAACAAAAATAGACGTATTTGGGGAAGATTTTGCGACATACTTGAATATATTTGCGACATACAAAAATTGATGGAAATACAAATAATTTATATATTAGCTGTACAGGCGATTCGTGCAAAGATTTTCTCAAGGGATATAACAGTAATGTTTCCTTGTTTTTAAATCATTAACAACTATTTATGAAAAAAAATTGGGATTAAAAGACGTCCATATTTCTTCATTATATTATACGTACAGTGCACGTTAAACTAAGTCTCAGTTGTGAAAAAGAGTATAATTTCATTTGTTCTCCGCCTTCGGTGATTTGTGAGGACACGATCAAAGGTTAAAGACGTATGTTGAAACCAAAAATGGTTGTTGCATTTCAGTAATTTTCTTGATAGCCGTGGCAGAAACATTTTTCACAGATTTCGATATCTTCTCTCTTTTATTAATTATATAATAATAAATAAAATCTTATAATAATAAATAATATTTACTATAATAAAAAAAATCAGTGGCGCTACAACCTTTTCTAGGTTTGGGGGTCACATTGTTGGTCAATTTAAAAGGCAAAAAGGTAATCAGCCTCCTGTGATCACACCGTCGACTTCTTGGCTCTAAGGCAAGTCGATTTCGCCAAAATCATTGATGATTTCCTTCACCGTTCCAGCGAATGTTTAACGCGCACTCAGAAATAATTGCACATCTGGGGATTGAACCTACGATGTCAGGGAATATAGTCGCACACTGAACCCACTAGACCAAAACTGCTCTTCCGTATTTACCATATTATTTGTTATATTAATAATAATTAAATCCCTAGAGCAAACACTGGGAGGAGTCAGAGTGTTTCTAAATAACTTATCAATATCGGCGGATCACTCAACATAATTAAACGATTAGGTTCCCCCAGCCTACCCTTGTTTACTTTCAAAAATATCTGTTGAAAGTGGATTATAGCATAATTTTTAAATGGTTCTAAGCCGATTTTGTTATTAGCCTAAGGAAAATTGTTCATGGTAAACACCCAATTATAATGGGAATCTTGAGAAAAACAAAAACAAAAACTTTCTACTTAAGTAATTAATTTATAAACTTGTGTAATATAATGTTTTATATAAAGAAAATTGCCACGAAAACTACATATTTATTACTCTTTTAAATTTCATCGAAATTATTGAACCGAAATTCCGTCATACCTCATAACTTGGTTAGGTATTGTCAAGAGAGCAAGAGCAAGGTCATTAATCATAGACTCCCTTTGCCAATATCGACTATAATTGTTCCACTCTGACTGATGTCTCAAGGCGACCGTGTTATGCAATTATTACTTGCTCGACTACGTATACAGTATACGATCATAATCATTAATCCATTCGATTATTATAAAGTTGAAGGGTTTGATTTGTTGGTTAAATGCGCTTATCTCATAAACTGTTCGTATTGACAATAATTTTAGTTAAGAGTAAAATGACGAAGGCATCACCGTGGGGCAGAGATATAAATTTAAAAAAATCACTTATTTTTACAGTTATATAAGACAAACCATTAAATAGCTACAATTAATCATCTAATCATAAGTTTGTTTATGACGCATCAGTATGTTTAGGCATTGAGTGTATCTTTTTACAGATTACTTATACTGTAACAGCTTAAATTAAAAGCTTTATAAAACTTTGGGTAAGTAAAACTGCGCTGAGAAAACTCTAATCTATGTACCCATGTTTTTTAGATTGCTTCACATGTGTCGTGTTTAGAAAAGACGGAAGAAAAAGGTTATATTCGCAAAATGTATGAATTGTTAAATCAACCTGCTTTTATTTTCCATTCCATTATCATCTATTATATAAAACATATACTATTACCTAAGTAATTTCGCTACTGAAGAAGAATTGTTAAAGTAATTGACGTTTGTAGAGCGAGAAATAATGTAAAGGACCTTTTCCTCGGTCAAAAGATAAGAAAGAAATATTCTTAAAAAGATCATATAAAAATATAATGACGTAAAAAGCTTCAGAGTTCTTTTAATTGTCCGCCTGCGGTTTGTTAATATAACAATCGGGATTTAATATTTTTGTCTCTAAGCTAACCTTTTGAGCTAAGTATTTTTATTGTGCCATCCCATTTCTTTAAATGGGAATAAGTATTATGGAAATTATTAATTATCTAAATAGCAATTTCACAAACACGAAATTTCAACAGGAAAATTGGTAAAATGATGTTTAAGTGTACTTTTATTACATATGAGTTGCCTGAAAATAACTTCACCCTAAGCTGTTAACAAAAATAGGTTGAAAAATTATAAAGGTACGTATTTGCGACGGTCAAAACATACATGAAATTAAAATCTCTCCTTTATTAATAAAAACTGAATCAGTTTAATGCACTCTTTTGAGTAAAGTATTTGTCTCTTTTTGTCAAATTAAGTTTACCCTTTGAAGAAAAGAGACGACCTCAGTATAGAGTTAAAACGGTTCAGGTAGGCTTATTTATTTTATTATAAATGTAGGGGTATGACTTAAACTGATGGTAAAGTGCCCAAAAAGTTCAATGTCTAATAAAAAGCTCTTTGTTTATGTTTCACCATTTCTTATAAAATCGGGATTTTAATAATATTTCAGAAAATGTAAGTATATGAATGAAGAACAAACGAGGCGTATTCTATCCCCTATGAATGTTGTTTTGTATAACGATGTGTCGTTACTGCGACAGCCAACAAATACGATACATAACATATATTTAAAAAAGAAGCATGTCGAATGGCGAAATACACATTTTATTATTCATACAAAAGCTTTTGGAGAGTAGGAATCGAATAGCCAACTAGTCAACTTGATGCATGTGTGTCCCAAGTGCACACGAACACAACTATACTGACGTTTAACAATATTCTCTCTTGAGATTGATAATAATGTATTCAATAATAATATAATATTGATAATTGATAGTGTTATGATACTTGCCCGCGTAGTGTCTAAACACTATTTGAGTTAAAAATCTTTATGAACCGTAATTTTAAAACCGCTTCAGGATTATTTGTGTAAGTATTTTAGCGTTTATTAAGACATATACAATACAGCGCTACGGATTTTATTATATTAGTAATCGAGAATCTCACGAGTATGTAAGTGCGTGCTCCTATTTCACCATGCCTCCTGCTGATAGAGGACAAATCTTTGTTTTTAATTTATTTTATTATTCTTTATTACTCAAGATGTCATATGGAACATAGTGTAATGGTTGCAGCTCCTTACAATCATTGCAATAAATGTAATAATTGTGTAAAAAGAACTTGGCGATTAAAAAGAGTGGCAGGAGTTTATTGCCAGTTATTCTCTTCCATTCTACGCCCTTGACTGATTGAGAACTGGCAGTAAATGTAAAATTAGATTCATTTTTTTTTGTGACGTTCATAAGTGTACATTATGTTACCTATATGAATAAATGTTTTTTTTTACTTTTGACATAATACTAGGAATCATCTAAAGCTTACATAGTATTTTTTAATTGCCGATTTTAGGAATTTGTGCTTATAAAGTGAGATTTACCACTTAGGACAAACATTAATTTTAATAATTTACACGGAATGAATGCCACAACTGTATGTAAGACGCTTTTGATCTATATTACGTGATTTTTAGGGTATTTCTTTTCTCTGCAATATATCGTTTAAGATAACAAAACCTAGCAATGAAAAAATAGATGGACTGCGTGTAAAAAATGGTGTGTCTGAGCGGCATTAATTAAGGGTGTGACGAGTGACAGAGATAAATGGTACATAATATTGTGCTTGAAATAAAGTGAACGAGATTATGAGATTGAAGAAAGCAAAATATTTTTACTTGGTTTCAAAACGTATGTCCCGCATGTATGCGGGTAGGTATTTCTCGATTTTCGGAATATTTTTGGCAAAGGTTTTCAAAATGTAGGCCTATTGTCGTGTTAAATCTGCTAGCAACAGCTGTCATGTACAGACGGGGTTGAATTAATTCTTTTATTTACAGAAATGTATTAATACGTATTAAAATAATAATATACTCGTATACTGTGCGTATGTACTCATTAAGTGTTTGTGTAATTGTGTATACTTGTGTGCCTTAATGGTTACGGATATAGTGTTTTCATATTGGAATATGACAAGACTTTCAACAGCATATTTGGTAGTGAATTCGGAACACGATTGTTTTGTTATGTGTCAAGTGCACTATACTATAACCTAGACGCAGCGGCTAGGAAAGGTTTGTATAGCTTTAAGCCTTTTTGAGTCCGTCCGTTTGCATTATCCAGAGTAATGATAACTACATAATCATATTTACTAAGTAATTGTATAGAATATTTTGTACAAATAAATGTTGATACTATAGTTACCTGTATAAGAAGCACATACTAAAGGAGTTATCAAATCTTTCACTACGAAATCCCTAGGTGTAACTCCGACATACACTCAACATTATTCACGATTAAAGGCTTCGAAAATAAATCCACTAATTAATATTCTTGTTCTAATACCTCACAATTATACCCTGGTTTAATGTTATGTAATTCATTACATTACATCTATTTCTTCGGAACAAAATACTAATATTAAGTATAAATATAACGAAACTTTGTTTTTCTAATATTATAATAAATCTAATTATTTTTGGTACGTACTCTATATATTTTTTTTTTATATTCACTTAAGTATAATGAATTAATTTCTTTTAAACTATCACTACAGTTAACTCTAAAAATATTTATAACACTTTAAAGAGAACAGCGCTTTTCGTTTAAAAAGACTCGAATAAACTATTTGAGTTAGATCTAGGTCAACCAATGATAGCTTAATGTATTATGTAAACTATTTCGGCATAGCCAGTCAAGCTAAAACTACTAGTCAGAATGAATTTAACTGCCGGCAGGATTATTCTAAACTGGTCGTGCAAATAGCAACGAATTTAACTGCAATTATGCTATTGAGGCTTCGGTGGGCAAGTCGACACTATTTCGGTTAATGCAATCCGAACATGGATTTATTACGGGAGAATTTGGAATTGGCCTTCCAATTTGTGTAAATGTAATTCCTTTCTTGAATGAAAATGTTAATTACAATATAACGGACAGTGTAAAGAAAGATACCCTTCAATAATGCTTACGAGTGCTTTAGTGTGAGAGCTTTAGTGGAATTTATGTCCCTGATGCTGTTTTGTTTCTCAGATAGTGAAACTTTTGGGTACCTGCGTATATTTGTATTTTGATAAAACAAAACAAAACAAAAATCATTTATTCATATAGGTAACATAATGTACACTTATGAACGTCAAAAAAGAAAAGAAATATACATAAAATGATTCTTGATGAATTTTACATTTACTGCCTGTTCTCAAATCAAGGGCGTAGAACGGAAGAGCAGAACTGGCAATAAACTCTCCGCCACTCTTTTTAATCGCCAAGTTTTTTTTACACAATGTTTGTAAGGAGCTGCAACCATTACACCATGTTCCATATGACATCTTGAGTAATAAAGAATAATAAAATAAATTAAAAAGAAAGATTTGTCCTCTATCAGCAGGAGGCATGGTGAAATAGGAGCACGCACTTGCATACTCGTGAGAACAACACGCAAATACGTAATAATATAAAGTAATAGATATTATATATTACTCACGAGGTTAGACTTTTATTGACATGTTAGTCAAATTACGGCAAATGTTTTGTAACGGTTAGAAAATATTTGAATACTGTATTATATTATTACTTAACCTCGGTTAATAACAGAAACTTTCTTTCAGAAGAAAAACATATCCAAAAGTCAAACTGAAATAACTTATCAAAAGTTGTTCTCTTAGGGACATTTGCAGCACGTGCGCTCTACATCTTACCGACAAATATCGGTTGCTACTATATATTGTAGCCTCTACGACTTTTGCTACGAATACGAATTTTGCTCTAGCAGTGTTTAATATTAAAGAGTATGAATTTCTTTGATGATAAGCGAAATTGTTGCATTATTGTAATCACCATTTGAACTAGTGATTTAGTGATAATGTACGTAAATATCAAGTGCTAAAGAGTGTCTGCAAAATAGAACACAAGAACAGAGTGTCTTCTTCCCTTTAATAGAGACTGTAAGTAGTGTTATTGGACACTCACTTATATAATAATCCTTTTTAGTAAATTAGGTTAGACTTAAATTACTTATTAGTCTTAAGTTAGGCTAGATCGTAATGTTCCATGATGTCTTAGTGAAGACACATGTATATAGAAAAAAAAAAAAAAAAATTGTAATCAGTTTAATACTAAGTACTTCAAGATGTATATTTTGTATACCGTTTGTGTCTCTATTTAAAATCTTCGTAGAATTTTAAAACATTTTATGTCCTCAAAAGCAGCTAGTAAGAATTATAAGCTCACAATATAATTTGTAAACATACAATTTTAGTGTACAAACAACGAAAGACTGAAGCGACCGAGCAATGAATGCACAATAAGCTGCTGACTTGTTTTATTGAGATAACTGTATGTATTTGTACTCGAATCCAGTTTATTTTATTATGGTTTTTGTTTTTGAATATATCGATGTACATTGCTGATTTTTACCTATTTATTTTGATAAAATAAGTATTTAATATATTTATTAATCCAGTATTATTATATAATCTTACCAGTTGCTGGTAAGATTATATAATATCGTGTTTAAAAATATCGTGAAATAGATAAAAAGCTATAACCATATATTTGTTTCTTTCGGTATCATAATTCATGGAGATTTAAACAATTTGTGAATTTATTACGAATTTGCAACTGTGTTCATAAAACTAACACAATATTTAGTTTATGGGGATATGCTTTAGTAAGACAACATCATATCGAGTCATCATGTCTTTGTACACAACAGTTTTCAGGTTTAAACGCGGATTTTGACAGAAATTCAAAATATTTAAATGTAAAGGTGGAACTCAATTTTAAATGTTTTGACCGCTGTGTGGGCTCGCGAGGTACATGTTTAAGAGAAACGCAAACACTTGACACGAACAAGATAATCCAGTTTTTTAATAACTTCCATCTTGTTGAATTAAAATTAACGAGAGGAAGCGGAAGGAAGCGCTGTAATCTCGCACCACTTTGCTAAATACACTTTCATATTTTTTAATTTTAAATATTAATAACACTTGGGATTTTAAATAAGCAAAAAGTGGCCATGAATTTGTTTAAGTTACATTTTCGAAGTTATAAAAACTTTTATTTAATTTATATTATATTTTACGTCGGTTTAATTTAGACTTATTATAATAATGTAAGTAATCTTACAATGTCTATCTAATTATATAAGTTTAGAAAGAACTACAAACTAATAAAATATTTCAAACATATTCTATGTTTATAGATACATATGGACTTAATATTGTAAAAAAACTTCTGACGTGTAAGTAAATGTACGTATTTATAAAATATACACAGTTGTGACAAAATAAACTGTTGTCAGGGCAGGATATTGAATAGACAATTCGGGGTCTCTCAAATCACTACTATCAAACTGAAAACGTTTTGAGGGTAAACAATTATTTTATTATAATCCTTGTCCAACCTAACTACAACATGTATCTTTCAAATGATATTTGATTTAAATATATTTAAAGTATAGTAAATAAGGCTTCGTTCGTAGATATCGACACAAGCCTGGCAGGATGCCAAAAGTATTTGGCAAACCGCCAGCCCCCAATACAACATATCTAAGAGTCTGCTATCAACGCCCTGCTCCGTCTATACTCCATCGTCTACCAAATTGACCTGGCGGTCTTGAAAATCTTAAATACTTCATACTTGTCAATTGAAACTCATAAAATTTGGTCATTTTTATATCTCATCGAGATACTAACGATAACAAAATTACGGATAATTTATCAAGCCAAATAAGGTATGTATTAATTTTTATTTTATGATTGAAAACACTAGTACAGTTACAACATTCAGGACCTTAGATTTTGGATCTTTTTTTTCTAATAGGAGCTCAGCATTATGTGTCCTACTCACTGTGAACTTTTTAGTCTAATGCATGTCGGTTTCCTCGCAATGCTTTTCTACACCGTACAAGCGAGTATGCGCACGTAGACAAAACATACATTGGTGCACTCTCCACCTGACGGATGAGAGTCGCAAGCTGAAACCTCTAGGCCAACACTGCTTCTTTTGTGATTATATGTTTATACACATAACTTAATAATTACATATTCATACTACTGAAAATGTAACTCAATATTAAATGAATAGAAGATATTTGAGCGTAAATCTCTCATCTGTGTCAGATTAACTCTTTAAACATGAGAAACGATCGCATAATATTACACTCGGCATGACCCACTTTGGAAAACTCGGCAAACCAACTCAACAGACTTTAAATTTTTTATATTACATTATTTTGAAATACCTTAAAGATTTGCCTCATTTATTATTACTTCTTTTGGCCATACTTTAGTGTATATTTAAGACATTTTGTCATATTAGTTACATACTTGTTAAAGTAAGTCAGAGTGAGTAGTGAAGCTGTGACCCAGTATTAGCTTTATCTGCCGAGATTGATTTGATCTTGTTATTAATGGTAGCGTTCCTACTGAGAATCATTCTTTATTGGCGTCCATTTACGCTTTGATTCGATTTTTATATAGCAAATATTAAAATGTTTATACTAAACTAAACTATTTGTAAGTAAAATACGCAATGCATTTTGTTTAATTATATAAATATCTACACATAATTTTTTTTATTAAGTTTTCCATACTCTCTACAAGTAAAATATGATACATTAATAATTCAATATTCTTTTTAATTTTTTTTCTAAGGCACTAGCTCGTCAACGACGCCCTATATTACGTGCAACTGAATCCGTCATGCCTGGGTTATTAAAGTTATTTTTATTCTGAGTTGAAGTGTAGTGAAGTTTGTCTCAAGTGACCAAAAGAATAGAGAAAAAACGCGACTCTTAGACCGCTGTCAGCTTTTTATTTTCACGAGCGCACGTAAATTATTGTTTTCTCGGCAATACCAAGATTGGCTTCAACTGGCCTCGAGCCAGGCTCGATCGATTTTACTTGCAACTTATTATGTCACTAAGTTCACGCTGTGCGTTTTCTTACAACGTTCGATCATGTGAAGCCTGTAATACCTTAATCCCATTAAATATGATCGATACTTTTGTGCCTTTGAATAATAAATGAATTCGTTTATTTGATGTGCGAGGTTTTTATGTGTGGTAATAATAATATTAATAACCTTAAATAAATTTTAATACGTGCAAGTTACTCTTGTCATTTATATTAAACTTTAAGTTTATCCAACAACCTTATCTTGCTTGCCTTAAGTTAAAAACTAACATATCAAATCTTCAAATTGCTCAAAATAAAGTAATTAAATTGCTTTTCCATTACCCATACTTAACTTCCACACAAAAAATCTACACAGAAACAAAACTTATGAATATAAAACAATTATTTCAATAGAATACCAGCTTATTAATCTACAAAATTTTAAATGACTGCATACACATTAACATTACATTCACTAAAATAAATCAAATTCAAAAGCGCAGTTCACGACGCCCTCAAAATTTAATTATACCTAAGTATAGAACCAATTACGGCAAAAAAACATTGAGCGTTGGGGGAGTAGTGCGGTATAATAGACTCCCACAAAATATAAAAAGTGCAGGTAGCCTAGCAATATTTAAATCAAGATTAAAAGACCATCTATTGAGTGATGCAAATCTACAGAAAGGAAAGTTCATCCAAGTTCTACCAAGTTTCTTTTTTTTTTTTTCTCAACTTACCAATTGTAACGTTAGCATATAAGTGTTCTCATGTAAGTGACTAATGTCTTTTATGAGATTAAATGTCTTTAAACCTAAGTTAACCTTTATACGCGCCATGTCCAACTTAAACAAGTCTAGTTATTATAAGTATAGTTTGCATTATCAAAGCAAATCAATATTATATTTCGCCCTCATATGTTTTGTTTTCATTGTAAAGAAATGTAGCTAAAGTCAAATAATTAGAACGAGTCATTTTCTAAGTAGTATTTTTTTTTATCAGATCTGTGCCGAATATATTATTTCTAACAAAATATAAAATAATTAAATGAAATTACAATATGGTTCCTTGACCTCACTTTCAATCTTTGATCGTTTTCTTTTATTAGGTAAGTAGCTGATCAGCCCTCATGTCTCGAATCATAGAGAATATAATCTTTCTTCACAATGCTTATCGGTCAAGCAACTGATAATAGCACAATAGAGAAAGAAATATATTTTAGAGTCGTCCTCTAAACCTCTGGACAACGCTGCTCTGTAGAATGCTGCTGCAAGTATTGCTTTGTTTCAAATTATACCACTATGATTTGAAGAAAAAAGATGTAGGATAAAGTTTACGTAAACGCAAAAGCAAATAACACAGTCTATTTTGTTGGAACGACGCAAAAAGCTGTCGTTAGTCAGTTTTTAGTTTTCTCGTATAAGCTCAGACTCGTATTAAAACTTTGTGGAACAGCGTTTTTATATTTTACTACAAAAAATTCAATTCTTAAATATTTTCAAAGTAAGTTTTGTTTCTCGCGTTGCCGACAGCTTTTCAGTAGGTTTCTTTATTTTATTACGTGCAAGGATTTTAATGATGTTCGTATTAAATTTAATTAACAAATAATCATTTGTCTTGCATAAGGCTCAAAATTTGTAAACTGCTCTATTAAAGAAGTGATAATAAATAATATTTAAATAATCATTAGATAACAAATGCTCGGAAGAAATTATATTAAATCCTATCGCCACACGTGAGAATGTTTAATGAACTTTATTTCTCATTACAAAAAAAATATTTTATTTACATAAGAAACTTAATTTTAATAGGTATGTACGAGCGAAATACACTTCGCCATTAGCCGTCCCAATTTTTGTCAACTATGTTTAAATTTAGTATATATATTGTTTAGATAGTTAGATCGACCAGAAATGCTAAGTCACATCTCCATTTTGAGTCACTTAATTTAGATCGTGGTTTATCTTTTATTTTGATAAAGTCTACTAACTCATTTCCAAGGGCATAAAAATGTTAAAACGAACATTATTCTTTTTATCACAATAAAAAATAAAATACGTTTATTATGGAACATAAGATCATCATGGTATCACTTATTTCAACGTCATAAAATTCGAGCCTGTTGGCATCTGAGAAAAAAAGCCGGCGTAAAAAACTCTCGGTACTCTTTTTCAAAAAAAGCAAATCATCAAACAATTCTACAATATTTAAAACAAATATAGCAAATTAATTAGAAGTAGCCTGCCCAGCACTAGTCCCAGGCCCTTTTATCAACTAGATAATCACTAACTTTATAGTAAGCCTTTATACACAGCTTTTCTTTAATACATTTCTTAAATTTAATAAAAGGCAGAGATAAAAGAGCTTCTGGGATTTTATTAAAGAAGAGTATCCCTTTTCCCAAAAAAAAATTACTAACTTTAGACAGTCTAGTACGTTACGTTGTTATGTTCAGCTGATACTTTATCCAAAAACGTCTTGAATTGATGATGGTCCAGCTTTGGGATCGAATAAAGTTCATGGTTTTCACTACCGCATTCATTACATTGTGGATTCGAATGGACTTACAACACAAGTTCTGTTGGTGTTTATCTATGATAATATTATGTATTGTCATTTAACTGTGGTGCTTTTACATTCAAAGTCAGATGAAACCTTTACGTAAGCTGCCATAGAAGTCGTTGCATCAGTGTATACTTCAATTTAGATGGGCAAGCCAAAACTTGTGAATATCTTTTGAACTTCAATTAAAGTATCTTCTCCTGTAGGGGTTCTTCTTAACGGCTGTAAACCAAGCAATTCCCAAGTAACAGTGAACTTCTTTACAAGACCTCGAATAAATACAGCCAGTTAAGCTGTATCAGACAGATCGGTACTCTCGTCTAATGCTATGAAAATGGATTAAAAACCAGCTATACGGTCAGTCAATGTTGTTTTTAAATCACAAGCCATCGTCGAATAACAGTTCGTCTTGATGAAAAATTTTTTTCAAATTCAATTTTCTTTTCAGGACACAAAATACCGCAAACTTTTAATGCCTTTGCTAATTTTGAGATAAGTATTTAACTAGCTTTCACAACATTATCAAGTTGTGTTATTTGTTTACGACATTGCTGTTTTTTCAAATTTGCGGTAAGCTTCTGCATTTTGTCTGTTCTTAAATGTCCTGTCTGTGAGAGCAGCGTAGTATGCTTATTTGAGAAATGCCTCTTTACATTGAATACATTCATTACTGAAAGGGATTCATATCACAGAAAACAAATAGGCTTACCATTGTTAGATAAAAAAGAATTCTTCAGTCCATTTTTCTTGAAACTGGTGACCCTCTGTATTTATTCACTGATAATATTTTTAATAATATCGGTAAGACGGAGCATGTATTGACGGTTGCCGCACGAGTAAAGGAACGGCAACGAAGTTTTGATTTAAAAATAATTTATTTAAATGAAAAGATGACAGCACTTCATTAAGAACTAAATAATAATCAACTTAATATGTATTTCCTCACAGATTTATACATTTAAAATCATTTACTAAGTAGTCGTCGTTGCTGACGCACAACCTACATTTGATTTAGTGCTAGCAAAGCATATATGTATAGGGTT
The DNA here is from genome assembly GCA_028984075.1 of Pieris mannii. NCBI lineage: Eukaryota > Metazoa > Arthropoda > Insecta > Lepidoptera > Pieridae > Pieris > Pieris mannii. The sequence continues at coordinate 7,722,173 of CM054777.1, forward strand.
TGTACTCTTAACTCACGCACTAGTCTGCACCCATATATTATATAGATGATTTTTAATATTAATTAATAATGGTATATTAAAATAAGTCTGGACGAGCAATTTAATGTATGAATAAGAAATAAAGAGCAAAGTTTTGGTCCAACATAATACTGGTTAGAGTAGTAAGTTTAGACTTCGTAAGCTCTGAAACTTTTTCATTAACCGCTTGTACCCATTTGCGGCTCAAACTGACAGCTTTATTTATGTCATAAAGTAAAAAGTAGATGAAGTAAGTATTACACCCAGTGTTTACCCCTCATATGATAGATAAATAATAATTATGGACTTAACCATTTTGATGCAACTTTCTTAAAGCTCAGGTTTTAAAAGTTTTACGCAGAGGTGGTGGTTAAATGCATCGACCTTGAGAATTTCACGGTATCAGAGATTCTGGATGAAGCGGCAAAAAAGGTCATAATAATAATCAATAATAAACTCAGTAATGTGTTAATCCCATTATGGTGTAATGTTTGTGTCTAAGGCCCAGCACACATGGTGAAACGCAACTGCAACGAAACTGCAACTACTAGTTACTTTTGAGTTTCATTTGAGTTTATGGCATAGATACCTTTAAGAGACAACACACGTCAAATCAAATCAAATAGTTTATTTGCTAGAATAGTGGTACAATTAGCTACACCTCAGATCCGCCACATATAAATAGGCATGCAAATGTCATCTTAATTTATAATGTCATATATTATAATACAAACAATAGTATCCAAGTTAAGTAAAGTATTTAAAATCTGTGTCAAACTTATAATCTAGATATTCGTTCACGCTATAAAACTCTTTACACTTTGCCTTTAAAAATTCAATCAAAAATTCATATAACAAAAATTTGTAATTATATTAAAAATATATACAAACCTAAAAAATAGTTTTTGTAATTTTACAATTTTTATACAACAGTCGTGGTCAGCGACTTACACTTCAATTACGTCGCAACTAGTTTGAAACGCGTTGCAGATCAGTTGCTTTGAAACCAGCGTGCAGGAAACTCGTGTCGGATTTGGCGTCTTTTCTGTTCAACAAAATGGCTGACGACGAAAATAAAAACATCAATTCGTATTGGAAGTTGAGAAGCATCCTTGCTTGTACAATACAACACTTTCAAGCTACTCTCGCAAGAATGATACTGATAAAGCATGGGAATCGGAATGATTGTGACTAATTTCATCATATTTAGGTTGCGGCGTGTGTGGAAAACGTTTGAAACTGGTTTCAAACCTATTATTTCAAAAGGGTTTCGTTGCAGTTGCGTTTCACCATATGTGCTGGGCCTAACACGATTATTCAATGCTCTTAAATTAAATGTTATCATAGCGGTAAGAGTCATTAGCATAGACACTAGTGTAATCTCATGTCTATTGTGTGAATTGGCGTATTAGCGAGTTATGCGTTCAATTGTCTAAATCTGCAGCCGAATGTTAATGCGTTAATATGTGAATACAATTCAATTGAATCGGTGATCGTCGATATTCCACAATTATGCCCACTATTCAATCGGATATAATTATTAGTTACAATTTTCTCGTGAATATTTCGGATGGTTTTAACAAATTTGTTGTGTTTAAGACGATGATGTATAATAATTTTATTAACTCCCGAGTATAGTTGTCTTCTGTGTAGTTTCTATTTATGTAATTCAAATTTATACACCTTCAGGAACAGTATCCTTAGTACTATAGGTGACGGTACTTGGTCGCAAATTGTTAAGCAATTTGAGACACATGAAAATATGTGTGAGCTGACTTCACTTACGTATTATTTTAAAGTTACTAAAAGTAGTTTAAAGTTGTACTTACTAACTTAAATTGATTTTTATTATCTCGTTCAGTCACTATATTGAATCGTTGAATGTTCGAAATCCAATCGTATATAATAATAATACGAAGAAATTTTCTGTTTGTTTTAAGAATATTTTTTATATAATAAAATTTGTGGTCAGCCTCAGTCAGGTCATTATAGTAAGGTATGTATCACTGTTATGAAAATATCAATCAAAACTTTTTCGTAAATTACACAAATCATAGCAAATTGATTCGCACGAATATTTTATAGTATTCAATTCATCAATTTCAGACGATTACGAGAAATTTAACATAAAAGGTAGCTTCTGTTTCCTCGAATGTATTAAAAATGTAATAAAACGCGACACAATGCGTAGGATGTTGGGACGGGCCGAGGGATTACTCCCTTTTAATATCTAAGCAAAAACCTTTTTAGTATTCCTTTGATTATCATAAAACTCAGAAAAAGATTTCATGTCATATATGTAATTAAGATTTAAGCAATCTTATCATCCCTTGCCTATTTTTAAATAACAAACAAACCCAAAATTCGTCGTCAAACAAGTCGAATCATTTTTATATGGGAATTATTAGATATATTTTCTATTGCATCCTTTACAAGAATTCTTTTGCTGCTCAGAGGGCCATTGCATTGTCTACATTGTTAGCTGATGCGTTATACGACGAATTTGACGGTTCGGAGTACGGAGTATCAGTCGAAAAGGGACACTATACTAGATTGTGCGTGGTATATGCATAATAAGTAATTAATTAATTAAGTTAAAAATCTCTTACTCACTTCTTATAATTTATTTACCATATTAAACGCTACATTTTTATAAATGGTCATTACGAGTTTGAGACTGCAGATACGAACTACACGACTGTCTGTAGTCTTTTGCATTGAAAATAAGAACGCTTATAATAATTAATCAGTTATTAATTAGTTTGGCGATTCTTATATTTAATATGATGTAGTCTACAAACCTTGGGCTTGGTCTCAGATTGCATCCGTTTCTTCGATCGTTTTCATTTTCCTAGACAAGTAGGTGATCAGTCTTCTGTGTACTTCTTGTGTCTTGATCATCGACTTTTTGGTTTGAGACAGTTTCCTCGCGATGTTTGTTGCGAACATAGAAAGAAAATTGGTGTGTAGTGATTCAAACGTACTACCACAGGGATGAGGTTCGCTATAACCCAACAAAAATCTTTTAATTATTGGAATAAACAATAATTTCAAATATAGGTCAATGTTTTTCATTAAAGAGCATATTTCATAGACAATGGTAATTATTGGTTAACCAAAGTTACGAACAATTCGTTACAAACAACGCTGCAGCGGACATTACGAGCTGACTAATAACAACTCTACACCAAACAAGTTTAAAACAAACCTTGTTAACGAAAGCTTTAGACCACAACTTGAAAACATGTTTGAAATCCTAGTTTGTTGTCATAAAGATAAAAATAAAAGAGAAATGATAGATTTATGAACCTGCTGCGTTGCGATGGCATGTGAAGTAATTACATATTGTTATAAATGGTTGTATATTCAATTTCTAACAGAATTTAAAAAAGGTAATCGAATGGCTGGTGTTACTATTCTTAAGTATTTACGTAAAAATAAAACGTTTGTTTGGTAAGAATATGGATACCAAGTAGTTTTAATACAAATAAATAAATAATAATTTTAAATTATTTAAAATCTATATATTTATATAATTCTACTTTACGTGTGTATGTCACTAAAGGCCACTTAAACAGCTGGACCGATTTGATGATTTTTTGGGTGGTGCCTTGGATAGTTTAGATTCACAAAACAGCCCGGCAGATGGCGCTGCAGTGGCCAACTATTTTATTTATCTATACAGCAAATTAACAGATGGTAATTATGCTTCTAAACGGCTGGATAGATGACAATATTTCTTAAATAATAATAATCGTTTATTTACCATGAGAGTTGGCAGATCGATTAATATTAAAAATCCTCAGACATACAAAGTATTCATGCAAATATCATATTAATTTTCATAATGTCATATAATAAGAACATTTGTCATAAAATTGAGTTATTGTGTGTCTTTAAGTCGAGCCTACAATGATTTAAATTATTAGATATGTTTTTTTTATATAAGACGTGTGTAGTGGATAACGTCTATCTGGATAGTTGTTTATAAAACTTAAAAAATAAGCGTTTGTTTAATTTAGATTTTTATAATAACTATTAAGATATTCAGTCTTTATTTTATGGCTTACCATACCTTAATTTTATATTATAATGCGTAGGACAGGCAGTTCACTAAATAAATATAACAATAAAATGCTTATGTAATCTTAAACAATATAAAAAGAAGTTTACTTTTTTTCCAGGTAAGGAGCGTTAAAGTCAGCTATATTGAGTTTCCTCCAAAATAAATTAGAGAAGTACCTGTCTTATCTACTTTTTAACCAAAAATTTTTTTAATGACGAATCTATAACATAATCTATCTAATCTATTCATGATTGTACTGGTTACGTAAACCCTATATATTCCTAGATTACATATATAATAATATAAATATGCCTTCATGCATAAAGACAATTTGAAAACATCTAGACAACTACCTAGGAATCATTAATTATACATAACAGCACTTGCCTAAAACCTAGGGCTGTGACTAGTTCATAATTTACAAACTATTTACTCATAATATACCCTAATGCGTCATTGGGTTTTTACCTTCGATTTTGTTATGGCCTCTGACAGTAATTAGTTACTTTTCCATAAACAAAAGAACTACCATAAATAGTAGAATAGCAAGTTTGTTTATGACACATAAAATATATTTGTGAGCGCGGTCAATGACGGGGCAGGCTGGCGCCGAGCCAAGGTGTATCGATTGTTTCTGTTCCAACAATATCTGTACTACAACTGACTCACTCCAAATTGTATGCAATATTTGTAGGCTTTATCCGCAGATTACGTAATGTTTAAGTAGAAGTAAAATTAGCCTCTTGGCTATTGAAACACGAGGAACATATGTCTTCACTGTCTTGATGTCTGCGTATATGTGAAAAAAAATTGACCAAAAGTGAACCAATACGGCCTGCTGCAATTATATTACTAAAATTTTAAATTTTAAACCATTTTTACGAACATTAGTATATTTTACCTTTATTCTTCATTTTATTATCTTTAAGGAAAGTTAGCTATTCTAAATACAATTTAATATGTCTAAATGAAAGCGATAATCTAAAAAATACCGAATGGGTTTAAAGAGCTTTCATCAATAGATAGTGTGATTTCATAAGTAGTTAGCCGTTTTATTATTATTTATGTCAAGTGATTTAACGAAGCTGGATTACCAATTTCCATTACATATTTATTACATTTATATTACACATTATCGAGATTCTCGTATATATTTTAGCTGCAATGGAATTGTGACATCTCGCCTCCATGCCATCTGAATATGAATGGCCTAGTTACAAGATAGTTGCGCTTGTTTATGCTAATGTCTATCTACAGTAAATCGATGAAGGTGTTAAGGCTTTGTAAGGGTTACTGTGGGTTTCAGACTGAAGTTCGAGAGCTTAAATAGCTTATGTAAGTATCGAGAAATTATAGCCCTTGTTTTTTATACGGCGTGTTGCCCACACAATTACGTTACTGTTTTAACTCAATTTTGCGAAGAAAAGTACGAGTGTGGATAAATATACGTAAATAAATAAAAAATAGTACTACTGCACCATCACTACATTTAATACATTATCTCTGATTGCAGCCCAGCTCCTGTATTTAAATCTTAACCTTTTAATCATCTTGGTATTGCCATTTCAACAAAAATAAAACCTTTTATTGGTTTGTGTAAATTCATTTCCAGAAATAAATCCCTGAAAGTATAAAATGTGTGCTCGATTTGCTAATAAATCGTCGAGTGCAGTTAATTTGTAAGGTTGACACGTGCAACGGAAGCGCTACGGATATAGGATAAGAAACAATTTGTTCCTGAAATTCTCAGTTATTAACTGAAGGTCTCGTGCGCAGATTAATTTAATGATAGTTTAAATTTCACAAGTAAATAATAAAGTCACTAAATATATATAATAAATTAATAACATAAATAGATGTAGTAATTAGAAATTAGTATTCATAACGTAATTAATTGTAAAACTCATACGATTGTTGAAAAACAGAGCGCTATGATCGCCAACAAACTGTCATACAGTTTGGCGATTTTTTTATATTGTTATAAATGTTTATCCTTGTTCTGATAAAATAAAAATAAAAAAAATCTCGTGTCACGGTGTTTGTCATTAAACTCCTCTGAAACGGATCGTGAAAAATTGTATGCATATTGGTTAGGTCTGCGAATTCGACAACATCTATTTTTCATCCTCCTAGTTTATATTCTGTTATGATACGGCATAATGCCACACCAGTCATATAAAAATATATACCATCTTTAATTTTTGCCCCTCAACGATCAACCCTTATTTTTTATTTGTAAGTAAATATGAATCGCAAAATATGGTACTAAGTGTAAAACTCGAGTGGAGTGCGAATATATTTTACAATTTATTCCTTGAACTCTGAGGATAGAAATTTAAAATAAATTAGTTAAAATTAGTTTAGGTTTTTATTCCGGAAAACTGACCATTCTCTCTGGGAAATAGAAAAAATGTTCCAGATATTGGTATGTAGTTATTAATAAGGTAAGGTAAAAAAAATTATAAGGGGAACTGAATTTCGCGAGGGCAGCTAGGAACATATAAAACAGGAGATCTTTATGAATTGTTTTTAAAAGTATTACTAATCTAAGTGATTGCTTTAGAAATAACCCCCTAATATAAAATACTTATATCAGTTATGGTGAGATGTATTCGCGTTCCACGCCATACATTTTACATATAGTCCTTTAATAAGGTTGCTTGAAGTAACTTTCTGCGAATACATCATTCCTACATGATTACAATATAATTCATGCAATAGACGCCTCTATTTTGTATTGATTCAATGTGAAGGAAGATAGACATGGAACAAACAATGTAAATTAATATACGGCGCGACGCTACGTCGCCGTTGGAAAATGCCAGTACCACAATAGTTCGTAAATAAAATGTTTTTCTCATAATGATTTTTATAAAGAGAAGTAACTTTATTCGTGTATAGAGTAGTGAAACACACAAAGCTTGTAATGTATACAGGAACAGATTTCTGTAGTTATCAAAATTTAAACGTGTACCTTCGTTACATTACACTCGAATCAACAATCTATGTATTTTAATAAGATATAAAAAATAAATCAGTGGCGCTACAACCTTTTTAAGTCATGGCCTCAGATTTCTGAATCTGTTTCATGATCATTTTTAAATCTAATAGGCAAGTAGGTGATCAGCCTCCAGTGCCTGACACACGTCATTGACTTTTTTGGGTCTAAGACATGCCGGTTTCCTCATGATGTTTTCCTCCACCGTTCGAGCAAATGTTAAATGCGCATATAGAAAGAAAGTCCATTGGTGCACAGCCCGGGATCGAACCTACGACCTCAGGTATGAGAGTCGCACGCTGAAGCCACTAGGCCAACACTGCTCTTTTAATAAGATAAAGTTGGAATTAATATACACAAATCTTTTCTCAGTCATGAGAAAGTTTGAAAAATTGTGTATGTGTGATTTTGTACAACAGTTATTTGTTCGTATGGAATCAGTAATGAACGTATTTTGCCCATGAAGATATGGTACCTACTATAAATTTTAAATTGGCTATTTTTTCTTTCAGTTACCTTATTGGACATTCATTTAAGTACTAAACACAAACATTCAAATTTTAGTACTAAAATTTGGCAAAAAGCAATAGCTACTTATATTGTATAAATATATCACGTCATCATAATGTCGTCAGATAAACACTTAAACAAATTTTCATTTTGATAAAAATAGAGTTGAAGTCTTTGCTCACAAGAGTTGGTACGATCATAATTTCGTATCAAGTCGACAGGTGAAAGAGAAATATTGAAAAGGTTCAAGCTTCGCTTATCAAAGGCGAAATTAAAATTTTTAGATTAGTAAATATTCTTCATGTATGTAATATATTACAGTAAAATTACAATATTTACCGTGTGTCACCAAAATAAGAAATCGTTTGTCTATGGAATTTTCGGCAATAAACGGATTTCTAGATACATAATTGTGCACTTGAGTATCGTTTAAGCCCTCAATAAAGCATACCGGTTATTCCGTAGACGTCTACATGATAAGCATTTGTAGAATAATTCAATTTCAAATTTCAATAATATAATACAAGAGAAAGTTTACAAAAATATATATTTATATAAAAAAGTTCTTTAAGGTTTTGTTGCACAGCTGTCCTCTTGTATAGCTTGCCTTTGGCACAAAGACCTCCTCCAGCAGTTTCCAGTGCTTCCTCTCCGTGGCAAGTCTTTGCCACAGAGGACCGGTAGCTTTTATAAAGTCATCAGCCAAGCGCTCACATGGTCTTTTTCTCCGTCGTTTGGTAGGTTGCAGAATAATACAGTCATAAAAAAAATAGGAGGCCAAATTCCAAAGTTTAAAATTTAAAGTAAGATCATTCGTCGCAAATTTTGATAGCTTATCGCTACACCTATTCAATGGTCGCAGTGAAAACTTGCAAAAATAAAAAAAAACTAGCGTTAGCGTAAATTTAAAGGTTTAGGTTCTCTCAAACTAATATACATTTTTATGAAATATTTTGGTATCAATATTTTATAGTAAACTTGACACTTGAATTATTGTTAAGAATATATTATTAAGAAATATATTTGTTGCCTTATATTTGTATGTATCTTGACAGAAAGTATCAATGCATTCAAATGGAATAAAGAATTTTAACGAAGTTTAACATAATTTTTGAAATGGAAATGTGTAAATAAAATTTCACAGATACTGAACGAAATTTTATAAGGGACTTTCTGCGTCATATATTATTAATACAATATCATCACACATGGGAAAACGACATATTTACGTATGATGCGTGCAAACATACTGCGATATGAAAGTCAAGATCAGAAGTACTCGGAAATGTGTATCGTATATATTGAAATAAAATTCTTACTTACATTTCAGAAATTATGTTATGTAAACTCTTATAAAACTTTTTTTACGTTCAACATTGTTGTTATTCTGTCGTCTTACTAACTTAACTATTCATATTTATTTCACGGAGTTTGCTATTTCGTATCATATCCCTTTGAGTAAACTGGAAACCGGTTGATAGTTTTTTACATGTAACTAAAGAATTTAATAATAGTATAAATCTACAACCATGCCGTTGAATTCTACGACAAGTCACGCCTACGCTACGAGATTGCTACGCTTTAGCTACAACTCAGAGAATTGCCGTTATTCTTATTCACGGTAAGGCCTTATTTGGGTAATGAATATTATTGTTTCCTTTATTTATGTTCAAATTGACTCCAGTGCCATGGTTAACGGGCGTTAAGTTTCACGTAATTTTAATGGAATTTTTAATATGGAAGTATTTTACCTTTGTCTGCATTCATTATAACCCCTGTATAAGCCAATTATGTTTAATGAAAAATTATTGAAATAGTTCTTGTATTGACGTTAGTTATTATACAGGCGATCTGACATCAAAGCCGGTTTCAATGCCGCATTACCACGTTTAATCCACTATCCTGTAATTGGTATACTCGCTACCCGATAATTGCTTTCTATGGATCGATGCGTTGCATTAATTATACTTAACATGCATTATTATCCACATAATAATTAAATTACACATGTTGGCACACGTAAGGTCGGTCGGTAATAATTTATGACTAGTTTCATTAGTGTAATTTGGCGTTGTGGCAAAATCGGGATATTCCTTTTCAACTTATACTTGTTAACAAACAATAAAAGTTTAATAAAGTTTAACTTTTCTAGAGAGAATATGTAATTAAAACAATGTTCGAACCTGCAATTTATAACTATCGCTTAAACAAATAAACTGCTTTTAATATAGTACCCAGCAATTAACATGGAGGGTAAATACGTTTTTAGAATAATTGCTAGAGGAAAGCTCTAATACATTTGTGTAGAAATAAATTGCTACGTGTTCTTTTGCCAAACTGCCTGAGAGGTTGTTGACCTTCAACTGAAGCTTTTTAGTTAATTTGTACTTTAGTGAGTCTGATTGTCGGACTTAATTTGTATACATCCATAGGGTCGAGATATATAATAGTGGTGCGAGTCGCACGTTGAAGCCACTTGACCAACATTGCTGTCAAAAATAACTACAAATGACAGAAAGTAAACTTATAATTGGAATTAAAATTTTAAACGTCTTAATTATGTATAACTTGTTGGAGGCTATATAAGCAAGAAAGAATTACTTACCTGTTACCTGAACGTTTAATATTCCACAAAAGAAGAAAGTTTAACTTATATATATAAGTATAATTGCCAGCTATCAAAATCGTTTCAACTTTCTACTCCTAAGTGGTAGATAACGTATAACAGTTTTAGTTATATAGCGAGTGCCCGTGACCACATCGTGTAATCAGCCAAGTCATTACAGTGAAGCAAGTAATTGGGGACATTTGTATGCGAATGTCTCACGGATTCACAGACACGGGCTTGGGGACTGGAGCTTTGTTTAATGTTTATTCAGCTGAATGTATGTGTAGATTACGGTTTTACGAATGTAATGGCAAATTTCTAATGTATGTTTATTGTATTGTAAGACTATGAAATTTTATAATAGTAACAGGACTTTGTCTGCAAGCACCCTTCAAGAACATTTCGTTATATTGTATTTTGTTTAAAACAATTTTAATAAATGTCCTAAAAGTAACCACTTGTGGTTGCCTGGAAGGCCGCCAGTTGCCCTCCTTTTCATTTAATTATGTTTAATTTTTATATTGTAATGTAACGAAGTGTTAATAAATAAATATATAACCAGCTATTGCTAGTCAATTGAATAGCGTTCGCCTTGCGTCATGTTCTTGGACTAGGCTGCTCTTAAAAATTGGTGAATGGTGGATTTAATTTACATAATCTATATGCTAAACTTAGTAATATGAAGACCAGATATTCGCTGTATAGTATATCTCAGTCGCTAGCGGTCGAGTCTAGTGTTTAAGTATCGTATCTCATAAGAGCCAATGGCAACAGCCTATAGACGAAAATTCACATTAATTATATATTTTATGTAAAAATAATAAGTTTAACTAATATTACTTATTATCGACTTATCATCACCGTAATATTGCCATCTATTAGTCACTGAGTGATTCATGAGCTTCTATTAATTCGAGTTATTTATAAGAGCCAATTACTTTCCTACATGAAACCTAAATTACTGAATTGATCGACGACGAAACTATACTCTCTACTCGACAAGTATAAAAGTAATTTTAAAGTAAAAATTGGTAAAATTCCGTTAGGTAATATAAAATGTGAGTTATTAAATTGTAGGAAGGAATCCCTAACGAGCGTCTCCTTTGAACCGCGGAACATCGCAAAAAGCTATCGAAGTATTCAGAAAAATATTAAAATTCATTCGCAAAAGGCGTCTGTTGTTGATATTGAAAGTGACTTGTTGACAGCATTTTAAAGTATTATTCTAAATAATAGGGATGGATGAACCTTATAAATAAGGTAAAAATCTTAAAAAGGATTATTAGCTTTTACATTTATTTATGATAAACCTGTCTGTCTTTTTGTTATTAAAAGAGGTGAAAATGCGCTTACGCAGTTCCGCGCCATGGATTCATCATTCATCAGCTTGTCGCGGGGACTGTGGGCTGCAAATTCCTCTGCTATTCAGAGGAGTAGCGAGGCCCCCCATTTATATCACCGCAGCCCTTCACACGACCTTAAATTGGACCCTCTGGGTTTGCCAGGAATTTAACCCAAGGGACCCGGTTTAATATCCGAAATAGAGAGGTCATTTACGACTTGCGGTTCCGGCTATTTGAGATCGAGACCCCAGCCTTGAACCACCAAAACTCTCAAAACTGTCTGTCCTAACGTGTGTCTATCCTACCATGACTTACTAAACCCTTTACTTCGATCCAATTTTTATACTCAGTAATGTGATGCAGCGATAATTCTGACCCAGGTCAACACTAAAATATTTATTAGATTTTAGTGTAGACCTATGTCAGTATATATACAAGCAATATTTTAGTGAAATAACATAGAAAACTTAAATTGAATACGTCCTTATCTATAGTGTGCACTATGAGAGGGACAATAGATTGAAAAGGGACCCGATCCTTTAGTACTATTATATGGCCGAGCTTTGTTCCTGTTTCAATTCATTGCCAGTACGCATTTAGCTCTTATCAGTACATATCATTTATAATATAGCCACTTTAGTTTGAACTCTGCACACATAAAACGCTGGTCACGTTGTGATATCTTTATAACTTTGAGACTTCGTGATTATTTTATTTATATCTTTTAGTTTATGAATTAAAAAAGGCCTAGAAATTCGTTTACTAGTTTTATCGAAAACCAGTGGCGCTTTAACCTCAGGCTGAAGCTTCAGGTCAGGGCCTCAGAGTATTTATCGGTTTCGTCATCATTTGTTTTTCATAATATGTAAATGTAAGGTTTCTTTTCTAGTATAGTTATATCGCCACATAGCATAAGTAATTTCTACATACAACACATGACATGTGACTCTCACTCAGTAGTACTTCAAGGGATTGCAGATTCTGAAGTCGTTCGAAAATATTTCGTAAATTTCTTTAGTAGCATCTCGACTTTCGTGTGCACCGTGTGGTTTACAAGGCATTATAAAACATTTTCATTTTATTTATTACATATTTATACATTAATAATAATAATAATCTTTATTTTATTTTCTCACAAAAACTTTATACATGATAAGTTACAACTATTTATTAATGTATGTAAATAATTGTCAGTCTTCTTTTGAGGGATAGTTATTGTTTATGTGAGTCTGATGCCTGCTAAAGGTTGAGCAGTTGTGTTACAGGTCATCAGACCTCCACTAATTCGGATCGACAAAAGATAATAAATAATAGAGAATAGACAATTATGGTTATAGTAGGTTGTACCGTTAACAAAATAAGAAAAAATATACATTTTACTACAATAGTATATACATAAGGAATGTATATATTATAATGAAATCACATTTAATACTCAAACTATATAATGATATGATATACGAATTAATATTACTACAATGAAATACATACACAAAGTTAACTCATTAAAACGTGTTCGGTTTTCGATTAAATATTAAAATAAAAGATAAAATATGAGTGTTTGTAACCGACAACATTTTGGTTACATAAAGTGTCGGCAATCTCTGTGATGAATGTGCCTGAAAGATGAAGGGATAATTGTCTAGATGAGTTATTGGAATTGTTCTTCTTTTTCATATTTATGAAAAGACTATCACTTAAGGGTGTGACGGATTATTTTCAAGTTATTTGTTCTTGTGTCTCTGCCTTAATCTTATGCGTGGTTTATCTTTAATCTTTATTTTAATAGGACTTTTATTAGTATGATAAGACCGGTTGACGGGGTTAGTTTATTAACGAGGTGTTTAGTTTTGTGTTGCACACCTGACTTAAACATTTTTGAGTTGATCGTCATACTTGCTTTATAAGAAGACCATAAATAACATAGACGGAAAAATGTGTCTACTCCAAAATAATTACTGGACTGGACAATTATTAGTCATAATAAAAATCGATAGAGATAGATCGTTAGAGAATCGATAGATAAATATCTCATTGTTAATTTATTTTGGAACTTGCTTCATATGAGTAGAAATTTCTGTTGACGTACCTTTCCTACAAAATTTGTATACAGAGAATTCTGTAAGCTGTAAAATTTTGAACAGCATCATACAGTTATTGTTAACTTTACAAATGTAAATGTTAAATGTCCATAAATGAAATTATAATAGCAGTGATTTCGCCAAAGGCATTAATGATATTTATTTTCATTCAAGTAAGACAGCTTAATGTTGCTTTGTCAGCAAAAATAATATATACTTGCGCCACAAATATTACCGTTCGTCGCGACTATAACGTTATAAATGACATACCGTTGGTTAGAAAAGTGCATTTTCAAAATAACCTACTCCATTATTTATGAAACTCATTTCGCGTTTCCGGCGCGAGCGTATTTACGTATAACGTTAACCCGGCGAATGCGGATATGAGGGAGCGTAACGCCTTCCTTGATTTCCCTGATAACAGTTCCTTGAGAACCATTGAATGGTTAAATCTAAGGTAATTTATAAAGATGATATTTTAATATATCTTATTCTCTTTTGATTTTATGGCTATCTTAAATACATTGCAGTATTTGTATCTTTAAAATGTGTGTATTAAAATATTATGTTTGTCTCTGTTTGTCATAACATCCTTTACTTTATAGTTCTTTTTTAATTCACTGTCAAATTATAAAAGACGTATGTATGGTTAAGATGTTCTAAATATTTTCTGTCTCTATAAAATATATATATGTAAGTTGGTTCCCCTTTCAACGGAACATAAAAGATATACATATATTATATAACTGGCCGCTACATTAAATTCCTGAATGTTGTGTGTATAAGAGACTTATAAAGCGGGCTTTATGAAGTCGAGTCAAGCGAGGAATCCCGATAGAGATCGCTGTATTGAGACTTGAGTTATGATATTGAATAATTTATTTTTATGGTCTTCGATCCTTTTCCAATATTTCTTATAAAGTATTTTTCGATACGAGTTCAAATATATATAACATAAGAGAAAACTAGGATATTTGTTCATTAATTGGCATTCTTTGAGTTAGAACCATCTGGGTGGTGACATAAACAGACGCAAGGCAAACGTTGCGTTCGTATGAACGAACAAACACTAATTAACATGACGCATCCAGTAATAGACTATAGAGTCCTGTTGACCAATCACATCCAGTACCATACAATTATTAAGTTAATTAGTCCAGTGTTTTATAAGATTATTAAGTTCTATTCCGTTTCTAATCATAAAGCAATGCGGATTTATTTATTAATATATTTATTTTTGATATGTTTATGCATTTCATTTATTTATGTGATATTTTAAATTTAATTGTACAACATATACCGCTCATAATATATAACATATAAGTATCTGTAATAATAAAAGTAAAAATTTATTGCAAGAATATGGTACAAAAATATGTAAGGTGGTACAAATGTAAGTACGCATATTCTGCCACACTCAATGGCGCGCAAATTTGTCTATAAAGGCATTTTACATCATTAGTTTATTTTTATATGATTTGTATCGTACATATCATGCCATACATTATTAAATAAATATTACCAACACTGTCTAACGCAAGTAATCATTTATTGAATAATACATTTTTTCTAAAAGTTTCAATACATTTTTTCAAAAATACAAATCATTACTGGTTGATTTGTACTATTTATATTAAAATAATAAACAATTTTGTCAGTCAAGTTAGAACCATCATATTATTGTACCAACACTATATACTGCCAAATAATTAAGAATTTTATTATTGTAAATTTATATTAAACCTACCTATATACACTAAATGCATATTTAGGATTTAAAATAGTATAGGGCACAAACTACAATTACACGAGTTGAGTCAAGTAGAGAACAAAGGATTTTAACTCGAGTTTGAAATAGGAACGTGCGGTGTGTTAAGTGTAGTAAGTTTGTAAGAAGTATGTAAGTGGTAAGTCTCGGTGAAGCGGGCCACGTAATCACATAGAGAATTAACCTATATAACGAGTGGCCTTATTTACTTCAAACGTGTTTTATTTTAATGGTCATTTTGCTTTAAGCTAAGTATGCTGTGCAATGTATGTATTATAAATATCACTTTTTCGTCATAATACATGCATTTGAAACGTTTTTAGGTTTTGTAACGTCGTTATTGATTATTAAAAATATATTTATGCTTCTGATTTGCTATTACAATTAGAATATATCGCAGCGTCTTTCTGAACTAAACTAGAACTAAACGTTCTATAATAATGTTAAACGCGTGAAGGCAACAAAGAAACACATTCAAGAGTTCATGATAACAAATAATTGAGGTAATGAACATAAGGTTAGGTTAGGTTAGTGTAACAATTTCTTTAAAAATATGACAAAGTCAATCCTTTTTTTCGTAAAGAAGTTTCGAGATTCACGTTCTGATATTTAACAGACACTTCAAAGTTTAAGCTTGCTATACAATATTCGTTTTATTAATCTGTTCGTTAAGGCAAACATACAACTACTAATATTTGCTGTGTCAACAACCTAATATAGTAAAGAGCGAGAGTTTGATCTTGTTAGTGCATTGAGTCGCGATGTTCACTGAATCACATCAAAAGACATGCGAAGTTACTTCTACGCCTTTCAGCATTATTGACGTATGACGTATATTAGCATTAAAATAGTATAATTTCTATGTGTTTTATTTAATATGAAGTCTTATGAATTGAGTATTTTGGTGCCTCGGGATGCTTGAGGACTTTTAGTAACCTTTCAGCCCTCATAGTTTAAATTTATATGGGAAAAATACTACTCATACACTCTGACGCCTGTGGCGTACCAATCTCCTCCGAGCGCTTGGTCACTGCTGAGCGTCAGGATGCTCTCAACTCCGTTGTGGCTGATTACAAAACCTCTGCTTCTCTGAAAATGTACAATCAAGTGTAAAGTGTCAAATACTTTAATATCTAGGTTTTGTGAAACGTGGTCGGATCTTAGTATTATACAGCGTTCTCTTTCCTTTTATTTTTTGGTCATCGTGGACCAATGGATCGTTACATTGGAATGAGCAAAGGAAGGCCTCTGAGATATGGTTATGTTAGAATTACTCGGGATAATTTGAATGTATACATCCAAAGATTTATCCTATGGGCAAAGTAAAACTGTTAAATGCTCCATATATATAGAAAATCTCTGTCAACTGTGATTTACCTTAATGCGGCCGCGATAATCAAATCGATAGCAACCTACACTATCTACACTGCCCTATATTCGCATCGTCCAGGCACGACCTGGAGCAACAAATACAGGTGACTGTAGACCGTAACGGCCTACAGGACATGTTAATAAAGCACAGACCGTGCCTGGAACGGTTCTGTGAAAAAATCATTCTCTACATAAAGGCGGCAAACAAGACAGAAAGAGCGGGTCTCGCGAGGAATTGCGCCCCGGCTCGCCCATGAATATTGTTAATAAAAATATTACCGATGTAGTCGGGGCGTAATTCCCGACGCGTTAAATAGTAGCAGTGATATATAAAGTCCCTGGACACTATGACAGGGGAGTAGAGTGAACATTAATTAAAAAAAAAAAAACCTACAGCAATAAAACTATTTATACAATAAATTCTAAGAAATATACGAGAACTGTTAAATGACCCGAGGGTTCATTTATTACTGTTTAAAATACAATATTTCCTACTTCCCTTTACCCTGGAGCGGATATTAATTTTTGGTTATACTATTATATTATATAGTCAACAAGTTTGCTACAATCGTTGTTAATTATTGTGCTGCTATTGTAAAACGTAAACTGGGAATACAAAATATACAGTTTTATTGTAGCGAACTCGAGATTTTTACTTGTTTAACTACATTAACTTTTCTCGTAATTCTTTTGTTGCTATTTACTGCTATTGATTGTTTAAAATGGAAAACAGACTAATTATAGAAATTACTGAAATATTGGCATAGGTAGACCAGCATTATATTTTGAATAGGCTTCACTTCATTACATCATTTTGCTGATTATACCAAACAGAGTTTAAATAAATTAATATTAACAGTTGTGTTACCGATACTAGCAAAAAGTTCTAAGTTGATTGAATTGTTGCGATGGGATCGTATCAAGTTATAAATCACTGATATATAATATATTATTAAACTTGGACTAAGTCTTGTGTGAAGCTTACAACTAGATGAGCGATAGGGGATGGAGCCCAATCATTAATTAACTAACTGATCCGACAGACGTTGTGCTGTCTTATCTGTGAATATTTATTTCAAATTGGTATAATTATTCAAAAGCTTAGTGTTTATTATTGTGATGCTCTATTATCTGTGTTAAACTATATTATTTCGTATTATTTTATAACTGATTTGTTCGCAGTAACGTAAAATTAATAAAGTCGTTAAATTTTCTCAAATCTAATGTTCTGCTCAATTTTTCTTGATATTTTCTTCATGAAAATTCTTATAACTTTCTCCAACTCATAATCACAACAAAAAAGAAATGAAATTGTTCTTACCGGTGTGCGAATGCGAACCA
This sequence comes from Pieris mannii, assembly GCA_028984075.1. Lineage (NCBI taxonomy): Eukaryota > Metazoa > Arthropoda > Insecta > Lepidoptera > Pieridae > Pieris > Pieris mannii. Next base: position 7,740,277 of record CM054777.1, read on the forward strand.
CGGTAAAATTATCTTAAAATTAATAAATTTAAATAAAGATTTATTTTATATATATTTATTTCTTTAATAAAGCTTGTAGACAAGATACAAGATACAAGGCATAGGATCTTTTATAATATATGTTCAAAACTGCTATAATCATTCTTCAGAAAGTGTGTTAAAACTTGTAATATATTCTCGGTCTAGGCGAGACGTGAGCTGAATTAAGTTTGTTGTACGGATTGAATTTGTTGTGACTGCACTAAAAATATATGGTATTGTTTCTTAGAAATTCGTCTCATTGTTTCTCTATTCTGGAATACGAATTGGTTCGCAGTTTATTTGAAACTGTCTGGTGTAGGAATGAAAATGAAAAGAATGAATAAATTCATGTACTGACATAACAGAATAGTAGAAATGCTTCTACAGTGCAGACTTCAGTCAAAGACAGTTAATAATGACGTAGCCTCGTCATCAGCCAGAATATATCTAATGCCTAATTTTATGATTTTAAACTACTGACACATATTACTTTCGCTACTACATGTAAAATATAACCAGTACCATATATTATAAAAAATCTGACACTTCCGCTTAGCATTGAAAATTTTGAATCGTCATTAATTAAATAGCCTATCTTTCTAAGATTGTTCTTTCATACGTCGGTCTAAATTATATATTGTCTGCAACATTAATACTACCATCATTGTATTATATTAAGGTAATATACGTATGATATGCTTCCTAAAATATTTTCAATCGGCCTATATTATTTTCTCATATTATTTATCATGTTTTAATTGATCAAAAGTCATTTTTAAAGCTTAAATGAGGAACAGTATTGACCTTATTAGTATTGACGCTTCAGCATGCGACTCTACCTGAGGTCGTATGATCGATGCACTGCGATGCACATCGAAATATGACCATAAAAAAATGTGAGCCGTCACGGGACGCCTGGCAGATGTAAAACATCGAAATTATTCTGTGAAGTAATATGCAGAAAAGAACAGATTGTGATAGGAACTAAATATGTCATAATGATAAAATAAAATATTACGATTTTGTTTTCCATATAACGATGACTATTTATTGAACAGACATTTATTTTCATTAAATACAAAAATTTACTACTGCATATAGATTGTATGTATATACCATCATATAGCGTGGCGATGCGTCGCCACGCCAGAAATCGGTTTTACGTGCGGCTATAGATGTTTCACATCAATAAATTCAGAAATCTGGTGATTCATTTATTTTATTTTAAGCTTATGGTTACTTATTCTCTATATCAACAAACATTGGTTAATCCGTGGTTATATTCTAAAGAAAACCATAAAGTTTTTATATGAATAAATCATTACAGTAAATTTGAAGTAATTTAGTCCTTTTAATTTTTATTTTATTTTTTTGTCCCATTCGGTGTCGAGACCCTTGGTCCGTGGGTGCCTAGCGCGTTAAGGATTTTTAGGGAATTATCAAAAAGGTTAGTCGACATCACAGGAGAACGAAGAGCTGGCAGGTACCTCGCACAAAGAATTAGTCTAGCTATTCAAAGGGGGAACGCTGCCAGTATCTTCGGAACCTTGCCTAAAGGGACTACTTTTAATAATATTTTTTAATAATTAAATTTTAAGGTTAGTTATTAGGTATATTTTTATGTATTATGTTATTTGTATTGAAAGTTATTTATTTAATTATTAAGTGCTTATAAATATTTACTAAATTTAGTGTTAAGTTAACATCCATTATTATCATCTCTGCCACACGCAAGTGCGTTGCCAGCCTTTAAACAAAACAATAGAGAAAATACTTCATATTCTGGTGAGCGCTATCACTGAGTCCATAAATAGGGTAACTGCAGTGAATAGATCTTCGCTAATATGTTTGCTCTGATATTATCGCTATGATGTCAATGAGATGGCCCAGAAACTCGATCTAGACAGACTGTACGCTTTTAGCTATTTCGATTATCTATATTGAGTCTTAAATAAACAGACTAGACTTCTCGATTAATACCCATAACATCTCTTTATTAATTGATATTTCGTGAATCAATAATAACCTTATTTGTATATCAATTCTCTTTGGTCGAATTTTTACTAGTATCTTTATCTATATTTTTTTCTAACTAAGATGAAGAATACAAGAATGTGTGAAAATTGTATCATCTACGGTAAATAATTACGTACATGTTGCTTGTATACATGCAAAAAGCGCCATGTGGTCTTAATAGAAATAAAAACAATAAAAATACTTACCCATATCAATATTTATCACACAAAAATAAATAAATCACCTAGCTGTATATCACAGTGATATAGAAATATTGATTAATATTAAGATATAAAAATATATTTTGCGTAGGCTTAGAGTAATCACTTTAATGTTAGAAAGAGGAAATTTATATTATAATAATTATTCTGTCTTCTCATTATTATAAAAGCGTTGTTCAGAATTTTTATGCTTTTTATTTTTTGAATAAATAGGCCTACAAACATGATAATATAAGGATTATAAGACTAATTAATAACAATGAACGGTTTTGTATGTAAATGTCTAAATCCGTTTCACATTTTAGTTGCATACTCCAGGCTGAATTACTTTGTATACTTTTACTTTATTTTGTCAAAGTTTTCGATAACACGCATTCCTGGCAAAAATATATTGGGAAAGTCTTGTGGGCTTTGTGATCTGAAGCTTCTGAGTTTCGTGGGTACGTTTAAATCTGCTTAAAACTATAAAAGTAGTCCACAGTTTAAAGTGAGAAATGACTGGAACTTCGGGCCGTTTAAAGTAAAACTTGGTCCGGACACGAAGCGCTAACTTTTAACTTAGTTTCTGTCGAAGTGCTTCAAATATTACTATTAAGTGCTCGAGGTTATTTCATCGCCCCACTTTCGGTTCTATAGTAATTGTTAGTATAAAATGAATAGCTAAGTTCCTTTAAGAACATAAACGATGTGAAATAATTTATCACATTACTAACCGCGTCATCATTACCACATTAAATATTGTGAACTCAAACACAAACGTACCTATACAAAAGCCTCTGCGCAAATGTATAATAATAATGTTAGCAGCATAATAACTGACATAAGTATAATTAAAGTGAACAATAACTGTTATTTGTGCAGCGCACTGCGCTGTGCCGCCGGTCAATTTGCTTTCCGATGCTTATGTTAGTTTAAAGAGGTTTTAGCTATTTTTAATAAAATTGTGAAATTTTAATGTACGGAATGTTTGTGATTAATTGGAAGAAGGCTTGGCTAGAATTTAATAATTTTCATACATGTCTGATTAAAAAATCCAGTTTAAAATATTCTCTATATGGTATATTACTTTACCTTAAGACCTTCGACTTTTACGTGCGTTTACCGACCTATTCTATTACGTACGTGTTTAGCACGTAATAAAACTAATATCCAATCCATAATCCAATATGATTTACACACGATACTTAGTTACGATAATTGAATTACTGAATGTCCTGGGAATGTTATACATTGAAACAAAGCTGAAAAAAAAATTAGTATATTCATGCCTTTATCTTAAGGGCAGAGACCACAGATCTACACTTACTACAGTCCTTCATACTTCCTTTCGTCACTCGCTTCATCCACTTTCATGTCATGTCATTCACTACGTATGCTTGTCGAATATGGTAACAATAAACTTGTCCTTTGTCTACCTTGTACCTTCTGGGTTTGATCCAGGTATGTACGACAAGGCCTACCCAAACCGACTACACTCTCTTTTCAATTATCGGTTCTACATGGCCAAACGACCTATGCATTCCCTTTCGTATCCTTATCACTACGTTCAATTCTAGCCCACAATGATCACGTATCTCAATTTTTATTGAAAATAATAAGTATTACAAAAGTAATAAAGAAGGACGACCAGAAATTCGAAGTGAGATGAGTTGGCCTAGTGGCAACAACGTGCTATTCTCATCCCTCAGATCGTAGGTTCGAAGGCACTTAACACTCGTTAAGAAAAACATCGTCGGAATGCCTCAGACCCAAATGCTGATCAAAGGCTGATTTGCCTATAAGAAAAAAAAACAAACTGGTTTTTAGTAACAGATGAAATCAAATGTAGCCGATTACCGTTGTGTTCGTACAACGGACATCAAAAGAATTAAGAAACCCATTTTTAGTATGATATATATACGTCGAAGAATTATTTTTAGACCTTGTGAACTTTAAAGTATTTACCCAATTATATTATATGTTTTAAGATATTTGTATATATATTAATTGAATATATATACAAATACCTTATATATATTATATAAGTAATAGCAATACCTTTACTCAAGCAGCCCTAAAACTAAGTCACTAAAACCTTGCTAAGTTAGAAATATTTAACATCAATCTAAAAAATAAATTATCTAAGAGATAGAGAATTAGTACAATTTTATTGGCTCAATTGATTTAACAAGAAAGTTGTTTAGGTATTTTTGTCTGTTAAAACCTGGGGAAAGCAATTAGTTTAAAGGTGACCTAACTGAAAATCTTTGAATTATTTAATAAAGTGAACAATGACTATAAACTATTATACCCGTCACAATACACAGTGCACAATGTGCAAACTAACAATTAGCGGGCTCGCGACTCACGATTCATTATTAATATTTTTCCTCTCTCTACTTAACTGTTAATTGGAAAAATATACCATACAGAGAATATTTTAAACTGGATTTTTTATTCAGACATGTATGGAAATTATTACATTCTAGCCAAGCCTTCTTCCAATTAATCCGAAACATTCCGTAAGGGATATAGCCGCGTAAAATAAAAATACATTGGGATACGGTTTATTAATTTTCTGAAATTTCACATAGTTTCTTTGAGTGCCTTGATAAATGTCCTTCGCTCTATCTATTTTCCTTATAGTCATCAGACACGCACATACGTGGGTTGACCTGCGTCTTTATAACGTTCTAAATGTGAACCAGTCTCAACTCGTTCTCTTCATCTTTTAGTGGAATCTTCTAATAAATTATTAATGTATGAGTCCTTGGTCATCGGGTGCTTTAAATAATAGAGGATTGTAGTTTTACTCTATATTACCTACTTGCGTACAACAATAGAGTATAGAAATAATAATTAAATGTTAAGAGAGTGCCTACGTCTGGCTATAGTGTCGGGCGGAACTCCGACATAGGAAATCGTCATGCTTATAAAACGAAGTAATCCTGAGTGAGAAAAATGTACAGCCTTGGCTCGTGCAATTAAATATTATTTTAGTCGCAAATTGTATCCCTTTGAATGGTCAATTTCAACAGTAATTTAAAGTTATTTGGAATAAGTTATTATAAAGTTTTTATTAACTTTGTTCTGAAATTAAGGCAGAAAACGTAACGCTTCGATGCTCATCGATAAAGCCCTCATTTATATGTTAATTACGTCCATTCTGCTTTATACTCAAGAACGTATATTGTTAATTTCATTTAGTTTGACGGAGGAGTAAGTTAGTTTATAGTCAAATAATTTAATTATTTTTGATACATTGGTAACAATGTATATGGTATCACTAGCAAACGTTTTTAATTTTTTAACCTAAAATGGTGTTTATCTTTAATTCAGATGTTAAATGTTAAAATGCAGTAGATGTCCATTTAAACTAAAATACAGCAACGAATCTTTAATAATTATTTTAATAGTATCTTTCTAATGACTAAATATATGTAAAAGTTTATTTTAGCAAAATAAGTAGGATGGTGTACAATTAAAAATCATTAAATAACTTGAAATATAAGTGTAAGTACATATTATTATTTTCCTTCTCATCACAGACTACGTATTTGGATATTGTCTTCTTTTTGTGTGTAGAAATATATACTTACCCATAACAAAATTAAATACTAGTTGGATTTATACGTGAATGTAACCGCAAAAAATATAAAAACTTAATGAGAGTTAAGACTATGTGTCAAGAAAGGAATAGAAGTATTAGTACTAAAACCTTATTACCAGCCATGAATTGTATTAAAAATAAAAAAGCATTTTTTTTAATGAAGTAATATAATATTATAAAAATATACACCAATAAATATTCTATTAGAAATGACTTTGGCTTTTACAGACCTTTAATTTTTTGGACACGAATATATGGATTCCTTAATATATGGACGCAATGTTTCCTTGGGAAATTTCGCTACTTCTCGATCCAAAGATTTTTTAAGAGACTCAATGTCGCCGTTAGAGCAGGCCATGTCCTCTAAAACTGAGCATAATTTGAAGTCTAAAGGATTGAGGTCTGGGGTAGATGAGGGCCACAGTATATTAAAAAAAAATATTGCGATGTTTTTTTTCAACATGATCCTTGACTTGATACACTTTGGCTGAAGTTTTCACTACTTTTTCACAAAAATGTAGTTATGTGTCTCCTTGATAAGACATTGGAGCGTCCAACACTATCTCTGACACAGAATGATGACAACGTTGACTTTTCCGAACATTTCAACAGCTTCTTTAGAACTGTGGGCGTACACTTTATCATTTTGCTTATTGTAGTGTTCTTCAATCGTAAATTTTTTTCATCGTTAAAGTTTCAGTGCTCTTCACCGGCGTATCGCGACTGCCAGACTAGTTATACACTGTGTATATAAGTATATATGCAACGAAAATTCTAATTACATATATATAAAAAATTGAATACATCGGGTAAGAGTATATATAATACGCATTCAATACTAAAAAACAGTCGTCTTTTTGAAAAGAAATTCTTACACTTAAACTTGCATCAATTTTGGTTAGTCACCGACCCTTGCATACTACGTTTACATAGCCACTATATTCAGTGAAGTAGGTCAGTTGGAAGTGGAAGCCTTATCGCCTTAAGCCCTACGCTTCCCTGCGTTTTAATATTTACATCGTTTTAAAAGCCTCTTTATAAATATAATAAGTTAGATATCCTGGCTATTTCGGGTTACTTGGCTTTCATTGCTGTATGATTAGAATATAAAAATTAGAATATAAACTATATTAACCCACGCAAGAGCCCGACGACATTTATAATATTATAAGGAGTAAAGATTTGTATGTAAGTATGTTTGTAACGAATTGGCTTAAAAAGTACGGGACCAATTTTAAAAATTCTTTCACCAAATTATCACTGATGAATATAAAAAATAATGATCCCTACTTAAAAATAAAATACGTTTATTTTGGAACATAAGATCATCTAGGTATCACTTATTCCACGTCAATCAATTCGAACCTGTAGGCATCCCTATTCATCGGCAAAGAAGACAGAGGGTGTAGGCCGAGAGAAAAAACCGGCGTAAAAAACTCTCGGTACTCTTTTAAAAAAGCAAATCATCAAACAATATTTAAAACAAATATATCAAATTAATTAGAAGTAGCCTGCCCAGCACTAGTCCCAGCCCCCTTTATCAACTAGATAATCGCTAACATTATAGTAAGCCTTTTTATAAGAAATGTATTAAAGAAAAGCTGTGTAGCTTTTCTTTAATACATTTCTTAAATTTATTAAAAGGCAGAGATAAAAGAGCCTCTGGGATTCTAAAACTATAATGGCGATATAGCGATAATGGGGATGCTAAAACTATTGATGATAGAAAAAAATGTTCTACAATATTAAAAAACATATCAATATCTCCAAAAAATACTTAAAAAATAAATGTCTACCCGTTCGAAGCCGGGACGGGCCGCTGGTATAAAATATAATTTCACGTTCGCGGCTTTAGTATTCATGTGTGAATTGGGCATGCTTTAAAAATTATAGTGAAAACTCGAACAGGCTCAGTAAAATAATAATAACACGTTTACTAACCATGTAATAATAACCCTGTTTGCCCCTCGACCGTAGGTGCAAACATTTTTTTGAACACTTTTTTTCAGACAAGTAGATTATCAACCTTATCTGCTAGACCGAGCCAACCATGTCCCAAACATCAACATATATGATGTTTGGGACATGGTTGGCTCCTTTGGATGTTTTTCATCGTCGTACAAATTAAGGTTAATTGCACACATAGAAATTCATAGCCGGGATTTAAACGCGCGACCTCAGCCGTGAAGGTCGCACACTTAAGCTACTTTGCCAAATCTGCTCCAGTCTTAAACTAGTCTACTATAAACCGTTATCACACACAATTTAGCACACATTAATTACATTTCGAATCTATATTTACAGACCGATAAAAAATAACTCAGGGCCGTATAAATGTACTATATCAATAACAAACAAAAGGTAAATGAACGCGGTGCAATATTTATTGACCCGACCTGTGACGCCCGACTGAGCTCGCTATTGATGTATGGACTGTGATATTAATCTCGCGTATTTTTATTCGTAGTTTCAAAATATACTTATATGTGTGCATCTTTTGGATGTCACATATAACTCTAGAAAATGTTGAACATTTAGAATCACCCCGTGAGTATATGAGTCATTAAATTAAGTTCTCGGTAAGAATGTAAAACAATTGACGAAACGATTTTCATTCCCTTCGATTGTGATTGGTCCATCTACAAATTGCGTTGAAAGCGATGCCGATCTGTTCAATCGAATCATGAATTTTTGTACCGCGCAAAGGTTACGACACCAGCGCTACGGATATTCAGAAAGCTACGTCGAACTTGCACACTAAAGCATCGTAATCGGTATCACTATCACATCTGCATTGCATCACAATATTTTTAGAAAAATAACGGTATCAAATGCCATACGTACTCCACGCTTTGTTTACGGCTGAAGTTTTAGGTTCGTCTATGATAAGGATTCTCTATTGAATGTAGATACTCTAATGAAATAGGTTGCAAGAAACTTATATAAATGAGATCGTAATTATGAACACGTTTTCATTGATTAGGTTAGGTTAAGAAATCTCAAAGCCAAACGATATAATTACATAAGGTAACCCTAATTAATAATTGCTCACATTACACTCGCAATTTTAAACTTTTTTGGAAAATAATTTTGTATAAATAAATGACGTTTGATTAACATAATATATCGAATATAATACTATATGTATGATTAACATACTATATTTATATATTTGATTAACATACTATATACTATATGATGCGATAATAATGATGTAATAATGTGTTGAAGTTTTATTACATTTTAAAATAAAACTATCAGATTGAGACATGCCACATTAAAAGATAATAATAAAATCGTAAAAGCTTTTTCCCTGAACGTGTTAAAATAGCGTTAAAGTTTGTTTAAGCAAGTTTTAATCGTATTAACGTTTGTTGGCTTTAGTATTTTCAACGTCAACGTACGTTGGCGTACGTGAAATGTTAACACAAATTAGAATTATTCGCGGTGCAAACAGATTTCAACAACGAAAATGAATTGTTGAAATATTAGGTATCATATGGTTCAGATTATAATTTTTAATCATGTTTATTTACCTTAAATACGTCCTAAACTACTTAATTGACTCGCCTGGGCTAGGCCAATACAGACATTAATTCAAAGAGTAAATATCAAATAAAATGTAATTTATATTATCTGATGTAGTATGTGATAACTTAAATAAGGATCGTAATTTTTTAAATTGTTTCCTTATGTGAAATTACCTTTAAAATTATATAACAAAATCTAAGTTTGCTTCATCTTCATCATCTTTACCTTTTGATGTGAAACATCTATAGCCGCGCGTAAAACCGTGGCGTTTCTGGCGTGGCGACGCATGCCGTGGCGACGCATCGCCACGCTAAATGATGGTATATACATACAATTTATATGCAGTAGTAATTTTTGTATTTAATGAAAATAAATGTTTATTCAATAAATAGTCATCGTTATCTGGAAAACAAAATCGAATTTTTTTATCTTATCATTATGACATATTTAGTTCCTATCACAATCTGTTCTTTTCTGCATATTACTTCACAAAATAATTTCGATGTTTCACATCTGCCAGGCGTCCCGTGACGGCTCAATTTTTTTTTAACAGAAATTTCACTTTTCGATATTACCTATTCGACCCTTTAATAAAAATTATCTATGTGGAACTCAAGTTGTGGATTGTACTTTCTATTCAGTTCTATGGGAATGAAAACTATAGATATTATCTGATGTAAACAGTTGATAGATCATAAAATCCCAAAATATTTTTCCATAAGAAATATGTCTTTCGATGGGCCGTAGAGATATTACCTCGCTAAATAAGGAAGTCATTGCTTTATCTCTATCAGGGACGACATTAAAGTACCATTTTCCGTCCTTGTATTAACTGACAGTATGTTAGGCGGGAAAGAGACGTTCAATGGTGTCTTTAGTGGCCGAACATAATTTAGGCGTGAAGTTGATTTCGATGTACCTATTATAAGAAATGTTATTGCGAACGATAGATAAAGTATTAGTATAGAAATGGAATCGTAAAAGAAAAATATAATTTGTTTTAATTATATAAGACTGTAGTAGTTACTTTAAAATACTAAAAATATATCAATTCTGTATTTACGATCAATTTAGTTTTTACCACACTACTTCTTTCGAATTACTACATACCTAGGGGTCTCTTAAGTATATAAAAGTAACGGAACTTATTTCAATTTCAAATGTAAAAGTTGTTTGTCTTGAGATGTGAGATAGATGTCAATTGTTTATATAGAAAGAGAAAGAAAGTATTTTAGTACCCGCATGACGGACGCAAGTCAGAGGAGAAAATCGTTTACTAACAAAATAGGGCGAATATCCGGCATTTAAAAAAATGTTTATCAAATTAAAATGTTTTAAATTAATACACAATTCCATACTTCAATATCCTTGTATTTAGTACACCGAATACACCCCGCAAACAGTATTCAAATCTCTCGAATGTTTGTCGAAGAAATGTTTCTTGTTGCCCGCTGAGTCGCATTCTTGTCATGTCTCATGCCTCGCCCGTTCTTTGTTATGAAAATGTACACCGTGGAAATCAAGGATGTTTTCGAAAATGATTCAATATAAATTTTTACTTTACGGCAACGTTCCGCATCACCTTGTACTTATCGATGGACAATTAAATTTCAAGTTGGCGGAATCCAAGTGTTACTACATACTTCGATCAAATCAGGAGCTTCTTAAAGTGTCATAAAGGTATTTTATTTCTTTTTAGTGTGATAACCAAGCCCAAACAGTTTTTATATTTTTTATCGTGATTCAATTTCATAGATAAATCTTTCCAAAGATAGATTGACATCGCATAATTGATTGATGTCCTAGTCGTGGAGTATCTGAATTTTCCAATATATTTTTGTAATTGGTTTTGGGTTTTTTGATGTACAGTGACTGATATAACAGTGATATATCGATGACTTATTTTTATAGCGGGAGCAGTTGCAAAATATTTTTAAATAAAACTTGAAGTATATCACAAGTACAAAATTAGCAGAAAACGTTTGGACTTAGTGTATTATACTAAGTCGAAAGTTTAATTCATTTTGGTTTATTGGACATAAAATTTATATTTTATAAGAATTACAGTGGCTATTTCATTTAAAACTCGGTTACATTTTACTTAATGTCTCACTCATTTATATGTACATATATACATATTAATTATAATAGGTATATTTTTCTGTTTGGCTAGCTTTTTAAAGTTTAGATTTAATGTATTAAAATATTATCAATTATGATAAAACTAAATTTTTTAGACGATTACTAGAAGAATAAAAAATTTCGTCAAAAAACGCATTTAAGAATTCACATTTCAAACGTAAATATTCTAAAAACAATCAAATGAACTCCCGACTATAAAACCGGTACGAACTTCGTATTGGGAAATTTCCTAATCTGGGTTTAACATAAAGGTCAAAGGTACCTTACGATTGGGTCTGGAATAATTTGAAAAAGAGCCACTTTCCACAACACCGGATCTCACCTTCATTTGAATTTATTTAAATTTGCAAATATTAGGAGAACCTGATTAGGCTCTCGCCGCAACATTGCTTACTTTACACGAATATACATCACATTTAATTACATTTATTTAATCGTGTTTCGTTTAATAAATGGGTTTTTTGGCACCCCCACGGGCGTGGCTTATACTTACCAGCCCCTGGTATAAATATGTAAACAAAAACACATATTTTATTACATACGGATAAAACCAGAAACTTCCATATTTTGGTTAGTAAGACGTTGGTTATTCGGACGGTTTCTTTGTATGCAATTGTAACTGCATGTTATGTTAGACTCAGGAGGTTTGACAAGAAAGGCCAACGGAATATTTTAATATTTAAAATGAGATTTTCTCAAGTGATGCCTTTCAGAAATCCTCTTTTATTACCAAACCAATGGTGTTTGCGACCTTTGAGGTCTGCGCCTCAGATTTATTTGTCTGTTTTGTGATCATTTGTTTTTTTCTGATAGGCAATTAAGTGATGTGCCAGATACACTCCGTTGACTATTATGGTCGCAAAATCCACAAGACCAACACTGATTTTTATACCTTATTAATATTTGATCTAAAACCATGATATTAATACGTGTATCGAATTTATCAACTTAATAACTAAAAAATATGTATGCTCCAGTTGTCTAATTACATTAGTTAATTAATTTCAAAGATAATTGAGTAATTTCACATCGTTTAACACGTCATCCCTCAGTTAAGGGCTAATTACAAAGGCGGAGGTTCTGAGAGGCGTTCATTGTTAAGTTAAGAGAGTCTTAAAGCGAACATTTTCTATTAAAATCTTACTTCAGTCCTAATGTAGAGATGAAAAAATTATATAACGGAAGAATATCTAAAACTATTGATTTCATTCGTGATCATAAATATGTACAACATATGTACACATGTTTGATATTGTTTGAAATTATTTCTCTATCTCAATCGTAATCTCAATATTGAGTTTTAGTATCTAAAGCGATCATAAGCGAAATCAGCGCTACGGATATTAAGAAAAACTACATCGAATCGTCCCTATTTTAAGTTATAGAGGCATAATATTTATTTTGTGGAACAGGCAGCAAAAGGGCAAGGGTATCATTTAACATCAGATGCCTAATCTGACCGCCGCCCATCGACACTCAATACTAGACGACTCGCGAGTGCGAGGCCGGGGTTTAAAAAATTATTACGCTCCTTTCTTGAAGAACCCTCAGTAGAATTGGTTCGAACATACTTCAGTGGTTGCAAAAAGTGATTATGCCTAGCAAATCTGCTTTAACTAACGCTCAGTTGTGGAACCACAGACGTCGAGGTGATAGGTATTCCGCCTCGACGTCAATATATTTTTATTAGTTTATTAATAAGAGCTTAACAAAATAACAATAAAGAGAAATGTGTGACAGTCCTATAATACTTGGTAAGGAGAAATTACTCTATAGTTAGCGCTCTTTCGTAGTCACAAAATGGTTTCCTATTGAAACAGTGAATTTGCGTCCACAGAAGGATTAAATTGCAAATGGTAATGAACATCTGAGCCATTGCGTTCGAGCGAACAGTTGATGTCTAAAATTGGAATTAGCATTAAGTACCTGCTAGTGCAAGTAAAAAAAGTCGATTATGCGTAGTTTGCATTATGTGTGACATGACTTATGTATTGACTGAGACTGATTTTTTTTAAGTATGTACTATAAATTTTATAAGAATTTTACATTTATAATTTATTTGTACAAAAAAGATTATAGATGACTGGTATATCACAATCGCTTCACTGCTTATGTGGGTAGATGCACTACCCTACATGATTGTATAATATAAGTAACTTAAATAATATATTTTCACCAGTATACATGTAAAAAATTTACAGAACACAAATTATAATACTTAAACATAAGAAAAATCTTATTCCCAAAAACTGTCGCTATCGTCTCAATCAACCCAAATAATATGTATATAAAAGATATTCGCTTGTAATTACTGCATGCAAGTTCATAAGTCTTGCTTTTTTAAAGAAATTACAATTTAAGACGACTTGTAAAACAAGTTTATATAAAAAAATATTTTGAATTTAAAATACCCTGAGAGATACGACCTCCAAAAACTCAAAGTTGGAGCGTACTCTTCCATTAAAGGCCGGCAACGCACCCACCAAAATGGGTGTCTATGGGCTGCGACAACTGTCTTTATGGGCGTCCCGCAGTATGTTTGCCCCCCTATTCTATATAAAAAAAATGAAAATATTATTGTATCGTTCGCGATCGTGCAAGAATAGTCTCAGGTCAAAATATTTTTTGAAACATGCTTTTACAAATTTTAAATATATTTTACATATTGAAATAGTTTGTTCGAATGTTAACAAAACTGTACTTTTATATATATATAAATAACAACGTTAATAAAATTCTAAAATTGTTTTACTGAAAACATTAATTTTAATTGACAAACATTTTTTGTAAGATAATCTTGAGAAAGTTAATTAGTTGTTGTCATTGCTTTAAATGGGGTTGACTACAAATTTTCTCCTAACGCCTAACTTGAAGTATATTAATGTATAAAAGAAATAAAATAAAGAGGAAAGATTTGTATTTTTTGTAAACAAATAAACTCGAAAAATACTGTTACGATTTAAGAAAATTCTTTCACTGTCAAAATGCTACATTATCCTAATCCTATCCTTTTTTTTTTAAACTACAAAATAAGCCGTGCGTGTTTATTGGGACAGATCGGAAGCAAATAAATTAAATTTACAGTATACATTGTATATTACATCTAAAAAATATATGAATTTAACTATATATTATATTGCAACTATATTGCGCTATATTATATAGCGCTTTCGCCACACAAATTTTTTCCGATGAGTCACGCCTGTCTAATATTTTCAGTTAACGACTCCGACGTGAGAATTGTAGCAAAGGCAGGATATCAGTGACTGATTACTCTATATAAGTGAGAAATATCAAGATAATTTTATTTAATTAGTTGTATTAATGATATGATAGCGTACGCAAGCATTTACGAGTTATAACGTATGTATACTATTACAGAAAAAAGTTGTAAAAGTTTAAACAAATTTTAATCTGAAATTGTACCACGTTCATGATTTTTGCTTATTTATTAATAGAATTACAACTTACTACACATATAGTTAGAACAATGTAATGTTTTAATACTATTTTTATAACAATAACGCATGTTCCAGGATATTTTAAATTAATTTCAGTAGCCACAATGTAACCGTAAACTAAGCTCGGCGTCTATGAGCAAATCAATCAGCTTTACCGTAATGACCACAAGCTCCGAACTAGTATTGAATCACAGACGGATCTTATTCCGTTTGACTCAAAACCGATTTAGCCTGAGTGCTCACTGTATCAGAAGTCTATTTGAAATGAAATGTACAATTTTCGACAAGTTTTTAAAAGGAATCTCAAGATTGTGCTTCTCTCTCGTACGAGTATAAAGAAAGTCTCAGTGGCTCTCAGTAGATTCAATATTCTGCAAAGTTTAAGGTCCAGAGAACTAATTCGACGTCATCTGACATTTGATTTCAATAATTTTTAAAATTAAATTATCTTAAAGTTCGAAAGCTATAGATTAAAAATGTATCCAAAGGCAGTCGTAAACAGATGAATTGTAACGTTTGTATGAATATTTAAATGGGCAACATTATTTTGGTTACATGCAGTGCCGCCAATCTGTGTGATAAATATGGCGGAACGAAGGGATAATTGCCGAGATGAGGTATCGTTTTTATTTTTGATGTGTATTGCCTTTGCTCATTTATTACATTACTCAAACAAATATACAAATACATTTTTATACATTATTCTTACTAAAATAGAATTATAAATTTATCTTCTTATATATAAAATACTCGTGTCGCGGTGTTTGTGGTTAAACTCCTCAAAAACAGCTTTCCCGATTCTTATGAAATTTTGTGTGCATATTGGGTTGGTTTGAGAATCGGACAACATCAATTTTTCATCCCCATAAATGTTAAGGGTAATCCACCCCTAAATTTTTTTTATTTCAATTTTAGAAAAAATATTTTTTTTATGACACAGCATTGAACTTTCAACCCTTTACAATCAACCTCTATTTTTTATTTCATTATTAAAAACTTATGTTGTGGACTCTGAGGTTTATACAGAAAAATTCACAGAACAACCTAAAAAGATTTCATTCCGGAAAACCGAACAGTCTCTGGGATAGCATAGCAAAATGTTCCATGTTAGGCTGAGCCTACCTGTTTAGTACATACCAACAGATGACATTTTTATATTAATAGGGGAAAATTGTAATATAAATACTTAGAACCTGAAGGTCTTTTTTTGTCCTTCCACGTAAAATAAGTAATAAAGACAGCATTAGGCAGTATGCCAGATATCGATTTCATATTTAAACAGCACTACAGTCGGACAAAAGTAACTCTTTTTGCATTTCGCATTACAAAAAAATTGCATTAAACTTGAACTAGTCAATGCAATCTAGCAAGTCATAGTCAAACGATAGCAAAGGTTGAATCGCTGATACAAAAAGTTTTATTGAGTACACATTTACGTTTTATCAAAGCACAATAAGATATGTATTTGTATACAAATAAATAGTTCCAAGATGACAATTGACAAGAGACGGCGTAATTAAGGCATTGTTTCTAATACAGCGCAACGATTCCCGGCGGAGTAAGCACTGTCTCAGGAAGACTGATATTGACAACAGTGACCCTATTGACTTAGGGTGCCTCAAGAAAAGAGAATACTAATTCCTAAAAGGGCTGCTACAGACTTCCGACCCTTTTGGCAATGTCCATGAGTTGGTAAGGTTCGGTGAGCCTCCCGTTTGACCCCTGTTTTACATAAAAATTAAGAATAGAATAAGTAAAATTATTTTTTTAGGATTCCAGGCTCCAAGGGAATAACGGGACTGGAGTTTTTTAAGGGAATTTGTAGGTTAATTTGATTAATAAAGTATTACTAACTAATTACTCAATATAATATAACTAATACTACCTAGTTTCGGTTTGAACGAAATTAAGGAGGCTGATTAAAAATGTTCTAGTTTTCAAGTTGTCGATCCATTTAGAATCGACCTATATTTGTACTTCAAACCCCTTCAAAATAATAACTTATACAATTATGGTACAATCGATGGAATTTATGTAGCTTAAAAAATATTCTGGGCCATAACGCATACCAAATATAATACTCGTATATTACAGAAATGGTAATTCAAAAAGTTGCAAGAACAGGGATTTGTGGTACAAAATTAGGATAATTTACGCGCGTGGCTGAGTTCTTTTGAAGCGTAATGCTTACTTATTAAACTTGGGATATTTCTTATTTTATTTGCATATTCTGTGTAGAATGTTGCAATTACTAAAGTCCTTTGTCATAGAACTTTATAATAAATGAACCTTTATAGCAAAAAAAAGTAAATATCCTACCCTTCAACTTCTATACATATTCATTTCTTATTCATCCCAAATCCCTCTTATCTTAAATATTAATTCAAATTTTTGAGGTCCTTCTAACTATATGTTACGCTCATCTAATAGATGTGTTTTGGAAATTCTATCTCACAGCTTCTTCTTCTTCTCCTTTTTAGACGATTCGTTTAGAATTTCCGCCATAAAGTTGTGGAATAGGATGGCCAAGCTCCATACGATCTACCGTCGACAACTCATCTTGTAGATGAATCTTTTAAAAGCAAAAAAAATGTAATTTAATTATTTCCTTGTGTATTAATTTTAATTAAATTTGTTGATTTTTTTAATAAGATTTAGTTATAACTATAAGTTTTACCGGACTAGTATTATTGCTAATAATTGAAACTGGGCAATTTATGAAAAATATACAATTGAAGATGGCTTTTAATAGTGAAATTAAATAATAACCATTGTTTAACGATTGATACAATGACATTAATTTTTTGTGTTCTAAAGTGTAAAATATTGTAAGTATATAGTGTAATTAATATATTTAAAAGTTCGCTATTCAACGATATTCCCAGTCGTAGCTGGTCACTTCACGAAATGTCCAATCGTTTAATAAAGTTATCAATACACATGCTGTACATGTTTTAATAGTGTAGTCTTGTACAGTGGTTGTTTATCACACGTCAATGGCGATATGAGTTCAATACATCAAAACTGTCAGAGCGCTCGCTGCTTGCTAGTTGCTACTATTTGTTATCCTTCAACACGAAATAAAATAACTGGTAGAAATCCCAATTTTGCAAAGATACTTTTATAGATTTCGAATCCTTACCAATATAGAGTACATTTCTTTTATTACGCACGAAAATATAATTTATAAGTATATAACAGCAAAATTTATTTCTACCAAAAACTACGAACATAAAATAGTGATTCATTGTAATTTACTCGATAAAGACCAATAATCATAAGCTCAAACCTTAGACCTAACAAGAAATAAAACTTTTTCAATAGAATTCTGCGATTCAAGAAATATTCGTCTGGACCTGACAAATTCCAATTCTTCTAATAATACCGATACTTATTTTATATTATTCCATTTACATAACCCGATAGTGTTCACACAAAAAGCCAAGGGATAGTTTCCAAATTTATAACCATAACCGTGGCTTTAATCTGACAAAACCGTGCGGAGTTTATTGTACGACCAGAATGAGCCGGCTATATCCGGGCGTACCACATCCGGGTAGGAAGGGTAGTAAAACGCACGGCTCTCGTAAATTTGACCCAGAATTGACCCGAGTCTTATCGCACTATGAAATATTAGCGATAGTTAGACCAGGTCAATACTGAATTAGTTTTTAAGAGAACGTAACGGTTTTAAGCCGTCTTTACTGTAAATTATACACGCAATTTAGAATTGTAATTGTTTTGAACATAACGCATAACTCAGTTATTTTATACAGAACTTGTATGCGAGTAAAGTTAAAAACATGTTCATATTAAGAATTAAGCCCCACGAACATAATTATAATAATAAACACATTCTAAAAAACAATTGCGATAGTTATACATATATACATTATAGCAGAGAAGTTAATTTTACGGCAAAATTAATTCTGCTAAAGTAAAAACACCTTGTAATATAACCTCTTTCGTATATAATTTGACCTTATTAACGGTTGTTAGAACTCTTGTACAAAATATTTTTGGCGTTTCAGTATTTTTGTTAAGTAATAAAATATATGACGCATCAGCCTAGTAGTAGTAATAGCCGATGGCATCGATTTCCAATAAAATAATTATAATTGAAATTGACTCAAACAGATCATTAACATTGGTGCCGCAATTGAAATGTATATCATGCAAATATTTTGTAATAATACAAACAATTTCACGAGTAATTCTACAGTTTGAATCGTTACTTTTAAAAATATGCCAGCAATTTATATGTCCTCATTTTGTATGAAGCACAATAGTGGCGCGTATATATCAACGTTGGAATAAATTGTACGAAGTTTGGGACAAATCCTATGATATGTGGAGTTTACAAATGAGCAAAAACTGTTTTATCCGTACGTAAATATTTTTTTTTTTTTTTTTTTTTTTTTTTTTAAATTAATTTTTCCTCTACTCCCCTGCCATAGTGTCCAGGGACTTTATATTTCACTGCTACTATTTATTTAACGCGTCGGGAATTACGCCCCGACTACATCGGTAATATTTTTATTAACAATATTCATGGGCGAGCCGGGGCGCAATTCCCCGCGAGACCCGCTCTTTCTGTTTTGTTTGCCGCCTTTATATATACAACTATTTTTTCACAGAACCGTTCCAGGCACGGTCTGTGCTTTATTAACATGTCCTGTAGGCCGTTACGGTCTACAGTCATCTGTATTTGTTGCTCCAGGTCGTGCCTGGACGATGCGAATATAGGGCAGTGTAGAAGCACATGTTCCACTGTTTGCTCTTCATTACTGCAAGCACATGTTGGGCTTGTCCTAATTTTAAATCTGTGCAGGTAATATGCAAAGGCTCCGTGCCCTGTTAGAATTTGCGCCATCTGGGGTGTGAAACGCTTCTCTTTTACCAATTTATACGCAGTTTTAACATTGCCTATAAATAATTTTGTAGTTCCAGCTGTTTCACCCCTCAGGTAGCGCTCATTCCATACTTCCAGAGTCCTTTGCCTTATCTGATGTTTAATATATGACAGGGGGTATGCAGCGTATTCAGGTCCTGACCTTAGTTTTTCCGACGCTGCTTTTGCTAATGTGTCCGCTCTCTCGTTCCCCGGCGTACCAACGTGCGCCTTTATCCAGAAGAGGCTTATATGAGTTCCTGTTCTCTGGCACTCTTCCAGGCTCCGGCGGATCTCGGCTACCTGGGGATCGAGAGATCGTCCACTCACAATAGCATCCAGTGCTGACTTTGAGTCACTGTATATTTTAACGTCGCGCTTGTTTTTATCTACGTGGCTAGTCGCGTTCCGTAGTGCCATCAGTTCGGCTTGAAAGACTGTGCAGTGGGGCGCCATCTTCATTTTCTTGCTGTTTATTTCAATTCCATCTTTCCATTCTGTCCAAGCGGCGCCCACTCCTGTACTTGTTTTGCTGCCGTCCGTATAGATTTGTGTGCCGCCGTGTCTTGCGATTTCTTCCGGATTTGTGAGCATCTTATAGTCCAGTTTTGTTTGTTTCGCCGGGTGTGGGAGATCCACATATTGCACTCTCTTCTCTAATTCCTCGCCCTCCTTCAGTATTTCCGTGCTGACTCCCCTTTTTATCTCGTATAAGGCAGCGGCTTCTTGAATACGTAGGTCTAGAGGAAGTATCCCGGCCAGTAGGGTTGCCGCGTGTAACGATGTCGTCCTATAAGTTTTGGCAATTTTTTGGGCAAAGCCCCTTTGCAGATGGTTTAGTTTTTTCCGTACACAGATTTTATTTGTCGCGGGAGCCCACACCGCGGCCGCGTACATTACGATTGGTTCAATAACGGCAGTGTACGTGGTCGCGATAACCTCCTGGTTTAGTCCCCATTCGATCTTCGCGGCTTTAGCCAGCTGTTTATATATCTGAATGGCTTTCCGGCATACTCTCTCCACATGTCTGTTGAATGTGAGTCTAGAATCCAGATCAACTCCGAGGATTCGGATGTGGTTATCCATCTGTATCGGTACATTATTCATATTTAGCCGTGGGGTGTCATATTTTAGTTTGCGAGTCACCACCATGGCTTTGGTCTTGTGTGGCGCAAATTTCAGTTTGTTTAGGATACCCCATCTATGTATCCGGTTCAATGTTAGGTTGAGTTTCTGCTGGATCTCGCTACCGGTTTCTCCTTCCGCTATCAAAACGATGTCATCCGCAAAAGCCTGGACGTACTCACCACTATTTTGCAAGTCCTGGAGGAGCGGGTCCAATATTAGATTCCACATTGTTGGTCCCCCTATTGAACCCTGAACGCAGCCTTTGTTAGTAACTTTTTCAACCGTGTGTCCAGCGTAGGTTAATTTAATTTGTCTTTCATGTAAGTAACTATCCATAACTTTCCTTAGTTTTAATGGGCATTGTTCTTCTGCCAGGCGGACTCTAATTTGCGGCCACCAAGCGCTGTCAAAGGCGCCCTCTATATCGAGTGATACGATGGTTAGTATCTTCTTTTGTTTCAGCTTTGCGCGTATATGTGTGACTGCGTCATATAGGGCGTCCTCAGTGCTCCGCTGGGGCATGAATCCGTATTGGATTTTCGAGGTTTTCGGGACTAGATGCCACTTTAACCGAACGATTAGCATCTTTTCGTATACTTTACCTAGAAGAGGTAGTAAGCCTATGGGTCGATAAGACTTCGGGTTTGAATAATCGGCCTTACCCGGTTTGCGCAATACAATTATTGTAGCAATTTTCCACAATTTGGGGAAGTACCCTAGCTCCAGGCATTTGTTTAGAACGGTGAGGAATAAGTTAGGCGCCGCGTTTATCGCGTGCCAACTTATGTCCGCCGTTATGCCATCTTCTCCGGGGGCCTTTCTGGGGTTGAAACTGAGAGCGGCAGTTTCGAGTTCAGTCATTGTGAAAGGGGTATCATAGACTAAGTTATGTTCCTCTTTGTTTACTGTGTTTGCTCTTCTTCTTACCAATTCGTGGTCTTCAGTTTCATCCTCACTAGTATCTTCCGGGAAGAAAGTTCTTGCCAGGGTCTCCGCTGACTCCCTTTCACTAACATATCTACCGTCCCTGCAAAGTGGTATATCCTGGACTCTGGTCTCTGTCCCTCTTATCACTCTATATATACCTTCCCACATTGTCTCTCTTTCCTGTTTCTCGCAGAACTTCTTCCAGCTCTCAGTTTGGGCTTGTTTGATCCGGTTTTCATACTCTTGTTTTAATGTAAGGTATTCACCTACGACCTCTGACCTTCTGCGTGCTGCGGCACATCTTATCCTCCTCTTTCTAGTCTCAACCTGTTTCTTGAGCACCTGTAGTTCTTCGGTCCACCAAGCCATTTTAGTTTTCTTCCCGGTTTTAATTTTTGGAATTGCTGCATCACTTGATTTGATTACTACTTCTGTGAACTTTTCTACTATTTGTTCCAAGTCTTCAATTTTATTTAACTTTCTTACGACTTCTTCTGTTAACTGAAAATTTTCTATATTAAACAACATTTCTTCCTCGAACTTTACCCAGTTAGCTTTTTTACTATTGTAAATTTTTGTTTTACTCCTTCTATGAATTCCTTGATGTATTTTTGCATTAATTTTGAATAGTATGGCATTATGATCCGAGGAAACCATTCCGATGTCCACTCTCCAATCTTCGATCTTTCCCAGTAGGTCACTCGTGCACACTGTTATGTCTAAGTGGCTGACTATTCTGGTTCCTCTCCTTATTACCTCAAATGTTGGTTGCTGCCCATCATTCAGTATGTGCAGACCAAGCTCAGTTACCAGACTTCCAAAGGCTTGTCCTCTATTGTCTATTTTCGGGCTTCCCCACCACGGACTTTTGGCATTTGCATCACCTCCTAGGACTATTCTTCTCTTGAGCTCATTCACCGTTGTTTCCAGGTGCTTTAGATAGGGTTCTATATCCGATGGGTCTGGTTCCATGTAGTATGAGATCAGTGCAATGCCAGAGTCCGCCGTGGTCTTCAGTTTAATAGGCACTATATTGGTTGTTGTTAGTGCGGGGTATTGGGTAATACCAATATCCTCGTCAAAAATCAACACTGCTGCCTTTATAACTTTACCTGCCGGAGGATTCTGGCACTGCACCACTCTCACTCCCCTGTAGTCTTTCACCCTGCCCAGGGCTCCAATGTATGGCTCCTGTACTAGAGCGACTGTTATTTTTCTAGATTGTGCCTCGTAAATAAGTTCGCTCATTGCAAGGCTTTTCCTTTGCAGGTTAACCTGCACTATTTTTATCGGTTTAACCTTTTGCTGGACCTTAGCAATAAGCTATTCTGCTTCTGGCCAAACTTTCCCACCTCTTCCTTACTGGACAATGCACGTCGAAGGCTCCGTGGTCTTGTCTCTCGAGACCAACCCTTTTGCAGTTTATACAGGTGGGTTTTTCATCTGCTTTATATTTAGGACATTTCTCCTGCATGTGGGTTCCTCCACAGTAGGCACAGGCACAGATCAAATCGTCTTCTTCCGTGCAGTGCTTACGCCCATGGCCATATCCCAGACATTTCGTACACTGCACCAGGGGGGACTGATCCCCAACCCACACCCTTTGAAGGTCCACATGCACTTTTCCTGCACTAGTCAAAGCTTGCCATAATTTTGGTGAGACTTGAAGAATGACATGACCCTCATGTGGGTTCCTCGCTCTGCGACGGTATTTTTCGGTCATCCTCCAGTCTTCTTCTCTTATGTGTTCTACTATTTTCCTATTTTGTGTTCTTATTGCCTGCTTTATGTCCTCTTCTGTATTGTAATTCAGCAAATTCTTAAGGATGATTAGTGGGTCTTTGTTTTCGACTTCTTTTACTTCTAGGTGTTCATTTTCACTCTCTAAGTTTTGCTTGAGTCTCTCCTTTTCCTCTAGATCTCTACATCCTATTATTACTTTTCCATTTTTGATCTTTCTTATCATATCCACTCTAATGCCTCCCCTTTTAACATTTGCGGCTTCCCTGATTCTATTTTTTACTTGGTCTCCCGTTTCCTTTTCATTTCGTGGTGCTATTATCATGGAGTGCAGCTCCACACGTTTGTTCTCCATGTTAACAGCGTGTTTTGCGTTGGTTGGCCTCTCTCTTCTTTCTTTTCCGCTCGTTACCACCTTGGCATAGGATCGTCTCTCCTCCAACACTTGTCTCACCACTGTTGTCTGTTCTTCTATTTTTTCTTCTAGTCTCTTTTCCCTTCTATTTTGTTCACTAATATTTTCTTGAAGTAGCTTAGTAATTTCCTCTAATTTTTTAGTCTCCTTCTCTAGTCTTATCAGCTGGTCATCCATCTCGTTTGATTTCGCCTGTCGTGTACTATCAATTTTATAATTGTCTTTTATTGTTTCTTCCTCGTATTCTTTGTCTTTGTTCTTCTCGTTTCCCTCCATTGACTGGGCCTCTGCTTCTTTGACTAGCTCACACAGTCGTTTTATAGCAGTGGTCACAGCTATTTTAATTTCGCCCTTTAAAGTACGAGCAGCGTCTAGTTGGACGAGGGCACTTTGTTGAACGGCTGTTGCCTCAGCAGCTTTGCTTTTATATGTTTTTGAGTTTATGTGGGTTCTCGCCTTCTTTTCCTCAATTGTTACCCCCTCCCACTGATCAATGCTCTTCCTGACACCAGCGGCCACTACGGATGTGTGTGCACTAAGCCTATCTTGTTTATTAACCTCCACGAATGTCGAGGGGTTTGGTTTGGTGGGTGTGCGCAACCCAAACATCCTAGTAGTCCTATACTATATATAATAAATAACAATAGTAATAATTTACAGCACTGTCCAATAAGACGGGTTTATAAAAGTCAATCAAAAGGATAATCGATGTGTACAAATATGTCAAATATGTATATATATAAAGTAGGTCTTAAAGTCTAATGTCTATTCCCAAAAGGGTGGTGTTAGACAGTCAATAAGTTAAACTAGACAATACTCAATTTCACTTTCTATAACTATAACAATACTTAAATGTTTTAGCTTAGTCTAAGGGTCTGTCCCCAAAAGGGTGACAGCCGTCAGTTTGTCAAAGATTAGTTATACTTATTCTAGTAGCTGTCCCCAAAAGGGTGGCAGCCGTCAGTTTGTCAAAAAAAAAAAAAATTCTAGACTTCTATGTTCAACAATTAAGTACCAGATAAAATCTAAATCTAAGGGCTGTCCCCAATAGGGTGGCAGCCTAACAATAGTTATCGTCTAGCTCGAGCAGTCAGAGTTTTCACTGTTTGTCTTCTTGGGAGGGGATGGGGGTGATAGGGATGGTTTGAGTCTTCGGCCTGTACTTCAAAGGACTGGTGGCCTTACGTTGTTAGAGCCTAAACTCAGAGGTCTAGGATGGTTGGTTCAGGGACTAGGATTTTGGGGTTTGAGGAGGGTAGGGGAGCTGTTGGGGGGTCTGGGGTGGGTTGGGTGTGTAGGCAAGCAGTTGCTTAAATTATCTTAATTCTAACTTAACATTAAGTATATCGGGAAGGGTGAGCCCTGTGGGGATTTATGGGAGGGGACTGTGGATAAGGGAATTATTTTTATTTTTATTTATTTATTTATTATTATTATTATTATTTTTTTTTATTTTTTTTTTTTATTTATTTGTATTGGGTAGGGATATTATCAATGTTGATAGAATGGGGTCAAAGTTTGGCTAGGACGCACCGTTCCCGAGATATTTACGCTTTCCTCCAGGATTCTTCCCGTCCCCGTAGCTCTTCTCCGGTTGGTCGACTCTTCAAGTTCGAAGCGTCGCTGAGTTTGGCTCGATGAGGGCTATCCAACGACGTATCGCACTCACTGCGGAAAATCGGATTTCACCGACCGCGTGCCACGTTGTTTTGGGAAAACTTTTTATAACTTTTCTATTTCTGGGTCGAAAAATCCTTGCGACCCCTCAAAAGTTGCGGCGTTGCGAGTTCTATCTAATAGATATTTTTAATGTGAGGGTCGTCGCTTTTGTTTTTGAATTATTTTTCTTTTTGTGGTTCTTTAAAGAGGTTATTTGTATTTATTACCTTTTAAAGAAAAATCTCTGAACCGATCTTCATGCTGGAGGTATCATAGAACTCAGCTCGTTGACGGCTATCAAGAGAGATATTACACTTAAGCCAGAGGCCCGTATTTCTTCGACCACGTGCCACGTGCTTTTTTATTTTTATCTGGTTTTCCCCCTTTTCCCTTAGACAAAAAATGAGATTTTGGTGTTAAAAGTTTTGTCTTACTTAGACGCATTTACTGGTGAATTAAAAATAGGGGGTTGTCGATTTAAAATTGCCTCCGCACGCACTTTAGTGTTAAATTATTTTACACTTTTTTACTTTTTGGCACTTTTTTAACACTGTGACAAGATTTTAGGGCACAAAGTTTATATTCCTGGATTCGCCGTCTTAAGATGCACAGGTTGGTACACTTTATTCGCTGATCGCGCGAAAAAATCCTATTTTTCGGATTTTTATACCGAAGAGCGATACAGTTTTAATGCTTTCGCGACGGGTTCCTCAGTGTTCTCGTACGTAAATATTGAACTGAATTTGTTGAACTTTTCGGTTAACTGTGGATTACGTATATTTTGTGTTTCAAATATTTTTGTTAGGATTAAGCATATATAGCCGACATGTGTAAGACGTAGAAGGAAGAGTGTAGAAGAAGTTAAAGTTCGACAAGATTAGCAAATGACCTCTACAGTATTTCTAAAAAAAAATATAAAAATTACCCAATTTTAATCATTATATACATAAAACACAGGGAAAATGTCAAGTTATGAAGTGGCTGAAAGTGGCGGAAAGATTTTAATCTAAGTTGGTATTTTTACGGTACTCAATGTACTTAAAAAAAACTTTTTTAAATAGAAATGACGTCTTATTTAAAAAAAACCTTGATTGATTTTCTCATATATTAATGATTGGCATCCTAGTGTCACATGAGTGGTTTTATTTTATTATATTTTAACGTGTAAAACTAAGTCGTGTCAATAAGTAATAATTTAGTTCATGAAGATAGATTGTTATAGAGTTGGTTTTTCAAACATAATATTCCTGGTTTCTTACAAGTTATTAAAGCGCCATCTAGTAACCTTAGTAAAATCTCGTACCTACAGGACCTTGAACAGATCGTTGTAGTTGTTACAAGATCCGCTAGATGGCAGGTTTTCTTTTAGACAGATTATTATCAATAATATTATGTTATTTAACTGTCGAATATTGTATTGGAATTTTCTAATAATAAATTAATTACTTAGGGCCTGTTTCACAATGTATGGATAAAGTGCCAAATAGTTATGCAACACATCAATTATTCGAAATATAAAAGTTCCGAATAAGATACTTGGCATTTCATGACAAATAGCGCTATCTGACAGTCGTGAAACGCAAAAATACTGTTTATCCTACAAATAAGTAACAAATAGCTTATTTGGAACTTATCTGGACATTGTGAAACAGGCCCTTAGTCTAATAAATCTACATATCAATATTTACTGTAATCTTTTATATAAATATTAAACATTGTTGATTTCCAATTGTTCGATAGGGTTCGTATTATTTTCAGGATCTTTTAAGTAAATATTACATATGTATTTAATAATGTATTTAAATTATAATTAGTTTATTTTTAGTCTTGTTTTAGCTGAACATTGACATTTTTTATTAGATAAAAATCTAACGTTGACTTAATATATTACCTCTCCGCTTAAATACACGATTTAAAGTTAAATAAAAGTCTTCGTAATTTGTAATCTTAAAGTTGTATTAAACTGGCATAATGACCACCACACCTCTTACTTTGTCAATTTTTAATGATCCACAGATAAAATGATTCATTGTAAGATGCTGTTTAAAATTAATGGCTTTTTCATAAAATTACTTTCTTTTATGATTGTTATGGACTTCAAAATGGAAGCTTTTAACGATTATAAGAATTTAATGACTACTTATTAAATAAAATGTCCCTAAGAATTATAACATTACTCAGTAAAGTACATTTGTTTCATAAAAACGATTTTAATTGCAATCTGAGGGTAATAATTGTTAGAACTGTAATTTTTTTATCCATTGGTATGATGAAAAAAAATAAAAAGTTACGAGAGAAGAATAATGTTCATTGAATGGGCATATTTTGCATTTTTTTTAACATACGAGTATGCGATAATTAATTGGCACTCTAATTCAGATAAAATAAGTTTAAGCACGTATACAATCAAAAGCAAGATAATAACCTTTTTAATAATTTGTTTCAGATAAAGTAATCACACAAAAAACAAGATGGCGGCATTCGTTGCAAAGCAGATGGTGGGAAACAAGTTGAGCGCAGTTAAAGGTGTGTATTTATTAAAAAAATATTATTATTAAGGCCTTTTGCAAAAAAAGTTAAATTGTTTCCTTTCAATCCGCCGCTTTTCTACGAAGGTATCTGTTGGCAAATTACTACTATAAGATTTAGTTGTTTGGCAATTAAATCTTATAGTAGTAATTTACCTATTTCAGCATCGCAAATTTTTACCCAACTAATATTTGACTGAATTGAGGTAGCATAGGTAGTGTAATACTTTATAGCTTTATATAATAGATCTATCAAATCCATTTGGATCTCATTTTAATTTTTACTAAATGACGCTACGTACGTACGCACGTACGCACGTACATGTACACGAAAATAAAGCTTTAAAAACAGTGAGTGAGAAAGTTGATCAATTTAAGTTGAAAAATTCATTAGCTAACACATCCAAGGGCTGAAGTAAACTATTAATGAATGAAATCCGACTTCGGGTGTTGAACACCTATAATATATAAAGACTTAATTTTTACTACAACCGTTTCTATACACAATTAAAAAAACATTAGCCTTTCTATTAACTTGTGTAAGTCGCTTTAGAAAAATATCTAGGGAATACAAATAGTAGGTACATAAATTATAGCATTCATTCTCAAAACGATGAATTATCATTTTATATTAGGAAATAATAATGGTTCCGACAAATAAATAAATCTCCAGCTATCTCTGTCCGACTTTTATTCTAATTTACCAGCGTTATAATAATATACCGACAAAAAAATTCAAAGCATACCGAATAAAATACCTAAATTTTGCTGACACCTATGAACACAATCAAATTACATTTCTACTTAAAAATATATTAAACTTCGAATAACAAAACTAAACTTCTGAATAAAATACTGAACCTCCGACGAGATTACTGGGTTACTGACAACAGAGGTCATGTCAAAATAATCATTCTTTTACGAATTTTATGAGTTATTTAATTTTCTAGTGTTGGTTACCAAATATATTTTTTAACTCTCAACATTGATGAAAATACCGAAACTGGTCGGACCGCGCGAACGGCGTTTGGGTCGCGTTCGGGTGTTTTTGCGTACGTTCGGCGTGACGTCGGAAGTTTCGAGCGCAGTGCGCTTGCAACGACAGCTCGCCGCGTGTTTCGTTTGTTTGTTTACATAAATAATTATAATATTTGTATTTGTAGTTGAAACTAAGGACACTGAAGTATGGATGAGGTACCTGTGTACCGTTCTGACTCTGATGAGGAAGAAGTGGGAGCTGAACCGTCAGTACCGGCGAAGAAGAGCCGTCATATTAAAAGTTGGGTGTTAATCAAACGGTGCAGTGAACAAGAAGCAGAAGAATTTGTGAATGATGAAAAGACTTGGTCAAGAAATTATACGCGGGATAGTGAAGAAGGCCAAAAACGGTTCTATCGTTGTAATAAAGTAAAATCCAAAGGGCCACAGTGTGATTGTGCCTTGTATTTATTGTTTGTGAACGATTGCGAAGATGTTCTTATTTTTAAGACTACTTCAGAGCACAACCATGACCAGATTGGTACGCGAAGTGATTACGGAATTTCGGAAAATGTTAAAAGAGAAATAAATAAGCTGTTTGATTTACGTCTAAAGCCAAAAGCTATATTAGAGGCTCTGAACAAGATTGAAGGGATAAAGGTCCCTTCTAAAAGGCAACTTAATAACTACTTATATGACAGAAGGCGCGAAAAGTATGGAAGAGCTACAATTTACTTAGGTGAACTTGAAAAGTGGATTTTCGATCGAACAACTATTCCCGATGATGAAAATGAAGTTTTTATGTTTAGCTATTACGTGCTAGAAGATAAAGTACCAACTTTTCGTCTTGCATTGTCAACAAAAAAATTACTCAACATTGTTTGTTCCACTGACGTACTTCACATAGACGCCACCTACAAACTCATATGGCAAGGGTTCCCTGTTTTAGTTCTTGGTACCACTGACAAGAACCGCAAGTTTCATCCGCTTTGCCTTGGTATCTCCACAAATGAACGTCAAGAAGATTTCCAAATGATTTTTGGTGGCCTCAAAGAAAAGGCACTAAGTTTATTTGATCACATATTGGAACCTAGAGTTTTAGTTTGTGACGCTGCTCAGGCTATAATAAATGCTTTCATAGAAGTTTTTGGTAATGCACCTGTTGTTCGTATGTGCTGGGCTCACGCGAAGAAAAATATGCAACAGAAAGTTCAGAAAACCGTCCACAAAACAAAACAGAAAGAAATCATACAGGACATAGACACGCTACATAATGCTACATCATATGAAGTATTTAATGCTGCGTCACAAGCATTTGTTGAGAAATGGCAGACTCAAACCGAGTTTGTTAACTACTTCCAAGAAGAATGGTTAAAAAAGCATCCGAATTGGTTTTTAGGTGCAGCGCCGTGTTCACCTGTCACAAATAATGCGTTAGAAGCTTTTAATCGGAATATTAAAGACCACAACACCTTACGTGAACGTTTTCCGCTTTCACATTTCTTGGCCATTGCGACTGAGATGGTTGGTCAATGGTCTATACAAAGCTGCAAAGAATCTTTACCTGAAGAACCTACTATTGAGCTAAAGGATTGGACTGATGGTTATTGCTGGGCAAAAAAAGATTTAAAGATAAAGATTTTATCATCCAACACAGCATACACAGAATACTTGATCCCAAGTAGCCAAGTAGGAGACGTAAATTACGGCGAACAGTGGTTAAACTTCGATGATTACAAGAGGAAACATTTTGCTTTCTGGAAAGTCAAGGTCCCAAAAAATGGAACTGAAAATGTAAATTGGAAAAAAGGATCCTGCACTTGCCCGCAGTTTTATAAAAAATACATTTGTAAACACCTTCTTGGGCTCGCTATCAGATTGAAACTCGCGACTCCGCCTTTGGAAGCGAAAGCATTACCTATAGGACAAAAAAGAAAACGGGGTCGTCCTACTAAATCCAGACCTGCTCTTATAATTCAATGAATTCTTATAACGCGAAATATTATTAAGATTAGGTACTACTTACCTACCTCTTTATTTTAGGTCATAAGAAGAAATGATGACATTTTCTACTACTGATTAAAGAATATTTTAGATATAATAAACTGAATTTTATTTTATTCTTTGCTCCCTGTACCTGTAGTAACTAGAATTCATGATTATAGTAAGTACATTTTTGTATTTTTAATAACTTTCTGGACAAGCGCCAACAATAGAAATTTAAGTATAACATTGTAGTAAAAATAGCACAGAGTTTATGAAAAATTAAATGTAATTGATGAATTTCTAGTTGGCAAGTAAAGGTAATAATTACAAAGCATTGTTATCAGTAGAACATAATTTTATATGGTAAAAAAGTATTACAGCAATTAACAGTCATAAGATTTTTTCTAAGATTTAAGTATAGGTATCATTCGGTCGTTTCGTCATTTTTAGTCGGACAGAAGTAGTCGGAGATTTAGTATTTCGGGCAGTAAATATTATATTTTTAGTAAGGACATTTTTAAATTTATTATCAGAGCTTTTATTACTACCCTTTTATATTACAATCTCTGCTCAATTTATAAGAATAAAGAATGATACCTAGCGATTGTCGTAAGATCGTGAGAAATGCTTATTTGGCCAATATTTGTTATGCGCTGTATTGTGCGTCTCCATCAAAAACTATTGTTTACCTAACTGTACCTACTTCTAAATTTACCTTAAAAGGTTTATTTTTTTAAAGATTACCTTTTATCTTTATGTAGGATGCTTACCTGATGCGATACCGCCGCTCATGGACACTCCTGTTTCGAGTGCGTTCCGGGCTTTTTAAAGAAATGATATGCTCTTTTCATAAGTCAAATTTGTTTGGAAGTTCAGTAATGGGTAGGTTCCACGCAGTAGTAGCCAAAATGCCTAAAGTAACCATTAGTTGTGGAACGATGGACGTCAAGGATATACGGTAATTTTGTATTCCGCCGTCGTCCGATGATAAACCCTCCTTAATATTTTTTCCTGATTTCATGTATATTATTAATTTTACGAAACTACATATTATTATTTAACTAATTTAATTAAAATATTTATTTTGGTAAAACAATGCCAGCTTGAAATATAAGTTAAACTGGATCTTACGAATCAAACAAATGCCTGTAAATTAATTGTGTAATAAAGAAACTAGGCTTAAGATTCAGAAACGAATCGTAGAGTGTGACTCCCGTATTTCAAAATCGTAAGTCATAGTGCTACTACTACTTCTTAGAAGATAACTATGTAGTTTATTATAATTGAAAACGACAGTGAATAATGTGATGTATATAAACATATTACGTATACATAATCTCCGCTTCAGAAACATTGAGTTGTCCAATATACAGCTTTACTATAAAACGCTAACTTACCACAACACCAACACCAAGAAAAGAACACTTCTCTTGACAATTATATTATTCTATTACAAATAAGAAATTTTTGTTTTCGACCTACTTACATCTGTTGTCTAAACCTCCTGACCATTTTTTTTACTTATTTTAACTTGCAACGTAAAATCTACTGTTTTTCTGTCCTTTATAGTTTTCATTCACTTTCGTGGAAAGGAGCGATTTTTTCATATTTCGTTTACAATAAAATAAAATTGGTTGCCTGTAAAGTCGGTATACGGGCGAAAGTTTTACGTGACAACGACTTTGAGTGGTAAAATAATTTTAATGTGAATATTCATTCGTATAGTAGGAAGAAGGATGAAATAATAGTAACAATTTAAAACATTTATTTATACAAAGAATTATAATTAAAACATTAATTTATACAAACAACTTTTTATGTCTGTCTCTCTCGCTCTTAGGCGGGCTAACCATGCCCGAGTGGAAGGGACGCGTGCCTCTCACTCGCTCTCATTGTGAGCGCATAACGTGAGCGGAGTGTAACGCAGTTTCTTGAAGTGTCACCCGGCAAACCAATTTATAAGACGTTGTCACGTCAAAAATCTTAATACAAAGATGATTGTCAAACGTCTTAAGATTTTACTTTCTTCATTAAAATCGGGTTTATTGTAGAACAAAATATAATAGTATCGTCTCTGGAGGCACACCCCAGATAGCAGACACAGATAAATGTCTCTTGCGGATGCGACTAATGAATAAAAACCGCTTAAGCGCTGATTTCCCGGTGGGTTTACTTGTAAGCGTTTCCCGTTGAAAAATGTTATTGTTATTAATAATACCTGCTCACTGTATACAATGTTGTAAGAACGACAATTTATTATTAGTCTTTAGTTGTCTAGTAATCTCCCAAAGGGGTATTACGCAGTACAATACAAAATCTTTTAAATATAATCGATTTCAATTTTAGATAATAATCTTCTATTGTGTATAAAATATGTGGCCATAACCAGCTCCCAGTGATGATATATCCACATCTCAAAGACATTAGGAAATCTCAATAAAACTAAGACTCAATTTTTTTATTATATTTCATTACATTTAATCTAAATATTTTGTACAGTCTCTCTTTTCTCGTTTATTGCCATATATCATATTATCCCATAAACCAATTGGGGTTGATCTTAACGTTTCCTTAAATATAGTTTGCTTAAAATTAATCTATTATAGATTCGGTACTTATAGTTAAATTTAATCTGGAAGACAGTAATTATTTTTATTCTACATATACTTTTTTTTCCTATTTCATAATAACACCGTGTTTTACATTTAATTGAAGTAATAATAACATAAATATTTAATTATTCAATCACTTAGAATTACTATTATTATTAGATTTATACTAATCACAGCAATCCATACAATACTCCTTATTGTGAAACAAACTGATTAACACCCTCTTTCTCATTCCCCCGTATGGTTCTGGGCTATAGCCCTCTCTATTGCACTCCTCAACGTACGCCATCTTGATTTTTACTTCATCATCCGGGATAAGACTTCTTCTTCTTAATTTACGTTTTAACTGCTTTCTTCGGTCGTTCTTAGAAACAAACTCTGGCCTCTGTGGACTAATGTCCTCGACTGGTGAATGGAATAGCTTTTTGCTTATCGGCTTAAGATTTAGAGGTGTTCGGACAGGAGAATCAGTTTCCATCTGAAAATAAAAAAATGTGTTTGTAATGGACTTAAACAAAAATAGAAAATGATACAATTTCGAGATAGAATATAAATTAACATATTATTTTAACCTAACCTACTCGTAAAATAAAAATAATATGTTACATATCTTTGATTCGCGTCAATAATGCTGCGATTATTTTAACACAATAAATAAGAACCCTATATTTTTAAAAATAATTAACACAAAACCTAATCTAACCAGCCAGGTCCTGAGAAACATTTTCAAATATTCATTTTTGTGTCAAAAAAGTATTACCTAGATTTAAACTGAAGTACCTACCTACATATTTACAAAAACGCGAGGAAATATTCTACGAGAGATCATGAATTATTCGTGACCTAAATAGTAAGCTTCGTACTTGAAATAACGCTTTAGATGCCACTAAGTTATTAAGAAAGATTTTTCAAGTCATCAATCTAACAATCGAATTCTGGTTTTTTTTGCCCCGTTATATTTCCAACTTATGACGAATACATATATAAAATATAAAAATAAATTCAGTAGTACGTACATAACATAAAGCTATAAGTTACTTTGAAAAGTTAACATTCCCTATCTGTCACAAGTGATGTATACATTCCAGTTATAAGTTCGCGTTTAAATATCAAATTAGGTTTATACAAATGTGTAAAACGCCTAATGAATCCAACAACAAATTTACTATGGATTATTAAGGAACTTCACAGAATAATAAACACGTTGTAAGATAGAAAAGACACACACTTTGAGTTGGGGAAAAAAGGATCAAAACATCCGTTCGTCTGCTACCTGCTGCTTTGTATTATTTGTAGACGTACCTGCTACTTTCAATTTATATGAATTCCTTACACCTAAACGAAAACCGATAATTAGAAATTTTGTTAAAGCCACACTCATAATTACTGTCAAAACCGTTTACGATAACATCGTTTAAAACAACATATCATATATTGACCAAAATCAAACGCTGAACTCTATTGTATTAGGTTCTTAATAATAATGTCATCGGCTGTTACGAGTATCAGTTTTTACGACTAATGAGTAGTCCCTTCGATATCGTTATAAAAGATTTTAACTATAATGTATATGTAATTTATTGAAACCGTTCATACTTAATGTAATAGATGGTTTAATTATCTTCCCTTAATTAACATAGGTAGGTGTATTATCTGCTGTACCTTTTGTCTTACTAATTATAATTTTAGCGTTTGGGACTATAGAAGCGGTAGTAAATATACGTTTGACACTGTTTTATTTCTCGTATCACAAATGTCACTCCAAATATAATTACCTTATCAGTATCCGAAGCAAATTCCAAGGACTCGTTCAACCTGTTATTCCTGATGAGCACAGTTAAATTATCGCGGGTAATTCTGTTTATTGGTGTGGATGTGATAGCCGCCATCTTCGTAAAAACCGTAATGCGTGCGCTTCGTATGCGAGGTCGATGCAAACTGACCAAAGGCAAACCAATGATCGACAATCAACTGTTGACTGACGAGTATCTATAATCTACTGACACACAAGATTCGAATAACGGGAGACGTCACAAATCACAAACAACAGCCTAGGTTTTTACATAAAGTTTTTATTAAAACAAAGTAGCTGTCATCCGCAAAAACATCAAAAATCTGTCAAAAAGTTGGAGCATTTGTCATTTTGACTTTGACTGTTACTTAACAGGCTGGCTTCGATTCCCATCGATATTTATAGTTTGATGTTGCCTGGCACAAAAAACTGAACGCTTGTCATTCAAAATAAGTCTGGACAAGCTTTCATATATTTATTTTTCAACACAATTGACTTGCATTATTTATTATTATGTTACGGAATCTGTTGTTGAATCAGCTTTAGGACATTTTCAATAGAAAGTATTTATTTTACACTATTTATCGACTTAGGGTCCTTCAAGAAAAGACCGTAGCAATTCTTAAAAGACCGGCAACGCACTCGCGACCCCTTTGGTATTGAGAGTGTCCATAGGCGGCGGTATCATTTAATATCATGTGAGCCTTCTAACCGTTTGCCCCGTGTTCTATAAAAAAAATATAATGATTTCTAACCGGGATGATTATTACGTGTATTCATTTGAAACAGGTGCCGTTATGAAAATGAAAATTTGTAGTAATAATATAATTACAAGAAATTATAAAATAAGCACATAGATCGCAGGCTTCTGATGAAGTGAAAAGATTCCATTCCATTTTCTGTTGTATTTAAACATGTTACATTGTATTTCATGTAGGTACATGAATATTTAGAGTATGAGCATGATCATAAATATGTAGGTCTGTGATCTACATTAATTTCTATTGTTAATCATAACCAAAGAACCCAAAAGAATAAATCTTATTACTGTGTCTTTTGTTCAAATTTTTATTAAGATAAAACAAAAATAGAGTATCTATGTTTATTAATATAATCTGTAAATTATATAATCCCAGGTCCTATATCTATTTGAAACAAAACTTACAACTGGTGCCTTTGGGTGCAGTTTCAAATAAATAAAGTCCATTGTTTTAGTTAAAAAGAATTTAAAAATATCTTTCAAACAATGCTTCAAAGAGCGGATTTGAATTTAAAGTATTACAAGTTTTATGAAAGATAGTTTCTATCTGCGAATTATTTTGAATAAAAGTACCCGTATGTGTCGGTTTGCGATTCTAAAGGAGTTCTTTGTATTTACAAGTCGAATTTGCAGTAAATTCTCGTGTTTAGGCATATGTTAAAAAAATATTTAGAGAGATAAGTGGTAACATAAAACTTAAGTATTTCGTATACTAATGCGATAATATAAGTTTCGATTTCCCATATTGTATGTTTGGTATTGATACATCATCAGCATCGTGCTCGTTCTATTGTTACAATTTTTCTATTGAGCACTTCTTACATATCCATTCCATTCAGTCTTTGGTTTTGAATGTTTAACTATATTTTTTCACATGCCAGTGCTTTTGTTTTCGGAAATAAGTCTTAATATTATTTAAAATGTTCAGAAGAGTGCAACTATGTGTAAATTTCTAGCAAATCATTCTCTAGAGTATAGTTTATTTAAAGACGTAATGAATTAAATAATTCGGAATACTTACGTGGTTAATCATGAAAAAGTCGAATTACAATATCTTTAAAAATAGTTATGGATTAATGTAGTCAATAAACAACACGTTTTCATACCCGTTTATTACAAGAATTACAAGTAAATACAATCAACTTTGTACATAATTTCTCATGGTCTATTTTTTTAATTTTTTAATCTTCTGTTGTACCATATGCAAACACTTTTCGGCTATTAAATCATTCAATTTTTCATCTCGTTTATTTATATTTATGTACTATCCTATGACTTAAAAAGATTGACAAACAGTATTATTATTTTTAATTAAAGATTTTCCTATATATATAAATTCCTATTTTGTATATAATTTGTAAATTATTAAAAGTCATAAAATACATATTACTATATACTAACGTATTTTAACGATATTTCAATAAGATAATTACAATCAGCCACCTTTTTGAACTTTATAGTTTCTTATAAATATAACAAGGAGTATAAAAACTAGACAATATTCCTCAAATATAGCGATAAACACTTTGTCTGACACTATAAAACATATAAATATACAAATAAATCACTGTGAAAAAGCTATATTGTCTAGGCATATATAAAATAAAATTCAAATCTTTTGTTATCCATTATGGAATCATTGAAGAAAATATTCAGTATATAAGTAAATAGTCAATTGATTTTTAATAACCGTTTACCATATTAAAATAGCCGCAATATTTAGTATCCGGGCTTTCTCAGTCTTGATACAAATTTTAGATGGCACACTTTATAAACAAATTAATTAATACTTACCTATTATAAATAGCTTTATTTAACTCATATTATTACAATGCCCAGTATCCAAATATCATATTATCACAGTCCGTCACACTAGGCAACAATTTATATTAACGATCGTTATACCTTGTATGAAATTAGAAGTAACGATATTCTTGCTTTTTTTTTATTTGTGAGTATGCCTCCGCGAGTTTATTTGACAGGTACGTCACAGATGTATTGGAAGACATTTTGAACGCTTTGAAAAAGGCATCTATAGCCTCTTCACTACAGCTGTTGCTGTTGACAAGGTTCTGCTTCACTTGCAGAACCTTTTTTTCTTTGTCGGCTTCTTTACGAGTACTGGCCATTACCCAGGCCTGGTGATCCTCTTTAGTGGGCCTTATATGTTGGATCGGCTGGTATCTAGAATGGCAGGAACATCTGAGCCGATAGCACACAATACACTGCTCCAGCTCATATTCATCCAACATTCTAAGTAGTTCTTTCTTC
This sequence comes from Pieris mannii, assembly GCA_028984075.1. Classification (NCBI taxonomy): domain Eukaryota; kingdom Metazoa; phylum Arthropoda; class Insecta; order Lepidoptera; family Pieridae; genus Pieris; species Pieris mannii. The sequence continues at coordinate 7,778,945 of CM054777.1, forward strand.
TTGTTCTGCATATTGAGATCCTGAAAATATATTTGAACGATTTTTATATAATATGTAGTTCAATACTTTAGCATGCTAACAACGCAAAAGTGTTGGCCTTGCCAGTTTAGAGTGCGCCTCTCAACCCTGACGTGCGTTCGAATCACGGCTGTTCACAAATTACTTTTTCTTTTTAAGTGCGGATTTAAAACTCGCTCGTACACTGATGGATAAAATGACGAGGAAACTGGCATACCTTAACATTGACGATTGAAAAATTGACGGAGTTTGTCAAGCGCAGATCACGCCTAGTCTGTTAGAAATATTAATTATCACGAAAGAAATACAAAAAACTGAGGCCCAGGTCTTCAAGGTAGTACCACTTCTTCTATCTTAACGTATCATATGTTATGTACACCACAAAATATCCACCCTTTTTTAGTAACTAATAGCCAATATTATATTTAAATCACCACTTGCTTAAAAACACGTAATAATTCATATAATAAAAGACTTACCAATTGGTAAACTTCATCAACGTTAATAAATTCTTTCTTATAGATAGACATATTCAAATGTAAATTGCAAAAACTAAATAAATGTTTAAGCACGAACAACTTATGCGGATGAATGAAAAAGACAAAATGACTCAGATTTGTAGGTATTAGCCACATTTCGTTGTTTTAACCAAAAATGCGTTCAAACAAAAAACAACCATATTAATTTGATATAGGTGTGAAAATAATTTGCTTACAAATAACAATATAGATTTATAGTACCCTCTGTAGGTAAAATGAACTTTAGTCAAACTTGTCTGTACCCTGATTTCCAAATAACGGACCATTAATTGTACACAAATTACCATAATTAGCAAATTACTTTATGTAAACAATATCTCTGTCCTATACTGAGAAACTCCTATAACGTCCTATACTTATTGCAAATTCTTATAGTGATAATACTTTAACTGTATATCGTTTGAATACAGCTAGAATCAGAATAGAATTAGTCTATTAAAACAAAAGAAGACCTTAATGAAAATCTCCACACTATTTCAAGCAATTTAAAAGTATCGAAGAATATTATAAGAACATGATATTAGTATGGAAAACACGAAAGCTTCCATAATACTGTTATTTTAAGTAAAAGGTAAATTAGCCAACGTTTTTCTAAGCAAATAAATATATTATTATTTTATCAAACACATAATAATTAAGAACGACATTAAATAAGCACAAAGCGTGGTACATGAATTCTTCAAGTCCATTTATTTTATGAAGCGTCGCCCGAGCGAATCGTGAGGCAAGGCACGTCCTAGTTAAAAGCGAGCCCACAAATTCCCGACATTGCTGAGGGGGGTGTGATATTTGCCGTCGCCATATTGGGACCTGCCGCATACCACAGCGTCAATATCGAGAGGGACCTCTAGAACAATAAGGGTATTAAATAAGAAAGTGGGTTATTCGATTTAGAGCGTTTATGCCTTTTGTTCCCTCACGTCAAATGTACTTTACGTTTTCTATACGGCTCAGTTGGTTTTTATTAACGTATTATGTTCAAGTCAAACGAATTTAGTAAACTGTCTTTGCGGTTATTTTAGGTGTCACGTAGGGATTTTAATTTAGAAAATAAAAATTCGAGAATAAAAAAAATTGGATACTTTTCCTCAATTTTTTTAAGAATTAGCAGGACATAAATTAGCGGTTAACTATTTAACCACCTAGCGTCACTATTAGTGTCGGAGATACTTTATACAATAAATTCAGTGAAACTAAATTATTCTCCATATAAACTTGTCAAGTAACTAATTCTGTGAACTATTTTGTTGAGAAAAAGCAAATTTAAGTTTAAATTTTTTTCAACAAAATATTTAAACACAAGAATTTTAAGTTATATAATACTCTATTAAAATTTCTTTGTTTATCAAAATATATTCTTGTTAAATATTTACACTGAATCAGGAGAATAGATTTAAAGTTACTTACTCTTTTTTGTACGTAGAAATATGTATGAGATTTATGTAACGTACAAAATTATTGTACTACTATACTATATTCTATCTAGTAATAGATTCTAAATCATAGTCTGTGTCCTCAAAGTGCGCGAAATATTTGCAAGTCGGAGTCGGGTCGTCTGAAAGTCTGTCACGTAGCCCAGACATACTTACTCGTGACGCCAGGGTTGCTTACTTTGATATTTCTATTTTGTTATTTATTTGTAAACAAATTTTCCCTTTTAATACTTAATTATGATAGACATACATAGATTATACCCAGTTAATTACAGGGTAACGAAGACCCGTAAACTGTTGTCCATGCACTATATTACAAAAAAATATTTTATGTCAATATTTCTTTGCGTTTAATTGAAATTTTTACTATAAATTAATTATTCCCTCTTTTAATATTAAGCTTAAATAAAATGAGTTTCGCAAAAGTGTTAGCTACAGGCATTTTATCGTGCATGTCTAAATTTGCACAAAAAAAAATTAGATTGACACAAGTGTGGAAACGCGAAGGCTTAACGGTTCACAGAAGCCAATTGAAAACGATTTTCATTTCACAGACAATTTAGCAGTTACTGTGGTTACGCGCACATAAAGCCCTCTTTGTAAAGATACTGGAAAAATACTAGCGACATCTATGCTAAATGTTTTTGAATTACCTTGATGATTTTGCTTTAGAATTCAGAATCTCGTAAACGCTTTTGTATCTTTGTGAAATAATTTCTATTGAATTATGACTTTCGCAGTTTAATTTAAGGGGTTCCATATAAGTAAACTTTTTATATTTTTAAAAAAGCCTTTTATGGTCTTGTAACTTAATTTTAAGAAAATTGACAAGAGTCCGTTATATTGTCAATACGCTATTAATATCAAAGTGTCCTACCGACAAATAATCGCGAAGCTGCCCGCGAGAGATAACTCGCTTCAGTAAACCACTTCGCTACTACTATCCGCTTCTGTGACTCTGGGACTCTTTGAACTTGCCTTTAAATAGATTTTCGGGGTAGTTCAGTTTAAGAACAGAGAGGAGGATAAAACTGTCAAGTTATAAGTAATAAGTACTTAGATTAATAGACAGCCTGCATCCAACATAACAGACAAATTTTCTATATCACGTTATCTCTTTGTGAGTTTTAATAAGATTACATATAATAGAATGATTGAGTTTGTATCTAAATAACTACTTTGGGAATTATTTTGGTTACCAAAGATTTCTTGGGTGACTTATAAAGATAATAGTCTAGATTGCGGTATTAATAGTAATTTATGTAATCTGAAGAGCATAGCTATCTCAAGACATCCTGTAATCGGATTGCGGGCTGGGATCTATAATCCGAGCAGTTTTTAATTTTCTCGGCGCGACGCAAATTAATCTTGCAGATCCACAGACTACGACAAAAATACATTTTCAAATCTCAATCGCTTAACCTCACCACAAAAGATTCATTCACAATACATTTTCATGATTTAAAGTTACCGTTGATAAAAATAACGAATGTTGTCTATAGAAGAAGTCTTTATTTAAATTGTCACTATACTGAGGTAAGCAAATATTTTTGGATATAATGCAAGAGTTATTAAGTGTTTTGGTGATTAGTTTTGTTTTAATTACTCTTGTATTGTATTTTATAGATAAAACGAAAGTTTATTTAAATATTTTTTTTTTTAATTTTGAAATAGCTGGTTGCTAAATATAATGCTTATTTCTAGTGTTTATAAATTTAAATAAAATTACACAAATTTAGTGAACCATGAGATATCAACCCTTTAACCTTCCATTGTCTACCAAAAATCACACACAAGCCCCAGTATCAAACAGTGGACGATTGAGCACAAATAACTGGGAAATAAGATATGAATATCAAGAGAAAAGGCCAATTATCACGTCAAATGCACGCGCTTCAAGTGTGGCGCGGAAATTGCGGCGGCCATCTTGTCGGAAGCGAAATTATCGCGGGAATGAGTGCCATTCTCATATTGATTAGATTCTACGCTTTTTAGGTACGAGCCTTTTTGACGTTTGATTATTTTTAAACTTATCGTAACCGTTTCTTACTTAAAAATATATCTAATTTAAAATTTAATTTCTTTGACATAAAAAAGTTTGATTCTTTAATCAGAGAATAAGTCTCTCAATTTTAATCGTCCTACGCAAGGGTATTGAATAAATTTTTTCTCAAAGTTTCTCAAACTAATTGTTCTAAGTTTTGCGTTTTAGTTCGTTATCTCTATACCTATAAAATTCTCGTTTCACAATGTTAGTTCCCATGTCGTCTGTCGTTTATTATGCATTTTTAGTAGGCCCGAAAATCTTTCGAACTCCTTAGCGATGAGGGGTGTCCAGCCGATTAATTTATTTTTTGTTCTTTAGACAACATTTTTTGTTGTTACTTTTCATGATACAGCATACAGAAATATATACAACCCTTAATTTTCATGTACCCTCTACGATCAACCATTATTTTTTATTTGTTAGTTAAAAACTTATAACTTGAACTCTGAAAGAAAAATGACAGAAAAACTTTGAAAAATTTCATTCCGGAAAACCGAACAGTCTCTGGGGTAACATAGCAAAATGTTCCATGTTGGTATGTATTAAAAAGGTACGCTAGGCATTTATTGGAGAGGACAAACATAGTTCGCGGGGGCAGCTAGTATTTTTATTAAAATTTAATTTATAAGTACATACATTAAAATCGACAAAGGAAGTGAGTAAAATATAAACATAAGGGTGTACCCCAGCAAATCCGATTAGACGCTCTTTGATTACGCAAATCAGGCTTCTTACGACCCCCGCCGGGGCTAATTTTATTACGTCACCGATCGTTGTTATCGGGCAAGTAACTGGATCCAGCTATTCACTACATTTGCTTTTCTGCTGCCATTACGGCAGAAGTTCAAGAATTTGTTTTAATGTGTTTAGCCTGCTTCGGTCTTTCCTACCTTCCTTGTTAGAATTGACAATGGTTTTAGTTGGAAAGGCTCACTAACCTTATATGTGCAAAAAATAAATCTACCATATGGTGTCATATTGAAGGAGAGCTTAGTACAACTCTAATGTTAAAAAAAAATTATGTGTTCAATGCTTTACCGTATGTATAGCTTAAAATTAGGTTTGATTTAAATTTCGAATGTTTATTTTAAACTATAATGAAGGCAAATATCCCGATATTTCAGTATATGCTAAATATATATGTATAATATTTACTCAATTCAAATATTTTGAAAATGGAATCACTTCGTCCGTGAATGCAAACGCTCCTCAGACGTCCACACTTTCCCTTAAGAAATTATTAACTTTATTTCAGACAGTATTATTTTGTATGAAGTTGAATAGCGAATAAATAAACCTCTTTCACTGTTTTGTTTCTCACATAATTTTATTTTAACAGAAATATTTTGCTACTAGCGCATGGTGTTAACTTAATAAAATCGTTTAGTATAATGAAATTCTATTTAAAAACATATTTTCCTTAATTCACTGCTTTTAATCTTTGAATAACGAAATTGTGTTTCCTAAATCTCTCTCTCTATATTTAACTTTAAGGTTTCATTTGTAAATACAAATTTATGGATATTATTTTTGTTTGTGTATTTTGTTATGTAGATGACCGAACAGAGAACATCAACTACTCTGCTCGCTTTACATAAAACGATATTTTTATATAAACGATATTTTTATGTAAACAAAGGTATTTTCTCTTAAATAAATCACGGTAGCACAAAATGCATTAACATGAGGTGCTCACCTTGACGTATGCCCGTGTTATCTGTCCGATTCTGATGGATCCCGTTTCCCGAATTTTGGGGAGAATATTGATTATACTGATGGCAACACTGCCCAAAGATTCTGTTACAATTTATTGTCGGCTCTTATTTAAATTGTTTGCTATTTGATATAGGAATTGGGAAAAGGTTAAAATAGGTCACCTGAGTTGTGATTTTTTTGTTCTCTATTTTTCTTCAAACATACTTATACAATACGGTGATTCATCTATTTTCTTTCTGAAGTATATAACGATAACATACTCTAACTAGCGTCGATTAAGGGTCTCATTATTTTGTTTTAGATAACTAACGATCCTTGACGAATGTTACTTTGATGATCACATCTTATACCGCCGTACTTATAGTTTATGTTTGTGTAAATTTTTGTTCTTTACTTGATAACACTTAATGTTATAAAATTAAACGAATGTTACCTGAATCCGAAACCGAGTTTGATCAAGTAATAAACCAAATTCCCGAGTTATGTAACTCTGATTTTTAATTCCGAAGAATTCTGACAGCTATCATTTTTGACATGTCATTACAAACATTTTTGGCCGGGCACATTTTTTCAATTTTGGCAATTTTGAGGAACAACATCTAAGGCATTTGACTAAAATTCTTAGGTCCCTTGGCTTTATAGCCTTGCATATATACAACAGATTTGGGTTTCGGACCGTTTTATCCATGCATGCATTCTAGACCACAGTCAGTAGGGGTTCTAGTTAAATACAACAAGCTAAATCAATAAATTATTTAAAGAAAACACTTTTTTTTAACGGATTGAAATTATGTATTATTGTAACCTTTTGTCTTCAGTTACCGTGACCACGCATGCTGTAAAGCACGCGAATCATCGGAAAAATTTAAAATTATGTTTAAATAATTATAAGTTTACAATAATACATAACTTCAATCCGTTAAAAAAAGTGTTTTCTTTAAATGTGTAAAAGTTATGTTAATAAAAGTCAATTAATTATTACAAAGGCAGTTCTTGGTTCAAATAAGCACAGTTTTGGTATATTAATTTAATCAAGGGGTAGAAGATTGATAACATGATACGTCATTGTGAGTGGTAATGACCCGAGCTGATGGATATCCTTATGAATTATTTGTGTTCATTCTGAAATCATATACCAGTAACCCTTTAAGTGATAAAGCATTTTCATTATGTCAAGAAATTACTGTCGAGTTTAATAGTTAATCCGTGATATAGTTTAATAGGTGATCCGTGACGTTTACGAATAATATTCCTTGCGTAAATACATTAATAATTAGAATGAAACCAATAGACATACATCATTGTTCAAGATAAAAGATTTTTATGTTTCACTAGTGACCCGCCCCAGCTTCGCACGGGTGCAATGCTGATGAAAAGCAGGTTATTATTGTTATTTCCGTCGCTGGAAAGCTCCGATAATATACGCGTTCGATCGCTACTAAATAAACTGTAATGGGCTGTATAGATCTATATTAAATGAACAATGTATTCAAGGTATTTAATTGGTTAAGGATTAATGCTGTATGGGATAAAATTATTTGTCGTAAAAAGTAAATGACAAAAAAAAAGTTATTTTGGGTTATCCATAAAAGATAGACATATACCATCACGGACTTTTCTGTTGACCTTTTCAATGTGTACAGTACTTTGTATATTATTTTGATAAAACTCGTAGGGTTCAGCCTGCGTTTGCAATGTAAGCGGAAAAAATGTAATTATTTACGACATCACATTAGAAACCTCAAAAATAACAGTACTTCTCCACTATTTAATGGATGTTATTATACATATAAACCTTCCTCTTGAATCACTCTATCTATTAAAAGAAACCGCATCAAAATCCGTTGCGTAGTTTCAAAGATTTAAGCATACAAAGGGACAGAGAAAGCGACTTTGTTTTATACTATGTAGTGATTATTATCGTTGTTTGTCTAATAGCTTTAAATTAAATTTCTAAAATCATACGTAGTTTTCGTTGAAAATATTAATTTCCTTAAGTTTTAATACATTTTATTTAAATGTTTAATGAGGGATAAAAGTTTTTATCAAAGCAATTTAAACGTAAAATCAAAGCAGAAAGTGAGTTAATAATGGCGGTCAAGGGCCGGAAATTGTCGCGACGCCATCTTGGCCCACGACCGGAAGTGGACATGCCTTTAGAAGCCATTTGGGCCATTTTCCTCAAACCCAATAAATAAAGATGAAATTCAATAGACAGATAGTTTGCTAAATCCAATCGCACTGTGTTTCGGCTCCATTATTGTGATATATTGCGCTATAGATAACGACTGGAGGCTCAGGCCTTTTTAAGATGCGATAAATCGACATAGTTGCCAGTATAACTCGTGTTTAAGAATTGTTTGAGACAATACGTTTATATTTAAATAACGCAAGTAATAAATAACCTTTTTTTATTATTATAGTAAAAAATTGTAACGAAATTAAAAAAAAATACAAGTAATCATAAGTATTTTGTAGTTATCTACCCATGTTATACTATAAAGGGCTAAATAAAACGATGACTATAATTAATGTTTCAAATATTACACTTAATTCACATTGCGTATTTTGTAAGAATTGTTTTATACATTTTAACGAAACCTTTTCAGCGATATTTAGAAAATTTAAAGGATTAATCCCAAAGCATTTAAACTAACATTTAAGACGATAATTTTAAAAGTTTTAACAAGCGCCCGGACGACGATTGTACCCTTTTCCTGAATTTTTGAAGTGTCCTCCCTAAGAGTTTCTCAATCGAATAAATCTCAACATAATGAGGAATTTGTTTAAGTAATTTTGTTGGTTCTCTGGTAGGGTAAAGGGGCTTTGAGAATACAAAAGTATTATATAATACACAATTAGCTTGCTATTATGTATATTCGATCGAACTAAATAAAAAAATTAAGTGGTAGGGCTGACTGTAAGGGCATTCAAGCACTGCTTAGGATGTATGTGCCTGAAAACTCAGATCCCTGAAGCATGCCCTGGTGTCTGAGTGGAGCTCATGGATTGCCTCCTACAGTGATCACCAATCCCGCATAATCATGATTACGCAACTTAACCATTTCCTCAGTTCGGAACTAGATATATTCGTGACAAATGTGGGAAGACTTAGAGACGAATATAACATGATTTTATTTTTCAATAGTAATCAATATGCTGGCAGTTTAAAGAAGTAAGTGGTAAAAATTAAGATTACATAAAAATATTTTGCTTAGTTCCTGTACTGCTAAGATAGTAAATTATAAAGGTATATTTAAGAAGATGATATCACGAATCTCACACATTGTCGGCATCATTTTCGCGCCATTTCCCTCCCGGTCGCCCCGCTCCGAACACTATTAGGAAAATTCTAACTTATTGCGTGCCATCTTCTATCCGAGCAATTGTTTAGGTGGTGTAAGTTATAGGTGATAAGATGGAGAACTGAAAGTTGAAATACCTACAATATAATTCGATAAAGAGACGATATAAAACCATTCACTACGGTTACATCAAACAAAGATGGTATAAGAATATTATAAAAATGAGTAGCTGCTCACATCATGCTTTATTAAACATAATAAACACTTAGTAAATGATGTTGTAGAAATTCTTAGAAAGATGAAATATGGTCTGGTTACTTCCAGATTCTGTTTTAATATAAAATCTTTTTAATAAGAATAATAAAGTTTAGGATTTTTAGAAGTTTCTAAAGATTTTATCAACACATGCAAATATATTGCTGACAATACTTTTGATTTAATCGCTAACACCTATGACTGATACTAGACATCCTATAATGCATCGTAAAAGGGTAGATAGAGCGCGCGTGACATCGCCGCAAATCCTCCGTCTGTTCATCCCCCTTTCCCCCTTTCTAGGCCCCTTAGCAACAAGTGTCTTTTCATTATAAATCAGTGAAGAATAATCTTTAGTTTAATCTTTGTCTTAGAGTTTGCGAAGATACTTTATTAATATTTTTCTCGGTGAGGTTACCTTAGGACGATTTCTGATCGCGCGAGCATACTTTAATAATTTTAGCCCCAAACTTTAATTTTAATTGGGAATAAAATTAAACATTTTCCTTTTCTTTTGCTAAAAATAGTTTTTCAACTACAGACAGACAAACAGTTCATCAGAGAATAACAAAGACATAAACATTTTCTAGTTTAAATGATTCATGAATATCATTTTTCTTTTGTTTATTGACAATTTACTAAAATGCGTAATAATTAAGTGACAAATTTAGACTTCTTATTTGTAACTGGTATATATATAACTTAAGGCATACGCCATCACCACTAGTGGAATCATTAAGTTAATTTATCTGATTAAGTTTGGCGAGTAAAATAATGAATAATAAAGGGTTATTAAATGAATTCCTTCGGTGTGTTGTTATCCTAGTACCGAACCCACGCTGTGATTAATTATACGTATAATTAATGAATATGACGGATCACTATGGACGAAATTACTGAGATTCGGTTATTTCTCAGCTCCATTGTGATTTTGTTGTAGTGGCTCTTAGAATATTAGGTTTTATTTATGTAATATCTTGAAAAAAGCAGTTCCCTTATAATATATTATTCACATAACATGTTTTCCATATAATAGGGCCGTCTTTGCCAACTTGAAAAAAAACACCAGCGCCCGTGCTCTGCACGAGAGAGACATTGAGAGAACTACATCGAACGACGGTAATTCTCTCAATGTCCAAAGCACTGATGTCGCGAAGTCGTAAACTTTGTCGGTATTGAAATTTACATAGTAAGGGCCCATAATATGTAGTGTGTTAGTTTATAAACGTTTTCCTTCGTCATATAAAAATAAAAATAATATATAAATAAATAAAATGATCATATTAAAAATTTAAACTACATAATTTGGTAACGCCCAGTCGTGTTTGAATTGTTAATGGTAATACGACACGTTTCGAATTTGTAAATGCTAATTCAAAGTGATTTATAATGGTCCACTGAATCACTAGGCTAACTCGTGTCTCGTGAACAATAATTTACAGGTGATCAGTAATGTTTAGTTCACTGATATATTTGCTTATACGCATTCATTTTAGAATTCCTAATCTTAGACTAAAATATGTTTTTATGCTCAATTGTTTTTTGTATATATGTTATTCTTTGTATAAAATGATGTTAATTTTTATGTACTAAATGTACACCAACCAGGTGTATGCGAACTAGTAGTTAAAACATATATATTTTTATCATCGACTGGTGATAATGGTAATCATGGTGAAAATTAAATACAAGAAAAGGTATATGTAAACAAAGTGTGTTAACAAAACTACGATAATTAGTTTTAATTGTGACTATTACTTTTTTAGTTATTGTTATTTTTCTAACTTTAAAATTTACATATATTTTATTTGAAAGTAAACCTTATATAAATTTACCTGGTATTTATTCCGGATGAATTTTATATTTAGATATTTAAGTATGTTTCGGCTTCTACAATCTTGTATGTGAAAGAAATTCATTAAGAGACTCATTAATTATACGTACGTTTTGGCTCGTTAAGCTGAGTCAAACTGAAAACCTGTTTATACATATATAATATGAAGGTATTTGGGTTCTAATAATATTCCTTACGTAAATCTGCCATATTACAGCGTATAATAATAGTATAGCAGAGGCTTCATTCACATATATCCTAAGGGACCTTCAGTAGAACCTATTCAGGTTTTCAGCATGAAACATTCTCTTTTTGTATTTGTAATATTTCAAGCTACATTTAAAACAACAAAAAATCAAGAAATGATTTTGTGTACCGTCATTCGTTGTCAAAATGAATCCTACCCGCATTATGTCATTTTTAAATAACATATCTTCATAATATGACACCCTAATCTATGTAAACCAATTAACCGTTCGATATGTTACATATCCGAATTATTCGATCACTCTAACTTACAATGAAGGTAGCTATCAAATATCGTTCCTTAAACGATAATGTCTATAAAAATAAAAGGTAAGTTCGTTAATAAATAAACCCGAGAAAGCTTTTCAATTTTCTCTGTCAATGAATTAATACGAAAGAAATTACGGACTGGTGCAAACTGTAAGCTATGACTCAGTTAATTTAGTTTAGATGTGCGGCGAATGCGGTAAGAGAAATTACCACACCTCTAATTTGAACTCATGGAAAACAAAGCAATAATTTATCGTTCAAAACATGAAGTTTTTTTTTAAATCTTATCTTAAGATTGGGTACAGTGTAATTAAATGATACTATACCCGTTATTCATAAAAACTATATCTCATTAGATATAGTGACATTTCACTGCTATAATTCAAATAGTGTATTCTAATTTTTAATAAGGATTGGAAAATCACAATTTTTTCAGTGTGCCTTCTACTTAAAGCTGAGAGCTTATCACTTACGTAGCCTCCTATCGGCCACTCAGCTTGATAGCGGATAGAATATACGCTAATTTGATACGTACGTCCCGTCTACGTTAGCCTTTTCCGTCCAGCCCACTCCACTGCATTCTATTTACTAAGGCAACTTAGCTTTGTAAACCAAACTATTTTTCTTGCAATTGCCTCGATGTGTTTCTACACTTTATCTAGCAAATGTACACTTTCAAAGATCTCAGAGGTGTTTTTAAAGTAAAGATAATTACAAGAAATATCTTTAATTAAGAAGCTTACTTAGTGGAAATTATGACACCCATGTCGGGTTGTTTTATAAAACTGAACACAATAAGTTAATATTTGTAATATATAGTGGTTACTATATTAATTAGAATATACTAACCGTACTATAGTTTGATTAGTTATTCTAAGGAGGAACGCCATTATCTTCGGAGTCTTGCCTAAAGGGACTTTTAATAATATATTTTAGTTATTATATTTGAGGGTTCTTATTGTTTTTTTTGTTTAATAAAATTCATTTTAATAAAAGAGCAAGAAATTTATTTAATAAAATCAAATTTCTGTGTTGGGAATTTTTGGTATTACTATTTTTATACGAAAACATTGTACCACAAGTTTAATAAGTTTTGTTCTGGTAATATTGTTTCTACTTCTATTTCGTGTAGGTTTTGTTAGCAAACATTTTTATAACTCATACATATAGCTTTAGAATTATTACGAACGTGTTCATGAAATATAACTAAGAAAACATTGTGTCTTTTCATAGTTAAAATATCGTTACAATAGACAGAAGAGATTTATTTTCATCTCAAAACATTCATCACACATATGTATGTTTTTGAATGTTTGCATGTCTCTTAACACAATTTTTTACAAACTTGATATTTCATTTTTTATATTTAAAGACTTCACGGCGTTTATTGAGACTATTCAAACTGGTATATAAAATATAGTCGTTACAATATCTCTAATCAAAAGCATAGACATAAAACAAACAACTTGCTACTGGTAACTACAGCCCCAAATGAGCAATTAGGTTTTATTACAAGGCACACGGAACTGTATTTAAACTGCTCGTTTTGTTTTCGCAAACCTCTGTACTCTTTGTTTGTAGTTTCTTTTATTTTTAATTATATACAGAGCTTGGCAGAATAGGTCAAAGACGCAGGGTTATTTTTTCGCCTACACAAGCTGGATTGCATTCTAAAAATTCGTTTATGTTTTTAAAGGGATTTCGGGTATTGTATATTTCGCTTTACATGTTGAATAATATTAAACTTTAATAATCTTTTATAAAAAAATACAGTAGTGTTAACGTAATACAATTCGAGCCAATTTTCAGCAGTTTTCAGCCTATTAGAAATTTCTATCTAAATGTATAACTTTAGAATTTAATTAATTAGAAGTTAATTCTGAATATCTATGTAAGTTCTATTATAGTTCATTAACTTAATTAGTAAAGAGCAGTGTTGGCCTAGTGGCTTCAGCGTGCGACTCTCATACCTGAGGTCGTAGGTTCGATCCCCGGCTGTGCACCAATGGACTTTCTTTCTATGTGCGCATTTAACATTTGCTCGAACGGTGAAGGAAAACATCGTGAGGAAACCGACATGTCTTGGACCTAAACAGTCGACGACGTGTATCAGGCACTGGAGGCTGATCACCTACTTGCCTATTAGATTTAAAAAAATGAAACAGATTCATAAATCTTAGGCCAGGACCTAAAGAGGTTGTAGTGCCACTGATTATTATTATTATTATTAAACTTAATTAGTACTATTGGCAAAGTAAAGCACTTCTTCACTGCGCACATTCAGGCCATTCAATAGGTCTACCACCTGTTTTTTCAATAGCGATAGCAATTCAGTTTTCGTGCCATTTAATTCCAAATTTACGACCTCAGAACAACGGATATTACAAACTACATAGAAATTGGGTTTTACCCTTAGATTATCATCTCAGTTTATGATTAAAAGTAATTTATTTACTAATCATTTTACCTAAGAATTATTAAAATTGTTCGCCCAGTAAGAACGCAGTCGAATATTATAGGACCATTGCAAACATTAAATAGATCGTGTTCCGTATAATATAATTATGTAATTATACCGAAACGTAAAAAATAAAGCCGAAACACAGAGACAAAAGCTATTCTAATTAGCAAAGCAAACAGACCATTAACACTTATCGCGGGCGGAGGGGTATGGAAGTGGGCGGGGGGGGGCGGGGGGGGGGGGTGGGTGAATAAGAAAGCTTATTTACCCGGACCACTTGTGCTGTGTAACCTTATACGGGATTAGGGCTGTTACAAGCCAATTAATACAATTTAATTCATCCCAATTGTTTTGTGGCAACCCAAAATGAATTAAAAAGGTTGTAATTTTTGTACGCAACGCTGTTTATCTTTTGTTTATAATTTAATTTATATTAGAGGTTTCTTTAATGTTTTTTGTGAGAATGTACTGACTGGACATTCATTTGCTTTCAAAAGAATGAACATTAGTATATGAATTGCTAAAATTTTTAAGCATAGCTATGTAAATATAAAATCTTTTCTCTACCATCCCTAGGGGCGAGGCTCCCTCTGTTAAGTATATCAAATGAATTGTAAATGAAATCAATGCTGAGTGGCGGCCGTTTTATCGTCCGTCCGCTTCCACTACCGACTGCGAAACACCTGATATCAACAATATTAAACTCTTACTATTATTCGCGATTTTACTTGAAATTTCACCAAGTATTCAGTAGATTAGTAGTAATTTACAAAGAAATCTATTCCTTTCGCTAGTAAGGACGCAGTAAACAATTTTGAATTTTGAAAACTGAAAATCTGAATAGTTTTTAATTTAGTTAACAAACCTTATGTACATGTCAAACAGGCTCTTTATAGTAAAAATGATTTGATGCATCTCCTAGTATCAAACGTAAATTACAATGAACTCTTTTATTTTCAGGTAAGCACAAACATGCGGACTGGTACCCCTGTTAAACACAACTTTGTAACGTAAAATAGGACAGACAAAAATTACACCGGGATATAAAATCTTATTCAATCTATCTTTATCCGTCTTTCTTTAAATTATTTTTTATTTGCACACAATTTTATGTTGTCACTTACCATACAAATATATATCCTCAATATACAAATTATAAAATTCTTGTAAAACATAGTATTGTCTTTTATTAACATAACTTTTACACATTGAAAGAAAATACTTTTTCAATGGATTAAAGCTATGTATTATAAATACAGATAATTACTTTTCTACAGCTGTGATTCTTTTGACATTCAACACCCCTTTGCCTTCAGTCACCGTGACCACGCACGATGTAAAGCACGCGAAACGTCGGAAAATTTTAAAATTATGTAAAATAATTATAAATGTTTAATAGCTTCAATCCGTTGAAAAAGGGTTTTCTTATAGTAAAACATAACAGTGTTTAAATTCTAATATCAAGCCTTTACGACGAAAATTTATACAAATTTTAGCAATAACACGTGAATTCGGCGATATCTAAGCCATTACAGCTACCCTTCCAAATCACTTAACTTTTCATTACACATAAATTCCGTATTACAGCACGTTGAGAGTATTTTTACTGTAGGCATGAGCGAGATGAATTTATTTGAGACATTTAAGCAGTTGATTTGTAGACATAGTAAGGAGGAATGTTTAATACAATATCTATCTAACACACATTACTAAAATGTATAAAAAATCTTTATCAACATAGGGAACCATGCATGCATGTCTAAAATTAATTAATTCATTTCTGATTCTTGCGACTGCTGATTCTATAAGGAAAGGACTAAAGATACTGTAAGGTCCCATAATATTCATACTTTAATTATGCAAAATTAATTATTATAAAATAATTAAAAGGCAAAAGCGGAGAATGCTTGACGGGTTCATGTAAACTTACGAATTACTTCACACCATTGAACAACGAAACGCTTTTCGGATTTCGCAATATTTTTCCTTTTCTTAAACCATCGTTTTTGTCAAACTTCGCAGACTAGCCAAGTTTTGATCTGCAAAAGGAACTCTCGAATTAGGGTGAAAACGATCGGTAATATATTCGAGACTAAATTGAAACGGTTTTAAAGTTGAAAAGCGGCTGAAGTGTGGGTAACTAGTTCAATGCCATGACTTAAATAGCGCTCTGAACCACTTCTATGCAAACTATGTTTTAAACTCATTAGGCATATTTCTGAATTGGTATAATCTATGCAAGCACAAATGCGAAAAATATAAACTAAAACATACTCATTTTTGTACAATAAAATCGATGTTTTTTCGCATGATATAATTTATATAAAAAGAAAAGCCAAGAAAATAGCTGAATGAAAATAACAAGACCGTGTTTTTTTCCTGAAGATTTCTGTCATCGATCGTAGCAATATTAAGGTATAGATGTTTGAATTCAGTCCAGTAAATTATTTAGTGGGTCATGCTTTGCGTGTTCAGATTTAAGATCGATACAAATTCGACCTAAATCTATCAATTCTCATTTTAAATTAATAATGACCGATAATTTTCAAAAACACATTATTATGTAACGCGATGTTAACCAATTGATGTGAAATAATTAAGTTTATTGAGTTTTTAAGACGTTGATTTCCCGTTTGTTAATTCAATTTATTGATGGTCTTTGATAAACTAAGCCCTCTAGCATCGAGAGTGTCCATGGGCGGCGATCGGAGGTTTCATTTTCGTAATATTTTGAATATAATAAAAAAAGAGAAAATTATTTATCGATTTAAGTTAATAGTTCGATAAATGGATAAGGCAAAGAGGATAGTGCATTAAACATATTTTTTTATAACGTACACAGCACGAAATTTTATTTTATATTAGTTACATAGTTTCTTGTCAAAACTAGTAATGTTCTTCCAACTTATTCTAACTAGATAAAGAGCTAATGTTTTTTGTTCACTCTCTCAATATATCTTAGGTCAAAAATGAATAACTTGTTCATAATTTTTTTTAAACAAATAAGTATATATTTACTATCCGTAATATTATTCATAAGTTTTCTATTGCTTTCCAACTTTATTGTGCAACAAATATATAAAGCCTTTTCTAGTTAAATTTCTTTTAAATGCTAATAGGAATGCTGCGGTTAGCTTTAGATAACAATAAAATGCACTGTTCGGTTGAATTCTTTTTACAATATAAATACATTTGCAAAAAACATGCTAAGTGCACATATTTATCAATATAATATTTAGAGTAATAATAATAATACAAAAATATTTTTGAGTTTCCAGAATGTTTTGACATGTCTTAAACATTTTCCACATATTGTCTGTGGATGGTATTTTTGTAACCTAAAAAGGCAAATATTTATTCGTAGACTTCAGCAGCCAGTTCTTAATTAGATTATGAATCAAACCCCAGGTTCCGTCCTTGTTCTGTTGAATCAGTTTTATTAAGTTTATACATAAAGATGAAATATTAAATAAACTTTTTGCCGTGATATTTATTACGGATTTAATAACATGTAAATCATTCACAATAATTATATCCTTATACGCATACCAAAAGCGACGTCTATATACTAGTACATTGAATTTGAATATTATATTAAAATGCCACGCTTTCATTACGCCGCTGTGGAACAATCTGAATTCTTATGCTCTATTAATCTATATTCAATTGCGTGCTGTGAATAGTTCACTAAGAATTACTTTAAATACGATAAAGCCTCGAAGGGTACTCATTAAAATATGCTTTAAAATCTAAAAAATGTGCATTATCTTAGATTAATAACATATACAACGGCCGAAATATAATAACTTAGATATTTCTGTTTTTCCCTATAATTTTAATTATTTTCAGTTATCTTTATTGCGCAGAACACGATAATAAGTAACACGCTGATAATATTTCAAGAAATAAAAACTCGTTGAAATTCAAATAATTTCATTGAATTGTTGGTTGCACACTTGGTTCTTCGTAAATATAATAAATTTATTAGAAATGAATGAAAATAAATTGCTTTTTATATAAATGTATTGTAATTAAAGAATTATACTAAAATATCTAATCCAACTACCATTTGCTTCCTGAGACATACATCGTGACGACTTTATTGCTACGAAACGCTACAACATTCTACAGAGTATATATTGTCTTATTACACATTTTATTTTATAAACTAAAATTGAATAACCCATTTCCTTCTTTAATGAATATTATAAAATCTGACTTTTTTCATCTGAATGTTGAATAGATAAAGATAACATTTTCATAGAAAGGAATTTCTTATCTCTAAATGAGAGCTCTTTCCGTTTTAACATTTTCAGTATTATTCTTCAAGTTTTTCACCAAGTTGATTTTACAAATATTTTGTAAATCGAGTAGTTTATTTTCTCTAGAATAACGCTGCAATATATTTCCAGTGTACTCTGTCAAATGCATGATATTATAGTAAATTACTTAATGCATCGACCTATAAAAGATTTAATGCACACACACAGGCAGAAGGCCACGCCTATAGCCAGCGGCCTCTTTGTTCTTACACATGCGCAACGCACACATTCAACCAATAGCGAATAAAATATACGGCCAATTTTTCTTACTTTACTCTTTTATTTATCGGAATCATTGAATCGTATCGGTTTTAGAAGCTTTTTTATCTCTTTTTGTATAAAGTACTAGGGTTGAATAACGCCCAGGAGATCCGCATAAATGATTAGAACGGGATCGGCAATTACAATCATTATACACAAATTGACGGGAACCAACTTTTCCTTCCCCATTACGGATTGACAATGGCTCTTCCATTTCCCTTCGCACTTAATTTTACACTAGTGTGAGTATCTCGAACGCATGCCCGATACTGGTGTGCGTTAGTGACGGCATAAATAGCGTAGCATGTCAGAACTTCCAGCATTGGCCTTCCGTTACCCGCAGCGGTCGGTCGTGTCGTGAACACGATGTAATTTTCCGAGATCCCAACTCTCTTCTTCTATTCTAGTACTAGTTAACGATACGTATCATGTATTTTCTATAGAAAACTTTGGTGCTCATTAGGGAAATAAATAATATTTTTTATATTTCAAGTTTGTTATGAGTTGGTAGATAAGGCTTTTTTTTTCTCGGATAAGTGAAAACCTAAGCAAGATGAATTTCATAGGTAAGTGATGTTCAACTGGCCTTTATAAATATAGTTTAATACACTTATGTGTGGTTCTATACAGGATGTATGTGCTTACGTTAAATTATGCGTCACTTTTAATTACTGCAGTTTTTACTCTTACCCTGCTTATATTTTACTTTGCCAACAGCATTTATTAAAAACACTTAAGTGACTGTCACCAAAAACTTTATATTAAAAGAAACTTTTAATTGCGTTTATACCTTATTAAGATAAAACTCTTAATAAAATCCTTTTTAACAAGAAACTAGAATATCTACATTAATTAAATTATAACGATAAAACTTGTGTTATAGTACTTAGTGGAAAAATAATTAAATTTTCATTGTAATTTGTACAAAAACTTTACATCTATATATATGCATAACCAAGCTTCGATCAATTCCGTGACTTCCGTCTTTAATTTTATTCAAAACTTACGATCGGAAGAAACCTTATCATTAAAATAAGCTGAATCTATATAGAGATCTGGGTAAGCATGTTCAACGAGTGTATGTAGGGGTTTGAGTTTGGCAAAGAGCCAAGTAGGTTAGACCTTGCTGTGCTGAACCCTGGATGTAATGGCCCGTTATAATTTATTGCTTAACCTACATTATTTAAGCCCAAATTTAAAACATACATAACTTTATATTACTGAGATAAAATACTTCCTATGTTGGTCTTGGTTTATCGTTTTCTTTTTATATTTCTTTAATAGCGTTATTTAATAGAGGGCTTAAGGCATTTCATTATCAATTTATACATGATGTTCTTGTTCTTTAAGAAAGGATGAGACCTACGACATATAAAATAATGGATTTTTTTATAATTATATTTAAAAGACACAATACTTTATTGAAAGTGTGGAGTAATTATAAAATTAAACAAAGGATTCCGGTTATTACCGTTTGTTTTACGAAATATATGTTAATGAGACTGGAATACTTAGAGAAGTATTATAAGCTTGAACAAAAGCTAAATATTAGCAGTTGAAATAACAGAATACAGTGAACAATGGTCTAAAAACGTAGTCAAACACTCGTAGACAATTCTAAGTATGCTACGAGCCGCATTATATGACCGTAGACGTCTACGAGGCGGAGCTTGCTACGAGTTCCGTAGCGTTTCTTGCAAATAGTATTAATAAATGTTTTATATTTTAGCATTATACATAAGTAAACTTACAATTTAAGTACCAATACATTTATACTTTATTATGATATGTAATTAATCAGGGTATGTTAAAACGTTAAGAAGTAAATGTCAAAGTTATGAGAATATCCGACGGTATATTCGAATTCTTACTAATCTTAAACAAAGCTTCATATCAAAGAAGCTAAAAAATACTTCGCAAATCTTAGTCTGGTAGAAAAAACACAAAAGGTTTTCCCTCTCTGTCTAACCAATTGTGTTTGGGAGTGAGAGCTAACCAAACATTACAGTAGAAAGCTTTTAGCGGACGTGGATTAAAACGGTGGCTTGTATGAAATATATACGGGCAAACGGAGCTAAGTAGCCGTCCAGTTTATAGCCCCACCCGCTGTGATGTCCGCTTTTCTAAATAATGTAAAAACAATATTTTGTTGTGTTAGACGGATTTGCAAAATAAACACATCGTCTATCGAAAACATTTCTTACGGGAATTGCCTTAACAATGACAAATATATTAATTGAGTTCTAGACAAACGTTTTAGAGATAATTAATGCCTACTAAACGTCAATAACAGAATTCGTCTACCCAAATATTATGTAAAAATAAATCCTCCGCCTCTAAGTGTCCTTTTGGTTTAAACGCAAAAAAAAACGCAAAGAATTTCTTGCAGTTTTCACTAATGTCTTGAATTAAACGTAAGGCACATCATCGGCATTTAAAACCACATAATTTATAAAATATATTTTTGAATTTAGAACAAAAATACTTATCAGGTTAAACAATTGATAACAGCTTACAAAGTATCACCTTACAAAATATTGAAATGTCTTGGAATAAAATGATAACTTAATTAAATTTATGCCCCATTTCCGAACATAATCATTCGGTTAGAGCAAAACATACATGAATAATTGGACTTAATTACTTAAAACATTGAACATTTAACGATATTGAAGGAAACTAATTGAAATTCCATTCGATAAAGTTTACTGTTCGACGATAAATCTGATTTATTATGTGTTTATATTGAGAGTGCTATATAACTCTGCTAACTGTTGCCATTAAAGTATTAATCATTTTGTTTCACAATTAGATTATGTTAGGTACATATGTCATTTTATGGTTATAAAAATTAAGTTCAATTTCTATGTATACACTACGCAGGATAGAGAAACACTGATTTCCTTTTTTTATTAAACTAAACACTATTTTAAAGTTATTTAAAAGATTCATAAAAATAAATTACAGACAATTGAATATATAAATTGTAGCTAGTACGACTGTGTCTTACTTTATCCGCGAGTGTAACATTAACAGGTCAAAGGTTGAGTACAATATAATGCAGGAAGCCGTAAAGTTTTTGTAGAACGCACACGCAATATTCATAATGTATATAATATGCAAAATACACTAGAATAAATATTTGCGTGACAATATGAACTATTTCATTTTGTATTCAAAACCTTCGCCCGTCTTTAACTATTAGATAGAACTTTTTATTGTTTTATTTATTATTATAATTATCATTTTTTAAATAGCAACGCGAAGCACTCTTGCATACACAGTAAGAAAGTTTTAGGTTTATCCAAAAGTATCATATTAGGCCGCGGTGGTTTACAACCAGTTCCACACTACAAAAAAAACAGTGGCGCTACTTCTTCCTAATTATTTGTTCGTTTATACAGACAAGTAGCTTTTAATAGGTAGCTGTGCCCAATACATGCCAATTCCATGCCGGTTTCCTTACAATACATTTTCCCATACCTTACGAACAGTACGATAAAAGAAAACGAAGGAAGAGGTTAATAAAACACAAAATTATCAATTCAAAGTTAAAATCATTATATTGACAGAAATGTTAATTTGAAACTAAAATTCTGTAATACTTTTTTTTAAAAGATTAACTATATATAAAAATGTTTTATTAACATTAAAAATTCAATTACCTTTATTCAATTTCGCTCCAATACTTGATTCATTTCGAAGTAAAAATTAAAATAAACAATACTAAAGCACTATTTCAATGAACATAAAATTCAAGTTCCAATGTAGAAATTTCCGCTTTATTCGCCCAAACAAATGGTTACTGATCGTGACCTAAATATTGATAGAGCCCAGTACAATAAAACGTGGAATTAATGTGAACGGATTTGCGCCCGAGTTTCTACATTATACCCGGATAAGCTCCGGTAATTTTTATTTGATGTTCCAAAATTTAATAACAAACACCCTAATTAACTTGCGATGTATTTTTCATACAATTTAGATGTCTTATACCGACTACTTTTAAAACATCTTCACAATACAAAATAAAAAGTTATATTTAATTGCTTTATGAGTTCAGAATCGCCTATATTTATTGATGTGAAACATCCATAGTCGCACGTAACACCGAAATCTGGCGTGGCGACGCATCGCCACGCTATATGATGGTATATACATACAATCTATATGCAGTAGTAAATTTTTGTATTTAATGAAAATAAATGTTTAATCAATAAATAGTCATCGTTATGTGGAAAACAAAATCGTAATATTGTATTTTATCATTATGACATATTTAGTTCCTAAATACTTCACATCCATTACTTCCATATTACTTCACAAAATAATTTCGATGTTTCACATCTGCCAGGCGTCCCGTGACGGCTCACATTTTTTTTTTTATGAAGGGATAGGTTCTGGGTTGGGTTTGATAAAAAGCAAACTATCGTGTTCCTACAAATGAGAGAACACTAATATTTTCTGAGTTCAAATTCAAACAAAAACCACATAGTGAGAAAAGTCCACATAGTGAGAAAAGTCCACATAGTGAGAAAAGTAAAACACATAGTGTAAAAGTTCTGAGCTTGTCGCTATTCTTGCGTTCAAATATGTTTATTTCACCGTTATCCTGTTTGTGGTACGGGATTTAAAAGGCTTACGTATATTCACACGAGATCTTACAGAAAGGTATTTCGTAAATACTTCTGAATGAACAGATTTGCTATTGATATTATAAGAAATGTGTTTATCACATTTTTCTTAAGTCGCATTATAATACTGACGTTGTGTTGCATTTAAGAACTAGAATTATCTTGACCAAGATTGACCAGCCGCTGAAATAGGTCCCATAGCAAATTCGCAATTGACACTTTTCAGTCACTGTGCTTGATATTATTCTTCATTAAAGGAACGAAAAAGACCCTCAGATGTATATTTATGATTCTCTTACACACTTTCTTTTATAGGTATTAATTTGCATAAGAACTTCAGTGAACGTTAAATTCATACTACTTATATGATTGTTACTACATAAAAAAATTGCTATTACGTAATCCGTGAAATTTAAAAAAAAATCTAAATTTTTTTTTATTATAAATAATATACATGGCAAAACGACGTTTGCCAGGTCAGCTAGTGATCAAACAAAAATAACGGAACAGACTACCAACAATATATTTGTAAAAATAAATAAATATATTGTTTATTTAAACATAAGCATCTTATTCTTTATTTATCGTTTAAATTACATACAGGAAGTCGTAGTTTTAAATAATGTATCCATTATATAATTAAAAACACAATTCCCCGACAGGTAGTTAAATTGATCATCCCTTTTACCGTGCTGAAGCTATAAATAGTGAAACGCAAGCACGTTATCGCTCGGTCGAGGACAATACATTTGAATACTGAATAATTTATATTTCACTACAAGTTGAGAGGGGACGGACTTTATAATAGAGCCTACGAAAGGGTAAGGACCGTCTACCGTGAGAGTTAAATAAAATTTAAGATTTTTAAATGAACTATTTTGTAAAGCAATAAAACAGATTTTCAGAGCTTAAAAAAATATTATAAATTAATTAAAAGTGTGGTCATTATTCCAATTTAAAACACACTTTGAAGTATATTGTTTACTATTGTTTATTGAAGTGAAA
This sequence comes from Pieris mannii, assembly GCA_028984075.1. Lineage (NCBI taxonomy): Eukaryota > Metazoa > Arthropoda > Insecta > Lepidoptera > Pieridae > Pieris > Pieris mannii. The sequence continues at coordinate 7,803,291 of CM054777.1, forward strand.
CTTCTTTAGAATCGTTGTGATTTCAAACCGGATGCAACGAAAAAGCGACAGTAAAAAGAGACAGAAACATTAATTCATATGATTTAACGTGGGAGAAAATGAGATAGATAAACTTCTTTCGAATCGTCGTGATTTCAAACCGGATGCAGCGGTAAAGAGAGACAGAAACATCAATTCATCATATGATTTAACGTGGGAGAAAATGAGATAGCAGGCATTATACAGCCTCTCTTTACTGCCGCTTTTTCATTTGATCGAATTTCAAACTTTCGATGTTTTAGTTTTTCCCAAATTAAAAATTTATATTAAACTTATAAATTAAAATTTATCATTAAAATATACTGTTTTAAAAGAACACACACATTTAGATAATGGAAAATGATTAATTTATATATGATTAATAATAAAAAAAATGTTTTTGAAGGTTTCACTTCTACCATGTGTGAATTGCACATATGTTTTTTTTTTTTTATATTCGGAGATTCTTTCAACGGTGCGTCATAAATTTGGCGATTGAATATATTTTTTTTCATGGATGGAATTAATGCAATCAAGTTGTCTAATATTATTAAGTCAGCGACAAATTTTAGGCATCTTGTAATAACTTAACACCTATTGTTAAAACACAAAAACTTATGATATATTCTTGGCGTCGTGAAGTATGCTCACAAGTTCGTCCCCCAATCAGTGGAGTACGTGACGTAATCACCGTGGCAGTAAATTATTGTTGTGTGATAACGATGATATTCGCCATACAGTGTGCGAATACTTGGTTGAGCAAATACTGGCTTTTATTTGTTGGATTTTATGTATTGGATTGTGGTACATTTAATTTATTTACATAGTATATATACTGAAATTTTAATACTGACGTAATCAGAAAAGGTCGGCATACTTCAGCTAATTTCAAGATTATTATAATAATTGTCAAGTTGAGGCTACCAAATAATAGTATAAAAAGGCATAGTAGCGAACAGAGCTTGTTATAAATCGTACTTTACATTGTTTTAAATATTTTAACTATTACAACTTAATGTAATTAATTATGTTTAATAATATAATGTAGTTTTATTTTAGATGTATTTACGCTTAAATAAAGCAAGATTTAATAGTCATGATTCTCAATTATTGTAATAAAACCCAGCTTGTTTCGAACTTGTAACTGACTTAAACGGCTCATTACAGCGCAGATAATTGGTCTGTTTCATTGTCTTTATAATTGCCTGGTACGCGAAAGGAAGATGGAAAGGGAAATTAAGAAGAATATTTGTATAAAAAAAACATTATACTAATTTCTTTAAAGCTACAGCTTATTTCATAAAATTTTAAAGAAGCTAAATTCCGAAGACACCTCACATGACAGAGCTGATTTCAGTATTATCTATTAAACTAATTTATTAACAAAAAAAGAGCTACTTCGAGAAATTTAAAAGACTTTACACTGAATGAACTCAAAGTTACTTAAGCGTATTAGCCTCAATTGTTTTAAATTTTCTTTGTCTTAGTAATTACTTAGAGCGGCGTTTAGAGGCCCTCAAGAGCTCTTAATAACTGATAATAATCCTGGTTATTACAAAACATTGCAGCTAGTACTTTTTACATATTTATTATTTAATGAACATTGAAGTAGATTGTTGAATATAACATTTTTTAATGTGTGTATTTTTAGAAAAAAAACTGCTAAATTACTAAATGTATTGCAAATTTAACTTTTATAAATATCTAATATAATATTTATATTTATAATATTTAATATTTAAATCCTTAAGTGGTAATTAAAAATAATATGACCAAGTAACATTTTATAAAAATAATAGTACTTGCTATAATATTACTATGAAAATAAACAAAGTTCGTAAAAAGTATGTTAAAAATAAATATTTTTAAATAGTTTCCTTTTTACTGAAATAAAAATATAACCGTAAATAATTTTAATTGACGTTGTACCAATTAAAAACGGAGAAATGGAATTTTAAAGCAATAGTTAAAAGTGAAAAGGTTGTGATAAAATATACAGAGGCTCGTTGTCGAGGCAAGTCTATTATTAGACAGATCGATATTCGCTAAGCCTATCCAAACGAAAGATAGTGTTGGTACCGAAGGCAAAATATTATAGTGACATCTACATACTTATAAACTAAGATCAGTATCCAGGTTAAACTTTAAGCAGGTCTAATATATATTTTAAATACAACAATTCACACTTAACAAAATAAAAACAAAAGGTACTCCACGAGGAAAGAGCAGGACTCCAAAGACTAAAACATAAAATAATTCTAATTCATAAATAAGAAACCTATAATACTGGTAAACGATTATTTAGAGTGGATCAAAAAATTGATGTCAATGTCAGCTGTCACTTTAGCGACAGACGTATGATGTATGTTTATTTTAAACAAAAGAACTAAATTCAGTTTTTTTACGCCCTAAGAAAAGATTATATACCATCTCAATTTAAATTCTACAATGTTGCAAGTACCAAGCAATCACATTCGTATTTATGAAAACTGAAGCCCTTTAAATTTTATGTACTTTTTATGTCGTCATAAAAAAAATTCTTTGTTTAATAGCCGGGAAAGTGATAAATATGCACTTACTCTATAAAGTAATAAACCAAAAAACTTAAACAATTGTTTTATTATATAATTACTTTCGATAGTTGTCAACACATTACGCAAATAAAAGTCCCGGAAGTTTACTTGCTTTTAATGATAATGCTCTATATATATATATATATATATATTTGTAATAAGACAAACACACTCCCAGCATAGCTTATATAGCAGGAGACAAAACCAAACCTTCCATTCGACCATATTTTATCAGAACAAATCAAGGTCAAAATATCCTCAAGTGAAAAAGATGTAAAACCAGTTTATTTCTGTAAAATATGAAATATGTGTTTGGATGTACCCTACAGCACAGTTAAGGTAGATAAGGCTATACATATACGTGACCTAAGTTTTCCGCCATCGACAGGGTTTGAAGAACAGTTTGACCTATATGTACAATGGGTACAATTAGTAATATACATTACATTAAATTTCAAACACAAACGCAATTAAGGAAACGCTTACAATGACTTACGTCATAATTTAAATGTCGGTATAGTAAGAAAGTGGTCTAAACAAATGATTCCCATAAAATTAGTTAAATGCCAAGTCTCGTAGGCGCTTGAACATTTTTTAAACAATTTTTTACCTTTAACTCATGCCCAAGTTTAAATAATTATTTTTACTTATGAGACAAATCTCTCTGGATAAGCAAAAATAGGTGGCAACCTATTTAGATTTTAAATTGATTCTTGAGATAAAAGTTTTCTTTTTTCATATGACATCATCATATATTCGCTTATCATAACCAATATGAAGTATATTTTTGTTTACGATGTAATTCATTCTTGACACAGGGTGCGATGAATATCATGAAATTAATTTAACGACAGTGTTGACGTCGACCCGCTCTTGTTATGTTTACGATCGATAAACAAGGATATTTTTGTAAACAACACAATTACCTTTCCTTGTGATAATACGGGCGTAATTAATAGACTATAAAAACTAATGAGTTACCTATTGTATGAAGATGAATGTGGTGCTCTCATTGCTGTAGTATAAAAACTCAACAAAATTCTGCTCAATTTTCTATAGACGTTTTTCTTATTTCAATATTTTTATACCTCATTAATTTATTATAAATGGATTTCTATATCATATTTGTAGTGATGTTTTAAGATAGTCATAGATAAGATTCCTTGAATAGATTAAAACTGGAATGTGTCAAGTGTAGCGAAATTTGCACATACATAATAAATACATCGTCAAGACTCCCCTATGCCACAACCGTGTTTCAAAACGAATACCCGATCCTTTATCGCTCAATAATCGAATCGGTCGCAGGCGCCTTTTTCCTAATTCCTGGCTAAATTAAATTTCTCTGCTACGACATCGAGGGGGGACGAATAATTATCGTCAGATGATCGGAATTCCACTTCACCCAGAATACCGAAGTGCATACTGAAGAGCGTTTGGATGTTTTCCTTTACGTGTTCCTATGAATTGAAGAATTTTAATTCGACGTAAAACTGATGAAGGCATTTAATCAAATATTTATTCTTAAACAACTTTTGAAAGAAAATAACAAAAAATTATCCACACTCTAATTTACACAATGCAAGATTACTGATATGGTACAAAATTATAATCACAGAGAAAGAACGAACGGTATTGTTATTAGTTTTTATATTGGTTTCCACTCCTTACTTTTGGTAAAAAAAAAATTATACTACCTATCAATTAATACTTCTATTCTAAACAAACAAGTTTTACTGTTGAATATTAAAAAAACATAAGGTACTTTAATAGCAAAGTCCAGTAGGTATCTTTGAAAGGAGACTAAAACTAATTTTGCTGTATACAGACTACATAACAAACTTTCAAGACATAGACCACAGAGCTATCATAAACAAGAGCGATGTGCCACAGAGCAATCTATTTACAGAGATATCGCCGTGGCTTTTCTGTTTTAATTGAATTGCTCCAGCTCTGTTCCGCCGCTAACCGACTTTTGACTTCGTTGATTTGATTTTATTCACTCAAAGGAATATTTTGTACAAAATTATAGCTACTGAGAACTTGTAAAGTAAAGCTCCTTTTGAGATTGTAACAAGATTTTGTCAAATAAACCCCCGTTTCTATACGAATTTCATTGAGTAGACATTTTATTATATTTTAATTTTCAATAAAATCTTTTGGTGTAATTTATGGCATTGTATTAAAAATTTAGAGCGGTGTTTTGAAGTAGGTATTATAGACCACCCCGTGGATTATTGATCAAATAGTGAAGAGTGGCTAAATATCCGTAGGAGCTGATTTAGTTTTTAGTGAAAAAAGTTATCTCACTTACTTGGGTAGAGAATAGAGGATTTTATACAATATTTTAGAATATATTTGTGAACATTTTGTTCAAATCTCTTAAATAACTTATAATCACAATACTTTATTTATGATTAAAACAAATTACAGCTATTTTTCTAACTTATTCCACATAGTAAAATTTGTATAAATTATTTGCAATAATTGAATGTCCTTTAGGTATTCTGCTATCAATATTTCATTAGAGGACTATTTGAAAAAAAACGATTACCATTCAAATTCTCTGATGAATATTCATAGAGCTTTAATTGAAGAAATTAAATACAAGAGATATTTCAAATTATTATTTGGCTTCGTAGAAGTTCGCGTAGGTCAAATAAATGTTAATTGATTGGGAATTATAAATAGTAACAATTTAAATATAATGTTTTATACATTCGTACGATAAATTATAAATACAAATTACATACAAAAATTTAGAGCAATAAACCAACGTACGCAGTACTGCTACGCCGTAGTGACAACTTAAAATTCACTTCTACAGCACAGATACTCGTAGAATATATACTACACATCAAATATACACATAAAGTGTTTCAACAAGAACTTTGTTTTCTAAAACAAAATAAAACAAAGAATTTAGAGGAAAATGAATAAAATTTTTATTGTATTACAAAGAGAAAAGTTTGGCAATTATGAATGAAAAATGATATCTGGCAAATGTCCACCACGACCACGCTGACAGATGTTGATTCTTTCATCAAAATTTTTAATCACTTTTTGGCAAAATGGAGGGTTTATTTCGTTAATGACATCACGGATTTTGAGTTTTAAGGCTGCAATCGATTCGATTGGCTCCGTATAGACTCTGTCTTTAACATAGCCCCACAAAAAATAATCCAGTGGTGTTAAATCACACGATCTGGCTGGCCACTTAATAGCTGAATTTCGCGAAATTATGCGCTCGGGAAATTATCGCGAGATGTTAACCACTAAATTTTGGCTTATTATTGATGACATGGATATCACTGAAATGTGGTTTCAACAGGAAGGGTTCTACTTATAGCAATGTATCTTTATAAAATGTTATTGCAAATAAATTCTGAACGAATAACTATGAAACTTTGTCGCCACTATTTGCCATACGCCCCGGTGTTGTCACAAGCAATTTACGTGTAAGCGGTCGTCCAGTGAATTACACTCGCCTACCCCTCCCGGGGTCAATGACCTATTGTGCTACACCCTAACCCCTTTGCATGACTACGTCGTGTGGTAACAGCCTGTATATAAAATGACTTCGTACATTAAGGCTTTCATTCGATGTTATGTAAATTCTTTGTTTAGTAGTAAAATAGAGTTAGTAATGATTGCATCGTGAATGTACAAAGCGGCCAAAAAAAATGATTTCAATTATTTACTGTAATGTGTGTAGTTTTCAATAAAAATAAGTAATGTACTACCAAATGGATGATAAAAACCATTACAGGCCAGTTTTTAAAATAGTTAAAATATCTTTTTTATTCGTCGATTATTCTCTAAAAGTATTGAATTTTTTTTAATTTAGCCATAGGAATACTTCAGAAATCATAAATATAATCTCAAATGTATATCTTTTGTATTTGTATTTTGATTGCAATAAATAAATAAACGTAACATTGGCGGGCCTTTAAATACTACTTTGAAGAAAAAAACACTGTGCCTTTGTAGATTAAATGATTCTATAAATACGTTATGTTCATAATTCGTTCAAAATCCTATGGAAATGTATTAAAAGGATCTAAATAAAACTAGTAGAAACCGGCTGCGATCGAATTCCGGCCGAGCGTGGGGAGAGAAATCCATTACACGTCAATCTGAGCATTCGTCACGTCACCATCGGGGTCGGGATTTTTTTATTGTATTCGACATTCCGCTCTGTTTACGGTTTTTAAATACATTTGCATATCACTGCCTCACCAAACACAAACAAAGCTTTGTCTCTCTTTACTCTCTAGACTCGCAAATATTGAGCTAAATACCTAAAATATCCTTTATTTTTTTTTAAATGGTACCTGATATTGTCATTAAGATGTATCGTGATTGGTTACCATATTAATCACACTTATAATCTCGAAAATCGAATTACCGGTCAAAAGATATTCATATTCGAATATTTGTGAAGCTAAAAACAAAGGATGTTTAAACCCAAGTTGTTTGTTACCTAACTTTAATTCCAAGATCGTGAAATTAACTCTCAACGTTTACCCATATAAATCACCTGCAGCATTGGTCAGACACTTTAATTATTCCAAAACAAAACATCAGCGAAACAATTTCTGGCCCCATAATACGGGGTAAGGTTAATTAAACAATAGCATGAATCAAAAAGCATATTAGCACAGTAAGATTGTCTTCCTTTCTTCATCAGCTGGTAAACGATCGATGTTCTCTTTGACTCTCGTTACCTTCTTACTGTAAACGGCTGATTATTATCAGTAAATATAACTGATAATCAACCGTTAAGCGATGTAATAAGCGATCTGTATGATATGTAATCGTAAAAACTATTACTTCTATATAGAGACCGTATAAGAATTTTTCTTCTTCTTGGTTCTGTTGTTAGAAAGTAAGATTCATATTTTTATTTGCAGGCGCAGTTGGTGGTGACGGTGATGACAGCGACGACAAGGAGAAGGAAGAAGAAGCGGAACGTGAACGGCAGGAGGCCATCCGTGAAGCTGAGGAAAGACGCAAGGAGAAACATCGCAAGATGGAGGAAGAGAGGGAGAAGATGCGACAGGAGATTAGGGATAAGGTGAGTGTTGTTGCGTATAAGCAAAACTAAAACAAGATACGAGACACACTCAAGAATATTGTACACCGATTTCGTAACAAATGTACAATGCCGAATAGAATTTTCGAAAATAGATTTGATTAATTCCATGATAATTTAAATTTTGCACGCGAAAACGAATTTTAAACTAGAATTTTTACAAAATTCCAGCATTTCCACATGAATATAAACGCGTTGTAACGCCAGCCCTCTCACCGGTACTCGGGTGACGAGCAAATTGTCCGCGACAAGTGCGCTTGACCCGCTTCCTGCACTAATTGTGCCCGTCATTGGCTTTGTCACTGAACGATTTAGCTTTGCTAACTGGAATGTTTGAACGTTTTCGGAAAGCCCATATAACAAACGTTTAATTTTAAAACGTATGAAATTGAATAGAACGCGAGGTTTAAACAACCAATAGTCTGTTGCTTTCATAAAAATTTTCAGAAACTTAGCTATATTTTTGTTGCATTTTTATTATTTTTAAATAATTATTCTTAAAAAAAATCTCCTAATATTTCTGGAATGTTCTGTTTCGTCTATTTTTTTACTAATACAACGCTGATAAGGGCTTTATTGTCATATTCGATTAAAAATAAAACACCAATACAATACCAATAGTATAGATAAAACTCGAGGGTATAAATTTGATCGGCAGCTTAAGTATGAAAGACGGAAAGTAATTTATCGTTTAGCAAGAGCGCAAAATGACTAAGTATTTGTTTACTTTTCGAAGTAACGATTTTCCAAAGAAGTAACTTCGCCTGTAAAATTTGTAAGAACATTTCAAACACTCGTATAAGGAGTCATAAAGTTTACTAACTTATACAAATTGTCAGTTGACATGAATGTGATCAAGTTTAAATCACCCTTAAATGAGCTATTTCAGTACAAATCTTGTGTATTTTACAAAATCATTTTTTTACGAAAGAAACAAACACTAAAATCACATAACAAGTATTTTCAATTGGTGGCTATCGTAGCCTTTGTAATGTATACCTCGACGAATTCTATGGTATGATATAGTTCTGGCTATAATAAAAAGGCATCTTTTAAGTTTTGTATAATATTTAATGACATTTCAATGCTTTTTAACATACATTGTTAAGCAAATAGATGCTAAGTTAAAACGTTTTGCGGATACTGGACGTTAATCCTATAAGGGATTCAGTTTAGTCATATTAAAAATTAACACCGAAAAGTTTTATCTTTTTTCCTTAATAGTTTTCCTCGACCTGGCATTAGCACGTAAGTCGTAAACCAAAAAACAATCGAAATCCCTCAAACAGAATTCAGCAAAGAGCCACTCGTAGGTAATTTCTTTCGCGGTACTTGACCAACGCCATTTTGAGGCAAATTACGACAAAATGGCGGCTGCCTAATGTCAAAGGGTACACTAAATGACTTGCGACAAAGAAAGTGGTTCATAATAGTCGTAATTCTTTTAAATCTAGGACAGGACTTGTAATAGAAATAAAGAAGCGAGTCTTGTCGTGGCTTTAGGAAGCGTAAAACAATTAGGTATTAGCGTAGTTACTCAAAAAGTTTACAGTTAAATAATCACAGTTTCAGTACCTAATAGAAACATTATAGAAGATGCAAATTATTAATTACTACAAAACCTCGATTACAAAATAAACAAATAATGAAATAAATTGTTTCCTGAAATATGGACAAGGTTTTATATATTCACTATGTGGTATGAGGTGTGAGGCTTTTAAAACTTAGTGTCTGTAAATTAGTTGCCATTTTGGGTTCAAACGGCACTGTAACGAAATTTGTTGAGTTTCGTCAAAGGATACCAAATTTAAGGTTAAGTGTTAGTAGCATTTCTGAGTTACTTAAAAGTCAAATTACTTGTTCCTTATTGGTAAATTATATTGAAGAATTATACTCAAAACGAATTATCGAAGGTAAATCTTTAATCAAATTGTGGCATCTAGCATTAATTTAATTTTGAAAACTTAACTGTTTATTAGTGGAACTATCCGTAAAGTTGTTGTCTTATAAAAATAAAAATATTCATCTAAAGTTAGGCACTTACACCAACTAGGTAATAAGCCGCACTATATCAGTAGCTAACTAACGTAGATCGTAGTTCCCTCTGAAACTTGCTAAGATCTTGTTATTTGTCGCTTCGTGATGAACTCGGAGTTATTGATTTACTCTCCACAACTAATATTGTTACGACTTGTACTAACTAGAATCTCAGTCTTATATTCACTCTGTAATAATTACGTAAAACCAACCAGCCAGCTTAAACTTTTTTTTTAAGTTTATGAAGTCTATCAGATTTTAATAACTTCATAAGTATATATACAGAATAGGCCCAAATAGTAGTAAGATATATTTATGTAGACGTAAGCTGTTTTTGGACTACAGTTACATAACTCAGAGGTTTCATATTATTCTGTAGTTTTAATGCTATAAATATAATAGTATATTCAATAACCACCCTGTAAAATATGTTTAAATGTGTGTGTTTTTATTTAAAATGACAGTAGTAATTGCTACAGTACTTATAATAACGGAACTTTAAATCTAAGATTCGTTACAACTAATAATGACATTTTATATACGAATTCCTGTCATAATAACGGTATCAAAATACTCACCTAATTTTACCATATAGATATTGAAATATATCAAATTGCTACTTGACGATGTCATTTTCATATAATTTATCTCACAAACTTAGATTGGTCAATCGTTTAGCGGCCGAAGGAAATTTTGCCCACCATTATCTTTTAGTGAGTCTATTATCGTAAAAAGTGAGATTCCAATAACCTTCCGTATAAGTCGATAAACGCCATACGTAAGAAATTAGGCTACTTTATTAGACGCCTTCGGAAATCCTCCATTATTCGTTTTGTTAGGTCTTAGAAAAAATATAATTTACACATACTATACTAGTTGTTTCACAAGGTTTTCTACATTCGGAGACGGGAAAATATTTAATCACTATGGCTTATCCCGGTCAGGAAATACTTCTTTATATTATTAGTGTTTTTAAATTTTCATAAAACAATGTATCGTCGAGAATCGAACTAAGAAATTAAGTGCTTTATCAAACTGTTTAATCGTTTGACTGAAATATATATAAACGCTAAAATATTGAAATGTTTAGTTTAGGAGATAATGTAATATGAGTATAAATTTGATTACACAATTTTTTTCCTAAAAGTTAGTAACTAAGCTTACTAAAGTTAGTAAAAAATAAACGATGCCCGAACAACATACTATCTATTTCAGCCATTTTTCGCAAAAATCGTGCCAATAACTGATTGAAGTAGTTATACAGTAATTAAGTGTTATTAATGCCTCCCAATGGGGACCGGGGCCACACCCCACAATTAAAACTTTGATCAACTTTCACGTAGTGCAAACGACACATTTCCTTTACATAGTCACCGTCACCGTCTACTATGTTTTGAAACTATCTAGAACATGTGACTATAAAATTAAACCCTTCCTTTTTAGTACTATTCTATAAGAAAAAAATTGGTCGCTGGGCTGAAATATATATTTTACATATAACTTTCTTATAAAAACTTAAAAAACAAAATTGAAATGCATAGTATTATGTTTTAAACACCCCAACAATGAGGCATCACTCTTGAAACTCGCAGTTTGTCCTGACATAAGCGCGGAAGAGTTATTTTTTTTTAAACGTTAACACTGAAAAAATAAACATGAAATAGACAAATTACGTATGCTCCGATGCCCTTCGTTTCCACTTACAAGTTGTGAAAGCCGTAGACCAAAAGATCAATTTAAAACTTAATTCGTAAAGTGTTCTATTTGTGTTGTCGAGATGGACAAACACATTAGAGACGCGAGCGCTTGACAGGAGGATGTTTAGGGACTTCACGTCATGTGAAAAGACGCAATTTATTTAGCAAAAGTACTGTAATAGGTTTTTTTTGACTGCTGTGATTGGAGAAAACGTGTTTTACTGAAAAACTGACGCTTTTCTTTAGAATTAGGGTTACTTATTAAAAAAACATATATACCTACAGAGTTTCTGGAAAGATATTTCGTCAATTTTAATAATCGTGAATATGACTTTATAAAGCGCATTATACCATCAATTAGCTTTCAAGGTAGCGAAATAAATAATGTATTTTTATGGAAAACTTTATGATACAAAGTATCTATAATATGGAGTAGTCCATACGCAAGAGGCTTCAACGGTTCGAGGTCGTCACGCTAGCACATTCTCGTCAAAATAATCTTTTCATAAACTTGTTATGTAATGACACTTAATGCAAAAATGTTTTTGTTACGGAAACGACGCTCTACATTGATTTGATTAAGCATTCTTACTTAAGCTAACATAAATGTTTATACTAATATCATATACATAATAACATTAAAAAAAATTATATTATTGTTGCAAATATTGACAACAGCATTAGTAAAGAAATCGTGGTTTTCGTGGGCTGTATTAAGATTTGAGCTAAATACACAGAAAAGGAAACAACTTTTTAAATTGATCTTCAGCCTCTCAATAATATCATAAATGGAATAAAGTCCTACCAAAGAAAGATGAGCGTCATAATTAAGTTTATCAACTGAAAACTATCTAATCAGTTCATATTTCCATCACGTCTGATTCTATGCCATAAAATTATTTATCGAATATGAAAGTTTCTCCCATCTCCTCGTAAAATATTTGCGTTAAGGTTGCATTAAACGTATCGATACACTTTACGTGCGCAAATAAAGTGAAAATCAATAAACCTATTCCACGCTTGTACGGATCGCAGAAAAATCACCCCGTGTTGGAATGTTTCCATAACGTTACGCAGGGTACGGTAAGCAAATAAATCATAACATATCTGATACAGTTGAACACTTTAAAGATATCAATTGTTCAACTTTATCAATAATATTTTTATTTTCATTGCATTTTTTTTTTGATTGCATCTAATGATTGAAACGATTCGTAAGCCAGTATATGATACATATAATGATTGTAAATAACCTCTTCTAGATTATTACCAAAAAAATAATCGTAATGATAATAATACCACAGAGATTAACACCTATAATCGCATTATTCCTAAATCAAATCAAATCAACAATCATTTATTCATATTCATAGGTACACTTATGAACGTCAAAAAAAAAGAAATATACATTATATGATTCTAATTTTACAATTACTGCCAATTCTCAAATCAAGGGCGGAGAACGGATGAGAAGAACTGGCAAATAAACTCTCCGCCACTCTTTTTAATCGCCAAGTTTTTTTTACACAATGTTTGTAAGGAGCTGCAACCATTACACCATGTTCCATATGACATCTTGAGTAATAAAGAATAATAAAATAAATTAAAAACAAAAGAAATAGGAGCACGCACTCTCATACTCGTGAGAGTAAAATATAAAATAAGCTTAAAAAACTCAATGATGTTTAAAAAAAGATTAGACTTTTTGCTGACGCTTAACGTTCTCACGTAATTTTCCCCGCGCCAAACAATTTTCCGGCACAAGCCAAGCGCGTGTCCAACATTATGGCCTCCCTTAGTATACCTGTCTGCCATTTATATGTACATACATTATTCTTGATATACAATATTTTTGTTTTAAATGTTATATATTTACTATTATATCATACTCCATCTTGATTTTAATATATACCTTTCATACCGTTTCTCTACGGTGTAGTACGTTTATATTAAAACTGTTCGATTTATATAAACCAAACTAATTTAGACGTTCTGCTACTGTTCAGCTAAAAGCAATTTTTGTCTATGCCGTTGTCCATCGATAGTCTATTAGCAAGTATTAGGGTGCAATCTCCACCAGATTGCGAACTAACCACGTTAAGATCTCATTCCGGATAAATTGTCGGCAGCAGTCTACTTGACGGATACTTTTGAAACTAATAATCCAAGATCTTAGGTGACCGCTTAATTTTTTTCAGTATATCAGTGTTTATGTTATTTTGACATTGTGTGAGAATTGGATAATGTGATTGCTTTCATCACTTGACTTGAACCTTTTTTTTATCATAAGCAATAGACTTTTATATTTGACGTATTGAACTTTTGTAATTTATTTTTAGAAATACTATGCAACAATGTTTTCAATTACGCTGAAACTATGTCAATGATTGTTTTTCTAACAATTTTTCCTCGTTTTCAAACGAAGCTCGAGTAAAAAAAGAAGAATGAAGAAGACAGAAGCAGAGCCCTTGGATGTTAAATTGACTCTAGTAGGGAGTCCATCTCTGTGCGACTCCCTAATCGAGTCAGGTTGACTTCTTTGCGGCATAGTCGTCATGAAGAAAGAAAAATATTTTAATGATTTATATTTTGCTGTATTGATATATATTGATATTTAAAAACTTATACATCTGTATATAAAATTGTATACATACACAAACGTCCAATAATATGTTTAATATACTAAAATTTTTGCCAATGTTTATTACTCTTAATTTCAAATAATATAACAAATGGTAAAGTAAGTATAAATTCTATTTATTTTGGTTGATGATTGATGTTTCGTTTTCATATGACAACTGCTTAATCCGTCTCATTATATATATGTAGCTCCTAGCAAAGAACATTTGGTGGCTTCCCTTCTTGTGTAATATGTAAATGTGTATTAATCCTACTTCGTAATTTAGCGCTGAAAAATAAATGGAGGCAAACTTTTTTCGAATTTAATGAAACTAATACCAGATCGTGGCGTGATGACAAGACGCGACTCCCAATACCTCTAATGAGATCCCGGGGGAAATGATGGGGAAAAATATTAAATTAAAGTATCATGCAAATTGGAGATTTAAACCAAGAGGATTATAAAAGTTGATAATAATGCCGGTATTGAACATATTTTTATCTTTAGATTCTTTTTCATCGTATCTAAAGTACAGTACAGTATACAGGCATCTTCAGCTAATTGCTAAGGACTCACATGGAACGTATAAATTGTAGCTGCAATAATAATTTTTATTTTTATTAACAGTCGCAGGTATGGTGAGGGATGACATTGTGAAGAACACGTCAAGCCTTAGAACTATAATTGACAACAAGATCAATTTGCCACCATAAAAATTATCAAAAAACTTAAAAACAAATGCAATCTGAGCTCAACAATATAACTATAGCATATTATGTAAACTTAAATATCAGTTATATTTATTTTAATACAATTCTGGTTGTTATTTGCTTCGAAGCGGTGCTAAAACCAGTACGATTTGATATATGGAAAAAACTATTTAACGTGATTGCTTTTTTACGTAACACGCTCTATATTTGCGATACGTAGTGGCTTCTTCGTTATGCCGTCCTCATTTCTCCACCTCGTGATCGTTTTATATGACAGTACAAAGTCAAAGTAAAATAAAAAGAATACCAAAAAGTTTTTCTTAATTTAAGCTTATCTAAAAAGCCTCTCCATAATTTTCTAAAAACTTTTTAAATCGTAACGAAACGGAGATTGAAATATATTTCAGTATGGTAACTTTAACCCTTTGGGAAATTAGTGGAATTTGAGCGTAACCGATATTGCTTATGAAAAGTATTGGTACAAAGTATTTTGCTATATTCATGTACTTTGCGATTTGCGCCATTGACCAGTTTGAAATATAATTTATTTATATCTTCAATTATATAATTGTAAATAGCATACATACTTAATAATATTAATGCTTATGTAATAAATACAAAAAAATAAAAATAAAAACAATAACTAACTTTAAAATGACATACCTAAAAGATATTATTAAAAGGCGTTAAGAGTTAGGAAAGGTTCCGAAGATACCGACAGCGTTCCCCCTTTGAAAAGCTAGACTAATTGTTTGTCCAAGGTCTCCTGTGATATCGACTAACCATTTTGATATTTAAAAAGCCTTATAGCGATAGGACCCCACGGACCAAGGGTCTCGACATCGAATGGTACAAATCATTCGGTGCCCTGTATTTGCAGGCTTTAGCTTTTTTAGCCGCACCAGCTCTGTTGTTGGTAGATGGGAAGGGGCCAGTGTGCCTGAACAGGTTGCATCAGAAAACATAAATATATATCTTTACTTATATTATATTTATAGAAATATTTGACCTGCAATTGTTTAGTTACAACACTGTATCTGTAATAGACAACAACAGGTGTATGTTATGTAGGTTAATAATTTTGTAAATACTCTGAGTTTGTTTGTTATTAATATAAAAGGTCATGTTAATTATTCAATTATGTCAATTAATATATGTGTACCGCAAAAATATATAATAATAATATATATTAGAATAATTGCGGATAGTTATGCTTTACTTGTTATAATATGTGTAATTTCATTGTATGAATGCTTACTCTGTTTTTTCTATATTGACAATTAATAGCCGTGTTAGGGAGTAAATAAATATACCCATGTTGATTATTATTCAGTATATTTCTCATGCTTCTGAAAGTTTCTTTATTAATTGTTGTGACAGTATTTACTTATGCCATGAAAATTTATCATTTCAGTATAAAATCCCAAAGAAAGAGGAAATGGTTGAGCAACAGCAACAGGAGCCAGACAACCCTCTGATGAGGAAGAAAAAAACTCCCGAGGAGTTGGCTGCTGAAGCGGAACTCGAAGATCAGGACGAGTTCACGAGTAAGATTATTCATATCCATTCGCTCAATTGTGTAAATTATTATTAGAAACAAAATAATTTGTAACGATTTTATTACACATGTAGAAAATATTAAACCGCTCATGTATTCATTAAATGTACATTTAACGCACTTTAAATCTATGCGCAAGTACGCCCAGCTAAAATAATATCAGGACGTAAAATTACATATATTCGTTACAGAATTGAAAAACACCATCGAGACCCAGGTGAACGAGCTGAAGTCGCAGATTGAGAGCAAATGCGTGATGCAGTGAGCATCGCGGCCGAGGCTGATCATTCCGTCACATCACACACACACAGTACTAACCCTCAGAACCATTTCGCTCAAACATTTCGTAGGAGAGATTTGAATTCTAAATTATTTCGGACGTAGTTGGCTAGTGGCGCGTTGGTGCTTGATAATAAGCAATAATATTTTTATACATTCATAATAAAGAGCCTCGACACAACCGACCCACGTTGATGCGTCAGGTCAAAGAGTCATCGCTGCTGCGATCAGACATTAGGATAACCTGTTTTATATGTTAACGCTTGTGATATATTGTTATTTAAGTGTAAAGATGAAAATTTTAATACAACTTACGGTATAAATAGCGCGAATAATTTAAGAAGTCTTGCACGCGTCTAATTCTGCTCTCTCTTCCCCTTGGACTCCGACTTACATTAAAATAACAATGTATTCGATTGTAATATTTGTTTCATCCAAATTCCCCTCGAGCCGGTTGGCACTTGGCAGCCGGCAGTTGGCAGTTGGCACTGGGTGTGGCTTGCGCTCTTCGATCTTCTCTCTCAGCTCTTCGACTTTGCCTCTAAATCTTTTGCATGCTCGCTTATGCAATGTGTACGGATCGTGTCAAGTATTCCGTTAGGATAGTATACCTTATCGACCTAGCCTTAAAGTCCACATCGAAATTGTAATTCATAGTTAACAATATTGTTGTTATCGAGCGTGACTCGCTCATGTTCGTTGTCATTTTGTTCTTGCATGTCTAATATAAGATCAATGTTCGTTTAGTATATAATATTGTAGATACGACACCTTGTTGTTCCGTTTGTCAGTTAGAGTAGTTGACGCGAATCTAATGTTTATCGATGTTTTATGCTTAGAGTAAAGTTAATGTTGTGCGAGTAAATTTTTCGAGCGATTGGTGTCGTACGTTTATGAAGATCCGCCAGCCTATGATTGTCCGTTTTGAAACAACTATATACGGAAAACTTAATCTATGAGTTGTATTGCGGATGGGAATGCAGGTTAACGAATTGTAGAATGGATAATTGTTCGAATATTAGACTCCACTAAGCTGCAAATGCAAAAGATTTGTTATCGTCAAAAGCTGTGATATAAGAATAAAATAAACTAACGCTGTGCGCCCGACGCGGCCCGACCGCTCGCGCCCTTCCATTCTCGTACATTAGCTCTTACGTATTTCCCTTTTTGATCTTTCACTAAAATACTATTATCATCTTCGAAAAGCACACTTCAACATAGTTACGCTCTCATAGCAAAGCTTGGACAATTATTGCCACCTTCATCATTTATACTTTCAGGTCAATTATAACTACCTTTGCAAGTCTATTCCATATACACCCCAATGTAAATATGAATCAATAATTTCTGATTCTGTATAAATTTATATTTTCAGATAAGATACCTATTTCTCGCAATATATTTTCTTAGCTTACTTCAATAGGCCTCGCTAACACTTCTAGCCACTCATTAAACTCACAATCATCCGATCAGGTCAAGCGGCCGGTCTCTATAAGCTATTTAAAACTTCACAATCTCTAATAATTAAGATAAAAGTTAAATCTTCACCGTGTACGTGTGTTAGGCTAGGTTAATCATATTGTAATAGTTCTATGTATGCGCATGACAGATTAGCTAAACGGTTGTTCGTAGATATTTGGGATATACGATAATAAGCGTAAGATTCCAACTTGTCCGTTAAATTTTTTAAATGATTTTGGCATGACCAATTTTGAAATTAACTTTTGGATACAGAGCTCGATTACTAAACATCTGAAAACGAATCCATTTTTCACTAAATCTGCCAAAAAATACAAGTTATGGAAATGGTGGCATGAATTTTAATTTCTTAAATTGACTCGCTTGAACATTGGCTCAAGCTCCTGCCAATGTTTTGTTATGCATGTGAAATTCAATGTACGATCGATCAATACTTTGAGCAGTTATTTTCATGTTACCAATCATGACCAATGTTTTCAGATCCTAACAGCTCAGCCTACGAAATTTGTACACGTCTTAACCTTCTTCTTTCCTCTCCACCTTTCGCCTGTAGTACTATAATCTTCGTTGTTGGCTCTCACTACGTAGATATAGTTGGTTAGAGAATTATTTTGATACGTAGCGAGTTTTAGATGTAATGTATATTAATAAATTAGCTAACTGTCACTAATTTCAAAAAGCTCGACCGTCGCGTGTGGCTGCATGGAATTTTAAAGCTCTAAAAGTGTGACGTGTCGTTTTCTCTCATTTGTCTTTCTTACACGTTTCAAATATCCACGGATTACGAGTAGACGCTTTTAAAGCAACTGTATGTAAGTAAGCTTTAGATGTTTGGTGTATAGTAACGTATAACGAATGGTTAAGGTAAATGATTGCTTCGAAACGCGAAGGAATTTGGGTGATATCAAATGGTTGTCGCATGATTTTTCGATTTCACTTGTATTAAGCTACTATGTATATAATTAACCGATTTCACACACTCACAACCTAAAGTCTTTCAAGGTTAGATAATTACTTAATTTTCATTTGATTAAACATGTTTTATATAAACGAGGTTTATACAAGGTAGATACGTAGTATAGAAATAGTTATACATTATTTGGTAAATTCCGTGAGGATTTGACTTATTTATTACATTTGTAGCATAATTTTTAAGACCTTAAGTGATTTGACCAATTTCTGACTTTTCCAAAACAAAACCAGTTGAGTGATTGATCTTATGACTTTTATACTCAGGGTAATGTTACTATTGTTGTTTTTATATTAAATCTGTTTACATTCTTTAGTAGGTGTGACTTTTTGGCTTTGCGGTGCCAATATCTACCGTCTTTTTAAACAACCTTGCTTCACTCTGCTCGCACTTTTCTAATATATGCGGTTATTAGATGATCGTTAGTACTTACAAACTTATAAACAGCGGGTAAATTCGTTTTCAAGAAAGACTAATAAAGTTGTATATGATATATATTATAACGTGCTTATCAAAATGTTTTGGTAGTAAAATAAAAGTTAACCTGACTGAACACTTTACAGCCGTCGTCGTATTAATAAATTAATTTAACATCTGCCAAAATTATCTTGTTTCAAAATGCGTGTGTGGGATTCTCAGTGTAAAATAAAAACATACATACATATATTGCAATTAATAATTATTCCAAAGATGAAATAAAAGGCGTAATAAAAACTATACACGATAATCAATCAGTATATAAAAATCAGTAAATAAAAAGCAAAAACTTAGTAAGTAGACAACTTAGAGACAACGACACTTCGTACCACACTAACACAAGAGCTTCAACACACAGTATTAATTGATTTTTAGATAAATTTATATATTTTGTAGACTTTTCCGAATAGTATAGAAATAATTTTGAAGATCAAGGAACTGATGTTCAAGTGCCACAGACTGCAAAAACTGCGCTTTGAATAATATTTTTACCAAAATATAATGTCTATATTGTCCGTAAAAGTCTTTGTTTGTATTTATTTAAGAAAAAAATCATAGATGATATTTTAAATAGCATTTTACGTGAAGGCATGTACGGTTCGACGAGCCCTTTAGTTCTTGCTGCCCTTGAGAATAATATTGAAACAACTTTGAGGACTCGTTCGTACCTGGTACCTGCTTCACTTGTTCACATAGGATAGTTATTTGGCCAATTAAAGATCACCTAGTGCGTTAGCTTTTAATATTAGTGACATCTAGTGTTAAAATTGCAAGTTTATGGAAATTAAAACTAAATATTTAAAAAGTTGTGTATAACAAAATGTAATTGAATAAATCGTAATCCATTAATCAAGTATGAACTTGGTTCATAAGCATGTTGTATTGTTATTATAAAGAGAAGTTTGTAGTTTATCCACGATTAATTAACTTAGAGTAATGGAGGAAAACGAAAAAGGTTATTGTTGAAAATGTTTTTAGGTAAATAAATCGGATTGAGCTTTTGTGAAAACCTTGTTGTTACTGATAAGTTCTCATTTTCCGAGCTCGGCCGACAGACTGCCATTCTGAGGTCTTGCAACTAATTAGTTCCAATTTAAACTGTCTCTACTATCACTTACGTAGTTTCGTACTAGAATAGGCTTTTTCGCTACTTTTTGATTTATATCTAACTGTTGCAATGCATTGTTAAATTTATTTACTCCTTATTAGTTATGTATAAAGTTTAGAGGTAGCCATTTTCATATTAACTTACTGTGAGTGTGAAAGTGGTGTATCTACCATGTTGTTAAATAATAAATAAACTACATTGTACCACCACTTGTTGTTTTATTTCGTTACACCTTATCTTAATTAAATTATTAAAATATCACAAGAATTCCTTAATTGTACAATGAGGGCATCTTAAAAATTCATACTCTATTAAAATACTTATAGAAAACATTTAATTTTATCCTAGATAAAAATTAGTCTAAAAGTGTAGTCATATCCCAAACCCTTTTCAATTTCTTGTTGACATTAGAAAAGAATGATATTACGTCTTCGAGTGTTGATATAATTTTAGAATTTGGATTTTCGCTGATTTTAATTATCGCACCATCATCTTCTATCTTTGTTTCCAACACAATTGCATTTAAATTGTCATTTGTATTTTCATAATCATCATTTTTCAGAGCAATATCCATTGGTAGTTTTCCCAATTTCTTTACTTTATCGAAAATTTTTGAAAATTTTCTGTTCTCCTTACTATCCAAGTCTATGGCGTTTTCTAGAGAATCAACTTCGTCATACTTTCGTAAACTATCCCGTGCAATACTACGTCGTTTTCTTGTAGAATCTTCGCCACCGTCAAGTCTTTGCAATTGCAAGTCTTCGTTTAATTTCTTATTATTAATATCCAATCCATGATTACAGTCTACAGATTCTGTATTTATTTTTTTACCTACACCTTTTCTATTTATTCGTATTTCTCTCGGCTCTGAGTATCTTCTGCGTTTATTAATTTTGGTTATAACGCTATTTTTATTGTTTTTCTTCAAAAAATCTTTGGTTCGTGTAAAGTCACTTGTTACATCAAGAATTTTGCTTATTAAATTAGAACTAAACGGTAGATCTTTACTTATTCCAAAAAAATTTGTTCTGGGCTTCCTAAAATGTTCATGGCTATTACGAGATTCTCTTCTAAGTCTATTAAAAGCATTTTTGTTCCTTTTGGCTTGAAAAATGGCATGCATTTTCTTTAAGTCTTTATTTATCCCATACACCCGATCCCGTAAGGCTGCTTTATTTTGTGCCAAGCTAATTCTAACTTGGTCTATTATTTCTTTACCATTTAATTTATCCTCTCTTAAATCCGATCTTTTAATTCTCCTTGTACGTGGTTCTTCTTCACTTAAAACAACAACTTCAGTACTGTCTTCAAACGTGTCTTTAGCTAGGTCACGGCAAGCTTCAACTTGAGTATTTGCTAATACCCAAAATCCAAATGATTTAGGAGGCAAGCTTATAAGTAAAGATTTGTATGGACGAACGTGTTTAACTACTGGCCGAATATCTCCTTCGTAATACATGGCGTGGCTATTTACCACAATATTTCTAAAACAAGAATCCATAAATTAACAAATCTTAAATATATCTGAGATAGAACAAGAAGGTTAATTAGCTAAATATTTTTTCTTTTCGTAACAAATAATTTGAACTTATTTTGTAGCTTTTAAAATTCGTTAAAAATTCATAATTGCAAATCTGCTAATAAATACTCACTCATTTTTATCAAGACTTAGTACAAACTGCATAATATCACCCCCTAATTCTTTCTTCGGTAATTTGATTGAGAACCGAGCTGGTTCATCATCCATATTAGCACCATAAAGTGTCAAAGCACCAGGAATAGGTTTGTGACCGAGGGAAGTACAGTGTGCGAAGAGAGTTGCGTTTGTTACGTCTATGTCGACGTCCAAAACTCGTTCACCAACCAGATTTTTGAATAGGAGAGCCATGTAGAAACTCTGCAAGATTTATAATGTCGCAGTAACAATTTGACAAAAACCTTGTTAGTTGTGGTAGCACCTTGTTAGTACAAGATAGAATGTTAAACCTTTTCAATACAAAAATAATAATAAAACTTTATTCATGACTAAAATATGGTTATAACAAAATTGATCTAGTTAGTCCCCAAATCGTTGCACTATGCTGTGACGTGGGTGACTAGAATACAATTATTGTTCTGTGGTACATGGTGCATGTTTGAAACAATTTTTTAAGAAAAAGTAGTCATAGTGTAAAATCTAAAACAAAAGTTGTTGAATCTGATATGTATGAGAGTCGCTTGGATGTCTTTTAATATAATTATCAATTTGCTTCCTATATTGTTCCAACGCCATATTAATCGATGACCTAATTATAAATTCTTTAGTCCGTCATATTTAATATTTAAATATAATTAAAAAAAACTCCGTTTGTGCTTAAACAAGATCTAGTTACAAAAGGTGAAATGAAAGCCCTTACCAGTGTAGGTTCATGCAGTTCCTCTTCAAGCAAATCCCTGTAGTGTATCGAAAAACCATTTCGGGCTGCAAAGCCAAGACTTGCAAGCCATTCGGCTGCCCTGTGCAACTCTGTTTTTGTATGGGTGCGCTCTGTCAGCCATAACGGAACTTGACTCTTAGCGAAGACCTTAAGAAGTTTCCTACGGTCCTTTTCCGACATTCTTTCAAGTTCTTGCGAGGATGAGTTGCTGTAATTAATATTATGTTCTCGGTCTTGCTTTTTGTGTAACTGTTTACCTTTATTACGATTTTATATGATTAGGTGTCAAGTACCTTTTTTTAATTTTACGAAATATTTTAATGATTTTTACTTTTTCCATATTAGTAAACTAAGACAAAATCTAGTGTAATACTAGGGTTTTAGCACAATACTTGTTTCCTATAATGTTGAACATCCCATACCCGTTTAAAAACAAAGCGTCCATCACGTCATTTGACAAGGTGACGTAATCTGCGAAGTCACTTTTGGAGTCTAGATGCAGACAGGGTGTGACGTCACCTCCCACAACTTTCCACCCAGGACGTGAAAACGTCTCTGTTATTACTTTTAGGGTTTCCAAATCGTTTAGGTATTCTTCTATGGACTGATTCCTGCATTCTAAAAACAAACTTTAAATTAATTTTATAAAATAGAATCTTTCACTTCAATTCACGTCTCTTCTCCACGCCTTAGCATGTTTAAATATGAATCTAATTTCTCAATACAATTCGTATGTGCAGTATTGTCTGCATAAATCATATCAACTAAAAAACTTTATTTAATATAACAGTTTCAAATACACACGTCTAATGAATAATGAAATCCATGATGAAAACAGTACTATTGTTATATGATTTATTCTCGTGAAAATATTTTTCAAGACTTACCATAACCCAATTGCCAAAAGACATTAGCCAAATCTAGACGATCAGCGGTTGTTAAAACATTTAAGGCGGTGTTTGCGTCCCACATACCCGCTTTGGTCTTCTGATCACTGTTTAAAGCAAACACCAGGTCGAACCCAGTAGTATTCGACGATTTAATGAATTTCTCCCACTGCTTTTGTGTTACTGTTATGTGGTCATCTAAAAAACATTAAATTTTACTGTACATTATTATAAACGTCAGAATAAAAATTGATGCCACTAATACTTTATTTACTGGCAGTTCTCAAAGGAAGGCGTAGGACGGATAAAAGCTGGCAATAAACATTTTAATACTGTTTTACTTCGTCATTTTTATTTTATTTTTGCGGGAGCAATACGCAAACAGGTACTCGTAATGTCAAGGTAACACAGAAATTAATAATTATTATATACACAAATTCAAGTCCGATACGTCACTACAAGTACCCGTATACTACTATGGTCATTTTGCAGGGACCAATCCATCTTCACTTTATCTAGTTACAAGACACCAATAAAATATGTCATTTTAGATTCTATCTTTTTAAAATTCGTATCTTATTTAAATTAATGTGCGTGCTCTAATTTCGCTGCTGAATGATATGTTCTCTTTCATATTTTATTATTCTATGAATTCCTATATTATTTTTAAGAACTTTTGTAGTTAATTACGATTATGAGTGAAGTCGTAATTATTTTATTACTTACTAAGTTAACTATAAAGAATGAAGAACTCATCTGAATATTCCGAAATATAGTTTAGTTTTATATATAAGCGCAAACGAAAGGAACATTTTATTAAAAGCTCTTGTAAGCTGTTTTTAGTGATAAGCAACACAAATTTTCTGATAAATCTATAAAAAAATATTAATTCGTTTAGCTTTTAGTAATAAGTACATATTACTTATTGTTCAATTTGATGTGAAATTTTTGGTTATTAAAAGAGTATCTACAAAACTTCCTACCGATTCTTGTGGGACTCCATTCTCCGTGCTGATGAAAGGTAATAAAAAAATGTATGCTTTGAAATAAAAAAAATAAAACCTTTAGACTGCCACCCAGGTTGATCAATAGCGAAGGTGTTGTTTTTGAAAGTAAGGTGCTCTGTGGACGGCCCAGCAATCCGCAGAAACGCCGGCGTCAAAGCAGAAGCCATACAACTGCATTCTTTGCTAAAGTTTTAAAAAGAAAATTAACTTCTTGGCAAATAAGTAAGGGCAGAAGTTAAATATTTGCAAAGTTTTCTACAAATAATGAATGCGTAAACTCTGGCCAAGCTACGAACCAAGATAGGGTTTATACTTTACATTCTGTCTTCTAGGAGAAATGTTTAAATATCAAAAATTGTTATTAATCAAATCAAATAAAAAATTTATTTATTCAATTTAGATGCGACTTAAGGCATGCTTATGAATATCAAAAATGTTTACAAAATTCGCGAAAGAGCAAAACTACGCCATCCGTTCGCAAAACTACCAGGAGGTCTTGTTCTGAGAAGAACGGGCAAGAAACTCAGCAAGTTTTATCCTCCCTAATTAACTAAACATATTAGATCAGAGATCCTAAAGTAGAAGTAATCTATATTTTACAATGTTAAATAATTTAGAAGTGAAACAATCGTAAAAAATATTTATGTAGGAAAATAAATTTATATTTTCTTTGGTTAAAAACATATTATTAAAAAAGATCCTAAATAAAAAAAAACACTGACCTGTTATATTTTCCAATGAATGCAAATAGATCCTTAGGATCAACACTTAAACTTAAGAAGCGCCTGTCTACGATATTTACATAATTGTCAGTAAAAATGTTGACGTTATAAATAGTCGAATTAACTAAACTAAAACAAAAGACTAATAAGTGAAGGTACAACATTTTCATAAATAAACGTAAGAGAAACTCGGAAGTCATTTTATGAGATGCGAAAAGATATGTTACGGACAGCGTGAAAATTTTATTATTTCTATTATTAAAAATATAATTCTTATAAATTAATTACATTTAAACACTTTTCTCCAATGGCTCATGAGGTTGAGCCATTAAAATCATAGGCATAAAAAATTAATTCTTATAAATTAATTACATTTAAATATTTGGTTGGTTGGTTGGTTAATGAGCCTAAGTCATACGTGGGTTTCAACGCTATATATGTATTTTAAAACATTTGATACCAACAGTACCTAACCAAATATTTATGAATTTACTATAGATTTTCTATATCTATCAAATCTAATAATCACTATCAGTTTTTCTCATAAATTGACTCATTTCAAATAGTAACTACAAACTAGACACAGGTGTGCTATTTATCAGATAGTTATCTTTTGTAATTCGATAACAATGTAAACCTTGGATAAACCTAATTCATTCTATTATTGATAATTTTTCTTTACGCATTTACCAATTAGTTTATATTAACTGTGTTATAAGGGGCAGGTAATAATTTGTAAATACATTTGATTTGAAAAAATCTAGGTACATTTAATACTTAAAATGTAAGTTAGATTTTTCAGCTAGAATCTACTACTTTGTAAAAACACTTCTCTATTCTCCTGCTTTCTTTGACCTTTCAGAATGGGCAGTAAATTAAAATATTGAAAATATTTAAATTATTGACGTTTATAATTGTGCATTGCATTAAAAAAATAAAACAACGCATTAAATTTGTTACTGACTATAACATAAGATGCTGAATCCATAAAATAGATTTGCTTGATTGCAAAAATTTTGTTCACTGGAGCGTGTGTTATAAACATTAAATAAAACACGTACTTACAACGGTATATTTTTGCTAAGTCATCGTTTAAACTGTCTTGCAACAGAAGGAACTTCCTATTTTACGATCAAATTAAAACCTATGTTTTTATCACATAAAAAATTCGTGTGATGCCAATCTTTAAAACAATTAACACTTTCCGATAAACTACTAAATCGAAATAGTATCAGTTCATTATTACTGATATAGGTACATATTAATATTTCGCATTGTATTTCGACTATATAACTGATACTTGTTTATATTGCAAAAACCCTTCGAGTTCCATCTTCAGAGTATCACAGTCGTATTATACAAGGACGCGCCAAATTATCATGGCGCGCTTAATAAGTCGTAGGAGAAGCAACTCGGTCACGCCAGATTTCTAACTAAAAAGACCATCATGATCGGCCTATTCATTTAGGAGCTAGGATGCTATATCACACACACACACATATCAACCTTTTAACTCTAACTGTTTGCTACTTAAAAATACATTCCCGTTTCTTTAGAGTCCTAATTGTATGCTAAGTTACTTATCTACTACCAAAGAGATAATATAAGAAGCTTTACTAGCAAGAGGTTGCACCAAAAGTCACCTTAATGAAGTAGAAAGTGTTATTCTTAAAGTAGGGACCGGTCTCCCCTATCGCTTTTCAATGGTTGCACTTAATACAACGTGGGATGTACACAATACTCAATATTCACGTAATTTTTGCTCCTTTCTTGGGCGATTTTTGTACAACAAACTTAATTCTTACTTAAAAATAAAGAGTAATAGTAGCTGTTTGTTATTGTTGTCTTGTCTTGTCTGTTGTTTCTAAACAGGCTTGATGATGAAGAAATAGAAAATTTAATTTCCATAGCCAGATTTTAGATTATTTTTTTAACAGACTCTTAGACTCTCATACACATCTACACATATACACACACACAACCACTCATAATTTAGTTTTATTTTCTTTGTTTTTTAGTCATAGTTTTTAGTCATCATTGTACATTTTTCTATTCGCGATGGAAGGCTGGTGGTGGTGGTGAACTGTTACCACGAGACTTCTTTGGTCCTAATATATGCACCAGCCTCTGACAAAGATGCAGTGTGCACGTATTGACCATCTTTTAACCTGTACGTTACGTAAAATGCAAAATTGTAAAAAGGCAAATAAACTTTCAGGCAAAATGTGTTATAACGACGTCGAAGGGTCTACTTTTGTTAGTTAAAACTGATAGTAGTAAAGCCTATGACGTTGTTATTAAGTAGGTACCTAATACAATAATATTAAACCGAAACCTTTGATTTTGGTCAATATAACCGGTATGTTGTTCTAAACGATGACGTTGTAAACGGTTTTTACTGTATTATAGAAAAAAATATGGATTGCTATGTACCTACATTAGCCTGGGTTCCATTGCCTTAGAAAGAAAACCTACTGAATTTATACAAATATATCATTACACTGAAGACCTTCGTCAGTAATGTAAATAAATTAATGCGTGTAATTTACGGGTTTAATTCTTAACAATCGCTTTCCCGCCAGGCTTAAGTCTTTAGATGCCTTCTCTTACGTTTATTTGTTGTCTAGAAACAACCAGAATCTAATCGCGAAACCAAAATATTTTAATGGACAAGCGACACACCTACATACATACCCATCCCACTATTTTTTTCCTTTTCTGATAAAAAAATAAAAAATAAAATAAAATACGTTTATTTTGGAACATAAGATCATCATGGTATCACTTATTCCCCTTCATTAAATTCGAGCCTGTTGGCATCCCTACTCCTCGACAAAGAAGACAAAGGGTGTTGGCCGAGAGAATAGAGACACACTGGATAGTTCTATGAATAAATCGTAGTAGGTACGTTATTTTATATATCTCAGGAGATTTCAGTCAGTGCCTTCCGTTTATTTCTATAGATTAAGACCTTTATTAGACTGTTTTGATGGAGTTTTGACATTGACGTACAAATCATACAATGACAATCGACATTACTCATCATTTACACCTTCGAACTGCCTTGGCAATTTATTATTTTTATTTACGTACCTACCACAATTCATAACATTGCAATCAAATTATTTTAATAAATCGTTGTCTTATCGCGATATATTCGCATGTAACTTGAGCAGTGTTATCTCTCTTGTTA
Organism: Pieris mannii; assembly: GCA_028984075.1. Taxonomy (NCBI): domain Eukaryota; kingdom Metazoa; phylum Arthropoda; class Insecta; order Lepidoptera; family Pieridae; genus Pieris; species Pieris mannii. The sequence goes on from CM054777.1 coordinate 7,832,138, forward strand.
ACGTTTCACGCGTAAGATTATGACAAATAAATTGGTTAATTTTTATTTTAAACTGGTTTCGATATTCAACTTTGGTATGTGCTTGTGAAAATGGAGAAGACCGAGGACAATATAAAGGACGAAACGACGGGCCAGAAAAAGGAGGTACCGTCCAACTTGCGGAAAGTGTGTTTAATTTGTGGTGATAGAGCGTTAGGTTACAACTTTAATGCGATATCCTGCGAGAGTTGTAAAGCATTTTTCCGTCGTAATGCCCTTACTAACAAAGAATTCAAGTGCCCCTTCTCGGACAACTGCGAAATAACAGTGGTTACGCGACGCTTTTGTCAGAAATGTAGACTCGAAAAATGTTTTGCAGTGGGGATGGTGAAGGAATTTATAATGTCAGATGAGGACAAAGCTGAAAAAAGACGGAAAATAGAAGAAAACAGAGCAAAGAAACGTCAGATATTAGAAGGTGATGAATCTGTAACAAGCTCTAAAATAAGAAAGGAAGATGTACCTCCAGCTATTGAATCTACAATACAACATAATGTTCTTAATAGCACTACTTGTAGCCCAAATAGCACAGTACAATCTCCCTTAAGCACGGATATGGAAAACTCATTGAGTTCCCCACCTTTCTATGGCTATAATTCACAATCAAGCTGTGATACCCAGTATGTAAAACTGCGACCAATAAATGAAAAATTGATTATTAGTCGAGATTTACATGAAGCAAAGCTAGGTTATATCAATAATCAAGTAGATAGCATGTATTGTGAAACTACAAAACAAGACAGTATAAAGTTAGTATTAGTATTTTATTTTAGACATGGTTAGTTACAAAAGAGTAACTTTATTCTTATCTTTAAAGTGACTTTGAAACAGAAGTGATACTGAATGGCCTCTACATTTATATAACTTGTTACTCTTCTTTTTTTATATGTATGTACTACTAGAATACATTTACTATACATTCATTTCCTAACTAGAATTTTAATAAATTATAATTAACTAAATGATACATAAATATGTACAAAAAGACAATATATATATATATATATAGTCTTTCACTAATATTTACTACTATTATAAAACAATTTTATTTTATATTATAACAGGTCATTATTAACCAATGGAGATAATATATCACATGCAGTTATATCAAATGAAGTGAGTCATGAAGAAATGCCGTCCACAAGTGATGCCGATGTCAATAAAGCTAAAGAAATATTACAGGATGTTGAAAGGTATTATAATAAAATTTACACGATTTTATCACATGATAATAACCTTTATTTTGTGGTGTTCTTACTTGATTAGTTCTCTGATTTAGAAAAATCCTACATAATGATTTCTCCAGACAAATCAAAATACAGTTTTACTTCCATTAGTTAATTTTAAATATTATTCTAATTCAAAATAATAAAAATCATATATTTTATAGCTAAAATAATATATTTTATAAAAGTTAAATAATACATATATTTTCTGATAACAAAACTAAATCACTTGCATGCTTGTACTGTAAGTGATAAAGAAGAATAATAGTATAGGACCTTGATACTATTCATATAGGTTTTGTGTAAAATAATGCTCTTTCTTACAGAATTGAGCCTAATTCTATGGAGTCAATATTGTGTGAAGCAATTAAATTGGAATTTGAAGCTTACACATCACTTTCAAATGTAAATAGTTCATCTAGGGAACTGAACGAGGTATGAATTAATAATTTAATGTCAATTCTACTAAAGTTTAGAATTACTACTTAGACTTGATCTATGTTGACTGGATTATATGTGGGAATAACAACTAATGATTTTGCTGATCTTTGTCTAGAACTGCATAATAATAAAATGAAGTTAGAATGGCTTTTAGATTGGATACTAATAACAGTTTTGCGAGTTCAACTTTTTCAAATCACAAATGTTCTAGAGAAGATTAATAAAGAAACTCATTATAAAGATAGGCTAAAGTTCCACCAATTCCACTATAACATGATATAGTGAAGGTCTTTCATTAATATAAGACCATGTGTGTGTACTTAAAAATGCAGATTATTCACGATGATAAATAATGGTTGACAAATCTTTTATCTAACCATACTGGATAGAGAGAAATAGTTTTATCAATCTTATAGGTAGAAAGAGCAAAGTTGAATGAGCTAATAGTAGCAAACAAAGCCCTCAACGCGCCCATCGATGACGACGTCTCAGAACTTATTGGCGATACTTCAGGATTTAAGGTATGTTATAAGTAATTGGCTAATCGTCTTCTTATTAATGTTTTTTATTACTTTTATTATTTTTATTAATTAATACATTATTTGAACAATAATATTACTAAATTTTAAGTCTAGCATCTACCATTATAAGTTAGAATTTATTTTTATAAAGTAAAATAAAAATTATTGCATTTATATAGTAATAAATGAATAGTTTTTTGTAAGCGCTCCACAAATGTTACTTTCGCATAGTTTTGTAGTCATTAAATTTTAAGATAATCAAATATCATTATCTCGACACCGTACATTCATGATTAAAGGATTTTCTCATAGGCGACTTCATCGACTGACCGTATCATCAGCGACCTAAGAAATTTAAGATGATGTTACTGTACGATCAGAGATCTCTAGCCGGTGTTACGTTCTTATACAAATTATTAAATTCAGTACAGAATATATACATTATCATCCCTTATTCATTACTAAGGTTAAAAATCAACAGAATCTTCCGAATTGCGTCTATAAAAACAAGAGTTCAGACATCTCTCATTCGAATTCTTGTCGACCACAACGGAATGAACGCTATTTAATCAGAGCATGATATATTCGGTAGTGTAGGGAATACGGATCAATAAAAAAAACCTTGCTAAGCGCCTATGGCCGCAATGTTATGCGAATAAGTATTTTTCAATAGGTCATACTAGAAAAAACTAAAATTTCTAGTTGGAATTCATATTTTTATTATTTATTGGAAAATCGTTCATTGCAATTGTCATGTATTTTAGAATAGTATGTATTATACTATTTGTGAAGATTTATAATTGGCCCATATTGTTATGTATATATTCATCTATTTTTGTATTGTGCTGTGAATCTTCTAAATAAATAAATAAATAAATTATACTTGAAGTGATATACAATAAATAGTCTATATAGCCTGCATACGATCACGAAATATTGAGGCGCAAAGTGATAAGGGATGAAACTGTTGAACAAGAATGTAAGTGCGTGCTCCTATTTCACCATTCCTCTTGCTGATACAAGACAAATCTTGTTTTTATTATTATTAACTAGCCGACCCCGCCCGCTTTGCTGGGCGAATTTTCAAAGGAAATAAATTAAATTTTATTCATCATTTTTATTTTTATTTTTTTTTTCTGAAATTTACAATATTTTTCAAAGAAGAGTCAAATTCACTTAAAATAAAATTTATTGACATAATAAATTATTATTATTATAATAAATGTTGATGAACAACAAAACAAAGAATAAATGGAAAAATTGTCCAATAGAAATGGTCCGATTCATGGAGAAATGAGTATTAATCTTCCTCCATCTCACATTCGACGACTCGTCGCTCGTAAGTTGAGTTTGCCGGGACGTAAAACATACTCGTTAACATATCGGAGTTTAAGTATAATAAGAAGGTACTTCACAGTATAATAAAGTTCTAGCAAAATCATCTCTAGAACATAGATTGAAAAATTCAGTCAATGTAGTTTTCGGAGGAGGTATTGCCAAATTTTGTATGTTTGTCGGATTGAAATAAACTCTTTGACCATTGTCCAAATGAACTGCTAAATGAAACACTGTTGGATTTCTTTCATGTATTGGGTAACCTAGTATTCTCCAAGTAGCTTCTGAAGAACTTATATATCGACCCGATTGAAAAATTTGGATTTCATTATTTTCATTACTAACTGAATAAGTTGCTTGGTCAGTTCCTTTATTCATGTACTTGCATATAATTGAATTCATAGTTGAAGAGTTACCAATTCTTGCAATCCATAAGATGATTATTGAAGATGAAGATGAAGATTAAATATTATGTGTTAATATATTAATAAACTTTTTTTATATAAATTAATTACGGTATTAATTATTTATCAATGACAAACAAAATTTATTTAATCATTTGTATGTATATATATTTTGCTGCTGTGGACCGACATGTGCTTTATTGTACCGTATCTACCCTGTGTCCCATTATTCGGCGGAACTCAGTGACATGAGGAAACCACAGAGAAAACTCACGCCAGTTCAATCGGTGATAGGCAAATTTTCATTAATCACTAAAATTCTGCATTGTAGTGATCAATGAGCCTTTAACTTATACCTAACAACAATGATGTTCATGCAGGCCAATCGTATTCTTAAAAAGATCACCCATCAAAGTACTAACCACTCTAAAAGCTGCATAGATTGGGTGATCAACCGAATCATACGCCAGCTGCATAGCTATCACTGCCGCACTTATATTGAATAATCTTATTAAAATTACAATAATAAACATTAATATTTTTTTAAAATAGAGAAGGTAGCTTGAAAATGAACCGAAATTTAGAGCTAAATGTACGTCAATGTAGATCAATAATATTATTTTCTGGACATTTTCTAACTTTCTTCTTTATTTTTTAATCTTTTTTATTCCTCTATTTTTTCAATCTTCTCCTTTTTTCCCTTGTTCCTTCGTTCTTCTCCTTATCTACTTTTTCACCTACTCTTCCTTCTATGACTTCTTCGACTTCTATCTCAGTTGATTCCGTCGCGATGTTTTTTTCATCTGATGGGGTTGTATTAAAATTAAATTTATTTGTTTTGTTTTATATAAGTATCTCAATCAACAAATAGAAAATTACTTTTTAATTTCCACTCCTGCTGTTGTTTAGCCTGTTTAACCAAACGCATCATTCGTTCTTGTTCTTTTCTCTCAAAGTAAGTTCGTATTTCTTGAAAGTATAATAAAGCGTTGTAAATTCCGTCAATTAACGATTTCTAGATAAATTTAAATAATTTTTATTACATTCATAATTAACTCTTAAACTTTATCATTACTTTATTTTATTTTTTATGCACATTCACCTCTCTAATCTCTGCAAAGGAAAATTCACTTATATTATCGTATTCTTCAAAGCAACCAATCCCTTCATGGAATCTTCTGTCACTTAAAGCGATTCGGACTGTTGTGAAACATCCAATATAAGACTTTCTTGATTCTTTTGATAGTTAATGTCGAATTATTAATAAAAATTTGTAATTTACAATTTAATTATATATCAATATATTTTACAAATCATTACTTACCTAAAGTTTGAGCTTTTATCTCATGAGACCAGTTTTTAGAACCAAACACATAGTCAGCACACAAACATAAACTTTCAATACTTTCTCTGTCTGACATTTTTATTTCACTTCTCAACCGCTTATGAACTGACGTTTTATCATAAAATTAATTAGGTTATATAAAAACAAATGAAATTAATTAAATAAAAAAAAAACAATTGACTTTAACCTTTTCTATTTAAATAGTAAAAAAATAATCATTTGGAGTCTGTAGAAGTTACAGTTTGGAAACATAAATTTAACATTCTCACACCCTCCCCCGCAATCCCTATTGGAAATAGAATTTCGTAAAATCCTATTTGAGATGATTTCTGCATGACAAATAAAAGATTACTACCAAATTTAAAGTCTATAGAGGTTACAGTTTGGAAATAGAAATTTCACATTTTAATACCCACTACCGCAATCGTTTTCGGCGGTGGGTTGTTGTAAAATCCGCTCTTAAATCATTTCTGCATCTGACATCTGACTCTAGCTAAATTTGGAGTCTGTAGGAGCTACGGCTTAAAAAATATAAATTTTCACCCCCGCAACCCCCTGTGGGGTGAGCTACCGTAAAATTCGTTCATAGACTATTTCTACATCTCTTACAGAAGATTCCTACCAAATTTGGAATTTATAGGAGCTAGTTTAAAAACGGAAATTGTTCATTGTTAACGCCCCCGCAATCCCCTTTGGGGGATGAATTTCTTAAAATCCGTTTTTAGTTGACCTCTACATAACGAAAGTAATATTCCTACCAAGTTTCACATTTCTAAGTCCTATACTTCCCGAGATTTCGTGATGAGTAACTATAGAAATTGGAATACTTCGATTATCATCGAAATTTTTAACGTTTTAGCAGACTTTTTTAAAATTTTCTTACATATAAACATTCTCCTGACAATTCTGAAGACAATAAAAAAAAATTAACCCAATCGGTCCAGCCGTTCTTAAGTGAAGTTCTTAGCTGAATGTAAAAGAACATTATCCGTTTAGTAAACTCCGTTGCCATGGAAACAAAAGAATCAAGAGAAAACGCTTGCAATTAGCGGGATAAATGTTCATAAAAGTAAAACAGCAATAAAAAAATGAAGGAATGTTAGAATTCTAAAAATAAATAGCCATAAACCATCTAGGAAAAATTTCGCATCGAATGGTGGTAGTTTCATGTCGATACGATCAGTGGTTTAGGCGTGATTGAGCCTCAAACGAAGACCATTTTCATTATATATATATAGATTCATCAGTCATGTGAAAAATGGTGTAATAGTTGTAGCTCCTTACAAACATTGTGTAAAACCAAAAATTTGGCGATTAAAAAGAGTGGCGGGGAGTTTATTGCCAGTTCTTCTCTGCAGTTCTATGCCCTGCTTGAGAACTGGCAGGAAATGTAAAATTAGAAGCATTTAATACGTATTAATTTTTCGACGTTCATAAGTGAACATTGTGTTACCATCATGAAAAAATAATTTATATATGATTTAATGTTTTCCATACAATTATTTGATGCGCCTTATTTAAAACTTTTTTGGAAATATGTCTTTATAATGTTTCAGGCATTCAGCAATAAACACGATCCGCGTCTAGTGACAATAGTTAACTTGACCGCAGTCGCAATTAGGCGGCTGATCAAGATGGCGAAGAAGATAAATGCTTTTAAGAACATGTGCGAAGAAGATCAGGTATATTTCTTTCATACAAAATTCACTTTAAACTGCGCAGTAGTTAAATGTCGCACGTAACCATGGTAACGCGTCGTCCCATGCACCTTCACCCATAATCGTCGACATATCAGCCTGTGGCCTAGTGGCGACTTTTATTCATATCTCCCTATCGACATCGTCGCCTGCTTACCCATAGTAAAATACCTAAATAATGATATATTATATAACTAGTCACATTGGTTACGTATATATGTGCGTTAAATAATATCTTACAATTCGTAACTTTTGCTGCTGAAAAATTGCATTTAGTCCAAGAAGTTAGTAATGATACAGGAGTTATTATTTACTTATACGCACTGAAAGTATGACTAAAATTAAAAGGTGGCGTTACTAAAAGGCGGTTGCATAGAGATGATGGTTTTGCGCAGTGCCATGACGTATGACGGACAAGGAGACCAGTGGAAGGTAAATAAATAAGCATTTTTTTACATAGGTGGATTCCCAGCGACATAATAAAAGATTACCTTAAAAACATATCATTGATACATACGCATGTGAAGAAATAAAGATTTACTGTTTTTTCTTAAAAATAGCCAATGATTAATTTGGTTAAATATTTATAAATTTGATTTGAGATTTATGATTATATGATTAATAATATATTCGATTTACCTGTACAAGAAATAATACATTAATTAAATTTTTCCTTGTTAAGGTTCCTTTCCCCATTCTACTGTTTTAATTTGCTCATAATTATTACTTTCAGCTGCCACATAGCCAGTCGTGTTTTAGCAGTATCCGCACAGATGTATTAAAACTTGCGAAAGGCGACATCTATCGGTCGCATGAGGCATTTATCAGGTCCTTCAGGCCGGAATGGCGGACAGACGAGCACATCATACTGATTATGTCTGCATTACTTTTATTTACACCAGACAGGACAAAGGTTGTGCATAGAGATGTTATTAAATTGGAACAGGTAATTATTATTAATTAATCATACAATTATCCATCCATAATAAAATAAAGTGTATAGTCGCATGCTGTATCACGCGCAAACATACGTAAACACCCATATTTAGATTATATTTCACTAAGGTAGGTAGTCATGGCATTTTTCACTGTTTTATATTTACAATTGTTTTCCTACATACGTAAAAAAACATTTTTTATGTCGGATAGACGCAAAGGTTCTGCGAATATTTTGGACAGTTAATTGTATTGGAACGATTCTATAGAGTTTTCGTTTTACTAAACAAAAATCAATTTTCAGAACTCTTACTACTACCTCCTCCGGCGTTACTTGGAAAGCGTATATCCTGGATGCGAAGCGAAATCAACCTTTTTGAAACTCATTCAAAAGACCATTGAACTGAGACGATTCGCGGCAGAAGTTACTGAGGTCTATTTAGACGTGAACCCCATTGAACCATTGCTTATGGAAATATTCGATCTTAAACAACACCCCGCTTAGGTGAGAAACATCAAAAGGTGTAATGAGTAAAAACTAAAAAGCTGGTTTAAAATGTTTAAAGCCTACTTTCAATGAAAATTTCGTCATCGGAACAGCGTTCAACGAAAAAACAGATTAACTTTGTTAAAACTAAATTTGTCAAAAAAGTTAATGAAGCATTCATATGTGAATTTTTACATGGTATAACATTTTTGTTGGATTACATATTGATGTCAATTAACAATTTTTCTTTCATTGGTCTTATAACCAACCGTCTTGAAAATCTCAGGAATCGCATGAAATCTTGATATTTGCTTACTTCACTGTATATACAAAAGTGATATTTAAATTGCCTTTTTTTATAATAATTTAACGCAATTATTTAAAATTTGCATTTACTTTACATTTGTGGCCTTGAATGGTCATTTGAATCTGAAACGATTCAACAAACTACCAATGGTGCCAATAATTGGATAACGCAGCAAATTCTATTATTGTCAATAGATATTAGCAGTTGAAATTCGTCGACCAGTGTTTAATTTGCACCATAATTTTGTTAATGTATTCTATAACTTGTTAGTAATTATGTTATCAAAATTTCGAGGATTATTAGTTTTTAGTTTATCAAAATTCACATTTGACAGAGATAGTACACTAATTTAAATCTATATGCGTTCTTGTTTAAGAAAAGTACCAAAAATTATTATAATATTTTGTCCAAATCTTGGATGCTATTTATTACTAATTATATTTTTGTAAATATATTGTTGTAAATGAAAACTATTTTTACATCATTGTTGTTAGATGTATAATTTATACTAAGAATTATATTTTAAGAAGGCGGAACAATAAATAATTTAGTTTCATAAAAAATGTTTTATTAAACAACAAAAATTAATTAAAAACAAACAAAACAAAACTCTTTAGCTAAACATTCCTAATCACAAGTTAATAAGATAATTAAAAAAGATAGAATTCCCACCGTTTTAATCTCTTTTCTACGAAGTGCACAACCAACCCTATATTTCTAAAATCCAGTGCATATTTCATTGCTCAAGCTAATGTAAGGTGTGTCGAAGCCTTAACTTCGGATCTATTAAATTTCTGTTAAACTGTAGTCTGTAGATTTTTGTAATTGTAAAACATGTGTAAAGTTAATTGTACAAGATACATAAAACAACACGAACGTGACAATCAACCACTGTTTTACGCCGACAAGTGCGGCTACAAACGATTTATATAACTGAAGTTAATTGCTAAAGTAGTTCATAAATCGAATGATGATAATAATAACGTCAGTATCAACGTAGCTTACAAGAATTGAGCCTATAAATCTTAAACCTGTCTAATGCTCATTTAACTACCACACCAACTATAAAATCAAATGGGAAACTATCAAGACAACTCGTACTTGTAATAAGAAAAAAATAAACTAAAACAAAGAAACGCGCAACTTAAGTCCTTCTTGACAATGAAATTTACTTCTTATCAATACATAGAGCAATCTTCATCTCCAAACTATAGCTCTCATCAACTCTATCAAAACTCTTGGTTTCAGTATCAACACAATCTTCAAAGACTTCTTCACTTGCAGAAAGATTAAGGATCTCAGATTCATTTGTTATAGGTTCATAAAATTCTTCAAGAGCCTTTGTATCTTCAAGTTTATCGTTCCCAATGCCAGAATCATTTGCTTCATTAATTGCCATAACTTGTTTATTTTCGTCAGTAAGAGTGTCTTCAAACAAACTCTCGTTGCTTGGTACAAGGGTTGTGTCATTGTCACTAACGTTGTCAATTACAGACTCAGGTGGACTTGGAATGTAATGGACGTATTCGCCGGCACGCCATCTTTGCTCAGCCAAGCCTATATGTGCATCTACTATTTGGGATACTTCGGGAATCTGTAAGGTTTTAAACTTTTATGAAAATTAAAAGTTTATTTTATAAAATTAAATGTTATCATAAAAAATACCGTAATAGTGGAAATAAGTTATAAGGAATTGAATTTACAGTGGTTCAAAATTATGGACAAAGATTATACCTAGACGATATGAAAACTTTTTAGTTATATAACAACGATCAAACCGTATACTGGTTATCCAGCTGCTCCGAGATGCTCTCTATGATAGAATTGGTGCGATTATCGACCTTCCCAGCGTGTGATGTCACGATCCCGCACTGTCGATAGTGCTCTGCCTCCTCGTATTGTAAAGTTTTGTCCAAAATCTCCGAGGCCACTGTGTCCTCTATACGAGCGTTTTCTTCCATGTCAGCAAAATTTATTCCTTAAAATGATTAGGTTTTCAAATAGACAATAAATATTATTTTATAAATACTCAGAACGGCCGGCCTAAGTGGTACCCCAGCGGGCAGTGGCGTAGCTATCATAGGGCCAGGTGGTGCAGTGCACCAGGGCCCCGGAGCTCAGGGGGCCCTCAAACCTCAGCTTTGAAAACAATGAGCTACTACACGGAAAAAAAGAAACAGTAAATATCGCAGTGTAAACTGCTTAAACAACGGGGTACCCACTTCATTTTACAGTAGAATTAAGCGCTGGGACCTTTTATCGAAATTCACCGGTGAATCAGAAATTACTTTGTAAAAATTGAATCCGACAAGATGGTCCAGCAGGGTTAACTCAATAACTGCAGTCAAACTTCGTTTTTTCAATATCATTAAAGCATTGTCCGAAATAACGCTGAAGAGTTCCAGTAAAGACGAACGTAGTGAAGCAGAGATTATAAAATCAAAAATGCTGAATTTTGAGTTTGTATTTCTTTGTGAATTCATGCACAGCGTATTGAACAACATCAATTATGTTTCCAAAGTTTTGCAAAAACGTGATATCGTTTTGGATGAAGCGAGTACGGCTTTGGACGAAACAACGGATAAATTGAAAAAGTATAGAAATGACTTCGAGTCCTTCAAATCCAAGGCCACCGAAACCGCGAGAAAATACGATATCGATCCTACCTTTCCAGAAAAGCGACGAAGAAAAACTAAAAAGCATTTCGATGAATTGGCTTCTGATCACCGATTCGAAAACCAGGAAGAAGTCTTTAGAGTAACTATTTTCAACAATGTACTCGACATAATAATCAATCAGTTAGATGCGCGTTTTATTGGTATGAGTGCAGTTTGTAAATCGTTCGACTTCCTGATGCCAAAAAACTTGCTTAGCTGGAATGAAACGATTTTACTCGAGAAATGTGATCAGTTTCAGAAAAAAATATTGCGATATAATTGGACCCAATTTTTCGCTCCAATTTCTTAATGTGTATCATCTGATTCTCCCTCAATTGATGGAGACGTGGTCTATTCGCCAGCTTTGCAAAGAAATTATAAAAAAATTTGGCGTGCTCGAATGTGACCTTACGGAAGTGTATACAGCGATGCTACTGTTTCATACAATTCCTGTTACTTCCGCGGCAGCAGAAAGATCTTTCAGTAAACTGAAGATTTTAAAAAATTATTTAAGAAACAGCATTCGACAAGATCGCCTCCGACATTTATCGTTAATTGCAATAGAAAATGAGGCGGCATCAAACTTGGATTTGAGTGAAATTATAGACGAATTCGCAAAAATTAAAGCGCGCAAGAGATTGTGAATTGGGCGGGGAATTCTGTTAAAAATCGTTTTTTCCATTAATTAATCTCATCTGTATAATAAACATTTTATATTGTCGTGTGCGTCGTTGTTTATTTATTCCCTTTTTCTTCTATTAAACACATGGAGATTCTAATAGAGACGACGTATGGATTATTATTATATATATTAGCCTACTAGGGATAAGTTCACTTAATGTTTTCTATTCTTGAATTGAAATTGAAGGCCAATATTAGTTCAAACTGCGCGGAAAGAGGGGAGGAGGAGGGCTCGATTCTTTCCCTATGCACCAGGGCCCTTGTCCCCCTAGCTACGCCACTGCCAGCGGGTACCAATTTTAAGCATTGAATCAAGAGTCCATTTTTCTTACAATCTCCAACGTTCAAATAAGTGGTCGAAAACATTTCAAAATCTCACAAGTATTGCCATTAAGAAAGTATCTAATTACTTCTGGGGATGGGGGGTCTATTACTATATAATTTTGTTTTCTCGTCCACATCCGATTTTAATTACAGAAGACTGTCAAATGTTTAGTAGTAATGTTAATGTAAGTCGTTATATAGAGATATGAGAAACAAGTATAGTAATTTATTGTACGTCTACCTTGCGAGGGAAACCTGTCATCATCACATGAATTATTGATCGTCTGAATAATTGTCTGCTTAGCTTCATCTCTTGCCGAGTTCACACCAGACGTACTTGGTTCATTGACTTCTACTGCGCCTAATGATATTTAGCCTCATTTAAGAAACATTTTAATAACACAAAAACTTTCACAAGTTATGTACATCTTAGCTAGGTGGTCCCAAGTTGAACTGGCCTGGTTTAGTTCTACATGATTATTCGATACACGCTTTTTGTCGTCAATCGAACGATTAGTATGTTTATATATAATATATTCATGCAGATCACTAGTTGCTGGTTGTTACATTTATTTTGGATAGTAAATTGTATATACTGGCGATTGTTTATTATTTATCTCTTCTTGCGGACTCCCAAGAATGAAACATTTATTACTTTAGTATCAGTAAGTATATAAATTTACAGCTTCGATTTTTAAATTATATTATATGTCAATGCAAACTATACCATTTTTAACACCTTTAATGTAATTCCTAATAATTTAAAATTACCTTGAGTTTTAACAGCATCATCTTTTTGCGTCAAACTGCGTCGACTTGCTGCTGTTTTTGGTCTCGTTTTCGTCGTTTCCTGTTTTGGTATCACGTCGATATCCTCGCTGTTTGAATCACTATCTATGTGTATAGACTGTGTTTCTTCTGATGATGCTTGAAGTGATAAAATAATAATCATGTTATGTCTCCGTTACATAAATAAGGTACACTAAAATACACTTAACACAGGATACACTACAAAGCAATTTGAGAGCTGATTGCATTCCCGGAATAAAGCACGCAACATATAAAAATTCTTACGCGGGGAATCGAAGTGTTCCTCTCCTATCTCATATTGAAGTTCGATGGGCTTCTGCTTTTCAACATATTCAAAGAGAACAGCTCCCGGAACGTGAGTGAGCTTAACCTTGTTAGGATCTGTTAAGTTAAGTATCATTTTTTTAGCTAGGTTTTAGTAGGTACACAACAACAATATCATTCCAATAATAAAATGACAAAGTATGACGATGAATGTCTCCTCTCATAGAATCTAACTATTACCTGGTCGCTCTCCCATAGTGAGTTGGCTGAGAGCGATGCGGTCGAACGCGTTGTCATTTCTGTATGTGGTGACATAGTTTTTCTCAGTGACCCGATGCGCTGGCACACGCTCCAAATTTTTATGGTACTCATCCATAATATTCTTATCGTAAAGTTTCTACAAGGACAAAAAAACATAATCACTATTGACTCTTCTAACAGAGACAGCTTCTGTCATAACTTTACAGTGGGAAGAGAGGTACAGATATTTTTTTAAATTATCTACTTGATAGCACAAACATTTGATAGTCATTATATAGATACTCTACAGAAAAATTTACATCTCATATCATATAACAGCATAACCGTACCATTATACGCCGTGAAAATGTTTTATTGGAGAGTAATTAATAAATAAAACCAGTAAACACCATAGGATCAACAGCGGGTTCTCCCCGTGCGATTCGTGCATCTCTCTCTATCTGTTCGCGCTCCAGTTCTGCAAATATCTCCAGGTCCTCAGAACTTGGCTGCAAGGCCTCATCGTTTGTCTCCACGTCAGTGTTCCCAAGAAAATTTATAAGGGCTACACCGTCATCTTTACTTTGTTCGACTAAAGCATAAACAGTTGACAAAACACAATTAGTACCAAAACCTGCGTGTTCTGTTTCATTGATTTTATACAACCCTCAAACATTTTTTTGGAGTTATATGAGTAAACTAAAAACTTGACTTAGGCAAAGGGACAGATACATTTATGTGTTTAGCTCATTTATCTTTCAAATATTGTAAAAAAAGCGAGAAAATTGAGCAGGAAATTGCGATCGCAAGTAGTTTTCGGCTCGCACTTCTAAGAATATCTCATATCGGTCGGCAAACAAATATTTTCAGAATATTAAACAGTAGGTAACCATAACATTTGTATACCATGTCTGATTAAGAAAAGAAAATATAGATTACCACGTCGTCTTCTTTCAACACCGATTACGTCATAACCAGTTTCTTCTTTTTCTGTATTATTTACGGCTGTTTCATCACTGGCATCATTTCCAACCATGTTTTCCTCCAAACTCGTTGTTTCTTTATGCACTTCCTTAATAGTTACATTAACTTTTTTTTTGGAAGTTAAAAATTTGGACTTAGAAACACTACATTTTTCTATCAATAACTTTCTGTCATGGTCTATGATCACAGAATTCGTTTCAGTAATATTACTTGTCACATTTTCATGTAACGGTGTATCTTCATCAACTGTGTTTTCTTCAATAAATTCTAATAATGGTTTCTGAGTATCCACACTTAATGACTCGTCGTTATGTACTTCGATTATTTTTACGCCTGAAGTATGAGGTTCTGTAATATGACTGTAATTATGATACATCTTAATTAACATGTCAAACTTTAATATAGTATGGGTACTTACTTTCATTCCCCTTACTATCTTTCTTTGTCGTGTGTGGTGTTTGACCGAAGAGTATGCTACTTAATGTTTGTGCTTCAGATGAGAATTGCCTAAAGGGGTAAAAATAAAATAATTTTATGGTAAAAATGGTTTCAAATAGTTAATTTTAAATTGACCGTTTCAGAAATGCGTTTGTTTTTTAAATGTTAATTGAATCTTAGACAATTACGTCATTTAGTTCTCACTAATTGCATACAAATTTAAGAAGTTTGTATATCTTTAAGGTTACTTAAATTACTTACACATCCCCCATGACTGAAGAAGGTGGTTTTCCAAAGCCGGTCCAATAATCAACTGGTTCGGTATGACGCTCTTCCTTCAGCTCTTGTACTAAAGTCTTCCCTTTCTCGATTTGTGACCATTCGATTTTCGGTGTTTCTTGTTCTGCAAAACACCGAAATATAATGCATTTAATTTTTATATTACACTTCATATACGCCATCCAAATGTAACAAATATGAATGCAGCTCATCTTAGCTTAGCTTTAAGTACCAAACCTTCACTATCAGCATCACTGTCACTAGAGCTTTCACTAGTGCTATCTTCAGCCTCAGACCCCGTTAGCATGTCTACTGCGACACCATCCTTGGTTTTCATTTCAAGTACTTTTTCCTCTACTGTTGTGTTTTCGTCTGCTACTTCTTTTTCTTCGTCCTGTAAAATGTATAAGACTCTGTGTTTCTTTTGGTATTTAGTCATAGTTAGGTGTTGACCTTTCTTACAAGTCTAAAGGAACTTTTTAGTGTTAAGTCCAAAGCAGACATTTTTAAAAGTACCTTTGGTGGAAGACCTTTTTGCTCCCTCGCTTCTTTCTCTCTCGCCTCTCTCTTGGCTCTATTCTCTTCTTTCATTTTCATGAGATATCTTACGCTCTCCATTACTTTCTCTTGATCTCGGGCAATCCAGCTGCAATACAGTTTATTATTTTTTTTAAATAAACTTTACAACAAATTTTGTCTTCTACTGAGTTTAACGTTTCAATTACTCTACACCTACATTGCTTAATTCTGTCAGCCTATCGAATGTTGTATATGGTAACGTAAAGGGATCTTTCAAGGCTGTCTCTAATATTCTCACCGTTGCCTCTCAGCAATTTCCTCTTGCACACCGCCGCGCTGCCATGCCTCAGCACAAGCACGGTCCCGCGGGAATACTGGACGGTTGTCTAAGTTAAGCAACTCTTTTAGTCGCAGTGTTAAAGTCTTACGGTAGGCAGGAATATTACGGACCACTGGGTTACCCGTTAGTACCAGTACTAGAAAGAAATGAAAATTACATGGAGTAGACATTATGTAGCTAGATTGTTGTTGGCTGACTTGCTTGTATCTTAGGTAAGATTTAGTCTAAAAAATGCGGAAGTTATAGGTCGTGCTAAGTCTAAACTCTTACCCTTTAAGGGTGACTGACTGAAAAGTACGTTAAACAAGAATTATATTAAAATTACGGTAGCTCATATATTCTTACTAAAAATACTTCATTGTTACAATATTGAATTAATAAAATACCTTTTAATATGCTCATATCGGCCAAAACGTCGACTATAAGAGGATCTTCCAACCGGTTATATGATAAATCCACAACTGAGAGATTTCTACAAGTTCTCAGGTGTTCCAGATCATCTAAAAGAATTGTATTAAGAAAAGTTTAATTTTATTAGTTTGATTTTGTATGAATATAGAGAAGGAGGATAATGGAAATCACAATTGAATTGATCAAGTTACATTTATTTGTACGCATAAATACGCTTGCACTACAAGCTTTAAATGGAACGCGTCAGAGGTGCGAGGAGAACGCATGTTTTTTCGTGCGGGCTGCCGGCTCCATCGAATTATAAGACGTTGTCACGTCAAAAAAGAAACACGTTATTAGAACTAGAACACAAACTAGATGCAAGATTCACATGGATCAAACTTTTATAATAATCCCAGCGAGCGCTTTATTCTTCTGGTATTCTCTATGCTCAATGATTATAAACGGCGTCTATAATATGTATAGTGCACTTTTTAAGCACAAAACAGGTACTTGACGGACTTACAGAATGACAATAAAATCGTAAGAATTGAGTTAAGATAAAAGACTTCGATTTTGTCTACCATACTTACACGTAGTACTTACCAACAGTAGTTAACATATTATGGCCTATACTCAAGGTATGAAGATCTGGGACGGCATCCAAATTCTCAATCTTTGTTACAAAGTTGTGATCCAAATTCAATGTGTCCAGCTTTGGACAACCATCCAGGTTTTCTATTTTACGTACAATATTGTAATGCAAGTATAGACACTTTAACTCCGACAAAGTGTCTAAACCTTCAATTCTTTGAATACCATTGTTTTCTAAGAATATACATTTAAGACCAGTATACTCTTCAAGGTTTTCGATTCTTGAGAAACCCTATAAATAAATGTTTTATCTTAGAACGCCTTCACACAATCGCCTTACCAAAAATTGAGAGGTGTATTATAATTATGGTTAACGTGACTAGATAATTATTTCGAAAACATCGCCTATACCATGCTAAGATAACTATTAAATGTATAAGATTATTTTTTGAAATATCTTCAATGGCTTACCTTGAAGTGCAAATATAATATATCGTTAAGATATGGTGTGCAGTAAAGCTTATGCTGTTTGCACAGTTTGCGAATAAACTCCTTCGTCATTCGTGGACCTTTATTTTCTTCTTCTAATTCTTTTTCTATTTTCATTTTGAACTCCCTTTGTTTTTGCTTTACTTCATCTTTTTTTTCCGTCTCAAGATCTTTTTTATCTAATATACCAAAGGAAATTTTTTTTAAATGTATAAATAAAAAAACAAGTACCTTCTGCCTGCAACTGCGTTTACGCAGAATTAAGTAAAGTGCCAACCAGAAACAGCAAGGTAATAAAAACATGAAATAGAGATAATAGAGGATACTGAAAACTACCCATACTATTTATTTTTTATTAGTTATACCAATTAGCAGATAAACAATAAGCATGGAGAATTTTCACCAAGTATATCCTTTAAACGGAAATACCCTTTTGTTGTCCTGTCGGGATAACGGATTCAAGTGCTCGGTCTAACCAGACAAAATCGTTTATATCGATTCCGAAAATTTTCAAAAGCGTTTTCTTTATTAGGCACAATGAAGTGATTTGTAAAATTAAAAACAATGTATGTAACAAATATTAACGCGAATTAATTAGGTACCTACGTTATTTACATAACTCGTCATTTTTAATTATCAAATCAATTTGTTATATCTATGTATTTATACCTTTCATCACATCATACATAATACTACATCTAAGGCATATGTTATAAACTTCTAACTTCTATAATGTAGTGGAATAAATAAATAAATATCTAAAATATGTAAATGGCAATTTTGGTTAACATAAATGTCACAAAAAAAATACCAGCAATTTTTGTGAAGCAGAAAAAAACAGCAAATAGCGGATTAGGTATGACATACACACTTTTTAAGATCAGCACACTATTGAATATATTCAGCACTGTTTAGCAAGTAATGTTTGTACTATTGCCGTTATCATCGCGAAGAATTCGAAAGAGAGGTGCCTGAACTCTTAAGCCTATGAGAAAATCCTGTACTTATAAAAGCGAAGGGGTTGAGTAAATTCTATTTGAATGCTTTCAATGCGTTGCGAATGGATTGCATATAATGGACTACGTATAATGTAAGAATTTTGTTACACCTATTTTAAGTTTATAAGAAGTATGTTATGATAGTGTATATATTATATTTTTATACAAGGTTTATTAATTACGATCAATACCGCGTTGGTACTTAACTGTAAATATTTGTGTTTATAATTAAGTGTTTTTTTATAAATTTATGTTCCAGAATCACATGAATTTTTGTTTTAATTTTTAATATGTTAGTAAATAAATAAATGTTATAGATACACTTAAAATAATAAAAGTATTTTTCATTAGTCACTTCTGTATATGGTTTCAAATAGCATAAGCTGAATAACGCACTTATGATAATGACCATAGTTGACATAATAAGTCAACTCCGTACATAAAACAGCTTTTTAGTGTACTCTTGTCGCGCTTGAGACGGCCGACAGACTACAACCGCCGTTCCAACATAGCATTACCAAGAACAGAGGAACAGGCACATCTATGTGCACCGGCAAGTTCATTACGGACGCGCTGGAAGCGAGAGAAAGGGTAAGCATGGTCCTGACAGATCTTTCGAAGGCCATTGACTCAATAAACCACGTAGGTCTAGCGAAGAAACTCCAAATAGCTGACGTCTCGAACAACATCATCAAAATAATAGGGAATTACCTTAACGGTCGCAACAATTAGCCTACAGACGTTTCAAATCCACTTACAGTGACGAAAAACCGGTACCATACGGCGTTCCTCAGGGCTGTATTCTGGGTCCAGTAATTTTCAATCTATACATACGTGACGTCTGAGACCAACGGGACTGTGTCAGCGGACTCAAGCTCTCCCAATACGCCGGTGATCTGTGCATCCTTAACAGGTCTCCCGACCCAAAGTCCGCGACAATGTCAGCGGCCCAACCCGTGCGGGGCCGCTGACATTATCATCGACTACTGCCGTCGCTGGGGGCTAAAATGCAACGTAAACAAAACGGAGTGTGCTCTGTTTCCTCACAAGAAAAACTTCCGCAGAATCATTCGCATTAAAGAGGAGATAATTGAATATAAAAGAAGCATAAAATATTTGGGCGTACTCTTAGACAAAACGATGAGCATAGGCAAACAGACGGATCACGTCGTGCAGAAGGCGCGAAGGACTCGTGGTGCACTGGCCCCTATCATGATGGCATGGATGGCACGCCAAAACGGATCTGACTGTTAAACTTGCTGTTATACAGGCCTGCCTACTTCCTATTTTGGATTATGGCGTAGTACAATTGCTCTCGCGTTACAGTAAGAGCAATTTACCAAAAATTTAACGCCAATATCGAATGGCTCTCAAAACCAGCGGACAATTCCCAAGACGCCTAGAAACCTCGATACTATGGGAAATGCTAGATTGGGATCCATGGCATCTCCGTGCCCAAGACCTAAATGAGGATATGCTGCGTCGACTCCGCGAGATGCACATCGAGGATCTAGAGACCCTTGGTGAAGCCTACCTGGGGTACGGACTGCACATAACACAATAACTAGGGAAATAAACATCTTTCTTTCTTTTTCTTTTTTTTAAGTCAACTTCGTACGTGAAACAACTTTTTAGTGCAAAGGCGGTTATAGCTTTTTGGAAGTTATTTATCTAATAGATAAATATAATATAACTATCTAATATATAACATTATAGTTACCTTCTTCAAGTAACGGGTCCACGGAAACTTTTGAAGTGGCATTATTTTCCTCTTTGCGCATATGGTCCCCTTGTGCCTTTATATCATCATCAGCTGGAAGTTCTATTATTTTACATGAATTTTCAGAAACTTTTTGACTTTTCCCACCATGTAATAAATTATTTGCTATTCTCAAGACTTCCTTATTATCTTTCATTTTATCTTTAATATTTAACAAAAGATCATTAATCCGCTCTGTACGTTTTAATTCTTGTTGATTTGGATCAGGCATATTTTTATTTTTTTCATATTTGTAATCAGTTTCAACATCCCATAACTCTTTGCGTGTTTTCTTTGATCCATCATCTGGTATTCTAGAAGTTTTTGTGGAATCTTCTTGAGATGTTAGATTCTCTTTAGAAGCGGAAGAGATAGGCTTAGGGTGTAATATTTCATGTGATACTTGTAACACATTATTTATTTCTTTGACAAATTCCTTGCATTGTTTCGTTCTCATTTCACAGCTTGCTTTGCTCTTCTTTATTCGGTCCTCGTGACAGTGTATTTCCGTATTAAGATTGCTTATAGCAGAATGAATATCGTTCAAGGCTAACTGTGTCACAGAACATTTGGTACTGTTCTCACCAAGCTCCGTGTATTCAGTTTTGACTGCGCGGTCTTCTTTACTCTTTATTCTCTGTTCGCTTTCTTCTCTCAGTTTTTGATAAGCTAAATTAGATTTCCTAGAGTTTTCTAGGGCAACATTTACATCATTCAACAGTTCATTCATACTGTTCAGTTTATTTGTTATGTCTTCTCGTATCAATAAGCTGAGGTTCTCAGCTCCGTCGACAATATTGCGGGCCAGGTTTTTCATTTCTTTATATTCTAATTGATTATTCTCTAAGTTATCAGAAGTTCCTAGTTCATTCATATCTTTCAGCCCATTTTGATGTAAATCTTCCTTTTTTACGTCTAATTCAACTTTACTTTGCTCTTCATTATAATTTTTTTCAGTTAATGATTCTAAACAATTATCATTTGATATTAGTTCTTGATCTGTTGCATCAACACATGTATTTTTTTTTTCTTTACTAACTTCAATAGTGCTTAAAATAGAGTTAATGTTTCTTAGCGCCTTTTCGGTATGTTTTATTTTTGCTTCAAAGGTCTTAGGAAAAACTTCCTCCGCGTTATTTATCTCGTCTTCAGATACAAGATCATTTTCATTTGCTTCTTGCTTAAATTGTATTGGTCTAAGGTCCAGTTTTACTGGATTATCGAGTAGAGAAATATTCATTGTTTCATTGATTTTGTAATTCTCTTTGATTTCATCAATTGCTGAACGTCTTATTACACCTTTGATAATTTGAGATGAAGATGCCTTTAATATTGGATCCTCTGTAATGATCAGTTTCCTAGACCGATCTCGACTTTCTATTTGATTCGGATCATCATATTTATCCGCCAATTTTTGTAGCATATCTTTTGTTTCATCAAAGCGAGTCTGATGTGATTTATTTGTTAATTCTGAAACGACTTTATCTATTGATTCGAATTCTCTCTCATCACTACTGGATTCTTGACTTTCATTTCTATTTTCTTCGTCAACAGAATCCTTAATGAATTCTTTTGCTGCAAATTCGTCAACAGACTTGAACAATGCCTGCATATTCTTAAATTTTATTTTTTTTATTTTGTCTGCATCACCATCGGCCTCATAAAGCTCTTGAGTCATTTCGTCAAACGTGTCCATGTTAATTTGATCATACGGAATTATATTAACTTTTGCCCGTCCTTCACGGTTAGATGATATTTGTATTTGGCGAGCTTTTTCTGCAATAATTGGATTGTCTTTTATCATTTCCTTTACTTCTTCGGAATTTAAAGGTTTGTTATAATCAGCGATTTCCGTAAAAGGTTGACCTGACATAACTTCATATTCGGATTTTACATCTCCAGAACCCGATGCAGCAATATAAGGGGCAACCTCGTATTTATCTTCAATAATGGACTTTAACTCATTTTCTATAGCATTATTAATAACTTTCTCAGAAAATTTGCTATCTTTGAAAAATTCTTTTAACTCACGACGTTTAGCCTCTATAAAACTTGAATCTGTTTTTGAAAGTTGGGAATTCATTTGGTACTGAGATATTATTATATCTAAATACCAATTCGCAGCAAAAATTGACTAACAATTCTCAACCAATGCTAGTTGCTAGGATACAGTCTTTCTTGTTTTGTCAATGACATAAAAGATACATTTTTGAATTAGGAACAACTCACTTTTATTCGCTTGGTTTTTCTCTCAACGCATTATCATTATTCTACGTTAATTATCAGTGAACAAAAGTATATTTGATATTAATTATCATAAAAAATAGAAATATACATTGGTATTATTAAATCACGCATAAAGTAAACCTACTCCTTGAAAATGTGGCTGGAAGGAATGTGTTAGTTTTGTAGTGTTCTGTGATCTGTCACTGTTAGTGTCATCAACAGTGGTTAATCTAAATTTTCATTAAAAAAAAACTTGATTTCGTTCTGAAAAAATCAACAAAGATCAAAAGACTTTTCAGGATTAATTGTTATTATTTATAACATATATATCACATGGTAATAATTTAATGAAAATAAATGATAATGCAGCTTAGGCATATGTAAGAAAACTTAAAAACTACCAGTTTCATCCCAAAATGCCGACTATGACGGACGAGCGTAATTTTCGCTCATCGTATTACGAAAAAGTCGGATGCCGCGGGGTAGAAGAGAAGAAATCGCTGGAAATACTTATGAAAGAGAAACCGTGGGATAGAGTAAAGCTGAAACAGTTCTGTCTAAGATTTACCGTTCCAGCTGCATATAGAAATTTAGTTTGGAAGGTGTTATTAGGTAAGATATACATTTAAACTCAGCAATTTCCTTCTTTAAGCTGAAAGACTTTACACTTATTACATCAAAGTACAAATTTTATTGCAAATAACATAATTTAATAACTATTCTTTAATTATTTAATAAAAATCAATCACTTTTATATTCACTTATTGCTATTTTATAGATATCCTCCCAGTATATGCTGACTCGCATCAATTTGTGATGGAACAACGGACAGAACAATATAATGATCTCTTGTATGCAGCTGAAATGTTGGAGAGAGTAGAGATGACAGCCCCTCGAAGTGAAGTGCTGTTAGCAATGTGGTTGCTTGAGTTAGAAGAACGTGAACCACCCATGTTTCCAGAGACCAATTATTCTGTATGTTTTTTAATGATTCACATTTAATTAAACAATATTTTCACTAAGTTATTATTATACAGGTATACATATATATACCTGTATAATAATAACTTAGTGATATTATATAGGTAACTGGCATTAAAATCTATTGCAAATTACAAATTTATATTGATATGAATACCTATTAACATAATATATCCATCCATTTATGAGAATTCTTACCAGTTTCTTTTTATATTTGATATAATTTCATACTTTAACTATATATTGAATCTAGCCAGTTCAAGAATTTAATTATGTTGTCTGGCACTATTTTCAATTTTATTATTATTATTTCTTATTACCATATTATATCTAAATACAATTACATTAATAATGTATTTTATCATATTTTTAGTCTGCAGACACATTTATTCCCATAGCTAAATCATTGTTAGAATTGTATGACCATGAAGTAGATGTTTATTGGATCAGCAAGGGATTAACAGATATTGTTCGAAATATGCAAAAGGATTTAGTAAAACTAAAGGAAGCCTTTCAGAACATGCTGGAAAAGGAGGATGGAGAGTTGTACAAGTAATTATATTGTGAGATAAATGTAACTTTTATATATTGTGTAAGAACAATATATGGTATGAAAGGAAAATAGTACACATTCATAAATATAACACATTCTTAGATATGAAATTGCATAACATTTAAAAAAATATATAAAATTTGATTAGAATATGTTCTAAACCTAGTAAATAAAGGTTTGATTCCTACTTCAACTTTTGGATTTGATGGTAACAGAAATGTTTTCCCATACTCATTGGAAAGTTTCAATTTTCAACATGATGTTTAACATGTCTTTTATGCATCTCATATAATGTTATCTAATATATACCAAAATAAGTTGTGTATGTACAATATGAATTTGATAATTTCAGCCACCTTATAGAAATAAAGGCATTTGAGAAGTTGCCGCTTACTAAATGGTTCAATTGTGGCTTTGCTGGAGTTTTAGATGATAGTTCATTAACAAAGTAAGTTATAAATTTATTGAATTGTATGAAGTTAGGTTCTATGATAATTTTAGTAAAGTTTATAATATGAAATAACTTTTCATTCACTGATAATTGTATGATAGTTTCAATTCATTGTTTATTTCATTTATCCATGCATTATTTCAGGATTTGGGATAAAGTATGTAGTGGGGCACCAAAAATTCTATCTTTTGTGGCAGTGATGTTGATCATGACCCTACGGAGGAATATTCTTAGAGCGACATCAGCAGATCAGGTGCTAAAATGTGTATCTGAGGTAAGTTTAGATACATATGTACATACAATTAAAGGTGCTAGTTTCATATATAAATATATAGACTTTTCTATAAGCTTTCCACAAATGTTTCGATAGGCCAATGTCATTTGAAATGAATGTTTTGCAGAACTTAACTTTCTATTTTATTACATTTCAAATTAAATACTATTATTATTACAGATTCCAGAACAATGTGAAGAAGTTGTAGCAAACAAAGCAATTGAATTATGGCAGTACTATGCGCAACCACAAAATGATCAGCTGAAAAAATGATGTATGACCTTCTAATGAGTTATACTCATTAGAAGAAAATTGTGTTTGAAGATTTCAATGGATGAACGTGGGTGCTTTTATATTGCTAGCCCAAATATTAAATGGTTAAACAAAGTACTCATTGAGCCTTTT
The DNA here is from genome assembly GCA_028984075.1 of Pieris mannii. NCBI lineage: Eukaryota > Metazoa > Arthropoda > Insecta > Lepidoptera > Pieridae > Pieris > Pieris mannii. The sequence continues at coordinate 7,857,532 of CM054777.1, forward strand.
CTACTTATGAATAAGGTCACTGACTGTGACTATGATTGTAAAGGTTGTAGTTAATATATTGCATAAATTTAAAATTAAGAAAAACAATAATGCATAGTTAAATCTATAAAAACAAATAGTCCAGTATGTTAAAGCAATTGTAAACTTGTAATTGCGTTTCTTATAGTAAAAAAATTACTAAACAAGCTATGTACTAGTGCTTGCAAATAAAAGTGTTCAATATACAGTATATACAAGGTATTTATTTCTTAGTTATTATTTTTATATGTGTAAGATTTCAAAATAAACGTTGGTTGGAAATAAATATAAGGAGAAACTTTTCTCCATATTGACCAAAGTTTAATAAAGCTTTCATGTCCTATAACATTTTTAACCATGTGGATTTTCTTGATATTCTGTATAATATAATCTGTATTATCTGCATCATCTTGTATTCTTACGTCGTGTCAGTCTGACAAGAACACAAATGACAGTTGCATGATCGGTGTACGACCATCGTCGTCGCCATTTTACATTTTTCAATAATGTCAGCCAAATCATCAGATCGCGTTTATAGTTAAAAATTCGTGATATTAACGGAAATTTATTCAAGTTTTTCACTCCTAAGTCTACAAATAACTAAAGTGCAGTGAAATGGATCGTTTTATCAGCATGTGGAAGGTTCGAGAGCTGGCGGATAAAGTGTAAGTTACAACAATATTTCAACACATTTGTGTGTAAATTGCATCTCAGAATTGTAACTTTAATTTCAAGTTTTATTTGTGTAATACAAACGATAACCTTAAATATTCAGTCGTCAAAGGGAACTGCCAAACCCGAATATAACTTTTTCTTTAAAGTCAGTTCCATTCAAATTCCAACTTTTAAATGAATTCACATTGATAAATGTGAATAAATTTATGGCTCCTGTATTCTGCTTGTGGTATTTACATAGTGCAATTATTATACATTGCTTTTTTTTTTAAACTGTATAATTTTAAAACATATATTAATCCTAGTAGACCATTTTATGTAAAAGAACAAATAAAATACATCTAAAAATAATGTAAGCTACAACTTTCTTCTACAACACTACTTATATATGGTTGCAAATATGTCTCCATTGTAAGGAAACTGATAATATTAATCTTATCAATTTGTGACATTACATTTTGTTTTGAAACTTATATCTAAGCTTACAACAGATTTGTTATACATACATACCTGTAATATATATATAAAAAATAAAGAAGAATTATCTTCTCTCTTTATCATATATTATATGAAATATATTTGCCTAATATGTTTGTGTGTGAAGAAAATTGTATTTTAAAACAACCTTGACCTCACCTTTTGCTTATGTGATAAATGATAGTTTAATATTTTTAAATAAATACAAGTAAACTAATTTGAAAGTTATCCTTGAAAGTAAACTAACTATTTGTAACCTGTTTTTTATTACATCTACTATTTTGCCATTTACAGACACATGTTACTATACTTAATTGAAATTGTTGGCACTATTAATATTAATTCATTCATAACTTGTTACTGGACATCTTCGATGTGTGTGAGGATGCATCTGAGATTTGTTTTATATAATCGTGTCATTTAGTTATGATAGAAACCAATAAGCTGTTTTAAATTTTACTAAATAAACATTAAAATAACTTAATATTTTAGAACCAATGTAGTAATGAACTACACAGAAGTTGAAGGCAAAGTAAGAGAAGCAACATCAGATGAGGCATGGGGACCAACTGGACAGCAGATGCAGGAATTGGCATTAGCCACCTTCACATATGAGCATTTTCCTGAAGTCATGTCTATGCTCTGGCGGAGAATGTTGCATGATAATAGATCACACTGGAGAAGAACTTACAAGGTATTCTATTTGCTAGGTTCTTAAACTGTCCTTATATATATTAAGGTTTTTTATATACCTTACTTTTATATTGTAACAATATTAAGATTTTTGATAAATACCTTGAATTGAACTGAAAATTTAATATTCAAGTATATAATGTAAAACTATATATTTTAATGTGTGAATTCATACTTACTGTATACTTTATTTCAATACCTTACCTTATATTCAAATTAAAGTAACCTTTTTTCGGTGAACTTTAGAGGCAAATTCTCAATTCTTGTATTCTCATCTTTGTCTAAAAATTCAAAGTAACTATTATATAATATCAATTTTGTTCCTTCATTTTCCACAGTGTCTTCTTCTTTTGAGCTATCTGGTCCGCAATGGGTCAGAGCGTGTAGTAACCTCAGCTCGGGAACATATCTATGACTTGAGGTCACTGGAAAACTACACTTATGTTGATGATCTGGGAAAAGATCAGGTAAAAAAAAGTTTTATTAAATTAGTACCTTTTATTTCAAAAGTATATATAAATTATATATATATATATATATATATATATATATATATATATATATCCCTTAGTTATAAATATAATCTAACCAAATAAACTATCTCTTAAATTGTAATTTTTAGATAATAACAAAACAATATAAATTTTTAATAAAATTTAATATGATTCTGTTTGATGATGAGAATCAAAAATCAACTTATTTAATTATGAGAGCAATACTTAAACACTACCTTATGTAAAATATTTGCCTGGCAGGCATGTTATTGACCAAAAGATCATTGTGGTCAGTGTTTATGTTGGTAAACTATGTTGATAAACATGCCCATTACTTGATATAGGTACATTACCTTCAAAGCCACTGATGTTGTACTTAAATAAAGTCACAATTCAGTTTGAAATACTAATAAAAAATGTAGAGACATCTATTTTTTATGTTTATTAATATTTGAATTATCGTTGAATTTTTTTAGGGCATAAATGTGCGGCACAAAGTCCGTGAACTTATAGACTTTATTCAAGATGATGAGAAGTTGAGAGAAGAGAGGAAAAAAGCCAAGAAGAACAAGGACAAATATATTGGTATGTTTCAAGATTGATGCTATATACATCACATTTGTTCTTAAATATTAAATATACATATGATGTAAAGGTATGTATTTTAATAAAGAAGAAAAAGAATATTATACAACTAATTGTTATTAACACAATATTCTTATATGTATTTGCGTGAATTATAGATTTACTAAAATTATTTGTCTTGCAAAAGCTGTTGAAAAGATAATCTTAAAGAAAATGTTTCCAAATGTTTCACACATTGTTTTTGTATTATACAAAACTCCATAATATGTTCTTTATTATTATTGTTTATTCTTTTATATGATATATCCTTATCTTTTAGTTTCATTACAATTGGACCAGGTGTTTGACTGTTGAAATAATAATCAACATTTACAGGACCATTGATTATGCTATTGCCAAATTGTAGTTCATATTAAGAACCTGGGAGTGAATAAAAACTTATTTATGGCAGACATAATCTATGTTTGTTTTATGTGAATAATAATTAATTCCAGGTATGTCCTCTGAGGCAACAGGAGGTATGAGCAGTATGGGAATGGGCCGAATGGAGGGCATGGGGAGTATGGGCAGAGGTTCTGGAGGCTGGGGAGAGTACAGTGATAGGAACACTTCATGGGGTAAATAAATTGTTTTCAAGTCCATTGTGTGTCCATGTAAACATTAACACTCTTATCATAATATTCATGTTTTAACAAACATTCCCTATCTTTAAAATATATTTTAATAACCTTAATTTGTTTCATAAAATTTTTGGCTAACTGTTCCAGATGAGCCAAAGGAAAGAAATGATGAAGATGATTATGAAAGAGAGGACTCTGATGGAGAAAATGGAGGGAAGAAACCGCAGAAGTAAATAAACATACTACCATACATAATATTATAAGAACAAGTACTTATTAGATTGTATTCCTGTATAATTTCTAGTATTTTCTTATTTTTATTTAGTTTAATTTTTTATGTAAATTCATGCAGAGTAGTTTATAGTAAAGAAGTGCTTTTGCACTAGACTTACGCTCAAACCCAATAACCTATCTCAATCCATTTGAGATGGACCTCTCAAATATTGATAAAAGTGTGCCAAGAACCATTCGACGGATTGTAATAGCCATATTATGTCGATACAACCTATCCATGGTAGGGATTGGTGTATGAGTATAGACCTTTGTAAGAAAATGACAGTTTAACTGTGCCAATACCCTATCTTAAGATTTTAACTTGCACCAGTTTTTAAAATAATTAAAAACTATGTGATATGTTTTAAACATATACATGTATCTTTTTATATTACTTGTATGGTTTTATTTGGTTTATATTGATTATCAAATATGAGTGTAAAGAGCGAAGAGATTGTATTCTATCCATCGCCAAAAATGGATTGTCATCGTAGCGTTTGGTTATTGAGATGCATATCGATCGATCGACTGTCACGGTCTGATCTCTGATGGTTTTTAATCTAAGATTGTGGATTAATTATTGGATGCGGGCGTTTGTATATAATTTTTTTTTTTCTCAGAGAAAATGTGTACCGCGATTCAGAGGTGATAGACGAAAGTCCTCCGGCCTCAGACCGAGTAAGAGACCGCCACAAGCCGCTTAACATCAGCCTACGTAGTCCCGCTCGTACTAAACCCGTTACACCTGCTAAGAAGATTGACCTAGGTAAACACATAGTATTGCATTTTTTTAACATAACTTTTACACATATCTTTATATATATAATTCTTCTGTGAGTGTGCATGTCACTGAACTTCTCTCAAACGACTGGACCGATTTTGACGAAATTTTTTGTGTGTGTTCCAGGGGATCTGGGAATGGTTTAGATTCACAATTTTGTCCGCTGGACAATGTTTTTTTAATTAATTTTTAATTTATTAGTAGTTGTTGAATTTGGAATGTTTTACATTGGATGCGACAGATGGCGCTACCATCGCAGTGTCAAATTTTAAATAATATTCGAATTTTAATTTTAGTCTATCCCGACAGTTAGCGCTGCGATCAAATTAAAAAAAAGTTTTGTTATCGTTGTGTTATTGTAGACCATGTGCTGGATCGTTAGATATTGTCATAACATTTGAATAATAATTTTCATCAAAATGGTCCAGAATGTTTTAGCTTATTAAAAAAAGTTTGAAATTTTCAAATTAAAGACGTGTAGACAGGACAACGTCTGTCGGGTCCGCTAGTATATATATATATACAGGGCGTCCCACGGCGATGCCACACGGAGGGAAAGTACCTTAAATATTAATGATAGGATATTTTACTGAAAGAAGACATCGTTTAATTTTTAATAATAAGTAGAACTGCATTCACAGATTTTTTAAATATCGTCTACCTCAACCGGGAATCGACCCGCCAAATGTGACGGTAAAATTACATGTATTTTATAATAGCGTTTGAAAGGGCTACTCATAAGCATTATTTTTTCCTTAATAACCTAGCATATTAAATGAAACTAAAAACATAAAATTTTTCTTTTTTTTTTTTTTAAATAATTTATCAAATGCTCAAAATGTGATCCGTTCTGTTGAATACAAATTCTCACTCTATTAATAATTTCTGTCCCTGTCGATTTACTTATTTTTGCATGGTGGATGTTTGAAATAATATGTCTAAGTTCATTTTGTAACACTGCTGTACCGGTTCCTGTAAACTAAATATTTACATATCCCCATAAAAAAAATATCTAGTGGGGTTAGATCTGGGGATCTCGGTGGCCATCTAATTTGTCTTCTTTCAGTAAAGTATCCTATCATTAATATTTAAGGTACTTTCGTAAGTTACTAAGGTATGTATGTGTAAAAGTTATATATATAAAAATATAATAAAGAAAAACACTTTTATAACGGATTGAAGTTATGTATTAGTATAATTATTTAAACATAATTTTAAATTTAACCGACGTTTCGCGTGCTCGGTTAAATCTAGGTAAACACACTTTAAATTCTACCATACTTGTAGAAAATCAACCGAGGTAATCCTACTTGTAGTCTCGGAATTTTGGTTTAAGCGCCCGAACCGATGCATTTTTCTTTCTATGTGCGGTGTTAGTACTTGCACTTACAATGAAGTCAAAAATCGTGGGGAAACAACACTACTGTAGTAAAAAAAAATAACAAAGAAGTAGATGTGGCCAAGACCCAAATAGGCCTGAAACAGCACTACATAAGTAAGTGAGATGTATATTCCCATGTGACATAGTTGTATAGCGTTCCCACTCTAAAAGTATCATCAAAGTCATTTCTAGAAGGGATATATCTATATGGTATCAACTAAAATATGAAGGGGTTTTGCAGAATTGACTCACGGAGTCCTCTTTTTTCGGGGATTGTTTGTCTCCAGATTTTAATTTGTCTATATCAACTCCGAGGAAAAAATACAGATAATATAACTTTTTCTACAGCTGTGATACTTTTTGACATTCAATACCAAAACGACTGTGACTGGTGACCAGTGACTGAAGACAAAGGTCTTCAGTCACCAGGTGACCATGTACGCTGTAAAGCTAACGCTGTAACTGTTACGCTAAATTTTGTAAAATAATTATTATATTTTAATAAAACACATATATATATATATAATATATTTTAGCGTTTTCCTGTTTACTTACATTTTGTGTCTCTTGTGACGTAGCCTACCCACTTCCGCTTTCCATGTAAATTACCCTTTATTAAATTTTTACAGTTTTTATTGGCCATTAAAAAACGCCCCAATATTTCGTGAACCTTTCTATATAAATGTGTTTTAATGGGAGGAAAGTTTTTATTTATTAATAAGGTTAAAAAAATAAAATACGTTTATTTTGGAACATTAGATCATCCAGGTATCACTTATTCCACGTCATTAAATTCGAGCCTGTTGGCATCCCTACTCATCGGCAAAGAATACAGAAGGTGTAGGCCGAGAGAAAAAACCGGCGTAAAAAACTGTCGGTACTCTTTAAAATCATCAAACAATTCTTATTTTAAAACATATATAGCACATTAGAAATAGCATGCCCAGCACTAGTCTCAGGCCCTTTTATCAACTCGATAATCGGTAACTTTATAGTAATTGTAGAGTAAAAAAATTGCAGGTGCAGCAGCAACATACGCTAAAGCGGCAACTGCCCCATCGCCGGTAACTAAGCAACCGGCAACGAACAAGTCTCAGGAGTTGCTGGATGACTTATTTAAGACCTGTCCAGTCGCTGAAACAACAAGCACTAATGTTGCCAATCTAGTTGAAGACGACTTTGATCCAAGGTATTTCATAAAAAATAAATAATAATGAATTCAGTCTGATTGCACTAGTTTCATCAGTAGTCAAAAGGACGAAATAGTACTTAAATGCAATTATATATAGCTGTGTTATATGTTCTGTGAAAAAATCATTGTATATATAAAGGCGGCAAACAAGACAGAAAGAAGTGAAATTGCGCCCCGGCTCGCCCATGAATATTGTTAATAAAAATATCCCGACGCGTAACACTTCCAATATACTATTTCACAAATAGTAGCAGTGAAATGTATTATTTATTTGTTGGAAAAAAAATTAAAAAGTCCACAGTGGACACGATGGGAGTAGAGTAAAATATTAAAAAAGAAAATTTATACGTTTTGTGAGTGATCGATGATTAATTACTGTGACGTGTTGCCAGACGTTAAAAAATGTCTGTTTATATTCGTCTTATTTAAGTTAATTTTTAAATTATTTTAATAACTCAAATTACAGAGCGGAAGAGCCGAAGTCCACACAAAAAGAGGAATTTGGTGATTTTACGAACGCGTTCACTGCACCCGCTGTATCCAGTGATGGATTTGCCGATTTCACTAGCGCCTTCACAGATAGCAACATTACTAAAAATGGTTTGTATTTAACATACATTATTTATTCTCAACTTGCCAAAAATAAATTCAAAACAAGAAAGAGCTGAGATATTTATTAAGTATATCTTCGAATATTTTCTAGTTTGATTCAGGATTACTATTCTTTTGATGAAGACCGCGAAAACACTAGTAGTTTCGGTTATTAACATACAGACATACGAAAGATTTTTAAAATCTTTTATGTTTGTCGTTCCTCTATTTCTTTATTATATGCATTTACGACCTTAGATTTCACAACTGATTACTAAATTCTTGTGTCACGGTGTTAGTAACCGAACTCCTCCGAAACGGCTCCACCGATTTTCGTAATCCTTATCGAGGATACAAACCAGGGGGGAGAATCGAACAACATCTATTTTTCATCCCCCTAAATGTTAAGGGTCGTCCACCCCTATTTTTTCTTTTTTTTTTCAGACAAAATTTTTAGTTTTTATTTTTTTATGATACATCATACAAAAATACATGCAACCCTAAATTTTCACCCCTCTACGATCAACCCTTATTTTTATTTGGTAATTATAAACTTTAATTTTTTGGCACAAAAACATGGCAAAACAACGTTTGCCGGGTCAGCTAGTATTTTATATATATTAACTTCCTATTAGCCTTCCAACATAATATATGATAGCCATGGAGCCACGGAATTTTAAATATAAACTGTATAGTTTCAGCGCCAGCATCAAACCTAGACCTCCTAAGTGATCTAGCACCTCCGGACAATGGGTTTGATTTAGACTCACTCACCGGACAACTGGCGAGCACAAACATCACGCACACCCACTTACAGCCCATGCAAGGTAAGCTTACTTATATCCGTTCATATATAAAAGTTTCAAAAGTATAAAAAAGTACATTTTAAGACTAACGAAATTATTTAATAAGTAATAATTAATCACAATAAAAAACTATTGACTAAGTATTTTACTATTGAAAATATAACATAATCCGTTCACAAATAGAAAGAAATTTTATTAAATATCTTAGCAGTTTTCTTTATTCTTGATCTGTGTACTATTTAAATATTTTAATCAATTTTAGTTTATTGTTAATTTATTTAATCAGGATTTATCAAAATCGTAGTGGTAATTGCTAATGCGTCGTAATGAAAAAAAAAATTGCCTGTCAAATTTTGTTCAAAAGATATCAGTTAAAAATTGACCACAATTAAGACTGTATTAGTTTAATAGTTTAAATATATTAATTTTATTAAGGTTATTTCATCTCTATTCTTTTTGTTCTTGTATTGTCGTTGACTTTACTAAGGAACACTCCTCTCAATTATATTTAATTTTTTTCGTCACTTGACCAACAATTATTTAAATGTTCGGTGTTTGATCCATCTACTTTTGGGCACAGTCAGGATTTTTTAATTTCCAGGCTGCGAGAGATCCAGTGACCGACTGAAGACAGAAATATCTCACCTCGTTGATACACTACAGAACATAGAAAGAATTAGATCTGAAGAGGACGTAAAGCGAATAAAAACTTGTTTAATGAACCTTTTTAATTACCTCCCCGGCCCCGTGACTACACAGAAACTACTTGATTGCGATGATAAAATGTTAAATAACCATTTGGACGCCTACAGTCAACTACTCTCGTCATGTAGAAGCTTCCTCCAACAGTGGCCAATTCTCAAACAAGAAATCGTCACGCTGTTCACAGTCGAAGAAGGCTTCCATCTGAGCCACGAGTGCTTGTCTATTTTGTGCGGTTTTTTGAAAGAAGAGAGAACTGCATTAGCCCTGGAGGCCACGTCATTTATTTTACAGAAATATGCCAAAAGTGACGCAATTCTAGCCGCTATAATAGATTGCTCACACAGTATCGGTGACGGACAAGATAGGATGAAACTACAAAATGAATGGGAGAACTATGTTCAATACTTCATAACGTTGCCCGAACGAGTCGCAAATCGACTGGAAATTAAAACTCCCAAGGAGTTCTCGCATGAGAATTTCTCCTATATTGTGGTATTTCAAATTGTCAGATCTCTAGATTTTATGGCGGAGAGTAATTTTTTTCAAGGTGCCCGATATGATCTTGCATGCGTTTCGCATCTCGTTTCAAAATATTTTACTTACTACAGTAACACAGAGGCGTTTTTTCATTTAATTGATATTATCATAGCCTGGACCGATGCAGATAATAAAGATCAATGTAAGTTCGTGAGGAGAAAACTCTTACAGACGCTAATGAATCGCCTACATCGTAGGGCCATTGATAAACTCGTGTTTTATTTGTTCAAAAGATGTCCGATTTACTACAAAAACGACGAACAGCCTATAAAAACGTTACTTGGCGATAACATTGACTCAAGCAAAGATTGGAACGAAATTTTACTGTATAAAATGCCTTACAACATTCATTTAAAAGACTATAAAGATACTATAATACAGGAAAATTTGTTATATTATGTTGCTACAAGCAAAAACTGCAAGGATATTCTGTCAAGCTTGATTCTCAACTTGGCTAAAGTTTGGTCTGATGTAAGATCAAAAAACGTAACTGACGTTAATCAACATATGTATACGTCTGTATTACTGTTATTAGCTATTAAATATAGAGTGATACTGTGGAAACAAAATCCGGACGATTGGGACTTGTTACAGATAAAAACAATTTTGATCAGAGGCATGTCCAAGCATCTTGACGTCATAACACAAGAGTATCGGTGTATTGGAATGGCCACGATCGAGTTAATTTTTAAAATTCTATCAGAAGTTGACGGCAAAGATAGAGAAGCTGTTCATCAGCTAAAATTCGATTACAATTCTATGGGAAATACGTCTATAGAAATACACAAGGTTCTTAAAGATGTTACAAATAAATGCCTCACAGATAAGGAACATGCTAAACCAGGAAATGAATTAACTGGAGTCAATCTATGTAAAATCTTAGATCTTATTGCATTTAAAGTTGATGATGTAGAGAGACCCGTAAACAATTCTGTTATCACGTGTGCGGTTAAAACCTCTGAACAAACCAAAGCTATTGTAAAAACTATCATATCAGTTAAATTGGATGAATTAAAAAAACATGGAATTGACGAGGAATTAGATTCAGATGATGATTTACAACCTTATGATATGAGTAATGATGAGCCAATGTCGGCAAAAAAGAAACCCAATTATTTGCGAGATTTACTGGAAATGATTAGAGATGCTAAAGAACAGGAAACCTTCGAAGTGGCACTAGAAAGCGCTGACGCATTAGTCAACGAACAAATGAAGCTCGAACACAAAGTTCTTGCCATAGAGTTGCTGGATCTCTTCGTGCATTTGGAGGAAAAGTATCATGTCTCCAATTTCGACAGCATTCGATTCAACACGTCTGTGGCTATAGTTTGCGCTCATCCGAAAGACGCCGCGGAACATTTATGCAAAGAAATACACACAGACGTAGGTAGATACTCGATTGCCACAAAAATTTTCATGCTCGATGTTTTATCCGAAGCCGCGAACAGAATTGCAGATGTTCGACAGACTGAACCAAAACCTAAGACTGAAACAAAGCAAAAAAGCGACGATGCAATCTCAGAAGAAGTGATTAGACGAAGATTGATCAACAAAACCCGATACTTCCATACAAAGAGACCCCACCCTCTTGCGAAAGCGAAAAAGAATCAGTTTGCGGCGGTAGCTGATAGTTTTTTCTATCCCCTCATTGGGGGTTTTGGTCATCGTCAATTGACGTTAAGCTATCAGAATACGAAGCAAGACGTCGACAACATCCTCCTTCTCAAATACCTGTCCGTTGTAGGCAACGTGATTTTAGCGTCCAAAAATTGTCCAAAAGTCGCAATTTACTGCAAGGAAATAATTCCAATGATTTTGTACATGAGATTTTCGCCAGAACCAAAGATTCAGACGTGTGTAATATCAATAATAGCGTCAATAGTCATGGTTTTACCTCCAACTATACTCCGGGATGAATTTGCCTCAATGATGTCAGAGATATGCGCCTGGCTAATGGATTATTTGAATAACATTGACTTGGCGATGAATGTTAGCGGTGCTAAAACTGAAGCGGGCTTGTTTGCCGGACAAGTGTTGCATTTGATCGAGAAGAATTTGACTAACTAATCAAGGGACTTAAGTTTATGCGGAATTTGTATACAAAATCTGTAGAGAATTAAGCACGCATTTGTTTCTCGAATTGTCTATAGTTGTAAATAATTTTTAGTATTCCGCTTTATAAGTATTATGTAAATGCGAGCTGTAATAGTGCACAATTTGAGTGTCTATTAAAACATGATGTATTTTAATTAATTCCTTAATATGTACCCACCGTTAGTTGAATAAATCTGTCTCTTTATCATTTGTTTGTTTATCCCCTTAATGTTGGTGAAGTGACGAATAAGTTTTCTGAGAGTTAAATAATATAATATTATTATTAACATCGACATTGTCCTTACCTTTAGGTTTACAGCCAACACCTGTGGACCTGCTTCAACCGATTGCACCAGTTAGTCAACAACAACCAGCATTAGTCAACACAAAGCCATCGGCAAAATTGGGAGCAACGTGGGCCGACACGTCCGGCGCTATTAATATCAACGTCGACAATTTATTGGCTCCTAGATCGCCCAAAGCTGGTCCCGCTCCAACCATCAATCAGCTTAAATCTAGCCCCAATAGTCCAGCGCATAAACCTAATGTTAACGCTAATATGCCTATACTACCGAATATGCCCAGCATGGCACCTATTCCAAATATGGCACCAACTATGCCCAACATGATGCCGTTAAACAACATGGCGACGGGCCAAATGTGGCAAACGCCTATGTCCAACGTTAACAACAACTTCCCAGTGAACAACAACATGAGGCCACAGAATCACAATTTCCTCCAATGATATTTGTTATTGGCAGATATATGCCAAAGTTAAATTTTTGAGCAATGAATAGTTATGCAAACAACGTACAAACTTAAAGTTAGGACGGGACACAGCGATCAGAGGACATCTTGCAAACGTTTGAATCGAGATAAATATTTTTCAGTAGATTACAATCAAGGAAGTGTATTTTTTGGAAATGAAACTTTTATTTCATTGCGTTTTAGTATCAAATTAAATCAAGCCGTCTAGTTTTTAAAAAAGAACCATTTATAAAAAAAACTGCAGTCCAGCGACAGCTTAACGGCCCGTTTATTCCAAAAGAAAAATAACTTTTGATAAGATAAATATTGAAGATAGTTTTAATCATCACCTCTGCGGACCGATTATCTTCAATTTTCACCATAACCGCAACATAATACAATTATTCGAAAAACATTTTTTTAAGCATTCCAATGTAGCATTTTTGTAAATATTGGCTCTAATAACTAAATTCATTGCTTAAAAATCGTTAGAGACCTGAGTTTTCAATTTTATACGAGTTGATATTACATGTGTAAGCGTGTACAGTCGTGCATATCATTGTATATCACATGATATTATATTAAATATATATTATATTAGAAAATACATAAACTTTAAAAACTAATGTGTTTGATCTTAAACGATTATAAATTTAATAAGGCAAGATGAAATGCGTAGGATTATCATTTGAAAATCATGATTTTATTATCTACGTACGTGTATATATGTGAGAAGACAAGAATAATTGAAAGAAAAAAAAAGCGCGTCTTTCGTGATGTTTAATGTAAGATAATTTTATTCGCTCCAAAGGTCAATGAATATTACAATTATAAAAGTATTGAATTTAATAAAAACATTCCTATATCGTATTTTAATGATCTCTAGGTTTGGCTAAAATTGCATTTCTTCTAAATTGTCTAACATTTTTTATCTTAAACTGCTTGCGACTACAAAGCGGGAACACCACGTCTTATGGCCATTCTACTGCCATACATATATCAGTTACAACCGTTGGTCGTTGTTATGAAGTTGGATAGAATATTTTTATACCTGCTTCATCAGTAGCGTAATATAAGTGTTATGTATTTATATCGACATAGTTGAATGTATGGGGCTATCAAAATATACGTAGAAGTAGTTATACGTCAATTCCGTTTTAAGATTCCTTTTTTTTTAATTTCACGTTTAACATGCTCAAGAATAGTGACTAGATGTTTATTTTTATTACTGAATATTAGTACTAAAACGTAGACGATAGATTTTAGCGTCATTGAGAATTATTCGTACAAAGTTATTCAATTTAATGCAAACAAACAACAATTTTTTTTTGTTATTAATGCTCCATACAGTTAAGGACAACCTACTACTATATTAGCGTCTTTAATAATGTACTTAAATTCCTTGTAGACACGTATAGCGTCCCATAAACTCTCACTTATTAGAAAGCACTTAGGTGTGGGTTATTATCGCCAGAGACCGTAGTAAATTCATTGTTATTGACTTTTCTCGCGCATCTTACTGTTAATGAGATGTCCTTTTTATTTAAAAATTGACTACTCCTTATCGATTTTGGGGCCCAGGGGTATTTGGATTACGCATAGTTTGTACTAATGAAAATCCGTCTAATATATGGTCAATAGAGAAAAAGTAGCAGTTGTACTTTGTATATAGAAACAGGCCTAAGTTGTTCACAGTATTACATACACACGAAATACATTACAGCTGTGGTCCCAAGATGTTATGTAAATAATCTTCAAGCGATTAGGCATATAGCCCCTCAGTTGTATAAAATGGATAAGTCTGAATTTCAAGTGATGTTATGCTTTTAAACAAGTGTTTTTTATTCATTTTAAAGTGCATTTTTGTTAGTGGAATTATGGACGAGAAGTGTTATAAATGAAGAGGGCTCAGATTCAATTGTTGTGGCAAAGGCAGCTCAGTTAGTGTGGTAAGCTTTGTTCTGTCAGCCCCAAAAATATTCTGGCATAATGGCGTCCTTAGCACAGACATGCAGACTTGATTCGCGTAATGGAATATAAAAAAATCTTGTGTGCCGAATTTGCTAATAAAAATTTGCAACTTTATTTTCACTTGACAAGATATTATGAAGTTTGTGCTAAGGTAGTTTTGTGAAAAAACAGTTTTTTTAGTAACATAGATTTTGTTACTGAGTATACTTCTGTTTTTAATTTTGTAGTTAAAAATTGTGTAGTGTAAACGAAGCGAGTTGGGACCAAAATGAAAGATGGCTTCACACTTATTAAAATGTTGCAAATTTTCCGTCAAAATAATTTTCTTTATTAAAACAAGCATATGTATGTCGGTATGTGAGAGATTCATTTATACTACACAATGTGCTCTTAGGTGCAAATAGATTAGTTTTTTTTTTAATTCCAGAAAACCAATGTTATTAATTGTATAAGTCGTAGGTGGGTGAACTCAGATAAGGTACATGGACTTTAGTCAAAAATTTTACTCGCATTTCTTCAAAAATAAGTAAATTAAACGCGTTTATTAACATTTATTAACGACGGATAACCAAGGTATGCCTTGAGATCCATTTTATGTAAAATTCCATGTAAAACCGGTAAAAAGCGTTTGATAAAATTTATATTGTGCTGTAATCGGAATCATAATAAAACAAGGCTAAATCAAGAAAAAAATCTCATCTCTAACAAGTTTTTAAAGGTATTCTATCTATTTAAATTTTGAAGCATAGAGTTGAGCGAAATACGTAAATTATTCATAGTTGCTCTTCTACCGAGTTATTATTAGTATTGGTATTAGTTAGTTTATCTCTGATGTTCATTGAATGAAAATAGATAGAGATCTCTTGCTGTGCTATCCTGAATTTAATTCAAAATAAAATCTGATGCAATATTTAAGTCTATAACGTAGCGTTTGTTATAAATAATGCTTAATAACATTTTAAGAGAACTTACGGATTTCATTTAAAATATCAACGTCATAGACTATATTTCTAAAGCCCACCTGTGTATATAATTATGTATTAAAAGTTCTTCCGCTCATCAGGGATTTGAAAGCAATAAATATTATTTAAAATTTTATTTCTAGTTGTTGTCATGAATAGTTTATTTCGATTAATTTAGTTTCGTCAGTTGTTCGCACAAGTTTTTTTTAAGGGAAATCGCGAGTTAACAGCAAAGTTAAGGGTTTTTTCCATTTTAGGAACTTACTGATACGCTGATTTTTAGGCTTAAATAATATGGAATGTTTGAAAAGCACCATCTATTGAGACAAATATTATTTGTTACGTTGATTACAGAAAGAAAGAAATAGTCGCTTTCTGTTAATTCGCGCGAAACTCTGTATTTAACTATTAACTAATATTGTATATAGGAAATCGTAAATAACATTGTAAAAGAACGACTGTTTATTAAAATATGTAACAAATATTGGACATTTTATTTCTAAACCTTTTGTATCACTGTAAACTACAAGCACGTTTTGTGAAATTAGTCTTAAGTAATAATATAATGTTTATCATCTTCTTAGTTACGGTGATCCAACAAAACTGTTATATCGTTCTAATGACCTGTCCTCAGAAGTAGGTTGTCAACAGGGTGATCACCTTGGGCCTGCAATTTTTAGTTTGGCTATAAACCCAATAATCAAAAATTTAAATTCTAATTTCAACGTTTGGTATTTGGACGACGGCACACTAGGAGGTGATGTGGACACTGTGTCCGAAAGACCTATATAAAAAATATAAATATATATAAAGACCTATATAAAAACTAAATTGCCAAGCCATTGGTTTGGAGCTAAATCTCAGCAAATGCGAACTTTTCATAAATAATTGCGACTTAAATTTAAATACAGTAAAACAAAAATTTCAGATTTTGGCTTCAAATATTAAAATAGTTAATAGTAATTCCCTTTACCTTTTAGGTTCTCCAATTTTTTATTAGTCTATTTTTGAATATATTAATAATTCTTTTAATAAATTTAAAAATTCTGCTGATCGTCTCTTTGAAATTAGTCCGCATTTTGCACTTTGCATCTTAAAAAACTGTCTTTTTGTCCCAAAATTTACGTATGTGCTCCTTTTGGAATCACCCAGATCTTTTGACACAAGTAGACGACGTAATCAAAATTAGCTAAGAATCTCTTCTTAATATACAGCTAAACGAGCAATCGTGGACCCAAGCATCATTAGGTACCAATCCGTTATGGTGGTTTGGGGATTCGCAAAATTTCCAGTGTCGCTTTACCAGCTTTCCTATCTTCTGTCCATAGTTCAGTAAATCTCATAAGTAAAATTTTAAGGGCAGCCCCTTCAAACTTCGAGATTGCTGGCTTGGAAGAAGCTAGAAACGCTTTCTTAATTGCATGCCCAAGTCAAAATTTTCCATTTTCTCTAAATTTACAGAGGAGCTGGGACGACATAGACAGTAAAATGACTTATAACAATCTTTTGAGCCGTAGTACACGTTCAGCACGAGCTAGGCTTTTGGCCATGGGTACGCATGAGGCCGGCTACTGGCTTCACGCTTACCCTTCGTTAAATACAGGAACTTTTCTTGAACCTGACACGCTCCGAATCGCAACCTGTCTGCGGCTTGGGGTACCGGTCTGCGCTGCTCATACATGTTCCTGTGGCAGTGATGTCGACAAACTAGGACATCACGGACTATCATGTCAAAAAAGTGCTGGCCGCTTCTCGAGACATGCCGCACTCAACGATATCATACGTCGGTCCCTTGCCACCGTCAACGTGCCAAGTCCACTTGAGCCGAATGGAATTGCTAGAGCCGATGTCAAGAGATCAGACGGTATGAGTTTGATTCCATGGAAGATGGGTCGGGTTTTGGTATGGGATGCCACATGTTCAGACACACTGGCCCCTTCCAATCTTCATGGATCCAACAACAGAGCTGGTGCGGCTTGTGATGCGGCTGAAAAAGCTAAAGCCTGCAAATACAGGGGTCTAGGCTCTGAATATGATTTTGTCCCATTCGGTGTCGAGGCCCTTGGTCCGTGGGGTCCTAGCGCGTGAAGGCTTTTTAGGGAATTATCAAAAAGGTTAGTCGACATCACAGGAGAACGAAGAGCTGGCAGCTACCTCGCACAAAGAATTAGTCTAGCTATTCAAAGGGGGAACGAACCTTGCCTAAACTCTAAAGGGACTCCTTTTAATAATTAAATTTTAAGGTTAATTATTAGGTATATTTTTATGTATTATGTTATTTGTTTTGAATAAAATATTGTTTATCAAATCTCTTATTTTGATGTTACATATAATGATAATTCATCATTTTTGTGTTATACGGGTCATTGCATATTTTTTTATGACGGTAACGCGCAATTTCAGTGATATAAGGCTGCGCTATTAATACGTTACTATATAAAAGACATCATATGAACAATCCCACTGCGTTGATGTCATATCCTGACACGCTCTAACGAATTTATTTCGATCGCTAAGTATGTCTGCAAATCAGTGGTTAGACAAGTCAAAGATCATCCCTTTAAGTTGAAAGAAGCGCAAAAAGTATAATGATGTTTTTCTTTAATAATAAATAGTCGGGCTGTATACTTCTCTGGGTATAAGGAAGGGGAATTTGCCGAGTATAATAATTTCTTTAATTTGCTTTTATTTAATTTTATAGCCTAAGCCAGTGGGTAATGAGCACGAAGTAGACTTTTTTTATGGCAAATTCAATTATGAATATTACTGTAAATTAATTAGGGTTTAACGATAGTATGTTAATTTGAATATAGAATAAAACCCATATAAGTTTATTAAAGCGATTTAATTGTGAAAATAAGCGCTTTGAATTATAATCAATAGTTTAGTCTAATTACAAAGAAACATTATTCACTTAGAACTAAGCAACACTTTATTTCTAATCATATGAATATGACAAAAATAAAGTCTTGCAGCAGAATACATCAAATTCATTAAAATCACTTATGATTACTGAAATAATACAAAAATAAAATTTTAAATCAAATTAAAATGAGAATCATAAACCATATCAGTCTTTTTAATTAACAAATTGTTATAATATTCGATAAAACTAGTGGACATTGAGATTACGTAAAATTAAGAGCACATACTTTTAAAAATATAATCATTACGACACAAATTATTGAAAATAATACTGAGAATACACAACATTCGACATTGATGTCTCTACAAAGAGAAAAAATACATAATCACGCGTAATTATATAAATACTTTTGTGGGCATAGTGAATAAATGTAAATGTGACAAAAATAGTTATGCAAGGAACTTGATTTTCTAGTGTAGTGCATACTACTATACATAACCTTAAGCCTATTACGCGGCACTTAAATCTAGTTAAAATAATAACCATATAATTAAAATCACTGAATTAAAATATCTTCAAATTTATTATAGTATAATGTCACTATTTTGAATTAAAATTTGATCATAAACAGCTGCTTTCATCACAAAATATTTTTTTAATACTTTTTGTTCGATAATTAGAGGCCTCTAAGGTATTGTCATTTTCTATATGACGTCTACGTCACAGTGAATGCGATTAATATGAAACCATTGCATTGCAAACAGTTCCCATTGGATTGATTGTGTAAACATGTTGTTTACAGATATGTTGATTACATACACAAAATCGAATAAAATATTTTTGACTTGAAACACACGGATTATAGTATAAGAAAAAACTGATTCCAAACTAAATTATTTCCTAACTATTCTTATAATTATTCAAAAACCAATCGAAACCTTGCATAATTAATATAAAACTCAATAAAATCATTACAATTGTAATGATTTATGGGATAATGCATTTTATTCAATTAACAATTTGCAATGCAATGTATATTTTAGTCTAAAGGCACTTGTCTATGGCAGTGATTTTTTAAGTGCGTACATAACGCCGTCTCGAAACTCAGCCGCCACAGTGTAGTTCTTACCCAGTAGGAATTCAGTGGTTCTGTTCCGAGCCGACACGTCCGTTGAACGGAATTCGATTACCTACAATACCGTTATCAATAGAATATAACACTTAACATTCATGAAACACCATCACGAGTTCTTTTCTCAACAAAAAACCAACCCTCTGATTCAAATTCAATAACCAATATTATAAATGTATGTATGAAATTCATTAAAATTGCTTCAGCAGTTTCGAGTTAACCAATTTGGCACCATATCCTTTTGGAATACATACTTGCATAAAAAATAAAATTGATTAAATTTATAATAACTTGGCGCAATCAAGATATTAAATATATTACTAAAATATTAAAATTAAGTAAGTTAATTCGTTATTTTTTATTAAGTAACTGTAATTATAACATTCGGACTAGATAACAGTAGAATTAGAAATTTAAAAAAATATATCTTAATAGGAAGGAAATATACCTGTAGCCGCACACTGGGTTCATTAAAAGGCAAATGAGTGAGAGCAGCAGGGGCCGAGTCTCCAGCAATAAGGGCGTAGTCTGCAGTGGCGGCATCTGCTGCCAACAGCACTGTATACAAAGGTAGGCAGAGCACCCGCGAACTGAACGATACACCGCTGCTTTCTGGCTCCTGGTAGCTCACCTATATATCATAATATTTTATTTACGCAAGATATGTAAAAGTAAAAATAATAAAATCATCATTTCAAAAATTCATGTTTTAAAAGATTACGAAAAATTTGATTGTAAATACATTTAGATTTATTTTTCAAAGCCAGAGTTAACAAATACCTATTTCTTTTCTTCTAAATGATATTCTTATATTCTATATAATAATATGAAAATGATACTAACATCAGTTTTGTAATATTATAACAACTTTTTTGTAACCATTTGATATTGTTGTCATGTACCATAATAATATACTTATACCATAAAGGTACAGCTAGTGCATACCTCTCTAGGATGTGTAGTAGGGCTTAAACAAGCGTGTAGGGCACTGGCTGTGCCTCGCAGTGCCAAAAAATCTCTAGGAGCTGCTCTAACTACAACTCCTCTCCACCCACGAACAGTTTCAAGATAAGCCGTAGTAGGCTCACGGCCGCCGCGTGGCATAAACTCGACAAACGTTCCATTGTACTGAAATTTAATATAATAATTGTTTAAATGCCCCAAAACTTAATAAAATGTATGATTATAATAATATTCTTTTATCTCCAACTTATTTAAAGACACGTAAAAGAAACTTATTAAATTATACAACTTACAAAAATATAAATTAAAAACTACTTAAATGAAAGAAACATGTATATATTGTTCTTCTTATGAGAACTCTTAGACTAAAATTGGAAAAGTAACTCAATGTGAACTTAAAATTCTCACCATGCAAAATTTTTGTTTGACATTATACAGTTATGTTAATTTAATTTAAGTTAATTAAACAAATCCTCAAATACATAACTTACAATTTCTCCGTAGAGTTTATCAAGTACTTCCACTCTATCCGTAATCGATGGAACAGGAGGTGGGCTCTTAGGTGGCCTTGGAGCAAGGTGCAATTGCCTCACATAAGCTACCAATGTGGCTGACTCAGCAGGGATGCGAGCCAGCTCATAGTCACGAGACATGTTAAGACGGAACTGTTGAGCACCTAATGCTGAAATACATATTATCTCAAATAAATGAATTTATGAATTTGAATTTTGAGTCTAAATATTGTTCTTAAGTGTGTTTGTGATGTTCATTTGTGGATTCACAAAACAATTAGTTTGTATTTTTTTTAATTAGATAGAGATTGACCAAATATTTATTTAAAATTCTTACCAACGGTATCCATGTAAATTAGGAGCATAGTCATAACCGTAACAAATGTGAGCACAAAAAGTATGGCAGGCAACAATTTCCTGTACAATTCATTGGGTGGAGTCTTTGTCAATGAGGGGAAATTAAAGCAGAAGGTTGGTGCAGGTACCACTGGCACTGTGACAGTTGTCTTTGGAGTAGGAGGTGGCAAATCCTTGGGCTTATCTAGCTCCATTCGAGATGCTACTGGAAGTGGGTTTTCTTGGATTGTCTGTAATTTTTAAAAATTTGGATGATTTTAACATTTTACATATCTTCACTTCAAATCAAAAACCATTCGTTCGAAAAACGAAAAATTTACACATCGTAACAAACCAAAAAAGTAACTGTACTCATCTGACAACAACTGTTGTCCTTTTTTATAAGGTGACACATGGTAAAACAAACTACAAAGGTTTCATACGGAGATACGTATAAGTTATTAGCTTTGTTACACACAAATTTCGACAATACCATACCTTCACCACCATGGTTGTATCAATTCCTGATTTCAAACTCAAATAAAAAATCACTTATGCTTGGTCTAGACAAATAAAAGATTGTTTGAATAATAAAGTTCTGTTTGCATCTGACAGTTTCTTTACATAGTATTCATGTTAATTTTAAACTTGTTTAACCACAAAGTCTATCAAAATTCCTAAGACCTTTTCATTATGCTTATGATACTTAAATTGTTTTATATAAAAATTAAAACATACAACTACAGCAAGGTGACAGATGCTCAAAAATACAACATGAATCACCTTTCGGCATTCAGTCTAAAACTTGACAACTGTGAACGTCTGTGTTCACTTGACCCACAGATATACAACAAGAAAATGAGATTTTTTTTTTATTCAACACTCGTCTTGACGTATGTATTACAATCTATGTACTTAATATAAGCTGAAGCGATCAGTCAATTAGGCAAACATGATAATAATAAACTTAGTCTAGACTCCAGACCATAAGCAGAAGAAAAGGTCTAAGTATAGAGTAATAAGCATCTTATTTATAAGATTGACTGTGTTATAATGAGTAGATACACATGCAGAGAACATTAAAAACACAATTAGGGAAATCGTTTATTTCAAATTTTAAGTACTTAAAAGAACCAGCAATAATTTCACAGCATTGCATTCAACCGATTTATACAAAATTTAATATTATAAAAGACCTACATATTATAATATTTACACTTAGTATTTCAGGATAATGGCATTATCATTGTGAATTTCATTTGTGTATATAAATCATTATTGTGTGTAATTTCTAAAATAAGTCGATAATTATTATATATGTTTTAGTGAATACGTACATATTTTTAATGGCTAAAATAAAAAATAGACTTGAGGATTTTGTTTTTTCCTCAGTATAAATGAGTGTCGGTATTAAGTTTTAATTAATATATTTTGGTTACAGCCATATAAAATCAATTATTATTAAAATTGTAAAAGAAAGACGAATAATTATTCCGCTTTCTATTAGCGCTTCTCATACCATATTTTTGTATGGATTATTTTTACTAACTAGTTAAATAAACAACTCGTGTTGCATTTTTCCAATAGTATGGCTTTCGTTATTTATTCATACATTTTCAACACACACCAATAAGCAGGAAACTGGCTGTCTTTTACTTTTTCGAATAGTATGTCATTTTTTGGAAGCAAAGCTAAGTTTTAAATTATTAAAACCCATTATTTTCAATACCTATTACAATACGATTTCAGTCAAATTTATAAATCAATAATATTATGGTTATATTAATTTGTCAGGTAAATATTTTGCTATTTATTCATTTGTGCATTCAACATTGTGCGTCGTCTGATCTATTATAATATTGCTCAGGTAAACATTTTGTGCCGACCAAGATCTAATGTGATTTTGACATCTTCAGATCATAACAAAAAGGATACAGACAAAATTTAGTAATTCAATTAAAATGCGTTGAATGTATTAGTATTACGTATGGTTATAAAAAGTAATTAGGTTATTTGTAATTCCTTTTCAATTCCCTTATACGCTGGATTTTAATATTGTTAGTATACATATTTTATTTTTAGTATATCGAATTGCATTAAATGTTTATAATTTTATGAAAACTATTTATCTTAATAATTAATAGATATATTCTATATAAAATTATATAAAACTCTAATGAAAAAATTATATATATCAATACGTGAGATACTATTATAATGTAGGCTCATTTTATATAAATACATATTGTATACTTAAACATTAGTTTTATTCTTATAATATATTGAATTTATTGTCAAAATTACAACAGTCATATGTCAAACTTAAATGTAAGATAAAAATTCGAAAACAGTTCTATAAATCTATAACAGTTTTTTTTTATTGTCAAGCACACACGACCTTAATAAGTAAAGAATTTATAATATTTAATACTATTATTGTCATATTACATAGTTTGAGAACATTCACTTTTAAATATATGTTAATAATTTGAATTATTTTGAGTGAAATCCGTATAATTATTTAACAATCGATAAAATTCTAAAGAATTTCTTTTTAATTTATAGGTTATAATTATTATTGTCACAGTAACATTAATTTGTCTCTTTCATACATTATACTACGAAAAGAGAGAAGACGCATCATCGTTCCCTCATACAATTATATCTATGAATAAAATCTCTAAATAGGTCTACAAACTTCAAATAAGTCTAAAATGTAAAGATAGATGCACAAAATATGCGTTTTAATTTTGATATGAAATTGATATTTTGTATATTGACATTAAATACCCTTTCATAACATAATCTGTACAATTATAGGAAAGGAGCTCTGGTTTTCTACCAATTTTACTCTATTAACTATTATTTGCCTCAGGCTATAGTAATATTATACCAGCATAGGTATGTTGTTTATAAAGTTATATTTTGGTACGGCGATTGACATATCCAACCACGTACAAAAATATTAATTTATTTGGACAGAGTAGGTAATCTCCGAAATCGAGAACAATTCTTTAAAAAAAATAACCAGAGCTCGACAATATTATATTATGTTCCCTTTATCTAAGCTGTGCGTAGATGACAGCTGTCAGAATTGGCGCGATAATTGACAGCGGTAATGGCGCCAAATTTGAGCAGACGCCTGTTTGGCCCGGAAGGGGTATTTTTGTCCCTGGGTCAACTACATGGATCTTCCAGCCAAGGTTATTATGCGTGTAACACTGAAATTGAATATTTGTTATAATTAAGTACTTCATTATGTTTAAATGCAAAATTCATTTAAAGTACAGTCAAGCAATCAATGAAAAAGTAAAGTCGTTTAGTGTTTTTTTTTGTATTATCCGTCCCGTCCAAACCACGAAATACGGCGAAATACACCGGAAACATATAAAATAAATAATTATTATTTTCATGTCAAAGATTTTTTCCTATAAGTTCCAATAATACCTGGTAATAAAGCAAGTCGGGTGTTTCGTGTGCGACAGTCCATTCCAATACAGCAGGTTCACCCTCGTTACATTCGAGCTGCAAAGTCTGAAGGTAATCTTCAAATGTTTCAGAAGTGCTAGATTGGTCTGTTGTCTTGTGTGTCCATTCGCAGTATCGTCCCACTGAAATATCATAGGTTACTTATGAATGAATGAACATATTCTTCTTGTTTAATCTGGCTTCAACAGGCGAACCTTCGTCTCTTTCGAGTATCATTCCGGCTTGTCTCACTACTAGAACTTTCACTCAGAAAACTTTATGCCAATTAAAATTTTCTGAAATGTGATAAACCTCTGAGTGTTGTGGAAATATCGAGAAACATTTCAGTCAACCCATCTTCGTAACATTATTAATGACCGGTGTAATAGTTCGCAAGTGGCACTTTTAGCGCTAACTCCTAAATGAAATGAAGGTGAATAAACTTACCAGCTGTTGGATAGGGGTATCCCTCATTATCATAGGCAACTCCCGCAAATACTCGTTGCTTCCTCTGATCCTCCTCACGCTTTTGTCCAAATCCTCCTTCTGAAGAATCGCTTATGTAGAATGGATGGAATCTGAAGAATAGAAGTGGAGAAATAATATACATCTATTTAATTATAATTTGAGAATGTCAGAAGTGCTGCGCATTTTGTAATCCATATAATATATGTTATTTCATTTTTTATAGATAAATTATAGGCTTTTTTCCGTTCTGAAATATTTAGTTTTAACCCCTTGCCTTTTAGCATATCGTCGTAGCATCTCTCAGCAGCTATCTCAATACCATGAGAAAACCTGTGACGTACACCGAAATATTACAAAAACCGACGGCAAAATGTTTCTCTACCAACCACAATCAATCAATCAAAAATCATTTATTTATATAGGTAACATAATGTACACTTATGAACGTCAAATAATTTACTAGTCTTGTTAGTTGTTACCTACTTAAAAATACAACTGTCGGTACATACTTAGCTGGATTTGTCCTATCGTCACCACCTTCTACCAAAAAAGTGTACGTTTTCCCGCGTTCGACGTATATTTCAGGGATCAACATATCATTGATATACCAGGCAATACCCCAAGAAGGATGTCCTGAAAGCACGAACATTTATCTTTATTAATTTATAACAAGTCGTAAACTGTATCTATACCGAGCCATAAAAAATGGACAAGAATCATTTCCGAATGGCTGCCTTGCAGGAGAAAAGGAGGTAGACAGGTCAGGCTATGGAGGGATGATCTAGAAACCAAAGGCCAGGGTCATCTGTGTGGCCTTCATAGAATAGAAATAAGTGAGCCATAGTGGAGGGGAGAGTGTACAAATTATTTTCGTTAATAAAGCTTTAAATATACTCTCTGTGAATAATAATTAATTTAAATTTTCCGTCGACATCACGTAAATGGAACTTACCTTACAGATTTTAAATATTGAATGAGATTTTAAACATGTAAAGATTAAAAATAATTACCATATGGCAGAAATCCGTCTGTGATTTCATTGTCTGCGTGAAATGAAAAAGAATTTATGATACACAAAAACTGGTGCATATTCTGGGACCAAATTATGCAATCAGACAAATTATAATAACTATGAAAAGTAAAGTTTTTTATTCTACGCCGAATACCACCTACTAGATACGTTCTTTATGTATCTTATAATTGTACCTACCCTTTTGATAAACAATAATCGATACAAAGTTATTAATGGAATTAATTAATAAAAAAATGGTCTGTTAAGTTACTTGCAGTGATGATTACGTGCAATAATTAATGAGTAATATACCAGTAATAGGAGTGTATCCTCTCCTTCCACCTGCGGGACCAATCCGAGCTGTGAAGTTGCTCACTCCTGCGATTATTCGAGCTGGCCAAGGTGCCGGTCCGCCTGCCTCAAGTTCAGCCAAACCGACACAAGTATTGTCGTTCTGTATAAGAAAAACTGTTTTTAAAACACCACGACATTAATAGAAAAAGATCAGTAAAAATGAATTATATAGAAATATACAAAATAAACAACAAAGAAAAGCCTTTTAAAACTTAAACTATATACTGTTATCATAAATGATTTATTATTGAATTAGATTTAATATTATAATTGGAATCTTAGGTACATACCAAGGCTCCAAAGTCGAGTTGGACATCATTTCTAGTGGTATCCATAAATGAGTGAGCATTAGCCTCATATCTCGAGTTCAATGGCCCAAAAGCTGCTATAACAGACTGAGACCGTGACGTCAGCACTTCCTTATCCTTCATAGGCTCCTTCGCGGCAATCGGACGCCGGTAAGTTATGGTGGTTACACCGTCTTTTTGATGTCCAGAAACTGGGGATTACATATTTTATTGAGGACTATATATAGACAATTTAATAGTTAATAACTTCCTTTTTAATTGTATTAAAATGTTTGAAGACATCCATACATAATAATGTCTTCTTTGTAAGCTTGGCTGGTATTCGTTCGTAAAACTTTATGTTGCTGTATAATCTTGAAAAAACTGGGTTGCCTTACCGATTAAGTTTTATGAAAACATAATTATAGAGTCGTATGCAATTTAAAGAGGACATACCAAGTACCACATCGTTGCTTCCACTGAGTCTGGCATCAGGACACACCCCTCTCTCTCCATCACACTGTGCAAGGTGAGTAATTGTGTAGTCTGCTACACGCGGTTGGTTTGATCTGAAATATGGATAAAAAATTCAAAAAGTCTGATAAATTATTTGTATATTGGATTTGCAGTTGTCATCTGGGTTCCAAAACTGGCCCACCAACATTTTTTATTCGTTTGTGTTGTAAAAAAGCTGATAATCGAGTATTGCAGAGAATGTTTACGCATTTTGCAAGTACGTGCTCCTATTTCACCATGCCTGCTGCTGATGGAGGACAAATCTTTGTTTTTAATTTATTTTATTATTATTAATTAACTGTTAATTACTTAAGATGTCATGTGGAGCAAGGTCGTTGCAGATCCATACAAACATTGTGTAAAA
Source organism: Pieris mannii (assembly GCA_028984075.1). Taxonomy (NCBI): domain Eukaryota; kingdom Metazoa; phylum Arthropoda; class Insecta; order Lepidoptera; family Pieridae; genus Pieris; species Pieris mannii. The sequence goes on from CM054777.1 coordinate 7,885,412, forward strand.
CAAAAAAGCTTGCCGATTTTAAGAATTTATTGCCAGTTCTTCTTTTCCGTTCTAAGCCCTTGATTTGAAAACTGGCAGTAAATGTAAAATTAAACACTTTAAATTTTGTCCATAAATAGGAGGTTGTACTTACCGGATATTAATGTTATATACATCAAAAGCCAAATCAATGGTCTCCTTTTGCTTTCAAAAATAAACTTAAAGAGAAATACAAGATCGGACAAAAATAAACTTAAAGAGAAATACAAGATCACCCTTTACTAGAGACTGTAAGTAGTGTTATGAGACACTTCCTTATGATAAAAATCCTTTGTAGCTTAGACTTAAATTACTAATTAATCTAAAGTTAGGCTAGATCGTAATGTTCCTTGATGTCTTAGCGAAGACACATGTATATAGAAAAAAAAACTTACTCTTATTAACTTATCACCTGTCTTACACTTTTGCTTAGATGACGTTATATTTTTGTCTCTCGCTGTCACATATTTATATTATGTAAGAATTATTTTGATTAGCAATAGTTATTGAGAATAACTTGCTGCGTTTGTCTGTTAAATGATGTATCGTCAGTTTGTATTGTTAATTTGTGTGTTCCTATAAGTTAGCTTTTATTGTTATGTTCGTTGGTAAACTTAAATACTGCATAACAAACAAACAACACTATTTTATTGGCGTTACTTTTTATCTACTCAGATGGTTGTTGCATTTTACTTTATATATTATAGGTATTTTAAATTTACATTATTGCGTTCAGACTATTATTGATATTTGAAGGTATATTAATCATAACCTAGGAGACCATTCGGTATTCTTTCGACTCAAGCATCAAGCATTAATAAACTGATATAATATCTAACAAACAAATACTCGTACTAAATAAATCTTATAACCACGTCAAGGGTTTATGACTTTGTATGTGTGTTACCTATTATCCCAATATGCCACAACGACATCAGCGTTAAGCATTGCAGGACGTCCTTCAGCACCAGAAATACCGAAGGCCATGTACTGCTCCTTACGAAGACGGGCAGCTAGCGTTATTTGGATTAGGTCGCCCTGGATGGACAAATACATTATTAAACTTATGTTTGTGTGCAAATATGGGAGTCATTTTTCTATTTTTAAATAACATAATATGCAATTACGAAGAGCTGCATATTTACATGTATTGCATTTTTATTTCATGACCATAGCAATCAGTACTCTGTAAATTACGATAGCAACCCCCTCTTCGATATTGAGTTTTAGTACCACGAGAATCTCAAGTTTGAAAAACCAGCGCTACGGGTAGAAACATAATATAGACTACAAAACCTCAATATTAAAGTTGGTATGGTACTTTCAGAATATAACAATATATTAAAGGTATGAATAAATACAAGAATTTATCATCTATTTTATATGAATATAACATACAGGTCTGTTCTATAGGTGGTTGGTTCTCTTAGGGTAAGTTTTACATTATTATATCGTATTTACCTTTACATTTGTCTGCATACCACTCGCTTGTAACGAAAATTATATTATTAATAATAAACTTCGGTCGGTTGTACACATATTATTTCGATTTCAGAGATATAAAGAAGCGGTCATATGACTTCGTCCATCTGACGCAAATACGATTATATTATAACTCCTCTCTTGTAGTTTATAAATCCAAGTCAAATTTAAAAGAATATATTAAATTGGTTCCCATCGCTTATACTCTACGAATACGATGTTAAACACATTTTGGGTTAACAACATCTGGGAGCCTAGATCTTAATTTTATCAGAAGTAAATGCAACAACATACTAATTTTCTACATGCATTTCAATTGAGTGTACACTAACCGTGAGTAATAAACTAACAATTGAATGAAACATGGAGTGTACTCGTCCATATTCTGAAACATCCCATTTTATATTTCATAATAATTCAGTTCCCGCCCTCGCGCTTATGTAGATTAAATTATGAAATATGAGAGTTTAATGTGGGAGGGAGGGTTCGGGATGGTAATAGCTGGAATTGCTTGGGCTGTTTCTTACTAAATTGAGGTTTCAGTTTTAATGACGGATATAATTTGCATAGCTAATTTTATTGTTACCGTGCTACAGTAAAGGCCCTTGATTCTCACGTGATAATTCCAGTTAGCGTATTAAAATATTTATAAATTGTAATACTATGAGAGGTTTTAGGAACAAGATGTCGCTGTAGTTCTGCGTTGTACGTATATGTGTATTTATGTTGAAGGAACATGTCTTAGTAGTTTATTAAGTTTGTAATATGAAAAATTAATATGGTTAAAATAAAAGTATAACTTAAAAAACTATTAATATTCTAGTTATGTATAATTGATAGTCATAAGTAATCATTACCTGTATCTCCCATCGCACTTGCAGCCTTTTATCAAGAATTTCCTTACAATTGTTAGTAGAGCTATATGGCGTCTGGGAAGTGGTTGAACTCGTCTGTAATATCCATTTAGTTAAATCTTAAGTAAAAGTATAATTTAAACGAAAAAACATTATTGGATTAATTTTTTTTCGTAATTGCTGTCAATACAAATATTGTTAAATGTATACACAAAAATATATTTAAAAATGTACATATTATTTCCAAAGCACTCACCGGATTATACCACCAAGCAGGCTGTTAAATTTTGTATTCCAATGGAAGCGGAAGAAAGTATCAAGAAATAGTGATTAGTTTTATTCAAGCAGTCTTATTACACAAAAATTATGTTACACAATACATTTTATTATATATTAGGATGTGTTGATAATTTTAGATTTTAAATATTTAGGGTTGGCAAAAATTGCATAACTGTTAAATTTTAAAAATATCAACACAGTTTATGCAATTAATTAAACCAGTCCAAAAAAAATATTGGCTGAACATAAGTTTTTGTTAGTTTCGTGAGCATTGATGGTTTCCTGTTAACCTGAAAAGCGATAATCCAATGTATGATTCCAGAAAGCTGCATTGTAAAGAGATATTTGTTAAAACAAATTAATAAAAAAATATCGTGTTGTACAAAATTCCTATTATTATAAATTTAAATAAGTTAAAACCTAAAACATGAGAAACGTACACAGATATTTTTATGACAGCGTATGTACGAAAATAAGAAATGTATTTTTTTTTATATAAGTTTGGAAATCTTACAATAACAACATTGCAACAGTAGTCTGAAATTTTATGCATTACAGCAACGCAATTTCCAAACCAAAACATATATCCATCTACCAGCGACGTAGCATAAATCTCACGGATAGTCTTCGTTTTATTACTTAGCTAACACTTTTATGGGCCTAAATATATGCTATAGGCCGTTAGAGACGCAGAATCGAGAACGATCGGGTCGCGGCTACTTACGCGGCCTTGTAATGACTACCTGAGGTGGTTTTATTGAGTGTTGCGCACCCAGACTCTGAATACATTGATTCTGGTGTGGGACGAGTCCTACTTTTGCTCCTTTCGGGAACAAATGTGCAAATGTATTTCCGTCTCAAATTTCGAAAAAAGACATTTTACCCTTACTAAAGTAATGATGAGGAATCCCAATAGAGAGCATTAGTCGACCGAGATTATATTCAAATACATAAAATAAATAAATTGAATTATTTATAATATGCATTTGTAATAAATAAATTGAATTATTTATTATATTAATTAGTTAAACTCACAGTAATCTTCGTCTGTCCTAACGCAGGCGGTACGTCTAAATCCTTAGGAATATAAACGTGTCCAAAGTTATGCCTGTATTCTACACACCAAACAGCAAGCCAGTCGATGTCATAAGCTGTCAGTTTCCCGGGTAACTGGATCTCTATATCCTCACCTTGGTAGCCTCGGAGAGGGTTGAGGGATCCCATTTCATTAGGTACCTAAACACAAACTTTGTTTGTATTATCTACCTAAAGACAAATATCCCTTACTAAAACCAATTCGATTTATGTCTATTTTACGTTTAAAGAGATTCTAAATAAAACAATTAAATGTTGGAAAAGTTTAATTCATTGCAGTCACAACAAAAATTAAATTAAATTAATTTGTCTTACCATGTTGAAAAAACAATATCTAAGGGTGCTCTATCGTAAGTAATAGTAATGATTTATTATAAAGTACGCTAACCTTTGTTCCAAAAGGACTGGGTTCACTACCATTCCCAACCCAGAAATAGGCGTCAGGTCCAGCTCCATCGTAATGCAAGTTGGGAATGTAGAACGTCTTTGCATCCAACACGCTAATGTTACCAGATCGCAGGCCGTGAGCAAGTCGCTTGAACTCTGGCAATACACGTGGTCTTGGGGGGTCTAATCCGGGAGGGACAAACACGTCGCCAAAGTTTACCTAAAACGTGTTTTATTATACAATTCAAAATGCAAATGATTTATAAATTTTGATGAAGCGGCCCAGCTTTGCTACTACTAGATACGTGATATTGTTGTTATTATTAAAGGTTGGCTTGTAACTGAAATATCCGATTTCAATGAAGCAAAGCCTGCGTATTTCCAGAAACTCAACCTTCTTATGAAAGTATAAATTAAAATTTATTCTTTGGTACGAATATTTTACTGTACTTTCATTATATTGTTCCAACTCACTAATGTACCACATTACAATTTTATTAGTAGCGTAGTTTACATATAATAATTAAAAAATAATAACTAGACAAATTTAGAAAGTTTGGTCCATGTGGCAGTGAGCTAAATTTATTTAGATATAAGGTAAATGTTTATTTTTAGCAATATAAACATAAATAAAAACATTTGCGTACCTACTGCATATACGCAAATTGTCTTCAAAATGCAGCTAATTGATATGCTGTTTAATATCTTTAGTCTAAATTGTTTTCGGTAAACCTAAATTACACAAACTACAATAAATTATTGGTGTATCATGAGCGCTGTGTATTGACAATGCTGTGATGTACAGATGCTCGGATCGTACGAAACTTGAATATTGCTTAAAGGTAATATACGACATAATATTGCATATTATGTTGAGAGTGACTGAGAGTTCGGTAAGTACATTAGTCTGTGGTAAATTAAAAAGTTAATTTGACAAAACTGACATTTTGGCGGGAAGCTAAATTGCGCGCGTCGCTCCCCCGCCTTCCACCTTCTAATCGATATTTTGGCCTTTAACGGACTGTCATTTTATCCTTCTGTCTGATCCTTATTATTACACCCTATATATGTGATAACATGTTAATTGGCTTATTGGTTTGATCGTTTAAAATGAAAGTAAAACTTAACTATTCTAATATCTATTACATGTTTTATCATTGCGAATCAATTTAATATAGACAACATTATCTCAAATTTCGAATCAGTAACAACACATTTCGTATATGAGAACCGTGAATGCCACAAATACCTCATTATAAGTTAGTTAAATAGGGTTCAAAGAATTTGAAAGGCTTTGAAACGAAGTTGTGAAACTAATTTTTTTAGTCAAATCATAAATATATTATGTAAATGATTTTTAAACTCCGATTGTTTAATACATAGATAAATTGGAAATATTAATTTCCTAATACTAAACGGTTTTTTAAGACACCTTTGTCTTCGTCTGTGGTCTTAGAGGCATCATAATAATATTCTGTACGCTTTTAATATTAAATTAAGAAGCCAAGGCAGGACACACGAATTCTTAATTGTTGCTGTATTCGCCATATTGGCTATATTGTTAAAGGACTTACAGTAAATCTACGACACCACACACTGATCCACTTGATGTCTCTAAGGCGTTTGCCTCCTGGCAACCGCAAAAGGATATCAGAATTTGAATGTGCTGATAATACCGGTGGGTCTCTGAAAACATCCAAGCCATTAATAATATAACATTGAAATTGATATTCAACGCTTTGGCTGAAAGTTATACTTTTTTTAATTCTTCGTAATATATTATATCCCAAGACTTTGAACATTCTTAATTAAGCGATTTTTTTATAGAACAGGGGCCAAACGTGCAGAAAGCTCACCTGATGAAGTGATACTACCACCATGGATACTATATGCCAGAGGGCTCGCGAGTGTGTTAGTGGCATTTCATGACCCTAAGTCGAATTGGTTCTGTAATACAGCAGTGGGATGCTAGTGCCACAACGGTGCGCGACATGTGGCACTAGCATGTCATGGATGTCATGTCATGGAACAGCTTTAAAAAATGTTCCACAATTTCAGTTGTGGAACGACGACATCGACGTGAAGTGTGGTATTTCGTATTCTGCCTGACGTCCGACGATGAAACTCAGCTGCAGGTATTAATCTGAATAACAACTCTGAACATTCTCCGTGTCAATACAATAATAAATACTGGAAAGCACAACTACATATTTTAATCATACAACATATTTAAACGTGCTTTGAAATCTGTATGTTGACTTTGATATATCAAAGCCAAAGCAACAATATGAATCTGCATAAATGCAGAAAAACATTTTGTTATGCTACGCGACTTTAAACTTGGATCTTTTAACATTGAAAGACTCAATCGGTCATTGCCCCTTAGTTAAAAACCAAGGAAATAATGAAATGATTAATCCTTTAACGACTGACGAGACGATATTAACCTATTTAGATATAAAATGCTAATGGAAAAGGTTTTAGTAAATTCCTTTTAAACGAATGGCTGATATCAATCACTATTTATGCGCCACGCTACATTTGTATACCTAACGGGGTTTTAATAGAATGAGGTTTTTAGTGTGAACGTTTTAACTAGGATGAAAAGTTTTTTGTAAAAAATACGATACAAAATGATACATATATAAGTTTTATTACCACGAAATAACAATTTTAATATCTGAGATTGAATGGACCTCAGTCCTCAAAGAGAACTAATATGTATAGTATAAACTCATATAACTAATATAATTTACTTTTTTATGACATTCTCAAATTATATCTCGTAAATGGTATTTAATTAATACGGTCATATTCTTACCTGCTAGGATAATCTTCAGGATATGGCACAAGGATGCCTTCTGGCGAAGGTTGTGGTGTATCTCCAATCCAGAAATAGGCGTCTGGTCCAGTCCCATCGTATGCAAAGCCTCGTATAAAGACTGTGTTCTCGTCTACGGCATATGCCGTGCCGCGTATACCGTGGGCATATTGAGTTAAGCGTCCGATTATGCGACCATAGTATGGCTCAGGACGCCGGCACTCTACCGCTAAAAAGTTAATTCTATCTTTAACACAATTTATTTGCGTAGTAACAATATCAATTTGTTTATAATAAAATTATAGTACCCTGATACAGACACAACCTAACCTTTTAAAAAAATATAAAGTAAGTCCCAGCACAATACCACATAGTCCGTATAAATTGAGCTACTACTGTTATATATAACACGAGGTAACAAAGTGTTGACGCAGACTAGTGATACATATAATCGCTCAGGAGTATTTCCTAATATCCTGAAGGGAACGAACCCATTACAAGATATTTTGATTGACGCTCGCCCCATGCTCCGCCGAGCTCAGATTTGCGACGCAAGGGCTCTTTTAGGGTTACCACCAAATATTTTGAATGGCTTGTCTGGTTTATCGAAGACGAAAGTCTGTTTTAGATTGAATTATATTGTTAAAGCGATAGTAAAATTTTGTGAAAATTAACATCCTTCACCGTTCAATTTAACATTTTAATATTTTAGTATTTGATAAATAATACCTTTTGCTTGGGAATAAAGATATTCGTAACGTAATTCGGGTGAACCTAGATTATACAAAGATCAATATTAAATTAGATATTAGACGGATGAAAAAAAATATATTCTCCAACTTTTAGCTAGATATGGTATAATAATTGTAATCAAGAAAACGTATAAATTTTATTCCTGAATTGGTTCCTTCACCCCTAGCTCACCCTAACTTTCCGTCTGTACATTCCCTTCTGCAAGAAACTCATTCCACTCTAGATTGCGGAAATTTCTCTTATAGGAGATTCAATAACTCATTGCTAGGGAGTAATTAAATTCTTGTATCTCCTCTTCTCTTGTATGAAATCGCTATTAGCTATTCATGAATCCTTAAGATTAGCTTTTTAGTTTTAGTTATGTTATGTATTCTATTTTGTTTTTTGTTTTTCTCTAGAGTAAGGTTCTATTGATAAATATATATATATATTTATACATTTTTTTAACAAATTTTTTGTCACTTAACATCTGGTGAACCTCCTGCCCGTTTGACCCCTGTTCTATAAAAAAAAATAACTTCTGGTTATGCACTTCTTGCACTCATCATTTCTATTTTATTTTTCTTTTCTTACTAGGGTTGCCTGAAAAATATCACTTGTAATTTTTATGAATTGTGTCATTTGTGTTTCTTTGCAACGAAGTGTGAATAAATAAAATAAACAAATAAGTACATTAGTTGGTTTTATACTTTCAAAATCATTAAATTATTACTTTAAATTACATGATTACTATACAATTCAAGGTAATTAAATTTACAATATTGTTTTTATATATTAATAATTGTATTTATATGGTAAAGAACACACAAGATGTAATTATTACTAACGAGACTCCCTAGAGTGTAATCTACGACCGTAATATTATTGTAACTTGTTAAAAGGAACGAACGCAGATTGGATATTTTATATCAGCTATAAATTCAAGTCTCCAATATCCTGCAGCTTATTGTGCAATATTGTTTCGATTCGAAGCGACGATGGCGAAGCGAAGCGATACACATTTGTTAAAAGATTCAGTTTGTTAGATTTTTAAACAAAAATGCAATTTGACAAGTATGTGGACGTGAATATTAGGAAATAAACCTAAACAATCATCATAATTTGATAAAACATTTAGTACTAATTGATGATTACATCAATATCAGACTACTTGGAAAAACCTTTGACTTGATTCCTACGTCTTAAATAATGCGTAATGTAAAAAAACTGGGTTATTCACATCTAACGATTTCATTCCTTGAGAAAAAGCTATAACCTTTTTAAACCTCTCAAAGTTATTACAATTTTATAGGAAGTAAAATGTATCGGGTCTCGAGTTTTATCGAAAACCGCTAAATCCAAATAAGATGTTAAACGTGAACCCTTTGAGCGAAAACAATGCGAAGTGCTAAGAACTTGACAGAAATCGTTGAAATAACTTGCATTTTCCAGATAAGCCAAATGCTTACAAAGAAAACGTGTTCGATTTTTAAATAGTTTAAGTAGGATGATGGACTAGATTGGTATATTATGGTGATTTCGATTTTCGGAAAAACAAACCAGTTTACAGCTAACGTTAAAAAAATTACCATATTTGTCTTGAATATGAGCCTCAGCCTTTAAAACTCCGGTTAATATTTTTTATTTTACTAAACATAGTACTACGACGTACGTCTACGCATAGAGCATTACAAATGTACAATAAAATTTAACATACACATTGAAGGCTTACATTTCAAGGATTCTAAGCTCTTTGAAACGAACGCAGCTGCGCCGTTTCACATTAAAGCAATGGAAACTTATTCTTGACGACCTCGTTGGTGCGCTACTAACATAGTATAAATGTACTGTGCTATCGCTTTAAATCTATTTTTATTAAAAAAGCTTTGGTACATTCGGAAAATATTTATACAAGCTTATGTGCCAGGAATCTTTGGGTGAAGACAATATTTTATTTTATTTTAAAATGAAAACTTTAGCATCGTCATGATTTGAATGTCGATAAAAAGAAATTGAGAAAGGCAAATTATTATACCCTGTATAATTCCTAGGTCACCTTACGTTAAATCTTATGAATTTATGTGTCTGTCTTTTTCGTTCCTATGATTTTTAAACTGTAATTATTTTAGTTTTTATCAACATTAAAATTTAAATAAAAATTTAATTAATACTACATTCAGAAAGTGAAAAAAACAGTAATTTACATATTCTATATAAAAACTGTAGTATTTTTATTCATTTGTAGTTTTTATCAATTATTAATTTATATTAAGCTTGAAAATTCAAATTAAACTTGTCTCATAATCTTTAAACCAATATTGTTGAAGTTCTACGAGTACCACGTGTGAATTTGTTACTTTTTTAAAAATCTTATCGAAAACCGCTACTCGTTATTTTTTAATTTATTTTCATTGGCTAATTCCCTTACTAAAATTTGATCAAAGGTATTCAGTAATTTCGCATATAAGTGCACATAGATATTATTAGCAAATCGAATTTGTAACTAGTATTATTGAGTACTACTTATTACAGTTAACAATTTGTATTATATTAACAGAAAAGTTCAGAAGGTATCGTAGTCGGTGTTGTAGTAACCATTGGACACTACAAGACAATATTAAAAAAAATATAATTCAAATAGTACAATTTAAAAAAAAACTAATGATGCTTAGAACAAAGATTACAGTATGACGCTTGCAATTGTGGTTGTCAAGCAGTAATCTGTTAATTAATTTGACAGTTGATTGGAATAACGGTTAATAATGACACATATGAAGATACTACGAGTCCTATAAATACCCGATTTAGAATGTAATATTTCTCTCTGCTCTTTTTGACTAGTATATCATTTAATAGAGCAATTATATTTTCATTTTCAAGTAGTGGATAAAGCGTGCTACTCAATTCATAAAAATTAAAACTATCTAACGTCTGGGACCGTGAAAATACTTGTGTACTTGCAAATATAAAAAAAGGAATGTAAAAATTTGAGGAAATACGATAATTTATTATATAATTAATTAATGAAAAGTTGTAATGAGATTTTAATCATCGGTACAGGTGTGCAAAACTATTCCGAGTTTTATCAATTTATTACACATTTTTAGGTAAATTCCGGCCCTGCTACTATTTAACCATCGCTTTGTTACAGTTATAATCAACAAGTTTGAAACGAGAAATAAAATAATTCAATTTATATAGAAATTCTCGGAACGCTATTAGTATGCGTTGCTCAAAAGGATAAAATTTATTTCGTTGGCGCGAAGTCACGTTCACAAAACTCCTATTACTCAGATGAATGTTCCCCATTTTCATTTAGCCAACGATGTTTTCTCATCGATTTTATATGAATTTTTGTTCATGTTTGCAATTCGTCCGTAATAAAACCATTAAACCATGGTCTCATATGCCTTGATCCTAACATTTATGTAGATAATATTAGTGAAAAACAATATATGTATCTATATTGACGTAATAGTTGTAGTGTCACCTACATTCTACTGCTACAATCACTGCGAAAAAAGTATACGTATATAATATATATACAATTTCACGACCTTAGCCACTGGGGCCTTCGTGCCAGCCAGTCAGTACATAGATTATTCGAGGTTCTTTCCTCTTGGTTGAAGAAAGTGTTCACCATTCTTCCTTTACATAAACTCTGATTTTTCATTCCGTAGAAATCTGACATTTCCTAAGTGTTGCTACTAAAAATGAAATCGAAAATGGGACAAATTTGACCCATTTGAGGACAATAAAAAATAAATGCAATTATAGTTCATTTACCTTTATTTTTATAGATTCCTTTTGACGGCAACGTAAAAAGTAAAACGTAAATTTATAGGTTTTTTATTGAAGCGATGTATTAAATAAACAATGAACGGTTCAACGCTATGATAACAATTTCCCTAGATTTCCTCTATCAAATCAGTGTATCCCATCTAAAATTTTATGCACCCCATCGCAATATATCTTCTCCGGGGCGACCATTAACATAATGCAGGGAACCTTGTTTTGAAACCACCTGATTCAATGATCTTTTACTTTCTAAATAATTTTATAGATACAGGTTTTTAGTTTTGTAATTGGAATGTAGATAAGAAATTTTTTGCAGCGATTATAAACTATATAACATTTGTTTAAGTCTTTGCAAACCGATATTTATCGTTATCCATCTCGCTAAAGTGTTTGAATAAATAATAATAATTTTGACTAATGAATTCTGATATTGATATTTTCATCACATTAGTATAAATATTATGCGATACAACAGTACGGATGAAAATATTTTCACTTTGGTAAAGAAACGAACACTTGATACTAAGATGTTAATACTACGAGAACATCACGTAAAGGGGTGGGGTGTAAAACAATAAGTGTTAACGACGCTGCTGGCGCGCGCCGATTATGGGATTACGACAATCTACTTAATGGAAAAGTATCACGATAAAAAGGCTAATTCAATATACTCAAGTGATATAATGAAGTTTTTAACATTGTGTTAATATACTGTTGTGTTTTATTGTAGTTTGGGACGTATTTTACAGTTAAAATAACTTTAGCTTAAAGCTGTAGTTAAAGATTTAATAGAATAATGTAGTTTGAACTCTACATGTATAATTTATTTTAAGTTTTCTTTATTCAAAACAGATAACATAATACATAAAAATATACCTAATAACTAACGTTAAAATTTAATAATTAAAAAATATTATTAAAAGCAGTCCCTTTAGGCAAGGTTCCGAAGATACTGGCAGCGTTCCCCCTTTGAATCGCTAGACTAATTCTTTGTGCGAGCTGCCAGCTCTTCGTTCTCCTGTGATGTCGACTAACCTTTTTGATAATTCCCTAAAAAGCCTTAACGCGCTAGGACCCCACGGACCAAGGGTCTCGACACCGAATGGAACAAAATCATATTCAGAGCCTAGACCCCTGTATTTTTAAGTTTATGTCTAACTCTTTTTAGATTTGTCCAAATTTGGCAAATTGAAGTTGGGCTTTAATAAAAATATTTTTCAGAATTAAAACAAAATGAAAAATGAAAAAAATATAGAATATTGTGTAAAAAACGCTTAGGCTCGTGTGAGCCAAACTATTCATTAATAACACAATGTGATGGAAAATTCCCAGACCGGTTGCATCTAAATGTTTTTGTATTTAACATCATTAATCAGTAGAGACTGGTAACAGGTCTGTATCCTTGACAATAACATGACCTAGTTACGTACAAACTGACACATTATCTTAAAGGACACGATCACATTTATAGATTTATTTTTCTCTCTAAGCTTAGAAAAAAAAAACTAGAACGTGATGGCGAAGCACTGTGAATGATATAGGGGATATAGAACAATAAGCCAAGAAAAATACTTTTTATTTAAATACAAGTTAGGTATTTTATTAAGTTATAATTTATGTAAATTTGTATATTGCTAATTGAAGATTCTCTGTTCACTTCACTTGGATTTTCTTAAATGTCTCTCTTTGATCGGATCCAATCAAAGGAGCATAGGACATTCGAAATTCAAAAATGTATGCGAATGATTGTGAACTAGGGAAGCTTGCAAAGTAAATCTATTCAAGCACGTCAGATAAGGTCATACAGTAAGGTGTCCCACTAATATGCACTTGACATTCAAGAACTATATTGATCTGAGCTCGCTCTCATTAGGAAAGGTCACGAAAGGCGCATATGTCCCGTGTCTGGGGTATGGGACAGAAACCTATTACCAACGGAACGTTAAGCAGGAAATGCTTATCGTAGATTATAAAAAATGACACACAGGGTTAAAAATACTTTTAAGCAAATTGCTTACATCGTAGTACCTGCGACAAATTATTCATTAAGTATTCAGTGAATAAAACTAAAAAAACAGTGTTACGGTGTTGGTACTTGGTCGCATATCATGGATTATGCAATCCTAGTTAATATTCCCGTTATGTATACTGTTACAGTTACGTTAAGTTTCGACGATGACGGTAGATAAAAAGTAGGTATATGAAGGTAGAACAACAACTGGACAAGGTCGTAGCTAAATGATAGAGATCTATAATATAATCATCGATGTATAGAAAATAATAAGGCCCATACAAGTCAAAGACAAACACTTTCTTATTATCCAGCATTAACCAATTGACTGATTTGAAATTTTATCTGGTATTTTATTTATTTATTTTGATTACTAGTCTATTACAAGTTGATTAATTGTTCATATTAAGTTCTGGATTTAAATAGTGTTCAATAAATAAAAGATAGTCTAAGTAAAATATCTATTCTATGTCCAATGAAACTAAAACTACTTACCAGCTAGTACAAGAAGTAACGCTAGAAGCGTCGGACCGCTCCGGGGCGGAACCCTCAGCGTCATTGGCTGAACGCCGGGGGCGGCAATACACTAAATGTGATAAAACCTCGTGGTCTTCTACGCTTTGCGTATATCTATTCCAAATTCAAAATAATACACACACTATTCCAGATTTCATTTCTTTTATCCAAAACTCTCCAAGAGCATCTATTCTATTCCTTCCTATGTCTTTAGGAATAAGGTTTCCAAAGTGATATCAGTTTTTAGCGGTTTTGTCTTCTGTCACACGCGTTCACACGGCGTAGATCCGTTAGCCGCACTGACTGACTTTCACTTTTAGCTTACACAATACGCATCCATTCACTTTTTACATCTTATTATGATATCACTATTTATTGTCGACGTTACAGTCTTAGTTTACATTATTATTGTATAATTGATTTGTATAAGGGCCTGTAAATAAACTTAAGAACCCACACGTGTAAAATTGATAAAGGATAGCCTTTTCTTTAAATTTGATACTCGCCTAAATAGAAAACTATGCAACAATTTTCTTATGCAACAATATCTAGATAAGCTAACGCTGGTTGCATAAGCAACCTAGAAGAACAAATGCCTCCTTATCTTATGTCAAGCTTTTTGTGGATTTTGAAGGATTGTTGACAATTTTGCCTCTATATGCGATCACAATGTTTGGGTTTGGGTTTGGTACGATAGACTACAACAACATTTCCAAAAGGAGAGTTAACTTTTAGTCAGAAATTAGAAGGGGTGCCTGGAAGAGATCGCTTGATATCCTCCTTTACATTTAATTATGTTAATTGTATTATTTTGCTGTATGCAACGAAATGTTAAAGACATTAATTAATTCATTAATACAACAGTCGAAATGGCTTTTCAGATATCCAACGGTTACATTTTGACGACAAAAATTTCCCTTTCGAATAGGTTTCTCAGTCCTTGATGTATACTTAATAGCAGCATATCAGTCAGAAGTTATATTAAGCAACGTTGCTAATAATCTCTAACGTTAGTGACGTCTATACGTTTAGAAATGGGAAAACTTAAACTTGAACCTTCTACAGCATAAGCTGCATTTTATTTATTAGAAGTCTGCAGCAAAATACATTTTAATTTTCAATTTACAGTACATATACTTTACTAAAGGTTGTTGTACAATTCTAGCTTTGAAGATTGTGGCTCAGCACAGGCAAGATCAAAGAATTTAAATTGTGTTCATTTTAGTTACTGATTTATGCACTATCTGCCTTTTATACTTAATTAATAGAAAGGGCAATCCATATTATTAATATCCAGAGTATGAGTATGAGGTGAAACATAATGTAAGTAAAATGAAATAAAATGTTGGAAAAATTAAGTTAACTACGTGATTTCAAACATCACAGAAAATCTATAATCGAAATTTAATCTTCGGAAACCTCATTTTTTTCGCAGTGTATTCTCTATATGTTACGTTAAGTTACGTTCATGCCTCTTAAATTATTTTAATTAATTTTGGTGTACCAAATATGTATTTCAACCTGGCCACAGACAAAAATATTTAAAAAAGTTGAAATTAATGATGACTTAGCCTATCTAAATATCCAAGAGTATTCACAATTCATAACTTTAATTCTAAAAAAGGGATTTCAATAGACTCTCTGCTTTAAATTGTTAAACAACCAGTTCATTCGTAGTTGAGTTGCATCATTCGTGTAAAGTACTTATTATAAATGTTCTGTTAGAGATAATGTAATGGACCTACGACTGTATAATACATATAAAGGATCACAAGGATGAGTTTTAAAACTGTTCTGGCACGAGTTACATTCAAAACGTGATCTAGTTTCAGAGTTTAATTGAAATAAAGCAAACTAGTCTGAATTAATGTCGTCTTGAATGTACGCCGCCTAATTAGGTTCCTCGGGTTCCTATTTGTCTTGACTGTACTTTGAGATTACGTAAATACAAGGAATATCGTATAAATGTAAATATATTTATATCTTCGAACAATTCAACACATATATATTTATGCATAGATTAATTGAGTTAAATATTTTAGAATGATATTTTAAAATATTTTATGAAGACATCACCTTATCTAAAACTATTAACAAATTATTAATACTCTTGCCTGTCAGTCATTTAAAAATGGTTAAATATTGTTATAATTAAACCATAAATTTGTTATGTAATTGTAATCTCTATTTAAGTTGAAGCTATAGTTAAACGGCTATAAAACGAAACTTTAATGGAACCAGCCCGAAATGTCAGAACGCCAACGCCTTTTCGTTACGGTGAATACTATTTAGTATTATGCGCTATTTCAATTAATATCAAATTAAACTTCTTACTTGTCATAGGTTGCATTATAAACCGTGATCAACCATTGATTTTTTAATTTGATTGATTGAAGAAATCCTCAATATAGCGATTTAGTATGAGTATTTCAGACTTTAATATTTCTCAGGCTTTATCAGATCAGAAATAATAAAAGTAAATGTGATCTATGTGATGTAAGATCTTTAACATTTTATACTAGATGAAATTTTCCATTTATTCAGTAATATTGTTTCACAGTATCGAATAGCAATCAAGTAGGCATAAAATAGCTGGTCTAGATTTCCTGATGCGGCCTAAAATGAAAACAAGGAAAGCTCACAGAGTAACCTATATTTTTAACCTCGTTTTGAAAAAGAGGACACGATTTTCAATGCTTACCTAAACAATATTGCTTAAAAAACTAAGCAAACTTAATAGCTTACACGTCTTGCTGACCACAAGATTAGTGGTCCATACAATAAACTCTGACTCATACTCCGGGCAAGGTAACTGTAAGAAATCAATAAAAAAGTTTCGTACTTTCAAGGATGAAAAAAGCGATCTCACAATCAGAAAAATCTCTTCTTTATAAATTGTCACTTTATATTTATAGTATAAAACATAATTTAATTTATAAAAATGATATCCAATATTACCCATATATTTGTTTATATTATATTATAATATAAATTGTATCCACGCGCAATTTTAAAACCTTCATTTTTTTTAAACAAATTGATCGTTTGAAAATCGTTTTTTGTAAATTTGAATTTGAAGTATTTATTTTGGAGTATTAGTATGAATCACAATATTTGAATTTGCAAGTAGAATCACATTTTAAAAGAATTATAACTTACCTGAATTTATTTAAAATACAGTAAAGTGTAAAAGATTAGGATGGAATCTATCTGAAATTTAATAAAATGTAGGGCTAAAAATTTATCAAATCTCTACAAAATTATTGCTTTTATATCTAATAAATACAATACCCAACATCTTTGTGAGACATAATATGTGCGATTTATTTCAATTCAATTCCGCATAGAAATGTACAATCTATCCGAAAAATACCGCAACGCTCTAAAGTGTGACACTGAAAAAAATCAATCCCAAACCACGATCGAACATAACTGAACGCATTGATAAAGAATCGATTCAGAAATCATTGACCGGCTTATGAATAATATGAAAATAGTTTTTTTACACTATTAGGCGTACAAATGACTATATAAAAATTACTTTGTTATTTATTGTGCGTCGCGAAAGGGCGCGTATTTGTGCCGCGCCGTCTTGAATTGCACTGCCGTAGTTATTGAGTGATACTCTTACCCGATTTCGCCTGGAATGCGGGAGATTCTGATTTACTAAATGGTCAATGTATATGTTTTAGAATTTAGTATATACTATACAGAAAAAACACAACAAGTCACAACTTACTTTTAACAGAAGGAAAGGAGCTTTCATCACATTGCACATATGTACCATGGTTGAAAATAAGAAATTAAAATTACTTTTAGAATAACAAATTCATGTCCAGAATGTATTCTATCATAACCGCTAAAATTAAATGTTTTGTTATACAATATGATTACGAAAGTACTCATCTCCATGCACCTCATTTTTGTAATATTAAAATCACATTTTTTCTGGTAGTTTAAATTCATTACTGTGGCAACATTGCGGGGTATGCCGCCCCACGTAGCGCGTAGACTCCGCCCGCTACGTCGCTACGGCCGGCGTTACGATGGGCGCTACGTGTAATATGCATTACAGATATTAAAATTACGGCATTCGACATAAATTGTTACAAATTGTCATCCGTTTTAAATAGTGTATATGAAAATTATATTTCTTCACACTTTCCGTTTTAAACTAATTCGGGTGTAATAAACTAAGTATTTAACTTATTAGTAAATAAAGTGTAAGTTTCTATCTAGTCTTGTACTAGTAATACGTAAAATTAATCACGTTTTTTTACTTGTTTATCAAATTCAAGAAAGTATATCATAGTAAGTTATATATTCATATTACGTATAAAATAAATGCTAATTATTAATCATAATTACGTATTTCTTCACGTATTATTTGTTAAACTATTACTGCTAAAACTACAACTTTAGATGAAATTATCTTTGAACAAAGTATATGTTTTGACAAAAGTATATGTTTTTCACACCTACATAGTCCTTAGCAGAATTCTCAGTATAACGTAAAAATAAAATAAAATGGGTCAAAAAAATTAGAAGATTCAAATACAATGCAAGTTGTTTTGAACAGATTTCTAAAGAAATAACATTTACAGAAGTATCCATATCTATGTCACTAGGTAAAGACAGCTAGTAGTGTTTTCTATCAAACCCTTTTTATTGACAATATTGTTCCTTTTTTTTATATTTATAATGTCCATCTGGCTAATTTGGCGATATCTGCAAATTTCTAAGGAGACTAGTCACCACCAACTGAAACTTAAATTGGCTCATTTAATTTGATTCCAACCCATAATATGATCAGCAGTTCCATTATAGCAGCATATGCTTACCACTAGACTAGCAGCTTTACACTAATACGACTGGTATAAATGTATTAACAAAATGTTTTAAACTACATACTTACATTTTGAATGATGAGTGCCTGTTAAAAGTTTAGCGCAATGCGATAATTAACAACCACAGGTGTATTATATTTTCAACAGGCGTTTATAATACTCCTATACGAGTACTAGGGACTAGGGCAGTGATTCCCAAAGTGGTCCATATCGACCCCTAGGGGTCTATGACAACCTGCAAGGGGTCTACGACAACGAAAAAAAAATTTGGGGGTCCATGAAATGAAAATGGGGGTCCACGATAGTGGATCTCAACATATATACTGATAGTACCTATTTACTTACATCATACTATCTTATAATATCAAAAACATATACATTCTTTTTAAAAGTACCTAAATTTATTATATATGTTTATAAAATTGTATAAGTTGGTATTCGCTTTGTGGTCGCAATACATTTTGAACTTGCAAAAACAAAAAAAATATTCAATTCAATTAATAAATGTATAAATTAACATGTGTTTTTACTTTAAGTTTTTAACACTAAACCTCACTACAGTTAGAAATTTACAGGAAATCAATATCAGGTAAGTAGGGAGTCTACCCAATACGGAAAAACATGGCAAGGGGTCTACGACACAAAAAAGTTTGGAGAAACCTGATCTAGTGTAATATTTACGGATTACTGTATAATAATAAATTTTAGTACTCGCTACTTATTTTATAATTTTTGTTTTTATTTATTTCTTTATAAATAACGATCACTTTTGAGTTACATATTGTAACAACACCGCCATTGCTGTCAATAATATTTCCAGAATTATCTAACTATATCATGTATATGTCAAGTTTGCCCAGCTACAGGGATTATTAAGACACAAAAGGGCCGAGCTAGTTTTGAGTAATAGTTATGCAAGTACTAACCACGTTAAAGTATATGTTTCTCTTAATTAAAAGAAGTACATTTACAGAGACTTTAATTTAATACTTACCCATTTACACCTTTCGACTAAAGAAAGCTCTAAAATCGTTATATGTTGAAGCAAAATGGTTAACAAATCCAGAATCTATGATTTACATTAATAAATAGTGGCATATTATTTTATGCAGTTTATCACGTATCAAATACAGATAAGATGAATCTGATTTACGACATCACATACAACGCTAACAGTATTACGTTCTTATTAAATAACTATTTAACTAGATCGTGTAGACTATTGCCACCTACACACATACATTATAACACACCTTTAAAGTTGCTCATATGGATGGAAACGCAATACGGAAATCTAACTTAGGCATATTTTTATGATAGCGATGTTTTTAGTCATTTAACGGTATAGCTAAAGTGACCATTTATTATTCGACTCAAAACGGGACATTGGTTTCATTTAGGCCAAATAATAAGTAGTCAATGAAAAAAAACAAAGTAAATTCTTTAGACAAAGTTTAAGTTTAAAGTTAGTTGGCTTAAAAGTTACGAATCACAAAATATAGGTATCCAAAATGTTTAGTGATGTTTATATTTCATCAGAAGACCAAATTTGTTTTAATATAGCTGGTGAAGATTTCAAAAATCTTGGCACATTCTTTTCTTCGCTCAAATTTTCTGAAAATGGAACCATTTTGCGTCCCACAGTTAATTTCGGGGATACCGGGACTCGTAATTGGAAAAAAGGACAGTCCCATTCAAAACGAAACGTCCGGTCAGGGTATGTTAAGCCCATGACAAGCAACGAACTTGCCTGCTTGTTCGTAAGACAGTCTTGAAACGATTCCTCATGATAGCCATGGCATTTAATATATTCCATATCCACAACAACCGTACATTTTTAATATCGCAGAATTTATCTACATTACAAAAAATTACCTACACTTTTATTTTTATTTATAGCCTTATATCAGAATCAATATATACATATATAATATATCTATTGTTTTTGTTGATACGATAACTGATTCTGTGTGCCCACAGGCAAAGGCCTCCCCCTTTTTTTTAGTGTTAAAATTCAAATTTGAAAGGACATGACAATGATATGGCACTATTGTTAAGAATATAGTCGATCTCATTTTTAAAGCACCCGTGAGGGGATGACCATGACCATCTTTTGTTTTGTTTTTTCTTGTATAGTGAATTTAAGATGACTAAGTGTTGTTCGAAAGCTAAATCTGTTAGTTTCTGTCCATTTCTTGATCTTTTTCCCTCGTAGTCGTACGTGGTCCCATTAATTTCCTCGCCGTCTTTCCTAGCTCCTATTTGAGCATTATTAATTTGGTCGCCCATGCGCCTAACTTCACTGATTCCTATTATACTCCACTTGATGCTCTCCAGTGCCATTGTCAATTCTAGCAGACTATCGTCTGTTCTCAGTGTTCGTACATTTAAGGTTGTACATTTGGGGGATTGTTGTCTAATTCACCACGGGGACCAGCCGGGTTGGGGAATGCTTCTTTTGTTTGATTATGTTTATTTGTTTGATTTTATTTATTTGTTTGATTTCATTTATTTGTTTGATTTTGTTTATCTGTTCTTATTTTAGTTTGTATTTTCCTTATTGCCGATGTTTGGTCTACACTTTAGTGTCTAAAAAATTATGACTCTCGTTTTAACTATATGATACATTTTAATTAATTCAAAAATAGAAAACAATCGAAATCACTTACCTGCATTAAGATAAAGTTTTTTAACTTGTAAATTGATTAATTATAATTGCTTAAAAAACTTAACGGTGAAATAAGTGGTTGTAGATTTATGCTTATTTGTACTGTCGTATACCGTTGCTTTTATTGAATAATGTAGAGGGAATCATCGACAGTCTACAAAATTAATTTTTACGTGTGATAAAAGATAGACTATAGAGGTGTGTATCTATTATTAACACTTGTATGGCCAAGAATGATCATTGTCTTATCTAAATGATTGTCTCCTATGCCTAGTGGATTTTTTACGTTAGTGTAAGCAACATAATATAGTAAATGCAGTAGGCAGAACGTCTTGTTTAGTTTAGTCATTATCTTACGTAATCACAGCAGAATATAGACGTACAAAAGCAAATTATATATTTGGACACCAACCCACTTATACAAATAAATCCTTGTACTAAAAACCTTAAGATTATGTAATCTAACTTTAATGTATTTCTTTCTAGATTAACTACAATAGACAATCCCTCCTATAACACGCAATTAAGATCGAATGACGCTGTCTATGGCTTGTCCGTTCCCGTCTAATCATATTAATTGGACAGCTGCAAAAACCGTTTTAAATTGAATATATTCGCAATTGTCGTCAACATACCCTACATGGAATGACCTACTCTTGCAACGACCTTTTACAATGATTATGTAAGTTTAACGTGAATATTGAGAACGCGTATAAAGGATTAAGTAAGGTTCTTCATGTAAAATAATTGCGCAGTTGTTCTAGCACAGTTTTCGAAAGAGGCAATCCGAGCCAAATACCAATTTTTAATATCGTAATTTCCACCAAATGTAAACGTTATAATCTAGAAAACAGATTGCACAGAAAAACTGGGTTACCAAAGTTGCAATAAGGTTATAATCTTAAGGTTTTGATCGAAGTTTCGACGTGCGTGCCTATGCCTGACAGATGGCCGATTATCTACTTGGCATAAAGCGCTGTACCGTACCGCTTCTGAATTATTATTTCTGTTTAAGCACCGCCGAGCACATTGTGCGCGTTCCGTTTGATTGTGATTGGTCAACGGTACCTCTAATTCAAAACGCGTACACACGCGATGCCACGTCATGATACTTTACGTCCATTTGAACCAACACAATCAAAATTCACCTTTAGTCTTTCACATTCTTACTTTTCATTAGAACAAATAATTATCTTATCCTTTAATATTTTTTTCAAATAATAAGCTTACAAATATTTTGTATTAGGTCCACATCATATCACAAATCGTATCAATTCATCTTATATGTATATTAATACTCACTAGGTATTTATCGAGTTAGTAAAAACAATATTGTGATTTGATGTTTACCTCGCCATTTGTTAAATAATTAACGGTCGCAGTTAATGGAAGACAGTTAATTGGAACACAATTGACGCCCCCTCCTATTTTTGTTTACAATCGCATCTTTTACGATCTTCTTCGGGATAAATCGTAAAAATAGAACTGGGGTGAATGATCCGAACTTTTCATCCTCGTAGTAAAAATAATAACATTCAAAGACGTGAATCATGTGTTCGAGGAAGCAATAAACGTCGCACATGTGCTCAAATTTACTTATTTCGCACTTAAAATGAGGGCAAGGTATATTTGTAATTTTTATTTTCATTTGAGATGAAATCCTGCAGAATTTTATTACATACTTCTTGCATGACGAGGGTTATTTTGAAAACAACTCTAAAATAAAGATAGCGCTCTTTTTAAATGACTCTCTATGAATTAGACTAATCACTAAACTATAGTAACAACAATTTGTAAATTACAGTCAAAAAACTCTTCAACGTCCGGCAACGCACTTGCGAGCTCTCTGAGATTGAGTGTCCATGGGCGGCAGTATCACATAACATCATACTAGCCCCATGCACATTTGCCCCCGTTTTTTGTATAAAAAAGTTACAAAAACAAAACACACAGCATTCTTTAATCAGAGTTTATTGCAAATATGATTGCAACACAGACTTTACTTAATAGTAATAATGATCTGTTACGCATTGATAAAATATCTACTTCATTTCGAGTGTTCATTATCATATTATCATAATAGTCTACCTAATTATGACTCTTAGTAAACTTTTTTTAAAGGGCTGTTTGAATTATGAAGAAAACTTATTATTAGTCATGTGCAAGCGTTAGAAATATCGATACGAATTTTGAGTAACGAGTTAATAATGAATAGTTGGTAGACCAATTTGGCTATCGTGAGGTAATCGGATTGCCTTGCTCGAACCCGGAGCCCTTTACAAAGGTAAGCCTCAATGTGACCTCATTTTGTAAATATGGAAAAGTTTTGTAAGGCCATCCGGCCCCAACGGCTCGCTTTTTTATTAGCCTGAAATGTTTTTTTAGTAAATGTGCCAAGTCTGTTTTTATATTAAATATTACATAAATAACAAATTGTGTTAAGCAGTTAATTAAGTTGTGCTGTAAGGAATTATTATTTTTAATTTATCACATCCAAATATTAGCTCAACCGCTATTAGGTCCTTACTTTGACTTAACTCACTCTAATTTGTAAATTACGTATGAATCGTTCCAACGAGGTCAGATAATAAAGAATCTTCCTGAATGATAGTTATTCCGCGTTGTGTGTGACCTGCCTTTATCCCTAGGCGCTTGTTTCTATTATTAATTGTATTTGCTTACCTACTATGTAGATGATATACTGGTGGAATAGAAGTTTATTCGTGTTAATTTTCTAGAAAACAATTACAATATTGCAGTCGTAATATACCATACCATATCTTGAGAATAATGCTTTTTATACATATTTTACTTGTTAGCTTGCTATTGTAACTGCTGTTTATCCTATTTGGAATGCTTATATCACAATATATTTTTACATCTGGGTGGTCAAATGAAGTTTTCAATAGCTCATGATCGTCGTAAGTATGCATCGCGACAATTAAATCAAGACAGGCCATTTGAGTCCTGTCTACCCACGCTTCAGTCTTGTCGTTTGCAATACGGGCGTACCTTTTCACTAGAAACTATGTTAAAATTAGAATTTCCGTTCTTGGATGAAATGCATTCAGTACGATTGATGAACGATTCTCGTGATGCAGTGTTTGTAGTTGTCTTAATTGTGGTGTGTCCAATGGTAATTCACGTGAATTAGTACAGTAATTTTTATTCCATTCATTGTTAAGTACTTACCTATAATTTAAAAATAATACACGAGTCAATTTATTGGTAAACTAATTATTTTTTGCACATGAAGGGTAAACGACCTAAGAACAACGCTGAAAAAATGAAAATATAAGTTAATAATTTTAACCTTATTAAAACAACGAATAAGTGTATAGGTATGTGGTTGAAATAAGTTAGATAAAACTTATATTTTAAGAATATAATTTACTTAATTATGAAATCTGTTTTAAAGTTAATTTTTAATTTGAAAAATACATATAAAATCGGAGACTATCTACTTTAAACAATAAACGTAAACATTAGACTGAATGACTCAACAATGACGTGCTTCTCATTATCATATCACAACTACAAGGCAAGCACACGTTTAAAGTTAGTTGCAATCTGCCGCTGAACGACATTTGTCGTGCTGTTTTATACATTTCTTTTTAATACTCGTACAATTCAATTTTATTTCTATATCATTTTGTCAAGGTTGCTAAGTGAGCGCGAATAACACAATGCAATAGTGCCGCATTAATACAGTGCGTATTTTCCTTAACCGCAAGAACAAAGGGAATAACGATGATAATGTGCTAAATCATTTTAAAACAATCAATAAGTTATAGATTAAATTAATAGTTATGGAAATTATGAAAATGATCACAATTTATTATTTCAAGTAAGAGCGTGTGCAAAATGATTAAAAGGAACGGTGATAATGTGTTTGCGATCGCATCGAACAATAATCAGTGTCAAGGCGGACGGAGTACTGTCTCACTCTGTCCCAGTGCAACCACAAGGATCCCGCGAGCCACTGCTGGCAGGATGACGCAGTCCGATGCGCAGCAAAACACTAAAGAAGCTAATATCGCGCTCTCTACATACGTTGAAAAATGGAAAAATAGATATGAAGATGCCGAAAGAAAACATAAAACCTATCTCCTTAAATCTGAAAAAGGTATTTTAATGTAATTTATATCGTAAAAAATGTTGATGTGTTATAATATAGTAAATACATTTTTATAACAAGTAAAGATTAAGTTCGAAGATATATAAGTTCAAATGACTCATTTCTATTTTTTGAGTTTGTTGTGGGATGATTTATAAGTGAATCAGATTTCACCAATTCAAGTACATATTATGAAAATAATTGCTTAATTTTTGTTCAGAAATATCACATCTTTTTCAATTTTTAAGAAACTTTTAAACATTTTAAGTTCATCATTATATTTCATAAACATTGTGAATCTGTAATAATTTCCTATTTAATCTTTTAAATTTAAAAAAAACTGTTTTATTAATATTATTTAGTATTTTTAAACTCAAAAATATAATGTTTACCATATATTTTGGTAATGGTTTCTATTGAGTTCTATATATCAATACCAACAAAAGTATATAATATTGAATTAATTCACAATCATATGCCCTTAATCTAATATAATCTGTTTTATTATTAATAGTAAGCAACAGCTATTTTTAGTTATTGAGATATATCTAGATATATATATCGTAAGAGATGATTGAATTGATTTTATTAATTTTTTAAGTATATTTAGGAGTATAAGTTTATTTCCAGTATCTTGGCAGTAATCTTAGGTTACTATTTCAACATCCACTATCAGTTTAATCAAGCTATTACCAACAATAAATGTATTGCACATTACCTTATCACTAGTTACTTTATTGTGTTTTGCATTCTTAAATGTATAATAGAATTTTAAATCAAAGGTTAAAATTTAAATAAAAACAAAAACTTAAAGAATTTTTTGGTTCAATATAGAATGTGCAATGTTAAAATAAAATCTTATTGTTACTAAACAGAAACTTACTGGCTAAAATTTTGTTAATGACTGAGATCATTAACCACAGTAACTAGTCTGCTATTTATAATTTTCCATTTTGTATTTAATAAGCTATGTAAAATGGGCTGTTTGCAATGAGAACTAATTAGTTTTTCTATTTGATAAAACACAGTTGTGTAAATAAAATATTATTCTCTGTGAGACACTCAAAATATGCTTGGAACACATAAAATAATTGAATAAAAGGTTTTATAATTATTAATGCCTGATTATGAAATTTATTATATAACAATATTTGTCATTATTTTATTTTTCAGCTCGTCGAGAGCATGATGATCTTCAACGTCGTTATAATATTTTATTGGAAGAAAGAAATCATTTGGATGCAGAACTCAATGACAGGGAGCGGGAGCTCAACAAGCTTCGGCATGCCTCTGAGAAACTGTTCCAAGAATACCAACAGCTCAAAAACCAACATGAAATTGACTCGGGGGTTATGCAAAAGTAAGAAATCCCTTTTTCTTTAATTTACAAATACTAGAATTTTGAGAATTAATATTTAGTAGTATGTTGGTTAGCTGTTGTTACTAGCTTAGTAGAAATTGCTTCTTATTTCATTCCATTGGCTTGTGTTTACAAGCTAATGTAATGGATTGTAGCTTGGGGTGGTGGCCTAAGTGTGTGCAATTCACATGCTTTTGTGTTTTCAAACATACTATATCAAAATATTAATGAGGACAGCGTGTTAACAAGCTAATGTAGTAGCTTAAAGTCTGTGGGTGGGATGTGTGTGTGTCCAATACATAGATTTTTTATATTTTTGTGTTTTAACTACATTAAGAAATTATTTTTATTATTAATGTCAGCATGTGTACAAGCTAATTAATGTAATGGATTGTAGCTTGGGGAGGTAGTGTAAGTATGTCCAGTTTTTATACTACATCAAGAAAAATAATGAGGACAGTTATAAACTTTTAGAAACACATCAAATAAAATGCTTATTTCAAATCAAATGTATTGATTGATGGAGACTGGTAAGATATTGGTTGGAGAGTTTGTTTTTATCAATGGACATAATTTAAATGTGCATGTTTTTACCAAATCTATCTGTTAAGGAATTCTATTTTGGAAGTATGTAATATACTTTTTACTTAGATAATAGGCAGGTAATGTCTAGCCGTGTCGATTCTTTAATAGGCTTATCGACTTTGTATCCTTAGTCTTAATACTATTATGCACCTTGTGTTGTTTACTACCTCTTTAACACCTTAATTTTTACAACGTTCTGACTAGATCGTCAGTTAATATGTTTTATGCTTTGTAGTTATATTGCTTATGCAAATCCTTCACTTAATTACATTCTTGTGATAAGACGCAGAATACTTTGTATCAGACATAGGTTTGTTAAAATTATGAGCTACCTAGTCATAGGCCCGCAACTTACTCTCCGCACAGGTCGCAGCGTAAATAAGTCTCTGAAAGGCGCTTCTATAAAAAATATCAAATTGTATTATAATCAAAAACAAAATCGAAGGAGTAACTCAACATTTTAAATTTAAATTCTTAACAATTATATAGTGTAACTAGAATTCCCTTTTGATTTATTTAATCGTTATATAACTTCTCTATTTCTAAGTGGGAGTATGTAGGCGTTTGTGGTGCATTTACGTAATGCCGAGATATCTGCAATCACATTTGTAGAAATCACTGATATTATCGCTGGAACTTGGAACCTGAAATGCTTAACTTTACACTAGTCATTTATTAGCTCTGACACTCTTTAACTTTATGTGCAATAACGAATAATGCGTTTTACTAGCTATTACTATTAATATTATTTGTGAACATACAGTAAAATGCTGTTGTGTGTGTGTGAGATATAAGACCGTCTAATTTGTTTTAAAAATAATTCAGTGAAGAGGACAGGAAGACGTAGGTACTCAAGAAGTTCTTTCTATAGAGGCACCACAGGTTTGGGAAGAAGTTCAATAATACCTCTCAATTACTGTGTTTAGTGCAGGATCTCAAAGGTTTTCTTTCAAGAATATACACTCAATGTATACGTAATTTGAAGTAACACATTTACGCCTATTCCCACCCTATTCGATATTTCATGTCAGCTAAAGAGTTTGCTAATAATTATTATTTCTTAACTAATAATTCGTTGTAAACTAGTTTCTGACAGAGATATAGCTTTACAAAACGGGAAGGCGAATTCATCGTTGTTTTTTTTGGTCATAGGGGACAACAAGGTGTTATTAAGTTATCAATTAATCTAAAGCAAACAATGTTTACAAAACAAATCATAAATTATTAATTGATTAACTAGAATTTAACTAATTAGTAATACGTGACTGAAATACATTATTTCAATGTCGTCTGATGTAAAATTCTAAATATTCTAAAAGCGTCCCGAATGACGCAAAATCTTTCGGAGAATTAAATATTCTGATTATACGTCATTGGAACGTTAAGGAAAAATGTGTACTATTTCTGCCAAATAAGGTTGAATATTAAGTAAGGGTTTACATTACATATTCATATGATTAAAAGGAACCTTGCATATGCATGGGATGCGTTAAGTATAAAGTAATTAGGTGATTTGTCTTAGCTCAGTGTGAGGTTAAATATCGGTGTGACCGGGTAACGGAACAAGATGTAAGATTTTAATTAATTTTTGATGAACTATGTCATTATTTTAATTAATAATATTTTAAGAAAGTGACAGCAAATATATCATTCGTTTAACTAAAATATTTTTGAAAGTTATGCGTGAGATAACTTTTCCTGTTTTATTCGACAAATGAATTTTTACCTACTTTCATAATTTTAAATGCTCTACGCATCATTAGGCAGATTAGCCAAATCTTTTCTTCTGTCATGGGACAAATGTGATGTACTACTTTAAAATGTTTGTTAACATAATATTTGTAAGATGTGTTTGTCGTGTAAGAATAATGAAAGATTTTCTTATCCATATAAGGAGACTCGTAATAGCCAGGGTGAGACAATCATATCAATCATAGATCGAGGCTTACTTAATATTTATGTCGACACATTCGATCAGAATATCAACAACTGTCAACTTGCGCAAGATCAATGCTTATAAAATATGAATTAATAATTTTGTGATGTACCGAATTTGCGTTCCACATTTTGCCTAGAAAGCTCAAATCATAGGGTGTTCAAAACATACGCGTATTATTGAGGAATTAAATAAACAAATATGAATTTTATGTAACTCTTATTGCAAAATCTATACAAATTATAGTTACTAAAAATAGAGCAACGGGCGGACCTTTCAAGCGATATCCTCCAGGCAATCATTTAAGTTTCTTATAATGTTAAAATAAATAAATATATTATTACATTTGCAGATACCTCATTAAGTATGTTTGTTGTTTAGTTTGATTAATGCGTGAACTCCAAATCCTTAATAGTATTGTTTGTTATCACAGAGTAATTATTAAGTATTATAAATGATCTCGGCGATTTTTGGTAAGTCAGCATAATTGTAACCTTACTCACGGTCGTAATACTACCAGTTTGCGACCACGTATGTATTTTATTATTATTATTTATTATTTTTGTATTAATACATTGTAATCGGTGTATGTTGTGTTTACCGAATTAATAAGGGGTTGCCTGGAAGTGATCGCTTGTCAGCGATGAGGCCGCCCGTTGCATCCCTTGTAATTTTTATGTATTGTGTTATTTGTGTTTCTTTGCAAAGAAGTGTGAATAAATAAAATAAATAAATAATAAACTATTAATATAATATTTTGATCAAGTCTCCAACTCCAAACATGACAAAACTATAATTCCCACAAGAAACGTAGGAAATAAAACGTGCTTAGAACATCCTGTATGCCGCTAAATATGATAATTTCGGTACCAATTTCACTGCCGATGAAAAAGTTGTAATATTAAATAGTTTTCTGGTTAAGTGCGTGCGAGGCGGTTCAATTTAAAATTTACTATGTTCGTTAAAGATTTGTTAAAAAGTTAAAATGTGTGTCGAATGCGTGAACGATGGAAAACTACTTCGGATTGTTATTAAACTATTGTGAGTAATGAGACTCGAGTGAATAATAAAATGCTGCTAACAAAAAGCTGTGTTTATCAATGTGTCATAATAAAATAATACAACAGGAATGTATTTATACAGAAAACAATATTTTAATTTACAACGGGGACTCCGTTTAATCCCAACTGTAATTTTTTTCCTTAGACCAAATAATATATTTTCACCGCCTTACGAATTGCGTGTTTAAAAGGCTTAAAGCTAAATTACTTTTTCTTTAATCACGATGCGCGATTCCTGTAGCACTAAGGTATAAAAAATGTTTGTTCATATATGTAATGCATATGATGAATTCCCTGAATTCCAGGGTGATGCAACAAGCGGGTGAATGGTACAAACAGAATAAACAGCTGAAGAGACGAAGTACGGCGCTGTTGCTCGCGCTGCCCACCGCCGTTGACATTGATATCACCGACGCTACAGATACATGTATGTACTTGTTTATAATTTTTTTCATTGCTATCCAGGATAATCTACGAATTATTTTATTTATTAATTAAAGTACACCACACCATATATAATTCTACACATCTACTATCTATTCTAAAATATATATATTTATAATTATGGTGGACATAAATTTTACAAACAATAAAAATGGACACTTCCAGATAAATTAAACATTTTATTTGTACTTTTATTGTCAATGCGGATAAAGTGCCAGATAGGCGCTTAACAATGTTGTTCTTTTAAACCACTACCGAATATATCAATGGTTAAGCAATGATTATTATTATTATTATATTTGCTAAGAATTCAAATGAGAGGTGCCTATGCTCGGAAATGGAATAGATTATGGAATTTGGAAATATTGTTTGTTAGAAGCGAAATATTCGTTAATGTATAGCTTGGAGACCTTATACATTGATAATTGAAGAGATAAGCCGGCTATGCACTTGCGAACTTCCTTGTGTCTATCCGCGGCGGAGTCACTTAACATACGCCCGTTATCCATCTTTTTCTAAAAATCACTTATGTGATACTTACCGGCCACATAAAATCAGTATCGTAAAATTAATACAGCATTACCATTCGTTATATATTACTGAATATATATAAACCCACACAAACAAGTCTGCACTTAACAAAAAGAACAAGTAACAAACATGTGGCCGCGATAATAGGTGCGGTATGCACAAATACAATACATATAACATTCGTATTAAAATGTTTAAATATTGCAGTCATACTTATATTTTATTATCTGCAGCATCTGAAGCGAGCAGTAACGAAGAAGTGGAATTTCTGAAGCGTACAGTATCTGAACTGTCCGAGCAGATAGCAGCATTACAAACGGAGGCCAATGCGGCAAAGTTACACGAATTTGAGGCCCACGAGGTCAATGTGCAATTGAATCAGGTCAGAATCTCTACTTTCTATTTATAGTCTCTCTTTTTTGGTTCTATTTATATTTATCTTATTAAAGAGAAGTTTATAAGTAGATTAGCAGTGTTGGCCTAGTGGCTTCAGCGTGCCACTCTCATACCTGAGGTCGTAGGTTCGAACCCCGGCTGTGCACCAATGGACTTTCTTTCTATGTGCGCATTTAACATTTTCTCGAATGGTGAAGGAAAACATCGTGAGGAAACCGACATCTCTTATACCTAAGCAGTTGACGACGTGTATCAGGCATTGGAGGCTGATCACCTACTTGCCTATTAGATTTAAAAAATGATCATGAAACAGATTTAAAAATCTGAGGCCAAGACCTAAAAAGATTGTAGTTCCACTGATTTATTAATTTTTATAAGTAGTTTTAACTATAAGGTTACCTGAAAATTGACTAAATACATTTAACTCTTTGTAAGGCACACGACATAGTTTCCGGTTTCGATTTCGGACGATATAATGATAAAGATAAGACACAGATATGAAAATGTGCTCTGTGTTACATGAAATGATTTAGTTACAAATTATTAAATGTTTTTGAGTAGGGATCAGCCATAAACTGTTTCATATCTATAAAATTATCAATTATATATTAATATCCCATTATATATAAAATATAATAAATGAAATATGTGCAACATTAATAAGTAGGATTATGTGATTTTGTGTCGTTTTAATTTTATGTTGTTGATTACTTCTATTTATGTCACACAATTATTCATTTTAGTATAATTAATGACGAAGAAATTTTTCGTTATCATTTCATCGGCCTAAAATATTGCTTTATTTCATTTAGTTGAATACTTAATTGTAAAATATACAATTATTTATTCAATGATTATATAAATTATAATATAATATTCTAGAAATTTTGTTCTCAATTAAAATAATTATAAAGCTCTATCATCTATCAATCTAAAGTTACATATGAAATAATGAAATTTATATTTCTACCCACTTCTACTATCAGACCCAACAGATATGTTCTTGTCTTAATTGAATGTCTCGTCTTGTCTTCACTATGAAATAAATTTGAATTTGCAGAATTAATAAAAAAAAAAATTTAAAATCATAGTATTTATTACTGTAATGATTAATATCGTAGTTAAGTTTTCTTGAATTGTCTACTGTTCTGTGCAACTTCCTTATTTTTTTTCCTACCAATAATAAACACAACAGAAAAAAAGGGATTTTATTCCGTCCATTCACGCGTGATGCGGTGACGGGAGAAATGTTTTTATAAAATATTATGAAAACAAAATACAGCCTACGTTACTCAGGGGTAATATAACATTCTAATGATGAGAGAATTTTTGAAATTGGTCCACTATTTTTCGAGTATATTTAGTCCAAACATACAAAAATTACCTTTTTATAATTTTTATTTATTCACATGATCTAGTGCAACTGGTGATCTATAACTGACAATAAATAACAAACATTATATTTTCAGGAATTAGAGGTAGAAAGAGAAAAATGCGCGCAACAGGAGAAAGAGTTGGAGGAACTTAGATCTCAAATAGAGAGACACAACCGAGTGTCTAAACTACTTATGGAGGAGGTCACGGGTCTCAAGGACAATGCTGACAAGGACAGACAAATGGCCGAGACGTACGTATATATAAATGCATGGATTTATTAACGTGATGAATTAATGTGAAAAAATATTGCCCTTAGTTTTTTTTTATTAGCCCAGTGTTATAAAGTAGTATTTCGTACGTCTATTTTCATTTATAGTCATGTATTTATTGCCCTGCAATGCCACACATTACAATATTTGACAAGATTTTTAAACCCATTTAATATTATTAACCTGCACAATTTTTTATTTTTGTTATTTGTTAAGTATTTGCTCTAAAAATTCAAAGTAACATTAACTTCAAAAACCCGCCAAAATCCTTCTCTAAGCAAGATGGCGGCGCACCATCATCTATGTCGTACCATCAATGTAAACACGAAACCAAACGTGCCATTTATTACGTGTTAATTATCATTCTCAAATTAAAGATAAATGAAAGTGTGTCTAATGCGTCACCGTTATATGTCAAATAAACTGTACATTGTAACATGGAAAATAAATAAATTATTGACTATTATTTTACTCCAAAAACTTTTAAAGGCCTTGCTTTTATTCCGTTAATTTTCAATAACACTTTCATTTTCATTATGTTAAAAAGCCTATTCGCTATATAATGGTTTTGGTGGTAATGTACCTAACTGAGAATGGAACGCACTGTTACAACAATAAAATTTGTATGTAGGTAGGATGATATGACACCCCCCTTTATCATTATTATATATAATTACTAGCAGACTTGGCCCAGCGTTGCTGTGGCTAAGGTTTTTGGTATATTACATAGTAGAGAGTATCCGTCTGGTCCCCGTGGGGAATTAGACCACAACCCCTGAAATGTACAACTTTAAATGTTAAAATGGGGGAGGCCTTTGCCAGTGGGCACACAGAATCAGCTATCATAGACAACAAAAACAATACCTATAATGTATATATTGATTCTGATATAAGGCTATAAATAAATAAATAACATAGTAGAAAACTATTCAAAGGAAATTTATGTGAAAGGTAGATAGCTTATGTGAAACGTTGGTACTTTTAACATAGCGCCATCTGTTAGAATTGTATCAAATAATAAACAAATATTTGCAATAAAATAATATTGCGGGTATAAATTGAGATGTAAGCTATCCTATCTTTTAAGTTAGATCAAACTGCACACGGTGTGCAAATTTGATTGATATCGGTTCTGTAGTCCATCGCAGACAAACAACGTGATACGTGATTTATATATATTAGGATAATAAATATCTACATAATACCTAGCCTATTATCTAGCTAAGTCAAGTGCTTGATAGGAGACACTAAAGTATTAAGTTTAACAAATTTAATACTTTACAGCTTAGTGTCGCTAAGTTATTAAATTAAACAAATTTAATAACTTAACGGTTGACATTGACATGTTCGCTTGGAGTGTGGTGACAGCAAGGAGAGCTTTGGTACAAAATTATTTTAACCAGGATGAATGAAATGTATTGATTTCATTTTCATTTTATTTGTCAACAAATTAAATTCTGTTTTCTTTTTATATTTATTGTTTAACACTAAAAAATTTTGAAATGTTTAGGTACCTTCTTGTTATATATATATATATAAAATTAACTATTTGTGAAGATTGGTAATTGGCCCATATTGTTATGTATATATTCATCTATTTTTGTATTGTGCTGTGAATCTTCCGAATAAATAAATAAATAAATAAATAAATAAAATTAACAAGTCAACTGCCTCTGATAAGAATGAAAGTCACTCAACCATGTCTAGTATATTATAATTCTTTGCTTACATTAAATAGATGATGGTACATCTTTTTTCTCTCTCTCTTTCTCAGAACGTTGTGTGTGTTGAATAATATTGAGACAGTTCATAAAAATCATCATAGATTTTATATTGCAAAATTTTCGTTTCTTTAGCATTATTTTAACTTATTTGTTAAACCTATTTTTCAATAAATTAAAATCAAAATGAATCCAATAGTAAAATACATACTTTGTTTTATATCTTGTAACATGTGGATATCTTTTTAATTTCAGTTACAAATCAGAAGCACGCGATGCCAAAAAACGTGCAACAGTACTGGCTCACCAGAGCGCATTGCTGATGGGCGAATTAGATCTGGATGAACGCCTGGGGCTGCTTTTAGGTGAAGTGGATAGTCTTAGAGACGCTTTGGAACAGCAGAGTAACAGGCATAGGGATCATGTTCAGCAGTTGCAGGTTAGTTCTTACTTATAATGCTTGTCTTTTTTTAAATTTTTTATAACACAGGGGGCAAACGGTCAGGGCTAACCTGATGTTAAGTGATACCTCCGCCCATGGACACTCTCAAGGGAGGGCTCGCGAGTGCGTTGCCGGCCGAATTGGTACGCTCTTTTCTTGAAGGACCCTAAGTCGAATTGGTTCGGAAATACTTCAGTGGGCAGCTGGGTCCACAAAGTTTTGGAACGCAACTCTCTTCATGGTTTCCAAACACTCAATTTCCGGCTAAGTATTTTGCGGGTAGTAATCTCCAAGAGTCTTCGAGTTTATAGTTGTCACTATGAGGAATGTCGATTTTATAAATACTATTATTTAATTCTACCTTTTTTTCAGCTACAATTAACTGAAAAGCATGAAGATACAGACATACTACTATGGGAAGAGAAAATAAGACTGGCGGAGGAAGATGCACAGAAAGCGTTGGAAAGAGCAGAAAGAGCCGAGAAGAAATTGGCGGAACTTGATAAGAGAGCTAAGGGTGAACCGAGATCTGCGCTTAAAAGCCGTATTAGCTACTTCGAAAGTGGCGGGAATGAGAGGATTAAGAAAGAGATCAAGGAAGAAGGTAGGTCCCTCTAATTTATACTCCAGAACTAGATGAGATTTCAGTATCTTTTTATTTTCTGATAAAAAAAATCTTAACAAAGTAGGTCATAGTGAGCCTTTTATGCCTGACACACGCCATGGACTTGTGGGAAGGGGGAGTGTTAAAGACACACATGCACAGAACAGTCCATTGGTGCACCGACGTGATTAGAACACATGACCTCAGGGTGTAGAACCGCTCGCTTAAGGCAAAAGGCCAACATTGCTCAATCAAAAATCAAAATCATTTATTCATATAAAACTAGGTAACAAAATGTACACTTAGGAAGGTCTAAAAAGAAATGCTTCTAATTTTAGATTTACTGCCAGTTCTCAAATCAAGGGCGTAGAAAGAGAACTGGCAATAAACTCTCCGCCACTCTTTTTTTATTGCTTATAAAACTAATTTATAAATAAGTACCACAATGTTTAGAGGGTATTTCCTAATCGCAAGAGGGTAGCATTAAGTATTGGGTTTGTTACCATGGTTACGATCTAATTTTCATATAAATAATACTTAATGGTAAAAATACCACACTGTAATTCATATAATTAAAAATGCATTCCAGAACCAACGCTGACACAAAGTCCTGCCCCCTCAACCCCAGCTCCCATAACTCTAGCCTTAATAACTAAAGCCCCGGTTCCAACTCCCCCAGCATCACCAATCCCACCAGAAATTCCCATAGCCACAATTCCCATTGCCCCACCGCCCCCACCAGTTATGCCCCCACCACCGCCTCCGCCGCCCCCGCCCCCAGTGGCCTTTGAACCCGTGGGTGATATGGATATGGCAAAGATGCTTGCAAGCAAATCAGGCACGTTGAAGAAGACGAAACAAAATGGTGGTATGTTCTTTAGTTGAATCTTCATTTTATAATATTTGATGGTTGAAATTTTAATATCGAAATACATTGTTGCGATCAAATACAAGTCCCGTATTCTAGAGCGTAAATCAACTGAAAGTTAGTTTCAGGAGCTGTCAAATCACTTTTTCTGTGTGAAGTTATATTTGTGCAATAAAATATGAACCTTAGTTTACGAACAAGTTTAGCATTCATTAAGAAAATAAGTAACGAAATTATATATAATGCTTATCGTGGATATAAATGCCGCACTTAAATTTTAATAAATACAGTATAAACGCCATGTAACATCACTCGATTTAACGAAAAATTCCCTAAAGCGTCGAAAGCAATTGACTTTGTTTAGCTTGTCTATTAAACAATGATACACTCTACATAGCATCAATAGTAGTAAAAAGTACCTTTTAAGTTGCTAAAATTAATAAAAACTGCGCAGCTGTGTACATTTTATTATCCTAGCCCGCAATAAACACCATGCATACCGAACTTCATTCTTTTGTTTACAAATTGGGATTGCTTGCACGTGTACTGTTTTTGACCATCACTAATAGGTATGTAGGCGTCATGGATTATTATGTATACGCTATCATTTTTCTCAGACCTCAGTTGACTAAACGTAATAGTGTTCAAATAAGATTCTTTTTCTTTTTCCGATTTTTCTTGTCTCCATTTAACTACACCTCTCTATAAGGCCATAAAATGCACAGTCCCTTCAGTGTCGTTATATAGAGTTTACATTGTATTTTGAAATTAATAAAAAAATGGTGTCCCCCAGTTATGAAATCATTTGTTAATCATATCTGTAATTATAAAAAGATTAATATAAATAAAACATTAATAAAATATAAATAAATATTTTCAGGCGGGGCAATAGACGCGATAGTTGACCAAATAAAGGGAGGCAAATTCCAGCTGAAGTCCACAGATCACGCAGTTGAGAAGAAACCCAAGGACGAACAACCTGAGGCTGTCAAAGAAATGCTACAGATATTAGGAACGCTGCGCAAGCGACGCGGACATAGGCCTAGCCTGATCACAGAAAATACGTGAGGGCTTTGTTATCTTGAAATCTTGATAAATATCGTGATATTGAAGTGCCTATATTGGTGTTTTTTTAATAGAAAATGTGAATATTGAACATGCTGTTGCTAAATGTAAGCATTTATAAGATACTTTAATTAATTTTTACTTTAAAATATATATTATACAACTTGACGCTTGAGGTATGTTATAGTTAAATAAATGTATAGTTTGATAAAGTATTTAACTGTTTTGCCAATTACATCTGTATTTGTATGAAAAATATTGTTTTATCCAAACAAGCTTACCACGTACATTCAATTAATA
The DNA here is from genome assembly GCA_028984075.1 of Pieris mannii. Taxonomy (NCBI): domain Eukaryota; kingdom Metazoa; phylum Arthropoda; class Insecta; order Lepidoptera; family Pieridae; genus Pieris; species Pieris mannii. Next base: position 7,923,996 of record CM054777.1, read on the forward strand.
TCAATATTAAAGTAAAGTAAGAAAAAAATTGGGTTCCTTCGTCGTTGATATTTTATATAAAACCTCTTTGACGGTATTGATAATGCACGAAATGTCGAGTTGTGTAAATTATACACATTTTCTTATTATTAAGTAATTTCAATATCTCTTTAATCTTTGAAATGACAAGATTTATTTTACATAGATATTTACCGATTTAATAATTTACAAATTTCTTGATAGAATACTAATAGTTATATTTTATTATATTTATATACTATTTAAAGTATGGAATCAATCTTGTAGTTAATTAAGACGATATTTGTGGGTAGTTTAACATTTTGGTAAATTTTACAAGTTTCTCAAAACGTAACATTTGTTACGTTGCGATTTTTGATCGTAGTACAGTTGTTTATATATAGTAATCGGATGTAAATTAGAGACAACCTCTAGTACAGTTTGAGTGTAACTTAAAAACCGCTTCTGAGGGCGGAATATGACTCCCTTATGTCTAAATCCAACACATTTTTGATTTACGGGACGTCAGATTATGTTTATATAGAAAAAGTGGTTTGACAGCTCTTGAAACTAGATTTAAGTTTGTGATACAAGCGTTAGTGCTAAGTCTCCTTTTTGAATACCCTACCGCTCCAAACTTGGAGTTCGCGCTAAGAGTTGTCTTAGCTTAAGCATGTAAGGCGAATCCGAGTTCATATCAAAACCTATAGAGGCTTTTAAAAACGAATTATACTTGGAAGTATTATTATGGAAATGTCATCAAAATTGGATGTACTAAAGCTATGTTAAATGTGAAATTTATACTCTTATATCTTTCAATTGAAACTAGTTAGTAAATATACAGTAATACTTCTAGTTTTTCGAATATTTTAATATCTTTAAAATATTGACTATTATGTACGAATATAATATATATGCGATAGTATATTTTATCAAAATTTGAGATATTACTGTATAAATAGTACATAGTACAATAATTATTTTATAATTGTCTGTTTATAGTGTTCCTTATATTTAATTAAAATGAGTCTATGGCGTTCTGCCAGTTATAATTGCCATTTTTGTATGTTTATAATTAGAATATAAAATTCAAATATAGATAATTTTTAGGTTATAGTGATTATAGAGCTTATAGAAATATAGATTAACAGTGCCTTAAATTGTGTTCATAAATGAAGACACTTAAGACAACCATAGATAAGGCAAAACAATTTATGAAGTTGTTTATATCATAAACTAGCATTATGTATCTATGGTCTTCTATTTACAAATATTGCACTTGACAAGTTACCGTTTGGTGCCATCGACTTCCATATGAAGCATTTATTTTAAGAATTATTATTCAATAAACGTTTATTTAATTACTACATTATTTTATTTATTAAAACATTACCGCGACATTGTCGAATCTGTCTATTATTAGACTACGAGTATATGGAAATTTACGATATTACAAGAACTAAGAAAGAAACAAGGCACGGTTGTCGTTGCGTGAGCCTCCGATAGCATGCCTTTTTCCACGAAACTCTTCGTTAAATGGTCCAGAACATTCTATCAAAAAACATATTGGCGGTCTTGTTTGCCAAAAGAAGTATTGACAATAAATATAAATACTTTAGTGTCTTATATATGTATTTTTATTATTATTTACAACAATACTAAATTACTAATGCATACAAGGTAAAAAGGAATAAATTTTGATGTAAAGTAACCTTCACTGAGTGTCCCATACTCCGTGGTGAGATTCTCGGATCGTCAACGTAATCTCTGTAATTTAATATTTAATGATTTTACCTTTGAAAAACGTCTAAACATGTCTATGTCAAATGTAATCTTATCTACGCCATTAAACAATCTTAGCTCATGAATTCGAATGGCATCAAATATATAAAAAAAATTACAGCGCCCAGACGACGACATATTACTTTTGTCAAATATTTGGTACATTTACTGGTTGTAAAAACTAAATGTATATCAATCCGTATGGCAAAGTTTAGGCCAGAAGAGATGAAAATTCTCAAATCATCAACATCAAGTCTGAAGCTCAATGTACCCAACTCATGAATGCGCAATGACTAGTTATTAATGTCATAATAATATGTAAGTTGTCGCCTTGTCAATCTGAATTTCAGCTTAACTCTTTGTACACTTACTTAATTATAAGATTTTTTGATTTATGTAACACACATTCACACACACCATACTACACCGATTTACCCACACACAAACTCTATTACACACGCGCCCATTTTCTCTATACCAACTCTATAAAATCAGTAATAATAATAACTAACTACTATTTACAGCTTAACTACTCTGAAATTCTTAACAAAAAGTCATCTTTGTTAAAGACTGCAGACTGTTTATCACTCAAATATGGCTCTTAACACGATAGCTGACCTAGATAACATGGAAATAGCGTCTGGAATTAAATGCGATCCAGAAGAAATATGTAGCTACCTCCCAATTAAAAAACATGACATAACAATTATTTCCCAAAACATAGTAAGTGTGTACAGCAAAATGGATGACCTTAAAATAACTTTAGCATCTATTGATTTTAGACCAGATTTGATAATTTTAACAGAATGCAGACTACAAAAAGACAAGCCAATTCCACATCTTGACAATTATTATTCGCATTTTACCAATGATCAACTTAATCAAAATGATGGAGTTGTAGCTTTCATAAATGACATACATAGAGCTAATACTAAAGAAATCAAGCTTTGTGATGCGTCGTGCCTTCAAATTGATCTACAGGACCACATTGTACTTGGCATTTACAGGTCTCCATCAACTACTAATGTTATTCCTTTTGTAAATTCGCTGTGTTCACACTTAGAAACTATTAAAAGCCACAAAAATATCACAATAACTGGAGACATTAATATGAATCTAATAGTCACTGAAAATGAAACAGCTCTTAAAAGGAAAAACAGACACTACTACCTCAATATGTTAGTGTCTTTAGGTATTATGCCTGGACACATGTTGCCGACGAGGCTACATAACTGTTTAGACCACTTTATGATAAAGTTAGATAGGAGTACAACTATTGCACGAATTGCTGTCGTAAACACCACTATTACCGACCACGCCATGATTGTTATGCTCCTGTCAAATCTTAAGACTAGTTCTAATGTGTCCAAATATGCTACAAAAACTGACTACAATAAAGCTCTACTTAGTTAAGCCGAGAAAAACTTATCTGAGCTAATGTTCTGTAATGACCCACATTTACTCATTGACCTTCTCATAAATGCTGTATCTGAGTCTTTACAAGCAAACACTAAAACTATAACTATTCCAAATAGCAAAAGAACCATAAAACCGTGGATAACTCCAGGTTTACTACGCTGCATACGAAATAGAAATAACCAACAAAAACAGTTAAGAAATGATCCTGATAATGATGTCTTAAAAATTACTTACAGACGCTATCGTAATTACTGCAATAATCTTATTAAAAAAATCAAAAGATCATATGAAAGACGACTTTTAGAAATTTCTGCTAAAAACTCAAAAAGTCTTTGGAAAACTATAAATAGTATTACTTACTCTAAACTACCCAAAACCGATAACACACAATTACTAAGCTTAAACAAACAACTTCACAGTCTTTAAATTTTGTCAATGAATATTTTTCTAACATTGGAAGTGACTTAGCCAACCAAATAACAACACCACCTATACCTAACACATTAAGTGCTGATTATTTAAATTTAAAAAATAGACTACCGGACTCTTTTGCTCTATTAGATACGGATTTTGAAGAAACAGAGTTAACGATAATGAATTTAAAGAGTACAAGTGCTTCAGGTTATGATGCTATTCCCACTAGCTTTATAAAACTTGCTAAAAATGAATTAGTTCCTGTGCTGACTCATTTTATAAATCTTTGTATTAATCAAGGTGTATTTCCCATTGCCTTGAAAAAGGCTATTGTGACACCAGTTTACAAGGGAGGGGACAGAGACGATGTTGGCACCTTTAGACCAATATCAGTACTTACAGTTTTTGCTAAAATATTAGAAAAAATTATCAATAAAAGACTGATCAACTATCTTAATAAATTCAACATCATATCTGACCATCAGTTTGGATTTAGACAAAACAAATCAACGGAAGACGCTGTTCTAGCTCTAAGTACATTAATTGTTGAACAACTTGACAAAGGAAACAAATGTCTCACAGCTTTCCTAGATTTAAAAAAGGCGTTTGACACCGTGTCTGTCCCGATTCTTGTAAAAAAACTGGAACACATAGGTATAAGAGGTATACCTCTAGCTCTTTTTAAAGATTATTTATCTGATAGGCAACAGTGTGTCAAAGTAGATAATAAGGTGAGTCAGTATTGTAACGTATCTTTTGGAGTGCCCCAAGGAAGCGTACTTGGGCCTACACTGTTTCTTATCTATATTAACGATTTACTAATGTCTCAACTTAAAAATGCAAACTGTTTCTCATATGCGGATGATACCGCTATAGTTTTTACGGGTAAGACTTGGAAATTTATAGTTAGCGACACTCAAGCAGGACTCTCTCATGTTGATCTTTGGTTAAGCTCAATCTACTGACCCTAAACACGCAAAAGACGAAGTATTTATGCCATACTATAAATAAATCCACTCAACCTCCTCCAGACCTAAAAATATACATACATAAATATAGCTGTCAATCCCTGGAAGATAATTGCTCTTGTCCCACAATTGAAAAAGTTTTCTCTATAAAATATCTTGGTATACACTTAGATCAGCACCTAACGTGGTATGTACATCTTGAGGCAATAGGTAATAGAGTAAGGAAACTTATCTGGATCTTTAAAAACCTACGGCACGTGGCATCCAAGCTTCTGCTAAATTCAATTTACTTGGCTCTTGCGCAATCAATCATAATTTATTGTATTACGGTATGGGGCAGTGCCGCAAAAACCAAGTTTTTGGATGTAGAAAGATCACAGAGGGCTCTTCTAAAAGTTGCCTACTTTAAACCTAGATTGTACTCCACTGAGCAATTGTATAAAGATTGTGACTTGTTGTCGATTAGAAAACTATATGTTCTTCATGCAACACTCAGAAAACATAGATCCATTATTCCTGATCCCGCCCATCTTTTGAAAAGAAGAAAAAATGCAGTTGTCATGTTGACCAGTTTTTCGACCAGTTTTGCTGGGCGTCAATATAAAAGACAAACAGAACATCTGTATAAAATAATAAATGAAAAGCTTAATATCTACATGCTAAATAAACATGAAGTTAAACATAAAATAACTGAATGGTTGAAGTCATTAAATTATGCTGAAACTGAAAATCTTTTAATTTACCCTGAATAAAGCTACACGCACCGCACTGTTACCTACACACACACACACACAAATACACACACACACACACACACACACACACACACACTCACCACACATTTCTTGTAGTTTGCTTATAAATATAACTTTTCCTCTTTATTCTATCTAAAAGTGTTATATCCAATTACCATTTAATGTACCTACTAAATATCTAGTATTTAAGTATTTTTGCATGTAAACCTGCCTAATATTTTACGATAGCATATACCTATGGTACGAAAATCTTTTTGTTACGGAAGAGCATGGCCTCCTAACACAGGTGTTTTTACACTTAATAGAAGGTCGCAACCATAAAATGTTTTTTGTACCGTTTTTGTTAAAGAAATAAAATATTTTTCATTTTCATTTTCATTTTCATCCTGAATTTAAGCTCATACAAGTGGCGGTCAGATTTCTGTATGATCTTGATTATTAAAAAAAAATATTTTTTGAATAAACTCAAGTCGGAGTTCTTTCTCTAATTTTTACTGTCTTGTATACAAGTACCGGGTTCCTCAAGATATGTATACCATCACCAGCCAAGATTTAACCATACCTCTCCAGTGTCACTCATTGGTCTAAACTACGTTTGTTTCCAAATATCTACATTAAAATACTTCAGTGGTGTTAAATATTTACACGCAAATTTGTTTCATTCAGCGTCTGTTTTACTGGTCTCATTATTTTTTTACATAATCGTTGAATATTTCCACAGCTTTTGGGAAGAATTTCAACCTCGTGTAATATTAATTCAAATCCAAGTTGGTTTAAACTAAGGATATAATTTGTGAATACATTTTGCTTTTATTCGACTATAAAAACATATAATACTCGTTTAAAAGGTGACGGTTTTGATTGGCATCATTTAAATCAAAAATAATTCAAACAATTTATTTATTACACACAATAGTTATAAATAATTATAAATAAATTCACTAATCACTTGATCAACTACACACAACCTTTGATGGACGGAATCACATTTTTTACATAAAAAAATAAGTACACCAAAAATATAGACAATTAAAAAAAATACAAATCAAAATAATTATGACAAATGTTTATAAAGAACGCATTATATGTAGTTTAAGTAAATATCTCTTTCTAATCTGATACATTTTTCTCATTTATTAATAAAATATATGAATGAAATTTAGATACAATGCTCCAAAAATGAGATATTTAATTCTTTATAAGTAATAATAATAATAAAATTGAAAAAACATTGGTTATTTAACTGATCCTGCTTTTAGTACGTTTCTAAATAATCTAAGAATTGGTCTTAATAAAATGATTTTAAACGATGACTTGATATATTATGTATCGCATATAGTGAAGACATGAAGATCGGCTTTTCTCTCCAAGCAGCAGATTCGATGCTGACAAAAAAAAATATTTTGGAAAGAAAATCTGTATGCATCTAAAATACGTGTATAGCGTGTATTTACGATCTAAGTTTTGCAAGCTTTAATGACATTATAAATACTAATACAATACATAAGCCGTTATTTATTTACTTCAGATTTAATTGTTTTTGGTGTTTTTTGTATCAAATTTGGTGAATATCGTGATTATTGTATTGAATATCACCACCAAATAATTTTAATAGGCACGAACAACTAAAGGGATTGCATTTTTTCTTTTCGCATTTGCCTACGAATTTTGAAAAATCCAGTGGGAAAGGATATTTTTTTAAAACATTTTCTTCTAATTATTTTTTTTAACTACAAAAAAAGCGATACAAATTACACAAAGTGCTCACAATTAAATATGTTTTTATAAGCAATAGCACTACTGTAGTGACATTTATACAGTGATACAATTAATACAGCCATTAACAAAATATTTTTAAAATTTGTGAACTTAAATTATGGAAATTTGAACACTTTAAAAATAAATATTTTGTTAATATGAATAGTAATTAGTGTAGTTAATCGCTAATTAGTATCAATTTTTACACATCCTTAAACAACAATAATAATGCGGTCCTAAATTTCCGAGAAATGAAATTTTGTTTTACGATGAAACTCGCTTTCATTTACTTTACCTCACTTCTTCTCTATCTTCACTATCATTCTATATTTCTATATTAAGTGCCCATAATGTGCATTTCATTCAAAGATATATTGATAGGCTATTTTTTTACGTTTTTATAGAGATAACAGAAAAATCTTTACAATTATATATTCAACTAGTATTTTTTAACGGAGAGCCTAAATTAATCAAACAATTTTTTGATACCTTGAGTGTAACACAAAAGAATAGTTAATTATGATTTATAGTACGTTTAATCTATAATTACGGGGTCGATGTAATAATACTTAATATCTTACTGCGAATATTCCCTCAGTTTGTCAACAACGAGCGCCTGGTTCTGCTGTATCCAGGCTATGTTCACTCGTGCGCGCTCTATACCTTGAGACACGGCCAGCTTCGCATCATCAAGGTATTCGGAGTTCTGTTCGTACCATTTCAGGAACTGAAAAAAAAAACAATAGATGCACACAAAAAAAATAATTAAAAGTGGTCGCTTTTCTACCGTTGCAAAGAGAATTTTCTCTTTAAATACCGTAAGTTTTTTAATCCAATTTCGTATTGAACTGGATAATATACTTCGGTAAAAGTTCCACACATTTATCTATATTTCTACACACAAATGGTAAATTGGTCTCTAGAATTGGAATTAAGGAATTGGTAATTTTTTAAAACAATTTTTTTTGTATATATACGGTAGAAATTTACTGTAGTAAGTTCATTTAGAAAAACACGAACGTAATAAAAATCATATCCGTATTCAATTTCTCTCTATGAGTCTGCAACGAATCTGTCAGAGTCACGGTGATTGTTGCTAGGGCTTATCATAACAATAAGAGACCTTGTCCATTTGTCATTATATAGGAAAATATATAAGAGTGAACTTTCTATGAACCTTAATGGTTGCTTAAGTGTAGCTTCTGAATGTCAAATATACCGTCACATTAGACGTTTCTATTATCATTGATACACACTCTAGCCTTACTCTGTGGTTCCAACCTCACGTAGAAAAATCCATTGGTGAGCCGTGACCTACGTGGGCCAATAGACAAATACTGCTCATAGATTATAGAGTAGTTATTAAAAGGAGTATTAAGAATATCCGTAGCGCTAATTATCACGCAACACAGCCGAGTTAGGTATTACATAGTTAAATGTATTTAATATTTTTTATACATTTCTTTGTTTGTAAATGTAACCTCTTTGTATATATTATGGAATATCTCGGTCCACATATTTTAATATAATTGATATTGTTATATATAATTTATATTAGCTGTAGGATTACGAAATAAATACCTCGTCAAGTTCCCGCTGCGTAGTAAACTGGTTGAGTAAAGTTTTAATAATGTAGCCCAAACGACGTCCCTGACCGTTAAATCTGAAAAGATATTAATTAATTTAAAAAAATACTTTCAACCTCTTTCATCTGTATCTGTGGCAGGATTTCTGAATCTGTTTCGTAATCATTTCTTATAGCCAAGCAGGTGATCAACATTCTGCCTGACACACCGTCGACTTTTTGGGTCTAAGGCATGCCGCTTCCCTTACGTTGTTTTCCTTCAAGAGTGATAAATGCGTACATAGACAGAAATTCCATCGGCGGACAGCCAGGGATCGAACCCACGACCCCAGAGATAAGAGTCGCACTTTGAAACCACTAGCAGTGTTGCTGCGCAAAAGTATTATAAGTACGCTGAGAACAACAAAACATACTCAATAGTGGTTTATTTATTTATTGATGGAAGACTATTTCTACTAAGCACTAATATTTTAACAATGGTTTATATGAACTGTGTACGTTTAAATAAATAAAAAATCGGTTGACTGTAAAGTCGTTTAATTGACAATAGTTAAACGTGACAACGTCATAAGAAAATACTGATGAAATGGTTGCATTTTTCAAAAGAAATTATTAATTTTATTTGTTTGATAGATATTTCCTATGCATTTTTGCCGAACGCAGAGGTGAGAGGAGTGTCTCTTTGTCGCTCGTTCCGCGCTCTCGCTTTCACTTCAAGCCTTAAATGGAACGCCTCAGAGCAAGGTAACGCCGCATGAGTCATGTTTTTTTGTGAGTGCTGCCGGCTCCACGGAATTATAAGACGAAAATGTAATAATAGAATAAGTAGTATTATTGAACACTTTCTTATGTCAAATATCCTTATTGGTAAATACGGTAAGTCTTAATTTACGCTGATTATGTTCCATGATATCTCTGTAAAGACACATGTATTTAAAAAAATAGTAAGTAGGTAGGTAATATAAACTTACGCCTTGTAAATATCCTCAATGCGTGAATATAAGAACTCCTTTCCATAGTAATAGCCAAGGTCTGATGAAATCACAGCTGTGATTACCGAAGCAGAGTCCTGGCGACGCACATCCGAACCATCAGTAATCGACCACTCCAAGTATCTGCAATAAGATATTTAATAAGATTAATACCGATAAATTTTTTTTGAACCGATTTGACTTTTACGAAAAGAGCGTACCAATTCTTAAAAGGTTGCGACGCCAACTATGTCTATGGGCGGTGTCAATGGGCAGCGGTGTCACCAGATGAGCCTACTGCCCATTTGCCCCGTTGTATACTATGTAATACGGGTTTTATTTATTTTAATATATCGTTTAATTGAAATAAAAACAATATTTAAGAACGCCTACCGACACATACCGTAAACTAATATGGACGAGTCAAATGATTGGAGACAAGAAGCGAAAATGGAACAAAATCTTAACGGAGTGGTACACACAAAGTGGGACAGGAAAGAGAGGCAGGCAAAAAATAATATAAATATTTATCAAGTTTGTCGAAGACCAAGCTGTAAATAAAGAACCGTTTGTCGATTGATATTAAGTATAGATAGAGAAGAAAAATTATATTACTTTAGGCATACCTTACATTTAGCATGTAAGTTAAACAGTATTTAATGCTTTTATATATATCAAGTAAATAAACCCACTGTGCAAGAATCCAAATTTCTCTGGAGCAGGACAATGCGCGGAGTAATTGATCTTTGGCGGCCGCGACATTCGTACGCCGGCGACGCTCCAACGCAAATCGCCAGTGGCGTACGGATCCACGCTCTATCGCCACGCAGTACACAGTCGAACGGAGATCTAAAGGAATGCTGCGAACAAATGTCAAACATGTAAAAAACAATCTTAAAATCTGTATAAGTTTATTCAATTGATAAATAAAAAATATTCATAGGTACATTGCCACAGATAATAGAGGTTTTTTTTTAATTTCACTTTTTATTCTATATATATATACAAAATCGCAAAATTTCTAGCTAAGCTGAAACTCGGCTGGACTCATCGATTTTTTTATTATATCTTTTTAATATATTTAAAGTATATATGTTTATAAATATGTAAAACGATGCGTTGTAGAAGAGCTATTCTCGTTCTATTGCCTCAATTTGCATCTGTTTGCTTTTTTATAAATAAACCTTCAGATGATCACCGCGTAGATGGCGCTAGAAGTTGAATCGCTTAGCCGATTTTATACTTACGGGTTGTTTTCATCGGGATTCTTAGTATTCATCCACTGTTCAAACAATTGTAGGGCATTCTCTTCGCATCCTGGCACCTTCGCATGACACGCTGTTGAACTGGTTCTTACCTAAGTACGTTAAAATAATGATATTATTGCCTTAAATATTTTTTGGTAAAATTAAAATAATGTTTCAGGTAAAGTCCGCGACAGTGATTCAGAACATTTAATTCGTCAGTACGAATAACTCAGCGCTTGTTAACATTAAAAATTTAAGAATAAAATCCAAAGAGTCGGGGAAAACTAATCACTTTAATAAACCTTTTATATTTTTTCAATAAAAATATAAGGTGTACCCAGTGTACATAAATGAAATTTCCTGTGTGGAACTGGAGCAATTCATTGTTGTATGTCTATATTGTCCTCCATCAGCTGTCTATATTAATGTTGAAAATTAGAGGAGATATTGTGTAAATTAGTAAAGTGTAATAAAGGGCTAATTGTGTGCGGGGACTTCAATGTCAATTTACTTTGTCATTCTAATGCAAGTATACGCATACTTAGTCTTTTTCGGTCTTACAATTTAATAAATCAATTTCATTCACCGACAAGAATTACAGCCAGCACTGCAACTTGCATAGATAATATATATAGTGACATAGCCCCTTTGAATGTTTGTATTTTCAATAGGTTTAAATCTGATCACACTGGTCAATGGTTTGAATTCCAATTAAGGCAACAAAAACCATGTAACAAGAAAATTTTGATAACTCCTATTACAAATGACCGTTTGGGCAGATTTAGGGAAACATTGGTGTATAGAATGCCATTTCTGTGTGATAACTCATCCCCTAATAATTTATACAGTACTTTTTTTGGATCATTTATTGATGAATTCAAGAAAGTATTCACTCAAAAGACTTTATTGGTCTCTGAGAAAACAAGATTTTGTGACTGGGCAAATGAGGAGTTACATAGAAAAAGGTTAAAATTATATGAATTGTATGATGAAAAGAAATATAACACCAGTGAGGAATTTAGGGAATATGTTAGGTTGTTTTCTAATAATTTCAAAAAAGATTGCAAAATTGCAAAATCACAATATTTAAGTTCAAAAATAAAAAATAGCATGGATAAAGTAAAAGCTACCTGGAAAGTAATAAATGAGGAATCCGGTAAAGCGTCTGACAAACGAACCGAATATAAATTAAAAGTAAAAGGGAAATTAATAAAATTCGGACTCAGAGGTGGCTTCTACTTTTGAAGAGTTTTTTACAAATGTACCACTCAGTACCACCAAGTCCCTGGATTCTTCACCTGCTGCTGCGATGTCATTACTAGAAAAGTGTGTACCTAAATGTAATATTAAATTTCATTTTAAACATATAACTTGTAATGATATCGTTAAAACCTTTAAGCTTATAAATTAAAAAAAAAGTAAAGATATATGGGGTATGTCAACAGTCATTTTAAATTCCGTTATTGATGTAATAAGCTCTGAATTGTCTATTATTTTTAACAGATGTATCGATTGTGGAGTCTTTCCGGACGGAATGAAATTAAGTAAGATTACTCCATTGTTCAAGGCAGGTAGTGAGTCTGATCCGTCAAACTTCAGACCTGTTTCAGTGCTCCCCGCGTTGAGCAAAGTTTTTGAAAAGATAATGCTAGACCAACTTTCTTTACATTTTAATAAAAATAAACTCCTACATAATAAACAGTATGGTTTTACTAAGGGTCGCTCCACAATCGATGCCGGTGTGAGGTTGATTTCGGACATATTTAACGCCTGGGAAGAATCATATGATGGAGTCGGCGTCTTTTGTGACCTGTCGAAGGCCTTTGACTGTGTTCATCCGGATATACTAGTTGGAAAGCTTCAACACTATGGCGTTGATGGGAAAGCTTCCAGCCTGATGAATTCATATTTAAAGAGAAGGATCCAAAAAGTGCATATCAATGGAGTCACCTCTCCGGGTTCGCGGGTGTCAATCGGCGTCCCCCAAGGCTCGATTCTCGGGCCTTTCTTATTTCTGATCTACATAAACGACCTCCCATTCTTTGTCAACGAAGTTCATGAGATGGTATTGTTTGCTGATGACACTTCACTTTTATTTAAAGTGAATAGGAAAAATATATTATTGAACGATGTAAACAATTCCATCTCTCGTATAGTTAACTGGTTTAATGTGAATAACTTACTGCTTAATGAGAATAAAACAAAATGTATTAGATTTACAACTAATAACGTAAAGCGAGAAATTGGTAACCTGAAAGTCAAGGACAGTGAACTAAACTTTATTGACAAAACTGTTTTCCTAGGCATAACAATAGATAGTAAACTCCAGTGGGGCCCACACATAGAGATTCTTTCGAATAGGCTGAGCTCTGCAGCATATGCAGTAAAGAAAATCCGACAGCTTACTGATAAGGATACGGCTAAAATTGTGTACCATAGCTACTTTCACAGCGTTATGTCGTACGGTATTCTACTGTGGGGTGCTGCTGCAGAGGTTCAATCCATATTTGTGTTGCAGAAGCGGGCTGTTCGGGGTATTTGTTGTGTTTCCCCGAGGGAGTCGGTACGGAATAGATTTAAGGAACTAAATATTATGACATTATCCGGTCAATATATTCTTGAAGCCTTGTTGTATGTACAAAAAAAACTTAAACGATTTCAAAACAAATGGTGACTTTCACCAGTATAATACGCGTAATAGAACTAATTTGAGTGTGCGACCAACCAGGCTCCAGAAGATAAACCACTCCTTATATGGAAATTGTATTCGTTTTTACAACAAACTCCCAAGCGAAATTAGAGAACTGTCACTAAATAAATTCAAAGCCCTTGTTAAAAGTAAATTAATTAATAAAGCCTTTTATAAATGTGACGAATACTTAAATGACCCTAATCCTTGGGATTGATTTGCTCCAGTTCAAACAATTTGTATTAAAAAATTGGCGATTGAAAAGAGTGGCGGAAAGTTTCTTGCCAGTTCTTCTTACCCGCTCTACGCCCTTGACTTGCGAACTGGTTGTAAATGTAAATTTACAGTTAATTTAATTTGTTTTTCTTGACGTTCATAAGTGTACATGTTTACCTAAATGAATAATATTATGATTTGATTTGACATAGGTAGACACATAAATAAGCTGATCTTAAAATCTTAGTAATTATTGAAACAAATACTACGGCTAAATTCTTATTACGTAACAAGTCTAAATTTCCAGAAGCCATTAAAATTTATTCAGACTTAACTCCAGCTCAGCAAAAATATCTGCAAAATTTAAACGATGAACTAGTGCGACGTCAGGCTGCGGGAGATACTGACATCACTATTAAATACAGATCTGGAATACCCACTATTACCAAAATGTTTTCAAAAAACTCGAAGTAATAAACACAATCAAACATCTCAACACAGATACGAATACCTATGAAGTCTTAGAAAACCATAATCAGCTACAGCCGCACAAGTCACGCTTATCATTCTTATACCTTAATGCTAGGAGTATCCGAGTGAAAGGCAAATTTGATGAACTCAAATGCATTTTAAAAACAATTTCTAAAACTGTTCATATCGTACTCATAACAGAAACATGGATCACTAATGAAACTCAGGCCCAAGAGATGAATCTACCAAACTACACTCATTATTTCAATTATAGATCGGATTTTAGAGGTGGTGGAGTCTCAACTTATGTCCATAACAGTATAAGACATAGTTTGTCTGAGTCAACATATAAAGACGGCAACAACTACCTGTGGGTCAAATTAGACAGATATGCCACCGAAATTGGACTTGTATATAATCCTGGAGATACAAACTTCCTAAAGTTTTTAGAAGATCTTCGATCGCAACTAGGACAAAGAAAGAGGGCTGTAGTTTTCGGGGATTTTAAAATAGATTTAGTGAAAAAGAGTGATAAACAAACTAAGCAATATATGGATGTAATGGATGAGGCTGGATATAGCAATATAATCAAAATTCAGAAAAAATATTGTACACGTGACTCGAAAACACGAAAATCAATAATCGACCACGTATGTACAAATCTAAGAGATGACTATTTTCATATGGCATTTATTGAGACTGGAATGTCTGACCATAGGCAACTTTATATTGAATTAAAAAAATCCAAAGCCCCACAATTGATATATTCTGAATATGAAGCCATTGATTATTCAAGATTTTACAAATTATTCAAGACCTACAATTTAGATATAACAACACTTGATTATTCTCTACTGGAAGAGACCATTAAGGACTGTGTAAGGAAATGTAAACAAGTGAAGAAAAAGATACTTAATCCACCT
This sequence comes from Pieris mannii, assembly GCA_028984075.1. Classification (NCBI taxonomy): domain Eukaryota; kingdom Metazoa; phylum Arthropoda; class Insecta; order Lepidoptera; family Pieridae; genus Pieris; species Pieris mannii. The sequence goes on from CM054777.1 coordinate 7,939,191, forward strand.
CAGAAAGATTGGATAAATGGAGAAGCTATTAATGCAATTAATTATAGAAACCAATTATGGGCTGAACTGAAAAAAGATCCTACAAATATAGTTGTTCAAGCACAATATACTACTGCAAGAGACGAGGTCAAAAGAAAGATAAAGGAAACTAAAGATAATTACTTCTCCAACGAATTTGTTAAACACGCTAATAACCCAAAAAAAATGTGGAGTCTAATAAATAAATTGGCTAGTAACAAATTAAACAAAGATTGCACACCTTCAAAACTTATAATAGACACCAAAGAGTTAACTCAAACAACCGATATTTGTGCAGCATTTAATACATACTTTTCTACCATAGGGCTGAAACTAGCTAATGAAATACCAACACAATTTCACACTAATTTTACACTAGCACTTCCTCAAAGTCTTAATGCTGAATTATCTAACTTCAGTCCATGCACAACACTTGAAATAACAAATATAATAAAAACACTAGACACAAATTGCAGTACTGGAATAGATGGAATCAATACTAAAACCATAAAATGCATTATCAATGATCTCTCTGAATATCTCTCGGTCTGCTTTAATAAGCTGCTGCATAAAGGTGAATTTCCGGATTCTCTAAAGAAAGCCAAAGTTACTCCTATTTATAAATCAGGCAGTAAAACTGATCCCGGCAATTACAGACCAATATCCATTCTACCTTCAATCTCAAAAATATTAGAAAAAATTATTTATTCAAGACTTGATACTTACTTACAAACTAACAATTTTATTTTTAAACGCCAATATGGTTTTAGATCAAAAAGCAGCACTTTATCAGCCACAGCCGATCTTATCAGTCATATAAAGGAAAACATTGACTCTAAAAAAATGGCGCTGGGTGTCTTTATAGATTTGAAAAAAGCGTTTGATACCGTAAGCCACAATCTATTGCTTAAAAAATTAGATCGTATAGGAATAAAAGGTTGTGCGCTAAAATTATTCAAATCTTATCTATCAAACAGAACCCAGATAGTCAAAATAGGTAATGCTCAAAGCTCAGAAATACCAGTAACATGCGGCGTCCCACAAGGGTCTATACTAGGTCCACTGTTATTTTTAATATATATTAATAACATTCAAGAGCTCGGTTTACATGGCCAAATCACTCTCTACGCTGATGACACCTGCTTATTTTATTTCGGTATAAATATCCAGACTATGGTTGCTCGAGCTCAGTCAGACCTAAATTCCCTATATTCTTGGTTTCAACAAAATCTGCTAACCATAAATATCTCAAAAACATCTTATGTAATATTCAGAGCAAAAAATAAAATCATTCCTATCTTTCAACCGTTAAAAGTTCAAGACGTTGAAATCACTAACAAAAAATGGGAAAAATATCTGGGTCTTAGAATAGATACATATTTAAAGTGGAACTTTCATATATCACACATAATTACCAAACTAAAATCACTTATAGGCAGATTTTGGTCAATATCAAAATGTATTCCTCAATCCATACGTCATTTAATTTATAATTGTTTAGTCAAGCCACATTTCATATATCTAATTGAAATATGGGGTACGGCATGTAAAAACATAATTTCTAACTTACAAACACTACAAAATAAATTAATAAAATCATTATTTAGATACAATTTTTTAACACCGACTAATAAAATCTACCAAAAAACCAAAATTATGACAATTAAACAACTGTATGTATATAGCACCTGTATCTTGATAAAAAAAATTCTAAATAACTCTATCCATAGTTGCTTGTCGTTTAGAAAAGTCAAGTACGCAACGACACGCAATACTCGTCGAGCGAGTTTGCTTATCTTGCCGAAGCCGCGTACAAATTATTTGATGAAATCTATTAGGTATGAGGGTGTGCAATTATTTAATCAACTACCATCTCAAATTCGCAATATTGGAGTGTTTGACAAATTCAAAAGGGCATTAAAGATGCATGTTAGAATGAACATAGCTGACTAAAATTGTTACGGCTAATGGCGACGTGTATCTCGCTCGTATATAGTATAATATATACATATTAATATTAAGTTTCTCATGTAAATAAAATATTTCTGTATTTTTTTGTAATGAGAAATAAAGTTCTTTAAACATTATTTATATGGTAACGATAGTAACACGTTTTTAGTCAGTCTTTTATAAAAAGGCCCTAATTTAAGAAAATAGTATCGGATGGTTACCATACTTCTTGCGAAAAAAATCGTAACCATAGTCACAAACCATAAATATTTATATTTTACTAGAATAATCTTTCCACTTTCTTCTGATTATAAGTACATTTAGCTGAATAAACTGAGTATGACCGTACCTGCATTTTTACGCTATTCAAATCATCTCCATTCAATATCTTCTTGGCTGCAAGGCCACCAGACTTTTCGTATGTTCTTCTAATTAACTTCCTCATGAACTTCTGATATGCACCATAGTGAGGTGTACGTTTCAGCACATTTTCGATTTTCGAGAGCGCGTTGAGGCCCGTCATTAGGGGAAGATAGTCGTCTTCGTGTTGGAGATAACTTGCCAATCTTAAATAATAATTGGTAAAAAATACATTTTTAATATTCAATAATTCATTAAAATATTTTCAATTTAATTAGGATGTGTTGCCTGCGTACAAACTTCAACGTATTTGGCGCCTTTAAGAGACATTTGAGTGACAATCAATTATGGATTTGTGTGTTATTTGTTGACATTTGACAACAGTTGTAACATAAATAACCATAAGTTATAGAATCGTTAAAGTTCTTATAGTCAAGACTAGTGCAGTGCTTTATGCTACTCTCATCCCAGAGGTCGTATATGCGATCCTCCGATCGCTTTAGAGTAATTGGCAAATAGATTTTCTATCTGTTCTCTCCCACGCACAGTGAAGGAAAACATTGAGAGGAAACGGGCATACTCTAGAGGCTAGACCATAAATTGAAGGCTTGTGTCAAATAGAAGACTGATCACCTAGTCCAAAAAATAAAAATTATCAAAGAAAAAGATGCACGAAGTGAAGTCCATATAGTTTATAGCGCCAATTAATTAAAAGAAAATAGACTTGTTTTCTCGTGTTCGAATGCCTTCTATAATCTATTAATGAAATCTATCTTCAATTACTTTCGTGACAAAGTTGAGTAGGTCTCAGAGATGATGGGTTAGATTCTGGTGAATATTCTACTGATAACGTAAAAATATCCGTGAAAAAAAAATGTATCTTCATGTTAGCTTGACTGTGATGTTGTTAGCTATTACTTACTTTTAGCTGTTTGAATAAAAAAACCACCTTTATCCCATTCATACAGGATCGCCTCTTTAGAATTTATGTTAGTACAGATAAAGCTACTTCGTGGATTTAAAGTTTGTAAAGAGAGAAATACAGCATATAAAACTTACTGCAATGTAGTCGAATAATCCAATTTGTTGGTCCAGGCCAGTGCAAATGCATCAGACAGTAGCTGGACTCTTCCCAATACCGGCACTTGGGCGAATTTGTCACTAGTAAGAGTGGAGACCAGAAGTTGCCAGTTACGAGCATCATAGTTCACGCGATACGGGGCTACAAGAAACAGTAACTAGGTCAGGTAGCTGATTTAGGAAATCAGTTGCATTGTGTCATGTATGTTCCATATTTGTTTGTTTGTTTTTTTTAATATTTTAATTGTCAACACGTGTATGTCACTTCATGGCCGCTGATTTGAAATAAATGTTGCCGTTGATAGCAGTGTTCTATTAATAAAAAACATATAATAAGAAGAGCCAGTGTTGTGGGTCTAATGGTTCTCTGTGTGATGGTGGTGGTTTTCTTTATTATATTTTCTGTTTTTCTGGAACTGAGCCCGCTTCCGGTTCCGATTTAAATATACAAAGTAACTCATGGTAATGTGAAACAAAATACGAAGCGATGTCGCGTTCCTTTCGATTATGATTGGTCAACAGCATCTCTAGTAAAATAGGCGTTGACACGCGACATATTAGGTCAAATCAAGCACAATTTAACGCGCGGTTTCGTCTTTAGAATTACGTTTAGGTAACGATAGACAAACTATGGCCACATTCTGTGGAATTATTATCGGCTGATAGTGATGAATTATTGACGTCCGTATTATGTAACCAGACTATTTATAGAAATCGGCTACGAATCGTTGATATAAAAAGCAAAGAAATAAATAATAGAAAGCATAGAAAGTAGTATGTTGAATGCATTTTACAGCCATTTTCTAGAATCTAAGCGTTAATAAACTTGTTTTTATATTTCATTTTTTTATATTAAGTAGGATGCTGCATCACATGTTCTCACTTCGTTTGAGGTGTAATAGGGTACCAATATTTCGATTATAAAAATGAAAGGAGAATATATAATGCTGAATCCTACTAGAACGTATGAAAAGAATTAACCTATAACAAAATAACGGTATTGCCACAATATAAAAAAAATGAAAATAAAATTTTATTTTTATGAATGTATGTGATGGAAAGCCTCAATATTAAAATTATATGAACTAACCAATCATATTATAATTGAAGAGGACCCATTCATCAGGACTCGCGCCGTGCTCAAACCTGTGTTCCTTATCAACGCCCTCTTTGTCTGATAACCACTGAACATCTTGAGCCATGGTATCCCTCTCACATAGAACACTTAGAGGAACCCACCAAGCTGAGTTAGTACGGAAAGATCCTCCGAGAGATAAATACCGTTTCTGAAAAAAATGCGTATTATATTATATATCAAAAACGCCAATCTAGTATAGAGATGTCATTTATATGTTAAACTAGCCAACCCGGCTAACATCGTTTCGCCTAACGGTCTAATAATATCGTGTTAACTTTAGTTAAACTTAATTCAGGATTTCATTAAAATCGGAATTTATTGACCTAACACCAATTCTATGTAAAATGATGTGTTGTTATTTCAACAGATGCTGTTTGCATTAGTAAAATTAATTCGTTTATTTATTGTTATTCGATAACTTATCCTATATTTTATTAATTATTCTGCTATTTGAATCAAAGAATAATCCACCAAAAAAGAGATAACTAACACGACTTTGTTTTATATTTAGATATGATTAGCTCTGAAAATAATACTCATAAAAATCCCTAAAAGGCGTACGCTGAAACTATTGACAACAGAGCAAAGAGATGTCACAGTTTCTAGTCATCAATATCTACAAAGATGGCCGCGATAGCATATGTCTAACATAAAAAAAAGTCCATCTAGGCCCTAGAGAGTTTCTCGATAGCCAAAGTCTAGGCTGCAGAACATTATGCTACAACCGAATAATTGCTGGTGTAACCGCAGAGCATTCAAATAAGAAATATGTTGTTTAGTACCATACCTGCGATATGGCCAGTGACTTTTCAGAATAGTCCCTCTGGACTTCAAGTATCGGGTATCCGGTCTGTTTTGTCCACGTATCCATCACCTCTTTAACTGTGACATTAGCGGTAAGCCCTCCAGCCTTTTGGGCTTCTTGAGTCAGTTCCGCCCAGAGGTCGTCTTGTTCCGCGTTTCCATACGAGTGTTTTATTAGGTAGCTGGAATAATATAATAATAAAACGACTCCATAGATTTACAGATGAACAGAAACGTGGCGCTACAGTCCTTTACAGCCTTAGATTTATGTAACTGTTTCGTGATCATTTGTTTTTTAATAATGGTCAAGTGGTAGTGATAAGTGGTATAGGTGATCAGCCTTCTAGGCCTGACACACAACTATTTGAGTCTATGACGTCGCGATGTTTTCCTTCGCCTTAGGAGCCAGTGTTAAATCCGGAAACAAAAATTGTAATTGTATTGTATTCGTTCAACATATTTTTGGAAAAGGCATCATTAAACGGTTTCAGGTTTGGTTATACCCCTTTGGTGAAGGGACATTGTAGAGTAACCATTGTAAAGATAGGGAGGGTATGCCTTCTTGAAGACAGACTAAACATGATAGGAAGCCATGCGATAAGAACAAAGACTTAAAGGAAAAAATTGTCGAAGGTTCCATAAATGTGCGATAACGATAGAACACCTACTCAGTACAACTCATACCGAGAACGTTCTCGAATGTCGTTCCCTACATTACCAGGGATTTATTATTTCAATTAAATTTCGAATAAAGCTACGCCTTTACTATCCCCTCGTTACAATATTATAAAACGAAATACTTACTTATGAAGCGCCTTCCTGAACACTTCTTCACCTAAGAACATTGACATCATACGAATCAACGTCGATCCTTTCTTGTACGAGATCTCATCAAATATCTCTGATATACGTTTCGGGTTGTCAATTTCTACAGATACCTGAACAACAATAGTTTTTATTATTGAAGTTATAATTCTTTACGTTAGGGAGAAATTATGAGAGTAATTTTTTACGATACGACGCGCGCACACCGTCACAAAAAACCGACACGCTGAAGTTAGCTATAGTCTACATTGTAGTTTTTTTGTGATATTTAAACAAAGTTTATTTAACTAGATAATGCGTTATAATAAAATTTTCAATGTATTTAATACCTCTTTCCTATTGTTAGTGTCGTGTTTCTACAAACGTAAAATAACAGTTTGGAAATATGTTTTTCTTGTTACGCCAAAGAGTATAACCCGTGTACAGAAGTACACACACGTTTTCTTAAGTAACATAAGTAACTATTAACAAGAGGGAGTGAATACGAAGTGTTTTTATTTTTGATAAATATGAGTATCAAGATGTAAAAGGCTTGCGAAGGAAACAACGATTTAATTTATTGAAAAGTTTACAGCGCCATCTGTTGTTTTATTCATGCTGAGGTATATTAGGTATTTGGGCGGATCTACTTAAGGACTTTTTAATCTGCAGTCCAGGACCTCGTGGTTATAAAGGATTCCCATTCCCAACGAAAACCATAGACCATTTTTTAATTAAAATATTAGAAAGTTTCAAAAATCCAATCACAGGACCATGACCCCTGAGATCAATCAACTCGTGTGCGATGCGCGCCTACCGAACCCGTTTTAGAACTAATACTTCTGTAGAACTATCGGAGAAAGTGTTCTTACAACAGAAAAGTAATATTGTTATTCTGATTCAATTAATAATTCACTTTTAACCAATATATTTATATATATGGTAACAATACGCTATAAAAATAGAAAAACATGCTATCGCTACTAAGCAATTCCTTCCGGACAAACAAAACTGCAAAAATTGTCGAAAAAATTCAAATCGTTCCAACAATTCAATTATAATTATATACGTAATATAATAAAATTCATGATATATTTAATATGAATAAAGACTACTAGTAATTTACCAAAACTGTCAAAAATAATAATGTATAGATTAAAACATGCAAAGAACAAATTCTACAAAACATATACTCACAGGATGACTAGACTCCAGTGCATCCAGGTGTAACACGGACATGATATTGGTCACCGCGTAACTCATATCAGCATGCCAGGTGGGTTCGACGTTCATCACCCCAAGTGATGCCACGAAGGTCGCGAAACCCTCATTTAACCACAGATCTGACCACCACTTCATCGTCACCAGGTTACCGAACCATTGGTGAGCTAACTCGTGTGCTATAACCTGGAAACAATAAATAATTTATTGCCACTTTCGTAATGTCATAGTAATATTTGGAGGGAATAAAATATTTGTAATTATTTATTTTTGCAACCAATGTTTTATAACTTTCATGAAATATATTATAATTATGTAATATAATAACAATTTCAATTAAATTATGATCTACCGTCATACCATTTTTTTTATTTTATCGTAACTTCTATATGTGTAATTTAGTGTAACTTTTTAAATAAATACCTAAATATGTGTGTATGTAAATGTATTTACTTTTCCTTCTAATTATATAATAAATAAATAAACAATATATTTAATATATAAAATATACCTCAGCAACCCGTTCTTTGTTGATAAAAGAAGACTGTTCCTTGTCATAGAGGAGCGCAGTTTCTCTGTACGTTATTAATCCCCAATTTTCCATAGCGCCAGCGGAAAAATCTGGAATCGCTATCATATCTTGTTTGGGAAGTGGGAAGGTGACGTTGAAGAATTTTTCGAAGTAGGAGAGCACACGCGGACCCACTGTGGCCGCGTAAGATGTCTGAAAAAAAATATCACAAATTGTGTTAGGTACTAATGATTCAAAAATATTCCGATTTCAAATACCTGTAACTATAACCAATATTGTACGTAACCCATCCACAAATGCGTGGATATCTCAAAAGCTACAAACCGATTTTATTGTAAATCGTTACTTTAATTGGACATTTTTGAACGCGTAAGTTTATTACAAAGTTATCAATGATTAATTTATCTTACGAATTTTAGCACGTATGCCATCTTATATATATTTATATATATATATATATATATAAGGTTTAAAAAAACTTAAAACCTTTGTTTTAAGTTAATTTTTTGTTTTAGTAATGAAGCGTACGCTATGCTGACATAATCTACTCGCATGCTGAAACTTGGTTAATCAATTATATTGTGTATATGCATTAGGAAATCAATTTATTACGTATGAGTTTCTATTATAATTTCGATTCTTTATCTTAATATAAACTGAATAAAAATATAATAATTTATCGAATGCTTTTATTTGCAACCATAATTTATCTGAATACCTGATCCATAGCGTCATTCCGTGCCCAGATCCTGAATTTGGTACTGGATAACTGAGGAGGACTGTCAACATACGCAAAGTTGGAGACAACGAATGCCACGAGATATGTTGACATCGGAACTGATTTTTCGAATTCATCCCACACGTATTTTGTTCTGGGCTTTCTGTAAAATTAATAAAAATTGAAGAACTAGGCTTTTGCCTCTTTTTTTATTGAAAGAAACTTATTGGTGTTGAGGATGTAATGCCTTCCTCCGACCTAAAGGGTGGATCCTTTATAGCATAATCATTGACTGGCCGGTCATAAGGCCCAAAGTAAGAGAGCTATTATGTTGCAAACTCTTTACTAGCGCCACTCAGGGACTATGACGTCTTCCTACTGTTTACAGGCGCAAACTGTAAATGTTGCTACAGAAGGATAAAAGTGTTAAGTGTTAATTGTTTGTACATCCGATTCTCGATAACTTTAAAGTCTCCAGAGATAAATTTAAAATTATCCACGGATCAATATAAGGGGCAGGGGGACGGACAAAATATGAGAAGACCCTTATTCTCAACTTCGGGAACTCAAGTCAATAAGAGTTTGACAGAAATTTAATGTTATTTTGAATGAGCGACTTCATACTATCATTGTCCAGAAGATTAAAAAAAAACGATTGACAGGTCAGGTCTTCACATGATAAATAAGAGATTCAAATTAACAAGTGTCAAATTATAGAGGGTCGTAGGTTTTATATGTTAATCCAAATGTTTTTGCATTACATTAGAGTTTTGAATTATTGCTTGTTGTAACGACATAGACAAGCAAGGCAGTGACTACACCTAAATATTTAAAGTTGTGTTAAAATTATTTATGAGGTATTACTTAATAGTGAATTTTAAACGATAATGTAATCGGTTTATAGAAACCTAAGAGGCCTTAACTTACCCAAATGACTGCTGCATTACTTCCCATGGCCAAAAGTCTTCTAAAGCACTAAAAATATATTAAATATAAGAGCATACAGTTAAATGCATAATAAATCCAAACATAATACCCAGAAGGTTTACGACAAATATTATTCGTTTTAACAATAAATTCTTTCAAAATGAACCAATTCTAATGACAAGATAACTAATAATTACTAAGTGACCATCCAACATCTGTGGCTCAATTTTGTTCTTCTTTTTAAATAACTTGATGTACTAGACTTTTAACAAACCGGGGACACAGTTTATCTGCCAAAGTAATGTTACTTACTTGTCACCAGATGAAGTCTTCAATGGCATATTGGAGACAGCTGTGAAGCCTTTAGGATGGCCGATATTAATCGAAAACGTCGCTTTGTATATCGGTTCATCGAAACAAGGGAACCCCTTACGAGCTGATATAGCCTCGAATTGAGTCGCTATAAGGTATCTAAAAATATTGTTTCAATTTAAGTCATTTTCATAGAAGAATCAAATTTATGGGGAAAATAGTAAAATTGTACAATATTTAATAATAAATATATATAATATAATAATAAAATAATATCATTCTTTACTATTCCGATTGTATAGGCACAACAGGAATAGTGGATCAATTAAATGCTCTATATTCTAAAAATACAGACTGCCATTCACACCTGAACCATAAACAATAAAGTGCAGTATTCCTCCTTCGTAACACAACACCACAGGATAAGACATACATAGACTACAATTTTAAATATATATATAGAGATGTGAGTGCTCGTTTTCTTAAGTGTTTTACACTCTGCGACGTCTAATCAACCTTTGAATAGTTAATTATTTGTACATCCCTAATTTTAGTGATTATAGAAAAGATTCCAAGCGGGGACCTTTATGAGGGAAGCCGGTTGGTAGCCATGCCGGTCTGACGGTTGCGCATTCAGATGACTGCATAAGGTTATTCTTTACAGTATATAGATGAGTTGAAAAATGATGATGAAGATAATAATCATGTAAAAGGCAAAGATTCCAAGACTCACTCTTTCTTCTTAGTATCTTTATCCACATAAGAACTGATGTATACTCCATCCAGTCCAAGATTCAAATTTCCGAAAAACGGTATTGTCAAGTGGTAACTATCGTCCTCTTTCAATTCTCTATCTAGTTGTAACGTTAAGAAATTATAGGTATCGTTAAGGTCAACACCCGTCACTTGATAGACATCGCTGTCACTCTTTAAAGATATTTTTTCTTTGGCTATTGTGAAGTCTTGAGCGTGAAGAACGACTTTAGATGTTGGCTGCTTAGCTCTTAGCTGAAATAAGACGGCATGATCAGTTGCTGTTTAATTTTGGATTAGAAAAGTATTCGCTTCAGGGTGCGAGTGTCATTACTGAGGTCGTAGGTTCGATCATCGGCTATGCACAAATTGTTTTCTATGTGCGCATTAAAGACTCGCTTGTACGGTGCAGGAACGCAGAAAATAGGAGATCTAAAAAGCGAAGGTACAGAAAGTTGATCTACTTGTCTAATGGAAAAAACAAATGATCACGAAACAGATAAAGATCTCCAAACCTTAAAAAGTTGGCGCCTTGGTTTTTTTAAAATTTGGTTTGACTTTAAATTTATTAATTGCATAAAGATTACCGGAGTCAGAAAGTCTAATTAAAGAAACTTTTGCCTGCCCGAGTCTATAGAGGTTCCAAAACAGAATAAAAAAAAATCTACTAGTTTTTATATAATCCAAAGTATATAATGTGGCAAAATTTATTTGTATTAAATTAATAGCTACAAGAAACAGTGACCTTAGCGAGCAGTCCTAGGGTCAACAATGTTTGATAGAACAACTTTCTATAATTTTAATCGTAAGTTTAGTTTCAATATTTTCCTGTTATACAGAGGTAATGAGTGTACCGTTAATACAATTGTCCTCAATAAATTTATTCCCTAAATTAATATTTTCTATATACGCAGTTGATTAAAAGACCGGTTATAATGAGATTTACCAATATATTGTCCATTGTCATTGCATTGGCATTGTCCCAATATTGTAATGTCGACTACTGGGTACCAAAACTAATCATTACACAATGTACGCAAATATTTTAAAACTGACTGCACAATTCTGTAATTTCTGTTATAAACAAGATATTTTTTTCGATCTGCTACATATATGTTTATTTAATTTTAAAAAAAATTTAAAAACCATAAAACAACATTTATAAGACTTTCACATATAATAAATAAAATCCAGTATATTTCTTAAAGACATTCAACGAATTTAAAAATATAAACATAACAAAAATCTTTAACAAAGACATATTAATATGTCTGTACAAACAATAGTAAGTACCTAATATGACAACCGCATAAGTATTACAATGTCTGAATAAATAATTTATTCCGTAAACAATGAGTATTTTTACAGTAAAGTACAATTGTATTTTTATGAGAAATGATATTTTTAAGGTGACCATAACCACATATCAGAATTAAGACGAAATACGACTTTTACATAAATAATTTAGTCACGTTCAATAGACTAGCTTTGTATATAGACAAGCGGCTAATCAGAAAATTTAGCTTTATAGCCAAAACAGCGTCGGCGCGTTAGGCACAGAAGACTGATCATCTGAAAAGGGAACAAATGATCACGAAACAGAAATCTGAGGCCTAGACTTTAAAAGGTTACAGCACCACAGATTGCTTTTAACAGAAGTTCAAAAATAATTAAGTAAATGCATTTTGCTATCTCATAAAAAATAATCTTTCACTTAAGTTAAATTTTTAATGTTTTCATGCGTTTGGGTACTTTAACTCGTCTCGTGATCTTTAGTAGTCAGTAAACTGAGACGACAGTTAACAGATAATCAAGCTCGATTTGGGGGAAGGTAATTAAGGTAATAAATTCCTAGAAAATACGTTTAATGAATAACAAAGTAGAAATATAGTATTGCCCTAACCCACTTTCCATTGCACGCTAATTTATTCTTTGTGCTTTAGTCCCATTCAAGCCACGTTCGCTCCAAAAAACTTTTGAAACCGTAACAAAATGACAATCAAACGCTTGCAATATCTTTACAAGGCTGTTATTTATTAGTTTTGGATCTGATCTTGAACTGTCCGTGGGGAAATTGTTCGAATTTTGTTCCTTCCAATAATTAATTATTTGTATGAAAGAGAACATTGCTTCAAAATTATCTGTTTTGAATTCGATTGTAAGGTGGATTAAATTAGGAATTCAACAAAAAACAGCCTTCTAGATCTGAAGTCAGTTTTGTGTATCTGTTTCGTGATACTTTTTTATATTATTTCAGTATTCGTTACCGATGTATAATTTTAGTTTATACATTACCAGAGATTTCCTATAAGTTTGCATTGGCATATTTATGTTTTAGCAGTTTGTAAATGTACTCGAATGTTGCCTGTTCGTAATGTTTTATTGTGTCATTTTAATTATCTGCAATACACCTTTTTATGGGATTCGACAAAATATAGGTTCAGAACATAAAGAATCCGTCATGGATTTCGTTTTTGTGCTAAATTATTAATACCGCCTGTATTAATAATTTAGCAAAATACGTTATTTTAACGAATTTTTTTTATAGACATAATATTTTATTGATTACAAATGTCATACATTTAATCACGTTATAATTATAACAGTTTTGCTGGTAATTCACATTTAAATAGATAAATTATATTTGCAAAATGATATCAGCTGTCCATGATATATTCATCTCCTATGTTTATAACATACCTTAACCTAACGATAGTGGGACTTAATGCCTCGATATAGGTATCGTCATCATCAATACATAAATATTTTTCAAGCATAGAGAAAGCTAGACAAAAATGTCGATTTAACACTTCTCGATCGTAAATAAAAACTAAATGTACTAAGCTAAATAATAATCAAATAAACAAATACATGTATACTTTGATTTAATCAATCCTTTTTGAATACTAGTATGTATCTTTAAACTTACCAAAATATCAACGACACCGAAGTAACTGAAGTTAGTGTTAGGATCGACGTCATACGCTAACTTCACTTCGTAGTGCGAGGGAATGACGTCACCTGGGAGCAGATATTCTCCTTCTCCCATCACCAGGCTGCTGGCCGCAACCACACATAGTACTGTACCCCACATTGCTTACTGGAAAACATTTTTTGCCTTAATTTCTTTTGTATTTAAATAGCTTATATTACAAAGGACAATTAAAAACCTACTATAAATTATTAATCTATTGTGGCATAACATTGTACAATATACATAAACATTATTCTGTTTTACATAGAGGAAAAGACAATGAATAACAAACATTAAAATTGCTTAACCTGCGCTATTAGCCTAGTATGTATATATCTGTATATCTTTACTAATAAACAAACACGTGGATTAACAATAACGCATTAATTTATATATATAGACCCATTCTATCGCTTCTCGTTGTAACGAACCAGTTGTTTAAGCCTACAAATCCGAGTACGAGTTTCGAAAAGGCAAATATTGTTTTTATTTTTTAATTATTATTATTGTGGTTGTGTATAACAAAGCCCTAAGAATGGTAATCACATAATTGTTAATATTGTAATGAATTTAAGATTACTTATTATTATTTTACAAATTTATTATTTAAAACACGTTTATTTTTTAAATAATATTTATATTCAATTTACAAGCTACTTTATTTGATATTTTGTACTTTATTCACGATGTAACGAATTTATGATAATATGTTATTATTTTACAATTTTATTATGTTTATAATTAATATTTATAATTTATAGCATAGATTATTTGATGGTTGTATTTGTTTAATACGTTTTACTCGATGTGAGTAAGTTGATTGATTCGATACCGACAGTTACGAACAGAATGACGAGTCGTCTTGATACGATCTAAAATAAGTGAGGGTATTCGGACCGATTCGCTTGACCAAGACGGACGTTAAATTGTAAGCTGTGTGGTTGTTTAAGGATAAGAAGTGTTGGAAATATATTTAATTATTATTGTAACAAAGCAGGCGTTTTATATTATACACCGAGAATCGAATAGTGAGAATTCATCACAAATCAGAAGCGGGACAAGACCCAATCTAAGGTGCGTACAAGTGTTTTATACGATTATTAATGTTATTTCTATAAGTAATTAGAAATCGAACGCCCCACGTGCGCTTTGGCTTGTAGAGATTATGTACGCCTACCGAGCCATGTGTGCTTAGTCGTTATAGGTTATGTATACCTACAATAGGAAGCCAAGTGTGCTTCAGCTACTAGAGGCTATGTATGCCTATCGAGCCATGTGTGCTTAGTCGTTAGAGGTTATGTATACCTACAATAGGAAGCTAAGTGTGCTTCAGCTACTAGAGGCTATGTATGCCTATCGAGCCATGTGTGCTTAGTCGTTAGAGGTTATGTATACCTACAATAGGAAGCCAAGTGTGCTTCAGCTACTAGAGGCTATGTATGCCTACCGAGCCATGTGTGCTTAGTCGTTAGAGGTTATGTGTGCCTACAATAGGAAGCCAAGTGTGCTTCAGCTACTAGAGGCTAAGTATGCCTATCGAGCCATGTGTGCTTAGTCGTTAGAGGTTATGTGTGCCTACAATAGGAAGCCAAATGTGCTTCAGCTACTAGAGGCTATGTATGCCTATCGAGCATGTGTGCTTAGTCGTTAGAGGTTATGTGTGCCTACAATAGGAAGCCAAGTGTGCTTTAGATACTCGAGGCTATGTATGCCTCCTGATCTGTGAGCGTGTAGTATGTTAGAGTAGAGGTCATGTGTACCTAGAAGAAGTAAAACTAAAAAAAACTAAGTATGCCTATAGAATACTTTGTGCGTTTCAACGTTAAAGTATCGTTATTGGTGATAGTGTTTATAACAAATGTACAGAATAATACTCACCTAAATGTGAAATTAATTAGCTTTCATGTAGAATCTATAATATCTAATTATAAATATTGCCACTACTTGAAATACGCCACTCGAAATACGATAAAAACGCGGAAATTGAGTAAATTCGATATTATACACAACGTAAGACAAATCTCAAGATTTCATTAATATAGCCATCACAGACCTGCAAAGAAATTTAGGAAATGTAGACATCATATGTTTTACAGAAACTTTTAATAAACAAGGAAATGAATCCAACGTTAAGATAAATAATTATAGATTAGTCTCTTCATATTCTTGGCCTAACCAACGCCGAGGAGGTTTGTGCGTCTTAATAAAAAAACAATTTAAAATACAAGGAAATTTGTTACCAATACCTCTTTGATTTGAATATTGTAGCGTTGAAATAAGTGAATACAACTTAATAATAATATGTATTTACCGAACTCCTACTTTAGATGTAACAGCTTTATTTTTATATAATTTAGAACAACTTTTAAGTAACCTACCCAGGAAACGCAACAAAAAAAACTAATATTATGTGGAGACTGGAACATAGAAATTAAAAAAAATAATAAAAATTTCGGCGAACTTATCTCTATTCTACAAAATAATAATTTACAAAATCATATAAAGCCTTAATAGCAAGTAACATAACTGACACACAATCGTGCCTGCACTACTTGGCACTTTCAGACCATGAGACCGCACAATCACTGACTTTTACACTCAAAGAAAACGAAAACGTTAAAGATATTCCAAAGTAATGGTTTATATACAGACGAGAACTCAATAGGAAAAACACCAATATATTTATGAGGTGTCTATCAAGTCTCACCTTTCGGACGGCAGCTTAATACAGCTCCACCACAACAATGAAGCATTCGACAACTTCCTTGACACTATAACATTATTATACAATTTGTGTTTTCCGATCTTAAAAATTAAAAATACATTCAAACCTATCAGAAATAGATTCTTAAAAAAAATGTTGTATAAGAAAAATAACGTTATAACTAAAATATCATTTAAATAAGCACAATAAAAAACAAAATATATCTGCATATAATAAATACTCATCTATTTTAAATTAAAAATAAATGTAAAAATGTATACATAAATCCCATCAGCTTAATAATGCAAAATACATACATTTCGCAAAAAACAGAACTAGAGCAGCCTGGAATGTAATTAAAACAAATACACGAGACATGACATTTAATTCAGGAATAGAAGCAATTAATATCGATAACAAAACATATGAATCACCGCATGAAATATGCAACTTATTGAATAACTATTTTACCTCACTGCCTACTAAAAATAAAACAAATAATTTGCTAGAAGCCAAAATCCCTCTAAACATAAAAGTATTTTTATTTACCCCATAAATAACATGGATATATTAAAAATTATCACATAAACAAAATCTACTGGATACGATAATTAAGATACCAAAACAATTAAATCATGCGCATTATACCTACTTGAATGGTTCAAGTAGGCAGACATACATAATTAATTTATCGATAGTAGTCGTTGACGTTGACGTTGACGAAAACGTTGAAATCACTAACAAAAAAATGGGAAAAATATCTGGGTCTGAGAATAGATACATATTTAAAGTGGAACTTTCATATATCACACATAATTACCAAACTAAAATCACTTATAGGCAGATTTTGGTCAATATCAAAATGTATTCCTCAATCCGTACGTCATTTAATTGTTTAGTCAAGCCACATTTCATATATCTAATTGAAATATGGAGTACGGCATGTAAAAACATAATTTCTAACTTACAAACACTACAAAATAAATTAATAAAATCATTATTTAGATTCAATTATTTAACGCCGACTAATAAAATCTACCAAGAAACCTAAATTATAACAATTAAACAACTAAATGTATAAAGCACCTGTATCTTGATAAATATTTTTTTTAAATTACGCTATCCATAGTTGCTTGTCGTTTAAAAATCGAATACACAACGACCCGCAATACTCGTCGAGCGAGTTTGCTTATCTTGCCGAAGCCGCGTACAATTTATTTGAAGAAATCTATTAGGTATGAGGGTGTGCAATTATTTAATCAATTACCATCTCAAATTCGCAATATTGGATTGTTTGACAAATTCAAAAAGGCAGTAAAGATGCATGTTAGAACGAACATAAAGTAGTTGACTAAAATTGTGACGGCTAATGGCGACGTGTATCTCGCTCGTATATATACATATTAATTTTAAGTTTCTCATGTAAATACAATATTTCTGTTTTGTAATGAGAAATAAAGTTCTTTAAACATTTTATCTTTCCTGAAAAACTAAAAATATAAATTATCAAACCATTACATAAAAAAGAAATAACTTTAATTCCAATATTATCAAAATTTTTCGAAAAAGTAAAGTATAATAAAATAGAGAATTTCTTTTTATCATACGATATTAAAAAAAACAATTTGGTTTCAGAAAACAAATTGTTCTACCACCCTTGCGTGCTTTACCCTAGTCAAACAAATTACCGAATACTTAAATGATAAAATGCTTATAGGTTGCATCTTTCTAGATATGACAAAGGCTTTTGACTTTGTATGTCATGAAAGACTTTAAAAAAAATTAGAATGCTACGGAATAAGAGGTAATGCTTATAACTGTGTGAAAAGATATCTTGAAAACAGACTGCAATATGTGGAAATATAAAAAAAAAAAAATTGTAAACTAAAAGAAAAAAAACCTATAGATCCAATTATAAGAAAAATGAGTACGGAACACCTCAGGGCAGTATTTTAGCCCCGCTACTTTTTCTAATATACATAAATGACCTCCCAGATGCTATAAACCAGAACTTTATACTATTTGCTGATGACACTACACTTATAATAAAAAGCAAAAACGACCAAGATTTAAAAAACAACTTAATAAAATCTCTAGACGACACCATAAACTGGATGAATTCAAAGAATCTACAAATAAACATGACCAAAACTAACATAATCCATTTTCAGACATATAGGTCTAAAAGACAAGTATACTAACAATATAAAAAGAATAAACTGGACATAACGAACGAGTGTGTATTTTTAGGTACATATAACGATAGATAAATTTTATCGTTGGAAATAACATATTGAGAGATTTCAGAACAAAATAGTTTTGTTTTTATGTTAAAACGACTAAGGGAAACTGTTAATCATGCTACGGTATTAGCTGCTTATGCATATGTTTCATCTATAATTAGTTATGGAATTATAATTTGGGGAAGTTCCATCGAAGTAAATAGGGTATTTAAGCCTCAAAGGAAATGTGGAGATAAATTGTATTGATAGTTGCGTACCTCTATTTAAAAAACTCAAAATTTTATCTCTTCCATGTATTTATATTTTAGAGATCCTTATTTGTGCATAGAAATATACATATTTTTAAGTATAATGTGGAATTCGAAGTAAGAAGTAGACATGGGGAGAAATTGGCTGTGCCAAAAATGAATTTAGAACTGTTTCGGAAAAACACCTTTTGTATGGCAATTAAAGTTTACAATAAATTACCGAAAAGAGTAAAAGATCTTCCGACTAGATTCTTTAAAAAGCGACTTAGTGCATTAGTTTTGGAAAAAATTTACTATTCAATAAATGATTATTTGCCTGTGACATTGTAATTGATACAAATTTAATAAAGTGACTAATAATGTAAAATGTAAATTGCGTGTCATTGTCATTGTGTCATTGTGTGTGGCAGAATATGCGAACGAGATACGATACCACCTTAACATTTTGTACTATAGTCTTGCAATAAATAAATTATTATTATTATTTTTGTATTTTGTTTTCAGACAAGGATTAATTTCAAATAAATGAAGTTTATTTCTTTAAATACTTAATTTTGAAATGTTTTAATAATATCCATATAGCTTTAGTACGTTTAGACAATGAATTGATATACTAACATGATAAAATGATATCTTATTTTTGAGGGTTGAATACTGATGAAGCGATGACTCCCGAAGGCTCGCCTCCTCGTTATGATGAACTTCAGAGAAAGCGTTCACGATCGTCCTCCAGAGCAGCAACTAAGTGTAAGAGAGACAAAAAGCGATCAAAGAAGAAACGCAAGCAGTCTTCCAGCTCCTCCTCCTCCAACAGTGAACGTTCACTGTCAGTTTCAGTCCACGGAATACTAGATAAATCTATTAGAAGAAGTGCACAGGCTCTGACTTGTCGCGAACCGGAAGACTTGTTGAATTTTCTAAGCTCCCAACGTCCCATATTAGAAAATAATAACCGAATGTAATGAATAATTGATTAAAACCAAATGTATATATAGGTTACAATTAGTTCACATGAAACTAAAACATTTTGTTACTGTACTTATTTGAATTTATAAAACTTAATGTAATGAATAATTGATTAAAACCAAATGTATAGATAGGTTACAATTAGTTCACATGAAACTAAAACATTTTGTTACTGTACTTATTTGAATTTATAAAACTTAATGTAATGAATAACTGATTGAAACCAAATGTATAGATAGGTTACAATTAGTTCACATGAAACTAAAATATTTGGTTAATGTACTTATTTGAATTTATTAAACCTTCCCATGATTATACCGTGAGTCAGGAGATCGCACGTAGTCGGACGGCCGAATGTAATGAATTTAAGATTACTTATTATTATTTTACAAATTTATTATTTAAAACACGTTTATTTTTTAAATAATATTTATATTCAATTTACAAGCTACTTTATTTGATATTTTGTACTTTATTCACGATGTAACGAATTTATGATAATATGTTATTATTTTACAATTTTATTATGTTTATAATTAATATTTATAATTTATAGTATAGATTATTTGATGGTTGTATTTGTTTAATACGTTTTACTCGATGTGAGTAAGTTGATTGATTCGATACCGACAGTTTCGAACAGAATGACGAGTCGTCTTGATACGATCTAAAATAAGTGAGGGTATTCGGACCGATTCGCTTGACCAAGACGGACGTTAAATTGTAAGCTGTGTGGTTGTTTCAGGATAAGAAGTGTTGGAAATATATTTAATTATTATTGTAACAAAGCAGGCGTTTTATATTATACACCGAGAATCGAATAGTGAGAATTCATCACAATATTAAAATAATTTACGTCGACGCTTTCGCAATATTTGGCGAACTCAAATATTTTCTTTATATTGGTTAATTTTTTATGCAAAATAAAACCTGTTCCGCGTATTAGTGTTTATAGGGTCAACAAAATGAATGAATATTGAATGGCGCCAAAAACTACATAATCAATACGCATGGTTCCACAGATACGCAAAAATCGAAACTGAAAAAATGGAGTCTTATGTACAATTTCAATTTCATAAAATTAAACGAAAGACAAGTATTTATACGTATTACGTATAGATATTTGTATACCTATACGTATAAATACTTGTCTTTCTTTATACGTATAGGTATTTGTATACTTATACGTATAAATACTTTTCTTTCGTTATATAACAGTATAGCTAAGTAAAAGAACTAGGTAATATGTATTCATTATATATAATTTTTGCAACGATTGAGGAAAACATTTCACTTACGTAGCTAGGTGCTCTTACAAAATTACACGTGTATGTGGTATGTACTTGACTTTCAGTTAAAAACAGAATAATTTTGGACAAGTAAACATTGTTAATGTTTTATATGTATTAGCTTGTCTAGTTATGTATTCGAGTTTTATGGGTTCCCCGGAACGGGAATGTCACCGGGATAAAAAGTATTAACAAAGAAATATCAGACTGTTTTAATATCGTATTAATTTAGATATAGTTAATTGAGATAGGGGAATCCGTCAGATATACAATGAAAATCACGGAGGCTGTGAACTAAGTAAATTATGTAAATAGATGATTTATACTACTTACTGAGTAATTCGTGTGTAATAAACTTACATAGACGGACGAACGGGTAATCCTTACTGTAACTACTATAATTATAACATTACTCGCTCCTTTCACATTGTGTACTTGTAGATATGTATCTGCACAATCGAGATGGTTGCTTGACAAACTTTTAATTTATAGACAATGTCACATTTTCAGTTGTGCGTCTATACTTTATTCTTCACGAAGAAACTTCTGCATATGTCATCTACTTGTAAGCACCCAGGGCCAAGGAATAGACACATTTTGCGTTATTGAATTATTGTTTAATTGTTTCTTTATAGAGAAATAGGTGACCAGTCAAAAGCACTATGATTTTTGGGTCCAAGAAAACGTCACTACCCGTAAGTTAAAGAACGTTACACAAAGAAAGCAAATCTATTGGTGCATGCTTTAACAATACTGAAACATATATACATGTCCTATAAAAGTAGCTAATCTGGTCATATAAAGAGCGTAAAAGTCGTTTAAACAGGCTAACTACTGATCCTTGATTTTTGGCCTGTACAATGCGTTTTTCTCAAGTTGTTATACCTGTAGAATGTGTCTTGTTTGTATAAATTATTTCCCGCTTGCGCAGGAAAGGGTTTGAGAAATTAATGCAATTAAATGGGACACAAATATAGCTAGTGTATACATATAGTCATTAGGTTGTCATTTAAATTGTAATTATTATGTACGTTTTATTCAAGTAATGCTATAATACTTTAAAAGAGAGTTGAGTTAAAATTAAATATGACGTCAACATTGAATTTGACGCATAATAAAGTACGATTAAGATACGATTTTATTTACGATACAAAAATTAAACCTAATTTCATTTTTTTTTTAATCGTGTAACCGTTAATAAATAAAAGAGAAATACAGAAATATTAGAAGATACATATGTTATTTACACTTAATTACAATTCAAGTTTAGAACTCAAAATATTTTATTTATTGCTTCTTTTTGTTTTTCATGTTTTTTCATTTTTAATTACAATTACAGATAAAAATATCGAAATTTAAATAAGAAATCGGATTGGATGATGGAAGATTGGACTCTACTCGAAATTTCTATATAAATTTGTGGATAAATAATAGTTAGTAAAACGTGTAGTAGGTTATTAAAAACCAGTGGCGCTTCAAACTCTAGGTCGTCATCAGGTTTCTAGCAAGTAGGTGATCTGTGTTTGTGGATTATTTTTAACCAACTTGAGCCAGCCAGAAGAGTAGGTTTTAAAATCAACGTGTATTTTTGTGTATATATGTAATCATAGTTAGCTCAGTGTAAATTAGAATAGTCGGTATTTCATAGCTTGGCTTGCATTATAGTATTTACTGGGATTTCATATTTTCATTATAATAAATAATAATATCCTATGTTAACTACACGCTCACATAAGTGTACATATATGTAGATGTACCAATGTTCAAAAATTATTTGAATTTAGTAAACATATAGATTTGTCGGTAAAATTGATGCGTTTGTTGATTTAATCGCCGCATAAAAATACTGCAAACATTAGCTGTTACGTATAGTTTTTAGGTCACACGATGACCTGTCGTATCTGGTAAAATGCAACCGTAAATCTATTAGTGAAATTAGAACAAGGTCAGAGCATGAAGCCGTATGTAAACCATAACATTCAATCTATTGCGCTTCCTAAACGTAGTAAGTAGATATACATAATATCAAATACTGAAATCTTGACTGATAGATAGATAATAGATCTTTAATACTGGTCATCTTCTTAGTTGATCCTTAAACAACTCTGATTTATCGCAACTTATATTGCCAGTTTTTACTAGGTGCAAAATTAAGTAACGCTGTGACTTGCCTTACCAGTGATGGTAGCCATACAGATGGGTTTATTTATAGTACATGTATAAGAGGATTATCTAACGCCCGAACCCAATAATTAATCCATAATCCCAGATTGAAAACAATCTGAGATCAGACCGTGACAATCGATCGAACTCCTATCTTTTCACCTATATTTTCTTATTTCGATTAAGAGCTCAAAAATGGATTGAGATTTTTGGGTTTAGGCGTAAAACGGCCGGCAACGCACTCCTGAGTATGAGTATCCAAAGGCGGCGGTATAATATCACGTAAGCCGTATTTTATTATATTATTATTATTATCAGATGTCTTATAATTTTATGCAAGCCGTTACCCAATTTCCATATTGTAATTTTTAAGGTACAACGAACCTTGAATCTCGAGAAACCGGACAAACGATGATAAATAAGCCTAAATGCTTATTTATTGCAAATGTTATTATGAGGAAATTGTAAAATCAAATAATAAATTAGCCTCTGAAATTTGCACAAAAATATGTATTTTTTAAAATACATTACAAAAATGTGTCAGCTAACACTAAATCACTTTGAACATAAAACAAATTTTTATACACATACCAAGTCGCAAATTTCGACTATTAACGACATATTAGACACAAGATAACAGAACGATGTCAAAAAGTGATAACCCAGGCCCAGTGTACTACTCAAGCTTCAGAG
Source organism: Pieris mannii (assembly GCA_028984075.1). NCBI lineage: Eukaryota > Metazoa > Arthropoda > Insecta > Lepidoptera > Pieridae > Pieris > Pieris mannii. The sequence continues at coordinate 7,963,088 of CM054777.1, forward strand.
ATAGAAAATGGTTGGCAGATGAAAACTAGATTGAAGTTTGAATTATGTTTTATAATACGGCATAAGGCTACAGGATAATCTTGAACGCGTGACCCTGAATAAGGTTGTATTGTGTGCTACGCATATCAATAAAAGCACTCACTTTTGATTATTTACGCATCCTTGCATAAATATAACTTTGTTTACACTACTACTTCATGGACTATTAGCTATATTTGAGTGCTATTTCCTCTACACTGTACAATACTTGATTTCCTATTACCTAAGCCGGGCTTATTTTGGTGTTATTTGTCACTATTGTTTCAATCAAACTTCGCATCGTTGGATTCGGGATACTAGGTGAGCAAATGGTTCCCGAACACTCTGGCATCTGACCATCACCATGACCGTAGTAAGTATATACATACGTTGCTATGTTTAATTTAATGAAGTCTGCATTTAGAATTTTATATTTATATATCATCTTTATTATAAAATCACAAGAGGGTAGCAAAGCACGTATTTAAATTTTAAGTTAAAACGTCTTGAGTGAGTTATTAAGACATGGAATATATACTTTTTCATTTATTTATCATAAATGAGGCGTAAACTATTACTTAATCGAATCCTATGTGCCATCGTAAGACTAACATGATAAAAAGTCATATTATGGCCATTTATATCAAAAACTTTCGTTTAATATCCGGCACAAAGAGAAAGTTACAACTGCATTTAATGAAGCATTACACAACAAGTTCTTAAATATAAGTTCTATAATTATTAAATGTTCGAAATTTTGTATTAAAAAATTCACTCACCGTCCGTGTGGTACCTCCAACGTCCGGCCACAGACTAAAGATAGATTACGTTATTGGACAATTCATTTTTAACCAATGATTACAAAATCAATTTAATATACAGGGTTTGTTTTTGAAGCTTGAGTCTCAATTCAGATCTGGCTTTGTTCATGAACTGATTTAGAAAACAATATTTTTAGATGACATCATAATCAAATGATTCCCTTAAGTAAATATGTTTTGGCCAGTTGAAATATTCTAAATTCATAGCCCAATTCGATAGTCATTTATTAGATAGCCCTAAGTACGATCACCTTTTGAACCATCCCCCAGTTTGTATTGGTTAGGGTGCAGTCAAATATTTTTATCCAAATCAAATCAAAAATCATTTATTCATATAGGTAACATAACATAATACTTATGAACGTCAAAATATCCTACTTTAAATGATTCTAATTTTACATTTACTGCCAGTTCTCAAATCAAGGGCGTAGAACGGAAGAGAAGAACTGGCAATAAACTCTCCGCCACTCTTTTTAATCGCCAAGTTTTTTTACACAATGTTTGTAAGGATCTGCAACCATTACACCATGTTCCATATGACATATTGAGTAATAAAGAAAAATAAATTAAAAACAAAGATTTGTCCTTTATCAGCAGGAGGCATGGTGAAATAGGAGCACGCACTTACATACTCGTGAGAACAATACGCAAATACGTGAACACACTTTCGTTCTATTAATTGCTTCATAATAATAAAATATGTAAGAAGTTGCTATAACAGCGGTTCTTAGACCATAAAAATCACTGCTTGATAAACTAAGTATATTTTGATCTTGGATCTGTTTAGATCCAGTTTAGATTTAAAGAGGCGACAATTACCAGTAATTATACATACAAAAAAGCTATTTATATTTAATAATTCCATTTTAAAAATATGCAACGTATTTGTTTATCAGAAAAGACTTTTAAACATAGAAATATAGGACACACTGCTTTGGATATACGTATAAATAGGAGACCACGGACAAAATGTTTCAGTAGAAAAAGTTGGTAAATTAAATTTTTATAATATAGATACTACACAGTTTGAGGGCTACGACAATTTTCTTGAAAAGTTATATCCTCACAACCTGTATATAAACTATTTGCAGTGTACATTAAAACAGCAGTAAAGCTTCGCATATTTCCCTGTAAAACCCTGAACACAAGTACATAGTAATGAAAAATATAAATCTTCTGTTTTACTAGCGATATTGACCTAATTATGCAAATATGTGCAAGTACCTATACATAAAGTAATAATAATTATATGAGTATGAGGGTAATTGCAACTAGAAAATAATATAAACGACAAATTGTGAGTGCATTTACGATTCACATTTAATTATGTAAATCTAAGACCCGATTGATACAGAAATCAAAGGCGTTGGAGCACCACTGTTTCTTTTATTACTGTTTTTATTTAATTCTGAATTAGTATGAAAGTCAACTATGCTTATTTTTGTCATACAATTTGATGCAATCGACACCATCAGATGTTCTGTTATTTGAACTACAAGAAACGGCATGCATATAACATAAATCCTATTATTTCTATGCAAAGTGGTGATATTTTACCGTTTCTCGAGACACTAGAGGTCACTCACCGACATCACCATGTCAATAACTGTACAATAGATACTAGATTATCAACTTATTTTCTAGCTACAAATTTACAACATAAACGTTGAATAGTACTATCGAATCCTACAAAAAAAACGACTATGGCAATAATAAAATAAGTTACATAAATAAAATTACGTCAGTTTTTTGTTAATTTTTTTTACTTTGAAATAAGTGTTATTTATCCACTTAAAGATCGTGAACCAATAATATCTAAACTAAATAAAAACTGAATACCGACTTCAAAAATACCGAAGAAGTTTGTGAATTCGATGGGTATTTTTTTGTATTTGCTATGCATAGTCCGTGAACATAGTCAACATAGTCATACATTTGGATTATTATTAAAATATAATTGAATACATTTCTTTCAGAAAACTCTTCTTCTATTTTGCCATCCACATCGTTCCGTCTTTACCTGGACCGATTTTTTCATAACAAAATATATGAGCTTTCGGTCTCTTGCAAAAGCTGTCCTATGGAATTTATAGGATGCCCTCACTTCCACCACTTTTTGGAGCGTATAACGTGAAACTGTATGATAAGGGAAATATACCACCGACGATTACTCGGCGTGATACTTCAATGCCGGAAAGCGTATTCCTGCCACGTAGATACTACGAGTATTTGCAAAACCAGTAAAACAGAAAGAAGTTTCTTATTTCTTTTGTCCCTCCAATTGTACTGCGCAGTTGTGCTCCAGACTTGGCTCCGGTTTTAACTTGTCTTATCCGGCGCACTTACCTACTCACACGGCATCGGCCCGAAAGCCTGTCTCAATACACCGAAGTCCCTTACTTCGTAGACTCTTCCTGCTCTAATCAGTCTAACTTTCGCCCCATTCCCATCACTTCATTGTTCTTAAGAATAATGAAGTCCATTTAATTTTCTTTTAAAAAATTCTTTCGGTCTATTTTTAATAGGAAAAGCGCCATCCGATCAGTGACCCTCACTATAGTTTTCGCCGTGACCGTTCAGCAGATCTTTTAATATAAAGGTAGCTTACTCACTTACTCAGTAGTTTGTAAATAGCGAAAGCCTTCGATCGGGTGAGACTCAAGACACTTATTCCGAAACTTCTAGCTTATGATTATCTGTGAAACTGTGCAAGTCCTGTCCATCCAGATTTTTGGCCAATGATACATCAAAATTGGTGTCGACAGAAAATGTTCTGACCTAAAAGTACAGGGAACGCTTTTTACACTGGCCATGCTAATACTTTTGTGGTTGATTCCGAGCAGTGCCGGGGCAAACATGTATTGGAAATCGGTCGGGTCTCGTACAGGAGTCGCCTGATTTAATCTTTGAAGCTAATAAGACAAGATTGCGCGTTTACCGCTAAGAAGAAAACCTCAGTCGTAACACTATTCGCACATACTCCCCTAAAAGCCACAGAATCGTCAGTCATCTGATGTTCAAAACATCACACCCAGGTGTGCTCAGCAGAGCGCGACAGGTTTATTTCTGGATCAGTAGATGGCACTGTAATCAAGCAAAACAGAGCCGAACTAAAAATCTTAATATGTTTATTAATGAACGCCTTACGAATTTATTTCCATATTTGTTATCATTTACTAAGTAGCTTTACTACAGCTTTAGCTTTGGTAAAAATTTAAAGGACCATTGAATAGATCTAATGGAATAAATTGTAGACATACTGCTTAGTTTGTAGACATATTTTAAAAACCTGTTGCATGTCAGGTTTAGAAATATATTATTAAACATATATCAATATAACAGAATATATCTATATAGATAACCTCCTAAAAAGATAATGGCACCTGTACTTTTGTATCTCATAACATGGGAGTTTTTAAAAATAAAACAAAAAAAATATTTTTTATTTTATTAAAGGCAATTGCACTTACATAGAATCCTATAACGCCCAAACCTAATAACCTATCTCAATCCCAGATAGAGATCTTACTTGAAATATTGATAAAAGTGTGCCGCCAATAACAAATCGACGGATTGATATTAGATAGGAGTTTGATCGACTGTCACAGTCTGTATTGTTTTCAATCTGAGATTGTGGATTAATTATTGGGCTCGGGCGTATGTTGACTAACTAGCAGGCCGGCTTTGCAGTGCTGGACATTTCTTATTTCATCGTATCATTATTTTGTCTTTATTTGTTAAAAAAATACTCATATTTCTATTTTAGTATGGATGTAAAGCTAGCTATAGTGTAGTATAGTGTAGTGTATAGTGGAGAACGACTTCCCGCCCCTATTATTATTACAATACAATATGATACCTCACTACATAAAAAAACATCAGAAGCTAATATAAGGATTACTATATTTAATTGACATTATGCAAATTCAACTGAAATCAATCATTAGGAACTATCAAAACATTGTTTTTTACTGATTGGAACTTGCAACCTACATTTGTATACATTTTAAATACTCAAGAGCATGTGGTATGATAAAATATATCAGATATAATTATTTAAACAATTATCCGCGAATCATTTTCATATTGGAAACTGCTTGTTTCATAAAGAGCACATCATCAGCGTCGCGTTTTAGGTTAGCTGCCTCTTCACGTAAAGCGGCCAGTGACGTCACCAATGACATCAAGGATTTCGGCAAGATGACTTCATTAACATTCAGATTCGCGAAGTTTGTCTAGAAAATAATTGCAAATTTACATTATAACAAACAATTAGGTCAATTTTAAAAATTTTGATCTGATCTATTATTTTTTGGAGGTTCTCAACCATTTCTTATGTAGGTACATTATGTTACCAACACTGATGAACATTGATTTTTGAATTTGAATTTCCAAACCAAAACATTTAATCTAATTAGTCAGATACATTTTTCTCTTCATTAATAGATTTAAATTTTTTATTAAACCTGATGTCTACTCTTTGTCCATTTCAAACTCAATATTGTCTAAGTTCTAAGAAAGCAACTTTATTAAAGTACCACATACTCTTTACTTTAAAGAGATATTTTTTTTTATAGTGGTGTGGTAGAAATATAAACTTTGATTATTATATTCATTACCTTAGCCTTTTCACAGCTTTGTTCATATACCGCTAATTTCTGCTTCACCTGTCGAATACTCTCATGGACATTCTCGGGGTTTGGGTTTTGCTGCATCAGTGACTGCCTTGAAGATAGTAATTCTTTCTTTAAACCTTCAATATACTTGTTATTTCGGTCTATTTTCATTTGTAGCCTTGCATTCATTTGATTCAATTTTAAAATTTCATATTCATCTTGAAATTTTTCAGCAATTACCTTTGTTTCCAATAAAGAAATTGACATTGGGTCTAAACTTAAATCTCTGTATTTTACACAGTCATGGAGGATCTTCAGAGACTTTGGGGGCAGTTTGTTGATGCTAATATTTAGTTTAGACAAAATCTCAGAAGTGAGTTCTGCTGGAAAAATACAAAATGTAAATCTAGAAACTACATTCCTTAAAATAGTGATACAAATTTGTAAAAGCCTATATAATAAAGTAATTATTTAAAGTCATATCATTCAAAAGTATGTATCATAGTAATCTGAGAATTAAACCTGACTATTTCTTTAAACTAAAATAGGTAATTTTAAGTATAATAAAACAAAGAATTTCACTGTTTATTTAAAATTTGACTAAAATCTAGTACAGGAAAATTTACTAAAGTCTGTATTTTTTTTGCTACATTTAGTAATAAATTTTCTGACAAAGCAGGTCCCATTAATTGTAAGGAGAGAGGCAATTTATTGTTAGACAGTTTAATAGGAATAGAAATAGCTGGTATTCCCGCCATATTTGCTGGTTGAGTGCAATAGTCTTGAAGAGCACACTGATCCCTGTTGTTTTTAACAGTAAAATCAGTATACAAAGGAGCTTCAGACAATGTAGTTGGTGTCAACAACAAGTCTACTTTATTGTCACCATTAAAAACATTTTTAAAGTCATCTGAAATCAGTCTGCGTAATTTTTGAGCCTTTAGGAAGTATTTTTCATAATTCTGTCTCAATAAAAAGTAATTTCCTGCAAATATTCTTGACCTAACCACATTGTTAAAACCTTGTGATCTTGTTGTAGCATACAACTCTTCTGTAGAATAATTTGTTTTGGTTCTTAATCCATATTCCAAACCATCATAACGAGACATATTGCTTGCAATTTCACACTGATTAAGTATAGAGTATACAGCTAATGAAACAGATGTGTGTGGCAAAGACACACATGAAATTTTACAAAAATTTTCCAACAAATCTGTAACAAACTGCCAACACTCTATAACTTCAGTGCTCATATCATTACAATGGTATTCTTTTGGTATACCTATATTTAAATTAGACATATCAAAGTCATCTTTTATTGATACAGGTTTAAATGCAGACTTTATAGTTGTTGAGTCTAAATCATCTGGCCCTGCTATACAATTTAATGTAATAGCGATATCATCAACATTTTTAGCCAAGATTCCAGGTACATCCATAGAGTTAACTAACGGAATGAGTCCATATCTGGACACAAGACCATAAGTAGGTTTTAAGCCAACTATTCCACATAGTGCAGCAGGGTTTCTTGTAGATCCTCCTGTGTCTGATCCAATAGCCACAACACAAGAACCAGAACTGACAGCTACAGCACTTCCCCCAGAACTGCCTCCTGGGATTCTCCAATTGTCATTATAGCACCAGGGATTACGTGTTGGCCCATAAATAGAATCAACAGTACCAGAGCCCATTGCAAATTCATCCAAATTTGTTTTTCCAACAAGACATGTTCCCGCCATCATTAGTTTAGAATAAATAGTAGCATTATATGTTGGTATAAAGTTTTTAAGCATGTTTGAAGCACAAGTTGTAGGAATACCTTTTGTACAAAAATTATCCTTTAAAGAAACAGAAATTCCTTCTAACATATTTAATTTATTGCTTGATTGGAGTCGTTCTTGACATTTTAAACTTTGTTCTTGAGCTACTTGAGGTGTTAAAGTTATAAATGCATTTAATTCCTTCGATTTCTTAGCTCTATCTAAACATTGATCAATTAAACACCGAGGATTCAAAGACTTATCCCGATACGCTTTATGTATATCTCTTATACTATACGAAGATAGCTTATTCATAGTATCTATTAAATAATTATTTGTAATTTAATAGTTTTAATAAAATAATTAGAATTTAAAAGGTTACAAAAAAATTTTCAAGGCGCTTTACAGTAAAACAATAATAAAGGATCTGTCAAGTCAAAACTTCAAACTATATTTACCATTAGCAATTTCTTCATTTTCGTCCTGTCGTACTACAGTTTTAAGAATTTTCTTTAAATCGCAGGCAATATTTTTGTCAATATCCTTATTTTTTATCATACTGAGTTGTTTATTTTTGTTCTAATTAATAAAACTACATGTAAACAACCGTTACTTTAATTTGAACCAGAGACTATAATGAACAATCGGACAGTGGGCACAGGAAAAGAGATAAAAGACACAGATATCAGATAAATCAGAGACAATGGTAAACTGTAAAGTGCCTACAGACCGCGCCAAAACTAAAACCGAAATATAATACAATTGAACAATAAATCAAATTTAAGGCGAGATTGGCGTTTCTATTCCCTACTATCATATAAAAACTTTGATTGCCGATTCTAATTTATATGACTATTTTTATTTCTAAGCTAAATTATCTGTGAAGTATGTTTAATTTATACTGGCATAGAAGAAGTAGTCTTGGTAACTTACATATTATAAGAAAATATAAAGGTGATTTAAAAATGTATCATAGAAAAGTATTGTATTCCTTTAATATAAATAAAACCTTTATAACTATTCTATCTCTCTTGCCGACTTAAAACTTGACATGGTAGCAGTGCGTGGTAACCTTTATTTTCCTTTGAGCAATTTAAACAAATTGTATGGCGTTTGTGTTTAAAGATACTGCTCTTACTCTCTTGATACTATTTGTTTACAAACTTTACACGATGCTTCTTCTATAATAGAGATTCATATTCATTGTCTTTGGATATATTATTGTTATTATGACGAGATTCATTTTCTTACAATATTTTTTTATTTTTCGTTCTTCAGGCTTTGGTAGAACACCTCGTGTTTTGTTTCAGCTGCACTTGGATCCTTATTCAAAGGACTTTCAATGTATTTCCATAATTTGTTTTGTTACTAGATCTGCTTCAGCCTGTTTTACCCATGTAACAGAATTCTTTTGTTAAAGGATCTATTCTCGCCATCGACTTTTTGTATTTAGCTTTTTCATTTTATTTTTTACTAAACGGTCTGCTGAACAAAACAGTGTGGTATTTAGAGACGTCTTACCGCTCCTTATACTCCACACGGAGGACACGGAGTTGCTGAACGTTAAAACCGTACCCAATTAGAAAAAGCAAAAGCATTAATGATAGCTGCAAAAATACACCATTGAAGCTTTGGAGCAAGGCAGTGGCTACTTCTAATTATTTGGCAAATAGAAACATAAACATTGCCATTCAAAATCAAACACCATTCGAACGATGGATTGGTAGAAGACTTTTGTTTTGAAAAAGGGATTGAATGGCCAAAAATTTGCAATGAAACATCAAAAGCTTTCAGAATCAACATTCCTACGAAAAAACAATATCATTACTTCAAAAGTTATTCAAACAAGTATGGACTTACAACACCCTTTAATGAGACTAAGAGAGCATAATTATGATGTATCAGGTACCGTGCATGCAGATAAATATATTTTCCTGATAAAATATTCACCAATAAATATTGAAAGCAACTACGACTCACTTTATGTTACTTCTAATATTTAACACCCTGTTAACAACGGTGTCAAAAAATAATGACAATGTAGAAACCACCTCCGTTCAAATAAGATCGTTAAGAAGTAGATCAAATATAGGTGTTATGGTTGGTATGGATCTTGAAAATTGCAGAAATTGAAAATATTCACAAACTTATTGAACCTATGACCTTTAAACAAGCGATTGATTCTACTGATTGACTACTTGACATTCTGGATTCCGGCAGAGTGAATCTTTGTTTATTTTATATTAGAAATAACAAGAACAACAAACGAATTTTCATTGGTCTCTACGTAGGTCGTAGACGATGGACTTGTAGCCTAAAACACAAGCGCAGCGGGTAACAATGAAGCCTGCCTGGAAAAGAAGAGTTCATATAAATTCTCTTCCCTAATATTATTTTTTAAAACTTCTGAACACGTTTAATATGTATAGTTTATATTCTCTTTTGAAATAATTTAAAGTTATTTTGTATACTTAACCGAATTATATGGATGTCGATTGGATGTTTAGATATGTAAACGCTTTAAATACCTACCTAAATTAAACACTTTTTTTTTGGGTAACAACTGAGCTTATAGCTAACATAAAATTCAGGGTAGTGGAATTGCAAAGCTAGCAAAAACTACCCCATTTCATAAATGGGTCATTCTCAGTTAAGAGGTAATATGTTGTATGAAGTGACGGCACGGATTTCTTAAAATATTTTTACTGAAGTATAAATTTTTTTAATGGAAACATTTAAGCTGAAAACGTTTAAAAGGTGGCCAGTCAATTTATTGGTTTTATCTCGTTTTATAGGTGACCAGGGTAGATTGTCAGTACAGGGTAGAGACTAAAGGCACACGGGAGGATCCTTTATGTCCCTATTTCCCCGTACTAGACTATGTAAAGTTAGTCATTCTTTTTTGGGAAAAGGGATACTCTTCTTTAATAAAATCCCAGAGGCTCTTTTATCTCTGCCTTTTAATAAATTTAAGAAATGTATTAAAGAAAAGCTGTGTAAAAAGGCTTACTATAATGTTAGCGATTATCTAGTTGATAAAAGGGCCTGGAACTAGTGCTGGGCAGGCTACTTCTAATTAATTTGATATATTTGTTTTAAATATTGTTTGATGATTTGCTTTTTTAAAAGAGTACCGAGAGTTTTTTACGCCGACTTTTTCTCTCGGCCTACACCCTCTGTCTTCTTTGCCGATGAATAGGGATGCCTATAGGTTCGAATTTATTGACGTGGAATAAGTGATACCTAGATACCTGATGTTATGTTCCAAAATATACGTATTTTTTTTTTATTGACAGGGAAGAGAGATAGAGATATTAAAAACAACTTTATTTATTTATTTTTATTATGAATTATTTATAATCAGACTTGTCATTTCTTAGCCGTCTCTGTTCATAAAATTAAATTTTTCTGAAGCGTTAGGTACAAAACATAAAAAGGTTCTTACTTTAACTATCAAATCAAAAATATCTGTAACTTTACTAGCAATAGTTAATTAAGAAATATAAAGTAACAAAATTTTATCTGAGTAACAGTATTAAATTTTTTTTGTAATAAAAATCTAACAACATTTTAATTAAAAGGTAACTAAAAAAAATTATTTACTAAAACCCGCGGCCAAAGACTCTAAATATCAACAGAATCATTAAATGCATAAAAACACCATGCCCTCTCATTATTAAGTTAGAGGAGGATAGTTCTTTTAAAACCTGATCCCAGGTGATGAAAGAAATATTATGATCATTACTTCTGAACTTTTCACAGATTAGACAAAATATAACTTCAAGTTCATCATCTTCAACAACTGTAAAATATTCGGGCAAGTTTTTTCAAGAGATGATGAATCTATTAATGAAATATCGGTGCCACTCGCAATGATTCTATTTGCAGGTCTCATGCAAGTAGCACCCATTCCACTGGAGCTCCCCTACCGTGACCTTTTTCATGAAAATTCCATGTGAAATTTTGAAGGTTAGGGTAGAAATCATCTAGCATTGTTGCCAAAACCTTGCACATCATTTTATTACGATGTTGGGCGACTGGCCCATCGCTCAATAAATATAATCTCGTAATAGTAGCCGCCAGAGAGTGAAGTATGCTGCTGAGTAATAACTTCACTGAAAATCAGTTTCTTCTTTATAGTTTCATTGTCACCTGCACTTACTGCTGTTATAAGTGAATTTAATCGGTGTTGGGTGTGCTAATACGCGGTTTTTTAATCTTCTTCTAATTGTTTCTTGTAACGTTGGACTGCAGACTTAAGTTGAGATTTTTCTGCCTCTCGTTTCCTTATTATCAGGTTTCTTGCTTTTCTTTATCAAATTAGCTTTTGCTGTGCCTCCTGCCCTCGCCTGTTTATATTTTGAGGGGGCAGTGGCTCTTCACGGTGGTGTTTCAGGAGCATTGCTATATCTTGGAGTGCTAAACGACGTCCAGAATTTTTTTCTCCATACTTTTCTAACCTTCGTTCTCAAGGAGTGATTTGCTTAACTATCTTAATAACCTATTTTTCTTTCTTCTTTTCATATTTTTCCCCTTTCCTTGATTTGTTGAACGTACTCATATTTGTCATTTTCAATTCTTTGGAATCTCAATCGTTCTGCTATTCTTTTTTTCCAGCCGCGAATATTTTCTAGGTCTCATTTTTCTGTAAAAAAAGTCGTTTTAAATTGTAAAGTTAAATTATACATAATTCCAAGTAAACAATCAGAGAAAAATGTAGAAGTATTCATGAAAACGCATACAAATGTATCTCCCCTGGACATTAAGTATTTCCCTGTTATCAAAAGAGCCAGGGGATATAGGCCAAGGGAGATACGTTTTCGATAAATGTCTGAAATAGCCGTTAAAGTGTTTCTCGTAAGCATTTCACAATCAAACGTAACAATGTATGCACTATTCAGAGTGAATATTTAGGTCAATTTCAGTATTTTAACAAATAAATGCTAAATAAAACTTACCAGAGGATAATAAATAATGCATTCACTTAACTTTTCTACACCCAGCGAGCGGCGTGACTGTAATGGCCGTTAAAATGGCTGCACAGTCGGCTCATGCGCCGCTTGTTGCTACCTTTATGTTACATCTTATGCACTCAAGGTCACAACTTCCACAAACTAGCAAATCAAGACTGATTTTTAAACGAAAACAAAAAGCCAGGGGACGAGACACGAAACACGAAGGACAAATTTCAGCGTTAATTTTATTTATGAAAAATTGGAATATTAATAATTTTACTTTTAAGACACTGTGACTAAGTTATTGTTTTGTATAAAATTAGCGTTGATAAAGAAATTATTGAGTTTTAATACATTTATAATAAAGTTGGTTTGGGGACAGACCAGGGGAGAGACTTTTTCTTGTATTAGAACTTATAGTGACTAAACTACGTACATTTCTGTAATAAATTTAAGTGAGCATGAAGAAAGCATTTAGTTTTAAATAATAAATAGGTTAATTAGGAAGTTAGTATATAACAAAAGTATTTTTTGTCCTGGCCATAGAAAGTACCTCTTAACTGAGAATGACCCAAATATAAGTGACACTTCAATACAAGTGCAGTCGATCTTTTTGTACGATGAATTAATGAGGGCGTAAACTTAATTGGTTTACGTTTTTAATTATTTATCAAAAATAATATAATATAAAAATAATAATATATATTATGTAACTTAACTAATTTTAGGTTTCATAACCACCGTAAGCATAACTTTGCCCAAAGTTCCACAGGCCACAGCAGTTAAGCAAATTTTATATGGGCAAGTTGGCAACACTGAGTAAGGAATTTGTCTGCACATAAAGTTTAAGTTTTGATCATTTGATTTTATTTGTGAGTCAAGAGATAATATTAAACTTTTCTAGTAAAAACTATCGTAGCATAAAATATGCAAATAAAACCTTTACAGTTCGTGCTTTATTAGTTAATGACTATTTATTTGTCAAATTGATAATGGCTCATTTACAGTACATACCTGGAGATCCTCGTTTAGTTGATCAATTGGTTTACGAGCTGAAATCAAAAGGAATTTTTGATCAGGTAGAATTTATTTTCAGTAAACTCTGTTATGTTTAAACTGTATTAATTTTATCTATTTAAAACAATATTCTATCTTGGATATCACACTTAATGACCATATGAATTTAAGAAACTATTTGACAGCAGTGTTTAAAATATAACATTTTGTAGTGAAAAAATACATATTACTTCTCCATTATTCAGCCTAGCTATGTGCACATAATCTAGTATGGCATTGAAATTCACTATATAATTCTATATAAATGGTTTTAGTGATGTAACTATTTTGGAAAACTAAACTACATGGACCTGAATATAGCAAATACACTTTTTACATTCACTCACATTCAGAGTTTTAATATCTATGAAAGTACAGTAGTTATTAATTAAGAAGAATTTACTATCAATTCTTCTTAATTAATAACTACTGTACTTTCTATTTATATGGTACAAAAAAAACATTATCTTTGTTCAAGTGAACTAATTCAACTTTATTAATACAATTATATGCTATGGGTTTACTAACTTATCATTTATTAATATGTATTCATCATTATATTCTGATAAGATTTATCATTTTATTAGATTATAATGTAATTATTTTCATTAATACTCATTCATAGTCCTAAAAGGCATTTGAAAGTTGATTGTGAACCTTTTAAAACTATGTAAATTATATGGTTCTTGCATGCTAGTTTATATTAGATCATTTGGTTCATTTTCATTATCTTTAAAATGACAAACTTTAGGTATAATAAATCACATAATTACTACTCTATAAAATATTCATTTTCCTTTATTTAAACATAGCCTTGGCCACCTTCAATTTTAATATATTTATTTACAGTTTAGAAAAGACTGTATAGCAGATGTAGATACAAGGCCAGCATATCAGAATCTTCGCCAGCGAGTAGAGAACTCTGTATCATCATTCCTTGCCCGACAAGTTTGGAAACCTGATCTCAACAAGAATCAACTAAGAGAAAAATTGAGAAAACATATTCTAGAGTGTGTGATACTTTGTTTTAAAATAAATTAATTTTTAAGCTTGACTTTTGATTTATTCAAAAGATTTTCTACTTAACAAATCAATGCAATTAAAGTTTTTCATAATGCTTTATTTTAGAAGTTTTAGAGCCCTTTAATCTTCTGTAGCATTCAGTATATATATTAAATATTTATGTGTTGAATTGATTTGTTTATTTCTTTTTACAGTGGCAATTACCTGGAGCAAGGGGTTGAAAGAATAGTAGATCAAGTTGTAAACCCAAAGTTAGCTACGGTATTTGTTCCAAAAGTAGAAGACCTTGTCTATGACTATCTGGGTATCACTAGAAAGAAGAATGCAGTTGAAACATCAAATGGAATTGCAGATTTGCTTCCGAAAGACTTAGAAGCAGTAAGTCCAGGTTCAGTTAAAAGTAACGAAGATAAAGATGAGGCAATGGAGATGGATAGCGTATCTGAGGCAGTATATGAACAAAAAGAAGAAAAGATAGCTGAAGTACTAGTATCAGAGAAAATGGAAGAAGCAGAAATGTCTGGTGTTAGTGAACTAACAATACATGACTCAAGTGGTAGTGACGATAAAAACAGCATTCCACTCCCTGCAGAAGAGATAAGACCTGAAGATATACCGCCTCCTGAACATAGCCCTCCAAAAATTGAAAAGGTTGAGATAGACAAAATAGAACTACCGAAAGAACCAGATGTTGCTACAGATATTCCATTACCAGATGAAATACCAAAACAAGAAAATGGTACTTTCTTTAAAACTGTTAACAGTGATGACGACGACTCTAGCTCCGATTCATCATTACGTAGAAATATGTCACCTTTGACTCCTATCAGAAGTTACAATAATGAAAACTCTTGCGACGCTCAACAGGCATTTGAAAACCAACTGGTAGAGGGTAAAAAGGAAGAAATTAAAGAGCCTAGTACTTTTAGATTTGCATTAGACGCTAAATCTACTGAAAATAGTTTGGATGCACCTAAAATGGATCATAAAAATGAAACTGATTTATCCAATCAGTTAAATCAAGTTAATATAAATAATTTTGTAACACCTGCATATGAAGACAGTTCTAATAGCAATAATTTACAAATTGATTATGAAAGTGATGCCAACAGTAAAGTAAATACTGAAATTAAAGAAGAAGGTGATCAAAATTCTGAAGAGAGTAAAAAAGAAAAAAAAAGCAGTCATAAAAGTTCACATAGGCCTAGAGAACACAAACATTCTGCAAGAGACAAAAAGTCCGAGTCAAAACCTTCAAGCAGTAGAGATACCAGTCGCCATGATAAAAAATCTAAAGATGATGGTAAACATAAACCATGCGAAAAAGAAAGGTCAAAGGATAGAGGTGATAAAAAAGACAATAAAGATTCATCTAGCCACAGAAGCTCTCACAAATCAAGCCATAAAGACTCAAAATCTCATCGAAGCTCAAGCTCCAGCCATAGACAGTCAAACCGATCAGATGATAAAAAGTCTTCATCGGTAAATCAAAAAGATAAAGAAAAGAGTTCCGATAAATCTTCTTCTAAAGATAAGCATTCTAAGGATTCAAAATCCAGTTCTCACCATGCCGATAGAGACAGAAAAAGCAGTAGTAGCAGTAAAAGTAGATCTAGTGATAAAGATAAAGATAAAAAGTCTAAAAAAGATACAGATGATCACTATAGCCTATCTGGTAGGGGGAATCCAAATAGACGTTCAACTGATAGAGATTCCAATGATGGCAGTTCTTCATCAAAAGGTTCTCATCAGCCTTCTAGTTCCAAATCATCAGAATGCAAAAAAGGTGCGAAGGAAAGCACTTCAAAATCTGATAGTAAATCTGATAACACATCTGGGAGTGGTTCAACCACTCCAAGTGATAAAGAAGCTCCACATGATGTGGGTAAGAAAGATGAAGTATTACAAACCAAACCTATTGTCAGATTAGAAACCCATTTAGAAACTCCAGTAGCTTCTCCACCAAGATTGCCTTTTGTACCTGATATTACTTTAAAAAAGCCGAAAATAGCAGCTAATTTTGAAGAAGCAAAGAAAATTATGAAAATGCGCAAATTTTTAGAAGAAGAGCAAAGACGTATGAATCAAGAAGCAGCTCTGCTTTTGGAGTTCCAAGCAAATGTCAGACCAAGCCTAAGTCAAGTATACTCAAGTATACCTGGACCAGAATTAGAGTTTGCATGTAATACTAACACAGCAAATCAATATATTATACAAAATACTGATCCACGCGAAAGACAACGGACTTATGTTGAGACAAAAACCTACACAAATGCAGAATTATATGAAGAGTTAAATGCAGGTAATGAAACTGAAATTAGTGATGAAGAACAAGAAACTATAAGCCAAAAGATTGAAAAATCTTCTGATTTAGAAGAAACAATTATAACCCTTTCTGGTGACTTCACTATTTCAGAAGTTAAAGGACAATCAAATGTTAAGAAAGTCCCCAACAATGATGTACCTGAAATGCGACCCCATGACAAAGAAAATAGAGCAACCAAAAACAAATCTAGGAAACGATGCAAATCTGAAGAAAATTTAGAAATAAGTAAAAAAGAAATAGAAAAAGATGAATTGCGTTTCTTTACTGAACATGAGAAATGTAACTCAGAACTAGAAAAAACAAAATATGCTGAGTTTCTTAAAGCATATATTAAGAAAACAAATTTATGCAATAAGCTTTATCTAATTAATTGTGATACATATGAAGAAAATGTACTTAAAGATGTTGCTAGTACTTTTGGTGACTTTGACATTGTCAGTTATCATAGAAATGGCCAATTAAAAATGCCTAAAACAAAGGCAATCGTAAAAAACTTAAATCTGACTGCTGAAGTATCATTACCAATTGATTCCGAGTCTCAGTCAAGTGACTCAGATATAAAATGCCAAGTATTTAGTCCTGAGAAATCAGATTGTTCATTTGAATTAAGTAATGATTATGATGCTAAATTACAAGAAATGGTAAATAAAACTTCTAGAAAAGAGATCATGCAAATTATCTTAGGCGATATAATTGATGGATCACCATCCAAAATGCCAAAAATCGATTATATTACCGAATCGAATATTGATAACGCTATCGATTATAATATAAAAAGGAAAATTAATGATAATGAAACTTCAGAAAATAACAATCGGCCAGTTCTAACACCCTATAAAATAAGAAAAATGAGCACTTCTGAACTTATTACTTCTACCACTCAAGGTAAATCTTTTAAATATTTTGAGTAGACACTTTAATACTTCTCTATATTGTACTTACATTCGGATTAAGCAAGTGTATTCTTAAACAGACGCAGCATAAAGAGTGCGCGTTCGTGCCTGTTCCAAAAAAAAAATTGTTTTAGTGTTATGCTAAACTTGATTTGATACCACGTCAAGGTATCAAACCTAGTTTAGTGTTCAGTATGTTAGAATAAATAGTTTTTATTCATTATTATATTAAAAAGATGTGTTTTGTATTTTGTCTGTGATGTAATTAATAATCCATATTAATGAAAATCAATATTTAAAACAACTATGGCGTCTATTCTCCATAATGCACAATCCACGTAATTCGATGGATCCACCGTCTATATGATTGAGTATGTTGTATTTACACAAAAACCTTTATCTTTTTAGATACAGAAGAACCAAATACTGATAATCTAGCCAGTGTCAGATCAAAATATTTAGGACGGGCGAAAAGAGTTGGCCTCTCACGACCAAAGAGGACAGGTATTCACATACTTCATTTTTCTTAAAAAAAATCTCTGTTTTTTTCTATTGGCCGTAATAATTTTCTGTTTAAATATAAACACTTAACCACTAGATATTTCTTTTTTTGCATTGACCATAAAATTTTATTTTTCTAGAACTACCAAACAGTCCTTCCAGTGACAAATCAGTAGAGAACTATGAACAAAACACTCCTACAAAAACTTCCAATGGGAAAGTAAAGGCTCCAAGACATATGGTGCAACGATATGAAACATCAGACCTCTATAAACCCAAGTTACATTTTCTGTCGAGGCGAAATGTCAGTTAGATTTTAAAATGATACCAGGCTAAATGGTAAAAAGCTATCACTTCCATTAAATTCAAATAAATGCCAATATTCTTTTCCATTACAGTTATTTCTGAATAATTGTTTAAAAAAAAAATATTTGGTGTGGGTATTGACATGTTGATCATCATACAACGACAGTAATATACTATACTACTACCTATGAGTTACATACGAAAATTTAGAATTGTTATAGCAAATTATATAATGGTAAATTCTTATTCTTACATAAGTAATATCATAGTTTTATAATCAAAAAGTTGAATGTTTTGTTACATTAATTAATGTAGAATTTTGATGTGATGCATACAGAAGATTCAAAGCTATTTGAATCTTTTGGTATGAATATTAAACACCTAAGTTATTTTTTATAGATTTGTATGATTTGATTGAATAATATAAATCCTGAAACTATAAAATATAGTGTATTGTAATTACTATCTTAAACACATTTGTTTAAAATAGTGTTGATAGTATTTTATACTATTAAACTTAGCTAACAACCTACGATAAATAAACAAAGGTACTGCCAATATGTGTGATTGTAAACTTAATTGAAACTCAAATAAATCTTTAAATAAACTACTATGAAAAAATGTATAGTTAAAGCGATTTAAAGATTTCTTTGTTATGAAGTTTGCAAATTAGTTCTAGGCCTGCAAAAAGCAAAGCCTTATTTCCTGATGAGCTATTACTCCAGATTTGCTTATGTATGTAAATAAAAATAGATTTGTGATATGAAAGTATATGTAATTATAATATATTTGCATATTTTGAGTTAAATGTGTATAATTTCTTAAAAGTTTGACTTGTTTTATGATAGAAATAGCAGTGTATATATATATATAATTATGCATTATATTTCAAGTTCTTTAATAAGATATTTTAACCATAACTTTATATAAAATCACATTCTTAATTTAGTCTCATGTTATAGTGTGATTGAATAAATTTAAAAGCAACTAAATAGTAATAAAATTTTAATCAGTAATTTTTATCATTCACCTCATATTAGAGGCCTATCCTAAAATGAGATTTTAAAATGTTATGAAAGTAACTATTACTTATGTTAGTCAAAGGGAAAGTTATATAATGGTAAAAAATGGCCAAGAACTACAAATATTAGTATATATAAAAGACAGATTTCTATTCAAAAAGAATTTATTCATGAAAACTATTGTACAAAGTTAGTAGCATACCATGGTTCTTTATTTTAATAATATCAATAGTCTTGGTACATACTCGGGACAATAAGAATGTACTGAAACAACATTATATCTATTGACAAAACTATTATTGGCAATTTTATTTTTCTTACATCAATCAGATTTTTAATAAACAATTTTATGTATTAACCCTACCGCAACTAATAGAACAAGCAGTTCAGTCAAAAATTAAATAGGTCTACATCAAAAGGATAATTGCATTTTTTAAACATGTCAAAATAAATAATACTGTTCTAAGTAATCATTTCGTAGTTAATTGCTTGCAGATTGTTTTTGAAGGCCAGCTGGGTCCATTATTGGGGATTGTTTCTTTACCATTCCTGATAAGAGTGTTTTGATCTGAGCAATTGCACGTCCTGGGTTTAAACCTTTGGGGCATGTTCTCGTACAGTTCATGATTGTGTGGCATCGATATACTGAATATGTATCTTTTAAGTTTGAAAGGCGTTTTGAGGTGGCATCATCCCTAGAGTCAATAATCCATCGGTAAGCCTGCATGAGAACAGCTGGGCCCAAGTACTTGTCACCATTCCACCAATATGAGGGGCAACTTGTAGAGCAACAAGCGCATAGGACACATTCATATAAACCATCAAGTTTAGCCCTGTCTTCAACATCCTGGAGCAACTGAGTCTCCTTGCCCTTTACTGCTTCATTTTCACGCTGCAACCATGGTTCTATGGACTGGTACTGACGGTAAAAGTTAGTCAGATCTGGAACCAAATCTTTAACTACGTACATATGGGGCAATGGGTACACTTTAGTAGGCTTGGACAAATTTTGATCAATGTGACTGATGCATGCTAAAGTGTTGACTCCATCAATATTCATTGCACAAGAACCACACACCCCTTCACGACACGACCTTCTAAATGTCAGGGTTGGGTCCATTTCATTCTTAATCTTCAGTAATGCATCAAGAACCATGGGCGCGCAATCATCTAAATCCACCTCGAAATTCTGAGTGTATGGCTTTTTGTCTGGCTCATCAGGATTCCAACGATAAACGGCAAATGTTTTGACTCTTTTTCCCAGAGCTGATGACGTAGCGAAAGTGCGCAGCTGTCCAAATGTTCCTGAAGTAAGTCTTAAGAGTGGCATTATGTAATATTTTCAAAACTTAATTCTTAAAATTTACACAATATTACACAACATATACTTATTTAAATGTATATAGCTAAGTTTCGTTTCTTTCGCGTACTTATAGACAAGATCCCAGTCAAATCGCGATCTTGAATTCGAACTCGAAATAGCAAGTGGCGTTAGGCGTAGTATGTTTTTTGATCAGTTTGATTATTGGAGAATTTAGACTTTCTCCGTGAAGTTTCGGTAAAATTTAAATGTCACTGTCATTATGCGATGATCGCATAATGACAGTGACATTTACATTTTAAATATATTTCTTCCGTGGATAAAATTAGAGCTCCTAGGCCTAGGTCTAGCGTTAGCCGTATTACGACTGAAACAGTGTTACCAGATCAGGCGATTTCTGATGGGGTGGACTAGTGGCTATAGCAATTAAATAAATACTTGTAACATTGTGTTTACTTGTATAAGAGAGTCCGGCAAATAAATAAATAAAAATAAAAAATTGTATAAGAGAAAATAATGTAATCTATAAATGACAACGCACATCAAAAATTTCAAGCAAAACGCAGGGAGACTACTTGCTAGAAAGTATACACTTTAAGAGGAATAGGCTATTTAAAAACAAAATATTTACATAAACTTAAATCTTAACATTATTATTAATTGTGAAAGAAGATAATACATTATAACACAATAAAGGAAAAAACCAAAAGGATTTTAGTCAGTACCGGAACATGTTGTACTTATGAGAAATTCAGAAAGGAGGTGCGGTCACATTGGGAACAAATATTTACTGTTTTTACTTTTCTCGCTTCTGGCAACACTGATTTAAAACTATAAGCAATTGTATCCGGCTAATAAATAAATTAAAAAAAATACTTTATGCAATCCTTGAGCCGCAAGCGCGCCGAAAAACAAAATAGAAAAAATTATTTTAAAAGGCTTGATTTAATACTGTAAAAGGTAATTTTCATTTATTCAAAAGCTTCATTAAAATGAAGTCGAGTGAAGATTCTCCTAAAACTCCTGGTGGAATTAGCAAAACCCTATTGACACCTTGTAGGCGCTTAGGTTTATCCAGGAAATTTAATAGAAAAGGACCATCGCCCTTTATTTCGCCACTATCCAGAAGCCAGAATAGCCCGGAAATTACAAAAGAGTGTAAAAAGAGAAAGATATGTATCATCAGCGAGGAATCAGCTTGTTCACCTAAATCCCCTGAAAAAACAGTATTAGTTGTACCTGAAAGGATTGCATGTATTTCTTCACCCACTCACATTAGTGATACACCATCACGAAATATCCCTGTTTCTAAGAAAAATTCAAAAGTACTTTTAATGATGCAAAATGTAGATGCAAATAACAAAGATGACATAACTAAAAGTACAGAAATTGTGCGTAAATCACCTCAAAACAATAATAAAACCCTCTCAAAATTGTCCAGAGTGGATTCAAAAAAAAATATTAAAACTGTTCAACAACTTGAAACTGAAATTTCTAAAGTAGATAGTACTCAAGCCAATGAACTTAAGGTTAAAGAACCTAACAACTTAAATAAGGAATGTATTGTTCTTATACAAAAGAAAATGTTAAAATCACTTAAAACACACAAACAAGATGACAATAATTCAGACAAAAACAATGTTAGAATGATAAATACATCTGTTTCACAAACATTATTTGATTCAGATTCTGATGATTTGCCTCTTTGTGATTTAAATAAAAAGCAAGGAAATGATTTTGTCAATACCTTGTTAGTGAAAAAGAAGACTAACCGTAACTCTATTCCCAATATAAACGAAAAAAAAAAAGGTAAACCAATAACAGAAAAAAAAACTTTGCAAAAATCATTTGATGACGATGATGACTTTGAATTTTCTAAGAAAACCATTTTAGTCAGAAAAACTTATGAGAAAGTGGTCAAGCCCTCAAAAGCCAAGTCCACAGGATCAATAACTCAAAAAGACATTGATGATTTAAAACAAAGAATTGAGACAAAAAAAACACTCTTAATTGCCAAAGCAATGACTGAGGATACTGAGGAACTTAGGAATTTAATTAAAAAGTGGCAAAAAGGCTGTCAAGAGGCACTCTTTGAACTTTTTGATCTTATGAAAAAGAAGTTCCCAGATAGTCAGAATATGGATTATTCCGAAATATTAAAAACTTTAAAAATACCTCCAGAACTAGTTGGTTATGATATAGAAAACGACTGCTTTACTACTCCAGATGATAATAGTATTATTTTATCCAGTATAAACACTTAAGTTGAATTCTAAATAAATATACCATATATACCTAATAAGCAAAAAAAGTTCAAAAATATTTTCTTCAAGAAGTAAGCTACAGTAACCTTAGTACTTATACATTAATTTGTAATGAAATAATATTATTTTTTTTTAATGTGTGCATATTATCTATCTCAATAATATGTTTCGGAAGCAACAAGGCACATAATAATAAAATATATAAATAATAATTATTTATTATTTTTATCAACTAAATAAGGCAAAGTCAATTACTTCACCACATTGACATTTTCAATTAAAATGTTTTTATGCAACTGTATAATTTAATTAAGCTACAGCATTTTTTTACAACTGCAATCATTAAGATCATGTTTCTAAAATCTGTGTGAACGGATTGGATTTTCAGGATCAAACAGCTTAGGATCTTTTAAAAATGTTTTGTCCTTATAATAGTAAGGCATATAAGCACAGTTTTGTGCTTTAGTGATTTCTCTCTCAACTGCTGCCTGTTTTGTTTGACAAAGTCCAGTTATATGTCTTCCATATATCCTTCCTGTATATGGACTTTGAAATTGTGACAGAAGCCTGTAGTTTTTGTAGTCTGGCGTTATATTAAATTTACAAAGTATACATTGACGCTTTTCTTTAGTGAATGGGTTTTCCATTTCCACCGGGCTATCATCAGATGCTACTTCTGTAGACAAATGTCGAACATTGTAAGTTAATGCTCGAGGTGTATAAACAACTATAAAAATAAAATGGTAATGTTAATACAAAATATTTAAAGGAACTTTTAATATGAATATATAATATAAACAAATACTTTTTAGAAATAAACGTTTCATAAGTGCCATCTTAGTCAAATTTATGTCCTGTTGTATATTGCACAGATATCTAACGTCTACAATTATATTTGTATTTCTTTTCACAATTTAAGATATAATATTAAATATATTTATAACCTCTTCTTATATATCAAAGAGAAGAACGATAAATATTATGGAAGGCAATAGACACTAAAATGGACGTTACGCCCTCTTAATTTTGGTCCCTGAACTAAAACAAATAAATATAGTTAGATATTTTAGTAATATTCAGTTCATAGTATATTAATATTGTTTATTAAATTTATTTGTATTTATTTTAGTTAATATTGGTAGTAAATAAATACAATTACCAATAACTTCATTTCACATTAAATCTAGCTTTATTTAACATAAGTAGGTACATATGTAATAATAAATTTTAATATATTCAACAACATTCAAGATGTTACTTTATAATCGTAAGTTTTACATTGTACAGAATGGATTTAATTCTAATATTAATTCAATAACGTACAATATTCATAAGACTTGCTTTTCAGCCGTTCGCTGATGAACATTAAAAATCTACCTATCATATTTTGCAATAATAGGCCATATCTCAACGCAGACACCTGTTATTGTAATTTATGACGTCGTCTGTTTTTAACCTACTTGAATAGATTTGAGGAATGAGGATATGCCATAGGTCAATCAAATATCTATTAAACAGCAAGTTGAATTTTATAAGCATCATATTGACAGTCTGTTACTAAAACTTATAAAATATTAGAGTTTATGACTATAAATGGAATACCAAGTAATTTAAAGACGTTGAATCGTATGTATTTTCATAATCAGCTATTAAAAGGTTCCTTTTCGAAATCGAAATTGATTATCCACAGTTACTGATTAGTTTTAATATGCCAATAAGGTATCCACGACAGCCTTTACCTTTTCTTTCACCTTTCCAACCGTTGACTGCACCCGGTGCGGATTCCTCTTTACCGCGTTTACGCAGAATCGTAAATGTTGCTGGCGAAACATAAGTAAGCCATAGATAAATTGTCCATTCTCCTTATCGCAGTTTCGGCAAATTCTTCTTACAAAACTAAACTAGCTTGTTAAACTTTTAAATATTTTTAAAATTAGCTTTGTTTTTTGTAACTAAACTTAATTTTTTTTAATGTTATATATTTTAGTCTATTGTAATGCATGTGTTTTTGTAAGCAAGATTTTAGCAATGATTTGAGTAAATTCTGCTAGTTGTTATATATAATAAATGCATAATGAAATGTGAAATAAATACTTGTAAATACAAAAATATTACAACGGTTATAATTTTTAAATGTATTAATTGCTACATTATTTTTAATATAAGTAATAAGCAATGATAACCAAATAGCAATCACAAAGATCCATTTTCACGATTAAGGTTTAATCATAATATTCATAAAGCAGGCAGTGTCATAAAGGTAATTGATTTAATATAATATATATTGTATTTGTAAAAATTACTTTAAATCTAGCAAGAGTAACGGTTTTTTAATTTGTTAACATTCGTATACGTAATTTTGGCTTGAAAAATATATTCTAATATTAGTTAACAGAAATAGGAAAATTAATAACTTTCCCTTCTTCTTTTAAAATAAATTTAATCTAAACATTAAACTCATAGAATTTTCAAGTCTTGTATATAAATAAACTAAACAAGACATTAAATTCTCTCACTAATAATAAGTCTAATTCAAATAAAAACATCGTTATGATATATTTTTTGATAGTGCACAGTCGTGATTTCGCAACATTGAAACTGGTCGATCCAAAAAATCTAAAAATTCACGCAAGTATGCAAGTTAAAGTTTTTGAAGCATGAAGTAAGTGGAATGTATCAGGCGTTTGATTTTGGTTATTTTTGGTGATTTGGTTTTAAATAATTAATTGTTTACCCATAAACTAAGTAAACTAGGATAAACTTAAGAACTTTAAGGCCAGAATTCTAAAGTTATGTTTGATTTCTTAAAGTTTCTACTTTGTTTTTTGTTTGGAAATGAAAAACACGATATTAATTACCTAGTTCAGAAAACCGTGTTCTGGATTCGTCAGATATAATTTTATACCAAGCATAAAAGTACCATTAATAGATACATAATTACCAGTAATACCTGGATTTCCTAACAAGACTAAGTAACATTAATAAAATTTGATAGCTTACTTTAATAAACCCGTAAGTCTTGCATGTTAATATAGACTCTATTTTACGATATTTTATGCGATTTTTTATGCAATAAACTCAAACAAATGTTTTTTGGATACTTCTAAAATACAATGAATTCGTGTTAATAATTACTAAAATATAACAATGTGGCGGAATAGAGAAAAGCCGTTTATTATAACTTAATCTCCGCAGGTGAGATCGAGATGGCTAATATAAATGTTAATATATAATTGACGATTAAAATCCTTTCACATTATATCAAATTATGCAATTTACAGAGTTCATAAAAAATTAAACATTTTAAGTTCATTAAGAATGCACTTACGTCGTCTTTAATTGTTATTGCTATGAGCACGTTCTGTTTTAATAGAATGTGATCACGATCACGATATCACGATTATAACAATATTTTAAAGGGTTACATACCTCTATTTAGTAAGTACATAGGTATGTGTGTAATCTAACTTATTACGATATTTGCGGATACATGGCATCCTACTTGTTGGTGTTTATATTGCGGTAATTGCAAAACGGACAGTTCATTTCAACACGTCCATTTGGTCAATATGCCTGTTAGACGACCAAAAGAAAAGTTGCATTTTATCGCGGAAATGCACGCGCTTCGATGCACCTACATACGAGTCGGTTTATAGTTTCCAAGTTGGTTCGTCGCAACAAGAAATCAGACCAAGACGATACTCAACCAACCACAGCCTGCCTAGCCACAGTCCGTATCGTACGTGGCGAAGCGGTTAATGAAAGAACAATCAAATAAAATAAAATTTTCGATTAGAAAGTGTTGTGTATACGCGCAGATTTCCGCGCCAGAACAAGTGACAGTGACAAATTCTTGTGTTTGTGATCTGTGACTTTTTTTCTTTTTGGATCATCTACATTAAAATATCGAACACTCGGTGAGAGTTTATTAATTTCTTTATCTATGCTTAGATATCATTAAGAAGCTAAGCTTAGCTTACATAAGTTTCCGCATATTTATATAATTCCGTTGTAATGTACGCGTCAGTTATAGGGAATATTGGAAAGTTAGTTTCTGTTTGTCTGTAAAAGTAAAAGTTTACGATGCATAGTCAAAAATACCATTGAATTTACGTGTTAGTGTAGTCGCGTCGGGCATATCAAGGTTGGAGAAAGTGACCCAAGGGGGCCGTACGCAATCGTAAACATTGTTTGAAGTTGTCTTCTGGTTATTGTATAGTGGTTTATTTTAACCGACTTGTTTCATTTGGTTTTTATAGACGTATAGGAAAAATTCCATAATAGTCATGTTGTAAACACAGATGCAGGTTACAAATAAAAACTTCGTTTCGGATTTCCATTCGCAACCGGCTCCCTTTTATAGTGATGACTTTGTATGTAGATATAGAATTTAAAGAGCTATGTAGCATAAATTAACTATAAAGGTCGTCGACGTCGTTATCTATGTCCAAATATGTCTTTTTTTTTAATTTCGTCGAGGATTAATTTAAAAGGTGCATCGAACGCACGTTGCAATCAATTTATGCACAATATATTAATTATAGGTTTTACGCTTATTAATGTTATAAACACCATATTAGACAGGTAATTTATCTCATGAATGGTATCGATCCGATGTATCATGCGTCTCTGCGTATTGATTCTGTATGTTTAATTTTGATTAAAGCATGTAAGTGTTCTTCTGATCTTGAACACATCAGCGACCTTTAACTTTAAATTTGAAATATAATATTAGTTTTATCTAATACTAGTGACCCGCCCCAGCTTCGCACGGGTGCAATGCTGATGAAAAGCAGGTTTTTATTATGTATTGTTATTTCCGTCGCTGGAAAGCTCCGATAATATACGCGTTCGATCGCTGCTAAATAAGCTGTAATGGGCTGTATAGATCTATATTAAATGAACAATGTATTCAAGCTATTTAATTGGTTAAGGATTAATGCTGTATTGGTTAAAATCGCTTCAAAAATTAGCCATTATTTGTCGTAAAAAGTAAATGACAAAAAAAAGTTATTGTGGGTTATCAATAAGAGATAGACATATACCATCAAGGACTTTTCTGTAGACCTTTTTAATGTGTACAATACTTAGTACATTATTTTGATAAAACTCGTAGGGTTCAGCCTGCGTTTGCAATGTAAGCGGAAAAAATGTAATTATTTACGACATCACATAAGAAACCTCAAAAATAACAGTACTTCTCCACTATTTAATGGATGTTATTATACATATAAACCTTCCTCTTGAATCGCTCTATCTATTAAAAACCGCATCAAAATCCGTTGCGTAGTTTCAAAGATTTAAGCATACAAAGGGACATAGGGACAGAGAAAGCGACTTTGTTTTATACTATGTAGTAATAATGTAAGATAATGAGTTTCCTAGAAAATAATCAATAAACAATATTTTTTTTATAATTGAGCCTGATTCATCCATTAATTTTCTTAATGCGCGCCTAATGTATACCGGTTGTGTTAAAATGTTTTCCATAATTGTGCTATAAAGACAAAAGTTAAATCCATTGGTAAGATAAACTCTAACGCACAAGTGCTGAGAATCGCTTGCTAAAGGCTATAATTGATTGCAGCTGGTTCCACGTCAATTAATTAAACACTGCTCTTCTTATAATTGTCTCATTGATTGATACAACTGGAGTTTTTCCCCCCAAAAAAATATTTGTTTAAATACATTTTATTTTATTTAAAGAACAGTGCAATTTTAAATTTATTCTCTTTTGGCTAACGTAAACAAATGCAGCATCCGGTAACGAACGATGTTGAGCTATATAGGTATGTGTATTTGATAAACTTCTTTCTGCTACTATATATTTCTTACTCCATAACAATTTTTAAATTTTGGCTTTTTGAATTAGTGGCAGTTTTCGTTCTTAAGTTACTGGAACTAAAATAATAATAATAAAAAAACATTTATTTATATATGTATATATAAATAAATGTTTATAGGTATTTCTCAATTTCTGTTTCATCAATATCACTACAAACATATTTTATCGTAAATACCTAACAAAACTTAAAATCGAGTTAATTGAATAAAATAAAGAACCTAATGAGTTCTAATGCAACCTCAAAAACTAGTGTAAAAGCTTAAACCGACACCAATAATCGTGGCAGTTATTATTACGTATGTAGGTACAAGGTACAGGGTAAGTACAAGCAAACCCAGTGGCGCTACCTTATAGGTCTGGGCCTTAGATCTATCTGTTTCGGGATCATTAAATTATTATTATTATTCACCCTTAAATGTGACCGGCACACGCCGTCTTTTAGGGCCTAAGGTGTGCAGGATTCTTCGCAATGTTTTTCTTCAATGAACGAGCGAATGCAGACAGTCTTTTGATATTTGTACCAGTAGGCAAACACTGCTCTTCTTATACCTAATTGTCTCCAATCACATAAATATTTAACTCTGAAATGATAACTTCCTTCTGTTTTTTTAAGGATATATATATTATAAAATATGTATGGCTTGTGGCGGCGGCCATGCGTCGGGTTGTCTCTCTCCCTAAAATATGGCGAGGGGGCCGATGGCTGGCCATGCGTCATACTCGTGAACGGGTGCTACTTGTGGTGACTGGTCGTACTTGAATTCGTGTATGCGGTGATATTAATTGTTTATACTACGTATTTGCGTGTTGTTCTCACGAGTATGTAAGTGGGTGCTCCTATTTCACCATGCCTCCTGCTGATAGAGGACAATTTTTTTTTTAAATTATTCTTTATTACTCAAAATGTCATATGGAACATGGTATAATGGTTGCAGCTTCTTACAAACATTGTGTAAAACAAACTTGGCGGAGAGTTTATTGCCAGTTCTTTTCTTCCGTTCTACGCCCTTGATTTGAGAACTGGCAGTAAATGTAAAATTATAATCATTTTATGTATATTTCTTTTCTTTTTTTGACGTTCATAAGTGTACATTATGTTATCTAAATGAATAAATGATTTTTTTTGTTTTTTTGTTTACTTTAACACTCAAAGATTTATCAAAATTTAGTCCTGTCGTGACAATGCAAATAAATGAACGTGACTGATTATTATTATTATTAAGGTAGTAATTTGAAAAATATCCTACATTATTTATTACTGCACGGTCGATTGTTGTTCCTATATTTTATCGATGCGGTTTTAGCTATATATATTTTATGTAACATCATTGCTCATCATATCTACAAGTGAGGGTTTTATTGGACTTAACCAATGATTTAACATCTTACCTAAGAACTAATAAATCAAGTTACAATGATGAAATTTATAAGAGCGTGACCGTGTTTTGTTTCGATTTTCGTTTTCCTCCTGTTAAGTCATGCGTGTGAAAACATTCGAACGGATATGTTATAAGGATAGTTAGGAGTATTAAAGAAAATTTTATTTATCTATTACAGTACATCGCTTTGTATCTCGCTGACAAATTCTACCGTTATATATTGGTACAGATACGTATCTATGGGTCGCTTTCACATACAGTACCGCGTGTTAAAAACTACTGTTAAACTACATATATTAAAATATTACTACTATCATTTATTTTTTATAAATAATTGAAAGCTTGACTTAATTTTGCTAAGTTATAAATTAACGTCACCTTTACATTATATTGTTAAACCATTAATTTAAGCCTGCCTCATGTATCATTCTAGATATCTGTAAGAGCTGAAATAAGATTTGGAGGACTTATTTTTATATAATCTGTTCTTCTTTAAGAGTCTCTTGTAGGCATATCGCTCGTCGGTAAGGGAGCGTTTGTAGGAAACGTTTTCGTGCGACCGTTTTTTCCAAATACGACTGATATTCGTAATAGTAGTCCTATCTTTCAACTTTTTGGGTAAATAAAAGGGTTAATTAAAAGGCCGGCAACGCACTCGCGAGCCCTCTAGCATCGAGAGTGTCCATGGGCGGCGGTATCACATAACATCAGGTGAGCCTCTTGCCCGTTTGCCCCCTTTTCTATAAAAAGAAAATAATAACGCTGGTCAAATAACGTTGCTTTAAATTGGACGTAGTTCGAAGGATTACCCCCTACAACTACACAATAAACCTCTATATAATGAAAGTATAGACAACGATTTTAGTTTTTAGGCATGTATCGTTTAGGGTATCCAGAAACTGAGTGCTTAGTGTCACTTTCGTAGGACAAAGGTATAAAAATTTTTGACTTACGGCAGTAGGTACCCTAAGTTATCCTTATTCCTTAGTTACACGACACACGCTGACATGGGTTTTTCTATTGTTGACAAGCGTATAATCCACTGGTGACAATAGTAGAGAAAGTTTAAACATTTGTTAGCTAGCTTAGTTTTAAGTTCCTTTGACGATTAAACGTTGTGTCTATCCTAGGAATCCTTTATAGATCCTATTTCTATATATAAATGAGGTAAAAAGCCAGTGAAAGGCACCATGCCATTATGCGATAGTTACATCACTAGCCGGTGACCAGTTTTATCTGGGACACCTCGAGTTGTTTACCCGAAATATTGAGAAATATGGACACCTAAGTAAGATCCTTATGAATTACTTATTCCAATGGTTGTTCTGTGTTGCTGGATCAGGTTTTCACGCAATGGCTTCTATCTAAATATGTAAAACGAAGTCGTGTTAGTTATACTACTTATAACTAAAATCGGTTGGTTGTTTTTTTGGTGGATTCTTCTTAGCTCTGAATAGCAGAATAAATATTCAAATATTGAATAACAAAAAAAAAAATAATTTTGATAATGGAAACATCATCTGGGTGCCATCTGTTGACAAAACTACGCATCATTTTACATGGAATTCCTGTCATTTCAAGAAATTCTGACCTTAAGAATAAGGAGATAAGAGAGACCTTGAGGCTTAAGGCTTTGATCTTGATCGAAGACATGTGTTATCTCATCAAAAAATATTGTGTATCAAAAAGTTTCGCAATATGTGCGCTAGAGAAAAGAGGCTTAATATGTAAAACTGCCATTCTACTTACGCAATGGCAAGCAATAAAACATTTCTGTATTTGCAAAAAAGATGTATTTATGTTATTGCGTTGGATTAATAATACCTATCCTAAATTAAGTTTAATTAAGGTAACACGATATTATTAGATTGTTAGGGGAAATGAAGTTAACCGGGTCGGTTAGTTTTAATATAAGAATGATATCAAAAAAAATATTATTAAACATTTTAAATTAAACTTTACGATCTGAAAGTGGTTTGTTGATAAACCAAAAATCTTTTATATTTATTTATAAATTAATTTCTACACTTATTTTAAAAATTAACAGTTTGCTTTACGTTTATTTATATCGGGGTAAACATTTATTTAATATTTAAAAAAAATTTAATTGCATTCCTATTTTCTTCCTGCCATACTGTCTTCAAACGGTTAAATCAAATCAGATAATTTAATTTCACGTACTTCGCCGATTGCAATTTATAACCAATTTATTTTTACATGCCCAATATTTAAAGAGTTGAAATAACGTGATAAGGCAAGTCGGTTTTCTAATGTGTTTCCTACGCCGTTCGAAAGATAGTTAAATGCGATGCATCGACAGAAAGTTCATTGGTGCACAGCCTACGACATACGACCTGAGTTAGACGTTGGCCAACGCTAGAACAACACTGCTCGTTTTAGTAAGTTAGTAAATTATCACTAACAGTCCCAGTATATTAGAAACAAGATGAGAAATAAAGATTTTTCAAATTGCACAAATAGTTGTAGCCAAAGCGATAACAATTGAAGAACAATATGCATAAACATAGGAAACTTGAACTCTTGTGCAAAGAAGGTTTCCAGGCTTTTCCTTATCCATTTCAAAGCAAGGACAAGCCTGGTGCCATCGCATAAACTCTGTATAATTTTGACACAGTAGGTACATAAATCTACTCTTGCTAAAAGGTCTTCCTTTTGTTTAATCGGCAAAGCTTGTATTAATCAAAGTATTATTTAGTTTCGAAATCAAGTATATTAATAGGTTTATTAACGAAATTTTAAGTTCTGGAAATAAATTATAACTTTTTAGTTTAAATGTTGGATGTAAATGCGTCTTTATCTATTTCATGTAATATAAAAATAATTTTATATAAGAGCTGGTAAAGATAGTTGACTGGAGTAAAGATTTTGGCCTACAAATCGATCCCTACATGACCATGTTTTTTTTTCTTACAGAAATACATACATAATCCTTACAGACTATGCCAATACGATAATGTCGAGAATCATATAATAATTAATAAGGTGCATATATAATATTAAATACATAATATACACAATATGTGTATATTATGTGTTTAATTCACTCTGCGAACATACAAACATGTTGATAGTGTCGGAGACAGCATTCAGTAGGCGTAACGTTCTGGATAACGGGGACCTGTGCAACAGACTGGTTCTTGCCCTTGCTATCGTAAATAACCTAGGCCTTCGCCGTCGCACATATCCCATTCCAATAATATTATAATTATTGGCAGGCCTATTTCACGTCAAAATTGATTGGGCCAAGTTCTTTCCTGTACATATCGAAGGGCGCGTGTGATTTTATAATTAAACGTACATTACAAAATTTGGGGGTCTTAATTTATGATAATTTATCCGGGCAGCATAATTAAGAAAGGCGCAAATTTCACGGTGCCTCGACGTCATAGTAATTTTCTTCCCTTTAGCACTAAAACCTCATTGGTAGAATCTCTCCGTCTGCCAATACTAGACTAGGTTGATACTTGTTCTTTCGATCTAAACGAGAAATTGTTTAATGTAATGGATCGTCTCCAAAATTCGTTTTTATATTCAGTTTACGACGACGACCATATCTCTGAGTACCGTAAGCGTCTAGGCGGGTTACTCATTCGTCAGCAATGTGATACTCATGTTCTCCATCTTTTATTTTTCACCCTGTTCAGTCATAAAACTCCTTTCTATCTCAAAAACGATACCAATTTTTGGGAGTCCATAGCTATAGCTTACGCTATTCCGAAAACTATATCTTTGAAATCCCATTTCTACTCTTCCTTTCTTGGAAAACCCTTTCAGGTCTGTGCTATGGCAATGGCTCCAACTCTATCGTCCTTTAAATAGACAAGCATTAACTGTCCACATCGTATCCCTAACTTTTGTACTAACCGATCTGAAGTTATCGGATTTATGTGCACTTTTTCTTGTGGCTTTTTTTACTATTGTCCAGTCTACTGTTTACATATGTTTTAATTGTCTATGCATTTTTGCACTTCTTGCGCTTCTTATCTTATTATTATTTCTTTTTGTCGCTTTAAAGCGATAAAGGCGCCAGTTGCCCTGCTTTTTTTTTTAAATTTCAATTGTATTATATTTCTGTATATACGACGAAGTGTTAATAAATAAATAAATCATACTTCGCCTTAGTATAAGCAAGTTGTCCTTACGCAAACTATTGTTTTCTGTCTTCCGATTGACTTTTTGTTCAGATAATTACTGTCATTAAAGTAAATCAAACGGTTACTTTGTATTTATGTAACTGTGATTAATAAGACAGATTTCTAGTAGAGTCTAGTATAGTCACCAATATATTTTTTTATCTTTCGTGGTTATAAACAATTATTTCGAAAAAGTACTAAAATACAGTGACGTGAATACAATTCTATAAAGTTGTTTCATTAAACGTCTCTCGGTGCTTAATATTTTTTTGTTAAAATTAATATTTATGATTTTCTATGTCTTATTAATTTCTGTGCTTACACCTCTGACATGTTAAGCGTCACATAGTGGGCATGAGTAGTTTTTTTTAATTACTTTGTCACGGTATTGCTTTGCGTAATTATTTTTCTATTAAATCTACAAAAGTAGGACTTTATACAAATAACAATGTAAATGCAATACATAACTCATAAGTAATATTCAATTAACAATAACCGTAATTTAAAAGTACTGTGTGCTAATATGAATAAGTTCTACACATATATACCTATTGATTCATCTGCCATTTGATATAAATAATATTTGAGTTAGCAGTAAATGAGTAATTCATTTGAGTTTTTCCCACATTATTTACTATGTAAAGCATAATCTTCCTTTGTCTACAGCACAAGGTTTCTTAATAAGTTTTATGCCTTGCGTTACAGTAATTTTCCATAATTTAATTATAATTGGCGCAATATAATGATTAATGGACTTGTTTTTTTTAATAAAAAACTTGTGTAAACGCAACTAACAAATAAGTCTACTATAGTACAAATATATTATTTACACATCGTTGAATTCAATTCAATTTAAAATTAAATCTATATAGTGTGTACCTACAGTCTAACTTCTAATAAAAATAAAGTAAATTCCGATCTTACAGGCATATTATGTGGAAAAATAATTGAATAGGAAATAAAAACTACATACCTAATTAATAGACAAACCTAATTTAAATGAATTTTGTGAACCATATTATTGTATGGTTAATGTGGTTTATTTTTCTTAAGCATTTGTTTCTTGTATCTTTTAAATAAATTATATTTTTTCGTCATTTCAGATAAAATGGCAGCACTCAACCATAATAATAATAATAATGTGCGACCGGATAGACTGCGGCAAATGTTCAGTTGGACTGGGTGAGTATCTTTCACCGACTACTTGTCCCCTTATACTTTTGAACCTCTTATGTCAAGAATCATTAAAGGCATATTAATATTGTATATCTGAATGATTCATGTATCGTAGTATGTTTGAGGAAAGTCGTACGTAGAAAAACATACTATTTACCTAAAATAACCGACAAAATAGTATAAATCGGAAAAAAATAACAACCAATTTTATATTTTGACAACGACGTATCTGTTGTTTTTCTCTATTGTCTGTGACATAATGGTTATGGCCATAATCTTTAATTAATTTTTGAATATATAAATAATTAGAGGCGATAGAGTTTTATAACGTTTAGTTTTAATTATTTTATTTTGTTATAAATAATATCGTGTTAATAAATTTCCCTTATTATTTACCTATAACTTTGTAAGGCTTTTCGCATCTAATATTTTATAATTTTCTATGCATTTCTGTTACTTTATAATTTGATAATACAAACCGCTAACTATTATAAGCACGTGCCGAAATGTATTCTAGCTAAGTAGTCAAATCGGAAGGCATGTATGATGCAAGCAGTTATGAGATGTTGATCTTTCATGACGCAAGATCTACTTTCGCGTGTAGCCGACACATCAACGAGCACGCCTACTAACCCAAATAGTAAAGGCTTGTGTATGCAATTATAGACCGAAATGCTTGCAAACTGTTTCTACTGAACAATTGCAGATTTATTCTAATGCGCAAAAGAAAATGCATATTAATTATAATTATATTGATTAATGTAGTTTTATATTTTTCACACTAACCATTTAAAAAATATTTTTTATTACCTATATACAATTGTTTACAATACTCATCATAAAACATCGCAATTACCGCATGAAATTTATAAGATACATATTTATTAAGAATTATACCACTTTAAAGTAAGTTGTATATAATTATATACAACATTTATATCTTCATTCTACACTTTATATTAGTAATAATTAAATAAATATAAAATTATTGATTTTACTGACATCTCTGATCAATACTTTATATAATATTAAGAATAGCGCCATCTAAAGAACTTATATAGAACTAAAAATGTAATTGATTATTTATAACCGTGTAATAGCGGTATCCGTGAATAGATGACTCTGCCATCATATGTAGTTTTTATTTCAATAAAATTAAACTAAAACCAAGCTGGGATTTAGTTTTCTACCAAAACTATAACGCCTTTTACTTTTAATCTTACAACTTTACTTGACAACACTATTGTTGCAACTGGGATTGTCATCGCTCTCGATTCATATTTTCGTCGCCATTCGTCGACATTCAGACCACAAGATCTCCGTCTCGGTCTTCTGGGTTTGTATCTCCATATTCAGTTGTTTAATACCATATCAATATATATATATATATATATATATACTGACCACAATTCTACAAACTAAAATGAGTCTGACAGGTCCAGCAATACCGCTGGAAGTATTTCGACTTTTGCGACTATCAGAATTTCATATACTAAGTACTTATGTACATATATGAAACATATATAAAATTAATGCTCCAATGGGATGTAACCCAAAAGTTCGTCTCTTGTCTTGAGTATTGTTGTGACGGGTTTCATAGAAGGGGTAACAGCATAAAAAATGCCGCGCACCACCACTTTGTGGAATCAGCTGCCCACTGAAGTATTTCCGAACCAATTCGACTTAGCGTCCTTCTAGAAAAGAGCGTACCAATTCTTAAAAGGCCGGAGGCACTCGCGAGCCCTCTGGCATTGAGAGTTACTATGGGCGGCGGTATCACTTAACATCAGGTGAGCCTCCTGCCCGTTTGCCCTCTGTTCTATAAAAAAAAATAACCCACTCATATATAATAATCAATAAATCAGATATTTATGTAACCTTTTCGTTCCGGCACACAGATGTTCTTAAATTTGGTTTGGTTAAGAATCGAAAAACGTAATATTAACTTTATTCAGTTCTATATCGTTCTACTGCTAGTTAGTAAAGTATTCTTTACAGACTTTTTCAATTATTTAAAGTTGATTTTGCGAGGCTTTGATATTTACTTGAAAACAATACAGCTTCAACATACCGTCTATGTCGTTGATCTTTAAATGTCATGAACCTTTTATAACTTATGACCATTTCCCTGTAATTACCAGGTGCATCCGGAACAGAATCTTAAGGACAAATAATGGTACTTTTTAATACTCACCCGGACATACCAAAAATGGCTGTTCATGGCACACTAAAATATGGTTTGCAATATATACAAGGGCGTGTTGGCTGGTTGTCCCAATTGTTTTGCAAACAATACAAACGTTTTAGGTTTGAATGGGAATGTAAGCTTAATTAAACTATTTTGTTAAGTGAGTAATTGGTATACCCTTAAGCAGGTGAATATTCCATGCACCTAAAAATACATTACTTTAATTTCCTCATAGAGAAGCCTGGGAAGGCTGTCACGCATCTCGTTTTCATTGGACTATGAACTCTCGAGTCAAGGCTTGTAGTTGCTTAATCTTCCGTGAGACAAGAAAAAATACAATTTTGAATTTCGATAGTATTGTTTCAAATATATTTAAATATTTTCCATGACATGGAAGGACAAATAAAGAGAAACAATAATAGTGAAAAAATATATATTTTGGTATATAAACTCATAGAAAAAAATTGTCTTATTGTAGAGTACGAGAATGTACGTGCGTGCACCTATTTCACCATGCCTCCTGCTGTTAGAGGAAAAATCTTTGTTTTTTATTTTTATTATTAATAAACTAGTAATTACTTAAAGGTGCAGTAGTTCCTTTCAAACATTTTGTAAAACAAAAAACAAGGCGATTAAAAAGAATGACAGAAAGTTCATTATTTTTCTCTTTCGTTCTACGCTTTAGAATCATTTAATATGTATTTCTTTATGACATTCATAAGTTAATATTGTGTTATCTAAATGAATTTGATTTGAGAGGAAACAATGTAATTACAAGACCATGTTCCGCTTTCTTATAAAAATAATTATGGTTTATATAAGAACCATCGAGATATCAAATTAAAAGTCAAATTTAGAATCAAAATTAACCTGCTTAAAAATAATGAGTGATTTGATATGATATAGGAAACAATTCTTTGAATGGAATATTTTTATAAACAAATGAACGACGATATAACAATAAACAAAAAAACGGCTTCAGAGGTTTTCGCTTCAACCGTTTGATATTGATTCTGGAATGAATTTTAAACATCCACACATAAAATAAATTGATTCGTAATTTGCAAGAACTATCTTTAAATAGTTTTGAATTTTATAAATGTATTTCTCAACAAAGATTGTCCTCTTAGTCCTCTGTCATAAAGTATTGTCTAAGTTTTGGTACATTTTTTATTGTTTGTGTGAAACATAGTTCGATTATGGAACCTCATCGTAGGTCTGATAGGCCTCTATAGCTATTTTGGTAAACATGAATCAGACTGGAATGTTATATTCAAAACAATCTGGTAAAAATATAATAATATGAACCGCTTTTAATCGAAATATTTTCAAGTAACTGGTATTTTAATAAATATATTTCGGTGTTATACAATATAGCAGGAAGGACCTCGAAACATGTGTGTGACTTTCAATATTATATTATTATTCTGTTGGCTTTTTTACATTTTGTAGGTAGAAACTTAAACGTAAAACCTAAATGTTAAATATGAAAATTATTCTTATAGGTATTTCGCATTTTCATTAAACCCTTTATCCAATACAGAGTTGACTACACAGAGCATAAATTGTTGAAATTTTAATTCTCATTTCTGGCTTTGAAAAACATTAAGCCTACAAAGATTAGCTTTATGTATTTGTTATGCTTCGTTATGTGTTCTTAAAATTAACTTAATATAAGTGTAATTTTTTAGTTCAGTTAGCAACAACTTCAAGAAAAAAAGTGTACTAATTCTTAAAACGTACGAGTCCTGTGGAATTGTTATGTATGTACTATTGTATCACTTAACAATAGATGCGCCTTCTGCTCGTATACATGCATATACATACATACATACATACATAATACATACCTACAAAAGTATGTTATGTATGTATATTACTCGACATAATTAATGTGTTTAGTTAAGAAGTGCTATTTCCAGTAAATTGCAAGAATTTTTTTATTCGTCATTGAAGTTATTAATGTCACGACTCTTATGAAGTATCCATATTCATATAAGTACAAATTTTATTTATACAATACAAATGTAGAAATGTGTATACGTTTTTATTTATTTCACACATGTATCAGTTCAATGGCGATGACGTCAGAAAACAAGTTTTGAATTATTGTTTATTGAAATCTAAACGTTTTAGGTAAAACCCGGCCGTACTGACGTTTTCAATGGCTATTTATAACCCCAATAATAATTCGAATGTATCTTGTATTTTCCATGGTATTTTTATTATAGAAACCGAGCCGGTTCTATATATGCAATTAGTAATTGCTACGAGGATGGATGGAGGACAACGGATTATTAAGAATGCCTACGACGCAAATCTATGGCTCGTATTACTTACAAATATATAAGGGTAAAATTATCGTATATCTGTAACTGTTTATTAGGTCAAATACATATAGGAAATGTACATTTTCGGACGAACAACTTGCAACTATATATTCCCTACAAAAAGTTATATTCTAGTCGAGACTTGGCGCTAAGCATACATTCCAAGTATCAACTCTGTAAATATGACTGAAGTTTAAATAATTTATGTATAGATAGTATTAAAGGAATCTTTACAAATTGTATGAAAAATTGATGCAAACACTGGCATATACAAACACTCACAGAGCAATACAAAAATAACGACAATTCAGAAAGAGGTTTTGGAAATTTCTGGAACTATGGTATAATCACTAGTTGTCTTTAAATTTAAACTTAGCTCAAGTAAAGACACAGTGAAAAGCTGATTATTCGCAATTAAACCTTCACAAACCAGAAATCGACAAGGAACTGGTTATAAAATTTAAATACGTAGATAACATTTTATGTACATATCTCAAAGATTTTTTCTTCTATCTTATTAGTGATAAAATTAATAATATTTAGTAATTAATTATTAATTTTATTTATAATTAGAGAAGGAATAATTATTTCCTAGTCTAATTTAAGAGATAGTTACATTGCATCTCTTCTTTTCATTTGTAATAGACAATTAACGTTTTGCAACGCTCCTATTATCAGTCATAAACATTAAGCCATAAGAAGGAGCTAAAGTACCTTATTCCTAATTTAAAAAAGGTACATTTAACTGTTTAATAAAGACGATATTTTTGTAAGATTTTAACTATAGTTAAGTTTACATTTATTTATAAAGTCTCACATTATATTCACTAATCCTTTTTTGGCCACCTACTGGGTTCAGCGTATCACTCTCCTGCTTGAGGTCACAGGTTCGAGCCCCGGACCAATGGAGTATGTCTGACTTACGCCCGATCCCAATAACCTATCTCAACAACTAAATCAACTTTTGAACATCTGAGATAGACATCTTAATCCAAATATTGATAAAAGTGTGCTAATAACCAATCGACAGATTGTAATAGCCATCTGTCGATACAAGCTATACATGGTCGGATCGATATATGTGGACAGACCTTTGTATGAAAATGACAGCCCAATATCCTATCTTAAGATTTTAACCTACACCAGTTTTTAAAATAATTAAAAGGCTAGTTGCATATCAACTAGCTTTTTAATTGTTTTAAACATAGACATGTATATTTTAATATTACTTCTACGATTTTATTTACTTTGTTTGGTTTATATTAAGTGTCAAGTGTGCGAAGAGATTCTATCCGTCGCCAAAAATTGATTGTCTTCGTAGGGTTTGGTTATTGGGATGGAGATAGGAGATCGATTGATCACGGTCTGACAATCCACAATCTCAAATGGTTTTCAATCTGAGATTGTGGATTAATTATTGTTCGGACGTTAGTGTGCATTTAATACGTCAGCTCATACAGTGAAGGAAAATAACTTCAAGAAACCGGCATGTGACAAATCGAAAAATCGTTGGCATTTGTCAGACATAGGCCTACTTATGAAATAAAAATATATAACCCTTTTGGCTCTGGATTATTATTATTATTCACTTTTGAAAACCAAAGAAATGTTGAAAAGTGTAAGACTTACAGTAGAGACTTATAGTGAAGTATGGCTATGTCATTATCCTCTTTATTCATAATCTGTTGGAACAGTGACTGGCTTAGACGAGAAGGAAAACGTTCAACAATTGAAATTGAAGCCATAAAATTAATGATATCCTAAGATTTCGTTTAAGGTGAG
This sequence comes from Pieris mannii, assembly GCA_028984075.1. Lineage (NCBI taxonomy): Eukaryota > Metazoa > Arthropoda > Insecta > Lepidoptera > Pieridae > Pieris > Pieris mannii. The sequence goes on from CM054777.1 coordinate 8,004,824, forward strand.
ACACTAAAATAAATTAAATGTAACACCTTGTGACCAGACACTAAGTAGCCTTTGTTTTGTGATTCTATGATTTTATTGATTTCGATGATCGCCGTTGTAATTAAACTATGTAATATGTCATTGTACTATTTTATTTGCCAATAACAAAATTAAAATATTTTCCGCTTAGCTTCTTTATCTTCCTTTAAAATCATAATTTAGAAATTATCGTGATTCGTGTGCCCCTTCATTGTCTATACATATATGTTTGTTTTTTTCTCCTCTTTATGTCTAAGTTAATGTAGATGTCTTGTAACTCTGTTCCTTGCGCTCTACTATATTTTTTGGGTTGAAAGTGGTAGAGCCGCCCGTTACTTTTGTTTTAATTGTATTGATTTTTGCAACGGTGTTGGCCTAGTCATGTGGATCATGAAACAGATTTAGAAATATGAGGCCAAGACCTAAAAGAGGTTTTAGTGCCACTGTTTATTAATATTATTTTATTTTATTGATTTTTGCAATAAACGGATAAAAAATTTATTTCCAAACAGTTTGATTTAAATGATAAGTGTTAAAATTATACATACGAATTTTTCATTAGCGACATAGTTTCTGTTTCTGGTGTCTTAAGTGAAAGAGTATTCAATAATCATACTTCAATATCATTTGTTCATCATCATCATCATTACAATAAGTATACATAATCTGATTGATAAACGAAAAACTATTTATTGTTTAACAAAGATTTACACGCAGTTTACTATCTGGTTAACAGCAATGTAATTTCATAGATATTGAAACCATAGGTAATCTTCATCTACACAGAATATTATAGATAAAATCATAGAATTTATCGCTTCCAGGGTCATTGTTCTGTGTATTAAACGCTCAGAAACGTTGGGCAGTAAATCACCAAACGAAGTCCGCGCAACTGGTTTAACAAGGACAACCAACTCGACCATCTAAAATTGCTTGAAATATCTGATATTAATAAAATGACAGTTTGTACTGGCTATAAGGAATTTACTTATAAAATATTAATGCTGTACAATCCAAAGTCTTAAAATTCTGCTGCATTCTCGAGACTAATATAATGACAACATTTTTTTGTTTTTTTTTTTTTGTTTTTTTTTATGTGTCCTCTGTTACATTACACAGATGAAACTTTAATAAACTGAAAATTTAAGAGCGAGTGTACATAAGTATTCCTTTAAGGAACCAACTGAAAGGCTGCCAACACGCTAAGGCGCATTTCTTGATAAATATACGCCATTATGTTTTGTAGAATATACGAACTTTAGACTGTACCACTATGACATATTTGTACCATATGTAAATAAATTATTATTGTTGATTGCAACTGATGTAGTCTGTGGTATAATAACATAATCTCGTAACGTTATACGTTCATAGAATATGAAAGATTTCCGCCTTACATGCGTAAAAGCGGAAAGCGAAAAGCTTTACAAGGCTACTACGCTTTTTAACATATTCTTGATATTTTAATTTTTAATATTAATTTCCCAATTTGGTAATTTAATAAATCCACTATATACATAACCTTAGCGAATTATTTCAGCTAAATTACAGAAAATGTTACTTGTTTATATACGTCAGTTACGAAGCGAATAAAACTGTTTTAATTACAAAAGGACACGAAGCCATTATATTTGAACTAAAACCGAAAAAGCTTTTGCTTGCATATACTTCATATCTATACTTAATGCTAACAAAAGGTGAATGTACGAATATTACGTGCAAGATCGTGATCTTAATAATCAATAATTCTACACGTTGTTGGATTGTATTTTATTAATGTTATTCATGAACATGCCTTTTATATTAATTCTTTCCAATTTCTATTACACGCGTCGACATTAGATCAAGATCGTTCTTCTATAAGAAGGACTTCAGCGAGCGATAACTAATAATGACACATTTTTAAATTTATCCAAAACGATCATCATACTGGTCGTCGATTTAATAACACATTGAATTTGAATATTTAATGATCAAAAGTTTCTCTTTGTCAGCAGCTGTTCATTTAAAGGAAATATGATTTGTACAATAAGATTGTATATTATCACAAACTGACGTTGAATTGAATTTTTAATGAAAAAGTACTGTGGAATATACATATTTTATTTATATCAATTACAATTCAAATCCTATAAAAATATACAAACTTCAATTTTAATATTCATTGTAAATGAAATCATAATATAATACTAATACTAATAATATAAACTTGTTTTCCCAGTTGTTTGTATTAGAAAATTTAACTAACAAACCACGTACTAGCATCAAAAACTGCAAGACAAATTTTATTTCTTTATCTCTGTAATTTCCTGAATAATATTACCATTTAAATATAGTCTGTCTGTCCGTACTCCATAAACAGAGTGGGAAAACCTACTTGCTATTCGTGCATTATAACAAATGTTCTGGTAATTAGTTTTGTTTTGATGCCAGTAATTAGAGGCACAAAAAATTTATTTGCCATATAAAGAACGGCGTTAGTAATAAATTCTGCTAAAATTAGCCATGTAACGTTTCCGCTTTGTCGTATTTATAAAAACCGCTCTTAAAAATAAGAAAACGTCGTTGAAAAATATTCGTCTCATCCGGCCTTATTTCAGTCATTTACGTTTTCGCTTAAGAAATAATATTTTTTCATGGTAGTGGTTAATAGTGCAATAATAATGATTTATCTAAAGAATGAAACAGATGTAAAAATGTAATGTTACTTGAGTACATAGAAAGAGTGGCTTCCTGACGATTGCTGTAAAGCACTCGACACGATAAGTAAAAATGTTATATTAAAGCAATCGTTGAAATGTTTTACCCATATTGCTTTGCTTGCTTTATTGAAGGGTTACTGGCCTTCCAATACACAAACTGACCACAAAGAACACCTAAATCATGCAACCTTAAACGGCAAATTTCTTTAACGACGTTTACGGTACTCAGGATTTGCTTTTGTGAAAATTTCGATTTAAAATGTTTGCCTCTAAGTGCTCGTCACATTAAATTTTTTATTTTGTCTTCGTTTTTACCATTGTATCAGTGTGCCAAGCGTTGGCAAACTTTATCAATAAAAAAAAATGCTTGTACCCTTTGTCTGTCTCGGATTCGAGACATTCCTGCAATTATATAAAAGTCCTGCTATTCTCCTCAGTGATGAATCAATTGTAATAAATTTTGATGAAGAGTTGACTAACGAACATTAAATACTTTTGTCATTGTTCTTAGAAAAAATATCTTAGTTGCCCTCTATGGGTATCATGGTCTTCTATAGTATAATATTCTAGCTAATATGAAAAACAAATTAATAATAAAAATGAATCTTATTTAAATTTTTTAGCGTATCAACCCACAATTTAAGAAGTATTGTTTCAATGCGTTTATATGCTGATTTTTAAATTAAGAATTCGTCGATATGAGTATATTGCTGAATGAAACTTTTTCCTTTTATTTTTTTTATCATCGCTGTCGCTGCGCATCAATGATATAAAACCTCTTTCAGTCGTCCGTAAGGCTTAATTCCGTATTTAAGTCGAGATTCCAACGCGCTGTGTGTCATTAAGCAATAAAAAACCCGAGTTGCCGAAACAACTTGCGTCACAGCCTTACCGATTGACCGCTCTTAGTCGACAGGTTTTAAGTTAGTTCGCTGCCAGCCGCCGCCCCAGTCGCGCGCTTTATTCACAAGTTCTGTGTCTGTGTCAGTGTTTTGTGTGTGTTGTGTGTATGTATTGACAAGCAATATGCTTATAACGTAAGTGTTAACTGTAACAGGATTCTTGGGTTGAAGTTGGTTTGTATGGTTTTGATCTTTATAAGAATTATACAATCGACGTTGTGTGAGAGTAATTTAATATTTAATACATTTTATAATTAACATATGAGTTTAATAATTGTCGATTCATTCTTATAGAGTCAAAGCATATATCTTGTTATACTAAATCGCCAACAATTATTTTTATATTTGAGTCTATTTCATCTTCTTTCGTCTTCTCACTTGCTGATTTAGTATAAGCCTAGAATTTTTATGTTAATTCTATTCATGATGTGGAAATTAACGTAAGTTTATTATTGTTGAAACTAATCGAATTTATCTTATAAGATTCACATAAAGCACAGAAAAGTTTCACTTTCCAATATTGCGTTGTGAACTGTCTTCTTGAGACTTCACGGTTAATATCGAATCTAATTCGAATTGAAATAGAGCCACATGACTAATAAGAAATTGTGTAATACTAATTTCTAGTCACTAGACACACTTTATATATGAAACACAACTATAAATACATTAAAATTTAACCAGTAATTTTTCATTAAAAATTTTATTTCTAAGTCCCCTACGAATGGTGATTTTTATATCCAATGCTTAAACTGCTCGTGTATAGGAAGCCTTCGTACTAATAGCTTGGACAAAAATTATGAAATGTGATGCTATTAAATGGAACTGGTTACCTAACGCCGCTCACTCGATATATAAAATTATTAGCTGTCTGTCCGTACGTATACTGGTCATGGTCAAGTGTGAGTTTCATTTTGACATGATCCGTCTCACGCATACTTAATTATATGACACAATTTATTTACATAAAGTCTTAATTCGATCGTTGAATTCGGTATTGTGCAATTTTAATTACATCGTACTAGAGATATAGTAGCCGATTTATACCTGCTGATAAACTTACTACAATGCCAAATCAAAACGCATCAGGTTATTTATAATAATATATCAAACGGACAAACACGTTTAATTTGAAATCCATAAATTTAGATTTTAAAATTGTCAATGAAACGCACATATATATATATATATATAGATATAATAGAAACTAAAACTATTCCGTGAATCTTTTAAGCATATAAACCAGGATTATTAAACTGTACCTATATTACTTGAGCTAAACAACAATGTACGTAGAGTATTAGGTTTAAAACTTTAATAAAAGGTATTGAAGAAAATAGCGGTTTGGTAGGTTTTTTGTACTTCTACGTATATACCCATTAATATTGTAGTAGCCTAGTAAAAATGGAATGGTATAAATAAGGAAAAATAATGTGATATAATAATACTTTGTTCCGTATTAAGGTAATACATATTAAAGGTTAATGTGCGTATCATTAACATAACTTAAGTTGTTTTCTGACTTTTATTACGTTACTAAGAACGACTGGACCTTTATTTTTTTAATATTTCAGGAATATACCCTATATACAATAATTATTTAATCGGTCGAGTAGTTTTAAATTATCCCTTACAACTATAAAATAAATATATTTTTCCTCTTTTTAATAAGTTTATCGTGTTAGCTTTATAAGTACTTTTAAGAAAACGCTTTTATAAATAAATCTAAATATATTCTTAGCATAAATCATATTTTTATGGTATGATGGTAATATTATTATATTATGTTTTTCCCGTAGCAAAGTGTATTTTTTGTATGATGACGTTGCTATGGTAACGAGTTGGGTTAAATGACTAATTTTTTTTTTTAATGTTTCAAGGCGTATTATATATTATTAAGTGCTATTTCGTTAAAATCATAAATTCTTCGTTTAGTCTTATCAATTAAAAATATTTGCATATTAAGATTATTTATTTAATTAAAAAAATGCTCTGTTGAAACTCAAATACCAAAACCGGATGCTTATTCAAACTTTAATCTCAACCAAGGAATGTTTTATTTATCTTAGATTAGTTTAATACTACGATTTTTAAACATAATGTTTTAATGGACAATGACAAAATTATACTACATATTTTAATGTAAAAGTTATAATTCGTTCTGAAGTTTCTTATTCGATAAACTGCCAGAAAAGTATTTATATAATTAATTGAGCATGATCTTTAAAATTCGGATCCCATTAAAACACATCTCTAGCACTAGGAGCGAAACTTGCATACTTGTAAAAGGATTTTCAGTAACTGGTTTAATAAAACTCCAAAAACTTTTTCATTATTTTTTTAAATATTGATTTCTTTTTTCTATAGTTTCATACATCTGTAACACTGTTTATCAGTGTATTTTTTTTATGGAGTTTATGGCCTGGTATCTAGACCTTTAGGCCAATTTATCAGTGTATGAGACCATACTTTACACATATATCGATTCTTCCACTAAGTCAAAGTCAAAATAACTTAATTCATATAGGTAAACAAGTACACATATGAACTTCGGTAAAGAAGTTAAGTTAATTCTAAATTAACATTTATTACCAGTTTTCCGTACAGGTAGTAAAGGTTGTCAAGGTCGTAACGGGCAAGAAGAACTGGCAAGAAACTTTCCGCCACTCTTAGATATTAAATATCTAAGTTTTGACTCATACAAATTGTTTGAACTGGAGCAAATCAATCCAAAGGATTAAGATCATTTATATATACGTAAAATTTATAGAAAACTTTATTTTACGTTTAATGAGAGCTTTGAATTTATTTAGTGATAATTCTCCAATTTTGCTTGGGAGTTTGTTGTAAAAAAATAGAATTTCCATATAAAGAGTAGTTTGACGTTGAGAATATTGACAATTTCATAAAACAAAAGCCATAGTTAAAAAATAAATCTTATTAGCTCAGTCTGTGTCCATCTTATCAGTATACAGAATAAAAATAAATAAATCGAATATTTGTTGTTGTTAAATTGAAGAGAAAAGGCAAAATCGAAATGAAACTCTTAAATTAAATACGGTGACTCTTCAATTTTTAATCGTTTATTATTCTTTTTAATAACGCACGGAAAAACCTCAGACAATAAACTCTTTGATAAAATGATACTGCATAATGTTGGTACAATTGTGGTTGGCAAGGTTAATATTAAAATTCATTTAAAAATGTATATAAACGTAATAACAAAAAACAGCGACAAAAAACGTATTTAACACGTTAATTAGTTGATTTCCTTGGATTCTTGATTTATTTGAGCATTATTTAGTAAAGGACCTATGTTGATTCATGTATACGTCGAAAGCAAAGAGGGTTCCTCTTTTAATTTTTAATTTTTCATGCTGTTTTAAAGAATACGAATACAAAAAAAAGTAAACTTCCATACTAAATGTGATTATAAATCTTTTTTTAATGTAATATTAACAGAATTTTTGATGACTTTACTTTGAAGTATCATTATGTTAAAATTGTTTAATCTATACATATAAAAATGAATCCCTATTTCCCTTGGTCACAGCATCACGCGAGAACGGCTGCACCAATTTAGCTAATTCTTTTTTTGTTGTGTTTGTCACTGTCGGGAGAAGGTTCTTATGACAGAAAAAAAAAATTTAGCGGAAGGTTAGAAAACATAATTAAGCAATCTAGACTTCAATAGTAGAGTATAATAGTAATTCAAACTTTTTTGATGTAACCTTATGGCGATTGACATAACATTGACAGAATGCATGCTACAAATATCATCAAAGAGGATGTAAGATTAAATTAAAATTGCTTAAAATAAATGATTTGATCGGAGTTTATGATAGAGTAGTGTATTGACAAAATACATATTACATTTATCATTTCAAAGTTTATCATTTATTCACTATTAGTTTTTCAATTTAATATCGAGTTTTGGTTAGTTTGGATAGACTAAAATACACGTGACTAACATAGAACTTGCTTTACTTGGTTATAAAGAAGAATAAAGACAGAACAACGTCGGTCGGGTCCGCTAGTTACTTATATTTCTATAAAGTTTTAAAAATTTAGAGAAAGAGGAAGTCGTAAATCAGTTAATATATTCACTTCTTAATTATTCATTATTAAAAGTAAACAAAAAAATATACTGAACTTTGCGCAAGTAAATAAATTATGAATAAGTCAATTTGGCAACGATAGTATAGTTAATATAAACCTATTTCAAATGATAATTTAAAGTCTAAAATAGCTGAGTTGAGGTTAACGGTATCGCGGTTAGTCTATTAGTTCATTCTGGAACCTAGTTGTTCATTGCGTGAGTTAATCTTAAATAGAAGTTTCCAGTGCATGATTTAGATATTGCACAAAGTTAATATGGGCCCGAACTCAATTAGTATTAATTAATTAACTGTCTCATGATCAAATAAGTATAAATTTATTCTTTCTCGCTCGCTTCTTTAAACGTTAATATTTTTTTACTAACCTGTTGATGAAACATGAAGTAAGCAGTCTAAACATGCACCTGATATTTGATTTTAAACATAATTTTCTTTTCTTCATCCAAAATACGTCCTCATTGCCAAATGCCATTGATATTTCTTGATTTGAATTTAATAGCCTCCTCTCTGGATCTTTTGAAACTTTTAAAAACAATTTTTTGTGTTCTACTGACGTACTGAATATGCAAACATTAAAATATTTAGGATTTAGGATAGGTTTTCTCGGTGTAATTTTTTTTGTGAGTACATTAATTTGTATGCGGAGGAGGATGTTTCGCACGTTGTTGACCTCGTTTTAAGTATTACTACTAAAAATAATAATAATACATAAAATAAAAAGCGAAAAATAAGACAAAAAAAAGTGATAGATGCCTTACAGTATGCCCTAAAACAGATGTGTTAATGGGCGAGACGAATTAGATACACAAATAAAAAAATGCATTAAAAAGCAAGCAAGCACACTAATACAGTGATGTGGAAAGGACTATTGGGAAGAAAGAGAAAAGGGCACCCCAAAGAAGGCGGATAGAAGAAATATAAGCGATAGCGAATGGAGAAAGAAAGCCATAGACAGCTATGGCTTTCTTTCTCAGTCAGTCGGAAAAAGGTGAAGGAGGCCTTAACTCATGAAGGGGTTCCAATGGATGGTACTGAAGGTAGCTATGATATAGGATAGCAATAATGTACAAAATGTAAAAATTCTAAGCGGTATGTTATTATTTTTTAATTATTAAATTAAACGAGCTTTTTATGTATTTTTAATTATCTAGTAAACATAATTATTCGGGTTTGATACAAATATTTCTTTATTTAACAGTTTAAAGAGTACATACAATAACTTTTGATATTGCAGCTGTTTTGCAAACAACAACGGCCTTGCGTGGGCATGCGCGTGCGCCGAACGTGTCTTTATACAAAGCATATACACTTACCTACTTACTGTTACCGAGAGGATGCATTCTACTTTTAATTAAATTTCAAATATATATTAACATACGTAAGCCAAGTAGGCTTCTTAGATAGTATTTCTCTAATTCGTTTAAAAGTTATCTTTAAGGCCGCTAGATTTTTAACTTACAGTATGAAAAAACTGTTTATATATATTTTACAGTGGATACTATGATCTAGTGAGACCCTAATAACACTATTCTTTTCTACTGTAATGTACTTGTTGTTTTTATTTTATATGAAAAATTAGTGCTCGTTCAATAACAATCTATACTTGTACTTGTATATATCTTCCACTAATCTTATACTTTATTTCTACCAAGACATATACTTTGTCTTCAAATACGAATTCATTATAAGAATCATGTCTAAATAAAACGGACACAAAAGTGTGACCAGTACTATGGTATGCGCTTCAGATTAACATAAAACTCAACTTCCATCCGTTCATCGTTGGCCCGATCACGTAATAAGTGAATGTACAATTACATAATGAGGACATGTTCTGATTAGGTGCACTTTTCTAGTTTCAACACTACTTATTTTATAAGATTTATGAAATTTATTCTACTTTTGTTATGATAAAAGTTGGGTTGGATAAGACAAGAATCTTAAAAGAACATGAAATATCTTAAATCTCAATTTTCAGTTGGACATTTAACACATATCAGACGTGTCAGTTAATCGTGTAAAAATTATACCCGTTTTAATATATACACTACACTACACTAAAATAAAATAAATGACTTTGTTGGCCTACGTCAATTAAAGACGTCATTGCATTGCATATAAAAAAATATTTAAATGAAAAACTTATTTTTATATCTAGAAAGCAGTCTGATTTTACGCTACGCTTCAAGGATTTTACGATTTCGGGAGTACATACAAAAGACATAAACGCGTACCGTGCGTGGTGTTTACGACGTTTATTTTTAAAACTTGCGCACTCACTATCCTTATAGTTTTAAATGTTAGTATTCGTCGCAACTATACATAAGTAATTCGGCATATTTTTAAATAAAGTAATTATTAATATTACATATTAATATTTGAGAATTTGTTTATTTACTTGCTTCTATTACATGTATGCATTGTAAATTATGACAATATATACGAAACTTGATTCACAACCTATTTAATGCCGTATAAAAGAACTTCACATAATTCTTGGCATTAATAGAACAAAGCTTTATAATAAGACTATTAAGCTACTTGAACATAAGACTTGTGACCATAATATTAAAGCTCATTTTAATTATTTCTTTGTACTTAAGTAAAGTGTCGCAACATCACCATTTTGAACTTGCTCAATGGAACTGGTTTATTTGCCCGCATGTTTGGTGCCGGGAAACCCCAAGTGAAAGTCATTCTTACAACATCATTCAGATCTTTACAATCTTGGAAAATATGTTAACTGGCAATTGAAGTTACAACATTTTGAACAAAAAGAAAGATTACATTCGTAGCGCAAACGATTCGAAAATAAACTATGAAGGATGCTGATGTTATTTGGTTTTATCGATTCAGAATAATATACATATAAAGTATTCGGGAATAAAGAAAAACATTTCGTGTCTCATCTTTAAGACGATTTCTACCAATATTTAACAAAAAAAGCAAGCACATGTTATAAAATAATTTTGTACCTAATTGAAAAGTATACCAAAGCTAAAATATCGGACAAAAGGCATTTTGTCTTTAGTCAGAGTGAAAAATAATAACGACAAAATTAGCAAAATATTTTATGATACAAATACGGCATATGATAATAATATATATTTTATTTAACAATATAACAAACGTTTCCCTTATGTAACTTACAATACATCACCAAGTAAAAGCCTTGACAAGTTGTATTGTCAGTCGTTCCCAGGGTTCATGCTGACACACATAAAACAATGCTATTGTGGATCGTTTCACATGTGAATCCACTCTTCCTTGTGACGTAAATTGCTATTGAACAAAGAAAGCGTCAATGCTTATAAGTATCTGATGCACACAATTAAATATTAAATTATGCCTAATTTTGATTAAATAATTATCTTGCTTAAAACAATTCAACTACGATATTTTATGGAAAATAATGTTAACGCTTATTCTAATTCTAAAACTTACTAAACGACTTCTAACGACTATTAACTCTCAACCTTTAAGTTATTCTGTACTTATAAATTATTAATATCAAAGATAGATAGCACTGGTAAAAGTTTTTTTTAATAAGACTGGTAAATTTTACAGCATACTGGAAATAATATAAAATAAATATTTCACCTTTAAACTAAAACATTAACAAGTATAAGGAATTTAAAGGAATATATATATATATATTTTAATAAATTAAAAATTTACGTCAGAGTACAAAAACAAATATAAAAACTAACCTTTAACCCGGGCGATTGCGCTATTGCTCAGTACGTTTTTCTAAGAAAAGATATTTGCGAATGAATATAAACTGTATTTAGTAAGGTGATGTACTCTTGATAAAATGTACTTTTATACGTTTTACTACTTTACTATTTTAAATGTACTATAATATTGATGTATTTTTTTAAAGTTAATTATGGTAACAAAATCTGTACTTGCAGCTTGCATGTAACTAAAACATTCTCTGTTTGCAATTTAGTTGACAATCATTTTACAAATTGATATAAATTATGAAGGCAAAAGCCACAAGATTTATATCGTAAAGTTTCATTTGTTGAATGGAAGATTCAGAAAATAGTATCAAACAGGAAACATTTTCAGTATATGGCACTTTGACGAAAGCCTCAATGAGGCCTTGGGCACTTGTAAGGTCGTCACAAGGTTCAAATAGTGTGCAAATATACCAAATGTAGACATAGCTTTAGTTTAAGTCAATGTTTAATGAATAATTGTCATTTTGTTATTTTTATCCGTAAAAAAATATCTTAAAGCCGGTGCCATATTAAGTAAAATTGTTTAATTTCCTTATCACTTTTGAATGCTTTAATTTTGAATATAGTTAAAAAAAATAAAAAATGCCCCGAGTGCTTTGTGTAATTTTAATTTTTAAACTGTCCTTTCATATCTTTATCATAAAAAAGAAGAAGAATTTAATATACAATATTGAAATCTTAAAACCTAGTTAAGGATAGAATGAAATATGTAGAGTTGCATTATCAAGACCAGTGACAGTAATCAATATTACTGACATCAAGTACTATAAGCACGTGTTGCAAGAGGTGTCTCGTGACGCATACAGATTGACACGACGCCAAGGTCACCGTAGGTTAGGAAAATCTTCGACTCACTATCACACATTTAGCCTTATCCATAGATTACTATCTCTCGCAGGAGTTCTTATATGAATAATGAATCAGTACAACGCAGCTAACAGTAACGTATTCATTAATTGGATTTTAGTATTATGATAAGAAAACTATTAAGTTTACGCGTTATTAATGAATTTATTGATACTACCTACACCTGTAATCATACATTTGAATACCAACACTCTGTTTAGTTTATGTATATTAATACATAATTATCATGTAATGTTCCTAAACATTTTTCATGTTAATACACCACACCACACGGCCTACATTTAACGAGTACAATGAATCAAGTATAACTTGTTATTTTGCTCCAAATATGCAATAATTAATCGCAAATGCAACGGATGTCCAACATTTGCTTCAATGTTGGTGGTATTTGCCAGAGTTGGCGAGCGTTGGCCCAAAGGTTACCTTACATAATATGACATACTTACCTACTTTCTGATTATGACTGAGTTTTTTTGAGACAAGTTTTACTGTATGGAAATGGTTAAGAAACAATAATAAATGTAGTGGTTTTTTTATTAGTTTTATAATTATGCATATAACTTTATATTAGAAATATTCAGATAGTTATTACATAACTTAATACATACTATCTGAACTGAAACTACTTTACGTAATTGTTTTGTTACGTGAATTGTTACTAAAAATTCAGATCATAATATGTAATTTTATAAGTCATTGCTGAACGAGGAACAGAGAGTAGGTTGAGGCATTGCCTAATACATCTTACGATATCTCACGGACAGATTATTATAGTCTGTAGTAAAAAGCTGTTCATAATACAAAAAAAAAATTAAAGAAAAACACACTGAAATCATATTAAAATTTCATACAAAATCCCAATTAATAACGCACCACTAGTAAAGAAGCTGAAGATCCGGCAGATAACTAAATGTAAAACTATAAGCCATAGATTGATTATACTTTCTAGCGGAAGCCGAGATCATGACCCAGATTCCCCAACCGGTCAGTTGATGTAACTTGTTGCGTCAGTCCACGACGGGAATCGAACCAAATGACCTCTGAACGACCTCGTGGACCAAAATATAAAACCTACCCTAAAAGCATACCTTTATAAGATGGTTCACCTAGGAAAAAACGCATAAACGGACAATGTTATATCCTATATTACAATACTTATCTGGTCACATTTTAGATTTTATGAATTCCTCTTTATCTAACACAATTTCAGGAGTCACATTGCTCGGTATAATATTGTGTATAAAACAATGGTCAGTGGTATGAATGTAGGATGTCTTCGTTAATGTCTTTAGAGAGTTCTATGCGTAAACTAATTTTTGAATCAAACCATTAACCTTCCTGTGCTTACCAGATACCTTTAATAGAGCGAATGCTCTATTTATTTATTTGGAAACAAAACAGATACATCATTACAATAAAAATAAAGTTAAAAATAAAACAAAATAAACACATTGGATGTATCCACAATAGGTTTCACTAATAAAGTTATAAATAATTTCATTTAGAGACCGGGATAACTTGAAATATATAAGCTTTTATTTCCTTGGAAATAAATGTTAACCAAGTAATCACATCGTAATTACGACTACATTATGTTATTAAGGTAAACTGTGTAAGTCAATATACAAAGAGTTGCAAGTACTAAACGTCCTTACATCTACGATTAGCGAGTCAAGTCGGTCAAAGGATAATGTGTTTGCAGCAATTACGTGTTTAATTTTATTATTCAACTATAACAAACCAACTATGATAAGTATTTGTATGATATAATTTAATACGAAACATTTATAAAAGACGAGCCATAAGTTTCTTAAAAAACGATGCAATTATTACAAAAAATGGATTTTAAGTAAGAAAGAGATATTCTTTTTTCGATACAGTTTATAATATTAGAAAAAACAAACGTAAACTAAACATTACTATATAATTGCATGTATTGTTTTATAATAAGTGCAATTTTATAATACCATTAAAATGTAATATTTAATATCTGTAGTTATGCCAATTGTCATGATGACAGTGACAAGAACTTGATACTTTGTACCTATTAAATATAAATTACAGTAAAAACTGATATTATAAATGCAAATGTAATATTCTTAATAACAGCTTAAAGTCCAACTGAAATATAATACAAAAACTTTATTGTAACGTGCCGTAAAGTAACTTCGATGATTCAGGTTTTATAGGCTAGGGTGTCATGTGCAGATTGTAGCACCACACAAAATAAAGTAACCTAAATCAATTCAGTAAAAATATTAAACCCTTCATGTAGGCCTGACACTCTGTGAGTCTATCATAGCTAATTTTCTTTAATTTTATTATTTTTTTTCTTATTAGTTCGAACTTTTTATTATTTCTTGCCTCATATTATGTCCTAAAAATAATTGTGTATCCTTAGTAATATTCGATTCATTCTACATACTAATTTAAAAAGGGATAATAAACCTGAATGTAGAAGATATAAAATAGAGCCTTGATCTGGTCCATTACATTGCGAGGAAGTATCGAGGTTATTGGAAAAACATATGTTAATTAGTTAATAGTATTCGATGTGACAAGACCTTCAGGTGAGGTGAGGTAAAAACTTGTTTATGGGTAGAATTACAAAACTATTTTATCTTTTAACCGAGCCTAGATTTTTAGAGTTTTTATTCAGTGAATTGCCGATGTTTATTTCCTAATAACCCCTATTCTCTTTCTTCATTATTTTCCTTAAAGCATACATAACGAGCTAAGAAACCAAGCTAAAAAGAGAAAAATATATAGCTCATAAATACAATTTGCTTAAGATATTTCAAGTATAGCCAGTTACGGCTCAAGAAAAACCAGTCTTTGGGCGGTGTTTTCCATAGAAAATATTGTATTAGACTTATGATCATTAACTGAAAAATGTTATGACGTCGTAATATTTTATAATTTTAAATTCAACCTTAATTAGTATAAAGTACCTACATATGTATTTTGCTATGATCTGGTAAAAGCGTAGTTTATTTTAATTAAAATATATTTCCACTGCCTGCAACGCAATATCATAGACACGTTGACAATACGTTCTTCCTCCTTCCTAGCAAGTTTTACGCAATAATCGATTTTCTCACTAAATGTCAGCTTTACGTAAGCGACGAGCTTATAACATCCTTTTAAGTATTTACAGAAAGATTGCATTTTGCATAATTCTACTTTTTGCTGGGCATTATGTGACTTTGACTAAAATAACCAGTTTATTTATACCATTTCAGTCATATGTCACTCCTATAAATAGCTTTAATACAAAGGAAATTAGTAAAGCCGCTTATAAATTTCCTTATTTTTTTCGCTTTAGGATGTCTTGTACCATCAGCGTAAAGAACCATATACGATATTAAGTAAATGTTTTTACTTTGAAAATTACAATATTTTAAAATCCTATGAGGTGACAATTATAACTATATTTTTGGATAGCATATCATTTTTGTGTCGTTCTACAATAAAGAAATCTACATGCTTTTCTGTATTTATCAGTTTCTTGCCAAAAAATTATAAATGTGTAAATTAATATATTCTATAAAAATATCTGTTATTTAATGGACTACAGTAATCTTAAACAAATATTTCTCTAAAATACCGAGTGTACCAACGACAAAAAAAAACAAAACTCATTGATATAGAGAGTATACATTTCAGCGAACACAGATTTTAGTACAATTCGGATAGAGATATTTTATCTTCTATGTATGTACACGTTTTCATATTTAAGCACTGGTTGAAAACTTAAAATTTGTATTTATTGAATTTTAAATTTTTAGTTTAAAATTTAATACATGTAAAAGCGTACGTGTAAACACCATATAGGTTTATTATTATTACTACATTTAACACTGTAATTACGAGACAATGATTATCTCGCCCAGAGGTTGGGGTCGTGTCAGCCTTATTGTTCCTCTGAGATTTTCCATATAGTTTTTGTAATCATTTGCATTTTTTTTGTTGTAATACGTAAATTGTTATTTGAATATAAATACTATTCAAGGATGGTGTTGTAATGACGTCGGTGCATGTCTTGGGAAAAGCGTAAGTCGCTATTTTAGTTATCAAATTAGATTTTAAAATTATATTCAAAAGTTAAAATAGGGTAATAAGTTAATAAAATTAAAAAAAAATCATAAATAAAATTACAAAACATAATTATATATGATATGCTTCGTGCGAGCTTTTAAATAGAATCGGTAACATAAAAATAATTAATATAATAGGGCGTGTCTATTAGGAATACCTACTTACTAGTGAAGTTATGTTCATTCAATGTTCAAAATTTATCACAAAAACTTTGTTCCCGCCCAAGTAATGGAGACTCATCAGTTTAACGCAAATCCTAATGATGGACATTACTGACAGCGTCAAATTGCTCACGCTAAAACGGAATAGCAGTACGTAACTGCACTCACCAAGGTCAGAGTAAGCGGGACAGCTATACGTCTGAGAGTTTTGTAGCGTAATTTATCGTAATTGTTTCGCCACGCGACCGTGAGCGATATGTCAAAACTTATACGTTTGATGAATGCTTAATTAATGGTAAAGATTCATCAGATACAAACATAATCATACTGTTATTTAATAGGGATTCATCGTTAGAACAATATATTAAATTAGTACCAGGTTAATCATTTCCAAATCAATAGTTTTATTTATCTCAGACTTTAAGATACGATAACTGATGCAAATTCTGGTAACGGTTACACGACTGTTATTTTTATTTATTATTTGAATCAAAGACAACAAAACAAATAATAGAACAAATATACTTGTATTACACAAGTATTTAGAATTAAGAATTGATTATATTACTCGCGGTTTGAGACTGAAACAGATATTTGCGAACATGGCGTGAATGGCAAATACAGTCTTATTATATTAATATGCTACACTTTTTCTTAATATATTATTAAGCTTAAATACTTTTTAGCTTATAAAAGTAAACAGTGACACGCTCAAAGTAACAAAATAAGTGATTATTGAATTTTAGTTTCTACTTTATTATAATCATTAATTACCAATCTTAAATTTGTTCTCAAGATTGGGCAGCCTAAGATTGTTGTTATATAATAATAAGGCAATGCGTAAATCCTATAATAATAATAATGTTTTATTACAGAGAGACCTCGCCTCCGTCGCCGCTGGGCGACGAGAAGGAGTCGAAGATGAGCCAGATACAATTTTCCCCGCCGAGCGATAAACAAAATACACTGGTGAGTAATGGTTAATCTGAAATAATTACAACTGACAATTTTATATTAATTGTCTATGACAAAAAATTGCAAATTGTAAAATTATTACTTTAGTCTTTGATTAATAGAGAAAATAATTCATCAGACTGGAAGTCACAAGACCTCTAAAGATTAATTTTACTTCCTTTATTAAACAAAAGCAATTTAATCTTTGACAGTTGTTCTTTAACTCAATTATTGTACATTCATTTAGGGCTTAAGTAAAATGTTTCTTACCTGTTTTTTTTATTTTATGAGCACACACAACCAAGATTTTGCAATAATAACACATTGTCTGTCATAGTGTATGCCCGCCCTTATTTAAGAAAACGCTTCTAAAGCATTTTCGTTTGGTTTTAGGCTTTACAAAAGCGGGCGGAGGCGGTGTGCGTGCAGAATGCATACAAACACTATGGATCCAACAAACGACCGAACCATGTTCTCAGTAAACTAAACATGACCGTCAAAAAGGGTACAATGTAAGTATATATTTACCATACATTATTCAAAATAAATATGCACTATTAGTTGTTTTATAATTTGGACTTATACCTTATAGTATTTGACATCGCTACGCCGTAGCAAGTACTACGAAGCAGAACTTTTATCAAAATGTGTTATATTGATTTTATTTAAGCTTACACTCAAAAATAAAACACATTAAAAACCTGGATTAAGTAGATATTTGATCATTTTCATGAATTGAGAGTCGTCTGTACTGTGATTAATCTATCTAAAATAATTAAACTACACCTAGTTAATTCTAACAAGCATAGCGTTGTAGTTTATACTATGATCAAATTTAAACAATATAAATGTCATGATAACACAGTTATTGTATACTTAAGTGTTACTGTACAAAATTTACGCAGAATATTTAATTTATTATTATACTTTTGTTTTAGAATATGGTCATTATCTTATTACGATTACATAATTTTATTTACATGTTCCTTAATTCGTTCAAATTCCTTGTGAACTAAAAATTTCTAAGTACACTGACAAAACGCGACGCGGTTAAGTATTCTCCAATTCTTACTGCATTATTCAACAGTACTTTGTCTATTGGTTTCTCACACAAATCAAACAAAATACAAAGCTTAGTGATGCGATCCGTCACATTCTTGGCAATGTTTGTTTTCATTGTAAACACAATGGGTAAAATGTTTGCATTGCCATCAAGTTGTACTCCATTGCTAAATACCATTATAAGTAATACTGATTAAGTCGTTTGTGTCGTATTTTTTCAATTATTATTAATTACTTACACGTGTATAAATTTAATATATGCTCAAAATATAAAGACGTAAGTTAGATTACAGTTTTCAGAATACGTAAACTACATAACTGCAACGGTTTCTACTTCCTCAGTATCTCTCTTTTCTTCTTTCTCTATGGAATTCTAATTGTATTTTATTAAAATAAACCTTAGATGGAAAGTTTTACTTTCTGGAAAGTAATTTAAAATCACTTAAGTAACAGTAGTGTTGACCTATAGAAAGAAAAACCGATGTGCCTTAGATGAGTAAAGTCGTGCCAGAAAAAAGTGTCAGGTAGTGATATAATATCTTACCTATTAGAAAATCCAAAGAATCACGAAAAGATGCAGACAGACCCCAGACCTAAAAAGTAACGCCACTGGGTTAGGAAGTTTATTTGTTACTCATAAAAAACTAACAAATAATTATTATCTCGTGATAATATCTGAACGTATATATAGAATAGAACTCAACAACATATCTTTACGAATAATTTCCATCGCTAATTATTATGAAATGATAATAGACTGTTAATCGATACACCAATTAACGTATGTCATTGATGAATAAATAAAAGGTTCAATCTCCTTACATGTCTAAACCTATATTATTGCATTTTAGGTTATACAGTTTATTTTTTTATTATTTTTGTTATTGCCTAGAAGTTTTGTGTATTTTATTAGTATTTATACATATTTATATCACTCTTTACTATAACAGCAATAGATGTTAATATTATATGTTTATCCATAAATGCTTTAGTTATAGAGATTTATAACGTGTGTTCGCGTTCAAATCAAAGACAAAGGCGTGAAAAGGAACGTGATTAGTCTTGCTGACCGTGATAGTTATAAGGCGAAACGAACGCTTCAGAGTTTTCGAGATATTTAATCTAATACATATGCGTTTATACCCGTTAAAATGTTTCATTGCTCACTCACAATACCAAAGACTAGGTTATACTAAAACTAAAATAAACTTGTGGTTTAACGCTGAAACAATATGTTTAATAATTGACAACGAATTCCATGTAGACGCAACAAACTCCATTCGTTTTCATACCTAGGAAGGATGGCAGCAAGCCAAGTGCAAACAAACGAACATTAACCTCTACAAGTAATTATACTTAACAAATAAGGTTTGATGACAAATTTGAACCTTACTACGTAGGTAATACGCATTATTGACTTCCTAGTTTGAAACAATAGAGTATGACGTCGAATTGTGTGATGTTAGTATTATTGGAAGGATAAAGAGACTTAGGATTGCTTCTTCGAAGATAGTATGCTTTGTAAATAAAGTAACTGTACAATGGCGTTTGGGACAAAGACGTTTTCGCGTCCGTTTTACTGATTATATCTTCTCTGGACTTTTTTGGTAATAAATTTATAATTTTTCCGTCAATAGCGTTACACGAAATGAAGAACGAGAGACTTAAAATCGCAATACGATGATAAATATCTCATAATCGATCAATGCATTTGTTTAGTTTAATATAAATGATCAAAAAACACACAATTCGACAATTACCGAGGCTGCCTTGGCGCACAAATTTCTAGTCTGGTTACGACAGACGGGATGTTTCAACATTGCATCGTATTTAATATAATATGTTGAACGGAACGCACTTAAACGCCTTGGTTTGATGTCGTCATGCACAAAAATACGGAGTCAGAAATGCTTTAATTTTGATCCTTGAGGAATTATATTTTGCTTTAGTATAATAAAAGTCGCAAGTGTAAATAGCAGCTTTTACACACCTTTTATGAGCTGAAAATTTGCCGTGCTTGCCTAGTGGCTAGCGTGCGACTCTCATCTCTAAGGCTGTAGGTTCGGTTTCGGGATCTACCAATGAACTTTCCGTGTGCATTTAACTTTCGCTCGAACGGTGAAGGAAAACATCATAAGGATAACCTACTTGCCTATGAGACAAATAATCATACAACAGATACAAAAATCTGTGGTCCAGACTTAAGAAGGTTGCAGCGCCATTGATTTATTTTATACTGAATCCTATTACGATGAAATTCTATAAAATATATATATTTATTTTGTATAAATTACACAAATAATACTAGCCAACACCAATGTTTGTATTTTTCCTAATTATACAATAAATACAATTTTACATATTTAGTTTGTACAATTTTTTTAAATTATATTATACGTATTAGTATATAGTATATTATTTAAACTGGTAAATTTTCCAGATATGGTCTACTAGGCGCGTCAGGGTGCGGCAAAACGACTCTTCTCTCTTGCATTGTGGGTAGACGGAAACTCAATAGCGGAGATATTTGGGTGCTGGGTGGAAAGCCAGGCACAAAAGGTATTTTTTTTATGAAAGACTTTTAGAGTTATAAAGATGTGGCTTTTAATAAAAAGCATGAAAACTGTATAGTTTCCGTATATTTTAGTTTATAGTTTGATATCTGAAAGTAGTAAATTTGAGACTTAATTAATATGGATAGAGTATAGACTTATGTATGTATGTATATTAAAAGATTCAGGTCCATAAATAGGGATAACGTTATTGACTGATTTATGGAAATTTCATAGATTTTTGTAATCAAATCTAAGGAAATAACATAGGCATTTTCACCAATGTATTTTATGTTAGAAGAATACACAACTAAACTTATATCCTAAAAGTGTATAGATAAAGGATATAAAATGATACCTTCTATCGTGCAATAATTATCACATAAAGTCGTAGTGAAATTATTTTCCAATTCACCTTACTACTTCACTCACAATAGTAATTAAAAGTGTTCAGTCAAATATCAGAGCGACGCAACAACAAATCAGTCAAAGGCATATGAAAATTCTTAAAGAGTGTATGATAAAAAAATTTGCATATACGTATTGAAATCTCTAAACAAGCTTTTTCTTACTAGGTTCCGGTGTTCCCGGAAAACGAGTTGGGTACATGCCCCAAGAAATAGCTCTTTATGGAGAATTCACCATCAAAGAAACGATGATGTACTTCGGTTGGATCTTCGGTATGGAGACCAGGGAGATCGTGGAGCGATTGCGGTTTCTTCTGGACTTCCTTGACCTACCCAGTGAGAATAGAATGGTTAAGAACTTGAGGTATGTTTTTTTTGCTAATAACTATCAATAGACATTCTGATAAATAGCTGTTTGTTTAGAGACACATTTTACTTCTAATTTTTGTTAAGTAACAATTTGCGAGTTAATAGTTAAACTATAAACTTAATTCTTAAAATTATGACTTAAGTATGTAAAAAGATAGTTTTAAATTTTTAGATAAAATGTTCTTTACCATGTGACAAATTATATTTAAATATTAATCCTAATTTAAATATTAAGTATGTTTTTATAAGAAATTTTAATAATTTATTTCATACAAATGCTTCATGAATATGTGATGTTAACATCGTAAATAAGGATAATATTTCAAAGAAACATCTTGTGTCAGTAAGGAAGTTGACATTGGTCAAGTACGTTATGCGAATACATATTAATATTTATTTTCTCTCTGTATGAAAGGGTCAGCTTAATTTAAAAACAAATATAATTATTAATATATTTGTTTTGGACTGGCAAATTTTAACCCAAACTTCAATGTATGATACCTTAAACCTTACGAGGTTTAATGTATAAAATCGAGTGTGATAAGGACTGCAATACGGTCATTTGTAGCCTACAGGCTAATAGGTAGACTTTAAAAAACCCGAACAAATTTTAAAAATAGAACTAAGGTTAGATTCTCCGAAGGTCGAGTTTCAAGTTTTAAAACATTTTAAACTTTTTTAAAATGATTTTTATTATGTTCGTTCAATATCACATTAAAATGCACAAGGAAAACTTGTACTGTTAAATATTTATATACCATTTCCAAACACTATGCGGCAATTAATTTTAATTTTCGCATTGTTATAAAATTTTATTGCTTGTGTCGGATGACATCAGCTAATTTTTGTCTTTGTTAATCAATGTTAGAATAAGTCTTTAAAATATTTTAAAACTATTTATTTAATCTGATAAATGACTAAGAATTAATCATTAAAAAAAATATAGGTATTAATGTTTGTACTTTTTAGTATGCAGTGCCGAAACTAGTAGTAATTGCTTAGGTCACATCAATTATTCTTTTTTTTAAATAAACAAATCTTTGCTTTTTTAAGAGATAATTGTATATAGTTTTACGATATTCAGACAAAAACTTTTTAGTTCTAATTTTAAATAATCTCTAAATACTCTTCAAAACCTAAGAAATGTTAAAACATCTCATTTTACGAGAATACTTCAAGTAGAACGTGTGAACATAGTAATTACCAATTCTAAACATTTAATATGTGAATGGCCAGCCAAAAAATTAGGGCCAGTTTGTATGAAACAATTGTTATCTTGCATAATTTATCGTATTATAATATAAAACCTACTTACGCTTTTATATTTGCAGGTGGTCATCGACTCTAACGTTACAAAAGTCACTAATCAAAGACAATACAAATTTTGCTTAGCGTTTTTATTGTTCAGTTGATATTCCGTTAAGTCTTAGGCGTAGTACGGTGTATATTCATTCATTTGTTTTAATAATTCTTTAATTATTAAGCTAGTATGCCATGAAATAGGAACGTTCATAATCCGCTATATACCTTAATTCTACTTCTACACATACATAAATTTACTCGTAATGACGGATTTAAAAATCACCTCTTTCAATACAGTCTAAATTGAAACAAAGTTTACTTGCTTTAAAACAGGTTTAACACGACTTGAGAAGTATATTTACTAGTCATTGCTTCAAAAGTAGTTAAAGTTATAAAATCAAATCAACATTTTGAGGTTTAAATAATATATCAAAATACGGATTTAGTGCGTTGAGCCTCATATTTTGCCAACAGAGCATTAAATAAAACATTAATTAAATGTTAACATCGAGATTTCAATCATTGTTGTTATTATCAATTTAAAGTAATTATTTAATTTATGTATCACGTAAAAACGATCACCATTATGTGATGCTCACTCCTGTCACACAAGTTGTAAGTTAAGGAAGTTCCGCGCGAATAATTGCTTCTATTATAAACTGGATTTTTAAAGAAGACTTAAAAAATATTATTCAGGCTTATATTAGAATAATTAGTTACAAAACCCATAACAAATGTTGTATAACCATTGCTTAGTTAATTTATTTATATTGTTATATGAAATTGAAGAGCAGTGTTGGCGTAGTGGCTTCAGCGTGCGACTCTCATACCTGAGGTCGTAGGGTCGACCCCGGCTGTGCACTAATGGACTTTCTTTCTATGTGCGCATTTAACATTTGCTCGAACGGTGAAGGAGAACATCGTGAGGAAACCGTCATGTCTTAGACCCAAAAAGTCGACGACGTTTGTCAGGCACTGGAGGCTGATCACCTACTTGCCTATTCGATTTAAAAACGTTCATGAAACAGATTCAGAAATATGAGGCGCGCGATCTAGCGCCACTGATTTATTTTTTATATGAAATAGCCAATTTAAATTATTAATTCGGAAGAATACTAAGTATTTGACACTTTATATAACCCTTAACAATAGATCATTTTAAACTACGTTTTTTAGTCCTTCTGTTTTTTTAGATTACCTATCTATTCAGTTTTACTACGTAACTTACTCTGTGTAACTATAATAATTGTAACCCCTTACCAACGATAACACCCCCAAACATCTCATAAATTTATATTTTAACCCAACGTTAGATATGTACTTCGAAGTAAGCGATAAAAGATTATAAATAATAACTTCCTTAACATAAACATGTATGGCAAGCGTGAACCTCATAATTGATTTAAAAGACGATAAATTACCAATTAATATTATATAACCAGATATCTAGAAATCATAGGCTTTTATGTATATTCTTGTTCTGATAATAATTATTTTGTTTGTGTTTGTAATTAGGGTCATAACTGTATTTTTTAACAACAAAACCTTAAAGACATATCGTTAAGTAATTAATAAAACATCATTTTTATTTGACATAATTTGTTTAAGTGATTTTGACAGATCGAACACGGATAATTAACAACAAAGGCAGCGTAATAGCCGGCAATCTCAAACAATACCTAATGCCTGTCAGAAATTAGTGCGTGTCACAATGTGTCACGCTTGTTACATTACAATTGGTGACAATTTGTCACACCTCGACACAATACATCGTTTACGTGTTTGCATATCGCTTTATTACCATTAGTAATGTAACGAAACATGCTATTACAATTAGATATAAAGCGTTAGAGCGGTTACGTTTGTTATTTAGGCTGCGCAAGGGCAGACGTCTTTGTTGGACGTACGAATTACGGGAAACTGTTTTCTTGCCGCCTGTTGCAAGATGGCCCACTGTGTTTTAGTGGGTTAGATATAATCATCGCATCTCCGGTACCGCCCCAAACACTCTACACTTCATAAGTTGGTCTGTAAATGGATTTCCCAACAATGAAAAAAGTTTACATTTGTTTAACATTTTAAACAAGAAACTTAGTTGATGAACTACAAATATGTATTTGTTAATTATAAAGTGCAAGATTTAGAAACCTTTTAAGTAAAAAATACTAGTTTCAGGGGTCCCAGCTTTCCATAACAAACTTAAATATAAAGATACATAACTTCTAGAACGTTATAAACTAATTCAATGAATCAAGTTATCACTTACTAAATACAATGATTATTCATATAAGTATTGTGTAAATGCTGTTCTGCTTAATACATTATATACATTCATGAATGAATTTGCTGATTCTTATGTATTGATGAATCATGCGTTTCTCTTTTAAATGTGTGTCATACTTTCAAGCAAAATTACTTATTATAAGTTGATTTTATACTTTCTAGAATACAATAGCAAATGATGACAGGATAGCTTTAGGATCAAACTGGTACTACTACATTTGATTCTAAACGGATTTTTACACAGTATACAAAAAATACTAGTATATCGTGGTAGTAAATTATCATTTTATCAATTGTCGGGGTATATTTAAAAAAATCTATTCAAATATTAAAAACTAAGAATACAGGATAAGCTTGATATGAAAGTGCATTCGTCTTTGCTCAGTTAAAACTATCTAGAACCAAGCTGTTAAAATTCGCTTTGTGGGAATAAATAAACAGCTTTCAACGTCTAAAATCGAAATAAACTGGTATTAGTATGAAGCTGTGCCGAAAATTCTGATAATACTAATATGTAATAAAGGTCATCTGGTCAGCTTTTATAAAGCTGTGAGATATGACATACATTTATCAACCTGTGGTGAATTTGTTTACGATGTTATTCTCGCTAGACGTAAAATGTCGAGTCTTATTTGAAGTGTGGATGTTGGAATGTTGTAACTGTTAAGTAATAAATATTTACTTTCATTTTAAGTAGAACGAGATGTATTTTGTATATCATGTAAATTTAAGGCAATTATTTTAATAACGTCTATGATAGTCTCTGTCCTAGTCTCTGGTTGGGTGTGGTCAATCAAAAGTTTATTTGTTTGGGACTACTGTCACGAAGGTGTATTATGTTTTAAGGAGAAATTGATCGAGGATGTCCTTATTTAAGAATATTTATGTAATTTAAAGTTACAATTTAGTCATGTATCAATGTTACTTAAAACATCAGCCCTTGGTTTTAATATAATTACGGCCAAATTTTCTCTTTGCTAGTAAGAAACTTTCATCTCTGGTGAGGTGACGTGAATAAAGATTTTAAAAGGCGTAGACTTCACGAGTATAAAATCTGATCTCATCCATAAGTATTAAGGAAAGCTTTTAAATATTATGTATTTACAGTGGTGGACAACAGCGGCGTGTTTCGTTCGCCGTGGCATTAATGCACGATCCTGAACTGCTGATCCTTGATGAACCCACCGTGGGTGTCGACCCTCTTCTAAGACAGTCTATCTGGACCCATCTGGTGCGAATCACCAGCTCTGGAGATAAGACTGTTATCATTACAACCCATTACATTGAAGAGGCCAGGCAGGCGCATTGTGTAAGATATTTTATGTATTATTATTAAAACTTGAAAAAGAATACGGCCGACTTTTTACGTAAAAAACACTTCTTATTTGCTTAATGCTAAAATAAACAACAGATCTTATTTATATAAAAATTTTCCTATACATACTCATACTGACTGATCTTTACACAATTTTCCCCTCTTTGTAATCCTTCAGTTACTAGAAAAGTCTTCTATACGTACTTACATTATCTCCTACTGTTAATACTCTAATAGACTATTTAGCTCTTACAGTTTAATAGCCACCATTAACGAAAATATTTATAAATTTTACAAAAATCTTCCTACTTACCGCAAGTTTGTGTAATTAGGTTTATATTTCCTTTTTTACTATTTATATGTTGTTTTAGGACTTATAAAACAATTTTAAAGTGCGACTTCTTTACATATTTTTACGAATACTAATATGATGAAATATTAGTATTCGTAAAAATATGCATAGTAAAGTAATGGTATTGGCAAGAAGTACAAATTCTGTATAATATAACTGTATAGCCAGCCAAGGTTGTACATTTTGCCCACTCAGGCTTTCTAAGTTTTATAAGCGTTGCGATTTCCTAAATCGTGAGTTACGCCCCGAGAGTATATTTAGACGTTGGCACTCTCTTCAACTGTTTGCATTCATTCGTTACATAGCAATTAACATTTCATTATTTCACTTATATTTTGTTGTACACGAGTGGTTATTATAGAGTAGAACTAAAATCTTCTATTATTATAAACAACCCGACGATCCAGGAATCGTAAAATAACAATTAAACACACCTAGTAGTCTTATGTACTTTTGCTTGGCCATGACCTTATGTAAACAAAAAAAATTAAAATAGTTTTTTTCGATCGATAAAATGTTTTTTAGAGATAACAAATACATATAATGAAGATGTAATAAATTGTCTTCTTCCAGCTAAGGAAATACAAGGCTTTTTATACATTAACCTATTAGTTAAAAGTAATTTCAATATCACTTTTAGGCATCGGGCCTCGGCCAAAATAGACATCTCACGGCCAAAATATTAATTAGCTACTTTGCCCACGCAATGGAAATTTCCAAACATCAATTTTAGGCACTTGTTAAAATTTAAATTTCAGATGTGTTATTTGTTTTAAAACATTTTAGCAAAATCAAAGAAATAGGTACTTAAAAAACATTAAAAAATATTCTTCTGTCGCTTTATTACCTTGATTTTACAGTAAATTACAAGATTTAAACAAATAAGAACCAACAGAAATTGATACATGACTACATAAATTATCTACAAAACTTTTAATTAAATTTGCCTACAAAATATTACAATGCATTACATTGTAGTCTACTAGTGTACTGGTCACCCCAATGAATCTTTTCTTTATCTAGTAGTAGTAACTTTACTATTAGGAAGTAAATGTATTAACTATAACGAACTTTAATAAAGTGTGTTGAGCGAACGCACATAAAACATTAGAGAATGATATTTCGGGAAGTTCCGCAAAAAACAAATTAAACTCATTTCTCATAGGCCTTAAATTATCTTAAGCGTTTTTATAATTGTAAAGAAAGGAGCACTAACTCTCGTATATCAGTCCGGTGACTGTTTTGTGAGTAGCTAGCTCGCACAACGTACCATAATTTAGCCCTTTGACCTTTAACTCATTATAAACATAATTTAAACTTAACAAGTTTTTTGAATAACAATTTATTTCTCAATTCTTAAAGCATTTATCGATTAAAAATTAATTAAAGGATTGGTTGTAGTCGCAGTTTAAGGAAACGATGTGTCAGATATTGTATTGATATACTCGTATTAAAGGACAATAAAAATGTATCGGTACCTTCCGCAATATCGTTAATAGAAAATATTATATAAATTATTTATAATAGACTAAGTAAAGGTTTTTTTTCGGAATCAATACATTTTTTTATAGAGCAAACGGCAGGAGGCTCAACTGATGTTAAGTGATACCGCCGCCCATGGACACTCTTAATGCCATAGGGCTCGCGAGTGCGTTGCCGGCCAAACTCATTCCATTACCAAAATGATTTTTTAGGAAAATAACGTCACATAGCGTGTTAAAGCACTATAAAAATATGTAATATTACTTTCTAAAGTTCTATCAAATCCAATTATTAACGCATAGAAAGACTTTCTTAATAACGCAATATTACGTGTACGTACACGCAACCTTATAATAATTACTATAATACAGTAAGGTTTCAACTTGGAATGTGACTCAAGGTCAGTATCTCTCATGTCACGTTTAACATCTTTCGTGTTTTAATCACTATCGGGTTTTGACTACGTATAAATTATATTCGAAAATTTAGTGATATTTCGGAATTAATAGAATGGGTTTTTAACTTATATTTATCGAATGGCTTAATTACAATATATATGTATTTCATAATTATAATAATTTATAGTATTGATAAGATCTTAAAAAAACATGTGTGTGTACTTAAGTAGAAGTTATACTTATTTGGCGTACCAAGATAAAAATATTTTTTTAAATGTTGTCTTTCAGCTTAATATACGTTTGTAAAAAAGGACAGATAGAAAAATCTTATTTCACAAAAAAATCACAAATTTTTTTTTAAAATAATTAAAGAAATGGACATTTTTTTAAAGTAAAATATTGACTATGTTAACTTCAGGGTGTCGGTTTTTTGGGACCGTGTGCGCGCGCATCGTAAAAATGTATTCTCACAATTTTTCCCTAACGCCCCAAAAGACTTCTAAAAGAGTATAACTTCAGAAATTCAAATCACCGTTCCTTATGTAAAAGGAAACTCAATAAAAATGCCGCCTTTTATGATGAATGAAAAGGAGTTATTTCATAAGACGTATATTTTTTTCAGATTGGTTTGATGCGTAGTGGCCGCTTGCTGGCCGAGGATCCACCGCAGGCACTCCTCAGAATGTACAACTGCATATCCCTTGAAGACGTCTTCCTCAAATTATCTAGGAAACAAGGTATGTCTAGGTATTATTAAAATGCTCAGATCGTCTAAATCTCTTATCGCAATAAGGTTTTCTCAATAGGAATAAAACTATTTTATTAATAAAACTCTATAGTTGAACTCTGAGTTGAGTGTAAGATTTGGAAACCCTTTTAAGTAAAAAATACCTGTGTCAGGGTTCCCAGCTCTTCCATATACAAACTTAATGCTTAATTCCTTAAAATAATTACACTATTTAACCTTATTTTATTTATTTTTCAACTGTTACAACACGCTTGAATGTATGAGTACGTGTGTGGGTGCAAATTTGTGAGTGAGTGTATGAGTGGGTCAGTGAGTGAATGAATGCTGCCATATATTTGTTGAGGTAGGAATTCAAAATCGTAAACAGAACTATTTTAAACTCAACAATCATGCGCATAGAAGGGTTTTATCTGTTATAGTTTTATGTAAATTGTCTAAAACTTTATGTAAAAATTCACTAGATCATAAAAAATAAAATATTCATAAGCCTGTCTTACTATTTTTATCATAGTATAAAAAATCGAACAGATTTTTAAACATCCATGATCCAAGCCTTCCGCGGTTTAATTTTCACATTACGTATTTAACAACCTAATGTTAAACGATTTATCAAATATTTATTTTTTACATTATCTAATCCTCACGTTTGAATTTTCACACAAAAAAAAATCCTTAACGTCGTGTTGTAAACGTGGTTTAGTCGTTTGATTTTTAGCACTTGATATTGTAAAATATTAAAGTTCACTTTACCGATTGATCATAGTAAAATTAACCTATTCATATAATTTAAGACGTAACTCGAGTAACTATGATAAATGTTGTACGATAGCTATATAAGTCGTTATATAAGTGTTTGCGCAATGACATCTTATGAGTTCCGTGATTAATCGGCGGAAATCCATACGTTACTAATAAATGAGAAATTATTTATTAAAACTTCAATACGGAGAATTTTAAAGTGTGCAATAGCTCCATGCGCTTCACAAATGTGCCTTTTTTGTTGTCTTACTGCGCTATCAATAAAATAGAAACCATAAAATGTTTTTTTAACTACAGACATGGTAGCCAGACTTATACGAAAACATACAGGAATTTATTGTTATTAAATTGTAATTGTATTAAAATAATAATTCAATGTACACACTGTTCACGGTCCAATGCCAATTCCAATTTATATATAATTCATATTCAATTTATATTCCTTTTAAGCCAGGAATGGACTGGAACTCGCAGTTTAGATTAGTAACCTACGTATAATACGTGAAAACAATCATTGTTTCTGATTGGTATCATGCCTTAAAATAATGATTTATTAAACGATGTATTCAAATAAACAGAATATAAATTGATTATCTAACCTATACCATAGAGACGAATCATATCTATCAATTAAAACAAAACAGAAAAAAACAAGGTGTTAAAATTTAATAGTCTTGTATAATAAAATATCAGTGGTTAAACGCGTAAATTTATCATTTTGTTATTTTTTCAATAAGCAGAGACAAAAACTCTCAATTAACAAATTTTGAGGTCATCTTATTATAGGCAACATAAAATTCATATAAGAAGACAAGATACAAACATAAGAAGATACTGAAGTTTCATTTTAATATTAAATAAAAAATTTATATTAAAAAAAATAAAAATCTATCTTTCTCTGTCTTTTAATCCCAGTAAAAATCATTATTATTATTTATTTACTTCGTAAATTGTAATGTAAAATGTAAAATGACTTGTAATGATTAAAATTAATAATGTAATAGAAAACCAAAATTCGCATCATATAAAATTTTAGATTTGTAGATTTTAATTATTCCTTGTCATTCAAGCAAGCATGAATAAGATTATTATTATTTATGAAAAATAATAATAATCTTATTCATGCTTCGAGACCTTGCAAAGGTTGCACGCGATCTTCAATTACTTAGATATTCTAGACTTCCTATTTAAATGATATTTTAAAGTGATCGTTTTATCGTTATGACTTGCTATTTTAAATAAATAGGCCGTATCAAGAGCTGTATAACTTCGATATCTCATTACAAAGTTTTCTGCCAATAGTCTAAATTGGATAACTAAATGATAAATTTAACGTAAATGATTATAATACAGTAAAAAAATAAGAGTTCATAGACCGTAGATAAAAACATTGAAATTATTATGTTATTCAATTCAAAAATTATCGATCATATTTTAATAACTTGACCAATAACTTCGGGATAAACGTATTAAACTGATTGTATTAAATAATGAAAGCCATGGAGGTGTTAAAAAACCTTGAAACAACATTATTTATAATATATATATTTGCTAAACAGTTTTCAAGTAATAAGTATTAAACATGTTTATCAGAGTAACGTTTAGTCGGGTCAGTTCTCAAATAACTCTTATAATTAATTTAAATCATTTCAGGACAAGGCAACCAGGTACCAGAAATAACAGTATCGGGCGGAGGCCTAGGACTTAACAAGATGTCTAAACGGGAAGAAGCTCCCTACGCAAATGAAGACGCACAAGTCATCGGGCTAAACTTCCACCAGAGCAAGGAGGTGCTGATTGTTGACAACGGAGTTGGTTCCAATGGAGATGTGAGTTTAAAAATTTAATTCTATTTACTTTTTCTCTTCTTATCCGGTACACTCTTGACAGTATTTTTTTTAAAATATTAAGACTAAAGTTCCGTCACTAAGGTAAGTGACCTGACCCAAAATAAGTAAGTTTTTACTATACACTTTGAATATGACAGATTGTAAATGTACACAACAATATTACATACAATGTTGTAAAGTGATTCTACATTCTGATAATCTCCTCTGTATACCAATATGTGTGAATTGCATATATGGGGTACCAAACAACTACGGAAGGTTTTATCACTATAACAGAAAAATGTACCAAACTTCTATCGATATTTTGTAATTATAGTTTTTGTTTCATTAAACTTTCAGTTGCCAGGAAAAATATCAGAGGCTGCAACAGACTGTACCGATTGCGCTGGTAGATTTAGTGTGAGTATATTGTTAATAATAGGATTGATTTTTTTTCTTAACCTCCTAATATTTGGTTTAATGTAATCTCTGTTTATATGTGTACCTAAAAGTTGATCTGAATAAAAGGCTGGCTATATTATTATTATATTGTGAGCAGTGTTGGCCTAGTGGCTTTAGCGAGCGACTCTCATACCTCAGGTCGTAGGTACGATCCCCAGCTGTGCACTAATGGACTTTCTTTCTATGTGCGCATTTAACATTTGCTCGAACGGAAAAAGGAAAACATCGTGAGGAAACCGACATGTCTGAGACCCAAGAAGTCGACGACGTGTGTTAGGCACTGGAGGCTGATCACCTACTTACCTATTAGATTTAAAAATGATCATGAAACAGATTCAAAAATCTGAGGCCAAGACCTAAAGATAGCGCCACTGATTTAGTTTTATTATAATATTGTAAAACATTCATAACATATTCATAGTACTGTGAGCTATTTTATGTTGTTTGTATTACTCGTGGGGAAATTTAAGAAATCCAAAAGAGGCAAAACATTAGTTAATAGGTTTAAGTACTTAATACATCGTTAGAATAGAATTTTAAATTATCGAAAGCATTTTAGATAAGGAATTTAAATGGCTTCTATTGAAAATTTCAATTAATTTTGAAATTCTAATTAAATTAAGAAATATATATATATATTCTCAGATAGTTAAAAGTTTGTCTATGATAACAGTAGATATTGTATTTATAATGGTCAATTTATAAATTCCAGTTCACATCCCGAGGTAAAATTAAGGCGTTGATTCAAAAGAACTTCTTGCGGATGTGGAGAAATATCGGTGTGATGCTATTCATCTTTGCCTTACCCGTGATGCAGGTCATTCTCTTCTGTTTGGCAATTGGACGAGACCCAAGCGGACTTAAACTGGTAAGACTGATAAAATAAGATATTGGATGAAAACTTTATTATCACAATTATTTCATTAAATAAAAACAATATTCGTTTATATGATTTTTTTTTACAAACCACAGGCTATTGTAAACGACGATGTTAATGTGTTCGACGGCTACTGTCCATACAACGCTTCGTGCTCTATGAAGAATCTGTCTTGCCGGTATTTGGACAATTTGAAAAACGACTCAATCATCAAGAACTATTATGTTAACCTAGAAGATGCAAAACAAGCTGTTCGGGAAGGAGATGCCTGGGGAGTCATCTATTTCAATGAGAATTATACCGATTCCTTGGTTGCGAGACTGGCTTTAGGTGAGAAACATTTTATTACTTTTTTTAATATGCACATTTTTTTAAACATTTATTTTCACATAGTAACAGTTTATAAATATGTTAAATTTTTTGATAACTACTTATGAGAGGGTAAACCGCTTCGTTACGTAACGCGTTACGGCTCCATTCTGTCTAGCTTCCTGTTCTTTCACGCTGCAGGCAGGCTCCTTCGCTCATACTCTACCTGCAGCGCTAGCCGTATTCCGTACAGACGCACACATTTTTTTATTTAAATACGAATCTTCGATAT
Organism: Pieris mannii; assembly: GCA_028984075.1. Lineage (NCBI taxonomy): Eukaryota > Metazoa > Arthropoda > Insecta > Lepidoptera > Pieridae > Pieris > Pieris mannii. Next base: position 8,039,188 of record CM054777.1, read on the forward strand.
AATATATTAACTAAATGTATAATAATTAATCTTAAATAAAAAATAGCTTTGGCAGTTTTAATTTTCATATGGGGAATATGTAAAATAACGTGTATGTGGTCAGAAAAAAACAGATATTTTTAAATAAATACGCAAGATAGTAACTGCGAAACCTAGACGTTGTTATCAAACATAATCATTTTTAATGGTTTTCAGGTGACACGGCTGACAATGAGACAATAATGTCATCAGAGGTGGAAGTATGGCTGGACATGTCCAATCAGCAAATTGGTTTGATGCTAAGTAGAGACATACAATTCTCTTACAGGGACTTTGCTAAGGTAATTTCTAAAATAAATCCAATACGTATTTACACTCAGTGATAATAAATCCTCATCTCACCCTTAAATTATAAATATTCCCCGACTAGTTAATCTTTATGTAACTAGTTTCAAATTTTGGTTATATATTTAATCATATGAATATTTATGACAAGTCTTTTAAACAGGTCTGATAAATAATTCGATCTATTTCAGGGTCTTTTATCGACATGTAACTACAATCCTAAAGTGGGCGACATTCCAATCGACTTCAAGGATCCTATTTACGGTGATACTAATCCTTCCTTCACTGATTTCGTCGCGCCGGGGGTTATTCTAACGTAAGTACATATCCACAAAACGAAGAAGAGGTTTTATTTGTATGTTTGATAAACTCTCTACTTATATTGAGTAGACTAACGTGGTTACTTAGACGACATTAGTATCAGCTGTTATAATTGTTACTCAATTGTATTACTGCAACAAGCTATTGTTTATAATTTAGGTGATACTTCTTACAAAAAGCTTTTTACACTAGATACTTAAATTCATATGGGAAGAATTGTGAACTTTGATATGTAATAGAAATACCAAAAACTTTCCTTTCCAGAATCGTGTTCTTCTTGGCTGTAGCTCTCACTTCGTCTGCTCTCATAGTAGAACGCACAGAGGGTCTATTGGATCGTTCCTGGGTGGCCGGTGTTTCCCCAGGGGAGATTTTATTCTCTCACGTGGTGACCCAGTTTGTAGTGATGTGTGGACAGACAGCGTTGGTGCTCATTTTCATGATACTCGTCTTTGGAGTGAAGAGTAATGGAAACATCGCGTATGTCGTCATGCTGACGCTTTTGCAAGGTAAAAATTGCGTTAATTGTAATTTACTGTTACCTTTCTTTGCGGACTTTATCAGCCTTTTCTACGCATGTATAAACATCATGTTTCGATTATAGTTTATACTTCCTATTAACAATCTCGTAAACGTACAATCTCTTTGGTAAAGTTTTTTTTAATATTCCTTGCACAAAATGCTTCGGAGAACATTTTACCGGAAAATTGAAAAAGTCGCTACATATCTACGTACGACAAATTTGTTGAGTGGAGAGAAGAGGAAAAGAAGTACATAGTTTTATTAAATTGCTTAATTTTTTCGCATCTATATTAAAAATACTTGTTCAGTACACGTGCGGAACCGTCATTGCAACTTGTTCCGACTGTCAACCCTCACCTTCGGCTGCGCCTCGGTTCGGGTAGACATTCGTCGGAACTCTTTGTAATGACAGGCTTTCCGCACTTGTAATGAAATATACTATTACTTTAATATAGGTAATAATCGGCTATTAAAGGCTTTGTACTCATAAAGTGCCCCTACGGCATTAGCAACAACCTCTGCTCCTTATTGCAGATATACCGTATTGGGTGTTATATCTAAAACTATAAAACATTATTTCAGGACTTTGTGGAATGTGCTTCGGTTTTGTGATATCAGCTGCCTGCGAGCTCGAACGAAACGCCATCCAGCTTGCCCTAGGTTCATTCTACCCTACTCTACTTCTCAGTGGGGTAATTTGGCCCATCGAGGGTATGCCATGGATCCTGCGATACGTGTCTACTTGTTTACCCTTGACCCTCGCTACCTCGTCACTAAGATCCATATTGACCCGCGGTTGGCCCATAACTGACCCTGATGTCTATATGGGCTTTGTTTCGACTATACTGTGGATTTCTTTATTCTTAGTCCTTACTCTAACAATTTTGAGGTTCAAACGGGGTTAAATTAGTTTTTTTTTTATTTATAAATGTTGCTTTGTAAAAACCCAGTACCATATAGCTATGGTCTTGGTGCCTAGTTTGATATTTTAAACCAGTTGTTTCATAGGAAATGTTGTAATAGAACCAAACAGTGAAAAAATATTTAAAATTTTACCATATTTTATGATCCAAAAAAATAGTTCTGACTATTGGGTTTTTACATAACAACGGTGATTATTTATTTTTTCTGGGTTTTGTATGCAAGTATTTTTTTATCTACTGTATATGGCAACCCTTATTATACTGCTGTATCGTGGAAATAATTTGCTCAAACTGCTATGAACAATGTGTGAAATCGTTATAACCAAGAATAAAATAAAAAAATAGGGATACTTATTTTTTACATTTTCGGAAACTACATGTGGAAATTTGTCTAAAAACCAAATCGGTTAAAATTGATTTCACACCTGCCTGGCTTATATTGATGAAATTAGATTATATTCTGTGCTAATCCCGCCAAAATAAGCCAGGCCTTAGAGTAAATGACTGTTAGTCAATGTAAATAGTAGAATAATACTATAAGGTTTTAGGGATGTTAGCAATTATGATTTGTCCAACGCTTTTCTTAGGGTCTCTTTCATACAAGGAAGGATAAGGACCTAAAATATTCTCTTATTATTTTATTATTACCAGAGTTTTAATTCCCTTTTAACAATAGACTATTAAAAATGTTTGAATTTCCTTATGAATCTGAAAGTTGGTCATCGTAACTTCATAAAATTCTTATAGCTAATTTAGTATTTTATATTAATGCTGGTATCTCCCTGGATGATTCATATAACCCCCATATAGGACTACGTTAAGTGTCTACGACTCAAAGTTACCATAGATTTAGATGGTGCCATAATGGTGATTTTTTATCGAACTCTGCGACAAAATTTTAATGTAATCGTTGATTGCAACCTAAGATTTTGACACTACGCGCCATCTTCAATCGAATTATGTTCCGTAGATTATAAATATACACCAACTTGTCAATGGCAATAAGATAATCTATAATGTATAGTTTGAAATAATTTAGGTTTCATAGAAATAAGGTTGTATTTTAGACATGGCCTACATAGTAAATGTTGCCAGGTATTTTTTAAATTTTGTATTTTTTTAAAGAAAATATAATAAATTCGGTTAATTTTGAAAGGGCAATACTTAAATGTAATTCAATAGGAGCTAGATTAGGCTAGAAGTGTCAGACTGTGATTATTTTTGCTAACATTGACATTTTGTTATGACAATTATACAATACTGTACCAAATAAGATATTGTGTTTATTAATGTAGACCTTTTTATTTAAATAAAATTCCGTACAATCTGTCATATTGATATTTTTTTCCCTCCGTAGTTCTCTTGATAAACAATCTTGTACATTTTACGTATAAGGCAAACACTTTAGTATGGGTCATCAATGATCTATCTTCGTTACTTTGTTTCACCAATAATATTTTGTAGTGATTCTAACATTAGGTTCGAATCATTTATGACTCACATTTATCACTATAAAATATTTTTTTTTTTTTGTTATGTGTGTTTTTGTATAAGGCAATAAAGGATAAATAAATAAATAAATAAATGTTCGGATCCGAGGATTCGAAAACGGTTATATTGTTTCAAATAATGAAGCAAGCTATAAAAATAACAATTAGTATATTTCATAGAAATACATCACCAAATTACATAATTAAAATTTATTGAATTGATGACAAGTCATAGAATTACTTAGTTAAAATCTCACTAAGAGCTTTCTTCTTCTTTTGACCCTTGTTGAATTTTCCTTTCTGTAAAAAAATATCAAATATTTTTATTATCTTTCTAAATTTTAAAACACGTGTTACACACGATTTTGTATGAAACTGCCGCGTATGAGCACAATTTATCTCATCTTGTAAATTAGGATAGCTGGCGCGCCCACATATGCAAATTAGTAATTTGCTATTAAGCCAAAAATAAAAATGAAAACTTCTTCTATCGTAATAATTTTTAAAATATTGTATCATATAAGAGCAACTTCATTTTATCCGTTATCTTCAAAAATGTTTTATGATATTTACCTTCTTCTTTTCTGCAGTTCTTCCAACAAATTCCTTCCTCTCTTTCTTACCGAGCTTATTAGCTGGTCCTTCACCGTCATCCTGTAAGATATCAATATTTACATTATATTAAAAAGAAAAGTGATTTGCAAACGTGTAAGATATGACATAACACGCATAATTCAGAATTATAGATACCGCAGCATCAACAAATAATGATCATCAATCATTAACACCCAGATCAACCCACATTACTACATAACTGCACTCACTCCCATGCAGAACTAATTCTTAACATTTAATTGTGACTTTCTTATTTTACTTAAAAACACAAATATATCAGTACAATACGCGTTTTTAGGTCTGGGACTCAGATTTTTGTATCTGTTTCATAATCGTTTGTCAATCTAACAGGCAAATAGGCCTCCTGTGCCTGACACACGCCGTCAACTTTTTGGATCTAAGTCAAGCCGGTTTCCTCACGATGTTTTCCTTCAACGTTGGAGCTAATGTTAAAAATACATACGGCTATAGACAGAAAGTCCATTTGTGCACAGCCGGGGTTCGAACCTCTGACCTTAGGGACGAGAGTCACACATTGAAGCCACTAGGCCAACACTGCTCATTACTCTCTTTATATTCAACACTGTCATTATTTTAAGCAACATAAAAATTACGACCAACCTGATTCTTTCTTTTATTTGCTATTCTTCTAAACGCACCATCTTGTTCCTGGCCATTATTTCTGTCAAACTTGCCCGGTGCGTTTCTGTTAAACCCTCGGTTTCCATTACCAAAATTTCTATTTCCGAAATTTCTGTTACCACCATTTCTATCAAACCCACTGTTTCTATTATTACCAGCAATCCTGTTATTTCCACCATTTCTGTAGTTGCCATCATTTCGATTGTATCCACCACTTCTGTTATTTTCACCACTTCTGTTATTTCCACCGTTTCGGTTCCCACCGTTTCTGTTGTCCCTGTTATTTTTATTTCCATTTTTCTTGCTATGTATTTGTAGGCACCTATTTACTCTGAGGATTCTATTTTTTATAGTAAGATCTTCTTCGGTGAGTGCTAACGCTAATTCGACGGCATCCTTGGATTTAAAATTGACATAGCCAAATCCTGAAAGAAAATATTACCAGAAGATTAACTATTTAAGTAGTCTACGTCTGGTAAAAAAACACTACGCACTACAACAATAAAATTAATTTTGGAATTTTTAATAAATCACTGGTTGGGATTTGATCTTGGATCAATGTCACAATTAACTAATTATTACAGTCATCAACTTTTTTAAAGTAAACTGTGCTTTATTGGTATTAAGAACACTTAGAGAATTCAGGCATGTATCGCTATTGTAATATGAGATTGGCATGCACATAGAAATCTGATTGGCGGTAGAGCGCCACAATGCGCTGCTGTCACAATGAATCCATTGCTTAAGATGCAGAATGCAGATGCTTCCGATGAGTAGGGATGCCAACAGGCTCGAATTTAATGACGTGGAATAAGTGATACCATTATGATCCTATGTTCCAACATAAACGTATTTTTATTTTATTTTAGAAGTATTCAAAATTTCAATATTTTACTTCTATATCCTAACTTTGATATTATTGTCTTTGGTTAATACATTACATAATTAAATAAAACCTAAAAATTATGAATGTAACCTAATCCGAAATTATAACATTATTGAACAATGACAGTTCTGAATATAATCTTGTTAAATCATAGATGCATAATTCGTAGAATACCTTTTCCAGCACCAGTCTTTTCATCCCTTACAATCCGAACTGATTCTATTTCTCCACACTTTTCAAACTTGGCTCTTAACGTTTCATCTTCTATAGCAAAAGGCAAGTTACCAATGAATATAGAACACTTGGTATCCAATGTACCAGTTATATCACTTCGAGTCACTCGTAGATGGTGACCATCTAATACTGTGTTGTTTGCAGACAGTGCCTAGAAGGAAAAGCCCATAAGTGGAGTCAGCTGTTGTTGTTAGTTAGTTGTGTTTTAATCGTTTACTTAAGATATATGCTATTGCCCAATTATGCAATATAGATATGCTAATGAAACCATTGTATGGCTCTTGACTAAAAGAACTTGGTTTATAATTGGGTTTAAAGAATTGATATACATACATACACCTATTCTCCAAAAAATATTAATAGGGTGTGTGTATGTATATACTGGCATACAAGAAGTTACCTTGGCAACAAACTTTTTATAAGAAAAATGTTGAGTTGATTTAAAAATGTCTTACAGAAAAGAATTGTATTTCCTTAAAATAAATAAAAGCTTTAAAAACGGATCTATCTTTCTAGTCAACTTGTTTAAAAAACTTTACAAAAACTAACCTTTTCTACAGACTCAGGCTTCTGATATTTGACATAAACATTTACAGTTGTCCTTTCAGGATGCAATTCATTCTTGATAATTGCAAGTTTTGGAGTCATAGTTGCATCCTTTACTGGCACAGCACGAATTCTGGAAACATATGCTAGTTTACATGACAAAACCACCAATTTTTATTAAATAAATAGGCTATTATAAAAAATCAATATTAAATTGTTTAAATCTTTATTTTCTGATGACTACAGTAAATTTATGATTGTGTGTTGTCTCAACGGTTTTATTACCATTCAGTTGCATAGTGTTTGTACATAAAAAATACTGAATACATTATTATTATTAGCCGTTTTAACATTAGTAGAGTAGGTTATTTAATACAATGTTTTTGAGAATTCACAATTGGATGATATAAGGTGCATAATATTTATATAATTTATGTCAGTTATATAAACTATTGTATAGGTAGACTGCTGGAATTAAATACAGACAAGGAGCAGATTAAAGATTAACTTGGCAAAGAATAAAGATTTTTTTTACACAACTTATGTGTGTATTTACAATAGTTTTTAAACATAAATAGTTTTTAAACTTTTTCATACAATATAAATAATAATAAAAAAAAAGTAAGTAAATAGTAATAGTAAATATATATATATTTCCAGTAATAATGGCCCATATGAAGAAATATTTTACCTTACAGTGTCAATATCTCCATACTGACTAAATAATTTTTTAATATCCTTTTTAGTTTTAGGCTTGTAAAGCACATTCCCAATAAACAGGGTTCTCTTTACTTCATCTTCACTCTCTTCTTGAGGCATGTTTAATTTATCCGTCTTAGTTTCATCTGCCTTCTTATTCTTCTCCTTTTTATCCAACTCTTTTTCCTCTTCATCTGAACTGTCAGCTGGCCCTATTAAATAAAGTTCAGAAAGTTCAGAAAAGTTCAGAATAAAAATAATTGCTATTAAATTTATTCTACTCATAAGGATGATTTAAAATTGTGACAACAATATCATGACTGCATGCAGGCATGCATTTTACTAGGGTTGCCTGGAAGAGAACGCTTGTTAGCGATAAGGCCGCCCGTTGCATCCCTTGTAATTTATATGTATTGTGTTATTTGTGTTTCTTTCTAGCAACGAAGTGTGAATATATAAATAAATAAATAAAAATGTCAAAAAAACTGAGACACTATCTATCTCCTATTGTTTTTATACATACTTTATTATGGTGTCCACAGGTTTTCTAAGGATTCAAGCCCTCAATTATTCACTTTATCTTATATAAAAGAGAAGTTATCTGATTACCTGTGTCAAGTGATTCTTTATGTTCATTCTCTGATTGTATCTCATGGTCTGATTCATGCTCAGAATCTGTATCTTGAGCAGTAATTGCATTTGGATTAACTATCATTTCATCATTGGTATCAAGCGTATTTATTTCTGATTTTTCTATAAGTATTTCTCTAGCTTCATGTTCTGTATTCTCACTTCCCACTTCTAATTTTGCCTTATTTTTTTTCTTTTTATGTTTTTTATTATTTTTAGTTTTTATGATTTCTGTAACATTTTCATTGGAATCAGTTTCAATAACTTCTAATTTACTAGTAATCTCTTTGTTATTAGATTTTGCCTTCTTCGGAGATCTGTTCATTGGGACATCTGTTGATTCTTTCTCTTCAATTGTTACAATGTTTTCTACACTACTTTCTTGAGCTTTGGACTGTCGTCTTTTTTTCTTTTTTATTGATACCTTACTATTTTGTATTTTTTCTGTGATTGCATTAACATCTGGCATATCCTTAGTAGATTTGGGACTCTTCATTTTCATAGTGTGTTGACCATCAGTTTCTAGCTGTGCTTTTAAATGTTTCTTTGCTTGGTCTACAGCTACGTTGGTTAAAGAGCTGTTACCTTCTTCAACTGTCGTATCCAAGTCCGGATTCTGAAATATTCGTTTTGGCGATTTCTTTACTATCGCTTTCTTTTTCTGTAAAGTTGGAGACAAGAATATGGAACGGTCATCAACGTATTCACTCCTTGGGGTGACGTTAGGGGATGGCTGGTGTTTGGTAGGAGTTAATGCTCTTTTTAATAATTTTGGCCTACTAGGCGTCACATTACCAGATACTAAAGCTGCAACACTTCCAACTACGTAATCCATGTTAATATCTTATAGACTTATACCCATACGGGTAATTGGTAAGTAACTTCGCAATTCCAAGTTTTAAAAAAACGCGAACACCACATGGTGCTTTATTTGACAGTCGAATAGTCGATGAACAACGACAAAGTCACTGACAAATTGACAATTAACATGTCACTGCCATATTTCGTCTAAAAATAAAATGAAATGTTATTACTTGGTATTACTATTTAACGCTGCTAATATATAAATTACAGCATTCGTTAATAAAATATATTTACTTGACTACTATTATTACCATGAAAACTGTCAACAAAGCACAAAACTAGCCCAGAACCTGCCAACATTATGATTTTATCTTCTATTTCCTAGGATGGCTTTAGAATTAAACGCCAACATTTATCCTTTCATATGTGCTATTTAATATTTTAACACTCTATGGAACAGACGACGTCTCGTCGACAATAGAGGTGCGCATTCTGTCAGATGTCATTGTGTATTGTATTTTTACTTTGTAGTTTCTTGTTTATGGTACATTTTTATTTTGTGTGATTTAGTGAGTGACGCTTTCTCGTTAAATTAAATAATCGCGTTTCAATTGATAATCAAGTTTACGATAAAATATTGTGTGGATTTCGCTGCGGTTTTAAATAAAAAGGAAGGATCTATTCGTATGTATTATTTATATTTAACAGTAATTAAGTTACTTCGCCATGTTATGCCGCCCGCCATTCCTTTATCATGTTTTTTTGTGTTTAGATACATAAGGATCCTATTCGAATTGAATGATCGTAATACTTGAAAGACAGATTTTGTATGTTTTGATTATTCATTTTGCATTAATTGAAACAATTTTTGTAAATTGTAAGGTTATAAAGGTATAAAAATGTAAATGCCCCGAAATGTCCGGATTTTTATTATTGATTCTTATACACAGTAGATTCGTGGTATAAAGTTCATTAAAACTCGTGCACAATCCGTAAAAAATAAGGAAGTGCCTATTTAAAACTTTTCATTTTATAGCCATGAACTCACTTCCCACAATATAACTAATATAATATAATGTTTTGTAACTATTTAATGAATATGTTAATTATGACATGCAGTCTTGGGATTCTATGTAGAAAAAGAAAAAAAAAATATAATTTATTAATTGTTTTCATAATTGATAAAGTAAATTGTACTAAATCTTATAGTGTATATTTGATTTGGAATACTTATCATAAATATATTTTTTATAAGCGGATGCTATTTAAATTACCTATATGTTAAACATGGAAAAATTTACACAATTAAAAATGAACTTTTTCATTTAAGAATTATGTTATACATTTAAAGGTATTTTTAATATGAAGCACATTCTTCATAGACTATATACAATACTGCCTTAATTATTCTCAAGCCCTTAATAACTGAGGCATAACAATCACTCAACCATAGCATATCTTCATATCTTCCACATGTTCAGAAAAAAATGTGATAATACTTTACCAGTTTAATTATACAGTAACATAATAGGTGTACTATTAATCTAAATTCTAAATATTAATTTAATAATTTCTAATAAAATAATACTTTATCCTAGAACAAGTTATAAATAAATATTTATAAACTATGTTTTAAATATAATAATTGGCAGTGTAACTATACTAAACCTAACTTAGATAGGTATATTGTGTTAGTAATTTATGCAAATTGAATTAATTATGTTTATTAACTTAATTTGTTGATAAAATGTACATGAAACAGTATATTTAATTGAAAATGTTTACATTCGTATGTACAGGATAAAACTGGGTTAAAACAGTAGTCATTTTTAATTATTCTTATTAACTAACTTGATTTTTAATTTCCATTAGTGAGATGAATAAAATATAATTTTTCTCTGAAATTTAATTTTGGAATACAAAGTATGTATGTGATATTATACCTTTTTTAATCATCACACTGAACTTCATAAACAGTTGTAATAGCTAAATACAATCAGTTTGAAGAGTTATTCATGTAAGGCAATATAATATTCATACATAATCTTTAAAATGTAATTTCTGTTAAATATTCATAGCACAATGTTTTGTTTAGCTTAGGTTTCTCTTTGTGGCCTAAGGTCAACACTTTCAAGTGCTAAGACATAATTTAAATTGCAAATATCTTTTCACATGGCTTAAACTGTATTTAAAGATCCCTTATTATGGAGTCTCCTCCTTTAGTTTGTATAAATGAAGAGAAACATTCTTGTTTATGCTCTTATGCTGTGCAATTTTTTAAATTAAGTAAAAGTCCTTTACCTCCAGTAAAACAGATTGATTAAGATAAACAGTATATAATCAAGTCTTATGAAATGATCTTTATAAACATATTATACTGAAATGACTTTAGTGGTTCTATTTTTTTGTAGTATAAGCATGCTGTACTGTGTATGTCCTGTATTTGCAGCCTTTTTGTTCTTTACAGCCATGTGTTGTCTTTCATAAATAGACACTTATCAGTATTTCAATAGCTAAATAGACATTTGAAGTGGGTATACCTGCACTGCACATCTGTTTACAATTAAGCTACAAGTCAGAAAACATTTTCATTTTAGAAGAACTATAATTGAACAACTTCAAAAAACAGGCTACATAGTTTTTTAAGTAAAATCAGCATTTTTTATATATATGTCTCAGTAGAGACATCTATATAAAAAATGCTGATTTTATGCATAAAAAATGGTTAAAGTGTTATCAAACCTACCTAAAAGCAAACTAAACTAAAGTTCTATACCATAAACTTGTAATTTGTAATTTACACTTTGCTGTTTGAAATATATTTTGTGTTGTTTTAAGTAAAAAAACAAAAAAATAGATTTAACAAAGTTCATACATTTTGTATGACAGATTCAAATATAAAATTCCTACATAATTAACATAATATCACCTTGAGGTAATGTCATTATGCCAATATTATCTGAAACTTGCTTGACCTTGTGAAGTAACTGGATCTATTTTCAAAACAAACTGAGGTAGTCTCACTCACTCTTATTTGAAATGAATAGTGTCCTCTCTTAAATTATATGAAACTTTTCCTATTATAAGACCTACGGTGCGTGTTATATAAATTATTTTATTTATTTATTTTATTATAAGTAATCTAACAGCTTACTTAATACATATTATTATACAAAATTCTAATACAATACAAAAAGCCAAAACAGATTACATAGATTAACAAATTATGTATAAAAAACAGAAAACAAGCAAGCGTATTAAAAGAAAATTTTACATTAAAAAAAAAAAACAAAATAATAAAATTAAAAAACTGAAATTTGACATTTAAAAGCAACAAATAATACTAAGAATTTAAAACTACTACTTAAAAAAAATCAGAGTCTTCCCGCTTCTCCAAGTACTTCTTGACATCTCTATTTTGGGGTTGAAAAGATCATTGTCTTGACAATGGTTGTCATAGTTCGATAAAACCCGAAACATTGGAGAATTACGCAGGTAATTCGACTTAGTACGAGGCACACTGAACAATTTTGAGTATCTTGTCGCATACGCAGGAGGAATTTAAAATGAAATTAATGATAGCAAATAGGGACTATCTATCCGCCCATTAAGAATAGCATGTAAAAAGAACAAGTCTTGCTGACTCCGTCGATATTCTAGTGAGTCTAAATTAAAATATGAGCAAGAACCTGAATAACTATCGAAACTTTTATATTTTTTGAAACAAAGAAATTTGATAAACTTTTTTTGTATATTTTCCACAGCTTTTTTGTATTTTACATAATATGGAGGCCAAATAATACTTCCGTACTCCAGCACGCTTCTGACATATGCAAAATAAACGGTTTTTTTAAGCAATTTATATTTTGAAATGTCTTGCATGACCGCTTGACAAACCCTAACTGTTTATACGCTTTGCCTGTTATGTTATCGATATGTTCTGATAGGTCAAAATCAAAATCCTTTATAATCATTGGTGGACCTATGTTGTCATGTTAAATACTTATATTACATTACATTGTGTGATGTGGATATTTTAGTTTCCAATGCTCATAGGTAGATGAATATATTTTACTAATTCTTCAAAATGTTTTAATCATACCGACACAACTGACATTGTCTTCTTTGTTAGTCTTTTGCAACTTATATACTAGGATTAAAAATTGATTAGAGACGGAATATTATTTGATTTAACCGGACTGTGTTTATTTAGATACAAGACACGTAGTATTGTAATAATAATATCTATACATGGTTCCTGTGTTGAATCTAATGTGGGGATTTGATTGTCTCAACCATTACTAAGTATTGTAGATTTTGACGAATAAAAATTGTTATACGTGTATCGGCAATATTTAAATCTTTAAATCGCAATAGGATAGATATATATTAGAATAGAAATAATGATTCTAGGAAATAATAGTGATAATGTTTTTGATTCGTCTAATGAAAAACTGTGATCTAATTAAATTTATTGACATGCTGACTTCTCAGGTTTGTGCAATTATAATCATGTAAGCATATAGTTCATTGAACTTGTAAGTTATGGCGTGATGCCAGACTTAATGATGAAAGGGCGCGTTTTTGCTTACACACCCTTTTATATTCATATTTACTTTTAATGCGATTTTATTTATAAAATATTAATAAATACATATGTTTATGCAATTAAGTAGAACGAGTAATTACAACTAATTCAACTTAAGAAATAAGAAAAAATAGTAACTTTATTGTTGAGAAATGCTACTTGAAATTATACTGAAACTAAATTTATAGTAAATATTGCTATCGGGTATATGTCCTAGGTATTTAAAAAAAATATTTGTGTTCAGTATTTGGGAAGCAATCAGTCATGCAATGTTTGTAAACGATAAAATTTTCGGTCAGACCACACCTGTTGATGTGAAGAACTAATCCTCTGCAAAGTCTCGTACTCGTAGTTACTCGCATAACCTAAGATAATTTAGTATTTGACACCGTATTATATAGAGGTTTATATATTTGAGCAAGAGCTACATGTGCTTACTAGTAAGCTTGCTTGCTGATCTCTGATTTAGGTATAAAATGTTATTCAGTTTATTTTAAGATGATTTAACTAAGATGGCTTTTAAAAGGTGTCTATCAAAAACCCAGTAAACTAGACCACATTTTTAATGTTTGTCAAAAATAAATGTCTCGCCAGGAATAGAACAGCTATTGTTGTTCTGAATAACACGTGTGAACAGAAGTCTCTAAACATTTTTTATGCCTGCATAAATATTAGTATGTATTTCGTGAAAAAATCATATTTTGATAACAGATAAATTTCGACATTAACTAGTGTTTCTTCGATGTTATTGTAATAAAAAGTTATATAACAGAAACAAAACAATTTGGAGGCAATTCACTCTTTAGTATCTTTAACAAATATCTAAATTTACACTTGGTGCGTTCATCTACTCATAAAACTAATAGGTTCGGCCCTTCTTGGCCTAAGAACCGCGTGAGTGGAAACTATATGGTACAAATAAATGCTCATTGCGATTTTTCGTACTCGTAAAAATACTTGCACACGTTGTATAGATAAACATTTTAGTACAATAGGAATTTAATATGATAAAAGTAATACAACTATGCTTTAGTGGTAATGACGTAGTTCAATACTTTAGAGAATGTAAGAAGTATAATAAAGAACACAAGAACAAAAACAACTAATTTAGTTTTTCCAAATAACGCGGTAGGAAATTAATTATTTTAAAATATGATTTTATATAACACCTTAGATATAACACCTTAAGGGTCTGTTTCACAATGTGTGGTTAAAGTACCAAATAGCTATGCAACACATAAATTATTTGGAAGATAAACGTTCCGAATAAGATACTTCGCGTTTCACGACGAATAGCGCTATCTGACAGTTGTGAAACGCAACAATAGTGTTTATCCTACAAATAAGTAATAAATAGCTTATTTGGAACATATCCGGACATTGTGAAACAAGCCCTTAGTTGGGTAAATTTTATTATTATCTATAGTTACAATAATTATGTATCTGAATATACGAAGAATACATGTGAATATAAATAATGTAAAACTTTAAAAAATTTTGACATGAAAAGTATCTTGTTACTTGCACCACAAGCTATTTGTTTAAGTGTGCGTAAGATAGTTCGTTGAACCCGCGTCATTACTTCGCTAAGATTGGTAGAGCGTTTTTTACATTTCAATATCAAGGTGAAATCTATGGTAGACAGGTTTTGATTCATTAATAAACACTTGTTTCCTGGTCTAGGTAGGTTATATTGCGAATTGGGAGTTTTTGGGTTATATTTTATATTTCTTATATTTCACGCTTATATTTATTTTATATTCTACCTAAAGTATGAGCTTACAATCTTAGATTACTATGAAATCATAATTTTGTTTTTTTTTTTAAAAACTGTGTGATGTTGTGGTTAACCCCGCCACAAAGTGTAGCGAAATATGAATTTTAAATTAATTTAACTGCAAATAATTACTAATAAAATCCTGTAAAAGGCTACGCAAAATCTGACCTTTTTGTCTATAAGCGCGAAGAAAAGCTAGTAAGGAAACCGTCATGCCTTAGCGTGTGTCAGGCGCAGTAGACGGATGACCTAATTGCTTATTAGAAAAAACAAATGATCACGAAACACATATAGAAATCTGAGGCCTAGACCTAAAAGGTCGTGGCGCCACTGCTTCTTTTTCCTCATAATTTAGATAAGAATAATTCAATTTATCAAACATTGGCTCGAAAGAATTCAGTATGGTAAATATTGCATTATATTTTCTATTAAATCCGGATTTGTTTCTTTCATCCTGTATATATATATATATATATAAAAGATTTCAATGCAATTTCTATAAAAATATGTTCATCTTACTAAACAGGATACTCGAATTGTAATTCAAGTAGGCCGTCGTTTTAATAGCAGCTGCGGTCTCAATTTATGAACAAATAATCTAATTTAACATGTAGAAAGGTATTATTTTATCATCGAAGAAGTCCGGGCCTCAAATACTTGATACTTATGCTTGAAGATAACTATTCTAAGTTCACTTAATTTATTATTGCATATTTTAGTTTGCGGCAGTGCGTAGTTCTAGTTACATTATATTTTTCAGGCTACGCAATACTTAATTTTCTGTGGTAATATTAGTTTTACAATCCAGTGATGACGAAATCTTGATAGATCAAGATTACGCATGAATTGTACGCATCTTATAATCACGAACATTTATAATTGACTGGTACAATTCATATGAGTAGCTATCTTACTAATATTCATATCTATAAACCTCCTACTATTTTGTAATTAATCCGTAAAAGTATAACTAAAAAAAAGAATCCTTCGCAAACTTCATTTATAAATACATAGTATTTGTTCTTTTACAGGTAAACCATGAGTAATATTGTCACGCGGAAAGGGCCCATAGGGGACGACAGTAAGGTAAACGCTTATGTTATTTTAGTTTGATACAATATTTACCGTTTAAGCGTTTTCAATTGTCCTGTTTTATGTGGACTAGATGCTTTAATTGTACAAAGATAAGAGAAACTTAATTTAATTACGTTATTATCTCAAGAGTAACTTCTCATAGCACATCTAGGCACAATTTGTACTTAATGTATTGTAATTATTATGTTTTTTCTTATTGTTCAAATTCATACAACAAATACTCAAACAAATTCAAAAAATATATCTTTAAATACTGAAGATAATATGCTATTGACACAAAAAAATATAAAATATACATAATAATTAATAAACATTGTTTAATTGCAGAAGAATACAGATAGTCCTGTAAAAGATATGAAAAAGAAAATGGCTGTTAATGCTGAAAAAGAAAAACTGGCAGCTGAAAAAAGCGCAGAAAAGAATACGAAAGCAGCAGAGAAATCTAGCCAAAGTGACAAAGATAAAGGTAGCAAAAAGGATAAAAGTGTAGACAAAATAGTAGACAAAGCAGATGCAAAAGATAAATCTTCAGATAAAATTGTAGAGAAGAAAGAAAAAACTACAGAGAAACCTGTAGACAAAAAAGATAAACCTACTGAAAAAAGTACAGAGAAAGTTGCGGAAAAGAAGACGGATAAAGCAGAAAAGAAAGAGGAATCATTAGAAAAAACTGACAAGAAGGACAAGCCTGTTGAGAAGAAAGAAGCCCCGGTGGCTCAGGTTGAGAAAACGAAAGAAGATGCTAAAGAGAATGGAAAGGTGGGCTGCTATACTATCTCTATACTTCCAGTTTTCCAATTATAAGAGATAGCAACGGTAAAGTTTTATAAAATCTCCTTTAAATCTTTCAGGCGGAGACCCCAGACAAAAAGAAGGATTCCAAAGCTAAACAGAACGGTGCACGAGTTAACGGGGAGCCAGTTGATGGTGTTAGTTCCGAGGAAGAAGATGACCAGATGTTCCCGGAACTGGCATATGAGGACTCTGATATTGAGTGCTTCGAACCTCCTACTCCTGAAGGACCCAGTCGAAGTTATACACGCAGATCACAGGTTGATTCATTAATATAATTAATTTTATGATTAGCATGCTTACCACGTAACTTAAATATGTAGTGTATATTTATAATAACCCACTTAGTACTTTTCAAAGATTCCTTATAACATCGAAAAAAAAAACCCTATATAACTTTATTTTTTTAACGTAGGAACAGAATTATTGTAGTCCATATTACTTATCTCACTAAGGCAAGTGTTTATTTTTTAATGTCTTATAAGTAATGGAAAAAATCTAAAAAGTTGAGTAAAAGCTTTAATAATAATCAGAAAATGATTTTTAGATACATAATTTGTTGTATTATTATTGGAAGGATTAATTTAAAGATCCCGGTAAGAGATCGATTGTAAGCCGTTCTTTGTCCTGTAATCATTATTGTTACCTGATGTTATATAAATTAATACCAATCACATTTTGTGACCATTTTAATATCAAAATTGGCATGCGTTTAAAGGTATAGTATAGTTAAGTTCAAAAAAAGTTTTTTTTGTATGTGTGTTTGTAACTAACCACCATTTCACATGTGATTTGCACTAACATATGTCTTGGGTGAAGGTGAAAACGAGTCGTACGCCTGAAACGCCGCGCCCCGCTTCCGTGAAACAAGGGGACAAGGATTACGTGCCTGAAGACGTAAGTCGTATTTTTATCGAAGTATTAAGCTTAGGCCCGTATTCCAAAAAGTCCCAATCTCCACTTGTGCGCCCTGTCGTCTTACGCCCGAACCCAATAATTAATCCACAATCGAAAGCAATCTGAGATCAGACTTTGACAGTCGATCAATCTCATATCTGCATCCCAATAACCAAACCCTACGAAGACGAATATTTGATAGTCAGTGTAAACCAAATAAAGTAAATAAAAACGTACAAATAATATTAAAATATACATGTCTATGTTTAAAACATATCAAATAGCTTTTTAGTTATTTTGAAAACTGGTGTAAGTAAAAATCTTAAGATTGGATATTGGCACAGTTGAAATGTCATTTTCATACCATGGAACGCTTGTATCGACAGATGGCTACAATGCGTGGATTGGTTATTGGCACACATTTATCAATATTTGGATTAAATTGTCTATCTTAGATGGTCAAAAATGGATCGAGATAGGTTATTGGGCTTGGGCGTAAATATGTCGAAGTTGTACACCTCCTTGTAAGCAAGTTTAAGTTTGAGTGGCTTTATAATTATTCATCAAACAAATAGCAATGTTGCTGTGTATGCATTTTGTGTGTTCTAATTGTCTATTGCTTTTTTAGTCAAAGGAGACGAAATTGCTAAAACTCAAAGATGACGTCTCTGATCGTAAACTGCGTTCGTCGGATTCTCCAAGAAGACAAGACAAAACAGATCCTAAACAGGACAAAAATGACAGTGTGTGTGACAAGGACGACAAGAATGACAGTAAGATTGATGAAAAAATTGAAATATCTATCGAGGTGGAAAGTGAGGGTGAGTAATATTTATATACATATATATGTGACTACACTAAAATATTTGGATTTTTAACCTTAAAATGCCGGCAACGCACTCGCGAGCCTACTGACATTTCGAGTGTCCATGGGCACAATTACTTCACGTCAGATGAACCTCCTGCCGGTTTTGTAATATGAAAATTAAATCTTTCTTCTTGATTGAAGTTCTAACACTAACAGATTGTTTTTTGTTTATATACTTATTTTATGCTATGATTAGCCTTCTAGACTCTCGTATAGTTAGTATTTATATGTCGGGAATATGAATCCAAGATCTCCGAGATGTCTAAGCGTAACTAAGCCTATGGTGGTTCTACCCACAAATGTAGACAAATAATATTTTTGCTGCTATAACATCAGTAGATTTCAATAGCCTTGTGCGACTAAAGAAGACGTCGTAATTTTTAATATCGATGGACACTTCTAAAATA
The DNA here is from genome assembly GCA_028984075.1 of Pieris mannii. NCBI lineage: Eukaryota > Metazoa > Arthropoda > Insecta > Lepidoptera > Pieridae > Pieris > Pieris mannii. The sequence goes on from CM054777.1 coordinate 8,058,248, forward strand.
TAAAGATGAAGGTTTTAAGTATGTGTGAAATGTTTGAGTCAGTGTTTGTCTGAGTGTGTGTAATATACGTAGCAGAGCAGCGTAACGATGTGTGTAGTGTGACAATGTTTGTGCGCAGAGGGCGCGCGTAAGCCGGACACGAATTACTCCAAGTCGCGCGTCAAGGTATCGCCCTATCGCCGTAGCATGCGTCTCATCGCTCCAGCTGACGTCACGCAGACTTCGCTGCTCGCCAACTATACCGGTGAGGAAGTGTACGAATAATCTAACTCCAATGAATAAGTTTAATAATTTATTTGCGTGCGATTGTCATAGTTGGTCGTAGGTTTGACCCCGGCTGTGCACCAATGGACTTCTTTCAATTCGCTCGAACGGTGAAGGCAAATATCGTGAGGAATCCGACATGTCTTAGACCCAAAAAGTCGACGGTCGCGTGTCAGGCACTGGACAACTACTTGCCTATAAGATTATAAATGATCATGAATCAGGTTCAGAAATCTGAGGCCCAGACCTAAACCCCGGCTTGTAGTGCCACTATTTTTTTTGATACATGTAGTTTTTTATTTTTTAATACAAGTGTTAGCTATCATTCTATCAAGTTATGTTTTAATGGTAACAAACAAAACAGTGGATAAGGTATATTATATAATATAAGTTATAACAGTGTAGTTGCACTTAGATTTTATGAAAAAAGCTTAAATAAAGCTTTTAAATACACGTACTTTTAAAAAGCTGCGAGATTAATTTGTACTTTTTATAATTCAGGCCTAAAACATGTTACATACATCAAATAATATCATTATCATGTGTGCAAGTCTTGTTTGTATTTCAGTTAAAATATTATGATTTGCATGTATTATTTAATACATTGCTTAGACCTTTATTTGTTAAAAATCGGGCCTAATATTATTTTAACCACGATTGCATTAATTATAAAAAATATTCAGGTAACAACACAACGATGGAAATGGACATAACAGAGCCGTCTATGATTGATGAGCCCTCGTCAGCTGAGAGTCCGTACTTGAGTGGTCTACGCAACATTCGCGGGAGGAGGTCATACAAACCACTCAAGGAGATGACTCTGAGGAACATCGGAGTCAATACCAGCATCCGGTCTACTAGTAGTGCTTCAGGTAAACACTTTGAAATTAACTATGCATTAAATGTGTTAATTAAAAAAAACTACTATAGTTTTGCCTAAGCAAAAAGGAAGTGATTGCAAGGGCCAGTAGGTGTTTATAATACTTTTTATTTCTATTTTTTATTATTAGAGCAGTGTTGGCCTAGTGGCTTCAGCGTGCGACTCTCAGACCTGAGGTCGTAGGTTCGATCCCCGGCTGTGAACCAATAGACTTTCTTTCTATCTGCGCATTTAACATTTACTCGAACGGTGAAGGAAAACATCGCGAGGAAACCGACATGTCTTAGACCTAAAAAGTCGACGTGTGTCAGGCACTGGAGGCTGATTACCTACTTGCCTATTAGATTTAAAAATGATCATGAAACAGATTCAGAAATCTGAGGCCAAGACCTAAAGAGATTTATTTATTTATTTATAGTAAATAATTAATAAAAAACGAATATAATACGTAAATGTTCAAATAAATTTAAAAAAATGCATCTTTATATTTATTTTATTCAGTTTCAGAAACTCGTCCCACAGGTACTGTGGTAGGTCGTAAGAGGAAGCCGGATGCGGAAGAGGCGCAAGAGGCCCACGAGGCAAGGGGCAAACGTGCCAGACTTCTGGAACGTTTGGGAGGGTTCACTAGACCCTTCCGCTTTACGACGTCTGCTTCAGAAAGGCTTTGCGTTGAGAGTACCGCTGAGGTATGTAAATTATCTTATTTTTTTTTATAGAACAGGGGCCAAACACTCTATGCCAGAGGGATCGCGAGTGCGTTGCCGGCCTTTTAGGAATTGGTACGCTCTTTTCTTGAAGGACCCTAAGTCGAATTGGTTCGTAAGTGGGCGTCTTATATACACGGCTTTTGATAATTCGACGTATTCCCGTTGTGGTTATAGGGGTGACTTTTTGTGATAATATGAATTTTGAATCGTAAAATTTAAACCATTTTAGAGTTTTTTTTTCGATATGAGTCGCAACGCAACAACAGTAATTTATTTCATTAAATCTAAGATTTTACCTTGATTTATAATCAGTATTTCAAAAATAATTATTGGTCCAAATACTATTTCAATTTTTTTTTTGAGATATCTTCGCAATAAAATGCCTTAAAAACGAGTGCAACGGACTGGTTCTTGCCATGGGTATAGCAAAAAACCTTTTTAATATAGTTGCTCAAAAAGTGGCATATTGCAGGGACGTATAGCGTGCGGAAAGAGGGCTATAACACACTCTTGCTTTTTCTTTACCGCTAGTGCGTTCTCATTCCCAACTGTCAAAACAATGTCTATTAAAAAGAAAAAACCAACCACGGAGGTTTTACTAAAAAAAAATCATAGATTTTTTTATGATTCACGCAAATATTTTAAAAAGAAGCTACTAATTTGTTTCAATATCAGATTTAATGATTAGATTCAATGAGTTAGGTTTGGTTTCTTTTCCTTTCATATCAATAAAAATATTCTACTGAAGACTTGGCTGTATGGGCGAAGTTCCCTTTTCCTACCCAGAATGGGTGAAGAAAAGAAAAAAAAATTTGCTCCATATTCTTTGACGGTTGGCGCCATTTTCCAAAAATGTAATTTCACAAACAAAATGAGTAATTACGACGATATTTTATTTGAATTAATATCACCGAACTCAGTATAATTGCACAAAATGCTTCGGAGAACATTTTACCGGAAACGTAAAAGTCGCTACATATCTACGTGCAACGAATTTATTGCGTGGAGAGAAGAGAAAAAAAAGCAAATAGTTTTATTAAATGAGTTATTTTTTTCGCAACTGTATTAAAAATAGTTGGAATATTCGTCGGAACTCGTTGCAATGACAGGCTTTCCGCACTTGTAATGAAATATACTATTTCCTTCGCGGTCGCACATAACATCTTTAGTACAAAGATACATAGTTCCTGAATAACATTTCAGTTGCTTATCTTAAAATGTCAATTTGTCCTGTGAAATTTTGAAATTATTAATTACTTCGGATTGAATGTTAAATAATTTGTGGGAAAAGTAGTTTTGTGCACCTAAAGCTAGGAAAAGTTAGTAAAAATTTGTCTGGATTTCAGATCGTTGGTATTAACACGGATCTGCCACTCTCAGCGCCAGTGATTACGACCGAGACTTTCGATCCTGAGTCACTCAAACACTCCACTTCTCTCCCGGCTGCGCCTGCGCCTACACAATCGCACAGGGACAAACGATGTGCTATTATGTAAGTACTAATAAAAAATAAGTAAATGTTGAGTTTATTAGCCCATAAGAAGAGATTTATGATAATAATGATTCATTAATACAAATTTTATTGAATGCAGGTAACAACTATCGCCTGCGCAGGTTAAAAGGAGATTGTTTAATGATTAATAATAAAAAAATTGCCTTTAATATTAGAATAATATGGACTTCGGTAAATCGGTTATAAATCGAAATGATTACTTGGTTTGATTTTCGAAATATATTTTTTATATGTATAACGTGTCCCATGACCTACATATGAAAGCTTTGTAATAATTGTCTTAATGTCCGGGTTATATCCAAAATGGATTAAATATGAAAACCGCAAAAATTTCGGGTCACAAACTTCTTTGGTTTATCTACACATTCTGAACCAATCGTTATATTCGGTATTCCGGCGATTGCATTTAGTAATGATATCGATTATGCGATTAAATCCGTTAAAATTGTTTGTGTTTAAAAAATGCAATTTGTGTTTCATATTGTTTGTCGTGTGTCGTATTTATGTAAATATTAAGTAGCAGTCACACGTATGTTGAATTAATTTGTGTCTGTAAAATGCTTTTTGTGTCTCATATTATTTCCCATTATAATCCCACCATATACATTTGGCTGCTACGAAGTTTAGTATATTGCTATGTCCTATATATTCCTTTACAACAAAGATTCATACGCAAAGTTTATCACCGTCTTTTACATATATTTGGTAACAATCATATCAAAGATTGTACTTGGAAAAAGATAAATGTTTTTGGGAAGTGTTAAATAGTATGTCAAAGGGCTTACGTTTGTCACAATTGTCTCGATTTTATTACGTTAACAGCTCACGGACCACAGACAATACTCCCGAATTTTTGTTACTGTCTTCATCAATAGTATAGACAGGCCTTTGTTACCACTATGGTACAATGTTTTAGATTTCGACGTACCACGTAAGTTTTATTGATCGACCATTGATTGAGAATCAATCTTAGTTATTATTAAAATTGATTCCCAACGCACTATAGGATAAGTTTCAAAATTATTTGTTGCCGCCGTTTCACTGAGTTGATATAGAAGCGGCAAGATTTAATTTTCAACATAATTTAGACAAACCCAAAGCTGATAGTAATCATGTACAAAATATCTAATGTGCATTTTATATAAATAAAAATTAATATAGATTATTTTTTTCTTTTTTTTACTAACGTAGATTAGATTTCATCTTACGTAATTAGAGATTTTCTGCACTTATTAAGCGAGCTTCCATTGTCTGATCAGGCTAAATTGAGGTATTTTGATTTTTTTTTATCGTTGAGATAGGTTAGGTTTGCCATATACATGACAATAGAACCACCGCAAAAGCTTCCACCGAATTAGATTTTTGCCATATTGCAACATTGAATAATTCCGCACATTCATCAGTAACATATAAGTTTAAATTTACCTGTAGGTATCCTAAAGATAAGCACTTCATATTTTTTTTTTATTTTGATTAGATTCTAACGTACGAGTTTACTTATACTAGGTATTCACGCCCCCCATAATTATTGAATGTATCCGTACTGGCGTGGATAAGTTAATAACGCCCGAACCCAATAATTAATGCAAAATCTCAGATTGTGATTCAGATTCAATCTGAAATCAGACCGTGACGGTCGAGCGATCTCCTATCTGCATCCCAATTTTGGCGACGGATAGAAAGCAATCTCTTCGCTCTTTACACAATTTGATAATCATTCAAAACCTAATAAAATAAATAAAACAGTACAAATAATACTTAAATATACATATATATGTCTAAAACATATCAAATAGCTTTTTAATTATTTTATAAACTGGTGTAAGTTAAAATCTTAAGATAGGATATTGGCACAGTGAAACCGTCAATTTCATACAAAGGTCTCCACATACACCGATTCGACCTATTACAGTCCGTCGATTGGTTATTGGCACACCTTTATCAATATTTGCATTATCATGTCTATCTCAGATGGTCAATAATGTATTAAGATAGGTAATTGGGTTTGGGCGTAAGTCGACTTTAAATAAAAATCGTATTGTCTATAATCATCTAAAGATATCGAATATCTTTAAAAACTATGGTGTGTGTAAAAATGCATGTATTATTTTACCAACTGTTGTTATTTATGCAATAAGATTAACTTGCAAATCGACTTAATTACCTTATCACGTCAGACGCTTCTAAAATCAATTATATTTATGGATATAGGGTCGTTAAACAAATACACCAGCTAAGAACGAGCCGTAGCAAACTAATGAGGATTTTCTATTAAAATAGGTTTAGCAATCATGAACTGATTTCATTGTAAAGAAGTTTTATAGTATTGTTATACACATTTTAGATTACATAGGATATGTTTATTCTTTTTTACGTAAATCTTATTAAAATTATTGTAAGGTAGACACAGATTGGCGACTGCAAGTTGGGTTACGTAGTTTACAGAGTTTTAAATTTTTCTTAAAGTTTGAATTAAATCAAAAATCGTCACTAATCAAGGAAAACAATATATTTGTGAAGGGTATAAATTGTAAAACTCTACTTAATAACGTTACAAAACAAGTTAGATTCAGAGACAAGTCACTAATTTTGTCATTTCTGTAACTCCCTATATAGTCTAAGATCCGGGATTAGAAAAATATACCCTCATCTGTTATTTAGATGAAACAATTTTTTATAAGCGGATTTAAATAACATGAAGTTATAAAAACAACCTCTGCTATCATAAGCCTGCTGCAATAAATAGTAATTAATTAATTAACAACTAATTTATTTTTAATTTTTACTTTCTCATGTTAGTTACATGTAGTAAGTTAAAACCGTCAATATTTTATATTATATACCTCATGGCAGAGGTTATTTTTATAAATTCATGATATTGGAATTAGCTTATAAAAAAAATGTTTCATCTAAATAACAGATGAGGGTATATTTTTCTAATCCCGGATCTTAGACTAATAGCGATTGCTACCAAAGTTCCATACAAATCACCGCCATCCCTATTGCAAGTTACAGAGTACCGGTGCAGTTCACTTGAACTTGTCTCTGAATTATAGTAGTCGCCAGTCTGCTATCCTTATTTTTCTTTAGTATTATTTGGTCGTCCATTTTGTTCTTAGAATCAAAATTAATTACGTCTTTAGTACTAGTATAAGTCCGTAGTGTAGTATAGAACTATTATGATTGAATTGAAATTATAATTTTTGTTAATAAATTTATAAATCTAATCATGCTTTTTATTATGTATTGCCTATTATTACTCCTTCCTTTTAGAGCCTCTGGGAGTGACGAGTAGAAAAGGCCGCATCTAACATCAGTTGCAGTTATTATAAAAACAAAACAACATCACGATACTAGAACTAATACAATTTATTAAAATAAAATCATTATAAAAACTATTGTCGGTTTGTGTTGTCCTCTCCAAGATTGCACGGCCAGGTACATACATTGATTACTTGAGCTAAAATAGAAATTTTTTAGAGACCATGAGTTGTAGTTGGTTGTAGAGCTAATCAGAAATCCGGTACTTTCGGAAATTTTACAGTAAGTAACATTTTACTTATTTTGTCATTGTTTTTAAAATCAAATCAAAATGTATTTATTGAATTTAGATGCGACTTAAGGCATGGTTATGAATGTCAAAAACGTTTACAAAATTCGCGAAAGAGCAAAACTACGCCATCCGTTCGCAAAACTACCAGGAGGTCTTGTTCTGAGAAGAACGGGCAATAACCCAACTAGTTTTATCCTCCCTCTACATACAATAATTCAAAGGAAAATGTCATTTTATATGCAGTTTTGTGCCTGATATGTCTCGATATTTGGGTTTGAGACAAGTGTGAGGAAATGCCATTAGTTCACAGCCGCGTTTCGAATGCACGACCTAAAGAATGTGGCTCACACGGTTACAATATTAGCAACACTGCTCTGTGAACTATTTATAAATTGAGTAGCTGGTTACTTCATAAAATGAAAACTATTAAAATTACCGTCAATAAGAATAAGGTAAAAAGTGTAAGGACCATTACCTTTTTTCTTCTCTGAATCAGTTTCCTTCAATTGCATGGGATGCTGACCTAACCCCAACTGACCCCGTAAACCCCATAAAAAGACTTCATTAGGAGTCGTATTGACCCCACAATCTTGTTTCGTTTGAAGGCACTTATCTCGTGGTTCCACTGTCTGACAGTGGGTTTCAGATCTCAGGTGACTATAGTTAGTTTGAGTTGAATGTGTTTGACATTTTACAATGTTAGCCTGAAATACAATGAAATCAACATAAAAATACTAACTATTGTATAGGTATACATTAATTATTATATTAAGTAACTAGTGACCCGCCCCAGCTTCGTTGCCCCGTTGCGTAGTTTCAAAGATTTAAGCATACAAAGGGACATAGGGACAGAGAAAGCGACTTTGTTTTATACTATGTTGTGATACAGCTTTATTTCATAAAGTATAAACACAAATATCTCTTACCCATTGACAGGCTCTTCGCTTCCATTCCCAGAGGTCCCAAGTATAATTCTTTTCGATGTAACTGTCTACAGGGTGGGTCTCTGTCTGTATGTCCTTGTCTGACACCTTAGCTGAAAAATATAACGTGAAATAAAATTAAATAAGATTAATTTTAATATGTAACTTAAACAAGTATTTTACCAAATTAAAGCCCGTGGTCCTGGTTTCTACGTTTCCTTGTTCGTTTATATAAGAAAAGCCTTCTGTGCCGATTTTTAGGTCTTGGGATAAAATTTAGAGTCGATAAAATAAATTTAAAAAAATAAAGAGAAATTTTACCTGCGTTTCTTTACGATGCTTTCACAATGTGAGTAACTACCAACTATACTCTGATTTCTTATTTCGTAGAATTTTGATAAAATAAAAAAATACGTTTAGTTTGGAACATAAGATCATCAAGGTATCACTTATTCCACGTCATTAAATTCGAACCTTTAGGCATCCCTACTCATCGGCTAAGAAGACAGAGGGTGTAGGTCGAGAGAAAAAGCCGGCGTTAATAACTCTCGGTACTCTTTTAAACAATTATTTTACCAATATATGTAAATATAGCTCTTTCTTCGTCATGTCAGAGTTTACAAACCTTTTTCAATTTCGTGAAATTATAACTGCCTATACCTGAAAATCTAGAAAAATAATTAACTATCTAGGACTAGGACATAAAACTTACTTTTAGGCTCCACTCTGGTAACTAGTCGATCGACATCCCTCACTTTATGAACAGCGGGTGCAATACTCAGCAAATTTATAAGGTGAGGGTTATTACGGGCATATTCTAATACTTCGTTTATATATCTGTTGGAATTATATTACGCATTTATTCAAACGATACAATATAAAACCTCCAAATGTCTACAATCCTGCTAAAAAAATTTCATGCAGTAAAGACATGGGGAGAAACGATGTTTTGCTTCGACTAGTCAGTGATTAACTATCACTGACTGACCGGCCCGAAGCCTAGGTCTATATAATAAGTTCGTTAGAGCGTTTCGGGCTATGATTCTATCGCAGTGATTTGTAAGCGCAGATAGTAGATGTCGCTACAGATATTTAATCTTATAAAGCACGGACAAGATAGTAACGCGTTTATTACGGTTACCAATTTATTAAGACTGTAGCGTTGGGAAGGAATGTGGCTCAAAAAATAACTCAATTCGGTATAAGTAGATTGCTGAAAACTATTTTTATTAAATATTTAGTTGTGTTTTCAATCGTTTATCACCTGCGTGGATCCCTACTGAATCTGGCAGCCATTTTGACCGTGCAGAAACCATAACGTCCTCCTTCACATCTAATAAGTCCCAATTTCATATTACTGGGAACTAAAGCGCCAACACTTAGGCATACAGCGCAGAAACCTAAAAACTATAATAACGTAATGTAAATGTATTTTTTTATTGATTTACGTATAATATTCTAAAAGTAAGATTAACCTTTCCAATTAAGTTTAAGGCATACAGTCATTTTAAAGCCATCTTGTTATACAATTTTTTTTATTGGGACTAGACATTTTTTCTATAGTATTTAAATGCTTAACACGATCCTACGATCCACGGCATAGTAGCAGTACTTAGACGAACGATAAATGAATTTTTGAAAAATCGTCGCTGTAAAATGATAACCTCGTACAAAACCACACATTACAGGAAACAAAAAAAAAACAATTTCGTCAGGGTTCGTTAAAATATTATCCATAGTTTTGGATGGTATATAAGGTACATTTATTAATAACATAAGTCCTTAATTTTAGAGAAAGCCAGTTAAATGACATCAGAGTCTAGAATAAAAAATAAATGTTTGTTATATAGGTACGAGGTTATCATTCTTTACAAGCCATTTTCTTTTAACTAATAAGTGCTTAAGTGAAGTAATAAATTCTTACTTGTATATGTCTGTCTTTGATGGAGGACATACTATCAGAATAAGCCACATAGTTTTTTATAGAACCCAAAGACAGCCTTTCTTCTACACTAAGCCGGCTAGTTCTATCTTGGTCTGTGACAACAGTTCTCCCCCGCAGCATATTTTGAAGTATGGGGTATGGAAGCTTCATTTGGTCTGAGAATTATATTTTATCTGTTTATTGGAACCCAATGGTTTTGTTTGTACTAACTCAGTCAAACAGCAAAATTAATACTAAACTAGGGGCGCGTGAACCTTTGGCTCAGATTTATATTTTCTTAATATTTTTCAGCCCTCTGTGGGTGTGCTTTCTCACGATGTTTTGCTTTACCGTACGGGCAACTGTTAAATCCGCACATAGAAAGAAACTTGCATTGATGCGCAGGAGGGATTCGAAAGCAAGAGTTCAGGAATTAGAGTAATACTGAAGCTACTAGGCCATCGTAGTGATGTGAAGTGATTTTGATTAATTCGGCACGATTATTGATTTTAACTTTCTGGTATTCCGTGTAGTTGTTTCATACGATCGGGCATCAGCTGAATATGTGGATTTATTTCTACAAGCTTAACGTTAAACTACTTTACCTTGTATAACTGCCAGAGCACCCATGAGCCGATTGACAGTTGCCACCAAGTACATAATGTTCTGCATACATCGCCACACTTGCCATACCTTCGAGAATAGCGGCTGGAAGATTTTTTGTTTTTAGGAAATTGTAAAAGTTTAAAATAATCAATCGATGATTGAGTGATAGGATAAGTAATAGTGACATACGTGTAGCCTTAAAAAAGACGGAATAGCAAAGATATGAAAGGGAATGCGTACGTAAGTTGGCCACGTAGAAAGGGTGCATGCGAAGCGGCTTACAAGTAAGATATACATGGTAACCGTGGGTGTTGAAATCTGGTTTGGTAGGTCTTGTTGTAAACAGATGGACTAACTCTAGGACATACTAGAGAAGGGACAGGCCAAAAGACATAAACTTGGATAAAGCGACAGAGGTAGCTATGTCAGGACCGTAGCAAGTGGAGATCCGTTGTCTGTGACGACCATTGGAATTGTGAATGTATAAATAAATGAATCAGTAGCGCATAGTTAGTCATAGCTGACAGGCCAGACAATACAGTAACTTTACTTTCACAATGTGACACAGTATTAGCACCATTTCTAAGCCAAAAGATCAAGCGGCAATTATCTTTTCCATTGTAGACTTAGTTCTCTGAGGTAGAAACCTTTAAGAGAGGCAAAAAACATATTGAATTTACCGAAAACCTTATTAACGGCTCCCAAATTATTAAATACTTACAAATACGGTAACTATGGGCACAGCAGCTTTATACTTGACAGCAGCGTGTAGTTCCTCCAATGCCACCCGGAACCGTTCAACCTGCTGCGAACCACCTTCAACGAGGGTCTCCACATCGTTTAAAAGTTTTCGGATGTATACCTCATATTGCCGATTAAAACATAGCAGTTCGAATATTTGCTTGTAATCCGCCCTTCACGGGATGGAAAAGAAGAATTTCACTTATAAATACATAAATAATATATGAAGAACATGCACTTTCAAATATCAAGGGACTTAGTTAAAGTGGGCTTATGCAAACAGTGTATGGTAAGGTGTAATACAATGTACTAAGAGCAATAAACTGTCAAACCAAAACTTTTTTCCGGTAGTGGTACTGAGGCCTTCTAAACGATATAACTGACAGAGGCAGTATCGCTAAAAGGCTAAAAAGTAAAGTTGATTATGACAAATAATCAACTACGACTGGTAAGAAAAGTGGGCTAGAATTTATAAAGTTTAAAGTTTGTAAAACTAATATAAAAAAGATGCAATAGCTATAAACACTTACTCTGTAAGCGAGTTTTGAGGTAGATCAATGATGACATTGCCAGTCTCATCTTGAATCGAAATGGTATCAGATATTGCTGTGGTGAGCGTGTTAACTCGCTGCATGACGGCAATTAAAGAGTTGGAAAGTGAAGAGAGACATGCTTTACCGGCGTCTACTAAGTTAAACGGCACTGAAACAAATTGAATTTATAGATCAAATAAAAAGATTTTTGATTTCAGCAAAATTTTTAAAGTTTACAAAAATATATTTTGTAAGCGAGTCACGGTGAACTGCATTTTGAGTTGGAGTTTGACGAACTATTAAACGCAAACGTCAGCGTAGAGTATTTCGTCTTATGTTACAGGAGGCAAACGGGTAGGATGATTATCTGATGGTAAGTGATACCGCCGCCCATGGACACTTGCACTGCCAGAATGCTTGCAAGCACGATACCGGCCTTTTAAGAATTGTTACGTTTTTTTCTTGAAGGACCCTGAGTCGAATTGGTTCGGAGATACTTCCGTGGGCAGCTGGTTCCATATAGCGATGGTGCGAGACAGAAATTACTTTAAGAAACGTTCAGTTGTGGAACGACGGACGTCAAGTGATATGGATGGTATTTTGTATTCTTCCTTGACGTCCGATGAAGCTGTGCATGTACAAGAATCAGAATCAATAAGAAGAATTACAATGTAAAACTCATTAATATGAAAAACAATATCAACAATTTTGAAATATATCCATTATTATAATATTTAAAAGTCTATATGTTGTATTCTTCTTATGTATGTATATATATAATATTTAACGATACTAAAGTTTAAATGAGTTGAATTTTGGCTATCGTTTTTGAGTAAAGCAATAAATAGGAAGCTCTTTATATTTGTTCAAAATGAGAAGACTTTCATGAATAAAATCAGAATGGAAATAATAAAACTAAGGATTTTTTTTTTAATTTTACGCAGTCCCACTCAGAAACAAATTAAAAAATGTATCATGCTTACAGTCAGGGATGCCTTCACCGCCTTTCTTGCAATCTCTATTAAACAGTCTCACGCCTGATGCCACTTGTATCAGCTCATTGAGCTGGTCCAACTTCTCGCTGCGAGGTAATGAGATGAACACCTTAAGATCATCTAGAGAAAACACGCTTTCTAATGCCGCCATGCCTTCTTTTAAGGTCTAAAATTATACAATGGAGCATGAAAAATATTATAGTGCCTTATATTTTCATAGTTTACATAGACACGTGGTACAGACGCGTCTGGTAAGATCTTGGATATGATTCAGGTATAAGACTCGGCTCAAAGTGTAAAAAAGTGTATTAGATTTTGATACGGGATGACCTCTACGCTCGTCTCTCAAGAGATCAACTCTGAATGTGATGAACTAAATATTTTTTTTTGTATGTGGTCCAATAATACCTTTTCTCACAGCAAGTATTATAGTAACGCCACTAAAGTCTACGAAACGATATGTCAAACATGTATGCCATATCGCTGTAAAATATTCTCTTTATAATAACTTTTACCCCAATATTTCCAGGGTTACCAAGACCACTGGAAAGAATAATATAAATAGACATTTTTCTAAATAATTTCTTAAACGCGGCATCATCTTCCGGATCCTCGTCCACAATCTCCGCTACCAGAGGTCGTAGGCAATTGTTAATTGAATCCAAATGTTTATCAATCAAACTCTGCAGTTTGTCATAATTTGTTTGCATCGTAAACTGCATTTTTAGCGTGTTTATTGATGTTTCGCATTCTGAAATCATCTCAACATTCAGACTTGGTTGAAATATTACACATTTCTAATATATATAAATACGACGATGATTATTAAAGTTTTGAAATGTAGGCACTGCGATATACTAATGTTTACTCTGATCATTTATATAATAATCAGTGGGGTTCATCTATGTGAGATACATAGGTGGCGAAATATATGAAGTGTGCTGTAACTACAAAAATATTATATTTATTTTTGTGTATTTGCTCTTTTTATAACCACTTCTTTTGTTAATTAGATACTCTGTAATCTGTATTTAGTCATACTTACTTGTAAGCAAAGAAACGCACTCCGATACGAAAAACTCCAAGTTATTCCGGCTAATGGTTTTCGAAAATAGTTTCCCATACTTCGGGTTAAGAAGTAAGAGATCTATTAAGTATATTACAAATTCTGTATCAACAGATATGTTATTTTGTGCGTGACAATTACGTGCTATTTCATTGGCTATATTTTTTATAACATTTTCGTTACAAGCCATATTTGTAAAATTACATAAAAACTATATTTTTAAAATAATAACGTAGCCATGGAAACCATTCAATAGGAACTGTCATAACGCTCGCTTGGGAACCACAGACATCACCTGACACATGTAAGATAAATCGTGGCAATAACTACTTTAAATGACACAGCATGAAGTTTTAGAATATTTTATTGCATAATTCATCCCTCGGCGATATTTATACAACCTTCATTTTAACTTTCATACACTGCATTTCCATATTCAAGTAAGGACGACTACAAGAATGGAATAACTTGTAGGTTTTTTTATCTCTGATATTAAATACATTTTTACTTCAGTTTAGAATGTAGAAATGCAGCAATACATTATTTACTTATATTATAAAAACCCTATATCTCTTGCCGAGATACGAACTTAATTATAAGATTTTATTGGTTTTTCGTACCAATACAATCAACAGATACAGATACATATTTGCAATTATTTTCAGTTTTCTTTAAATTTTCTTTTTATGCAATTATAGTAACTAAAGTTTTATAATAAGGCCGATAGAAATTTAATGAGCAATTCACAACAAAGATTTTTATGAAAACCGGATTTTTAAATAAATGTTTCTCGTCATTACGAAAAATTTACTTCTCGTATTAATTACTATTGGTAATTTTAAATATTATTTGACAAATTACACAAGGTGTTTGGACAATAATAAACCTTATATGTTCAAAGGCAAGATCTATTATTTTGTCAAATTTAACTCTATATACTAAGAAATTAAATAAGAATTATTTAACATGATCTAAATTGACAGTAATCCCTTTGATTTTTTGCCAAACATTTTAATTGTTGTTAAATATCTGGTAGACAAAATAGTTTGAATTATACATTAATTTTTCTTAATTTTATGAACACTATCAATTTAAACTTGTAATTTATCCAATACGAGTTTGTTTTAGCTTAATCTTAGATATAAATCACCGAATGGTTGGGAGGGATCGCTTATATGTCGCAAAACAAAAACGATAAATTTTAATTATTTTAGTAAGAAAATTACGATATAAAATTATAAAAGGAACAATATAGGAACAAAAATATAAGGAGTAGTTTACAATTTAAACCTTTTCCGAGTCTTCCGGTTCTTGATAAATGAATTATTTGTAAGATTTGTGGTATAAACGTAATTCTTCGATATATGCTGAATGCAAAATATAAAGATGTACCCCAAGTACACATTACATAATAATAAAAATATCCTATTAATATCTAAGTGTAGATCAAAACTTATACAAGATACTTTGCATATTGCATGTAATACATAAATTAATGTTTGACCAATAATGTGTTTATAAACTTTCTTAGCTGTTTTATAACTATAACTTTAAATAGCAAATGATATACCTTCAGTATCCGCAGTCTAGTGACATCTAGTGTCGCGACCTTGAAGTTATGACTTCAATGGATTGCGAGATTGCTATCAAAAATTACAGAGTACTGATGGAAGTCACAATAAAAGTGACTATTTCCCACAAGAATGTTAACGAAAGATTGTCAAGCGTTATACTTTGATGGCTTAGCCACGGCTCATAGTCGCTACTTAATTAATCTAAGAAATGGGTTTTCAAATATTTCATCATACCGAACGTTCGGAATCGCTTAGTGCCTATAACCTTGTAGAGGGCGTCATCGCATATGGCATATTGTTTGTTAGACTGATCATATAAGTTTTTCTCTTTGATGATGGTCCATACACGTTTCACCACTTCGTGTCGTGGCATCTCTTCCTGCCCCATTAATTCAGCTAAGGCTGGTGATAGTTTGTATGCCCGAGTGTAGCCACTGCCTTTGCCACGTCCGGCCCCTGCTGCTGCCTGCTGGAATATAATAAAATAAAATTATTTTATATACAAAACTGAACAAATTTTGCCCATCCCACCTGATGTTAGTTAGATGCAGCCTATATACCAGTCTCACCATTTCAGTTGAAAGGGTTTATATACATATATACCTATGTAAGAATATATATCTGATAAAGTATACAGAATCAATAAATATAATCAGGTTTATTAAATGCATGATAAATGAGTACACTCCAATTAACTAATAGCAGACATTGGCGTCTGACTAATATTTAAATTGATTAGGTAAAATATTTTGTCAGGTTCAAACAATGTTTTCTAATATGTTAAATATATAATAGATGTTGTTACTATAAAACTAATTAATTACCTTTTTAGGTTTTTTCTTCACCCAATCACTATCCGAATCTGATCCCTTCCTCTTCTTTCTTTTCTTGGGTGCAGGCTTTTTCTTTTCCTGTAATATGTTACAATTTTTTTTTATATTATAATTTTTAACTATTTAATGCAAGTATTGCTAAGTTTTCTTGGTAGAATCCACATTCTGATCTGGTAGGTAACTAAGAAATTGGCAATTTCAGAGTGCCTTTTGAAAAGTTAGTTTTGGCTTTATTATTACTGTAGAAATATATTACAAAAGACTTACATCAGATTCTTCTTCAGCACTATCTGAATTCTCGGAATCCATTTTATTGACATAGTCCATAACATATTGGTCAATCAACTCTTTCTTATCAGTCAGGTCAGTGTCAAATACCTCCTCTAACTTCTGTCTCACTTTCTTGGTTGATGTTTTTGCTAAGTTTGCCTTTTCAAGAATCTCTAAAAATATTTGGCACATTGTTGAATGAACATGAAAGTTACTAAAAACTTAAATAATTAATTAAGTCTATGAGAAAATTATTTTTTGTTAATAAAAATCCAGGTAATTTAACAGGCTCAAGAATTACCGATTAACACTACTACATTATGGCGCCCAAAACAAAATTGCTAAGCCTTATACAACATCACCTTTAAAATTAAATTTAAGTGTAAAAAATACGTATCTGTCGAAATGTTTCAAATAAAAACTGTTTCTTGATCAGATGCGCAACTGAAAATAACCTTTAATTATATTAAGTCTATGCCATTAATGTGCATTATACGTGGAGCTTCTGATGTTATGATCTACGCGTTGCATAAAAATAAACCACCAGTAGAGAGACCTAAATAGGAAATGTAAAATAGACCTTTTGATACCAAAAAATCCGCATAATAGAACCAAACAACTTTCACATCAAACATTTTTGCTCTGATTTCATAATATCAGAGATATTTAAAATCCCACATATGAAATATTAACTTCTTTTGAACATAAAATGGAAGCCATTACATCGTAAAGGAATTATATTCTAAGACTCAATAAACAGCTAGAAAAATGATAAAACCTTACAAAATAAGACAAAATCTTGTGTAAAAAAATAGAACAACTTACTTAGAATTTCTTTTTGGAGGTTTTCGTCAGATACGTCTGCCATTTTCCTAAGATTCCGGCGGCCACAATATGACAAAAAGTAGCCACACAATAATATACCTACGCGCTAGATGCTACACGGCAGCGTCGCGAAATGAAGCAAAGGCGCAGCCGTCAAATGTCGGCGGCATTTTAATAACCAATCAGTGGAAAGCATTTTTCCTACAAAGATGCGTTTCATTTTGTAAAAAACGGAAATAATGAGGAGCACAAATTACGTGGTAGATAAAAATTTTAATTAATAAAAAAAATCTTAAACCTAAGTGTTGCACAAAAAAGTACATATGATTTACAAGGATCTTTTAATAAAGTCTAAATGATTTATGGATAAAAATGTTTTTGATAAACGAAAAACAAACATATTTATGAACGCATTAATTGTTCGACCCAAGTCAATTGCCAAAATGCCAAAAAGTTATTCAAAGTTTATTTGTCAAAACCATGTGTTTACAATTTATATTTTATTTTCGAACTTCTGTAACCTTAAACTGAGCGTTTTAAGTTAAGCTTTTAACTCTACTTTGTATTACTGTTACATTTTATCTTACGAATAATGGCCAAAGTTAAAAACAAACGCAATGCTGGCTTAGCTGATAAGGTTCATAAAAAGAAATCAGAAGGGGTTAAAAAGAAATTAAATCCATTTGAAGTACATATAAATAAAGAAAAACTTAAAGTATTAGGAAAGAAATCTAAACATGATCGTGGTTTACCAGGCGTTTCACGTGCTAAAGCTATCCAAAAAGTGAGTACATCGCTTGTCTTTTATGTTATCTAAATAACATTAAAAATGTATTATTCAATACAATACCATGAAAAATACCGGCTTCGTTAAAATATAAAAATTAACCAAAATTCAACATTTGTGTAGCGCAAAGAAACAATAGGAACAGAAATGAAACTGTTAAACAAGACGAATACTTTTATTGACCGTCGTATTGGTGAAAAAAGTAACAATCTCTCTGCCGAAGATCGCATGATTGCAAGATTTGCAGCAGAAAGAGCAAAGCAACACAACAAAAAAAGTATTTATAACTTAGCTGATGATGAGATACTCACACACAGGTATTCCAATTCAACATTATTATATTTTTAAAGGAACATTATTTGTTTCAATCAGTGGCATCAACCAACTTCCATATAAGTCCTTATTTTTATTATATTACCTACAGTAAAATGCCTATTTATTTTTACTCTAGCTACTTTTAATTTGTTGCCAGAAAACAACAGACAACAGAAGGATTTCAGCTGTATGTCCAACTAGGGTTTACACTTATTTATAAAAAGTATAATGTAACTAATTTATGTTATAGGGGACAATCATTAGAGCAAATTGAGAAGTTTGATGACCCTCGATCTGATGATGAAGATGAAGACAAGCCTTTTGGTGGTTTGGATGGTTAGTTACCCTTGTATACAAAAGTAAATATTTTCTTTTGACTGATTGTTGTTAGGTTAGATTAAAATTACTTTTTTAAAGTTTGTTTAAAATAAAAAATAAAACACAAATAACTTTTCAGATGACTTTGTATCAGAAGGCCATTTTGGTGGTGGCATTCTCTCAAAAACAGAATCAAAAGATGGGGCAAAATCACATAAAGATTTAATAGAACAACTTATAGCTGAATCAAAAAAACGCAAGGCTGAGAAACAAAAAGAAAAAGAACAAACATTGGATTTGACTGAGAAATTAGATAGTGAATGGAAAGATTTGCAGCCAGTTGTGTTTAAGAAGCAGAGTGAATCCTTGATTGATAAGCTCTTGGCTGATGCTGAAAAAGGACAGGATTATGATAAAATGATGAGAGAGCTTAAGTTTGATAGGAGAGGGACAGTGAGTAACAGATTTTTATACACTAAATAGTAGCATCATACGAAGAAAATTCATAAGAACTGTCAGGCTTATGAAATTATATCACCAATAATTTAATTTAAAATAGGATAAATAATATCTAATTAAAATACCATTTTTTTAATATAATCACTTAGATAAATTTTTCTTTAACAAAATATTCTTATCATATTAACATATATAAGAAATTTGTCATGTAATAATATTATATAATATTAAATAATTTATGTAGCTATATTATATAAACCTAATATTGGAACTTAATGTTGCTACAGCCATCAGATGCATTAAAAAGCACAGAAAAGCAGCAAGAAGAAGAGAGGAAGAAATTAGAAGAGATGGAGAAACAAAGACAACAGAGGATGATGCCCGAACAAGAAATGTCTAAAACCACCAAACCCACAGTTAAACATAGGTTAGGACTGTTATGTGTGTACCACATATTTATACATTTATTTATTTATTTAAAAAAGACATTGCATAACATCAACATTTTTAGGTCTGCGGATGACTTGGATGACAACTTTGCATATGATGACGAGAAAGAGATAATGCTAGCATATGACAAGGATGGCAAACCATTATTACCCGACCATATATTAAAAGATTACAATGGTGATTATTTTTAAAATTATTATTTACATTGTAAAGCAAATTATTAATTAAGAAATGTATAAAGATTTATTAAATAAAGACTGTAAAAAGGCTATGATGATAGTGTAATACTCTAATATATAAAATGTTTGAATACCCCGTGGAGCTATGAACTAATACCTAAGATATTTAATCATATGGTAACTAAAAACGCTAATCAACGTCGCTTCTTTTTACAGTCGAAACATATAGTAAAAATGTTACAATAATAAAAAGCAATCAATATTTTACAGTGCCTAATGCAAAAAAGAAATTTGATGATGGCGTATCTGACACATCTTCAGAGGAAGGTGATAAAAGTAATGACGAATCGGGCAGCGATAATGAAGTAAATGGTGAATCTGACAGCGAAGATAATGATGAAGCTGAAGAAAAAATTGAAGAAAGCAAAGAGATAGACGAAAATAGCAATAATGGGAGTGACTTAAAAGTGTTTGAAAGTGATGGCGATGACGACAAAAGTGACCCTAATAGTGAAGCAAATAAGAAACTTGATATTTCCAGTGAAAATAAACGTAAACGCAAAATATCGCATAGTGAAATAATACCTAAGAAAATTAAAACAATAAGCGAGAGTAGTGATGAGATTCTTGAAAATCATATGAATGAGAATAATGAGAATATCAGGAAGGAAAATGTAAAATTTGATACAAATGATGAAAATGAAAGCGATGATGATGATGAGAGTGGTGATGATGAAAATAATGAAGCTTCAGATGTTACGGGGAGTGATATAGATGAGAAGGAAGAAATGGATGTAGTTGAAGAAGAACTGGGTTCTGTCTTTGATGTGAAATCTGCTGAAGGGGATAAGTTGAGGGTATATTTTTTAATTTTAGATGTTTTTGGATGAAGTTACAAATTTCTTAATTGATATTGCATGCGATAAAGAACAGGAAGTCTTCATCATTGATTAACATTGAGAAAAGTTTTACATCTCTAAGTTACTCATTTTGCTTTTCAGGAATTATTAACGGGTAAAACGCCTTCCCAGCAGTCAACCGCGCTATCTAAATTAATACAAAGTTACAACCCTAGTTTATCGCCAAACAACAAAGAGATATTAAGTAGACTATTTGCGCATCTATTACAATATGTTCACGACATATTTACGGATTTGAACGATGAGGGTGACATTATCAAAGCATTTTTAATTTTTGATAAAGTTGCACCATATTTTTATGATCTAATTCACATTAATAAAGTATCCACTAAGAAATTTATAGTAGAGTTACTCAAAGAAAAACACGATCAATTTAAACGAAACCCTAAAAAAGTGCCGGATTTAAATACATTGATATTTTTTAAATTAGTCTCCTTGCTTTACCCCACTTCCGATTTTCGCCATCCGGTCACAACCCCATGTTTAATTTTTATGGCTGAAATTATGAGTTTATCTCGGTTTAAAGACGCATATTCTATTTCTAGGGGACTTTTTATTCTGACAATGATTTTGGAATATACAGTTCTATCGAAACGTTTCGTACCGTCGGCATTAAATTTTTTAAGGGGGATATTTTACTTGTCCGCGAATACGTCAGTCATCAATCCAGTTCAAGTCGTTCCGCCGTTCCGGTTACATAAAGATGGTAAAGTTTTAAATTTAGAACAAGATTGTTCCAAAATGGAAGTTGATGACAAAATGTCGGCAAAGGATTTTGTGTGTGAAATTGACGATGCCTTTAAAATAAAATGTTTACATAATTCAGTTTTGATGTTAAGGGAATTTTTCGATAATTATATAGAGATCGACGCGTTAAAGGCGTTATTTGAGCCACACATGCAGTTATTAGGCCTGATAGATTTAGAATGGTATCCGAAAAAGATTGCTTCTAAAGTGACAAAAGTTCTTCAACAAATGAAGGACAGCCTAGAAACGAAAACTTACGCGTTAATAACGAGAGAAAAAGTAAGGCCAAAAGCTTTACGCTTATATGAACCAGATATTCAGGAAGTGTAAGTATATATTCGTTAAGTTTTACTGACGCACGTAGAACCTCTTACTTTGGAATTTAGAGAAAATGAATAACTCAATCAATTCAAATTAATAAAAGATCATATTTGCCTTAGTAGGCTTATTAAGTGTTCCTAATGGGAATTTGAGATATATGTTAGTCTGTTTAATTAAAAGGAGTTAAATGATTTTAAACCTGTACGAATAGACATGGCGTATAATAAAGGTTACGTTTGTTTTAGTTTTATAACTTTAAGAGCTAACTCTATTGCAGCTTACAACTTCACTATAAAAATCTAAAATTTTCAGCTTTACTGGCAGTAAATTATCAAAACTGTCTCGTGAGGCCTCAGAAAGAAAGCGACTACAGGGCTATAAAAAGGAGATGAAGGGAGCGCTAAGAGAAATAAGAAGAGACAAGGCCTATATCGCGTCTGTCAAGATACGGCAAAAGATACAGAGGTATTTATAGTTTTTGTGATCTAGCTTATGCAGTAATTGGTCATCTTAATGAAAAAAAATTTGTTTTTACTTCTCAATAAAATTGTCTATCTTTAATATATATAATGTGTAGTTTGTCCGCTATGGACTCGTAAACTACTGAACCGATATCAATCAAATTTACAGGCCGTGTGCAGTTTCATCTAACTTAAAAGATAGGATAGCTTACATCTTAATTAATACATTATATATACATATAATATTTGTTTATTATTTGATACAATTCTAACAGATGGCGCTGTGTTATAAGTACCAACGTTTTAATAAAGTTCTCTCACCGTTTCCCTTGAATAGTTTACTACTATGTAATATAACAAAAATCTTAGTCAAAGCAACGCCGAGTCTGCTAGTAGATATGTATATATTTTTAAATAACGTTAGAAGTATGTAAATTTTTTATACTTCTTTTATAATAGGGCTTAGATATGTTTTAATCATTTATATAATAAAAGAAAATTATTTTTTCAACAATTTCTTCAAATTATATTTTATAATTCTATGAGAATGTAGCAAGAGCGCTTGCCCTATGGTAACTTAGATGCTATGAGTATATGCAGACATATATAATATATATCTAATCATGGGGTTTTCTTATTCCAGTGACAATGTAAGAAAGGAGAAGGTAAAACAGATCTATAAGGACGCGTCTATACAACAAGGAGAATTAAATAAGTTGAAACGAGGAAAATGATTTGTTAATAAATGTTTTACGAAATTTAATTTTCTCGTGTTGTCTTTAATTTAGATAGTTTTTTTATGCTTATTCAGTGATTTTGGCCAGTCTTGTATCTTAGGACATAATATAACCCTTAGTGCACTCTGTTCTATAACTCTCAAAGCCCCTATGTCAGATGTCGAATTGTCGATGCATCCAGAAAATCGCGTTTTAGCTGTAAGAGTTCATCTGAGGATATAAAAGATAGAATTTTCCATCAACAAAAATTTAATAAAATCAACTTTAAATACCTGTCAGCTGAATAGGAAAAATATTCACTAACAGTATATGTAATTTTATGATTTAAATCGGAAATAATCGTTGAGATAGGACTCAGTAATTTTTTATAACTTTATGCCAGTTTCACTCAGTAAAATTTGTAGACAGATATAAACGCGAAATTTAACACACGGGGATTAAACCTTATACTATACTCAAATATTATAAATTCCACCAATATTACACACGCAGATCAAACAGAAAACGCGATCCTTTTGGTATGTCGGTTAAACATTTCAATGTTAAGTATAGGTTAGAATGTCGTAGAATTTATAGCTGGAAAAATCACTAGTTTAGACTAGACTAATAAGGCAGTAAAATATAGCATAGATAATTCTTGATAAAAAAGACACAGAAGATAAAGAAATTAAAGTCAATGTAAAGAAATATTTTATTAAAATAATTTGTAAATTTACCATAATAATATAGTAACAATAAGTAAATATGGTTCTAAATAGTAGACAATGTGTACATATAAAATGTGTTAACAAAAATTATTATTATAATTAGTTGGTATTCTAGTAAACTTTTACGTAAAGCCATAATATAATGATAAAAATCTGTGCAACTGGCTATTTATGTGACTCATTATCTTTAGTTATCTTTATTGGGGATTTTAGGAACATCCTCATTCAATTTCCATATTGTGTAGTTTAGGCATGAAGCAAAGGTGAGCCAGCAAAGATATGGTGCCATAAAGTACAAGGTTTTTTTGTTAACATTGTAGAAGCTGATTGTACAAGCACCTGCAGCTACATCTAGAGCTATAATGTGTAAGAAAGCCTGAAAAGTTAAATAAGATTAAGCAATATGTGAATATTTATATGTTGTAAAAAGAAAATGTGATGAATTTCTACTCCAGAATTTCATTAGAATATTTTTTTAAATTTATTACAAAATAAACATTGACACAGAAAACAGAGACCATTACACAGACACATTACATAAAGGTTCTTTATTTTTTAATATTATTAGTCAACAAAAAGGTTAACAATTAGACGAGGCAAATGAGCCAATGGGAAGCCCAAAATGGGCAGACATCACACCTCATTGACACCTATAAAATTATTATAACTATTTACTAAATATTATATATATATTACCCATCCAATTTTATGATATTTGAAGAACACTGGTGACCATGTCCAATTAAATAACAACTGTGTACCAAACAGACTGAGTGGTACTAAAGCATCATCTGTAAAATTAATAATAGTTAGCTATAAGTACCTGTTAAAGATTTTAAGTTTTGTGGTGTGCACATTGTTTTGAGATTAGATATATGTCAGATAATTTAGATAATCTTAAAATTTACCTTTAAATCCCCCACAGTCTTCATAAACCAAATATGAAGCATATCCCATGCCTGTGTATAAAACTGTCCAAGCTGGACCAAACACCCATTTTGGTGGATTCCAAGAAGGTTTCTTCAAATGGTCATACCATGCTTTGCCTGCAGGGCTGCGTACTTCACCAGCCATTGTAAGGGCACTTAACCACCCACCAACATTTGGTAATGCCAAAGCACCAATAAGCTTCCAGTTTACCATTTTAATAATAAATGAAATAATAAGTGTTAAAACTTACAGATGTATAAAGAAATGAAGCAGCTACAAAGAATAGGCGGTTGGTGATAACAATCAATGATAATAAATTTCTAGACTTATCTAACCCACTTGTTAAATAATCCTTATATAGATAAACTACGATACTATGGCGAAAAATGTTAAATTAAATTAATAAAATTTCCTGGCTCGTAAATTGGTAAGTTGATACTTTTGTAGTAATTTTTTGGATTTTTCATTACGCAAAACTTTTCCAGTATCGAGCCGTTAATTTGTAAGTTTTCGATCACTGGCTAAAGAATTATATGTGTAGTCTATATTGTAAAAGTATTAATTGTTTCGTGTTCCTTCTTTTTATATAGGCTACTAAGTCTACACTGCATTAACTGAAAGGGAAATATGTATACATATTCATTAATTAACTTAATAAAAAATAAAAATAATTTTGTATCTGTGGTTGAAAATAAAAATATATCTTTACTTCTATTTTATTTATCTGTGGTTCTTAATTTGCTGAGTCAGAATATTGCCGAGTCTTTACAGTTTACTATTTTCTTTTTTAAGGTCAGAGGTCAGGACAGGGGCTTTCAGGCTTGAGTCAAGATGCCTTAACATGTATGTAGAAAGTCGAAAACTGAATTTGTATGAAAATTTGTCAAATCGAACAATGCTCCTATTTTTTACTGTTTAAGTTAAGTAATAGAACTTTATGCATTTTTTTATTGCCGACTTAATATAAATAATAAAAACTTAAACGGTCTTATTTAATATCTACTAGACTAGTTAAGGAATAGACAGCTGACTTGCAGTCTGCAGATGACATTGATAAGCTTTGTTGCACTGACATTTTGTTTGCATTATTTAAAACTTCAAGTTTTGTATTAATTGCATTCAGAAAATTGTGATTTTACTTTTATTGTTAAAACTTCAAAGCGAATTACTTCTTCTCTGATTCCAATAAGGTTATTGAAGACTGGAAAGTTGAAATCGTGAGAATAAAAGTTTCTCTATTTGTGTTTGATCATAAACATTTATTTAGAATTCTTTTCTACTTGCCGGTGACTAACGGTGCATATAAGGTACGTACATGAACAATTCCATAATTCTAATAGGCTTACGACATATTTACTTAGTATGTCACGAGTTTGCCTGCTTTAAAAATAAATCTTACATCATGGCCTTAAAAGTAAAATTATTATGAGTATAAATTACCATATTTTGCACTTAGAATTCAGGAAATAGTGTGGTACGTATTAACTCGTTAAAAAATTCTACATAACTGGCTGTAATTGGTGGAATTATAAATTAACAAAATTATAATTATCATATCTCAATTAATTTTGCCATTTGCTGATTAGATTAATTAAAGTGTTATTGTGTTCATTGACATTTTAAAATAAATTTTTATTAATTATGGATTTTTTGCAACCGTATATTGAAAATCCAAGGTAAAGTTTTCAAAATTGTATATTTCCATTCTAAACTATCTTACTAATAGAAATAAGATTCATCATAAATATAGTAAAATATTAATAATTATAACTTAAAAAAATTCTCATACTCTTCCATTTAAGTTAATTATTGTGCAACATAGCTTATATCTGTTTACGGTGCTATTTTTTTTCTAACTAGTATATCCTCAAATGAACTTTAAATGACCTCTAAATTACTTTATTCAAATGTGTGTTGAACTTTGTTTATTACTGTAGTAATAATAAAAATAGAAGTAAGAGTAAAAATTCTATTTTATATAAAATATCACTACTCATATAGACAGAGGGCCTAAATATGTGAATGATTACTTTTTTCCCCATTTCTAGGCCTGCACAGATTGTATTACGCACAATTCTACTTACTTAAAATTGTCTAATTACTTAAAAAGTATATAAATATTTTTATAAGATAGCTATGTTTTATGTTCTAATATAATTTATGTGTGTGTAAAATTTGAGATGTCATATTTTCTTATTTAATTTTATGAATATACATGATATACATGTTTAAGAACTTATAAATAATTAAATAACCAATTAAACCAAAACTGTATTACTTATGAGAAACAGACTTAGTTTTTATGATTTTTTTATTTAATAATCTTCACTTTCTACTAACAGTTTGTTACATGACAATTACAGTGACACATTGAAAATGGCAAATTGGGCAGCTTTTGGCTCCATTATTCTTCCAAATGCAGGAGGTTGGGCAAATGGTATCTTCTTTGCTGGACAAATTCGAAAGGAAGATAAATCCTGGTATGATGAACTCAAGAAACCATCTTGGAATCCACCTAAGTGGGTATTTGGACCCACTTGGACAGTACTTTACAGTGGAATGGGATATGCTTCATATTTGATTTATGAAGAGTGTGGAGGTTTTACTGGTGAGATTTATTTAATGAAAATAATTGTTTCTGCCGTTACCAATAAAACAATTTATTGTTTGCATAGTTGTCATTAAAAGTTGTTTATTAAATAGTTATGCAAGTTATAATAATAAATATTCACCAAAAATGGTTTTTACAGAGCGATTTAACATTATCATATACATATCATTAGATAAGATAAGTGTCATCAATCACCATAGTGTCATCAGGTAGAGAGGAATATTTTTTTTTAAATTCTTTCAGAGGATGCAGTTTTGCCACTGACTTTATATGGAGGACAACTTTTACTTAACTGGGCTTGGACACCCATATTCTTTGGTCTCAAGGACTTCAAATTGGTAAGTTTCTACACAAAATAAATAATGAACCGATTTGGTATTTATTTATTTAATTATAAGTAATTTAATATCTGAAACTTTTTAAATATGGTTTTTAATGTGGTTCAATGTTCTTTAAACAAACATTCTTATTCATGTTTTATATACTTCTCTCTTTTAGGCATTCATAGAGATTTCGGTCCTTGGTGGAGCGGCAGTGGCAACTACAGCTGCTTTTGCTAAAGTGAACAAGACAGCTGGTGCCCTATTGGTACCCTACTTGGCATGGCTGGCATACGCCAGTACATTGAGCTACTACATTTGGAAGAATAACCCTAAAGCGATCAAGGATGAGAAGGCCCAGTAGATGTAAGTAA
Organism: Pieris mannii; assembly: GCA_028984075.1. Taxonomy (NCBI): domain Eukaryota; kingdom Metazoa; phylum Arthropoda; class Insecta; order Lepidoptera; family Pieridae; genus Pieris; species Pieris mannii. Next base: position 8,086,094 of record CM054777.1, read on the forward strand.
GTGATAAAAAAGTGAAGTGTAAGTGATGTAAGTTTTAAAAATACATAGTTACAGCAAACAAAATGATTGATAAAATATAAAAATCTTGAGTGAATCATCAAAAAATACTTCAAATTGATGAATATTTTTTGTGTGCATTATTTTATGGGCACTGTAAATAATTGTTGGCATTGCTGTCCAAATTATTAATAAAGCGTGTGTTTAAATATTTTAATACATTAAATGCTTATAAATAAGTATTACTGCTTTGTTACAATTTAACAATGTTTTTCACTAATAAGATTAATTAATTAATTTTTTTTTCCAGGTAAACTTGATGACGCCGTAGCAATTATCACCTAAGTGTTGTCATAGTCTAAGAGTCTGTATCACAAACATTCTTCATAAGGAAACAAGCTTGACTGACTTTATCTTAATTTTGTAAGTGCACCTTATGTCAGCAGAAGTACATCAATTGAAAATAATATTCAAACTGGATAAGGCTTTTTTATACTACATTTTCGATCATTTGCAATAATTACCTAAAATCATTTGATATCTAATTTAAATAGGTATTATTTAATATCGGAACTGAAAAACCTATTGGCTATACATACATACCATACCGTATGCGCTTAAATAAATCAGAAATTCATAAATAAACTTTGTAAAACTGCATATAATGTACTTATATTTCTGTATTTATCACTAGTCTCAAGAATCAAAGGTTGTTAAATGTTATTTTAAGTTAAGCTATTTTAAAGTCATGGACTTCTGTCTCCTTGGTTATTTGAAAATCAGTTACTATGAATGTTAAAAAATCAAAACACCTTTAGTATTTAAGCATAAAGTATTGTTATTCCACATTTTTGCATTTTTACGAATTCCGCGTCTCATAGACTAAGGCTTTATCTTTTTAATATTACGTTTTCTTTTCGAATGTATTTATTCATGTTAGAAAATAAATATTATATAATCAAGTCATTTGTATTTTTAAACCCAAATACACATCTAATATATCGATTTATATCACAAAAAATAATTGACTATTTGACCATGGCTCTCTAGTATCCCAGTTCAAGAAAGTTCCAGAAGTCTATCGTTAAGGTTCCTCATATAAATTTATTAAGTCTTTCTTGAGTCATCAAAAACAGTTCTCCAGACTGGTTCCACCATCTATAATGACCCTGGCGACCTAAGTTAGAGATAACAAGGAAAACTCCTTCCGCAGTCATACTCCGTCATTCTCACATCCTGATGTGATGGAAGGACCGCAAGGCAGACATGTTTGAGTGGCTAACCGAGGTACAATGCCGCGGTGGTGGGAAATACCGCCAAAGTGCCACGATTTTTTTTCTCAGAATCTAACGCCTAAAGCCGTGAGGAATAATTATGTATAATAAACACCTCTTCTGCATACTTGATTACCCAATGCATTTAGTCTTGGACGGGATTGACGGAGATTTTTTCTAACGGGCCGGAAGCTCATTTTAATGATGTTAAGTGATACCGCCGCCCATGGACACCTAATGCCAAAGGGCTCGCGAGTTTGTTACCAACCTTTTAAGATTTTGTACACTTCCTTAAAGGACCCTAAGGTGGTTTGCCCACCGCCGCCGTCGCGCGGTGGAAAGACGGACGTTGGGGTGATACAGGTGGATTTTCGTATTCTGCCTGGACGTCCGATGAAAAATCCTCAGCTGCAGGTATTAATACGAACATTTTCACTGAACAATATCCATGGTAAATACGGTAGGAGATGCATAGTGACCCTACATCTCTACGCAACGCTAACCGCTCGGAAAATAGATTGGTCGTCGACGATTCAAACAGCTCCTCAGTGAATACGATCACGTAGAAAGAGCTGGTACTGGGGAGCTCCCACCCAGAGGTGAGAACAGTACTCTATGTGGGCCTGAATTTGCGTTTTTTTTACAATTGTAAGCGGTGGCTCTGAGTGAAGTACCGTCTTTCATGAGCTGAGCATACCAATCTTTTTGGAAGGTAATTTAGCATTTCCTTCCAACGCAAAACTGAACGTTGTTCTATATGTCAACACCAAAGACTCCGATGATGGCTGAGAGGAGAGGAGGCCGGAACGGGAGGTAGAATTATATGCTTTTTTACGTCACGAGATGTCTCCGCTTCCCCCCATGCTTTACACCGCCGAAGTTACAGCCCTGCTGTTACATTAACGGCAACCTGGAATACAGAGTTCCATGCCCTGCAGAACTACATAATGGATGTACTTTCGCGCTGAGCAAATATAAGTACAAAGGTACACTTTAAGCTGGATTCACTGGTTCACATGTTTGAGGCGTAGAGCGTGGAAATAACTATTTAATATTAAAAATCATAAGGTATATTCCTGCTCTAAAAACCACTTTAAATGTGGTTAGCACCCTTGGCACAACTGTACCTATGTAAAATTAATGAGTTAATTTTACTATTTTGTATAGTAAATTCTTGATTAAAAACCTAGCAATGTTGGCAACTAAAAGGGACCAATAATTAGAATTTCAATTCGTTCTTCCAAAAACTGATGTTTTCGGCGTAACTTACATAGTTTAAGCACAAAGACATTAAGAACGGGAACGGTGTTTTTTGTTCATAAAAATAAGTTAAAGTGAATAAACAACGATCAGATGTTTATATTGATAAAACAGCGAAGTTTCAATATTCAAACCGAGAGGCTCTCAAGTTGTCGATAAAAGATCAAAGTTGTGCTCATGCATGAAACTTACTCAATTTTAGTAGCAAATAACATCTTGCTGTGTCAGGAGTTTAAAAACTCGTTAATGGATTTGTATTAAATTTGCATGTAGGTACTTTATTTAACCAGATTAAACGTATTATTTACTTATTATACTAGTTTTTACTTATTATGATATAACCTACGTGGTATAGTAGTAGGTATAATATAATTAGTGATAGGTAGAGAACAAGGGCTTACGATATATACGGATTTAAAACCGATTTATTTTATTTTTATATCTATATTTTTTTTTGGCGACTCCATTTTGCTTCGTTCGGGCGTCATAACAGCTCGTACTACATTAATGAATTATTTCACAGGCCTAATGGGATATTTTTTCTGCTACTCTTTAAAGAATATTTTATAAGGCACTGATGTAAACTGGTCTATGCTGACAAATTCTAAACAACTCTATTTTCACTGCAAATCGAACCAAGAAACATGGCGTAACTAATGTGAGTTAACCACATTGCCACGTAAGCGACTAATTTATAATACCAATAGGTAAGTGAAACGTCAAATTATTCAGCATTTCGCGCCAATTGGAATGTCAGTCAACATTGAAAGTTCTATAGTCACTGGAGAGTGCTACAGTCTAAAGGCTTTTATGCTAATTGTTGATTCTGTCCATGATTAAATACTCTTATTATTTTTATTTTGTGCCCTACTTCTTTATCGACATAGATAACCCAATTTGCACAAATTAGTAAATAGTAATTTATATCGTTGTACAACTTTTATAAAAAAATAAATAAAGCTTAGATATAAATATATGTGTTCCTATGTAATACTGTATTACAGAGCATACATGCAATGAAGTAAAAACTTATAGGAGTCTAGGAGATACTTGTCAAGTGTGTATTCTTTTTACTGTATTTGAAGAAAAATACAATTATCCAAAATCACTTGCACATCTCACACCTCATTGTTTGCATCGGGCACAGTAATATTATATTAACACCAATCTACAACTAAAAGTTCGACGTGGTTTTTTTTTGATATCTCCCTCATCTATAAATTTAATTGATATTGATTTTGTGCCAGATAGAAGCCGAAATAAGCTGCAATGTATTCGAATATCGTTTCGCAAAATTGAGCAGCTAATGAACGCGAATGGAAGCAAAAGCCCCATACATTTAGTAGGAAAGCGTATTCAAATGACATAGCGATCAAAACATCTCTGTCGTCCGCATAACATTTGGCTTTGATATAAGGGTGATATCCTATATCGAGATTTTGGACATCCTAATTATCGAAACTATTATAAATGTTTAGCCGCTTTGTACCTGCGTTAACTTGAATTGTGTTAAGGCATAGAAAAGGTATACACAACATACACAGAGGTAAACAAAATACTCTTTGTTAAGTTAAGACAAACATTTCGATGATGTTTTAGAGGGACCGATTTAAATAAAAACTTCACAATGTTACATGTATCATATCCTGAATTTATCTATGTTTTACGATTGTAGTCCTTATGTACAAAAAAATCAGCATGTTATATCTATTAATTAATCTCATATATTTGAATAATGAATATAGAAACTATTATATAATGAGGATTAAACGCAAACGATCGAAATGAAAAAAAGTTTTACAATGATGCAGAGAAAATAATCTTGTGATATTTATTAAGAAAACAGTCAAAACTCAATTTGATGAAATTTGTAGGTGCCTAAATTGTATAATGGCAAGTGTAAACTGAGGAATATAATTGCATTTTTTAAATTGTGTCAGTAGGAACGTGTTAACACTTATGTATATAAAAATAATAATATTATTTTGTATTACGAATTTCGTTCATATGTTATCCTTTGACTCTTATGTGTTAGGAAAATTATTTCTTTTTCTCTTGGTTATATTTTATAGATTTAGCTTTAACTGTAATAGAAGCTTTATCAAGGCAAATGCTGACGTCGACATGCACTTTGCACTGCATACTGGCCATTGCACATGTCAATGTTTGGAACATAATTCGAATAGCCTAATGTTAACTCTAGTTTCTTATATTTTTATTTTTAAATGTGTAAATCCAAAATGTAAACCTAAAATAATATTATTTATGTAAATATATGTGTCGTTTTCAGAATTTTAATTTAGGAGTTCCATCTTGGAATTACTCACATTATTGAAGGTATATTTACCTTATTTATTTACAAAGGTATTGCAAGTTTCATTTGTGACATTTAAATTTTTAATTTAAAGTTAAACTTACTTTAAATTACATAATTTTTCGAAATGATTAATGTCATAAATGTACCATTATAACATATTTAACTGACCACAAACACAAATTCAATTTATTTCCACGACACAAAATGGCGATCGTATCTGGTGAACTTAAACCGCATATATGTAATTAGCTCGTACTTGATAATTAATTTAAACTCTATAATAAATACTATTTCGAGTGTCCGATCCAGTTAACATTTTATAGATTAACGTCAAGGCTTTTAGGACTTTTAAATCGATAATACTATCAATGGACATTCACTTAAGTGCCTTAAGTTCATAGAAACTGATTCCATAGACAATTTCCAGTTAATGTATGAATTCCACGAAAAGCCTCCAAATGTTATCCCAGGGTTTTTTTTGTACGTAGGCACAGAAGAGTACTTGTACTTTCTTCAAAAATGATAATGAAACATTTTATTTACCATCAAGTTTATCGTGAACAAAAATTATTTAAAGGAATCGAATATAAAAGTCAAGCTCGATGAAAATGTTTGCTCAGCAGAACCAATTTATTTAATTAATTTTAATATAGGTAGATAGGTACACAATAAAAACATTTCCTCCAAAAGCCACTTGACGCTATTTCAGGATCCAAGCATCTCATAAGCATGTTTTTATCCACTTATGCTAACGAATTAACGCAAAAAAATTTCGACAATAATAGTTTATAAAAAAACTAATAATAGCTAATTCATTGTTTATCAAATTATCGTAAACAAAGTGCCTAAGTTTTCATGCGCAATTTACGTTTCTGTCACACACAAGAATAAATTGAAATATTAAGCCTGAGGCCATTAACTCTAGACAACTTGGAAACAATGTTTCTTCAAACGTTTCAGCCCCTGTATTTTACAAAGCGTCGCAATGCGTAAGTTGTATCTTAGTAAGTGATTTACAAAAATTGGCTCAGCGTTTAAGCAGTAATATAAAATATAAATTATAAGGGTATAATTTTCGATACATTTAGGGGGAAGTCCCGTAACGCCGGACGGCACCTAGCACCGGACACTCGTACTATTGAAGCGAGTATAAATATTTTTATTTCAAAATACAAGTGAAAGGGGCGCGGGGGGCACACAGGTACAGGATCACGCGCCGGGCCTCGCCAGTGACGCACATGGCCACGGCGGGAGCAGCCGTTTGCTGTTTTAGGCGCAAAATCACGGCGTCACCTAAATATCAATGTAAGTAATTCTAGTATATTTATGCATTTACATTTGAGTAGTATTCAAAGATAAAAGTAGTACTTGATTGTTATCCGTAAAATGGTAGAATATTATTAGATCTTTTAAACAGTTTTAGTAGGTACCACCTAATGAACGAATATGTCTGTCCCTTAGCACCGGACACTAACTCGTCCCTTAGCGCCGGACAGTAAACATATTGATATTTCTTGTGAGAATTTACGTCATTTATTCTAATTATTTAATTTTGTTTTAGAGTATAGAAGAAAGAAGATAATTAAAATGGAAGAGAAAAAAAAAAGGATCCTGGGAGCCACAGAGCTTACAAACTGCTATTGATAAGGTTATGTCAAAAGAACTGAGTGTAAGACAAGCTGCAATGCAATACAATATTCCTAAAAGCACTATACATGATAAAATAATGGCCCTAAATCGAGGAGAAGAAGTAACAATGAAACCAAAGTTAGGTAGGTTCACTAGCACCTTCTCAGCAGAGTATGAACAAGTCTTGGTGGATCACATTAAAGATTTATCGAATAGATGCATGCCGCTGATGAAAAAGGAGTTTCTAAAATTAGCATACGACTTAGCTGAAGTCATGAAGATTCCTCATCGATTCAATAAAGAAAAAGGCACTGCTGGTAAACATTTTTACTACGACTTCATGAAAAGGCATTCTGACATTTCGTTGAGAGCACCGGAATCGACAAGCATGATGCGCGCCGTAGGATTTAACAAACCACAAGTGGATCTATTCTACGACAATCTTGAAAAGCTGATGAAGCAGTACAAATTCACACCCTCAAGAATTTATAACTGTGATGAAACTGGTGTCAGTTGCGTGCACAAACATCAAAAAGTTCTCGCTCCGAAAGCCATCCGTCAAGTAGGTAAGCTCACTTCTGCTGAGAGAGGCAAAAATATCACAGTTTTGTTCTGTATGAGTGCTAACGGTCACTACATACCCCCATTTTTCGTATTTCCTAGGCAAAGAATGAATGAAAGGCTTATGATGAATGCTCCAGCTGAGAGCATCGGTGTGGCCCAGCCAAAAGGGTGGATGAATAGTGACTTTTTTTTGCACTATCTAAGAATATTCGTCAAACACACGCAACCAACCAAAGAGAACCCTGTGCTGCTTCTATTGGATGGCCATTGCAGCCACAAGACATTGGCGGTAATAAATTTTTGCAGAGAAAATCATATTCACTTGATGAGTTCACCACCACACACTACGCACAAGCTCCAGCCTCTGGACAGGACATTTATGAAGCCATTTAAAGATGCATACAGCCAACAATGCGACTTGTGGATGAGAACAAATGCTGGATGTCGGATAACGGATTATGACATTGCTGGTTTGGTCAAAGAAGCATTTATAAAAGTAGCTCGATTGGATATTGCAGTATCTGGATTCAAATGCACTGGAATCCATCCATTTGACAGACATTTATTTTCTGACCTAGATTATTTGGCTGCAGAAATGACCAATATACCACTAGAACAAACAGAAACTTCATCGAACAACGAACAAGCTGTCGTGACATCAAACACAATCATAGAAGAGCAAATGAAAGAATCTGATCAATCTATTAGTAAGCCTATAACCACAAGTCCCAAACCGTCGACAAGTTCTGCTCCCGATCTTGTTCGGATACTAATCCATAACCTATCACCGTTGCCTGACGCAGCAAAAAAACGAACAGCAGCTCGAAAAAGAAAGAGTGAACGAAGTGAAATTTTAACTTCATCGCCATACAAAAAAGTGGCAGAAGAAAAAGAAAATGAAAAGAACATGAAAGATAAAAAGAAGGAAATAAAATCTAAGTTTGAAGTAGCAATGGGAGGTAAAGGAAAGCAAACCAAAGGAATTAAAACTAAAGGAAAGAGCGTAGACAAGGGAAAAGAAGCGACAAACGTGAAACCTAAAGGAAAGAAAGGAAGTGAAGTACGACTATTAACTGAAACATCTAACACAAACATAACAATTTGCGTAGTTTGCTTAGAAGACACTGACGAAGATTGGATCCAGTGCTCATCCTGTCGTGGGTGGGTACATGAAGCATGTGCAGACATTCCAGAGTGTGGAGATGGCTACATATGTGATCGATGCAGGTTATTTTGAAATGTCCGGTGCTAGGGGTATGGCACAAATATTCGTCCGGTACTAGGTGCCACTTTTTAAAATTATATTTTTTGTTACCAAAGTTTGATTGATAGTCTTAATTATTTATTAGCAGAGGTTGTATTTTTGTTAATTTAATTTGATTTCTAACTTTGTTATCTAACATAAGTCATAATTTAATAAACATTTCGTAAAATATTTTTTATTTTATTTATAAATAACCTTAGGTGTCCGCCACTAGGGGACTTCCCCCTATTTATTTGAACAAACAAAAATATGTCGATCCTTTATCTATGATTACCAACATTGGTGGTGTGGCAGATAGTAGTAGTAGGGCGTTTGATGCCCCTATTAGGATTGTATATGATATATAATGTATGAGTTACAATTACATCTATACGTCGTGTGCTCAACTTGTAGGTAAATAGAAGATTGTGGGGGTTCTCTCTTACCGACTCAGCCAGCTCCTCACAGGCCACGGTTTTTTCGGGGGACACCTTCACAGGAATGCTAGGAGGAAGGCTATTTATTTATTATAAGACGTGGAGCTATCAGTTATAGTGAAAGCTATGGTGAAGGCTGATGTCCCGTGGAACACTTTTAAAGTGTTCTGTGAGGCCGTCCTAACACTTGAAGGGAATGTGGAGAGGGTTCGGGAGTGTAACCCAGATGACGAAACGGACCGGAGGGAACTCGGAAATTGGTAAAAGATTTAGGGAAACTGTTACCACGCTTCTCGTTCATTGCGAGCAGATGGGGTGTTGGGTTTTAGTAGACATTGCACCACACGGATTGACCCCACACTCCCTGCGTCACTTTTGAACGTTGCCCCGGAGGTCTATAAAGTGTTTCGCAAAAAAAGTATTGTGACTACTCTAGAGTGGCCACGACCCACCTAATGACAACGTGTTTAACCTACCTTAATATTAATCGGACATTATAAATAGATGTTATTAGCTTTAGTCATAATATTCAGATCTCAATATCTCATATCTAACAAAGGTAAGAAAAGTCTAGTAGCATTGAAATATAATAGGAAATTCTGTAAAAATTTGAAGTAACTTGTTACCTGCCTAAGAATTAACTTAGCGCAGTCTTACTACAGTCGGTAGGCAATGTCGAAATGACGGTAACACTATTTAAAGTTAAAAGTTGGCGTACTGCAGCGGAGAGGCGTATCTTAATGTCACATAATTGAATAGATTATGGAAATAGTTGAGATGCATAATTAGAGTTCAGGACAGTTTGAAATTAGTTCACTTTACCAACTGCGTATAAAAGAGGAGTTAAAAGTTTTAAGAGTAAAATTAAGAATGTTTGGTATTGTGTTACCTTAAAATAGTTTAAGAAAAATCTTTTTAATCTACATAGCTACCAGTTTGGGTATGTATCGATTTTGCTGAAGTTGAAAAGAGCATTGGATACATATGATTATTCTTAATTGTTATTTATTGACGTTACTGTGTATTATAATTGTCAACAAAATTTAAATATGGAAACAAAAATACGTTTGTATTGTGGCACTCGTTGGATTTAATAACTTTTAAAATATATTTTCCAGAAAATACTAACCGCTTTGCAAGTAAAACATTTGATGACGATAAGGTAATTTGGTGTGATAAGTTTCACTCTGATATTGTCACAGTGACATGGATGTAACTTTTTTAATCTTAATCTTTCAAGGACGCCCTACTTGTCGACAATCTTGACGATTATTTGATGTTGTCTATGGTTTTTGATAAAATGGATATTTTTCAGTTTTAATACAACATGGGATTATTTTTTAGTTTCTTAGTCGATTTACTGCGAGCAACATAGATTATACAAATATTAACACTCAAAACCTTCATTTGTGTTCAAATTTTGTAAGAAAATCAAAGAAAAATTACCTTTTTTAAAGTAGGTATTAAGTAATCATGGTTAATGTGTATAAATGATCATTTGTATATAAATCGGACACATAGATTAAGACTTACTGTTTCAAGTTTCTCTATTGTTTAAGAAAAAATCCTAAATTTCACCACTCCCAGGCAGTCAGCCGGCATCAGCAGGCATCAAGAAAGAGAAATGACTCCACCACATTAACTTCTTATCATTGTTACTTTTAATGCTCCAATATATCTTGGATAACTAACTATTAATTTAAATATACTATTTCAATAATAAATTACATATAAATATTTTAAATTTATCCTTAAGCAGCTGAAATTGTGAACAACATACTCTAAACACTCGAAGCTTACGTCGAATTGAAAGTTCGCCACTTAAATACAGAGATGTTTTGACGAAAGTGACCTCTCGAGCAATACGCTTTTTGACAATCTTGAGAAGGAATTTACGTAATTTGACAGTAATTAGCTTAAATTATTTAATTAGAAATCTTATTAATTGCAAGGCGTTTTTGATGTTCTTTTCTATTGAGGTCAAAGTTGTTAATTTTTAATTAAGATAACGGTAGGAGTATTGAACAGTACCCTTAATTCATAATTACCTTAAAAAGTGAGATGGGGTTTAGTTAGCAAAGTCAGATTTCGTGACTTCAAACAATATAGCGATTTATTTATTGGCATATTTTTAGGCTAAAAATATGTACGTATGAATTCTTTAAGTGCGCGGAACGATTATTATAATAACATTAATTGACAATAATTCTTCTTAAACGAAGACTTGGAGGCGAATTTCAATTCAGTAATAGTTATAAGGTTAGAATGGTCTCGCTTATTTAATTTATTATTCACGCTACGGACTGGATTTCTTTAGTACTTTCAAAGAAGTGAATTAAGAATATTACATTTCGTAGTCTAGTTAACTATGATTAATGGTTAGTTCAAGTCAAAATTTTATGAATGTTAGGAGGATTATGACGAAAAAAAATAGATTTAATAATAACTTCGTAATATTGTAGTGGTGAATATATATTGTATTTTATGCGGTGCAGATTAGTTCTAACGACGTCGATGTATAATTTAATCTAGATGTAAGTAATATTAACGACATATTTTTCACAGCTAAAATTATATAAAAAAACTAAATTCAACGTTTATATAGACTATAGTCAATAGTGATTCTTTGTTGCAACCGAATTTTTACGACTACTCACATTACACTTTACGGTTTTAAGAACCTCATTGGAGTTTGTTGAAGTAATCCAGACCGAGCCATCACTGTAGTAAAGTAATATATAATGTATTACCAATATTGTAGTATTCACACGTCCTGTTATTTATCGTTGACAAAGGTCGGCTTCCATCAAGTTCAGGGACAAACAGTTCATTTTATGAGCTATAAATCAGCCATTCAGTCCAGCGATAATATAGTACACAGAGAAACTAAAAAAAACCAAAGATAGGTGTACTGTCTACATATATCAGATAAGGACAGTTCACAGTAATGCATTTATGGAACAATACAGTACTTCGAAAAGTAAATTTAAAAAAGTTGAATGTTATTTTTATTAGGAGCTTGTACTATAGAAACATAGGCAGATTATTGTGGCCAAATCGGATACGAAGTCAAAGTTCTGCTAATAAGTACGTGATGTTTGTAATATGAAAAAAAAATTAATGGCGCAACAACCTCTTACCTCTTTAGGTCTTGGCCTCAGATTTCAGAATCTGTTTCATGATCATTTTTTAAATCTAATAGGCAATCAAGTAGGTAATCAGCCTCAGGTGCCTGACACATTGACATTTTGGGTCTAAGATATGTCGGTTTCTCACGATGTTTTCCTTCACCGTTAGAGCAAATGTTAAATGTGCACATAGAAAGAAAGTCCATTGGTCCACAGCCGGGGATCGAACCTACGACGTCAGGTATGAGAGTCGCACGCTGAAGCCACTAGGCCAACACTGCTCGCTTTGTAATATGAAACCAAAATATAATGTATCGTAAAAGCAAAGTAGCGAAATGTAGTGTAAGCAGTAAGACATATTGCAAATGCACCATCTATCAATGTGTTTGTATACAGCTAAATGGTTGCACAATTATAGGCTCTGTTTACGAAAACAGCGTGTAATTAACAATTTTTTTCAAACAAACAAACAAAAATATCTTTATTAATATAGGTAAACACTTATGAATGTCAAAAAAATTAAATTAATTGTGAATTTACATTTGCTGCCGGTTCTCAAATCAAGGGCGTAGAACAGAAGAGAAGAACTGGCAATAAACTCTCCGCCACTCTTTTTAATCGCCAATTTTTTTTACACAACGTTTGTAAGGAGGTACGACCATTACACCATGTTCCATATGACATCTTGAGTAATCAAGAATTATAAAATAAATTAAAAACAAAACATTTGTCCTCTATTAGGAGGAGGTGAAATAGGAGCACGCACTTAAATACTCATGGGAACAACACGCTTTTTGTGTACAGTAAGCAATTTAAAACAAAAACGTGTTTGATTTACATTTTTAAATTATATGTTCATGGGCATTCATATAAACACACATAATGAAAACTGTAAATTCTCGTCGTAGGATAATATAAAGCCAAACCCCTCAAAATAGTTTAAAATAATCACGAATTTACACTTTATGAATATGATCGCGTTCTTGAATTCATGTCACGCTTGCAGCAAAAGTTCTTCCTAATTAATTTATTAAAGAAAGAAAGATTTCCCCAGTTCTAATGTTACATTATGTCCACAGGTCGATGGTGTATTCTGTCTGTGGGTGTGTCAGACTTACAGTCTACCTATATTGTCTCAGAGAGATCTAAAGTGTCGTGCAGTGAGTGCTGTGAGCTTGTTAAATCACAAGCGAACGAGTCGTTCGCTTGTGATCAGCCGACTCCTGTCTTTTTTGATATATAATCTATTTCACCTAATCTGTTGTGCTGTCCATATCCGAGGTAGGCTTCACTAGGGGTCTCTAGACACTCGAAGTGCATTTCGCGGAGTCCACGCAGCATATTATCCTAGGTCTAGTGCACGGAGAAGCCATGGATCCCAATCTCGCATATCTCAGAGTATGGAGGTTTAATTTTTTTGACGTGCATAAGTGTACTTGTTTACCTATATGAATTAAGATATTTTGATTTCATTTCTACGCGTCTTGGGAATTTATTAAAGGTTGATTAGAAACACGCTAATTACTATTTAATTACAAATAACACAGCCTCATAGTAAAAACTCCGAACCGTTATCGAGTGTTTATAAAGTAAGGCATAACAACCTATGACAAAATCAAATTTATTTTATCCTAGTATTTAAAATAATTCCCGCTGTCGCTCCCCTTGTGAGTGCGTGCATACCGGAAGTAGTCGCGCGATGTCAACCGGATGTCCGTTTCGCACGACGCGCCGCCATTACTTGTGCCAACTTCTGTTTAGCATTATTTTTATTTTAAATTTATCATAAACTTTTACTTGCGGTAAATTTTATAATTTTTAATTGCATAATTCATATGAAAGTACGTTAAAATATGTTATATTTATTAAATCAGTATTATAAGCGTCAAAATTATTAATTAAGATTACATACAAATATGTTTTAAGATCTGATTGAATTCGTAATCTTGATTTGATAGTTTTTTAAGTAATTAAGTGTTAAAGAAATCACAAGATTTATTTGATATGATCTAACTTCTCTTCTCTTAATTTTTCGCTTTTAACAGTTGAAGCAATGTTGAAGATCTACAATTTTATATAAACAGAGAACTTGTAGAAAATAACCATCGTATTCAGTTAAGCAAAGGAAATAGTTTTATTTCAGTCGTTATAAAAGTCAACGGATCCTAATGTTTGCAGAGTGAAAAACTGTAACACTCTATTTTTAAAAGCCTTTGTATCGTATTGTAACAAAAAGTCGAGCTTTGTCGTCCGTGCCTTAGTTTATGCTCTCGTTGTTAGCTTTAGCTCTCACGGGAATATTATCTTCTTGACTAGACATTGTTGACCTATAACGTATTAACTTTATCTTCAAATTGTGGCCATAAGAACATATCGTTATAACCGTTCGATTTTGGCTTTTCAAATTTACACTTGCTCACTGTGACTAATTTACGCTAGTGGCGAGTGAAATCAGTACAATGAAATAGTCGTTTAAAAGCCTTTTTAAAAATAATACATATAACAGACGCAGATAATTGATTGCCTCGTTGCCATGCCATTAAAAAACGATAATTGAATATAAATAATGTATAAAAATATATTTATTATGTAAGTCTCTTTGTCGAAAATAGTAGTTAAATATAGTATAGGATATTCTGATACAATTTTATTTTTGATTATCTATAGCCTTTCTATTATTCTTTGTTTATGAGTATTGTAAGTATCGTCGCGCCAAAATATTTCGACTTTGTGGGACCCTGCAGTCAGTGAGTTGATGGATTCTGTCACTCCTTTCAAAGGCCGGATCTTCAGCCAACTCCTGTAGTGTTGTTAACGCCATTTCCGTGGTGAATGGTGTTTCCAGGGACTCCGTCACTCGGGAAAGCCAGCGCGCTTCTATGCAGCTGTAAAATAGATTTTGTTTTGCTTAAAACTCCCTATTGATATTCTAAGGCGCGTTTTGTGACCAGTATTTTATACTTAATCAAGAATGTGTATTTCTTGTATCATTGGACTTGAGACATCTCTTGTAATTAGATTCGTTTCTAGTCTATACTTTTTATGTGACACTAGTAATACACGTCCATACTTACGCTGGGCAAGGATCGGCTGGTACCAAAATGTTTATTGGGAGTCCTGGACAGAAGCTGGGTGGCTGAGGGTGGATGGTGTAGGTTTTGAGGCGGGAGGCACTCTTATCACCTTTTTTGATCATGTGTCTCTCCTAAAATAGTTATTATGCTATATTCTTATTATCACTTAACATCAGGTGAGCCTCCTGTCCGTTTGCCACCTGTTTTATAAAAAAAATGATGAAAATATTTTTAACTGATTTAAGAACAGAAAGTAGACAACGGTATGAACAACTCTACCAATACCTCTAAGATCTTAATTATGTAGAAGTATTTCTCAGTTTGTTTTTTATTTTAAAAACCAACCTCGAATAAAGTCGAACCTAAGACCACATATATACCATATTTGGAACATAAGAAAACTTACATAATAATACGTAATTTGTATTTTCTCCTTTATTTTCTCAGCTATTAAACGAAAGGTCAAATCCAATCTGTGTAGTGAAGGCTCCTTGTCGCCAAGTAGATTGACAAATGGCTCCAGGCTGCATTCTAGCATACTGGAAACAATTAAATTTGAATTAATTTTTAAATTGTCGGCTTGAATTCAATATTTTAAATACAAGTCAGTTTTTGTTCCATAAAGTAATGGATTGGAAAATACGCTTTTTATAGAATATATGTTCGTAATTAAATAAAATAACAATAATTGTTAGTTTGTTAGTAATTAAATTTGTATCCTAAATTTAATTGTGTTAGTTTTTCATTAACCCTACTTTTAAACTATTATTTTTCACTATGTAAGAAATCCTCAATAGGCCTGAAGGTCTCCTCCAAAGATAGCCATCCTCTCTTGATTGGGCTACTTTAATCCAGTCGGAACCGGCTGTTTTTTAGATGTCGTCTTCCCAGCTAGCCACAGGTCTACCACTGTTTCTTTTTCCCTGTGGACCCGCCTATGTGGTCACCGTTTTCTCTTCATCTCTTGTCACGTACCACGTACCACATATCCGGCCCAGCTCCATTTTAGTGACTGAGCGTGTTCTAATCCATCTCTTACCTTGGTTATATTTCTAATTTTGGTGTGCCTTACATTTTGAATCCTTCTAATATTCAGCATACTACGTTCTATACCCCGCTGGCATGCAATGATTTTATCTTTTGTTTTTTTTTAATTTCCATGTTTGTTTTATTACGAGCTTAGTACTTTAATTTTTACATTGATCGGCATGCTGCTTTTGAATATGTCCTCCATTGCCCAGTATTTGTTCCAGGTAAGTTGTGTCGTACGTTCTATTTCTTGATCGTTATTATTGTGGTGTAACCTAATTTCTTTGCCCAGGTATATGTAGCTGTTTGTATATTTGAAAGGCTCACACGTAACGAACGTAGGTACGTTTAATATTCTCTTTTCACTGCTAGTCATCAACTTTGTTCTAGACAAGTTCATTTCTAAACCTACTAAACTACATATGTATATAAAGTAAATGAAATATTGTACAATTATTATTCGAGTTTTTGTGCTCGAACCTATATGAGCTTGCAAATTCTGATGCACATAGTAATGATTTCTCTTCGACAAAAGCATCATCTAAATAGTGTCCAATGAAGAGTAGGTACTATAAATCTAATAACACGCAAGTGTATTATTTATAAAGAAAAGACAACAGGAGTGAAGATTATTTTTAAACCTCCAGTGGAATTGAGAAGACCGTCTAAGCTGAAAATAAAGTAAATGCAGCTATACGCGGCGAACGTAATTTAGCCAAGTTAGTCCCATAAATCTATTGAAACTCTTAACTTAAACTTAATGCAGACATAATGGATATGTTTACTGTTTAAGTGTAGAGGGTTAAAAGATTAATAACAAATATTAAATTATACTATATTCTAGCTTTCGAATACTATATTTAATCAAAATTTACTTAATCACATTTATTAACGTCAATATATTAAAAAAGATGTAAATTTGCAACCATTGCATCTGGCAAAAAATTTCTCCGTCACCCTTTTAAATTGCCTAGTTTGGTGAACAAGAAAATTCTAAAGAACTGCAACGATTACGTCATTACTTTGTGTTTATCTTGACAAATTGAAACAAAACATCATAATAAAGTAACAAACGTTTACTGTCAGCAGGAAAATATGTTTTAAATACTATTAGCTAAGAAGCTCAAGGAAAATAAATGAGTTCAAATAAATTTCTTTTATATTTATACTTGGATAGCATATGTCAGAACACGCATATATTATGATAGTTAACCTCCTATTTGCAATCGGTTATCAATGACATAGGTTCCGACACCCAAAACATTTCCTTACATCTTCCAGAAGCCAAATTAATCCAGTTACAATTGGATTCAATTAATGAGACGAGAATAATTAATTTATTGTAGTGATGACGTCGCGTCAGCGGTGAGTGACGTCACTAATGGGCTCTTAATGCGATCATGCATAATGCTGACGCCACGTTTACCTACTATGATTTGTTGATGATATTGTTATTATGGAGTGCTTGGCAAGCAGTTTAGTTTGTGCACGTATAAAGATTTAATGACTTGCGTGACTCAAGTATCTAAAAAGATAATAAATAAATTTGGTATGGTATTGTCTTTTATTAACATAACTTTTACACATTTATAGAAACATTTTTTTAACGGATTGAAGTTATGTATTACATATTGTAAACTTATAATTATTTTAACATAATTTCACCGTGACCACGCACGCTGTAAAGCACGCGAAACGTCGGATAAATATAAAATTATGTTTAAATAATTATATTAAATGAATATTATATTAAATAAATAAAATTATAAGTTTACAATAAACCATAACAATCCGTTAAAAAGTGTTTTTCTTTAAATTTGGTATTTCATAAGTGTTATTTGTAGCAGATCAAGTTTTGTTTAATGTTTTTACTACTTATTTTCTCTGAAGATTTTGTTATGCTGCTATCACGACTATGTTGCTTCAGATCACCGCTATGGTATCCTTTTATGAGGAAATATATACAATATATAATAAATAATCACAATAATCGAAAATATTTCGTGAATGAAGAATTTATTACTTAGAAAAAATGTATAAGGATATTATGGGTTTTGGACCCCTTGTAAGTAACTCGGTATTTTGACAGTACCAAATTAACTGGCCTGGATTTACCGAGGGAACCAACACGGCTGTGGATCCCTGCATGCTCCACCACAATGTATTAAAAAAAATGTTACACCATGTGTATATAGCTATTTAATCACCTTCCTAGAAGTTATAGATCACTGCCGTGTAATTCGTTCAAGGGTAAGGTGATTTAATTTTTAAAGGTGCCTTTGTAACCTGGGCGAGTATTTAGACCATAAGTTTGACATTAATTAAAAATAACTTATTATTATGACAATATGTTAATGTTCTAATTATATAACATTGTAAAATTAATGTGACATTTGCACTCCTATTTATATAAGTTTGATTGTGCGGATTTTTGTTGTTGTTTGATCTAACGGTAACACAATGGCAAATAAACGATTTATTATTATAATTATCCTTAATCGTATCTGTTAGTGGCTTTTTCTCAATCGAAATAAAAATTCCAACTGCTTAGATAGGGTTCTTTTTGATGACCAAAAGATTAGCACAATTAAAAAAAACTTATAAATGCTAACGCACTGTTAGAATTACCTTCGCGATACAAACAAAATGTAAAAAGTTTAGGTATTAGTAAAATTACAATTACTTACTTAAATATCTCCCGTACACATTCCATGGTGTTCTTTATAAGGTCTTCCTTCTCTTTGTATATATTTCTCTTTTCTTCTGTTTTAAGTTTCTGCTCTGCCAACTTTTTTCTTAGTATATCTAGTTTGTGTTGTCTTTTTTCTTCCATCATTTCGTTCCAATCTCTTCTGTCCGCTGGTTAATATGAATAGTTGAATATTTGATTTTCTTTTTAAAATGTTTCCGACGACGTTAATGTTATTCATCAATTAGAAATAAGTAGCATATCTCACGGGTTTTTGCCTTTTAAAATTTATTATAAAACCATCTTAAACGTAAAAAAAGAAATATACTAGTTCTTTATGTACGTCCATCATACATTCTGCTTCTATTTAGGCGTTACCCTCCACATATTTTAATACTAAGATGTATCAATATCATTCTGAAGATAATCATGAATAAAAGTGTCATGCTGTGCATGTAAGATACTTATAAGTGTTGATTATCTTTATATTTAAATCAAATCAAAAATCATTAATTCATATAGGGAACATAATGTACACTTATGAACGTCAAAAAATGGTTAAATGGTAGTTAATTAAAAAAACGTACCAATATCCCTTTGTATGTTATTAAGATCTCGACTTAGTACTTCATTCTCAGCGCAGAAGTCAGTAAGAAGTTTGTATATCGAAAAATTTTCTTGTTCTACTCTATTGAATTCATCTATTATTTTGTTTATGTCTTCCTGTTTTGCATAATCCTAAAAAATATAACGTTACGTTAGTTCAAGTAGCGATAAATATTTATTAAAAACTTGTAACTTTATTTTCGTATATATCCTTGATTTCCAGGTGGAAGTTTGTATTTTCCTTCTTCACATTGCTTTGGAATTCTTTGGAACATGGTGTAATGATGCAGCTCCTGACAAACGTTATGTAAAAGAAAAATCTTGGCGATTAAAAAGAGTGGCCGAGAGTTTATTGCCAGTTCTTCTCTACTGTTCTACGCCCTTGATTTGAGAACCCTTGAATGAGAAGCATTTAATGTATATTTCTTTTTTG
This sequence comes from Pieris mannii, assembly GCA_028984075.1. Lineage (NCBI taxonomy): Eukaryota > Metazoa > Arthropoda > Insecta > Lepidoptera > Pieridae > Pieris > Pieris mannii. Next base: position 8,105,774 of record CM054777.1, read on the forward strand.
ACGTTCTTAAGTGTACAGTATGTTACCTTCATAAATAAATGATTTTTGAATTTTATGACATCTGGGACATCGGTCTTTTCATCACCGACTTAAGCAAAAAAAAAAAACAAAACCTTACTGTTATTTCATCAATAAATTTAACGTGTTCATCGAATTCTTTTTTCAAATCTGCCTCTTCCTTTTCTTTCATTCTCTCTTCTTTCTCCGCTTGCTTCCGATTAATCCGCATCACTCCTTTTCGCGCCAAAAAATTATAGAGCTTCATCTCATGATCAAAAGCTTTTTGTAGGTCACGCATTTCCTGAAACATAATTATTAAATATCAAATTTAAATTTCTAATTAATTTGCTATATTTGTTTTAAAATAAGTATTGTTTGACGAATTGCTTTTTTTTAAAGAGTACCGAGAGTTTTTTACACCGGCTTTTTCTCTCGGCCTACACCTACTGTCTTCTTTGCCGATAAGGTATAAGTTATACCTATCTATCTTTTGTACCATAATAAACGTATTTCATTTCATAGGTGCAAACATGAAGGTATTTTTCTTCCATTAAAAAAAAAAACATATACTATTGTAAAATTTAATGTGAGTATCGCTGCAATTTCTGAATTTCTTTACTGAAAATTGTAAGTGTGCCATGATAAGCAACTAATGTTGATGACTCATATCGGTTGTCATCAGACATGATTAATGATATACAGGAAATTATTTAAATATTCAAAAACAAAATACGTGAGGCACGCTATAGTATGTAATTGCATTAGATTGAAGTTTTAAATTGAGCTATCTACTAACTTTTTGTCGAAGCAGTTGCCAGAACTGCAATTATAAATGCGTTGTACCAGATTGTTTGCTGTATTCAAACCTTAATGGTTCACCTATTTTGTGTATAAATACCACTTTAAACTTCGTTAATTAAGTAAGAAAGATTCAATTGTCATTGTAACAGGAGGATAAATAATAATCCATATTAATTTATCACATTATCGAGGTGAATGTGTGAGGTGACCACTTAAAGATTTTAAATAAAATATCGTGACCACGCACGCTGTAAAGCACGCGGAACGTCGGATAAAATATCGTGTTCATCAGTTAGAACAATCATGTTGTGTTTTTTGGGTTTGATTGTATATTTATTATTTTACCTTGATGTATAAGTTCCATGAAGTCTATAAAAATGTGGAACTTCATTCGATAATAAAGCCTTCACATACCTGCACTTGAACCATTTGATCTAGATTCCCCTTCTCCTGCACAGAGCGTAGCTTCGCGCACCACTCATCTCTTTGGTCGTACGCAAGAGTTGAGGACTCGAAAAGATCAGTGAGGAATTTCTTGCCTCGTTTTAGAGCATTTAACATTTTCGTCCAGGCTTCATTGAATATTGCTCTGCAAATAATTTATTTGCAGTAAAATAAGATAATCAATTTTGTATGAATATCCCATCATTGATTGAAAATGGAGTTCTTCACTCTGTGGTGGTTTAATAAATCAACTGTTAATGTTTGATGGTTACAAACAATAGGCATTATTTGAGAAAATTATAATCACTGATAAATATTTTTCGTAAAGATACTTACCGGTATAAATATAAATAAAATTACCGGTCTTTAAGCATGTGCTCGATCTCTTCTCGAATCTTCTTATTCTCACTCTGGATGGCGTTAAACCTTAATGTAGCTGCTTCTAGTCTATTCTCAGTCGACGCCAGTCGGTTCTCACAAAGAATACGACGTTCTTCCAACTGTAAAAATATTCATAAATTCCTGTATCAGTTAAAATACCACGCCTACCTATATGATATAGCGGCTAGAAAAAACCGCACTACTCTCCTCCTACTTAAAGTTTTGTGGCACATACAATTTCGTAAACTGCATAATAAAGTATGAGAGAAAACATTATAAAGAGGGTTTGTTATTGAATCATAATGAAACAGATACACATGTCTGAGCGTTGTAGCATTTTTGTTTCGTTATTGAACTATAGTGACAAGTTCTTAGATAAAATTAAACACAACTTACGAATTTCTGATTATAATTAATTATTATCAACCAATTTTGATGTTCATGGACCAGTATACAGGCTAGTTTTATGATGACACGATATTACGGGAACTAGTAAAACCAGGTTTTATATCCAATATATCCGTTATTGTTACTAGTCGTTTCGTATTTTAGGGCGTAGCGTTATGGTTAGAAAGTTATCCGAAGAATTGATAGTGAACGGATAATTCAAAGTATAGCCTTTATGGCTTAGTGGTGTCTGTCTTGATTCACCAGACTTCAAATAATGATTTCACGTAAATAGGGAAGAGCCTAAACCACTGAAATCTATATATATAAACCAATTTCACTGAAATATGTGTCTGTGCCACAAACACTTAGTAATGAAATAGATTTTACGATATTCTAATAAGCTATATTAAATTCGATTAAACGTATACAGTGGTTAGCGCAGTAGGTAATTAACGTGTTTATGTATTGTGTCTAAACCAAACTAGCAGTCATTACAGTTGTTAAATACGTGATTTATCTTAATTTGATCATGAGTTGGAATAGGCTTTCTAGGTATTTTGCTATTGGATATCCATATTTCACTTCAGTTTAGTATGAACGTAAATGTTACTTCTATTTTAGCAACACATTACACTCATCTGTGTTAATCATTCGAAATATGGATTCTAGATGTAATATTAATCAATATATTAATACAATCTTAATATATATAATTCTCCTTTCACGATGTTTGTCCGCGGTAGATTCCTAAACTACTTAACCGATTTTAAATTATTTTGGCACACCGTGTGCACTTTGATCTAACTTAAGAGATAGGATAGCTCACAACACAATTTATACCCACAATATTATTTTATTGCAAATTATTTGTTTAGTATTTGATACAATTCTAACAGATGGCGCTGTGTTAAAAGTACCAACGTTTCACATAAGTTCTCCTAGCGTTTCCCTTGAATAGTTTACTAATATGTAATATAACAAAAACGTTTGCCACAGCAACGCTTGGCCGAGTCTGCTAGTATATTTAAATATATATAGTATATTAAATATTAGTACTAAATATTAGTATATAGTATATTAAATATTAGTACTAAATTAGTTTAAACAAGTTTTCATTTACATAACGACATGTTTAAAATAGTTTCATTGGTAAAAATGAGCAATTATAAGATATTAATCCAAACTTATCTAAATATATTTTATTCATAAATTTACTTGTCCATTATTGGCGTTAACTATTTTCTTGAATCGCAGCAGCTGTTTCTTTTTACGAAGCAACAATTCGTTGACTTGCGTCATAAGAAATATTCCTTCTGAAAGTTTAGAAGAAATATTACAACGATATAACCCCCAAGCATTTCATGTTTTAACTATTAACTACCTATTCGTCAAAGGATAATTTACCAAAATCGAGAGAGATAATTAAAACTTATCATTAACTCATTAATTGGAAGACAAAACCTAAAAAATATTTATCATTTTTAACCTTTTTTTTAAGTTACGTAAACAAAATTAGGTGTAAATAATTGACCCAAAAATGTTGTAATAAACCCGACTAATTTTTACGCATTCTTTCGTGAATGTCTGGCCTTCACCTAAAAGTGCTTTAATGAACGCTATTCCTCAGGGATAAGTTCTGGGCTAGTGGGCTAATGGAAATGCAGACGTGCATCCAAATAAACGCTTATATTTGTTGGTAGCTTATTCCGGATTCATTTGGCATTTTTAATGGCACCTAGAGGGCAGATATCCTTACTACCACAAACCTTATAGCGAAAAAGAAAATGCAGTCAGTTAATAAATATGCCAGCACAGTTTTCAAACCCGTTAGGCGGAAAGTGAAGCGAAAAGTGCTAGTCTAATTCACGGTTTTTTTTTGTGTGCTATTGCATGCGCAAATCTATGACGTATGTCCGGGACAGAAGGGATATCTTTAAAAAAAAATGAATGAACTAATCGGGCTATACATACCATCACATTCTTGCTGGGTTTCTGTGTGAAGTAAGATTGCCCTTTCTAAGTTGTTCTTCATTCTTTTATCATTCTTTTTATGAGCGCCAGATTTTGCAATCTGAGAATTATAACGTATTTTATAGGTATAACGACTTTTTGTAACCCATTTATAAACTATCAAGACACATTAAGATTACTCTTTTAAAATAATTCTCATAACTTTAAAGTAATTGATTCATTGAATTAAAACTTAAAAGTTTTAGAGAATGTAGGATACTATTGAAATTTAAGATGATTTTGTGATCTATGACATGATTAGTCTTGTGTGGGTAACAAATAATTTCTTAAGTCACGACAATATATTATATTACGAATCAAATATAAACACATTCAGTAAAAGGGTATTTCATTTTAGAATATCGATTTATGTTTAATCCCTATTTAATGTTAGTTCTTTATAAATGTTAAATTTTTTGTGTGCCAGATAACCTTTAAGTCCGTACGTAAGTTATTATAGTCTTTTTTTAGGATCCTTAGTAACTGATCTTGTCTTCGGAACTTTGGGTGAACACCCATGATTCGGTGTTGTCTGTCCACTTGTATCATCCGCACCTGAATAATAACAATTTGTAAACCTAGTCGTATGAATTTACATAGTATCAGATCTCAATCGTTTCACACAAACCGTTTCACACAAATCTAATAAAAAATAAAAAATACGTGGCATCTATGCCAGAAACTGATTTAAGAAATTTGTGTAAAATTTTGAAAAAACAACAATATTACGAAAATCAGCAACATTCGTTTTATAATAACTAACGAACGCTGTCGTCCTAATACGGATAAAGTATTTACCAAAGCCTCAAAAAGAACTTTGCACAATATGTTTATCATTGATTCACCAAAGAGCAACTATATTACAACACTCACCTTTCCGTTTGTCATTAATATTACGTAACAGACAAAGTAATCTATTTACTAAACTATAGAATTCTACCAGAAAAAATTAACCTGTCTTTGTAAGCGCAAGTGTTCGTCTTCCATTTTCTTTATTACTTCTAAATCGTTACTATGTTCTAATGTTACTTCCATTTTGATTAGTGTAAAATGTAAAAATTTGATTGTGAATATCGTAACCTACTCGATTTAATGTTTGGTCAGTAAAGTCCTAATTTCGAATACGTTACTAGAGACTGAGTCCAGTTGGTCGCGTATTTTAGTTATTCAATCGAATTGTTCTATTCCTACCAAATCAACGATATTTTTATTTATGTAAGCACAGAAGATTGTTGTTATATCTTATATCTTTAAACAAGCAATTCTTGTATATATATATATATATAATTGGAATCTCGGAATCGGCTCCAACGATTTTCATGAAATTTAGTATACGGGGGGTTTCGGAGGCGACAAATCAATCTAGCTAGGAATCATTTCTAGAAAATGTCATTTTATTCGTGTTTTATCAACTTAAACATAGAATTGCTCGTTTAAAGATGTCAGTCAAATAAAAAGTTAAATATGAATATAATTATCTTTATTCGATAATTATATTCATATTTTATCATTTTAATAGTATGTATTTCGTACTTAAATATAATTTCCAAAAAACACAACTTTTAAAAAATAATCCCGAGCAAGGCTCGGTCATCCAGGTACTGGTAAAATTAATCGCTGATGCAAAATGATATAAGGCTTTTATTTTAATCGATTACGTATTTCCTACCATGAACTATTTCACGGATCCATTTCCAAAAACTTCCTCTCTTTAATAACGAGAGTTCATAAAAGAAATGAACCTAATCCACAATGATACGAAATATTTAGCTAAGAAAAAAATGTATTATGAAAACATATATAATTTTGTTTTTATTGATATGATGCGAATAATTTTAAAAAGTCTTTCTGGCATTGTATTTACAGTTATAAATACAGTATTAAGGTTTTTATTGTGATTACTGAAAACTGTTTCAATTAAAAACAATTGAAAACATTGAGTATTAATTATAAAATTCAGAAAATAAAACGGATATAAAATGTAAATGTAAAGCTAATAATTAACTTAGAATTTAAAATAATTTGCAGTCATAATTGCTAATGAAAAGTTTATTCTCATAATGCCTTTTATTACTGAAAAGGGTGGCGTAGAGAGTTAAATGCTTGGAGCGGACAATGGCGCTCTAGGTTATTGCACCGAAAATTATTGTTACGGCTTGATAGGTGAGACCTTAGAGATTTATGATGATGATGCACATAGAGTCTTATGCCCCATATTTACTAGCCTATGAACTAAGTTATGTCACAACATCACCTGGTATTATAACGGTAGATGTATTTAAATTTAATTTAGTAGTAATAATATTAATATAATAATAATAATACAGCCTTTTATTCAGATCCACTTTTTAGGTACACATATAAACATAGATTACATTAAACGAAGTATTAGAAAGTTTCGAAAAAACTAATATATTTTAATATTTGTATCTTGCTGGTTTTTTGCAGATTTGCCAGTCGGCAAAGGTTAGTCCAACCTTTTCCGTTCATACCTTTTTTGGGCCATTCTGTTCCTCATCACTCCTGCCACTCGTCTCGTGGTAATGGTTTTTGTTGTCATTTGAATTTTTGGTTTTATTGTCTTCCATTGTTGGCTATGTTTTTTTAGGTTTTTGTTTCCCTTGTTGTTCTTTCTCTTTTCTATTTTTGGTTGAAGGGTTGCGGTCATTTTCTCCCGCTGGGACCGCTGTCCGGATTGGTAGAGTTTGATATTGATTTTGGGTTGTTGTAATTTTGTAGTTTTGATTTGTTATCTTCCAGTTTTGGATGTACATTCGTTGTCATTGTTTAATTTTTCCTGATGATGGGTTGACTCTGTGTCGGCTTATGAGCCCAAATACATTTATTTTATTAATTTTTAAAGGAGCTTTGAAATCATTACATAGCTCGTGATTCCTTTGTGTAGGCGAATCTGTTTAAGTACACGTACACCACGTTTCCTCTTGTCGCTTTTCTCACTACTTCCTTAAGTTTTGTCTTTCACCACCAGTTAATCGTACCGGATGAACGCAATTTTTCCGTTTTTTATTTCGTCTTGCTGTTTGACTTTAACTCTCTACTGATATTGATAACATCTGTAGGGTAGTCTTCTGTGATATAGATGTTCTCAGGGAGGTTCTTGTTGCTGCGGAGTAGTTCTTGCCTGCGCCAGGCATGTGTGAGTGAAAGTAATATAGGTCGTGTTTTGTTGGTGTCCTTTAGTCCGAGTCGCCGAGCACTACTTATGTATATTATTCATATATGAATAATATCACTTAATTAACTCATCATAACATAAAACAGGAAAACTTAATTTGTATAAAAAATGAAAATGGAAGATAAAAACAATTCCAATAAGTAGCACGTAAGCTGTTTTAGAAATAATTTGTAGTCTTCACAGCACACGCGATACACGTCATAAGTAACTTTAATAAGAATTCTCTGGTTACACTAATGTGAGGTCTTTATTATTTAGATAAAAGCTTAAATTTTCATAGTTCATACGCGAAAAATTTGCTAGATAAACGCATTTTCTCCGAGTAGAAAGTATTTACAAACAGCTATACTTGAAGTTGTTGATCAAAATATTAAACGGCTCTTTGGTTTAGTTTAGTTGAAGAGATACCCAAACGGAAGCGAAGTAGATCTTGTGCCCTGCCCTTTGGTTCCTTAAATGGAGGTTACCAATATGACGTATATTTTTGAAGTGAAACTTCTTCAGGCGCATGAGGGTAGACTTTTTACGGATGAAACGTAACGAAGATGTGCAGCGTTTTTGTCGAAGAAAATGGAGAGACTGATAGAGACCAATTGAGAGAGAGAGAGAGTGAGAAGGACGAGAATGATTTTTAAAATAAAAAATTTCGTAAAGAGAATAAATATTTTAATCTCTAAGGACGAATTGTAAATTATGTAAATTACGTGTTTTTATTATCGAAGAAATAAATAAAATAAAAAAAAACAATTTGTATATACATATTTGTATTTGTATATAAATATGTACATATTGTATTTAATTGTGGTTAAAATATTTAAGTGTCGACTATAATATTTTAAAGATAGTTAAATTCCTAACATAGCTTGCTTTCCCTCCATCTAAGTCTCGGAAATCTAAAGTTTTAGATTTGTGTAGATGAACAAAACTTAAAAATTAGTTTGCCAAAGAAGTTTCCGAAGAGAGAAGTGTGTACTTTGTAAGCACGAACTTTTTTAACAGACGACATATGGCTTCTATAGCAAATAGGGAGTCTAAGAAATGGTACCCCTTCAAATGTCTATCAATTTAAGTGCATTCAGATATGCAAAGAAGGCAATTCACTCCATTCAAAGCATGAAACGTCATTAGGATTCACTACACAGTTTGTTAATACACCGAAATGTAATTAGGAATATGAATAAAAGCAGTAATATTGTTTGTATTATTATGTTTTTTGATTTTAAGAAAAAAATATAATTACCAAACGATTATTATTTCAATCTATTTACTATTATTTAAGTATTGATTAGTTTATTAATGTGTGCCGTAAATGTTTAGACACCATTGAGTTGAATTCAATGACGGAAGTACCGCAGTTCAGTTTTCGTTGTACAGGCTAATGAATATATGCAAGTTCTGAAAGAACAAATCTATAAATATTAATACAAAAACAAAAAATCTAATTCTAAACATACAAAACAAGACAACATAGATAATCTCTAATTGTTAAATAAATTTGACGACCACCTTCTGTATTTTTCGCAATTAAAAATTAACATTGTATTTAAGCCATAAAATAACTCACTAACCTAATTCAGGCTGTATAATTACGAATAAAAGCAACGATTTGACGTAATAATTGTGCCTTATCACGATAAATTTACACGGCTAATTACTTATAGAAGTACGCTTAAGAAAATTACGTTTATTTTTAGTATTATTTATGCTTTGTGACTATTTATGTCCTTTCAACGTATGTATTTGCTAATTAGTCGTAAACAACCCAGTTATTTTGTACTTTCATACTAAAATGACCTTGTTACCGAAATATTCGTCTTAAAAATTGTAACTCTGTATAATAAAGATTTACCGCCCGGTTTTGAAAATTGATATATACGTAGTTGTTATAATTGTATACGTGTTTTAAGTGAAACTTAAATGTTAATCAATGATTGAATCGTCTTTTTTAATATCATTATTATTTTTACATCATCGTAGTAGACTTACGCCCAAACCCAATAACCTATCTCAATTCATTTTTGACCATCCGAGATAGACATCTTAATCCCAAATTTGATAAAAATGTGACAATTGACGGATTGTAATAGCCATCTGTCGATACAAGCTATGTATGGTAGGTAGGATCGGTGTATGTGGATAAACCTTTGTATGAAAATGATAGTTCAATTGCGCCAATAACCTAACTTAAGAAATTGAATTACATCCGTTTTTTAAATAATTAAAAAGCTATTTGATGTGTTTAAAGCATAGACGTGTATATTTTAATATTATTTGTACGATTTATTATTATATTATATTATTATATTTACTTTATTTGGTTTATAATGATTATCAAATGTGTGAGTAAAGAGCGATGAGATTCCTTTCTATCCGTTGCCAAAATGGATTGTCTTCGTTGGGTTTGGTTATTGGGATGCAGATACGAGATCGATCGACTGTCACGGTCTGATCTCAGATTGTTTTCTATCTGATATAGTTGATTAATTATTGTGTTGGGGCCATAAACAGTCAGGTATCGATCTGTTCGGTCAACTAGCATGAATAACATCTTTTATACCTGGGTAATAATTTCTCGATTTAATAAAAACGCTAGTTAATTGATCATTGTTGTTTGAGATTAAAAATCTAAAGGTTTTTCAAGATTCCAGCTATTTATCGCAGCGGAATTTTATACGATTGTAATGTACGTAATAAGAACTATTATAAAGTTTCTTTTTAAAATAATAAGTAATAGTTACGTTACGTTCCGGTGTTATAGTCAGCCGCTTTTTTCTTTCCAATCCTCTCAATATTTTCCCGCCATTCCTTTGAATAAGTTGTGTCGCTACAAATTTTATTTTGCTCTACATAGAGCAACTTAAAGTGAATTTGTTCGAAGTGTTGTAAGTTTTTGTTTTCTGCATACTTTATTCCGTTTGGTTTTGTTCTTATTAATGTGATTTGTAAAAATGAGAAAGCTCTCTTCTTCTATAATTTTCCTTTGTGACGTCATCTAAAATAAAGCTTACATAGGGTTCAAAATTAAATACGTCTATTATGGAACATAAGATAGACAGGTATCACTTATTCCACGTCAGTAAATGTTTTTCTATTTCTAATATGATGATATTAAAAACTATTCTGAAGTTTTAAATAACTCGAAAATATTATGATCTCAGACGAAAATTACGGACAAATTAAATATTATTGGAACTGAGTGAATGGATTGTCCAGACTGATTCATTCACACAAATACAATATTAGTATATATAATGTTTTACTCAACAGTCAGAGATATTCGTATTTCTATTGCGTGGGAATGTGAAGCTGAATCTGTCAAAGTTTTATTTGGCTAATTATTAGCTCATGGCACTGTTACAAAAGCTGCGATGCGATCTTATCGGCCGCAAAAGTCTTTTAATCGGTTTTCTAGTACAATTGTGGCAAAAGCGTTGCCACCAGTTGTTGTTACTTTAGGAATATATAAAAAAAAGGCAAAAGTAAATTTATTTTGTCATAATGAAGGTAAAGAAAAAATAAATCCAAAACTTATCTTCATAAAACTTTTAAAACTTGATTTAAATATAGTTGACCGTCTGAGTTGGTGTAATTGTTCAAGTTGCAAAGTTAGACTCAAAGTGTAAGTTGCCAACTGACACTAAGATAACGACGGGGCGTTGTTCGTTTGACACTGAGCTGGGTGCAGTGTTGCTATGCTAAATAACTTTGATATTGCATACTAACTTATTAACAGTCTCCGTAGCCGATTGGTACAGAACTGGTTTATTTAATTCATAGAGATAGGAGATAGAGGATGTCCTGAAGCTACCCAGAAGAGCAACGAAATATCTATTTTTATACCCACTGGTTAAGTTTATTCATATTGGGTAAGGTTAAGTAAAATAAAGTACTAAATTTGAATCTTAAATAGTGCTTGATTTATGGCTAACTTGTTTGGCCCTATAGTTAATCAAATTAAGCAACTTCTAGAAGAATAAAAGTAAAATATAGACGTTTTTTAATTTAGCTTTAAAAAATCTACTTTCCTAGGACGCGCTTCCTTGCAGCGTATTATCATATTCAAATTAAAATTATAATCAAAAGGAATATTATAATTTAGATTAATCAACTTCAAAGAAAATTTTCCCTGAAAGGGATATTTAATAGTATATTAGCAACTCGCCTCAGAATCACAAGCAAAATATACATTATATATAAACTTATCACATTTGTATTCACAGAACGAAAATGTTTGTTACATTATTATCCTTCGTACTAACTTCATACGAATTTATAGTTTATTTATCACATTTTAAATGAATACAATTAAAATACATATGGTATCAAGGCCTCGGTTAGTAAAGTACTGAATATAACCAGGGTCCCAGCAACACAACAATTATAATAGTTACACACAAATATTATCTAAAACGTCGAAAAATATATGCACAAGCGTATCTATGTCCTTATTGAGGTGATATGAAACATCCTTTGTTAACTTAACCATGAGTATGATAGACCATAGACTAACTATAAAATCTGTTCGCGTCAAGTTTTTGTTCAATATTTTTCTCTAAGCCAAAAAAGTTCACGAAATACGTGCTCGCTGGAAACAATTTCGGCTGGCGGAGGTTTCGTACAGTCAGCAAAAAAAACACACATAACCATTGTTTTGTTTTGATGTTACCGTGACCGCACAGCCCAGTGTATCGTTAGCAAAATAATTAACTTAGTGACTTTACACTGATTTGCTTAGTTGCAATAATTTGTCACGGCAGTTTTTTTTTACAATTTAATTATTTACAGACTATTTCTCAATAATTTAAAATGAAACAACCCGCTGACTACAAAGTGTTTAATACCAAATTAAAGAAAAGGCTAAGAATAATTAGAGTATAAAGATACAGACTAAATACAAGTATAAAAAACGCATTAACGACTTCTATTCATAAGTCTTTCAAAACGAAAAGTGTTTCAATAATAAATATAAATACACATACTATTATACTAATTTAAAAACAATATATGAGAAATCGTAAAAGTATATAAATATGTTTAGTTTTATTATCTATACTCCGTACAATTTATCACTTAATATTTAAGTATACTACTGCATTGCAAACCCTACTTGTTTTCGCCTCATAAGTTTGACGGATGTTTATTTTATATTATTTACGGTAGCAAAAACGCAATAATAACACTTTTAACCCAGTATAGTCAAAAATAAGAATTGTATAGAAATAAAATGGAAATATTTTAAACAGCCTATATAAGTTCTCGTTACGCACGATAACGAAGCTACGATCCGTCTACGGGGAAAATATGTGCTACGGGTAGGCTACAGTAGGCTCTACGGTTCGGTAAGTACTACGGTAGACGCGTAGCTAATATTACTAGTAGAATAATATTAATAGATGGATCACTACATCGCAACGGCTTTCAAATATTTATAGTATTATTAGGCGTAGTAGCAGGTGTACAAGTGTATGGAAGTAAGTGATCTGAAAAGACTATTTAAGCTTTACATGGAAACGTTAGAAAAATCAACTGTTATTGAAGCGATATTTACATAGTTTTATCTACCCTTTTTAAGGTAAACATATATAATGCTGTATCAATTTATATAAAATATTGATATGAAAAATTTTTGAAGTTTAAGTTGTTTTACGAAGTTGCAACTAATAGAGTCGAAATAGAGGCAATACAAAGTGAATGCAGCCTGCAAGCCTAATTCGTCACGTCGATTGGCGGTAAGTTTTCGTCACCGGAGGGAGGGACGGGTCCACGCAGGCGCCATTTCCCGCCATTTTCTCATTATTGGGTTGCCACCCTTAAGAATTTGCCTTTGTTATCTATCTTTAGGGTTATTTTGTTTTATTTTACCTTTCGCATAATTTTAAAAACTTTCAAAGGATTTCAAACACTGAATATAAAATTTAGAGTTCGATTTCGATTTTCTATGTAAAAACATATACAAAAAAGTACCATAAATTCGTTGTGAAAGATTGGCGAAAAGTTTCTTGCCAGTTCTTGTTGCTCGCTCTACACCCTTAACTTGCGAACTGGTAGTAAATGTAAATTTAGAATTAATTTAAAAACTTTAAAAACTAAAAAAAACTCTGTTAGTACACTAATCACCTAATTTCCCTAAAAAATATCATTGAATGGTTCCCGACTTTGTGGACTACATGGACAGATGCGGTAAAATGATATGACGATACGTGAGGTCGTAAGTTTGCTTGCTATATTTACGCTAACGAAAGAGCAGTGGTATTATAATGAGTAAGAAAAAATATTAAGATCCTCATAAATACTAACGGCAGGCGAATTCATTTTACGAATAGGGTGTCCCAATTTTCGCGATAGCAACCTAGACGTCCCGTCTCCCAATCCAATGATCCCGTACTTTCAGTAGTAAACGTGCTACCGTCGCGAGATCACGGCTTTACCACGCTCCATACGTTATTAAAATCAAAATAAATTAAAAAATACGTGATTGTGGCCATGCTTGTGTTGTTTTGTGTGTGTATTCGAACATTAACACTGCAAAAACATGTGAGTATTTGATAGGTTAAAAAAAATAACACACATTTTAAAAGTATTTACATTGATTTCAGAATATATTAAAAATGAATTACATTCCTTTTTTATTGGGTATTTGTAATTTTAGTGTGGACTTTAAGTGTATATATGCTTTTATTTAAGAGTAAAATAAAATTTTGGTATGAAGGTCTCATAACCTCCAATCTGGCAGACACATTTTGTAAGTAAGTTATGCGATTAGAAAAAAATTCAATAACGATTCTTGTTGAAATAATGTGTAAAGACTTCTATATGTACTTAATAATTTTGTTGAAGAATGGGCAGTTAAATATTTAACAACATAATTATAAAAACCATATCTTTAATGAGTTTTACTTATGTAGTTTTAAAAGTGTGTAATGGTATTTTTTTTTTGTTCGATTTTTTGACTGTTCTTTTATTTACGATTTCAATATTATAATACGCAAAATAAACACACATACATATTTTTAAGTCGAATGTAGTAGTCTAAGTAAGAAGTAGACATGGGGAGAATTTGGCTGTGCCAAAAATAAATTTAGAACTGTTTCGGAAAAACACCTTTTGTATGGCAATTAAAGTTTACAATAAATTACTGAAAGAATTAAAAGATCTTCCGACTAGAGTCTTTAAAAAGCGACTTAGTGCATTACTTTTGGAAAAAATGTACTATTCAATAAAGGATTATTTGTGTGAGACATTGTAATTGATACAAATTTAATAAAGTATGATATATACGATACAGATAATGAAAGAATTGACTCTGACTATTAATGTAAAATGTAAATTAAGATTATTTTTCGCGCTACTGTGTATTGCCATACATATACATATACAATATGCGAACGACTTACTTACCACCTTAACATTTTATACCATATTACCAAAGCGATACAAAAAATGTCTCACTATAAGTTATCAGGTTGAAAATCTTAATAAAACCACTATGAGTGACATTCCTTTTCGTATGGAAATTAACGCATGAAAGTACGTTGTGTATTCCCAATCCATAAATATTTAATCGTTAATAAAATCAAAAACAAATGCTTAAGTGGATTAAAACCTTAAATGACTTCTATACGAAATCGACTTTTAATATATATATATATATACAATGTATATATATATATTATATACTGATGTTTAATTTTACAGAATAAAATAAGCGATGCAAAACACAATTTCGTTTGAGCGGAAATGAACTTCTAATGTTGACAGTTGTTTATAGCTAAATATTTCGGTTACAGCCTTTACAATTTCGCTATTTAAATCTGATCATATATCTTTAAACGAGCAATTCTGGTATATATAATTGGGATCGGAATCGGCTCCAAGGATTTTCATGAAATTTAGTATACGGGTGGTTTCGGGGGTGATAAATCGATCTAGCTAGGAATCATTTCTAGAAAATATCATTTTATTATGTCGGTAACATCGAAAAATATTATTCATATTTCATAATTTTATTATGTAGTATGTAATTCGTACTTAAATATAATTTGCAAAAAAAAAAACTATTTATAAAAAAAAATTACCGAGGAAACCGGTACTGTACATCCAGGTACATCTTCATCCAGGTACTGTACTTTTTAGAAATAGTTGTTGTTGCTATATATACAGTATTTACAATTTTCTTAACCTACATAGTAATGATAGAAAAAAAAAACAAATTTGGTCCCTGTGGCAGTGTACGATTAACGCCGGCAGTATTTCCTCGCGTGTTGCGATACTTATTCGTTGAGCAAGGAAAGCAAGAGGTCTGTCATCACTATCTATAATTAAATCCTGTGCAGAAACTCTCTCCAAAAGGGATAAAATCGAAGTTCAAAGGAAGACACTTATATTTGACTCGTTAATTATTTTCCGCCAGTTCTGCGGATGCCTGAACTTTTTTGCTTGACCGAGGACGTGAGACGGGGCAAACGTGTCCACACAGGTACCAAATCCATACCAAAGGCCGTCCCATCTTCCAAGGGATAAACGAAAATTAAATTAAAAATAAATAAAATCTTCTTAATTCTAAATTTATATCTCTTAGCTATGTTTAAAATGCTAACAACCTGGTACGAGGGAACATACTACCAATACAATTGGGTTAAATGGTTTAAAGTGACTCTTACTGTCAGTCTGAATAGCCGATCTGAGAGTAATAATTTCCGATAATCATAATATCGTTACGTTTAATATACACATAAAAACCTTCAGCCTTCTTTCTGCAAGTAGAATAATATTACTCACCCAGGGCTAGTAATAATATTACTAGCTAGTAATAATATTACTAGCCCTGGGTTCTAGCGTCGTATAAGTGGATAGAAATTTTAATTTGGTAATACCCAATTGTATAGTCAACATTCGGTTAGTCTAGTGCAGTCACATAATTCTGCTTGTTTTATTAATAATATTGGTTTATGCTATATGATTATATATATAACTTTTGAATCTTAAATGTAGCGCCTATCGAAATTCGTATTAGTAATTCAGACACCGATACTTTTTTATTTTATCCTCATAAGACACATATATTAAAAAAATAGTACTCAACTAAAGAAAGACAGTATGCTTATACAGTAGATGTAATAATCTGAGAATAACTGTATTATACTATTTATATTATCAATAAATTTTTATGTTTTTACTTTAACATAAAAATTGATTGATATTTTTAATTAAGAGCTAATGGAATAATTTCATCATGCAAGTCCATTAAATTTTAATGATAGCGACGAAACATTCATTAGAATTAAATCCATTACCGGATAGCAAATTATACTTGACCTTTCGTGAGCTATCTTTAACTAAATTGATTTTAATATAGTAGCTGACGGCAGCAGTAAATCAATGTATTGTTACAGATGTGATTATTTTAAGTCAAATATCGCCTGGCTTAATCGGTCAAGCCAATAGATCAGTGATTCCCAAAGTGGTCTATATCGACCCCTAGTGGTCTATGATAACCTGCAAGGGGTCTACGTAAGCGAAAAAAAAATTGGGGACTCCCAATTTTTGAATGAAATGAAAATGGGGGTCCACGATAGTGGATCTCAACACATACACTGATAGTACCTATTTACTTACATCATACTATCTTATAATATCAAAACATATACATTATTTGTAAAAGTACCTATAAAGTAAAAAAATATTATTTTTATAAAATTGTGTAAGTTGTAGGATATTGGTATTCGCTTTGTGGTCGCAATACATTTTGAACTTGTAAAAACAAAAAATAAATTCAATTAATAAATGTATAAATTAACATGTGTTTTTACTTTAAGCTTTTACAACACTAAACTTCACTACAGTTAGAAATTTACAGGAAATCAATATCAGGTGAGTAGGGGTCACTGTCTACCTAACACGGCAAGGGTTCTACGATACAAAAAAGTTTGGGGAACTCTGCAATAGATGAATACTGGTTACGAATCAAGGAAAGAATTGTCACTCCTAAATAGACGCAAATATGCGTCTTTCCACTAATAAAAACAATATTATTATTTTTGTTTCAGTACGACTCCAAGGTTTTTTTATTACTACATATTTTAGTAAATAAGTGGTAATATTAATAATTTCATTATTGTACAACTATTAATGCAATTGCAATCTTACGTAGGAGAAACGAAGTTGATTCTACCAGTTACATAATTACTAAGAATTTAATTAATATGTCGTGTTTTGTGCTGATCAAAAGGGCAGAAGGAATATACGTTTCTTTACAATCCGGAATCAAACACAGGACCTCTTTAATATAATGCTGTGTAGAAATTTTATTTATTCCGAGTTACGTTCGCTGTTGTGAATTGTGATATTGTTGATTGAGCTATTACACTCGGTATGTTTGCAAGACCAAATTGCATGTGAAAGCATGATTGTACTAATTCCTACAAGCTCTTAGTATTAATAATATCCCGTCGGCGTTGACACGGAATATACATATGCAAATTCTGTGTACATCTCGGGTGTTCAAAAAAGACGTTTTGCAAATTGTAAGCTTTGCACTCTAGAAAAGTAAATAAATGGTTTTGCAATCCAAAGGTTTTGCCTAAACAAAAATGAAGTGATTGCAAGGGCCAGTAGGTGTTTATAATACTTTTTATTTCTGTTTTTTATTATTAGAGCAGTGTTGGCCTAGTGGCTTCAGCGTGTGACTCTCATACTTGAAGTCGTTGGTTCGATCCCCGGCTGTGCACAAATGGACTTTTTTTCTATGTGCGCATTTAACATTTGCTTGAACGGTGAAGGGAAACATCGTGAGGAAACCGATATGTCTTAGACCCAAAACGTCGACGGCGTGTGTCAGGCACTGAAGGCTGATGGCCCCTACTTGCCTATTACATTTAAAAATGATCATGAAACAGATTCAGAAATTTGAGGCCAAGACCTAAAGAGGTTGTAGCGCCACTGATTCATTTTTTATTATTTCTTTATTTTCATTTGTATCACCACGCCTTTTTACCGTAGGAAGAGATCACGGATCTCCACGTGCTACGATGATGACATAGCTCCCTCGCTTTATCCACCCTCATGACATTCACCATGCATACTCGACGGTTATAGGTACTTCTAATTTGTCTAGACTTTCTAGATTTGATCCAGATTTGTAGGAAAAGGCCTATCCAACCCGATTCCACCATCCACGGTTGCCCTGTACACAACTCCTCATTCATCAGTTCTACATGGCAAAACCAACTAAGCATTCACTTTCGTATCCTTGTCATTACGTCCGCTATTAACCCACACTGCCTGTATATAATATGCCGCTGTTAAATAAACATTACAATGTATTTTATACAATTATAAATGGTCGAAAAATTTAAAGAAACTATTTGCAGATTATTTATAATTGACTATGGAAGCAATACAATTGTTATTTTAATTCTGTTAAGTAAGACTTTACTACAAAAATTAAAAGTAATAATTCATAATTTCAAAAAACGGTCGAAACGCTCATCTAGGTAAGATGGCGTCGCACCAGTTCATGGCTTTGTCAACGTCAATTTAACTAATTGTGTCGTATGGCCGACATATGAATATCTATATTATTAATTTCGTCTTTTTTTTATGTATTAACTTAATAATGTAGAAGTTATTTACTCTTTTATGATTTCTAAAGGTACTATGTTTTATAAGCCTTACTCACAATATCATTTTATTGTTATATTGTCTTATAGTCATCTGTTAAATAAGTTATTTATCGTCAGAAACCGACCGATATCGAAAACCAACTGTCAGACTGTGTTTTAAAATATCGCGAGATAAATTATAATATAACGGCATTCATATGTATATAAGATTAAAAGTGACATTAACATATACATCGCGTATGAGGTTTAACACAAACTATTATAAATCTTTTTCAAAAAATAAACAAATGAGTGTATCACCTAGTTCAAGTTAGTAATTTTTTTAATGATTTCTATGCTAACTCTACGCTTACAAAAACTTATCTTAACGATGTCTTATTCAATATTCCTAGAAAATTTGATATGGATAGTGTATATTGTATTAAAAGGATATTAAAAGGAGTTTAGATTACGTAGGTTTACATTTAAGCTTGTATAGCTTTTTCCGAAGCATATACAAGCGAACGATTAATAATTTAAAGCAATTTAGTAATAAACATTGCCTGGTTTAAATGCTTACAAAATGCTGTTCCTCAATAAGCCTCAATTCAATACTATCATTTAGAAACGTGTGTAATACAGCCATGTAGTGAAGTGTACACAAGTGCAAATTGGACAGGCACCGTCTGGTTCCCAGAACTATTCATTCGTCAGTATCTCTAGATAAAGGAATTCCAGAGACTAGTTCTCTCTCTCAGGTATTTGTTATATAATTATATAGGATTGCATTTGTTATATATTGTAGCAAGAATGTTTAATAGCGAAAGGTAAGATGTTAGATCCTTCACTGTCAGCATCTATTCTGATTTTATTATACCTTTTCTTATTTATAAGTTTATATTTTTGATTTTTGATTTTATTTTTAAACTTTTTATTCCATAAATTTTAACCCGAAATAAAGTTGATTAAGGTCCTTTAAGAAAAGAGCGTACATATTCTTAAAAGGCCGGCAACGCACTCGAGAGCCCTCTGGCATTAAAAGTGTCCATGGGTGGCGGTATCACTTAACATCAGGTGAGCCTCTTTCTAGGTTTCTTAAAGCTATGTCTTAGAAATCTCAATATAAATTTTGTCGTTGCTTTGCCATCGCTAACAGTGTCTATATAAAATAAATTCCAATTTAAATTCTGTTATAGCACTTGTCTTTGGTGGTGATGGATTCCTGTTTCCTTCGAGCGCACTTGATCCCGATCATTCTATTCTATAGGAAATGAAGAATATGTAAAAATGCAATTGTGGGATAAATTAAAAAAAAACAACTACGAAATCGGTACGCAGCTTGCTCGCTTAAACTCATTCCATAGATAACTAATTCCAAGCACTATCACGTCAAACGCCAGCCACCTGTACATGTCAAAAGCAAACTGTCAATCCTCACCCCTTTTCACTGTCAGCAATCACAACTAACATACAAATAATTACCAGTCTAAACTGAAACGATTAACTATCCCTCCGATATGGATATAAATAGAAATGTTTCGACATCTGTACCACATTAATTAACTGTTCTTATAAACTTGCTAATTGCTTAATTATATTATAGCATGTAAAGTAAAAATCAGACTAAAAAGTAAATCCTGGTAATGTTCTGCCTATATACATTTCCTCCTTTATTCATATTTCGTGCCTAAATAAGATAAATCTGACCTTGTAAATATAATGAGTGGTATACGACCGGCGGATAAGACGGTTTCGCGATAGCAATAAATAATTACCGCGTCACGGCAAACTTACCTATACGTGCGTAATTTACGAACGTGTGAATACTCTTATCTGTGTAATGAAACGTGAGCTTGCTACCACAGAGTAAGAAAACTTCATGGTGTGAACTATGGTAATGTTATAAAGGATTACTCGAGCGATAATATTGCTATTTGCGCCCTCGCTCGTGCGCTAAGGAAACATCGTGAGGAAACCGACATGTCTCAAATCCAAAAATTGACGACATATGTCAGGCAGAAAGCTGATAACCTACTTGTCTTTGAACTGAGAATGATCAAATATATAAATAAATAAATAAAATAAAAATAAAAAAATAAAAAAGCCTTTTATTTCCTACAAATATAACTTTTTACATTGACCCATCTCCTAACGCTTACTTAACTAATTAAAATTAATACCTTCTTATTTTCTATATTATTTACCTATAACTATTTTATTTACTGTTATTAATATACTACTTATATAATATTTGCTACTATATATATCATATTTATTACTAGATATTATTTACTATTACATTATTTTATTGTATTATTAGCTAGCTTGGTTAGATTTTAGATACTTAAATAATTTGTAGGAACCCCATTATTGGGTGAAGGCCTCCTCCAAAGATGCCCATTTGTCTCTGTCCTGTGCAGTCTGTTTCCAGTTTGGGCTGGCTACTTTTTTGATCTCGTCATCCCAACGAGTATGTGGTCTTCCTCGATTTCTTTTACCTTGAGGTCCATTCCAAAAGGTCACTTCTGTGGTCCATCTTCGGTCTGTAAGCCTCGCGACATGGCCAGCCCATCTCCATTTAAGTTTTTGTGCGTATTTCAGTGCATCTGTTGCTTTGGTTTTTGATCTTATTATTGTGTGTCGTATTTTGTCTGATTTCTTTAGTTTCAGCATGCTGCGTTCCAGTCCTCTTTGACAGGTGGTGATAAGATTTTTTACTTTTGAAGTGAATTTCCAGGTCTGGCAACCATAAGTCAAACTTGGAAGAAGGTTAGAATTCATAATTTTTTTTTTTATGGTAATAGGCAGGCCACTTTTAAAGATTTCCTTCAAACTCCAATATTTATTCCAAGTTTGTTGTATTCTTCTTTTCACTTCTAGTTCGTTATTTTTCGGATCAAAACTAATTTGCTTACCTAGATAGATGTATGAATCTGTATATTCGAGTGGCACATTATCTATTGTTAATATTCTTCTCCGCCGATTTGTCATTGCCATAGTCTTAGCGAGATTCATTTTCAGACCCACCTTGATACTAGCCGAATGTAAAGTTTCCATCATTTGTTGTAACTGGGTGCTGGATTCTGATAACAGCACTAGGTCATCTGCGAATCTTAAGTGACTTATGTATTTGTCTTTTATATATAGGCCTGACTTACTCCAATCTATCTTCCTGAAGATAGCCTCCAGAATTGCTATGAATATGCTCTTTCTATAGTAAAACTTGGGCCTAGAGTTTCTAGCTTAATTTTGCCCGTGTTGTTTTTGTATACGCTCTTTATGACTTGTATGTATACGTCTTCAACTCCCTGCTGTTTTAGGCTTTCCCATATACTTACATGTGTTACTGTATCGAATGCTTTTTGATAGTCAATAAACGCTATGTATAGCGGTCTTTGTTGTTCTTGGTACTTTTCAATGATTTGTTCAAGTGTGTGTATATGGTCCACAGTTGAGAAACCTTTCCTGAAGCCTGCTTGCTCTATTGGTTGTTTTAATTCCAATGTGCTGCTGATTCTTTTATTTATAATGGCTGAGAAGAGTTTGTAGAGGCTCGGGAGTAAGCTTATTGGTCTGTAGTTGCCAATATCTTTCGGATCACCCTTTTTATATATGAGTATGATGTCCGATTCAGACCATTGTATGGGCGTTTTAGTCTTTTGCAGTATTAAGTTGAATAGTTCCGCTATTGGTCCAGCTAATGTTTTGTGTGCTAGTCTTAATACTTCATTTGTTATGTTGTCCGATCCAGGGCTTTTTCCCAGTTTTAAACTATTTATTGTTTCTTGGACTTCCATTTCGTCCACTGGTTTTATACTTATTTCATCGTTATTTTCGTTGGTGCTTGAGATGTTATTATTTTGGATGTTATCACTGTATAACTTTCTATAGAAATCTGTCGCCGCATTGATAATGGCAGTGCGCTTGCACAAAGTTCTGTTGTCTTTACTTAATCCTCCTATCCAGGTTTTGTTCGTTCTAACTTCCTTAAAGGCCTTCTTTGTGCTTCCTGTGTGTTGTAGATGTCTTTCTATAGTATTTTCTCTGTATTTAGCGTAATCTCTTTTTATGTATTTATTTGTCACTTTGTAGAGGGCGGAAAGCTCATTTCTCATTGATCTCGATTTATTATTTCTCGAGAATATATAAATATAATAATAATATTATAATAATTCGATACTGGGAACAGTTTAACAATTATTGAATACTTTAATAATTAAATTAATTATTGTATAGTCAACAAGAATAATTGTATCTTTGAAAATTGATAAGATCTTTTGGCAAATGTTAACTATAATTTGTATTACGTTCAGGTTCATTACGGGACATTGGCAATTATGCGTTGTCTGAATCGGTAATTATTTAGATATGTCTTTGACTTATAATTCAAATAAAATTATTTTTACAAAACATATTTTTGTCTTCTCCTATATTTCTAATAGAATCTGTAGAATGTACTGTTATTGGCCAATAACAAAGTATTTGTTAGAACCTTTGATATTTGGTTTCAAACTTTTAGCAAATTCGTGTAACTATAAACTGTTGATTGCAGTTTTGTAAGTTTTACTACTGCGTAAAAAAATTTAAACGTAAGATGTTCCTCAAATTTTAACGATACTTAACGTTTTTATTTTGTAATTTATGTTCAGTTAATTAACAATTACAATAACGAAGTTATGACTAAGTTAATTACTATAGAGCAATGTTGGCCTAGTGGCTTCAGCGTGTGACTCTCGACCTGAGATCGTAGATTCGATTCCCGGCTGTGCACCAATGGACTTTCTTTCTATGTGCGCATTTAACATTTGCTCGTACGGTGAAGGAAAACATCGTGAGGAAACCGACATGTCTTAGACCCAAAAAGTCGACGACATGTGGCAGGCTTACTTGCCTATTAGATTTAAAAATGATCATGAAACAGATTCCAAAATCTGAGGCCAAGTCCTAAAGAGGTTGTATCGCCACTGATTTTTTTAAATTACTACAGAAAAGTATGAAAATTAGTAATAAAAATGCGTAACAATATTGGTAAAATTGTATTTGTCTTTCTTAGTTTAATATAACTATAAATCTAACCCGTATGTTGCTCTTCTAGAAAAATATATATCTATTATCATTCTAGTACGTGTAACTAAAGTCTCTTAGGTCGTATTACTAACAAAATGAGGTCTATAAAGTCATACAAAGTAAGGGTATAATAAGCCTTTAGTATGAGATCAAAGATGAGGTACCTAAACAAATAAACTTATATGACTATGAAGTAACTTGAGATAAATTATCAAAATTTAACCATTTTTTGTTTAAGAACCTTACAAAGTTCGACCCTTGTAACACTCAACTTGTTAAACTTTTGGGATATGTGGAGAATGCTAGTGCAGCACCCAGATATCGATATTTTAGATCAAACAAGAGAAATTATTCCAAGCGATTTAAGTTCAAAGAGGCGAGGTTAAAAGTTTACAACTCACAAAGTTTTTTGCAGAATTGAAAAATTCACGATGTTCGTCTTAGAATTTTAATGATTTACTTCATTTCAGAGATAAAGACTTCGGACTTTGTTCTATATTTTATTCCTTTCAACTTTCGTTTTTACGTTTAAAAGAATTTTGTTAAAAAATAATTTCCAATTTGGGTTGATGGACATAAATATGCATATAACAATTAAATATTTATCTAACGTACATAATATCATACTTAAATATGTCTAACGTTGTGTTTATCTTTCTTACTTTAGCATATATTTACACTTTCATTATATATTATAAAAAAATATGTTTATGGCATGAAACTTTGTTTTGCATAGTCAATAAAAAGGTGAGCAGTGCCCGGTAGTATCTTCAGCGTGCAACTCTCATCACTAAGGCCGTAGGTTCGATTTCCAGCTCAACACAAATGCAGTTTTTTTCTATGTGCACATTTAATATTCGGTTGAACAATAATGGAAAAATCGTGAGGAAATCGGTTTGCCTTAAACTAAAAAGTCATGCGTCAGGCACAGAAGAGTGATTCCCTACTAGATTAACAAATCAAACAGATAGAGACATCTGAGGCCCAGGTAGGTTGTAGCACCACTGAAAAAAGGAAAATACAAAGCCTCAATTACGATAAAACTGAGGAACTACTTTTAGAAAAAAATAAAATATATGCAACATGATTAATTTATAAAAATTGAAAGGCATTTATATAATAGTTTTCTTTTGAGTAATAAAGTATTTACCACACTCTCCCACACACATACATTCACCCTCTCACCTTACTCACAGGGAGAACACTTGAACACTTCACACCATAATAGAATTACTTGTTAAATTGATTGTAAATTATAACATCGCCAATGAGTGAGTGATATACTTGATGCTAGAGTTTTTGTCTAATATATTTATGGGGTTAGCTGCTGTATGCTGAAATACAGGTTCACACCTAGTACAGCGTCAGATAAACCCGTCTAATTTTGTTTATATAACTAAGCGCAATTAGATATAAGTTTTTTCCTGTGAAACAAACTTGAAATAAATTATTATTATTATTATGTAATCTGAGAAGGTTGTGTTTATCGATGTCAATTGAACATCACTAAACACCGGTACCCGTACCTAGTACTTAGTCCCAATTACCTGTAATAACTTTGATGTTTCAACTTGGGTAATATACCTAATCTAATGTGCTATAATTTACCCAGGTTTAATATCCTCACATAATATTAATTTGGACAAAACATTTTATGGTTATGTTTCTTTATGTTTGTTCTGTATCTTTGTTTTTATAGCGAATCCTAAGTGAGATTTATTCCTTCTTTTTTACACTAGTACTTAGTATAATTTTACAGGGTTATAGCTCGCAATTGGAGTTATACGAGGCTTTTTAAGTATTCTATATAATTTATAACGCTTAGATTATTACGATTTAGAATCATTACATATAAATATAAAAAAGCAATATAAAAAAGCCCTGTTACAATTACATCTTGGTGATGTGGTTGAAAATTGGAAGAAAGGTAGCTTAGAACCTGGAATCGTAATATACTACTGTTTCTGTGGGACGTGACGTGGTATTTCAAAACGCAACAAACAAAAAATATAAAAGTTGTAGCCTGATAATAAAACAAAAAATTTCATTTATCACAAGGTGCTTCACTGAAGAGTGTATCACATACACCAATTTAACTAGCTAATACAGGATCATTAAAATGGTTACAATTTATAATTTTATATAATAATAAATTAAATAATAAAATACAAAATCTGCTCATTTACTGTGTCCAAGGTGGAACGAAGTCGCCGGGTCAGCTAGTTTTATAAAAAGTGTAATTACAAAGGAGATTATACGAGTATTTCTACGAGACGGACGCTCTTCAGCATTTAAATATCATATCAACATTTGTTTACTCATATTAGTGACTACGTCCAGTTATGGATGACTTCCAGTTCCCAGACAAAGTAGCAAGAAACTCTCTTACTCTTTTTAATCGCCAAGTTTTTGTCTTCTCAATACAAAATGTGTATCAAGAAAGTAACGAACGCTTAGCATCAAAAGGCAAAATAGCATCACACACCTTATAGTAAAAACAAAACACTATCATTTTTATACTAATCACATAATTTATTAGCATATATAATTCGAATTAAACAACATATATACCATAATAATTGTAGCTTATATTTTCAAGATCGATGTGAAGTGAAGTGATTAGTAACGATAGCAGCGGTATCTCATGCACTTAGACTAATCCAGATTTATTCACCCTGGACCGCGGTCATCCATTTTAGGCTGCTCCCTAAGGGATGAGCACCACACTCAAGCTATGACCGAGATACAAGTAAATCATAGGATTATAATATTTACATTCAAATATCACACACATGCACTTGAAACAGTGGTACATGACATCAGTATGCAACGTCAAATTTTAATCAAAATATAAATTGTTCTGAATGGATATCTTTAAGTTATAACACAAAAACGAGTTGTTTTTACTTTTAATATCCATTATGTAACGAGCCAGTGTGCTGTCT
The DNA here is from genome assembly GCA_028984075.1 of Pieris mannii. Lineage (NCBI taxonomy): Eukaryota > Metazoa > Arthropoda > Insecta > Lepidoptera > Pieridae > Pieris > Pieris mannii. Next base: position 8,132,608 of record CM054777.1, read on the forward strand.
GGAGTTTGAATTTAGATTTGGTTAATTCAAATTATCAATAGCTTATCTCGTAATACACGACGATCTTTATGACCACTGACCCGGTCACTCAGGTCATTATTTTGTGTCTTTATATTTAAGCCCGGTCCGTCCCGGATAAACCAATCCGTTTTTTTTTCTATAATTCGAAACATTGATCTTTTGACGGATCCCTAGATTAAAAATAATGATATACGATCAAACATATTAATAAGCTATATATATTCTAGAACTATACTATTTTACATATACCTGATGACCCAGACAGTTTCTTCGACACATCATTTAAAATTAACAAAACAAGTTAAGCGTGAGCAAAACTCCAAACTTATTTATTAAATGGCCCCAAAGTTTTCACTTTGAAAAAGTTTCACAAAAACGGGCACAAACAAAGTTGGCGTATATGAAACATTCCTACTTTAACGGTTTTAAACAGAGCGGCTGTTTACATTTTTTTGTTCTTGTTTATTCCGTTTCAAATTGTGAACTGTGCGCGCTGAAAGAATTTGCTTTTATATTAATGTTCACTGTTTTATACGTACTGAGAAATGCCGAGGAATTTTTCATGCAATCAACTTATTCGCGGCTATTGTCTTGCTTTTGCAAGCAAAAAAGGATCAAGATCCTTTTGTAATGGCATTTCAAACGCAAATACACTTCGATTATATATGGAATTAAAAATTATAATTTTAAGTAATATAATTTTAGAATACAAAATTGATTTGTCTGATCTACTTTTTTGATCTTTTTTTACTTGGTACCCGTAGGCCGAGTCTCTCCCTTATATCCAGATTATGAACCCGACCCATAAGTGTCCTCAATGAATACACTGATACAGCTAGCTCTCTTCTGAGGCATAGCTGGTCGTAACCCACCATACCCAGAACAAACAGGGTCGGGTACATAAGCGGATACAAGGGATACACTCCATACAGTCTCTTGTAGAGGTAGCGAGTGAATTTATTTTGTACTCGCTCTAACATGCGACGGTATTTAGCCTCATATGGAGCCCACACCATTGCGTTGCACTACAAGTGACTTCTCACTAGCGCATTGTATAACATTTTAATCGAACTGATGTTCTCGAAGCCAGAAGCTATTCGTAATACAAACCCCAGATTTCTGTAGCCCTTTTTGCATATTCTATCTACATGGTGCGCAAAAACAAGATTCGTATCAAAATACACTCCCAGTTTTATCTTATAAAAATATCGTACTATCTTATAAAAATAGTACCAATATTATATTTTTCAGGCAAAATCGATGTTTTACAAACTCTACTTGACAGAAGGAGGCTTATTTTAAAATAAAAGGGAGTTTCAGACTATAAGTGTAAGTAAGTAATAAAGTGTATTTCTTTTAACGCGAAGTATTAAAGGCTTAGTGTTATATTGAGAGATTGTACTATTTTGGATATATTTACTGTATTTCCACTATTATTTCATGTGCTTTACGGTTCCTTCGACTAAAGATGTCATATGAATGATTGCACCAATTGTAGGCAGCTTAGCTCCAAATATATTTCCTAAAGCTCCTACCTAGTGACTTGTATTTCAAGTACAATGCAAGATTACCAAAACATTTCTACGTATATTCACAAACTTGCCTTTTATATTATACCATAATGTTTAGACGAGTAAATCTATTAAAATATTCATTACTTACACCTTATATACGTATATGAGGATGCAAATCGTGTTTTTTTTAATATACTCGTATTTCAACTATCGGTTTCGATAAATCTTAAACTATATTACAACCCATTCCTGTGTTTCTATAAACAAGTCGCGAAGAATGCGGCAGAACAAACAATTATATAAATACTATGTATTAGAGACTTCCTCCACAGTTAAAAAAGAACTACATTAAAAATAACAAGAGTTTTAAAAAAAAGTTTACATTTATTTAGCTTATGAGGTGAACGCATCAAATCCGTGGGGCGCAGGGTTGATGTCAATCAGTACCCCGTCTCTTGGGAATTCAGCCATAAGTCGCTTTAGAACGCATCTCGGGAACAATCCGCGCATTGTACGTGCAAGAATTTTACAAAAATAGTGATTCGGCGACTGTAGTGCGTAGAAAATTCGGCAGTATTCGAGGTTTTCGCCACTTAAATTATGCGCCACGCATTCCTCTTATTCGAAAATGGTTCAGGAAGTTTGAAGAGACCGGTACCAATGATCTAAAGCTGCATCCCTAGACAATTCAATTGGTGCAAGAATTAAAGCCCCAAGATGCCAGTCGTAATCAGGTAACTGATCGCTTTTCAATGTTTACCAACATCTTGTTTTCGGATGAAGCTCATATTCATCATTATAGACTCCTAAATAAGCAGAATTGCCTACTGGCGGAGACTAGAGTGACTGTATGGGCTACGATGTCAGCGCGAGGAATTATCGGCCATTTTTTTTTTGAAGACGAAAGGTTGCACAGTCAATTCAGGGCGTTATGTGAAAATGTTAGACTACTTCTTGGTGTCTAAACCTTAGGACCAAAGAACATGGTCCTAGCATGTCGGCGCAACGTCACACACGTTTCTGCGACGAGTTCGTAAAATTTTCTCAGGCAAATTGATATCCAGGAGAGGTGATATAAATTGGCCTCCACGCAGTCCTGATTGACCCTCTGGAGTTTTTCTAATGGGGTTATGTTAAATCTAAAGTCTACGCATATATGCTGACTTCTCTGGCGCAATTGATAGAAAATATCCGTCACGAATAGCGGACATCACTGAGTCCACCCACTGAGCGGTCATAAGCATATTTATTGTTCGATTGATCGAGTGAGATGCCACGAAGACGAGGGTCTACATTTGGCGGTATTATTTTTAAGAAATATATTTCCAAAATATGTACTTTAAAACAACTATGTTCGTAGTATTTCAGATGATAATATAGAAGCCAATAGATCTGGGTAGGATTTGAATATTTCAGAACCATTATTATTTCAGGTTTCCCTTCACCTTTTGTTTTAAAAAAATTGTGATAGGAGGAGGGTAGGGACAAAAAGACAGACACAGTCGGTGATTGCCGTGGATTAGACGTGTATGAGACATATCAAATATTAATATCTTGTGTGATAGAACATTTTAGATCTTCGGTTATAACGTTATGTTTCTTTAATTATTATTTTATGGCTAAGTTTTATTTTGTTGTGAAACTATATGAAATGTTTTTTTTTTGTTTTTTAGCTTTGGGAAATGCCCTCAAATTTCATATTCAATTATTGAATAATTAACTAACTATACGTTTATGTGGTAAACATAGCCACATACAATAGGTTTGGTAGGATAAGCCAAAAATCCTCCTGGCGCCCACATTTTATTTATTTAGGTTAATTTTAGTTATATGATTAGTTTAATTTGTGTTAATCATTGATAGTATTTTGTTAGCTTGAGGTTTCTTTTCTAGATATCCTAATATGTGCCAATTTGTTTTATTTATCGTTAAAACTCATAACATGGCGCCCAACGTGGGGCCCATTAATGGAACTGATATAAATGTAGCCCATTGCGTGTTTGACGTTTTCACGAGTTCAATACAACTTTCTAATTTCAAACTAGCCAGCCAAGATTACTAGATAACAACAGTTGTTGTAACAACAGTGTTCCAGAAAGAAACAAAACAGAACATTTTAAGGGCAGTAGGCTAGAAAGAAGCAATAAATCAAAGTCTTGTCGTAGAGGGCGATCGTTTTTTTTAATTATAAAACTGTGGGGAAAGTTTTAATAATGTCCCCAACGAAGACTAAAACTTCTACGTACCGACTGTACTTTTCTAATTAAAATTGTTTCATAGCACTGAAAATAATTAAAAATATCACTGAACGAGAATATTTTTATGAGTCTTATGAGTATTTAGTGCTTTATTAAAATAAAGTTTTTTTTATCACACAACACAACTAATTTAAGCTTAGTTAAATAAATTAAATCACAATTAGTCAAATGTATTAAATAATTTTGTTTGTTTGTTCCCTTTTATAAAAATTTTTATCGTTAAATATATCATGTATTCCATCTTTGGCTATATTCTCAGTGTATTTGTATGTAATTATGTATAATTTATGTTAGCTGTAGGAGTACTAAAGAAATAAATAAATATATTTAAACCTCGTAAAAGCAGTGCCAATTGTAAGAAAGTTTGAAGATTACTTACTGTATAGAAATTGTTGCTTATGAGTTAAACTAATGAACTCGGAAAACTTAAATAGCAGTGATGTTCTAGTGAATTCAGCCTGCGACTCTCATCTCTAAGGTCGTGCTTGCTCATGATTTTAAACATCGTGAGCAAACGGGCAAACTTAAACGTAAAAAGTTGATGGCGTATACCGGTCATTGAAGGTTGATTGCCTACTTGCTTATTAGAAATATATTTATTTTGTTAAGTATTGAGCTATTTTAATAACACAATACATAAAAATTACAAGGGAAGCAACGGGCGGCCTTATCGCTGACAAACGATCTCTTCCAGTTGCTAGTTGCCTAGCTAATATAATCAATAACCACGAAATAGATACAGAAATATGAAGCGCAGACCTTAAGGGTTGTACCGCCACTGTAAGAAACTCTGAATAAGTAGGCTGCAACGTGACTAAATTCGCCACACCAATTAATTTTAAGAAACACGTAGTCTTAATATCCCTGAATAATTTTAAAAGCTCGACAAGATGGTGTCGTTCATGTGTTAATATAGGTATATCACCGTATCATATACTAGTTTATCGCTAACCTGAATGTTTTGTTTCTTTGTCTCTGTAAGCTAAATGTTATACTAAAATACCACAGTAAAAATACTTAGACATGAAGCGGGCGCCATGGCTATTTTCTCTTTGTAAAATAGTTGTGAATTATCTACATAGGCCACTCGAGCATCTCGTCAAATTTGAAGCACGCTCGTCTGTTTACAACAAAGCTCCCATTCAAATATAAAACAGAAATAGACCGCAACACTAAATGTTATTCGGGCTATTTTCAGTACTCGATGGCCTCAACTTTTTTAGCTCTGCAATTACGTAAATGGTATATAATGCATTACCATGGAAAATTTATTAAAAACGGATAACTACAATCGATTTTTATGCTTGGAAAAATGCAATTCAACTATTATAAAACTAATACAATTGAAAATGGTTTTATATTTCCTTGCAGTATCATGGTGCTATTACGGCAGTAATATCAGTTAGTATAGGAAATATTGTAATAAATAACTAACTATAATTTATAAATGATCCTTTAGTAAAAATACAAATGTAATTTTTTTATCATTTATTAAAATCGTATTTATATAATATATGCATTTCATAATTAACCAGTTGAACACAAAATAAGCAATAACTTCAATTTAAAATGACTATCAAGGCGCCAATGATCGATCTGTTAAAGGCATCCTTTCTTAGCATTAATCTTATTTTAATTTTCTCGTAATATTTAATCTGCCCAGAGTTTGCCCCTTTAACGTTGAAAGAAATACATAACTTTTAATACATCTCAGCTGATGTCGGTATTCTACATATGAAATTGAATAGAATTTAGTACTTTATAATTTATGACAGAAAAAAATAAAGTTCGTTTTTTAAAGTTTGTCTTTGGCTGTAATATACAAAAGCCAAAGCATGATAAATTAAAAATATGGCTATAGTTCGCTTAGATAGTTATAGTTTTATCTTACAAAGGTACTTTCATTACACTAATTAATTATTATGGAGGAGTTGTTTACTAATTGGAATTGCTTTAATCAGTTGATAGTCGGTTTAAATCTATTTGCCAACTTTAACTGGGAAGAGTAAAAAAGAAATAATTCTTACAGATACGGATTCAACAGTTAACGAAAACTAAAAATGTTATCTTATATATAAAATTCTCGTGTCGCGGTGTTTGTGGTTAAACTCCTCCGAAACGGCTTTTCCGATTCTCATGAAATTTTGTGTGCATATTGGGTAGGTCTGAGAATCGGATAACATCTATTTTTCATCCCCCTAAATGTTAAGGGTAATCCATCCCTATTTTTTTTTTTTTCAATTTTAGATTTTAAAAAATGTTTTAATTTTTTTATGATACAGCATTAGTAAATACATATAACCCTGAATTTTTAACCCTTTCCAATCAACCCCTTTTTTTTTATTTCATTATTAAAACTTATGTTGTGAACTCTGAAGTTTATACAGAGAAAAATTCACATGAACAACCTAAAAAGATTTCATTCCGGAAAACCGAACAGTCTCTGGGATAGCATAGCAATATGTTCCATGTTGGTATGTACTAAACAGGTAGGCTCAGTAAAATCTCATTAAGGAGAAACGAAGTTCGCGGGCGCAGCTAGTACATATTTCTATATTATTCACTACATTATATATTATTAGTTTTTAAAGAGCAACGTATTTTGTCATATTTAATATTAAAAATGATTTATTATTTGATAAGTTTTTTACTAAAAGATTATTTATCCATTATGTTTCTACTTAGTTTTACCTTATTATTACGTAGTATCTTACTCCTCCTATGATACTAAAAAAACATTCCCTAAGTGCTTCCTCTTTATACTGACGTTAAAAAAGGTTTTGACAGTTTTAAGGTAGTCATTAGTTAGTATTGTGACATAATTTTTATAATATAGCAATCCCAAAAAATGCTGATTCTACTATAAAAATAATACATATGAATCAAAGAGGTTTAAGTATAGTATGGACCGGATCCCACCCTGTTCAAATAAACTTGGAAGCCATTCTTTCTTAGAGTGAATTTCAATAGAAGTCAGTACAGTGTCGGCCGCGGTAATTAATAAGGAAGTTTGGACTAGTTTCAGCTTGGGAATTCTAGATATTTGCATTGGGATTTCAAGTGGTTAGTATTGTGAGAATTGTAAGAATACTTGGGGATATATTGTATGAGGCGTCTGATAATATTGGTTTAAAGAATTTCACGTACAATATTAATAAAACTAGGAGACTTTTACGGTTTCTGACGTGGTATAAAAAATCGAATACGTTATCTATGTTTATTATATATATTTGTAAATGTGTAATGTATTGCAGATAAAGTTTAAACAGATTATATTGTTTACCATGCAACTGACGTGACTTCAGGGTTAATCTGTGAGGATATTGTTTGTACCAAGGATTCTTGATTTAGAACATTTATTTTACTCTTTCCACGTATATCAATGCTTTAAGAAATAACTAAGACATATTAAGGTACGAGGACGATTCTTTAGTAACCCAGTCAGGTTAATGTTTAGTTTTCTAAGGAGAATATGTTGGCGGCGGGCTTATGCCCTTTATTTATTGGTTCTGTAACAAAAGCAACTTAATTAAATTAGAAACACTAACAAAAATATAAACGGCATACATTAATGTCTCATTTTCAAATAAAAGTATACCATCCATCCATCTGACTATTCATTGTTAAGACTAGTTTTTATTGTATAAATTCCTTTTTGCGTAACATGTTAATCATCTTCCACGCTGGTAATTGCGCATATTTTCTAGTAAAACATTTTTTCAACAGCTGTCAACTGTCATTTCGCCGCGGATACGGCGGGAGCAGAGAACCACTAAATGTCAGAGTTTATTTTTATTTCCATTATTTATGGATGCATTATGAAAGAGTTTTTATGGACTTTGATTAACTGGTTATTGCTCTATGCCTTTATGAAGTAAGCCTATTGACATTTAACTGAATAAGTTTTAAACTTGGAATTCGAATATTTGGAAGGCTAAGCGAAAGTAATCGATTTTAATATAATAAAATAAATTTATTGATTATTGATTTAGGTGAACTTTTCAAAAAACTTAACCTTTCTTATCATCATTTAAATGTTAAACATAAACATAAGATGAAAGTTGTAAATAAAGTCCTTTAATGCTTAAGTCATACTTATAGTAAGTTTTTCTTCCTTATATTAAAAAAAATCCTCATATATTGATTATGCCGTAAGTATATAAGAAATTGCCATTTTTAGTATATTTACGATTTATAATGTATGAACATTTATTAAATCAAGCACATAAAATGTGTAATATTCACAGGGATTTCGAAAATTCATCATCTTTTCAACGCACGACATATTTTTTTTGATTATTCCATTTATAAGAATAATATTGTGTTTGAGGAAATTCATTGCTCAAGAATTTTGGGGAAATCTCGCGGTAGCTTTGAAATTTGAGTTATCCTATAAAATATTTGTATTATCTGCTCAGCTCTCATATTTTATTTATTACGCCGAGTTTTTCTGTAACTTTAAGAGTGTATATAACTTTGTTTTAGTACTACTTTTTGTTGTTTGATTTCAATTTATCTTCCCAATAACTATCAGAGTGATAAAGCATATAATAGGCTACTCATATTATCCGTTGTTTTGAAACATCAGTAGTAGATAAATTATCTACAGTGAAAGTCAAACAGTGTTTAAGCTGTTATTTTAAAAACTTATAAAGTATTAATCATCTCCTAAAGCTATTAACCACGAATATCTGCGTAAATTATTTGTATGAAAAATATTAGTTTAGCTCGTAGACCGTTGAGTGCTTAAAGAGTTTTCATACAAAATTATCACATAGACTTTGCATTTGAATTAAAAATACGAAACCAACATAAAGCAATACTTGAAAGCATTGAATGAAACATTTAGTGTAAGTCTACAAATAAAGATTAGGGTGATACACCCAGAAGAATAATTAAAATATTATGAGGTATATTCCTAGTACATAGGTGAATGAAGAATGAGGAATGAATGAACGTTGATCGACCACAGGTCACGATTGACTGACTCGAGTTAATTGACTTTCGTTTCAACCGCGCTGTAATCTATTTTGTAATAATTTTGCTCAAATTTTGTTTGGATTAAGTTACATAATCGAACCCCAAAGTTTTTAGTTCTGTTTTTAAATTTAATTTTTTTTTAAACTTGGTTGGTAATTTTAAGATACTTGTTTCACAATTTTTTAATGCACCACTATGGGTGAGTAATTAAATAAAAGTCCTATATACTTGGTACATATATTTAAAAAAAAACTCTTGTGGCTTATAGATCCAACTAACTAATACTTTATAACAAAATAACTAAATTCTGATCAAAGTTAACAATATAGAGAGAATTATTTTACGATCTGCGAGGGAAACTGCCTGCAGAAATTAGCAATATTTTTATCTTGCATAAAGGTTGCCATATAAAGGGCTTATGTGAGTACGGTTAGCGACAAAAGAACGTAAGTGGTATTTGTTGTACCATTCCCCATTGTTGCCAGCTTTTTATTTAACGCATCGGGGTTTTTCTGCTGATTTTCCCCCTTTTATATTGCGAATGTTTTTAGATTATCGTGAAATGAGGCTTATGATGTGAAAAGGTATTATATTACTTGTTAAAGCTTCAAATGAAATATAAATAGACAAAATAATTGGTTAAGAAGTTCTGTGAAATTTATTGATTTACAGAGGTCTCATTGTATGACTGAGCTCTTGTATAATCAAATACATAGTTTTTCTAGAGATTAAAAACTGTGTAGTGAGTTTTTTGCCAGTTCTTCTCATCCTTTCTACTACTTTGGTTTAAGTACTGACAGTCAATTATGTAAATTTAACTGTTCATTATTTTAGTATATTTATATCAATTGGTAGCTTATTATATACATAAGTGTACGTGAGTTATAATAGAAGGCTTGGGTTAAAAATATATTTCAAAAAATAAAAGCGAAAAGTTCAGAAAGTTTTCTGCACTTTTCCTAGAACATTTCTAGTTCGAGAGCACAGATTATATTTGAAGGGTTGTGACGTCACCGATAAGGGCGGAACATTAATTCGTCTCCGAAATAAACGCCAGCCCATTACTCTTTCCCGCCATTTATCTGTGTCCGCTTTTGTCGTTCTGCTTGAAAAATGTCCACTTTAAAGTTCAAGTTTGTAATAAAACTATTTGAATTGTGACAGAAGGGTTAAGTTTTGATTGTTTTATGTTCGCGATTAGTCCGCAATACCATTTTGACATCTTTGATAACAATTTATTTTCAAGTATTGGGACTTGTGAGTTATTGTGATTGTGACTATATATACATCCTCTATACAAAAGACTCGCATTGTTAACTCATGAGGAAGATTCCATTTTTATGAATGCTCGCCCGCACCGTTTCTGGCAACGTGAAAGCATACATGCAAGGAGTTGGGATCGTTTAGATTTTCCAGCTTGAAGTCCTGACTTCAACCCAAATTGATCATGTCTGTTCAAAATGACAGTTCGTGTCGAAAAATTGTCATACAAATTTAGTTTAACGTACATCACTCAAGGCATTAGGCTTCAGGCAGCTAAAAAGTGTCATTACAGAAGAGTATGTAGAAATTTCTCACAACGTTATTAAAAACAAAGATGTGATTTTCTAACTTTATTTAATTAAAAAAAAGAAATTGTTGTTTTTATTACCGACCACTTATTATTGCTTTGGGTTTTAACAAGTAAATCGAAAACATTATAAAAATATTCCCGGAATTCACTTTACACGTATTAATGTACACGATTAGTTACAGACAACGTAAAACAATTATATTTTATTTAATAACTGAAATCGAACTTTGAACGTAAATTTTCTTAAGTGCCCATTAAGTATTTTGTTCAACAGTTTATGTATTGTATTAAGTATTAATAATATTACTTTTGAACTATAATGACACAACAGTGTTGTCAGCATACAACACTGTTGCGTCATTATATCATCATGACAAAAAGGTAATTTTGGCTTAGTTCTCTTTCCACACATTTTCTAAAAGCGCGGCGGTCAAACAGCTGTACTGAGCCGTACTAGTCGTTGATTACATTATCTCTAATGGTACAACGTAATGCATCATTTAAGTTAAGGTATAAGAGAGTGAAATATCTTTTTTTTTATCTCTCAGGATCTGATTTATGTTAGGAATTAAAAAAAACCTTAAAGATCTGTTTCGGAATCATTTCATACATCAACCCTCTGTGCCCGTAACGCGCAGTTGTTTTTTTGGCTCTTAGGTAAACGGGTTTCCAATGAAGGAGATGAGTGTAAAATCACATAGACCGTCCGTTGGTACACAGCCGGGGATCCAACCTACGACCTCAGAGATGAGGGTCAAATGCTCATGCTACTTTTAAAGATGGAATGGCTTACCATCCCTTCTTTTTGGCGGCTGGACCGCTGCTGGGGATGTGGGAACATGGGCACTTTTAAGGTGGCGAGGATTTAATGGGTGCGACGCGCATTAACGCGACGGGCCTGCGGTTTCTTTCGCCGTCGGGGATTGGCTTCGGGACAAAGCCCTGGTCCTCTCCGCATTTGATTTTCATGATCGTAAAGCAGAAATCGTAAATAAATTCTGGGCCAACGCTTTCGTGGTTTCAGAACAGCTTTTGTCTCGCTTCTTCTCTCATTGTTCACTTTTCGTCTCGTTTCAGAATCTCACCCTGAGAGGTTAATGCACAGGCGTTTGAAAGTTTATTTCAAAGAACTTAATTTACACCAATGTATGTAAAAAAAAAAAAATAAGTATTATTGTAAAATTTTAATTTAATTTTTTTAAACCCTAAATATGTTACGTTTAAGTTTAATAATAAAAAATAGTTCTTGCGGTATTTTAATATATCTATCTTCTTGACAATGCATATAAAGTATGTTAATCACTGATAATATCTTCAAAACTTTAAATATTAATAGCGAGTATTTACTGATATCAGTTAAATAGTTTTGAGTTTATCCATCTCAAACATTGAATGAGCAGTGTTAGCATAAGGGGAGGGATAATTCGAGACTCTATTACTGAGTATTACTCCCATATGTCAAAAACGTATTGGATTTCGACGTGTTTGTGTTTCGCCTCTGTCAAATTGCGTTTCATCTGAAATAGATGAGAATTTTAGTTATGACTATTTAATTTTTTTTAAAAGTAAATATTTAGCGATTCTTATCTGAGCTATACATTAATCAATTTGTTGTAATTAATAGGAAAACATCATAAAATCAGCAGGCCTTACTTTATGACGTACTCACGTACACACTTTCGATTACGTGTGTCAAGCACTGAGGGCAGACTACTGAAAATATTATGAATGAGACACAATAAAGTACCTTCCCCATGCCAAAGGTTACACAACTTAATATATATTTATTTTTCTTTTGTTATAATAGTGTACACATCTCAATACAATGTGAAGCACCCTGTTTAAGCATATGAATAGTAAATAGGCGTTACCTAGCCACACGCGCGTTACTTAAACACTGCTAAGTTGCCAGGAGTATACAGGCTGTGTCATAAAATAAAATTATTAAAAAAAGATAAACTGTGCTTTATGTTTCTGTTTATATGTATATTCCGTTATGGCTTTTGTGTGTAATGTAATTGTCTGGATATTGTTTAGTGATTAGCTGTAGGAATACTTAAATAAATAAAAAAATAAAAATTAAATACAGTCTTAATTCGTCAAACAATTTTTTGATTCATTTAAAAATGAGGGATCGTGTGATTTTTTGTTTTGTATGACAGAGATTTGTATGAATTCCCAAATTAATTATTTACGTATACAGTGTAAACTCTTTATAACGAAACTCTAGGGACTGAGCATTTTTTGTCGTTATAGAGAATTATCGTTATAAGGAGTGAACAATAAAAAACCAAATTAATAAGAATTTTTAATACAAGAATTTTTAATTGTATGTATGTCTTAGATAATAAATGCTTATACATATAAATTTTTGGTTTTTCCAAATGGTAGCAACAGTGGATTGACTTAGTTCAAAATGCCTTCCAATGTCACTTTTCTTTTCTCCCTTTTCAATCGCACGTATCACAAAAATTTTTTCGTCAACACTAATCGCTTTCCGTTTACTGGCCAGTTTCAAAGTAGGTTTACGACTGATAATACGATAGGTACCCAGTATGCTTGGTCGAAGACCAACACTTCCGAGAAAACAATGCGTCATACTGCACGTGTACAAGGCAATTAAGGATAACAAAAGCTAGACCGACCTCGGATGTTTCGGAGCTTCAAAGTCTTTTGTTACCTGATAACATAACATAAACAATAATACCGATAATAAATATTTACTGTCTACAAATATGAGCACATTTCTTCGTAATAGAGAATGGCGTATCGCTATAAAGAGTGTTTCAATATGTGAGTTTTAACGGAAACCAACCAATTTCTCTCACTCCAACGTTATAGGGAGTTTACCGTTATAAAGGATAACGTTATAAAGACGTTTACACTGTATTTCAATAAGTTTCTATATATCTGCAACCGCTATAGGCTACTTGTAGATGAGTAGGTGAGGTAAATAAGATAATTGAATGTTTAAATTATATTGAACTTTGAAAGGTCCAGAGGTCTCGGAAACCAGGTGGGGGTGAAGTGAAACCGGTTGTTGACTCTGTCACTGGCCGAAGCACACGGCATTAAAAACGTTTCATCTAAATTTAGATGAAATTCTAGCAAATGATGAGTTTTACCTATAGTTTCAAGTTGTTTACCTAATGCTCAAGTGTTATTGAGCGTAGAGTCACGATTCCCCTTAGCGATTTAGACAATTCACTCAGGCAACTCCCCCTATATAATATTTCTCATACAAACACAAGTGCTCGTATTTACCTCGCATACATTAGAATATATTATCAGAACAAACTTACACGTTAACTACTGTCACAAGTAAATACTAACTTAATTCTAGTGCCAAAGATCGGTAGGAGAGTGAATGTTTAAGCTTTAATAAATTGGAAAATGTAATTTAAAATGGTTTTTTACGTATGAATAAAGATTGTGATATTGCTTTAGGCTAATGAGCCTACGGTTCTGTCTAACGTCTGAACTGAATAATTACTATCCCAATAACGAAACCGTACGAAGACAATCCATTTTTTGCAACGGATAGAATTCAATCTCTTCGCTCTTAACACTCAAATTTGATAATCAATATAAACCAAATAAAGTAAATAAAACCGTACATATAATATTAAAATATACATGTCTATGTTTAAAACATATCTAATAGCATTTTAATTATATTATAAATTGGTGTAAGTTAAAATCTTAAGATAGGATTGTGGCAAAGTTGAACTGTCATTCTCAAAAAGGTCTATCCACATACACCGATCGGATTCTACCATGGACAGCTGAACCGTTAGATGGCTCTACAATCCGTCGATTGGTTACTGGCATTTGTCAATATTTGGATTAAAATGTCTATCTGAGATGGTCAAAAATGGACTCAGATAGGTGATTGGGCGTAAAGGCTACATTAGCATATGTAAGTCGTAACGTTTAGCCTAACCTTAGCCTTTGCCTTTTTAATATTATTAAAATTACTACCCACTCGCTGTTCAATATTATTTTTGTATTATATCATATCCTTTGGGTATTCCTATATAAATAAATTATCGCTCTTTTATCAATGTATCCATGTGACGAGCTGCCAACGCAAATAAAAAAACTTTATTCATTAAAAATTATGCTTCTGAAGCCAGAAGCATATATATTTTTACAGATATGTCGTCCGAAAACTACTACTTAGTGCTACGTGTATTATGACAATCTTAATTAAGGTGAATGTAATATCCCAATTCAATTTAGATCTTCTGATAGTACCTATATATCAATTGTCTGAATGATGGGCTGCTATAGATCTATATAATTATGTAATACGATTAGTTCATCAGACGTACATTAATTATAATAGTGTTAATTAATTTAATTTAGTACCTGCTAACGGCGAGTTGGTTGCTATGTAATTGAAAGCTGATATTATTAACTTTATACAAATGTTGAAAGTTTTATTTTGTTATACAAATTTCGTTGAATAAAAATAAAAAGTGAAGTACGCATTTTATAATACGAACACTAACCAGACAATTTTCCTATTCTAATAACTAATTTTTTGACTAATTTGTTTAGCTTCATTAGTCCACCATCGTTCCAAGGGTTACCGTAGATCTCTGCGTCAGCTTATATGACCTTTTGTCAGGCGTCACCCCCTATTCTTTACCAGACTATCGTTTGACTACGCTACGACTTAAATGAAACAATTATCGAGGCGCTATAGCCAATGGGGCTAGCCTTGACAACCAAGAACCAGCAGGTCCAACAAATCAAACTCGATGAAAATTATATTACTAATTAACGTATAATACTTTCTGCATAATCGGGGAAAGTACATAATAACTTCCCAATAAGGGACAATGATAAAGTTTAAACTCGAGCCATTCATGTAACATAAATCTGGCACACGACCAACTTTTGTGAATACACTGTTTTTGAAACTGCTAATTATAACGAGAACTGAAGGGCGTTTGTTATAAATTTTACTAACATTGTGAATACTAAGTCTTAATAGGGCATTATATTTTTATAATTTACTTCAAACGTTTAATATTTGGCTTGACAGACTATAGATATTTGTTATAGTTATGTTTAGGATATTTAACGTTAACGAAGAATAAAGGCCCATGATTTAATTAGATAAACATATACCGTGTTGCATGTCTGTTATACTTTTTTTTTTTATTATTATTTTACAAAATAATATATATTACAATATGTTTTTATTAATGTAACCATAGCAGTATTGTTTAGGAGCGCGACAACTGCATGTAAAAGTAGTTTTTTAGTTTAGAATTTATATTGTATGGTGTTAAGCTATCTGTTAAGTGTTTGGGTAGACTATATTTTATTAGCCGCGGTAGCAAATACCGCAACGTTCTCTCGCCATATACGTTGTACGCTCTTGATGTACAGAGCCGAACTTGCGTTACCGCTCGAGTCTGTACGTCATGCTCCACACGTTTTTTTATATCATCTCGAAAAAAGTGCTCGACTAGAAGACATTTTTTTATTTTTTCTGTTATTGGCAGTATTTTACAGTGTTTAAAAAGACCTCTTTCTTCATTTTTATATGAGTTGAGAACTTTTCTCGATACGACGTGTTTGAGGATTCGCATTTGGAGTTTGACTTGAAATGTCGTAGACCAATCATCATAGAACAAAACACGGCATCGTCTAAACTATTGTTTTATATTACTTCTGGAAGTGAATTGGTGGGAATAATCAAGTAGCAATAGGGTTTCTAGTACTGGAAATGTATTCAATAATACTATAATTCAAACATAAGTAATTGTGTAATTTGTCAAAATGGGGGTACAGACAGAAATGGCAGATTATTTGTAGATTTATCTATATCGTAAAAACCTTGATTAAATAATTTTTAAATATAAATATTAAGTTAAGTTAAGGCTTCACATGCAATTTGAAATGACATTATAATATTCTAAATAAATAAAATAAAAACGTGTTTATTCATTTCACAACAATTCATTATAATGTGTATTGTAGTAGTTCTTGTCTCATACAAACACCTAAAATTATTACGACGTCTAGCAATTTACTGAATGTGTTTGTATGTGTATGTTTGTAATGAATAAACACATTTTTATTTTATTTTATTTATTTACAATATTATAATGTCATTTCAAATTGCATTATGATAATGTTAAATAAAAGTGGTGCCTAGCATAGTAAAAAACGCAAATTATAAAATAAATCATGTGCTTTGACACAGTTTATATATACTTAAACCACTATGCTCAGAGTTAGAACGGTGAACCAAATTGTGGTCCAAGTGGAATTGAAGCTACCCTTTTTATCTTTAGTAAAACTAACGAAAAAACCCCACAAGGTCGACTAAGCCTTCAATTCGACGAAATAAAAAACTCGTTACCCAAAATTATTTTACGCATCGCTTGACGAAAACATTTCGATGAAAAATTGCCTCCAATAGAGGTGCCTTACCAAAATTACGTAATAACATACAAACATGATACAAAATATAATATAAATACTGAAATAGGTCGGTTTAAGTGCAGTGAAAATGTTAATGGTTTTTATAACACCTTTAGAACAGTGGAATAGTCCACAAAAGTTTGATAAACAATTCCTTAGGTTAACTAATTAGCTTTAATATATGCGCATTACACAAAAGTACTCAATGGATTTAGTCTCTTATTACACTTTGATTACAGTATTGTGTAATTTTGGGTCTATAATGTGTGTATGTATTAGTGTGTCGGTGCAAAGGCAGTATGTCAGTGTAATATCAGGTGACACGCGATACAATGCGAAAATAGTCTGATTAGGCAATTATAGTCTGTTCATAATAATCCTATCTATTGTAATGCGTACAATAAACCTTAACTAATGCTTGTCACGAAATTGTCCACATTATCAACAATTAATGAATTATTATTTAAGTAAATTGCGTTAACCTATTTTTTAGGTTTGTCGTTCTGCATTAAAACATTTGTTTTTATTTAGATTATAGACAGTTTATTTTCTGTAGGAAGCTCTTCGAGAATGTAATACAAGAGACATTTAAAATTCTATGTGTTATAAAATTCTATATAGTATTGTAGTTCGCATACAATATTCAAGTCGAGGCAGGCGGATAAGCAAACAATGTCATATTTCATAATACGTCTTGATACGTGCTCTCTACATGAGGAATGTCTTCAATGCTCGAGTTGCCATTTTTAAATAATTACCCGTGACTTAGGGCCGTAACAACAGCGAGAATATTTTTTTTGACAAAAATATTTTTTCAGATTTTAACGGTATTTAACTGTTTGAATTACCAGAACCCTACAAACCGCATTTATTGTAAATTGTACAATATGTTTGTAGAGACGAAAAAGTACTATTCTTGAATTGTCACACGACTGTTCTACGAGGAAAGTCTTAGAAAATTCCATCTTTAATCCTTTGTTCTCGTTTATAGAAGACAATGTTTTTCCGATAAAGGTCAATAGTTAACGGTTACTGACAGTCCCATTTTTATTTGCACAACATTTGTTTCACACAATATATTTATGGGAGTGAGATTCACCTAACATTGAAAACATAGTATTTGTTTCTGTAAAGTTATGGAGGACTTAATAATTTTAAAAATATATGATCTTTATCCATTTTTAAGCTTTAAGAATCACATTAGGATAGTTTTAATACATAAATATTCGTTTTTAGTTTGGAAAGTAACAACGGTTTTAAAAAATATATCACACGGTTGAAATACTGATAAACTTTAGAAATTCCAAAACATATTCGTCAGCTTTGCGTACATTCATTTTAATGTGTTAAATTGTGGTAATACTAAAGCCCCAGAAACAAATAGATTTAAAAACTTTTTGATTTAGTTATTTAATTTAACCTTTAAATAAAAAAAATATATCTACCAACAGTAAAGTTCACAAAAATAATTTCATGATAAGATTTTACATTTCATGACGTAAGTCACGTAATAGCTAATAAAAATTCAGATTCTTCCCCCTCATTTAAAAGGTTTTATGGCGAAATATGATATACCATATCTGGCAACCCTACATAATTCCAACCCACAGATGTGGAGAAAATTGGACGGATTAGTGTGTGTGATGAATGTGTGTTGTATGTGTTGCTTTTCATTACTTGCTTATGAAAGTTTTTGCAAGAACTAATACTTAAATGACAGCTTCAGCTGGAGAAATATTGCAAACGGTGATTTTAAATTATTATGAAAATTGTGACTATATTTGTTTTTGACATTAAAACTACACAGCTCACATTTTCAATGCCAAAAAAATGTTATTTTAACACGATGTATACATTTTCTGTTAGGCTTTATAATATATTAAATATATATATAAAAAACTTTGTGACTCAGAATATGCCGGTGACCAAAAAGTCGTGAGTCAAACGCAACTAGAGGTTAGATAGGGTCATCAGCTGCAAAAAAATATTCTACGGGAAGTCCTTCAGCTGAACCCCTGCAGAGTTATCATTAATTAAATTCTACTAGATTCGTACTAACAACTTAGTTGTTTGTTTATTCGTCCTAGTAAGATGTAAAAGAGAGGCTCTTGGCCATGTGTAATAAAATTAAATTCAATGCGCCAAAACTTGTAATACAAGGTCTTTCGTTAGAGTATTTTTTTTCACGGCGGGGTCCGAGTAAACAAATACGATTATTTGAGGAAATTTTATATCGTAAAACTTAATATTATCTTCAATACACCCAATAAACAACTATAAATAGCATGTCTAACAAGGACTCGTAAATTTTCTTATAAAAACGCAAAGTAAATTATAACTCTGCAGGGCTTGAGCTGAAGGACCTCCCGTAAAACAATTTTTTGAAGGTAACCTATCTAACCTTCTGGTTGCGTTTGAGTCACCCTGTATACTTACTTATTACCTGTGTATTATGATGCCCAAGAGATTTCGTGTCATTACTCATAAGTCATTCCTTCTCTGGATGAATAATTAATATGTCAACATTAAGATGATTAACAGATTGAAAAGGACAACGCTAATATCTGATTGGCAGGTAACCAACATCACTCGCGCGCATGGATAATATATATAAAGAGGAGTGCGTGTTTCAAAGAGTAGATAAAATGCGATTTTAAAATATTTATAATTTTAAAAAGTATTTTAAACCAAGAAATTTACCAGACTGCTTGACTTATTTCACTTACATAACGTCCACGTTATAAACGGTGTTTGTGTTTTTATATTTATGAGTACTCTAGAATAGTACATACTACCTATGGCGTTCTAACACTAATTGGAATCAATCATGAGTTGATTAAATTTAAGTGATGTTTATTTTTCATTTAACAAGTCAGTAATAAAGATGTTCTTTACTAATCAGTGACGCTAAAACTTTTTAGGTTTGAGCCTCAATTTTCTGTATCTCTTTTGTGATCATTCGCCGGCTTCCTCACAGTATGACAAAAAGACCTTGGTTCAGAGCCAGGAATAGAGACTATGACCACAGCAATGAAAATTGCTCGCTGCAGCCTTTAGGTCAACAAAATAGAGTAGAGGCCGTAACCCATGCTTAAAATGTAAATATTCGAAAATAGAATACACACGTATTTTTATTTTTAAATAGATATTTATAGATTTTTTTTTAATTTCTATGAGTCACTTTACTGAACGCTATTGTAAGTAAAAATTCAAGTTTTTTTAAGCAATACGATTCTTGAATTTGAACGGAAATTCATTTAAAAGCGGAACGGAATATAATATAACCATATGCACGCATACGCTGCGTGGTAGAAAAAATAATTAATCTATGGGTCTTTGTGCTAGGTAAGGGGTTATACTCATTGTGTGCCTCCGAGCAGTAATTAACAGCAGGTCTCAATTGACATTAATATCACTATTGTCTCCCCCTACTTCTGTTTGTCATAGGTTTTTCATAATTCACATGCTTAGTCAATAAGAAAGTAGTCGGGATTTGTCATTTGAAACTAATCAGTTTCTAGAGTATTCTAGAGTACTTTTCAATGCTGCAATGCCATTTTTTCAGTAAAAAATATTTACATTTGTTATTTAAAGTCAATTGTACCAATCGGTAATAAATATACCATATTGTAGTTCTTAATAAAATATTGATAGTTTCTTGGGTATCGTCAGTTGTTTTTGTAACCACCGGAATCCTTACTTAACTACACTTTGTTTGAGGAAACGGTTAGAGATCGTGAATTAGTAGATAATAAGTTTAAGCCAAAAGCCTTTGGTGTGGCAATGAAATCTGATTAGCTTGCCCTTGACTTGACTTACCCTTAAATTTGAATGAAAATGACGCAGAAGTATATCCGCATCATTCATAGGGCCGGGGCAAGGTCAATGTTACGGGATATGCAATGAAATTAGACAATAATGTAAATTTATTATTCAAGTTTATACATATTTATGATTAAATAATGTGATTTTTACGTATATGGAATCCTTGTCTTATAATTTAAATGCGCCATATATAAAACGGTTGACACTTAAGCCTGTTTGTTTAAAAAAAAAATATTTGTACTGGCCAGTTGTAATTTTAACATGCCATAGATAATCCAGCTCCTTTCCTGAAATAACACTGATGTTTTAGCATTAAAATATACATTAACATACACAGCATTCCATACAATCCGTCGTAACCTTAAAAACAAAACAATGTAGATTTCTGGAAATGTAAGCAATTAATTACGTCAAGATTCCCCCGGGAGTAATTTATAAGGGGTTAAATATTTGATTCTCCCGAATAACAGGTAAGGTTGCAATTAGACAATCCACCTGGAGGCCTACGGTAATTCTCTAATCCTTTGAGTTATTGTAACATAACTCCTTTGTTTTTTTTTATAAATGAATGCAGATTAAATAACACATTTAAACAAGAACAGAGTAAATTTAGGTAGGGGTAAATTAAATTACTTATGTTTCTATATACTATAAAATGCCTACTTTTAATTACAGTACAAATGTTGAAATGCCGTAATGTATTTATTTAGGTTTAGAATCTTGTTATTATTATGCTGAGGTATAGTCCTTTGTTTTTTTAAATAAATGATGATTAAATAACACATTTAAACAAGATCAGAGTAAGTTTAGGTAGGGGTAAATTAAATTATTTATGTTTTTGTACACTATAAAATGCCTACTTATAATTACAGTACAAATGTTTAAATACCGTCATGTGTTTATTTAGGATAAAAATCTTAATATTATTGTGCTAAGGTATCCTCCTTGGTTTTTAAAAATAAATGACGATTAAATACCACATTTAAACAAGAATATAGTAAATTTAGATAGGGATAAATAAAATTACTTATGTTTTTGTAAACGCTTACTTTTAATTACAGTACAAATGTTGAATTTCCGTAATGTATTTATTTAGGATTAGGATCTTGTTAGTACTTGGCATTCGCTAAATAAGAGAAATAATAAGCCGTCCTGCTTCAAACGGGAAACCGTGAGCTGTAAAACTTTAAAAATTACCCAACATACCTTCTTCTAGATATTAGTAAAAACGTGTTATTATTAGCACTGGTCTTTATATAGTATAAAAGTTGGACATTTACTGTCTCTGACTTTTTTGTAGGCATTATCTAGATCAACTTTTCTTTAGGAGTCTAGTCCCATCGTTAGGGCAGCGTTCTTAAGAAACGGTTTCGTTCAAAAGTTTCTTCTCCGTCTTACTTTGCAAATACCACGCAAAAGTATTTTCATTTTCCGGGAAATATCTAATCTATGTCTAAATTTTAAATTATTAATTAAATTCAAAGCATGCCTTTGATCCTGACAAAACGCGTTGTTATCTATTGGTAAAAGAAAAAATCGGTACTGTAGACCATAGATTACCTGCAGCAATCTCACAAACTTTACTTATAAGATATTTATTTTGTTTATTTCCTTTGTAAAATATTGTGTTTATTTTAACGTCTTTTGTGATGGTCCCTTTTTCTTTTACTGTTACTGTATACGAGTCATTAATAGAACATAAATTGGTCAATATTTATAATAACAGTATATCAATTGTATTATACCTTCAATATAGGCTAATAATGTGAATAGCTCAGTATCAAAAGCATTGATTAAGCTGTTCAGTAGTTAAGAGTAATTTTGTGGCCTACGAAACCCATTTTGGCCAGCTGAGCTATTTTGAAGTGTATTGAAAGGACCAGTGCCAAGCCATAATAAAGCACTCCAAATTTAATGTTTAAAAACTTTGATAAATAAGTTTTGTTGATAATGTAAGAACCATGTTAAATTTACACATATACATATTTGAGTTAGGCCAGTTTAATACATTATGTTTTATAAATAATTCTAATAAAATAACTAACCTTAAAATGTAAGAAATTAAATATATTATTAAAAGGAGTCCCTTTAGGCAAAGTTCCGAAGATACTGGCAGCGTTCCCCCTTTGAATAGCTAGACTAATTCTTTGTGCGAGGTAGCTGCCAGCTCTTCGGTCTCCTGTGATGTCGACTAACCTTTTTGATATTTCCCTAAAAAATTCATAAGTTCAGGACATTGGTATTCCTACAGCAGCTTAAACTAAAATAGTTCTCGTTATTAAAAAGAAAAAGCTAAAACCTAGTACGTAATAAAAGCTGTAAATGTGTATATTCCGAGCGAATAGTCCGGCCGCAATATATTGCATAGTGCGATCATTGTTCAGATTCCAATATTTATCGAATTCTCGTAGAACTCCACGAACTTCGTTATTAACACTGTGTCAACCTTTAATGTAAAAAGAACTTATTGTATTTATTCAACTACTCGAGAAAGAATTACTATGAGGATTTATGTGCTATTTATATGTGACACATGTATAATGTACACGTAATTTTATGTATAAAGCCTTCCGGGGTGCAGATTGCAAGTCTTAGGTAAGTTTTCGTTCTTCTGAGAAACGGGCTCTTTTTCTAAATAAAATGCCTGTTTACCGTACGAGCGAAATGCGTTCTTCTAGCTTAAGGAAGGTGCGTTAAGAATAAAATTAATGAGTGATAATTTTAGTTATTACCATAAAAATACCACCACTTTGTTCCATATCTCTCAAAGTAGAAGATGAAGTTTTGCAACATTACATTGTATATTATATGGGTAGTTCGTAGCCCGGGCTAAAGACAGAATGAGGTCTGACAAACTTGATCATGACCTCTCTAAGAACTTGGCTGTTGGCTTCAACCCAACTGACATTCCTGTACCTCCCCACTTAGTTTGGAACCGATACAGACTCTTACGATAATGCTCAACATAAATCACTTAACGTTTTGAGTATATATGTATATCTAAATCCGTACGATGCTTTTTTTTTCAACAGTTGAGAAAATTTTACAATCACTACAACCTTTTATTGGCCTGGGCTTCAGATTTATGTATCTGTTTCATGATAATTTGTCAATCTAATATGCAAGTAGGTGATCAGCCTCCTGTGCCTAACAAACGTCGTCAACTTTCTGGGTCTAAGCCAAGACAGGTTTCTCATGATGTGTTCTGTTCGAATGAATGTTCAATCCGCATATAGAATTGAAGTCATTAGTATACAGCCGGGGATCGAACTTACGACCTCTTGGATGAGACTCACATGCTGAAGCCACTAGGCCAACACTGCTCTCAAATATAAGTTTATTATTCTTTATATACCAAATATATATGTAGATATAAAATTAAAGGTGTTGGAATGTATAATTGATATATTCAATTGAGGCCGGTGTAAGCTGTGGTCAAAGGCTATGTGTATATGTTGTTTCGGTTTAAAAGGTTATATAGTTTATTAATAAAATTATTGTATTTAATAATGATACAAAAAAATATAAGATTTAAAGTTAAGTTGAAGTGAATAAAATGAAAGTAAAGTAACGTTTGCGAAAAGTATGTTTATATTAAGTATATCAGAAATTACATGTTTCAAGTATTTTTTTCAGTTATTTAAAAATAACGTTCAGGTAAAATTTATGTTTTCTATTAATATTTACCATCTACAGTGTGGTATTAAATAAGTTGACATTATTGTTATGGCTCACTAACCGGCCGCTTATAAATGACTTAACAGAAATAAGTTTAAAACAAAACGGAACGAGTGAGTTATCTCTTAAAATGTAATTAATAATCGTGAATCGCTCGAGGCCGAGTTGAACGATAGTGATCCGTCAATTTGATCGTTTCGTTCATTCGTTCACTCCCTTTATTCGACTAACTTTGATTGCTTTATTGAAGATTCAATGTTTTTTGATGTCAATCTGCTACTGAAAGAGGTATTATTACTTATCGTCGCTTACGTCTACAGTTTAGATCTTTTGAACAAGCTAAGCTTACAACTTTAAAAAGCCGCAGGCCTTCGTGCAATATAAATAGTATGCAAACAGTGGCAGTGACATCGAGTGATTCTTCTGAAAGTTTGCCTATTTATAACAGAATAATTAAAAAATTATAGGACAATTAACAGAATAGTCAGTAACCTACATTTTATATACAATACAAAAAGCGTTTTCTCTAAAGAATCCCATAAATTAAACTAAAATGAGCTAAATGTGAGATAAATCTGTATGGTTGAAGTTATTATGGCCACACTCATATGCACATTATCATACTAATTGCGTCTAACTATAAGTGCACTTCTGTGGGGTGGCGTACAGTTCCGATAAAACAGTAGAACAATAATATAGATAATAGGCAATGGCGATCAAACAGATCTTGTCAAAAATTGTTATGTTGCAGAAATATTTACAGCACTTTATTACTTTAGCACGTTTGCTTCTGTGTATCATCATAGAGATGTAATAATATAGATAATCGCGTTCTTTAAAGGATGGATGGAGATAGGTTTTAGTGTATCACTGTTAATATTGCACGTTTTTCCTGTAACTCATGATGCTTTCTATGTAAATAATATATATAACGATATTTTATTCCATAGTTTATTATATTTTACATATTATTTTGTTAGCTTTGTGTTTGGTAGAGTAAATCTAAATACGTCGTAAAAATGGCATTAGTTAAACATTGTAACTCACGGAACCCTAGAGCGTAACTGTGACGAAACAACTGTTTATTTCTAATCTGTGGTTACAGCAGGAAGCTTGCTATCTCGGGGTTAGCAATAATCTTCTACGTAATACTAGCTTATTCACTACCCAGATATTATTTATAGAAAGCTTTATTACAATCGTGTACATGCATTTGTATTATGTATTCCAGAACTGTTTTATTCATAAGGTATTTTCTGGTATGAAATAGCTAACACTAATTAAATAAAGTAACAATAATTTTCGCAAATAAAATAATACC
The DNA here is from genome assembly GCA_028984075.1 of Pieris mannii. Classification (NCBI taxonomy): domain Eukaryota; kingdom Metazoa; phylum Arthropoda; class Insecta; order Lepidoptera; family Pieridae; genus Pieris; species Pieris mannii. The sequence goes on from CM054777.1 coordinate 8,158,222, forward strand.
TATATATAATATAATATTTCGAATATCAAAATTGACACAAATGTTTGAAAAAGGCTGGCCATATACAAAAATCATCATACTTATCTTTTTACAGAAAAATGTGGTCAAGCATCTATCACAAATAGCTTTAGTCTGTGTAAGTCATGTGTCACAAATATCAAATATCCATATACATTATGTCAAATGTAAGAGTGTATTGTTACCACCGGCAAAATGAAATCTTGCTTAAATATGTAATGAAATGACATTTCATTAATTCAAAATTGCCGCGCTTCGCGCGTTCATAAGTTGTCAGTGAAAGTTGGTAGAGGGCACAGCGGTCGGAGTGATACGGGGATTCAAGGGCGGATGATAGTCAGATGATTTGTTGTTAAGATAATTATTATAAAAACTTGTAGAGAGATAAATGAAGGGATATAATTGAGGAGGCGATATTAGTGAACTTTAAATGTCGTTTCTTTGTATTTTCAGGTGAGATAAAAGTGTAATTGTCATAGTTAAACGATAATCGTTGTAATATTGTTAAGGCGTGTTAAATAAAACAAAACTTTGTATTTTCAGAGAAACAATTTGTGGTTTATTTTGAAAATCCTCAATAATATATCTTATAAATATATATATCTTATGACTTGTATCTGGCGGAGTTTTCCGGTTATCGCTTCATGCTATTGATTTATTAAAGACATCAAGTATACATGTAGCAGCAAACTCGATATATTCCTTCACTGCACAAAATTGTTAAATGCGCACACAGACTGAAAGTCTATGGGTGCCAGCCGGGTTTTGAACCTTTGCCTCCAGTGACGAGGGGCTGACGCCACTAGGCCAACACTATTTTGATATATATTTAACTTCTAATGGCTTTTGTAAGGTAACTATATCCATGTCAGAATACAGAAAAGAACGTATTATTAAAGTAATAGATTGCCAGATCAAAATAAAAATTGACAAGTCTGTTGTTTGTTGTTGTCCTTTTTAGCGGGAAACGACAGCACAAAAGCAGCAGCAAAAAATAGCCAGCTAAGGGGCCTGGAGACCTGCAGTTAAAATAACGTTCATTTATTGTGTGTTTTCTCATTACATATAATGTATAATATATAATGAAATAACATCCTAAGAGGCCTTGATATTGAAATACGTAGCTAACACGATATTATTGAGAACTCGTATTTGCTTCACCATAAACTATATATCCTTACAAATGATCAAATGCGTGGCAACTATTTCAAAATGTACTTCAAGTTTCAATTTAAATAATACCAGTAACATTTGCGCATTTCATTCTTATGTAATATTGAAAAAAAAAAACAACAAATGCACTTCTTCAAGTTAATGCTTCAAGAGACGTTACTTTTGATAAAGTGAAAATTTCGTAGAGTTTTAGCCATTAGAGCGTCTTTTATTCAACTTATTGACAGTTTTGAGCTTGTTAAACCCTTAATAAACGATGTGAAAGATGACAGGCTCGCACTTTGAGAGCTATTTCCATTTTGCTAAGACATTTCAAAAGAAACGATTTAAAGATTTATTCATAGAGTAATAAAGTTAATGTGTCTACAATTTTCTTACCTAGAATAACGATTTAGTAAGTTTATAATATTGACCTGCGGTAGTACTTATTTAACGATTGCAACGGAACTCTTTATATAAACGTTACCGCACTAACACCGTGTCATTCTTCTTATTAATTCTTCTTTTTCATTAAAAAAAATTTACGATTTTTTTAAAATTATTTACGGCCGCATTAGGAAACCCATGACTTTATAATGAGGCAAGGCAGTATCTTGAACCTATTCAGAGCAATTATCGACACGTCTATTTTAGTTTTCATGGGTCTTTAGGCAAATAAAAGGCGAGGGTTTATTTGTATGCTAAACTTTGGCACGGATGGTTTGACACGATTTAGCGCCCGACGTGATGGATTTAAATTTGTGTCACTGAATTAAAATGGAGGACGGGAAAGGATATTAAAATATTGGATTTCCTAATTTATTTTGAGCTTCTTTTTTTAATTTATCTTTAAAACGTATTAAAACACTCGTGACAAAACAGCAAGCAACATGCAAAAAGACCACATGACGTTTTCAACTGAGGAGGAAATGCTATCATATTATCCACAAGTATAAGGTTTTAAGGGTATATGGGATTTATTTCACAAACGACCATCTCCGGAAGCTGTATGAGCAATATCCTCGGAAGCATGTCTGTATTCCAAAGAGTGGTCATAGTCAAAACTTCTACAATGCGTTTAAATGCGTTGTGGAGCTTACAGGAGATGACCTAAAGCTCTTAGTTAAAGCTGACAGGTCTGAATATATACAATATACATACTTTAAACAAATGGCGTATGTTTTACACTAGATCGAAAATTTTACTATACATGTACTCATAGCATTTCTATTGCTTTTTTTGTATTAATTTGTGTACGAAGATTTGTATAGAGTGATTTAAAGAAATCAGTGTTATTCAAAACTAACACTTGAGAAAATTTTAAAATAAACTAAGTACATCAAAAACATCCCAACATATAATTATTGCATCTATCGCAGATAAGCCGTCATTAAATAAGATTTCGCAGGATCCCTCCCAAATAGGGTAGATTCTGCAGAGTCATTAAGGGAGCCATGGGAGTGTATGGGTAATCGTAACATTAGTTTGGATCGATGACAAGGATCTTGAGGATTTAAGAAAATTAAATCTTATTGTATGGATCAGTGTGTTGTTAAAATAACATTACATAACAACATATATTTTATTTCATATATTAAATTTTCTTTTCCGAAAATAATGACATTCTATACATAAAATATCGATATAAAAATAATATTCGTTGTAATTCTGCTGCTGTATGAAAATGATGATTTAAATGTTATTATTATGCAAGTCAAGGAGTTTTTATAACTTCTGTTAGGGTTGCGCAGTTTCTCTAGTCTATGGTAGATAAAAACTATTATACACTGATCAATTGTGTGATAAGTCATACTAGCTGTGTAATAACTTCCATTATGAAAACCTTTATGTTCTAAACATGCGTCCCCATTAATTGCTAATATTAATTTACTCGTGCAGCCTATAGGCTCGTTTTATCCAAAAAGCGTTAAATACGCTCCGTATTCAGTATTAACAGCACGTTCAGGTTCTTGGGATTGCCGTGGTTCTCGGCGTCATTTACGTTTGCCCGAAGTGGCATGCTGCATCCTGATAAGCATAGCATCAATGGTATCCTAAATGTGTTGATGATAAATGCTATCCACTCCCTACTACACGATTTACTTTCCTTTTTTTGTTTTGTTTTACTAACCAATACTAACATAGCAATATTGCTATGTACTACCAAATTGCTACTTACTCTTTCTCAAACTACAAATATATAATTGTATTGTATTTTTCATTCGTTTGGGCCATTTTTAAGAGGTCGCTCTTGTTGGCATTACATATCCTAACTCTTTATATGTTTTGTGTAGAATCAATAAAACTGCTTTGGAAACTCGTAATCGAGAACAAGTGCGTAAATACAGGTCACCATAAACGTGAATAATTCTTGTTGGGATCTCGTAATTCGTATAACCAGGATTTGTTCGGACACAAATGTCCTATTACTTAAGTTTATACAATCTCTCTGTTTATACTATGTACTATCTCTGACTTGATCGTCTTTAATGTCTGTCTTATAATTCTATTAGATTATAAGACAGACACTAATTAGAGCTGTTTTAGTTTATAGTGAATATAAGATTGAACGTAGGATACGTTCGATTCATGGCATTCCACCGACAGTATTTTGTTTCTGTGTGCTTTTACAGTTGCTCGGTGAAGGCAAACATTTTAAGGATATCTCTGACGGATCACATTTTTCTCTATATAACGATCAAAACATCAGGACCAATCTGAGGTCAAAACCAATACAAAGGTATTATTATAAATTAGTTCCTGACAACCTATTATCTTAAATATTTAATAGTTATAGCCTTTCTAATTAAAAATAAATATTCCTTATGTGTTATTTTAATATTGGTTTTCTTTAATTATTATTTTTGGTTATATTTACTACCAGCGACGATCTTCCCTGAGAGATACGACCTCCAACAATTCAAAATACGAGCGTACCCTTAAAGGCCAGCAACGCACCCACTAAAAATGGGTCTCTAAGGGCTGCGACGACTGCCTTTTCGGGCGTCCCGCAGGTTCGTTTGAACCCCCTGTTATATAAAAAAAAATGTTCTACTAACTGGATTATCTGGTTCTTAGCGTAACTGAGTAATATTTTCTGTCTTACAATTGTAACAGTATGCAAACCACATCAGTTGCGCTCTCGCTTTGTTTACTTTTCGTTTATGTGCCCTTCTACACACGATAAAAGTCAAGCAGCTTATAAAAATATTACTACCGTAAATTATAGGTACGAAATAATAGCCCAGAGATTCCCTAATAACGATCCATTAAAACTAAAGTATCCATCGCGTGAAAAACGTAAAATCTATTATGAGCTTGTTTTAAGAATCAGTATGCATCCCTCGCACCCCTCACACTGCGTGCTGGGTACATAATACCACATCGTTCTCGGTACTGAGCCACATTAATATCTGTCGATAAAATAACAGTTTAACAAACTGCAGTGTATTTTCTCTACTTCCTTGTCAGTGAAAAACTGCTTTGATTTGTAACCAACTGCTTCTGACTATACGTATAAATCCTTTATATTAAACAGGATTCTTCTGAATGCTGCTTCTTTTTACAATTAAACTCACATTCATACAATTATCCACATCACGTATAGGTCATTAAATTAAAGCATCTAACAAAATCTTGATTTTTACGGCGTGAAAATGCGTGAATCACGGACTTGACGCGGGGACTGCTTACATCATTCTGTTATTAAAAGGCATAAACTGCCTCCGGCACTAAACCCAGGGACTCATGTCCTGAGCTTTTTAATGATCGGAATGTCAGTAATAATAATATTATAATGGCACCACCCTCTAGACCATGAGGTCTTCGATTCGAGTGTTGGATTGATTGATTGAGAATAGACTGGTATTGCTAGGAAAAATTGTTGCTCAAACGTGGCACACAAGCACGATAACTGTATCCAAAAACTGTACTTAAACGATGCAGTATTTTAAAACAACTATAAATATAGCTATTACATAATGAATACAAAACTTGCAAATCACAATTTTCCTCTAATTCTTATAATCCTGAATCTCCTATATCAATCAGCTATCAAGATCAAACCAAATAAGTGAAACGTAAACGAAAAAATCCCATCAGTATGTATGTAACATCGCGGTCGGTGAGACCCAGTCGCATTAATAAATGTCACTGTGTGAGTCGGGAAAACAATATAGTTTTTGTTCGCACCCGCGCCCAATAAAATAATATTGGTCGGCGTTTTATGGGTCAAAATACTCGAAAATCGATTTAATATAGAATACAATATTCGATATTATATGAATTCGATGTTTTATATGGAATTGTAGACGGATCAGATCAGATGTGCGTTACCAACAAATATCTGGAATACATTCGATTGATATATAAGCTTATAAAACTTTGTAAAACAACACATGCCTTATATTTTATACCATATATTTTAACCTACTGAGCTAAAAAAAGAAAATGGATTGAGGAATATGTTTTAACAGAAATCTAAATAATTCATACTTATAAGCTATTTACAAAAAAAAAATAGACTAAAATCACCGTCACCAAGCAAAACATACATTAATAAGGAACAATAATAATATTAAATTATCATGAATTGAATGACGAGTTTAGAACTGAAAAAACGATCTGTTAAATAAATGCTTAGTTAAATAAATTAGTAAATTACTTAGTTAGTCAAATGTATTAAATATTTTTTTGTTTGTTTGTTCCCTTTTATAAATCTTTTTATTGTACAATGTATCATGTATTCCATCTTTGGCTATATTCTCAGTTTATTTGTATGTAATTATGTATAATTTATGTTAGCTGTAGGAGTACCAAATAAATAAATAAACATCTTTGGCGCAGTCAACTGGCCAATATATTTAGTTTAAATATATATTCTCAATTCTAGGTTAAATATTAATTAAATTTTTCGAATGTGCTATGTCAAATACATTGAATTATATGTAACTAGATACGAATATGTTTTACGAGAGCCATTCATTAGAATAATAGAGAATAATGTTTACGGTATTGTGAAACTATTTATATGAAAAATATTGACTCGAGTATTTTACACTACGCCAATTTCGTCGTAATTAAAACCCACATTTCATTGTGAATTTTATAAATTTAATTGGATTGCATTTAACAATCATTTTTCACACAATCATATTCACTCACGAGAATAATGGAATTTCTAAAAAAATATAACCGATTCTAAAATGTAGTTAATAATATTATCACGTGATACGTGATACGCAGAGATATATGTTATCAGTGTTAATTTATTTAGGGTTTAAACATGGGGTACAAAAATTAGGAATTTTTTTTAAGGTAATTTCACAGAACATCCATCACACAACATTATGCATCCCAGGCTGGCTGTTTCCTTGTCCTCAACCGCCGTAGTGAACCTTCTAAATCTAAGACGCAGCAAGCTTCAAAATGTTTTCCCTTCAAGTGACGATTATGGTGAAACATTGCAGCACAGTTGGGATTCGAACGTGTTATATATTTTATTTTATAAAGATGTTGATATATAACTAGAATCTTGTCTATTATTAGGTATTAAGGGGAAATATAAATAAAAGGATTAAATTCATAATCACATTTTATTTATCTTGTTATAACCAGTGACTATCGTATATAACAATATGCCAATCATAATTAACAACAATTGTTTGTATTAAGCGTATTTTTAAATACACCACTCATCAGTATAATGACATTTACATAATAACATTATATAATTCATAAATATAACATAAATGTACAATATACATCATCATCAAAAATAATCAAAATAATATCGTACCTTAGAAAGACCACCTTGAAAGTCAACGAGCCACTGAACTACGCCTTTTTTTGAGAATGGAATCTCGCTGTTGGCCTTAAGGGCCCTTACAGCTCAGCACGGGCTGTTTTAGCGAGCTTAGCTCAGCCGGAAAGGGTGGGGCCCTGGATCTAAGCTCGCCAAAACCCCGCGACTCGCGCAAGGGCGTCTCCTGTGAGACTCGAACTACGCCACTGTAGCTCCGCTCTTTTATACCCATTAACAAACAAGTATGATTCACAAAATGACGGTAGGACAAAATAAGTTTGCTTAGAATTATTAGTTTTAACAATGGAGTATAAAATATTTAACAGATAATAATGATGTCATTTATAGGTACATCTAGCATTTATTTTTAAATATTAGTTATAATAATTACATTTATATATTAAACGCATGATCTTAAGGTTAACAGTAGCGTGCTGTACCAGGCTAACCAGGCCTATTTTATTTTATTTCTGAGATAAAAGTATTTCTTACGATATGGAATTAAACATTGATTGAAGTGCTATATTCATTCATATTATCTCCTATAGTCCTTTGATCGTAGTATAAAATTTTTTATAAATTGAAAATTTACCATAGAGAGTGTTCAGAGGAGTTTTCGAGTTGAGTTCCACAACTGCGCGTTTTTCAAGGCAGATTTTGTCGCGCACCACCACTTTGTGAACCCGCTGCCCACTGAAGTATTTCCGAACCAATTCCACTTGGTGTCCTAAAAGAGCGTACCAATTCTTAAAAGGCTGGCAACGCACTCGCGATCCCTCTGGTATTGAGTGTCCAGGGGCGGCGGTATGTTTTTTACTTGGGTAAATGCATGGCGCATAACCTTCGGCGGCGAGACTGCTTTGTGAGGAAGGGTTATGTGGGACTTGCTATTGTGCATACCCACAAAAACCCCAAGGCACCACCAACAATCGCCTTATGCGGGATGCGGTAACAGCAGAGCCTTATCCGCTTTTATAAGGGCGGCGGTATCACTTAACATCAGGTGAGCCTCCTGCCCGTTTGCCCCCTGTTCTATAAAAAAAATGTGAGAATATAATTTGTGTCCAACTAAAAAAGCAAAATAAAATCTCGATTTAATCTTATGCTTTCCACCGCGTTAGAACACATTTTGTGAAACCAACAACAACAATAATGAGCCCTTTCACACGCCCCAGTTACAATTAATAAATATTATTACATTTATATAGGACTTCCTTATAATATTATATTCATGGACCACATTATGATTTAAATGGACGTTTCTCGGGCATTGCCTAACAAAGGTCCTATTATGTGCGTTAATTGCAACCCTTACATAATCATGGGCTAATTTGGGGCCCCATAAGTCGAATTGTGTTTAACATTCTGAGTTGGCATTTAATCTAGTATTAAGGGGTGTTGTATATGTTTTAAAAATCATTTTTAAATACTACAAATATTAAAAATAAACGTTCTACATTTAGAGATTTTTGAAGTTTCACTTCTTTTGGGGCGTTAGGGAAAAATGATGAGAGTAAATTTTAACGATGCGCGCGTACACCATCACAAAGAACCGACACCCGAAAATTAGCTCTATTTCAACTAAAAACTAGTTTTTTTCTATTGTAAGTGTTGTAGTTCTACAAACTTAAAATAATACGAAAGATAAAAATTTTGAAAAGATTTCTATCTTGTATATACGCCAAAAAAGTATAACTTCAAACGATTGTACACAAAAAACGTGTCTGTAGTTTTTTTTTAATGGAACGTAATCATCTTTATAGTTAGACTTTAAAGGTTTGTCTTTAAGTCATAACTATTAAACAGTACTGATATTACTTAGAGTAAGTAATAAAGCTATGTAATTACTTAAATCAAAATCTTGATTTATCAGTAAGAAACACACCTACGGCCTACGGCCTACGGCCCTATCTTCGATTAAGAACACTCGTCATCAATGTTTTTATGTTTTTACAAAGCACTGAAAACTCAATAGTTACTGGATGTAACATCAGAGCCCCATATAACCTTAAACCATCCCTTATTTTATGCCTTTTTACGTCATTATATCCTTTTCCCCGTTTGCGGATGTTACAGGCGAAAATTGAAATGTTCGTGCCTTTAATACAAATTAGGCTAAATAGCAAAGGAATATTTAATTTTCTTTATTCGTGAAACGGGAAACTTATAATTAGTCTATTCAAATTAAAATGGCCACGTTTTTCCGTGAAAGAGTTAAAAGAATCACTAATTAATGAATAAAAGTTTTCGTTTCTGTTGGGTATATTTATACGTATCTTTTTTATAATTTCGCCGGGTATAACTTCTTGTAAAGCAGTGTTGGCCTAGTGGCTTCAGCGTGCGACTCTCATACCTGAGGTCGTAGGTTCGATCCCGGGCTGTGCACCAATAGACTTTCTTTCTATGTGTGCATTTAACATTTGCTCGAACGGTGAAGGAAAACATCGTGAGGAAACCGACATGTCTAAGACCCAAAAAAAAAAAAACAGTCGACGACGTGTGTCAGACACTGGAGGCTGATCACCTACTTGCCTATTACATTTAAAAATGATCATGAAACAGATTCCGAAATCTGAGGCCAGGACCTAAAAAGGTTGTGGCGCCATTGATTATATTATTATTATAACTTCTTGTAAACGATCTTGTTATTACTATACTATACTAGTTAATACATATAAACACATTAAATACAAAATCTATTTATAATTTTTTGAACCTTCAATTAATAAAAATAATTTATTAGTTAATGTACTGACAACGAAGTTAATTATTAATAAATGAAAGAATACGAATATTATAAATGAATGTAGATTGATTAATGCTGAGTTAACTTACGTACTCCTTTGGGATAGTTATAGATACGTAGATGTTTGGTCAAAAATTTTTAATACCAACGCCGTTTCTGCAATCAATAAATGGTACACAAAATTTTCTCACATTCTGAGTATAAATCTATGAAGTTGTATATAATGTACACTTTTAAACCCTATATATTATATATAAAATGAATTTTTGTATATGTACCTTATGTAATCTGAGTTAATGAGTTAATGATAACCAAGATGCAACCTGCTATACTTATGAATACTTTGTTAATATTTTAACATATTCATTACCAGACAAAGAAGCCACGTTTTGAAATATTTGAAAATATACACAATTGTTATGGAAATACGGTTCTCATATTTTAATTTTTATACCGAAACCATCTTCTGAATAAATAATTTTAAATTGAGCTATGAGAAGTGTGCCTCAATTTAAAAATTTATCCCGAGCTTTTTATGAAGTCATAAACTTTTGTGGGACAACAGGGATGTTACCACGTAGACAAACGTCGATACACAACAATTCGACAGTAACAATAATTTAATGTAATTATTAGAGTGTTACATATATTAAGTTACACATGCACATACTGTAGTTCTAATTAAAATTGTGAATCAGAATTTAATATCAATGGAAAACATTTCAATGTGTAATAATCACATAAATAGAACATTAAGCTTTATACTGTTTTGTTTTAGCGACGTTTAACTTGTCAGCGTAAACAAAATAATTGAGCAACGAATGATAACACTCAACGCTCAAGTATTCATTTCGTTAGCCAAACATCATAATAGGCTCGTTATTTTCGGCAATTAAAAGGCGTTAACGATCTTCAACATTTGTAAAGGTGAGAGGCGTGTGAAGTGGAAGAACCGCTCTCTACTTGAGAGAGTCGGTGTTCTGCGTTGCAAGTAAATTAGGCTTATAATTTAGGTAAAATGTAGGCATTTCAAGTAAATTTTTGAGTATTTATAAAAATCAGGTTATTTAACGTTTATTTTTTAAGTTAGAAAACAGTGCGTGCGTACAAAGTACACATGTCACAAGTGAAACTTCTTTGTAAATTAATTATTACTCAGGTAAAAGCTTCAATACTTTTTTTTTATAGAACAGGGGGCAAACGGGCAGGAGGCTCACCTGATGTTAAGTTTATTTACCGGTATACGATCACTCCATGTATTTGTATATCTATATTCACACTGTATGCGTGCTAATGAAAATTTAAATAAATAAAAATAGGAAAATTTCATTACATGTACTATAAAGGACAGCGTCAAATGCTTAAAAGAAAACAAACTCCTTAAACTAACCCAAAAAGACCATATAGTATATCTATATATTGTTTAATATTGCTTACTCTACCTTGCTGTATCATATCGATAAACATGTCGCCTCACTTACCGCAACTTTGTAAATAATATGGAAGTGGCTCCTCGGGAAATTCAAGGCTAGAAACTTTTTAACAACATGTGCACATAAACATTCCTAACACAATATTATCTATTCCATTTTGTAGTAAACTATATTCGGTGTACAAGATATTCAAATAATTTTATAGTATTTTGTATTATACCAATAATCCATTTTCACTTTTGACTACTCAATATAATTTACATACAATCTAAATAATTATATCCAATAACGCTCCGAATAAAATGAATTCATAATAGTTTATCTCTTGCTATGAATCCACCCATACAATATGTAGAAAAAGGACATGACATGACTCTGATGATTTAAACTTTATTAAACTAATCCCCCTGGTCAAAGATTCGGCTGAAACCAATGGAATTTTGAATTGCTCGTTCGGTGAAAGCAAACATCTTGAGGAAACCGAGCCGAGCGAGTGACAGAAGACTGATCACCTACTTACCTATTAAACAAATGATGACAAAACACTTACAGAAAGGCCAACATCTCAATCTTATTTCATCAACAAAATAGAACGTTTTTCACATAACACAAAATATTCAAAATAATCCCAGGTGACCCTGTGTGTGTGTGTGAGAATGTTTTTATGTTATTTAATAAAACCGATTAAATCCTCCACTTCTGTGTAACAAGTTTTGCAGCTATTCGTATAACTATTGCTTTAAACTATGCAGACTAATCGAGTATTAATGATTCTATTTACTTTATTATACAATATAAGAAATTGCATTTCAAATTTTTTTAGCAGAGGTAGCTTTAATAGAAAAATTATCAACAATATTTTTTTTACTTTTCGCTAGAAAGATTTCTAGTGAATGGAAGACTTCTTATATCATTGTCCAATACCGGAGTATCTATTGTTGATACATTTTCACTTTTGATGAATGTTTAAATACATTTTTCATATTTTTAGTTTTTATTTTAAAATCAAATGAAACTAAGCCGTGCCAAAGTATACGAGAGAAAAATGTGTCTAGAAGTGAAGACAACCGTATTTAGTTGCGAAGAAAGCGAGGGCTTACAAGAATATCTGGTTACAAAATGCATCGTTCATTGATAATGCGTGTAACTTAATATAAATAATTCTATGAACATGGGTTACCTCCGGACTGATGTACAATTAAGGATGAATACTGGAGTAAGGTGGTTTTTAAAGTCACAATAATGTTTTGACACACAACTAAAAATAATAATAATAGACATCGTAGAAAAAAAGTAATATGTATGGGAGCATGACTTCTATACCTTACTAATCAATCAGCATAATTATTTATTACAAGCAGTTTAATACGCCATGGTACAAGTATCAGATACTGTTATTGTTAAAAAGAATGTGTTAAGAAACTTACCTTCCTCATTTATCAGTCTAGATATTTGTGAAAACCACAAGAGTTTTCGTTAAGTTTTGAGTTTATATGGTTTCAAATATTAAAGTTAAATATATGCTGTTGCCGATGTTTTAGTAATGGTACGATTCCACCAAAATAGCGTGCAGCACATTTGTTACGAACATTTTGTGCAACGCAATAGAACACTTACTAAGCGCGTATCGAGTTACGATTCTGTCCTCACCGGCAATGCCATGTGTAAATTTAGTGCACGCACAGTGTTGCACACTTGTTCACTGAGAGATATTCTGCCCACAGTTGCGAATATCGACGGGCAGAAGAATGATATGCTTTGTAATATATTCTTGATGATTAAAAAAATTACTTGGATATATTGGCGGAAGCAAAAATAAGTTCGCGAACAACGACGGTCAGCGCGTCCACACTGGTCCACTACTTGTACCGTGAGCAAGTGCACAGTTGTGCGCGAACTTTGCTAAAATATTTGCGCACCATTTGTTATTGTTGCATGACTGTGTAAGTGGACCAAAACAAACATTTGTTCCGTACGCTGTACCGCCCAGTTCCACACACTGGTCGAATCGTACCTTAAGTTTTGTCAAGCACAACTTTTCTCTAGAACCCAATTATATATCTCTCACTCGTTAAGGCAGTGCCCGTAAGAAACGTTTTCGTTTGACTTTCGTTTTCGTCGTCTTACTTTGCAAATCCTTCCATGACAGCAGTCTTTAAAGATTTCGGGTTAATATATATTAGGCTATTTTAGCTAGATATTTACAAAATCTGTCTAGTAGATCCAGAACCATACAATCTAATAACGTCACAAACTTTACCTCTTATTATATATTTAAAGAATAGCGTTTTGGAAGGACCTTTCAAATGGAATGCAGGACAAACGCGAGGAAGATGATTTGTCTGAACATTCGTCTAAAGTAGAACAACAGAATTTATAATAGCTTTTCGTGATTATAACGCCTGTTCCGATCTGAAATAGCACTGTGAATGCTTTGATTGACATGTTCAATGAAAATACACACCTTATTTATAACTTTGCATTTCGCGATGTTATGACGTAGGCGTTGTAAAACGACCACAAAGCGACCAGTCAGTGAATATTTTGACTCAGTTGCAGTTAAAATATAATAAAAAAGACAATGGCGCTACAGCCCCTGATCTTGCTCTCAGATTTCTGTAATTTCTACTTGAATAGTGAATTTGGCCAAAAGAAAAAAATACAAGAAGCTTTGAAAAATTTGACATTGACATTACTTTGCATTAACAACATCGATCAGTCTAACTGAAGATTGAATCACAGCCCAAAGGCCCTAGTGGCTTAGGTCGAGAAGTTGCTATCCTTAGCGGGCGGAATAAATTTTTTAGCCTGTTTCAGGGTAAGCATCGGAGGCACCACGTATAACGAGACAGATCGTAGATGTTAAATATTAAGTAATTAATATAAAGTTAAAGCGAAGTACCAGTTGGTGTATCAGACATATAAAAAACGAATTTGCTGTATGCAATATTTTAGCAGCAGGTGTGTGGTGTAACGACAGTATTATATCTACCTCAATGTTTCAAGCGAAGAATAAAACGTACTTTGGCTGAAACTGCGTAGACACAGCTGTTTTGTACTATCAAAATATTGGTCTAGATATGTTGCGGAGTAAGGGACCTTATATTATATTTTGTAATATGTAAGTGAACAATGTTTTTAATTTTTGTACCATTTAGGTCTTACAAGTTTTATAAAATCGGGACGGGATTTAGTATGGGATGCTTGTGTGGACACGCTTGCCCCGACCCCGTTTGCTCCATCTTCGATTTTGGAGTAGAGACTCTTGGGCCATGGGGTTCCAGTGCACAGGAGCTTATTAAAGATTTAAGTTAGTTCCTGGTAGATAGTACCGTTAACCCCAAAGATGGTGCTTTCCTGGCTTAACGAATACGTATCGCAATACAGCGCGGAAATGCTGCCAGCGTTAATGGTAGGTACACTGCCACAGGGACCAAAATTTTTAAATTTGTTCAGATTTTCTTTATAATAATTTTTATTATTACTTTGTCGATTAAGATAATTGTAAATATAGTTTTATAAAATGATTATCAAATTTAATAAAAAATAGTGGACTACAACATAAAATCTAAATTTTCACTCGTGTTCACAAATATAAGATTTATTATCAAATATTATATGTATATTTCATATGTAAAAAAATAGTTCACCGAAACCTAGTTTAAAACCGTCAGGAGTGTACCTAGGGACCTAAGAAAGACAGTTTTACAATCAACAAGGGACTGGGCGATATTTGGCCTTTGACCTAACAGGAATTTTAAGGATTTAGCCGGTCGGGTCCTCATTACCCACCAGAAGGGATTTCATTACACAATATACCTTATACTTTAGAAGAAAAGTTTCAAACATAAATTCAACTAAAACTTAGCTGTAATTTCAGAGGCCAACTTGTTTTAATCAAATAAAACGTGTATTTCAATGAATTCCATACAATAAAAATTTCTTCTTAGTAATTAAAGATTGACGAAAGTTTTCCTAATCATTGAATTTTATTAGATTTAAGTCTATTCGGTGAATTAGCAAGTATAATGAGACGGATCGAAGTCTCCTTGATCAATTGTATCCTAATTCCCCGGATTACATTGATGGGTTTTGAGAGAATTGTGAATTTAATCTATTTAGCCACAGAGTAATGTATGGTTATAAAAGGGAATTACTAAAATGATTGTTAAAGGGCTTTTTTTATTTTAGGGATATTCTAGACTTAATTGATAAATTATTGCAATGTATTTATCAATAAAACAACAAATAGTGATTAAAGTTAAGTGATGTATGATTTAGACGGATGTCTATTGAGTCGAAAATAATGAATTCTTTTTAATTATAAATGTATAACCTTCGTTTGTAGACAATAAATAAATACCAATTTGTGTTAATATGAACTGCCATAATTATTCTGTGGCGTATTGACGCTCGAAATGTCACTCGACGGTTTTTGTGTTAATTTCGAAGATTTCGTTGTACTTAGTCTGATGATAGAATCCAAAGTATTTCCTCCAAATCAAATTCAACTTTAATTCGGAGGTTTTTTTTATTTTTTTAAGAAGAATTCCAAAATTAAATTTCTGTATTTACTAATTGAACGGGCATTTCTGTAAGCGAACGGATCTTAATTATTTTGATTAAGATAAAATAAAAATACTCTAGTGTTTGATGTAAAATATTTAAACGGATGAATTTTTCTTTACTTTTTACTAAAATATTTGCTTGCTTGGAGTTAGGAAAACACATATATATCAATAAAACAGATTTTAAACTCCGTTCGTGTGCAACGTACTGCAGTCATTTCTGGGCCGGTGCTGTCTTAGAATGCTCTATGGAAATACACAACCTGATTCCGTCATCCTCTTACAAACAACGCTCATCTTAAAGCGCGCTGGAGTTTCAACCCTTCGTTGTTGACATCTCCATATGCCACTTTATAAATACAGAAAGTAAGTAATTATACATCTTCCCTACAGTTTAATATGGGATCATTTAGGCGGCGGTTAAATAGTCATCAACTGTACAGGCTTTCCCTTCAATAGGCCGCATCTCGCTTTTTTTATATAATAGGGGGGCAAACGAGCCTGCGGGACATCGCCGCCTATAGACACCAAATTTTAGTGGGTGTGTTGCCAAATTACCAAATTAAGGGAAGAGTGCGTTCGAATTTTGAATTGTTGGCGGTCGTATCTCTCAGGGCAGAACTTCAGCGGTAGTCGATTACACAGTTCGCTAGTTTGCAAAAGAAAATGCCTTGTGAAACGGACTGTGGAAGATTTCCAGCCATCAAGGTGTAAACCTCAGTCCTGTTCTGTTTAAAAACTGAAATATGTATTTGTTTAATACAGACATTTTTAAATTTCTTTTATCGTGTACAAAACATACTTTCCACAGTATAATGTAAAGGCAGTGGTTATTTATAACGTTATTGGGAGCCATTTATCGGCTGACCAACACTCGGCACTGTCAACCGCAGAGTAAAGACAAATGATGCTGTGCCATAGATTTAATGCCGACTCTAGGTTCCTTGGTTTATTGCTTTCGAACCGTATGTTGTGGGTAACAACTATCAGAGGAAATCTATCTATTGTCTATACCATAGATATATTTTTATCAGTGTTGAATCGACGTCTTTATAATATACTTATGCAACAGATAATCAATCCACAACGCAATAAAACAAAACGCATTTAATACTTGCTAGTACGCTAAAGGAAAATATCGTGAAGAAGAAATGGTATTAAATGTAATATTCTGAAGTCTCAACCCTAATTTCAGACAACGTATTAATTTACTTTCATTAAAAAAATCATTACGGTCGTTGTCAGTTGGAGACATAGTCTGTGGTCATAATGCCTGTCTTTGGAGATAACCTGCCATTGCCTTAAGCTGTGTTGGACATCAGATTTCGGCTGTCAGCTGTCACCGATTCCGCCAATATCCGTGCAAGTAGTCTGGTTAAACGATATTGGTCCAAATATATATTTGTCTATATGTTGTGATTGATTGTTAATAAGACCAAATGTAGTTATAATAGTATACCATTTGACGCTACCACTTTACATTATTGTGCAGAAATAATAAAGGGAATATATTTTTTTAATCTATAACATACAATCATAAAGCAAATAAATCTGGGTGATCTAATTGATTTTGAAGAATAATGCAAAATATTAATGAAATTATCTTGCCAATAATGCTGATAATGGAAATTTGTACACCACCGTTCGGTTATCAGCACCGAACTGGTATAAATAAAAAAAAAAGTTATGATAGTGGTCTTTTTTTAAATTTTATGACCTGCTAATTTTAAATTTTTTGCATATCATTTTATATTTTATTACGTTGCTCTTGATATTTTTTTAATAATTTCAACGATATTTTTTACATATTTATATTGCACTATAACACTTTTTGTTTTTAAGCAGATCACACAACTGGCGGCGGGAGGGATCACTAACTTCCAATATTTCACTTGCCAAAAGTAGCCTACGAAAAATGAACATATGGTTTTGGCATTTAAAAAAGATGTGGTATATATGTGCGATATCGTTTATACACACGATATATACCAACCGATAAGTGTTAAGTAATATTTTATATTATGTGGTCATAATGCGTGTCTTTAGAGATCTGCCACTGCCTTAAGCTGTGTCTGACGTCAGATTTCGGCTGTCAGCTGTCACCGATTCCGCCAATATATCTGCTAATTTTTAAATATAATAGTTTGGTCAAGCGAAGTTGGTCTAAAAAGTAATATATATTTTTACTATATAGTCTGTTGTAGTTATGATAGTTGACGCTGCCGGTTTAAATTGTTGTGCGGAAATAATACAGAGGATATATAATTTTAATGTATAAAATACAATAATATAGCAATTACTATTCAAATTGATTTTGAATACACCTTCTTACGAGTGTCAACACCGAACTGGTTTTAACTCAAATTATGCGTTAGTTTGTTTAGAATAACAGTAAAATAATTGTTTTTGTAGTTTTTCTAGTCTGTATGTCTGGCATATTCGAGATAGTATTTATGAAGAACTAAATTAATGTTAACATGTAGGCAAGAATTGGCAAGCCTAAGTGATATCTTAGCATAAGCAGAATGAATGGCGTAGGGTATATCTGTTTATAAATGACACTGTTACTAGGATAATAACAATACAACCTAAATCTAAAAATCACCATAAACAAATTTAATAAGTTTGACATTGTTCTTTATTTAATTAAATATATAAATATGTAGTAGATGATATTCAGAAACTATTATATGATGTTACTAGAACATATAAATTGATAAGCGGTATTTAGCGAGGTTGACCACAGCGACAATTCATCTCGTTAAAATTCCGCAGACATTTAAAATACCCGCAATACTGTTTAATTTAACGGCCAGGGTTGCCACAAATCGGTTTCCGAATTATTATCCTTCGTTCACATGCGCGTGGCTCAGTTGATCTACATGGTCAGACGACGTCTCTTTATGGATAGCATTTCTATTATATATTATATTTAAACAAAATGATTTTATACAAGTATGTGATGATTGAATAAAAAAACAATAAGGCTGTGTTGGTCCCTCACTATAATTTCAATGCTTAGGTATAATTAAAAACACAATACAACATAAATTCCCATATAGAAATAAAACACATAGTCACCTCTAACTTTTAATCAATCGTGACGAGTATTATAGCAGACTTGAATAACAGCACATCAGGTTGCCCGAGAGCTGTTAATAGTCATTTTATATCTTCTATAATATAAAAAATGAATCGCAAATTGTGTTAGTAAGCGCATAACTCAACAACGCCTGGACCAATTTCTCCAATTCTTTTTTTTTAATGTTCTTTGAAGTTCAAGGATGGTTTTTACGGCCAGAAAAATTCGTATAATTTGCTAGAAAATCCATAAAAACAGCCCTTTTCTGGTACATTTATATAATTTTGTACACATAATTGTTTATATATTATTTATTTGTTCATATCGGAAATTTATATTTAAAGTAACACAAAAAATAAACTAGATAAAATTTACGAATTATATCCCTTATATCCTAAATCTAGAAGAATCTTTTCAATTAAGAACATCCATAAAATTCGTAATTTGACTGAAGAGCTTCAATCTGCGCCAATCGCTCTATATTAAGCTTCCACGGAATACTTATCATTTTTAATAATGCCCTTTATAAGGGACTTCTCAATAGGGTTGTCCAATTTTCTTGATAAATAATATTTTTTTATATAATTAAATGCTTCAAATCCAATCTTATGTAAAAAAAATTCTAAACGAATTTAAGAAGTTTTAAATAATATTTTCTTAATTACATGGTAACAAACACACACTGTAATCGTTTTTAATGGTACAGTTTCTATTATTAAACGTTTCCTGGTTATTTCTTGAGTTTGATTTCCAAAATATAATGTTTGAAATATGTAAAGGTTCATACACAATTAACCTTGTATATATCTATATAATATATACAAAAATGAATAGCTGTTCGTGTGTCTCGGAAAGACAAGAATGATCTTTTTGGTTGGATCTGTTTTGCTAATTATGATAAATCAAATCAAATCAAAATATCTTTATTCCTATAGGTAAACATGTACACTTATGAACGTCAAGAAAAACAAATTAAATTAACTGTAAATTTACATTTACAACCAGTTCGCAAGTCAAGGGCGTAGAGCGGGTAAGAAGAACTGGCAAGAAACTTTCCGCCACTCTTTTCAATCGCCAAGTTTTTAATACAAATTGTTTGAACTGGAGCAAATCAATCCCAAGGATTAGGATATGGAATATTTGTGGAAGTTCAATGAAAGTTCATATGGTGAGAAACATCAACACTTAATAAAGAAAAGTACTAAGAACGACAATAAAGTAATTTCCAAATAAAAACTTTACAACATTATTAGGAAATATTTGACGTCTTTTTAGAAATAAAAAATTTCCACTCGGTAATCATTTTCCAATTGTTGCCTTCAGAAATTTGTGTTTCATAGTGTAAGAGGTCAGATCTCTTTAGTCTGTTTAAAAAATATTGCATTAAATTTTGACACGAATATATGTAGGTGATACGAAGGTAGTTATTAATAATCATATGAATAGCGCCAAAGCTGCGTGGAGCATAATTAAAACTTGAAATATGTCATTTACTATAGAAGCACATCATAGCGCATGATGCCTCTTTCTCTCTTCCTTGGAAAATTCAAAATTCGAATATATCAAAGAATTATCGTTCAAATTTAGTTAAAATCGATGAAGAACGACACTTTCTCACGCAAGTGTGTATTCATGTATTCATAAAATGCTATTTATTTATTATTTACATGTAATTTTTTTAAGAAAAGTAAATTATACTATTATTTTTTGTATCTATTTATCCACGCGTGAAGGCCTCCTCCAACGACCTCCAAGTATCTCGGTTTTGGGTGAATTGCATCCAGTTCGAGCCAGCCGTTTTTGCAATGTCGTCCGCCCATCTTGTGATCGGTCTTTCTCTGTTTCGTTTATAGCCAATAGGCCCAATAGGGCCACCCCACCGAGTCAGCCTTATGGTGGATCGATCGTCAGAGAGGCTACACATTTATTTATTACTCTAAATTTAATCGTGAAAAAAGGCAAAAAACACAATAAATTATATAAATCGGACTTTGGTTTTTGACCGTGTCTCGGCTTAATCCCTAAAGAATAAACATGAAAACCACGCTTGAAATTTCGGCTCCCTGTCAACGCTGGCTTTTTCAACATTTTCTTTGTAGTCGTACCATTTGGATGTCTATTTTAAAACATGTTTGTGCGATACATATAAATAATCTTTGACTAGCGTACTCAGACAAACATTGTGAGATCTATCACTATCCTCTAAGGCAGGTTTATATAAGATCGTAGAGGCCTTAACCTTTTAAAACGAATTATTTTTTTATTGAACTTGAATGTACAGTGTGTTCTAATGCAGGGGTATTGGGCAGATGACGTTCTGGCGATTTAAAAAAATTAGTTACGGTTTCTAGATATACCTCGAAATCGTTACGATTTTTTTAAATTGAAACAAATCACATGCTCTGACTAACTAACTGACTCTCTTTATCGTGTCAAGACTAAATGGAGGACTCTTTTTCAGTGTGTTTTTGAATAGTATTACTGGATAGATGTGCAAACAAAGTGTAATTATTTTTGAGCCGCATAATTTCAACCAAGAAACAAAATAGTTCTGATCTTGTTTAATATGAATAGAACATTGTCGAAACATGGTTGTCAATCATTATCCAAATTCTCGTTGCTAGTAAATAATTTTTATCTACACTAATATAATAATAATAAGCCTTTATTTTTCCACATCCTATTAACATAAATTAAATAAGATAGATATAAATATAATTTTAACTAAGATGCGGCCGCTTTCCGGGAAAAGGCCTCCTCCAACTTGGCCAATTTTTGAATTAAAATATCCCATAATGATAATTTTTCCATGAGCTAATTTTTGTGCTGCGTCGATATTCTCATAAAATGTATTGACGTCTTCCTCTGGTGCATCATATGTAGGGGCGTAGACTTGTACAATTGATATATATATAATGAATCAAATTTAAAAATTATCATTAATATAATCAATGCAATATTTGATTGTATGTTTTCTGTTTGGATTGGCTTCAAAACTACAGGACTAGAAAAACACTTTTTTACGGATATAAACGGATAAGTGTTTTTCTTTAAATGTGTAAAAGTTATGTTAATAAAAGACAATACTAACTACAGGACTATTTGCAAAAATAGTTTACCCTACGCTATTCCTGATGAACATGGACAATAGAATATTTTTGAAAAGTTAGAGTTAAATAAATTAAGATAATATAATTCAAGTTGTAAAAAAGATGAATTCAAATTCCTAAATCGCATACGCTGCGGAAACCATTGGCCATACTTGAGATTTAGAGAAATCGATATCTACAAATAATGCCGCTACACCATATGTCTAACAAACAGTATGGAATAAAATTCTTAACGTGGTAAATCCCAACGTAAAGACGTCTGCATTCAAAAAGGGTTTCTCGTGATAAAAGGTATATATAAAATTCAAGGATGGCTTCAGGCCTCACTTTTTCGATACTAATAACTGACAGCCCTATCTCCAACACAGTCTGACAGTTGGCTTAAGACACGTGCGCTAAGCGATTTATCATTTTTATTACGTGACTAAGCTTTCTGGACCTAACGAGGTTAAGTTTTATATCTCAGAAGTATTATATTAGACGCCTCGTGGAATATTTACTGCGCTATTGTGAATAGAATTGCTCGCTTAATCAGTATTGCAGGTTTACTTTCAAAAAAGCAGTTCACAATAAAATAATATGTTCCTCAATTTACCTTATTTTTTTCGAAAGCCAATATTAAACTTTAATTTTCGGTTATAAACGTAAAAAAATAAGATTAATTATATGAAGACAAATAATGTTAATTAGTGGTCTTACTGCTAAAAGTTTCTTCCAAACCACCCAAACAAATGAAAATTAAAACTTTACTAAAGTACTCGATATTAAAATATCAAAGGTCGTCGTTCTTGAATGTAGGTTTTGGTATGCAAGACATTCCACAATTATTAGTATTTAAATTATTGGCTTAACTTATAGATAAACCTTAAATAAACAGCACACCCCTCGTTCAAACCCTCACTTTACACCATTTTACACCACACAGCTGAATAAAGTATTGCTTGGTTAAATGTATTTAATAGGATTTCTCATTTCGTAAATTTTTGAACCTTTTTTTTATTATGTATTTTTTGCTATTTTTTTGGCTATCGTATAAATTTTTGAGTAAAATTAGATTTTGTTGTGTAAATTATACGTTACGTTAAAAATTCTACTGTACTCACGAAAATGGTTATTATTTGTCATTTCCTTGTGTTGTTTGGAGCCCATAATACAGAAAATACATGTGGTGAATAGTAAGTCCACTGGGTGAGTATTTCGTCATAGTGTTACACGATATTTCCATTAGAGAAAAACAAAAGAATGTATGGAAAGTATAGGAAATTGTTAAGATTGGCTCTTATGAACGAATTCCTTCCGATTAGTCAGTCAATTTGTTACGGCCGACCGACTCTGCCTGCGTACTGAAGTGTGGTACAAGTTAAGAACTTTATGTATTGCCTTGCTACAAAAATATTTTATTCAAATAAAATATTTTTTTGATGTGATGAGGTCTTATATATCGAAAAGACATGACTTAATGTCACTTATAGCCTGAGCCGAGCATAACATTTATCTTAAGTTGTCAATCGCACATTGTTACTTTTAACTCGAATTGACGAGTACAAATATATTATGTTAATTAATCGAAAAACAATAAGATTCAATGAAGTCCTTTTTTATTATACAAAATGATGATATTTTGGTGATAATGATTCAAATCGATAGATATGTAATTTTCCATCAATGTTTTTTTTTTGATGTTATCACGTAAAAATGTCGTCAGAAAGCCGACTTTATAGACAACCAAAAATTTTTTATTATGTGACTGGGAGAAAAAGATACCTTTCCAAATCGAATCTACTTTCTTTTACGTAATACAATAAATGTTATGAAGTAGAAATGAGGGTTTTATGTTTTTAATTTTCGCTAGAAGCCTATACCTTGGAGCACCCGAACAGAAATATAATTTCGATTGTAGTTGCTGGGTCAAATCAAGGTCGAGTATCATTACAGTTAACTGTCAAAGTCAGTAACAACACTCGACTAAGTTTCCTTTATGCTGGGATATGGGGCAAACTCGGAATGTCGATTTTACTCAGAATAATTCAGGTTTCGTGCAAATAATACGTGAAGATTGTGTCCAAAATGAAACTGCTTTTGTCTTGTTATATAGCTTATGTATTACGATAAAAGTATACTATTACACAGGTATTTTTTACGGGTTTCCAAATCTTACACTAAGAAAAGAAAATGTACTTAAAATGAAAAAAGACTTTTATTATTATAAGGATCATATTTTGTTTTTCTCAATCTTTGTAATGTACCCACACCAAGATAAATATATTACTTCAAAACAGATATATGTGACGAGATATTCTATAATGGATAAGCCTATTTCAATTCTATGTTTATACTAATGCCTATATATTTAGTGTGTATTGATATTTAAATAGTTAATCGGTTCCCCAGTGAACTGGAATAATTATATTCCAGTTTCAATCAAAGCGGGTGATAATCTAAATTAAATACGATTAATGTTTCAAGCTCTATTTGTTGTTCTGTTAGATAAATTAGAATGTTAAAAAGGAAGACAAATTACTGTAAGGACCAATAAATAATAAAATTTAAAACTCTATTCTGCGTTTAATTAAAAAATCCAAATGAATATAATGAGTTATTGAATATTAGTGTTTGTACACGCTACGCACTTATTACCGCGCTAAGACTTTACATAATAGCGTTTTATCTATGTTCTTAAATACAACCCAAGAAAATGTATAAAATTTTCTTTGCTTATAATTAAATTAAAAATAGAAGAAAAAATAAAGGTGTCTGTACTAGAAATTTCGGGATCGGGCGCTAATAAAAAAACGAGAGAAACATACTTTAGCAGATTACTTTTGATCAAGATAGTAAGAGATAACAGTCTATGTAACATTATTTACTGAATAGAATTTTACTTTCAAGTGTCTTATAACTTTGTCACTATACGACGAAGACGAGTGAGTGAGAGAACAGTTTTTTGTTTGTTCTTTTATTTACTGTAAGAGTGAGATAGAAACACAAACTTTCCTTCTCTATGACATATCTTATATTAAAATCCAATACATTTGAACAGTGTATAAATACTTATTTTATTTTATATGTTTTTGTGATGCCCAATATATATTTCTTTGAAAGTTTTTTCTGACCCAAAACAAAATTCGTAGTAAGAATCTATAAGGTACCATTCCTAATTAGCAAACTATTAGAGGCGAAGCGCGTGATTGGTTCGGTAAATGCTTATCAGCGGCCACCCTAATCTAATTATAGATTCGCCTGATGCTCTCTAATCTAGGTGTAATACCTAGTAACCTGTAATAGCTATATAATATGGCGTATATTAGTAAAATAGCATTCATTTGTAACTTTCTATTTAACTATCCTACTTTATTTAACAATAGACACTTGAACTGGGGAAATTCATGCCCTATATACCATTTATTATACAGTGTCAATATGCATGCATGTTTATATCATGTAAATATCACATCTAGATAATTTGAGAGACCTAATAAGAGCCGTTTAAGAGCTAAAAAATATTTTTTTACATTTGCATAAAATATATCGACTACAGCTATAGCAAAGTATTCGTATATAATATAAAGAGTTTCTATGTAACACATTTTTTCGTAGAAGTGAAAAGGATAGTTACCCTTCACTTACGGCATTATTGAGATAATATTTGATTGAATTATCTTGTTGATCGATTGACCTAAATTGTTAAGAAAAAAGTACGTAAATGTACAGGATTTAGATGTTCATGCTATATTTTGTCTAGAAGTGGAGTAAGGCTTTAATTTCGACTGAAGTTCCAAGTTTAGCAATCAGTTGGCAATTTGTCTTCTGGCGTATACGTCCTTATATATCCTTCGATACATTACACTTAATTTATGTTACTTTGCGGCTTAATACACGATGTATTACTTACAATATTCTTGTACGATAAAAAACGAATATTAACATGTCTGTGATACATTTGTTCTTCGCTCTACGTTTAACTAAACATTCTTAGTTTGTGATTTTAAAAAAAATATTTATATCTTTGATCGCAATCTACGGACTACAATGACCAAGTTTCCACAGGTTTGCGCTAATACAGACGATCTCGTCTTCTTATTCGGTACACTATTGTCAGAGCGGTCGTGATCGCTAAATGGTAATAGAAGCAGCACATGTGATGCGCTTCACGACGTTCCGCCATCGTCGACAGAAGATCTAAAATAACTTATTTAGCATTTTTATAAGCTAATATAGCAACAAAACCTCACGGGAAAAACGAGAAATAAAAGCTGGAAAGCGAATATACAGAAACTCGTGAAGATTTGAATTCCTTGGTGACTTGATAGAAAATAGATTTCGAGTCGTGAGTTTTGACAAGTTGCGAGCGGGAAATGTTGAAAATTCAATCCGGTAAACTTCCATTGTGCCGTGATGATATGAAAAGCGAAGATAACATCGAGTTATATGCAAAGCGGTAATGCTGTATATTCTATTTTAAGCCTATAAATTTCGAACGTAATCTGTAGTAAAATTTGTAATAAGCAGCCCTTAGTTACTCTCGTATTTCTATTTTTAGTATAATGATTGGTACTATCAATATATTATACTATTAATATCATATTATTACTGAAGAGTCTCGACAAATAGTAGGTACATTTGTCTATAGTATAAATGACGATTGATATTTTAGATTAAATATAAGTTTCAGTGATTTTAATTTAACTCTAATAATCGTTTCGCAATAATCGATTTTGTTCTAATTTCCGCGTATCTCTGTCCAGTGTAGAGTAATTTTCGACGCGAGTGAAGATGAAATGTTGCGCCGTTTCGACATGATTAGATTCCAAGAATTTAACGATGTTTGAATGATGGATGGGGTATTTGAAATTAAGCCTTTCGTCGCTTAAAACTTTAAGATTATCGACAGCTTGTGTACAGGCTTTACTCTGTTTTGGTACCATTCCTCCGGTGAATGAAAATAAGTCGTAATAGCGGCGGAAAATAATTTAATAAATATAATCACTCCGTAACTAGTCTTGATTTGATACTTCATGAAAATCTTTTATAAGATTTAATATAATAAGTTTATAATACATATTAATTATTGTCATGATTCTTAATTACTCACTCAGATTTTGGCTGAAGAGGTGAGACACTCGTAAGCATTTGCCATAAAAGGCGATCGTTGAAGGCATTATGAGCATCCTTTTTTTAATAAAGGTGAATCTTTTTTTAATATATTATTTATAATAGATGCTATCAACTCTTATCATGAAGCCAAATTTATACAGAATCACATTTAGGATCGCATTTAAACAGCTCATAATTAGTACAGATATATTTTCCTTTCCTAAATAAGATAGTTTAATTGTATATTTTTCAGTTACTTGAAACTTGATTTTTGTTGATCTAAAATCGAAAAGAATGATATCAATTAAGGCCGCTTGTTTCATCCCTACTAATTTGCTACTTGCTTTAATTTAGAATGTGTCGAAGTTTCAATAAATAAATAACAACATTTAAAGGACCTAGTTTATCTTTTATGTTATACAAGAAAATATAAAGAAAGGATTACCACATCCATTGGTTTGTATGGTCGGTTAGATATTGGAACAAGGACGGTTCATCTTCTATCGGTTAATAACGGAATGTCGTGTTTATTAACGGCCCAATAGCTTACGATATTTACTGCTTAGCGAACCACTTTATACTTAAGCAAGAGAGTTAACTGATTTAAATAATTCTAATAATTTTAACTACCGTTGTAAATTGGTTAGATTATGTTTTATCACGTTTAATTATTTTCAAAGTTACTCAGTACTGGAGGCGAAACATACAGTTTAATTGGATTGAATTATCGTAAAATATTTGTTTACGTGTAAAAATACCGTCATAATAATTACAGTCACTTCTAATGAACCATGATAAAATGCTGCTATTACATATAAGAACTACAAAAAATGGGTTTATGCGTAAAATATCAGTTCTGCATCGATTTCAGTCCTGTTAGACAACAATGCTTTGCATCAAGCGTGAACTGCTGTCGTTACATATTATAATGGTAAAGGATATACATAAGTAAGACATAAATGACATAAGCTTTCTGTTGATACATACAAATTTGATTTGTGTTAGTATGTCGTGGTGTAATTTTGAGAGTCACTCAAAAGTGTCGGAGCCTCCGAAATAAGGTTTCAGCGCTACACTTCTTTTTTATTATCCTGTGCCACCAATTGTTGGCTTTCAGCTGAAGCAGGTCCTCTTCCAATAAGTAGCGCCCATACGCTCATGACCCTAAGAGTATCTCAATAGAATTAGTCTCTAAATAAAAACTGTAGTTAGAAAAAGTCTATGCATTTTATTTCATTAAATTTTAGCTGCGCGATGTAATATAAGAACCGTAGTTTATGAAAACTGATCTCTATTTACTTTCAAGTACTTTGATCTTTTGATGTAAAAAGTACAGTAAGCATTCTTGCAAAAAATTCATACGAGGGATACATAATTCGTCAAAGGCTGGCCCAGACTTTCGGGTACAAAGAGAAATATTTAGATAGTTGAAACATCCCGAATTTTGCGAAACTGATATTACATATGAGCAGTGTTGGCCTAGTGGCTTCAGCGTGCAAATCCCATTACTGAGGCCGTAGGTTCGATCCCCGGCTGGTCAGATTTTTTTTATATGGGCGTATATGGCATTGTATTGTTACAGGAATAATTATCATTTTTTTTTCAATATTGTGCACATCTTTTGCATATATATTTATATTATTTTTAGATCAAATATTCAATCGATAAAAATTTTATTTAGGTAAATAATAGTTTTGCTTTGTCCAAGGTTGGCGCATTTATCAGATTATTATAATACTAGAGTGACATCTGATACGAGGTGTATCTTTACAGTGTTTTAGTAGGGACGACCAGCCTAGAATTTGTCTCTATATCAGTACAGGGAGGCGAACATAAAAAAACCAGTATAAATCGTGGTATTTTTAACTGGTACAAAAGAAACTTGTATCTACAAATTAATACTTAGTAAGATAATGAACTAATCATATATTACTATTAAATACAAAGCAGTTAATTAAGTTTCTGTACGAAGTGTCGTGCACAGGTTTCACTACAGTGTAATCACTTGCAAGAACACTACAGCTTAAGAGGTTATTAGATTATGTTATCTTGTGATTTTTACTTTGTAAACGACTTTATCTACAAATTTAATAAATTTACATATTAAATAAAAATATATTTATTTAAAAAATGATACTCAATGGGCATAACTAGAATTTTAAGTAACACAAAAAGATAAAGAGAAACTGATTGTTCATGATGTACAAGACACATGCCTTTATACTAAATAATTATTGCTAACAGAATTTTAACAAACGATAAATATATGAATTAATAAGCGAGATATATTTATGATAAGTTATTGCAAAATTTAAGAAGAGCTCTGTGAAGTAATAGAGATGGGTAAGATCAATTACAGGGAAAGAGTATAAGGTGACACTCAGAGTTAAAAGATATGATTGAATTAAATTTAAATTTTACCCAAAGTTCAATAACTTTAATAGGTAATTGCAACAACAAATATATTCTTTGAATGGCGTACGTTTGTTAGGTAATTTGTAATAATTGTATAATGTTCCATACGTAATGGGATTTCCTCTAATGAAAACTCGGAAATACGTAAAAATTTCTAGCCCAAAGGTAGCTCTAAATATAGCTGCCAACATTAAGTGAAAAACTCTAATTAACAAATAGCTCTGCGGTGGAGGTGGATGTGGAAATTCCTAAAACTGTATCAGAACGGAATGCCGATTTGCTTTTTACATCATGACTTTGAATTTAATTTATTTACATTAGTTTAGTGAGAACACCTACAACTACTAACATTGCAAGGAAATAGTCACTCATTATATTTCCAAATCAATCGACTTAAGTTCCTTCAAGAGCTTACCAATTCTTAAAAGGGTAGCAACGCACTCGCGAGGCATTTAGATTATCCATGGGCGAGCGTAATGTCACGTGACTTTCCTACATGTTTGCACCGTTATAAATTATTTAAACTTTTTCTGCGCCGTAAAAGGGATGCTGGAACGTTTAAGAGACGCCAACTTCCATCTAGTTCTCTTCCAGTGGTCAAATCCTATCAAAGTTATAAAAGATACCCAAGGATAACATGCATAACTATAAAATAAAAATTAAGAATAATGGACCAAGACGGTTTGATTTTTCAGTTTGATAATTGATTCAGTGGCACTACAATCTATATCGAGACCTATATAGGATGAATCAACTTCTAATGGCGTTCTACTAATGAAGATTTATATGCGATAATATTAGTTAATACAACTGTTTCATAATGAGTGCTATTAAAACACTTTTATGTTATAATAGTTTACTACTTCTGTTTTAATACCTGATTATGCATATGTAAAGACTTGCATATTATTGCGTCTGATTTATTTATGTAGGTGGAAGGCTGTACTCTGGGAAACGCGTGTAGCAAAGTGCGTACGTGTACGTACGTACGCGTACATCAAGCCACGGAGGCGTTAAAATTTGGCGCAGTTTTTAAAGGTGTAATAACCTAAACGAGTGTATGCATTTCGGGTCGAGGAAGGTAAAATCAAATCATTTTTTGCTTATCATACTGCTACCATCAGTTGGTATATATATCGTTACTTACGTGTGACCTCTAATAGGCAACGATGGCGGAACGTCGTCAAGCGCATCACATCTGCCCCTTCTATTACCATTTTTGATTGATTTTCTTACTAAAATAACCATATTATCTTGTCTTAATCAAAGAGAAAAGAGAAAAACTACACGAATCAATGGGTAAATCTGCAAAGGGAACCCGTTGGCCCGTTGACTAATTAATTGCTCGAGTGAATGACAGCCCTCGGATAGTGATGGGACAATTTAACGATAGTTTTTAGGGTTTCGAAAATTTAAGGCAAAATTAATAATGCAATCTTTAAAAAATTTAATTACCTTGCATTTCAAACGATTCATAAGCAATTTGATTATACAGTTTGTAAGACCGACAACACATTCGCCTTCTAGTAGTATGAGCGCCCCTTTAATTAAGATCAGATGAACCTCCGTTCCGTATACCCCATTATCTATAAATAACTGTTAAATATATAGTTAGTTATATAGTAATGAATATATAGTAATTTCCTAAATCGAAAATTAGTCTTAATATTGTCAATTTAAAAAAAAGTATTCATTATTATATCAAAAACTGTGAATTACGTTTGTTAGTACTTGTCTAATACAACTGGCTTGATAATATATTAATCCAGAAAATATAAAGTATCAACCGAATAGAACATGCTTGTGTTGTGTTGTTAAGCCACAGCATAAATAAATTATTTATTTTTTTATAATTTATTTATTATTTTTTAACACTTCATCACACTATAGTTTCGAGCGATCTCTTCCACGCAACCACTGAATTAATATCCTCCTGGATCCCATAGATAGGATTTAGTAAAAATAATATATTTCTAACTGGTTGACTTACTAAATTTGACTCATAGAATAAAACACATAATACTAAATCAAGAAACCTAATAAAATTTTACTTCCTCAAATGTTTCATTTTAATGGTGTCTCAGTTGGCTTTAATTCGAGCTGTGAGAACGGTCACCTGATATTGAAAGTTTAAACCACCTGTGCCATTTGGCAGGTCGACTTGTTTTGTTTAAGCTATGTAGTTTTGTAACTTTCCAATTGTTTCTAAGTTCCAGCGATAATTGTTTGTTCTGGGTTAAATCCACAATGTTAGTTTTGTTGTTACATATCATTAAAAAAATAAATTTGGTAAAACTTTTTAATATTCATTATGATTTGTATTTTATTGATAAACAAACCATACACAAATAATTTCCTTTATCAAACGCATTCTTTTCAGTTATTGTATTGTACTGAGAAATTAAGTGGCATTATTACGAAATATTCAGTAAATTATGTTCATTTTTATCATTCAAAAACCCATCGGTGTGGTCACAGAATGCTGACTAACTTGTTTACTAAAAAAAATTTTTGCCGCGCACCACTACTATGTGAATCCAACTGCCAACAAACGAGCGTAAAAATCTTAAAAGACCGGACAACGCACTTGCGAGCTTTTTGCTAATATGTATCAGTGTTCATGGGCAGTGGTATTACTTAACATCAGATGAGCATCCAGCCCATTTAGCCCCTATTAAACTAGTAAAAACAAACAAAATCACATAATACATACCGAACTCTGTGCCCAAGGCCAAAGGTTAGCACCACGCAATAAAAAAACTCCAACGAATTTCGATATGAAGAAAAAGTTAATTATTTGAACATAAATATCAATGCGGATAAAAATTATGGTTTAAAAGCTATATAAGTGATCTTGAGATATTGCAAAAGTGTTACTTGGCAAGAAACACAATCACTAAATGTTGTAGCAACGAAATGCGCTACGTGTCAAGTGTATAGTGATCGATAAAGATGGGATCTCTAGTGTGCCGAGACAGCCTTTGTTAGTGCGTCTACGTTTCAGAAAATATTTACTTTAAGTTTGTTCAAACTGTTTATGTTTCTGTAGAATATGGGTTATTTATTTTAGTTAAATTGAAATTTGCTAAATACCTTTTAAAGCCTTATAATACTTTCAATATTATAAATAATACAAAACAGTGGATTGTGAAAGAGTTTTCAAAATGAATGTGTATAAAAATACTAATCAACCTCGTCCAACAAAAGAAATAAAGTCAGAAATTAGAGTGGACATGTATTAATAACTATCGATAGTTGTAAACCAACCCAGCACATCACTAGTGAGCAGGTGGCCGACTTTCTTTTAATTGGACTGAATGCCAGCACGTGGCGAACAAGTAGTGTTTACACCGTTTTACCGAAATGTCCGAATGATTGACGCTTCGTTTCTGCTGGAAAATGGATGGCCTGAGAAAATTGTTCTGTCGTCTAATAGCTTGTCTTTTAAGGGTGTTTATAAAGTAACAATGAAAGGAAAATGTTTGGGTCTTGTTGAAATAGTTATCAATTATAATTATTTTAAATTAAACCCGTACATTTCTTACAATAAATATCTTATTTATTGAAAAATTTGATGTTTATGTAACGAGTTACTAACATGGTTTATTAGTACACAGCCAGGCTCCGGCAAAACAAACATTGTTTCGAGAATGTTCGATTTCTATCTGGAAAAGAAAACAATGTACGAATTAAATAGCCAATAAAATTTATTATAATCAGCAAAAGTTTAAATATTTACATGGGATATTTAGTTTAAAAAGAAGCTTGCTTTAATAAATTAATCGTATATTTTCTAGACATTCCGTATCTATGAATAAAATACTTTACCCGTCCTCATAAGAATATGAAAAGAATATCTTTTCAGTGAATATACTACATATAAATAAACTATGTCTTTGAAAGATATTTCTATAATGTATTATACTATAGTTTATTTATATATATTTGTGATATATATTCATTAAGCGATCATTGTTTACGATTGTTTTGTCTATTTTCTATGAAAATTGAAAATGAAAATTGTTTGAAGCTTGCTGCGACGCGAGACTTCAAATAACCAAATAAGGATCTGTTTGCTCTAAAAAGCATCGCATTATCCAAATAAATTTTCCGGATTAAAGTGTTTATCAATATTATAAAATATTTATTCAAATAATACATTAAAACAACGGGAATGAAATGCGTCTTTTAGTTTGCGAATTCAATATTAATGGTTTTTAAAATTATTTAAATATAAGCATCTATGTTAATACTCTGAGCTGAGCATGATAAAATAAAAAAAAATATGTGCGTTAGACTTCTTGGGCGTAACAAGATGAAAATCATTTCAAATATTTTATCTTTCGTCTTAATCTAGGTTAAAAAATAGTAATAATAAAAACTAAAATGACGACTATACCTAACTTCAGAGTGTCGGTTTTGTAAACAGCGGGCGCGCGCATCATAAAATTATGCCATGTAGACATGGTAATTGACATTAATTATTATTATTTAATTATTAAGTGCTTATAAATATTTCTAAATGAATAAAATTATATATTTTAATTGACATTCACTTGTAACATCCAGGATGAGAATTTCCATTCCTTCCTCAAAGTCCGTATTTTGCCGCTCACTTTATCAATTCTGAAAATGCCAGCACACACTCGCCTAACTGGCATGGTGGGTGTCCATGGGCGGCGGTTATCACTCTACTCGTGATCTTAATATGGTTAAGTAGATATAAAAAAGTCGCGGTTGAACGCGTGTGTACTTTGTGAAGCAATCGTTGATAAAGTTGGACTTTCATCCACATATAAGAATTATTACCGAACTCTGCATCCGTCACCCAATTCATGTTCACGATGCAGCCAGTGAATGCGCAGTTATTTAATTAGAAGCTTTTCGAGCAACTGAAAATCCTTTTATTTCTTTTCAAGTGCCGTGTCAAGGCTGCGTGACAGCTGACGGCTCGTTTCATGAATATGAGAGAATAATTAAGATTCTCAAAAAGCATGTTACTGCTAAGCAACATAGGGCATTACGTAATTTGCCTGTGAGGATGTCAGAGAACAAAATATATATTTATTTTATTATAATTCTAACATTATTCCATATTATTTCTGAGCATATTAATGGCATACTGTATTTATTAATTAATCTGTGGCATTAATTAGGATCAAATACAAATATTATTGCTATATTATTCGGTTATGTTGTTTGTATGTTATTGACAAGGAATTAAATTATGTAATTAATGACATACTCCAAAGTAAATAGTCACATCATTTTAGAAATTATTATTATCCTTTAGAAGTATATGTGATATAATCATTGTATTCCTAGATACTTTAATCACGTCGAATTGGTATTTTGATCAAATAGTTTATATAGAAGCTTTTCTATTTTCTCGTTTAACTGTAACATACTTGAGCCTCATTTGAATGAAATTGAAAATATACGACTCTAGAAACATGCTCTTCATAAAGGCTTAGGAAAACTTTAATACTAATACTATATTCCCTAGAATAATTTTATTGAAAAAGTATTTCTATACCAGAGATAAGTTTGTTTTACTGACATACTTGTGTCATAATTTAATGATAAATAAATGTATACTATAAAATATGAAAAGATAATTCTATTTAAATTTTTACGCGCTAATAGAAAAATTAATAAGCTTTGAAACAAAACACACAAAACAATACGACCGCTGTCAAACATAAATTCAGAGAATTACGACAGTAACAAAATATAATGTTTGAATAAAAAAGTTTATTGGAATACGTGTAACACTTACCATTGATAAGTGATATAAAATATTCTTCACGCGTAAATTTTATTTTATTTTGGCACCGTATTTTTGCCGGTTCATTATATGCAGAACATATTAGTTCTTCATTAGTCGTATTGGTTGTTTAAAAGGGGAAATAATGTAAGGCTAATATATTTAATATAGTAATTATAGATTTCGGTCTAGAAAACTTCAGTAACGATCTGTGCGTTATAAATTCATCATTTTCTCACTCATCATCGTGCGAATAGCCTTCGTAAAACAAATAAATAAATAAAATCATCATTACCTTAGAGCTTCCTAACACACAAGACAAAAAAAACCTCTTCTGGAAAATCCAAAATTGTAAGGATCTCAAATTTCTATAACGTTATCAATTGTTTAGTCAGTCTTAGGTGTCTGACACACGCTGTCGACTTATTTTTGGACTATGGCGGTTTCCTCACGATGTTTCTCCCTCACCATACGATCGAGTGTTAAACACCCACAGAGACAGAAATCCATTGGTATACATCCGGGGTCCGAACCTACTACATCAGAGATGAGTGTTGGCCGCTAAACACTGCTAATAATGCTATTTATTTAAAATAACATTAAATTGGACAGGATATAACAGGATATAAACAAATCGTAAAAATAAATAAATTGTTACATTATTCATCCATCATAAAAGCAATAAGCAAATAGAGATACGAATCTGATTTGTAATTGTTTCAAAACGTACAACAGTTCTCAGACTCATACTTTATATCACTCATATTTTATATGTCAATTTTAACGTGATTTTTGCAAGCTTTATGTATAATTACGCAATTTCCTGATATCATATTGTGAGATTACCGAAGTGTTCGTTTGCGATTGGGCTGACGCGGCAACACTGACGCATGTTTACGCGTTTTGATGTATTTGATGCATGATTGTATAGATGCTGTTGACCAATCACCATTATACGGAGCGGGTAGTCGCCTCGTTTTGTCATTGTGCAAATTAAACTTATAGTCAGTGCCGGATTAGCAACGTAGCAAGAGGTAGCACGTAGTGTATGGGCCCCGCGCTCACTTCCAGTTATAATTCTAAAACTATTTGTCACGAGCAGTGTTGGCCTAGTGGCTTCAGCGTGCGACTTTCATCCCTGAGGTCGTAGGTTCGATCCCGGACTGTGCACCAATGGAACCTCTTTCTATGTGCGCATTTAACATTTGCTCGAACGGTGAAGGAAAACATCGTGAGGAAACCGACATGTCTTAGACCCAAAAAGTCGACGACGTGTGTCAGGCACTGGAGGCCTATCACCTACTTGCCCATTAGATTTAAAAAATGATCATGAAACAGATTCAAAATCTGAGCCCATGACCTAAAGAGGTTGCAGCACCACTGATTTGTCACGTTAAATCAAAAAAATAAGTAGGTATTTTACAAACTTTTTACCCTAATGTTCTAAAGTTTAATTATCGATATATTTAGTCTAGCATCTATACCAACATTCAAGCGGCCAGATTTTCATTATTTTATAAGAATGTCTTAAACATCTCACTTTGTGGAATCATGGATCATGATTTGGATAAATATTATGTCAAATTGAAAGTGTTACTATATTTGCCGATATTAAATCCAAAAATATTTATTTGTTTTATTTAATACCCTAAACTTGATAAAATTTGCTACCGGCCTCGCGGCTTAATCCGGCACTGCTTATAGTTCGTAATATCAAATGTGAGAAACAAAAGTATAAGATGTAAAATTACAAGTAATATCTAGTCTTTAATCACGACTTAAAATCACTGAAGTATATTTACGAATGATTCCTTATCAAGCCGGCGTTGATTAAAAGTCTATTTGATACGCTGTTTCTGCGTCTTTTGTAATTTTTGATCTGTAGAGCTGTAATTATTAAAAGGGGATCTAAAAACGAGCAACAATATTTACTTCTCGACGATTGTTTGACGTGACGAAGAAAATTCTTTCATAAAGTGTTTCTGTTATCATATTTTTTGATTCATTCCGACAGCTGTATGTGAGGGTGAAAGTGTATGAGAATTATAAATGTAATCTAGTTAGTCAGCCGTTTTAAAAACAAATCAAATTTAATTTGATTAAGTTGTCAGATTAAATTTAAAATTTAAAACCTTAGTTGATATTTTAAATGTTAACTTGGATTTGAATGCGTACTGCATTTTGCACTTTTATTTCCAATGATTATTCCAAATCTGAAATTATATATTTTTAAATCTAAAAATACCAAAAATCAAAAGTGAAGTCGCTGAAATAAAATAACATAATGAGGTTAACTTTAATCGCCTGAATTTTAAAATAACAAAGAAAACATTTAATTTTTATGATTTTATTATATGATATGTACAATACGTTTCTAATGTATTTTTTCTCATTGCAGGTAATAATTTAAACCGTCAATCAAGAAAATAACAATTGTTCACCACCGGAAACGAGTATACATGACGATGCATTGAGCGACCAGTTACGGTCGTAGCGACACGAAAATGACTAGAAATTAAAAATGTGATTAAAAATAAACAAACATGTTCGCGAAAACTGATCGATTCTGGGATCGGAGAAAGTGTAGAAATTCACGATGATGCCGCGTTATCGATTTTTCGATTCCATAAAATAAATCGATTCCTCGCGACTTATCGCTTAGTTATTGTGTTGCAATTATGTTAAATTCTAAAGCAATATTAGGTTAATTTGTAAATAAGTGTAAATATTTCGGACACCATTCCGTTCCTAGGCATAACGGGGCCAAAATCACGTAGCTAGAATCAAAATGCTACCAAATATAACGTTTGGTAGAACGATGAGTTGGAATGAAACGAACTCAACACATTTAATACCAAGTTACTTGAGCCAAGAGGAGTTCTTTGCGTTGCAAAACGGATCGGATCTAAATTCGACGATAAATGACACGCATTTTGTGCTGAAGACTTGGTATCCGAGTGGATATTCACCGGCGCATATAATAATCGCGTCGGTGGTCGTAACGGTTCTTATGATTATGGTGGTAGTAGGGAACATGTTGGTGATTATTGCAATAGTGACTGAAAAGGCGCTGAAGAACATACAAAACTGGTTCATAGCGTCACTGGCTGTGTCAGACTTCTTTCTTGGTTTAGTGATAATGCCATTTTCGCTCGCGAATGAGCTTATGGGTTACTGGATTTTTGGGTTTTGGTGGTGCGAGATACATTCCGCGATGGATGTGTTGTTGTGCACCGCGTCTATTATGAATTTGTGCCTCATATCACTGGACCGCTATTGGAGTATAACACAGGTGAGTTTTGTGTATATTGATACTAGCATAAAACATATTTTAAGATAAAAATCTATTAGCGTACAACTTTAGTGTTGTTTGAGCGTAAAGTTCGTTCACGTCCAAGGAAAGTCCATTGGTACACAGCCGCGGATCGAACCTATGTCCTCAGGGATGTGAGTCGCTCGCTGAAGCTACTAGGCCAATACTCCTCTTTTTATTTTGTATAAGGAAGCAAAATCCAGCCAGGCCGGGATTCGAACGCACGACTTTAGAGAAGGGAGTCGCTCACAGATTTGTGTAGTTTATACATAAATATACATAGTGCAATACAAAGGTAATTAGGTAATTGGTTGGTAACTGATGATATTATCAAAAGCAATACATAAGCAACTTTCACATTCGATAACCAATCATTATCCGAAATGCAACCGAAATTTTAAATTACTAAAGTCTACGTGAGGCCGATGAATAATGGACGAAAACTTTGAAGCAATTTCCGCGATACCTGTACTACAGTGTACTCTATCACAGTTGAGATATATCTTCATAAATTTATTCTCTTTTATGAGGAAAGTTTTCAGTACGTACATAGGCTTGTATAAGTTTCAATTCAATTATGGACTTTTATAGGCATCTAGCCTAGCGATATGATATCAGCAAAATAGCGATGTCAATTAAATACATTAATAATAAATATTTTGGATTTGGTTGATGTGATATACTCGTCTTGTTTTAGTTTAGAGAATTACATTTCCTCACTGTACCATCGCGTTAAGACTGTGGTAATCACGTTTATGCCAGTAAAATACGTATACACCACACCCGTTTACGCAGGAATGACTTTTACTTCGGAATTATCATTGATTTATAGAGACGGTTTAATAAATAGGCTTATGGTTCAGTCGCTAACTTATAAATCATACAACATAATGTTCTTATTTTGAAACCCTATTACCTTCGGAAGTGGCAAGAGACAGACACACTTTTGCGTCTGCTTTTTTGTTGTTTCAGTGTTGGCCTAGTGGCTCCAACGTGCGACTCTCATAAATGAGGTCGTAGGTTCGATCCCCGGCTGTGCACCTATGGACTTTCTTTCTTTGTGCATATTTAACATTTGTTCGAACGGTGAAGGAAAACATCGTGAGGAAACCGACATGACCCAAAAAGTTGACGTGTGTCAGGCACTGGAGGGTGATCACCTACTTGCCTGTTATATTAAAAAATGATTATGAAACAGATTAAGAAATCTGAGGCCATGACCTTAAGAGGTTGTAACGCCACTGATTTATTTTTAAATTAACTAAAGAAATGTAATAATTTACATTTTTTACCAATTGTACCATCCAGTTGTGCCAAATTCCGCGTCCTCACAAATCTACAACTATTTTAGATTATCTCTTCCTGTGTCTAACAGATGCCTTCATGTCTGTCAAGCATAAATTGTTTCTGGATGAGTTTGTTTTGTATTATTTTTGTCTAAGTTAAATTTATATTTATGCACTTATGGTTTAAATACTCTTGAAGTTATATAGTATGTAACGCCATCTGTATGGTATGTAACATTCCATACATACGCTACAACCTTTTTGGTGTGAAGCTTTCTGTATCTGATTGGCAATTTCACCTACTTGATCACCATCTACCTTCTGTGTCTAACACAAACCGTTAAATTTTTGAGTCTAAGGCATGCCGATGCCTCACGTTTTCTTTTACCGTACGAGAGAGTGTTAGAAACGCATAGATAGAAACTCCATTGGGGTTCAACCAGCAATCAATCCCCAGACATGATAATCGCACTTTAAAACCACTAGGCCGAATGTATTGAATAAAAAATACATAAAATCATTTTTATGAAAGGGTAAAAATGACTTATGTTTCTTGAATGTTGACATACTGCCAGTACAATAAACTGTGCTCGCATCTACCGAGGCGAGCTGAACCTGATTGAAAGCGATGTTCTTTGATTTGTTTTTCTTTGAATTGTAAGGCAATCTCAGTTTTATCAGACTTTAATACGGAAGATGTAACATTTGAATAACACCGTTTCATCAATACAGTCACTTAAATTTGACAACTTACAATAGGAATATATTTTAATTTAATTATAATACAATTACTTGGTATACTTAATTATAGCACAATTATAATACAACCCAAATAAAATGCATTTCACAGTAACAACTCCTTGACGTTGTTACTGTGAAATGCAGCGTTGGATTTAGTAGTCAGGAGGCCTTGGGGTAAAAGAGGCCTAAAATATTTACAAAATTAAATTAACACTATTTCTCAGAACAATATTATGTTTGTATAGGGGTTTTTCGTTATCTTTACCTACAGTTTGGTAAAGATAACAACAAAATAAAGGAAGTTTTACACTAGGTTTAGTAGGGGATCAAATAATTTTCCAAAGTCACTTACATTCAGCCATCTATCCATACAACAATTTATGCGGTTATTTACGTCGTAGCAGCTTTTTTTTATTGGTTAAAACTGGTATTTAACTTCATGATAACAACATTTTCGGGTTAGCAGGGACAGTACAAACATAACATAACTATCTAACTATAAAACTAACTAACTAACTAACTAACTATGTTTGTAATTTATTTTCGGGTTAATTTTCTTTATATGAAAAAGTTGCTCTTAAACTAATATCACCTAATATTTTATTTTACCTTAAAGTTGTCTTCGTCGTTATATAAAATTGATAATCTCCAACGAGACCATATTTTCAGATAAAACTAGATATTGCTAAAGTAACAACGGAATATGTTATTGCATTTCTAGATAAAACATGCATCCAACTAAGTAGGGTTGATACAAATGCATAGAAATGTTTTTATTGAAGGCTAAGATTCTGTTGCAAGTACATCGTATGTTTTCAATCTCTCATACGTATACTTGCTGTTTGTGACAACTTAAAAATTACTGCGCATTCATATTCTTACATACAAAATATCTGAACATAGTAAAAACCTTATGACCTTATATTGTAAGTAATTCTCTAGGTAATAGGTTATAATTATAACGCATGTTATGCAATATAATGATTATCTACAGCGAGCTCCTTGCGTATCTAGAAGAAGAGCGACTGAAGCGACAGAGTCCCAAGGAATGCGATAGACTTTGTGAAT
Source organism: Pieris mannii (assembly GCA_028984075.1). Classification (NCBI taxonomy): domain Eukaryota; kingdom Metazoa; phylum Arthropoda; class Insecta; order Lepidoptera; family Pieridae; genus Pieris; species Pieris mannii. Next base: position 8,199,818 of record CM054777.1, read on the forward strand.
CAGTGTCGGGACAATCTCTATTATTTCGAGTCTCCGACTGAGAAAGACTGAATTTAGTCGAATATAACTCAAATGAGACCCATGCGCGTTCACTGCCAAAATGCCTTCGATAACACCATTATTACTTGGGTTGATACATCAGCGCCACTCAGTTCCGCAGTTTACAAGGGAAAACTAAATTAGTTTCGAAGAAGCTTGGTATACCCAGTAGCACGCGACAGTAGTTCACTCCCGGCCATCGCTGAAATCTTTAACGCGAATATTCGGCCCCACGTGGTTCTTACTCATGGCTCTAGACCCCTACCAGCCATTCTTCTTTTTGACAACATCACGCACAGATTGGCTTAAGACGTCGATTAATTTTGTTTTATCTGATTGGCTAGATCCTTTGCTTTGGTTGTGTAGAGATGTAGGTTCTCTCTGCATCTTCTATTATATTTAGCATGGGGAATATTCCGAAGAACACGGTTTTCGGATTAATAAAAAAAAACAGTGGTGCTGCAACCTCTTTAGGTCTTGGCGCCAGATTTCTGTTTCGTGATCATTTTTAAATCTAATAGGCAAGTAGGTGATCAGCCTCTAGTGCCTGACACACGTCGTCGACTTTTTGGGTCTAAGACATGTCGGTTTCCTCACGATGTTTTCCTTCACTTTTAGAGCAAATATTAAATGCGCACATAGAAAGAAAGTCCATTGGTGCACAGCCGGGGATTGAACCTACGACCTCAGCTATGAGAGTCGCACTCTGAAGCCACTAGGCCAACACTGCTCTATTCGGATTAATACCTGCCACTAAATTTCAACGTTGGCTCTCAAGACAGAATGCAAAAAGCTACCGATTTCACATTGACGATTTGCGTTCCACTGACATTTCTTACCCCGCACCACTATGAAACCTGCTGTCATTCCCGGTTTCTACAAACCGTTACGATTAAGAGATCTCCAAGAGAAGAGCGTACTACATCTTTGAAGGCTGGCACGACTAAACCTCCTGATACCACAGCCAAAAGACGTGAGTGTATAGTTAGATAAAAATAATTAACAAATAATTTTCCACAATCCTCAATTTATAAAAAGAAAACTAACGCAATTTCATCCAAACGTTGTACAAATAATTACATAACCCGCAAATTAATTCTGGTAGTTGTAGGAATACGTTTAAATATTGTAAAGGCGAAACATTTTCGTTACCCAGTTCATTTTATATTAACAAAAGTTCATTTTATATTAAAGATCTAACGGTTTCGAAACTGTGTAATAAATATTTAACAGTGTTAGTTCAAGAACATCATTGGATTGGACTAACATATATACACTACGGAGTTTAACATGCGTCTTTACCGTATTATTATTTTATTCGAAGGATTCAATTACAAGTGGAATGGAAAAACAATCCGGCAGTGTTCTAGTGCCTGGTTAGTTGTGAGGGTTTGATGGACAGGTGCCGGGGTCGTTCTATAACTTTCTGCAAACAAACAACTGCTAACTATGATGGAAAAACTAAACATCCAAGGCTGACCAATCGTTCTAGGCCTCTGCTTCTTCACGACATCGCTAAACCAGTTGCTAGAATAGATTACCATTTTTTGACATGACAACGTCTTATAATTCCATCGAGCCAGCTGCACGCACGAAAAAACATGACTCATGCAGCGTCACCTCGCAATTCGGGGTAACCTCGCGGCGCGTCGTTACCTCTGATGCGTTCCATTTAAAGCTTGAAGTGAAGACGTATTTATGCGTACAAATAAATGTTACTTGATTGATCAATTACATTGTGATTTCCATTTATCTCCTTATCTATATCCATACAAAATATCTTTCAAACAAATAAAAAAAAATCTTTTGAAAAATCCAATCATTATATCAGTATTTTCTTATTACGTTGTAACGTTCAATTATCGTCAGTAAACTTTACAGACAACCGATTTTTTTTTTGACAGTCTGGTTCATGTCAGTTCCTATATAATAAGAAATATTTAGATTTTTTGTTAACATTTTAATCCATTAATGTTATTTATTTATTTATTTAATTATAAGTAATCTAACAGCTTACTAATTAATACATATTATTATACAAAATACTGATACAATACAAAAAGCCAAAACAGATTACATAGATGAACAAATTGTGTATAAAAAGCAGAAAACAAGTAAAGCGCATTAAAAGAAAATTTTACATTAAAAAAATAATAATAATAATAATAAAATTAAAAAAAACTGAAATTTGACATTTAAAAGCAACAAATAATCAGAGTCTTCCCGCTTCTCCAAGTACTTCTTGACATCTCTCTTTTTGTGGTAGAAAAGATCAATGTTGTGAAGTTAAGTCAAGTTATGTTGTGTTTTCCTATGTATTGTTTGTAAGTAATTAAGTCAAAGTCAAAAATAATTTATTCATATAGGTAACATAATGTACACTTACAAACGGCAAAAAAAAAGAAAAATATACAATAAATGAATCTAATTTTAAATTTACTGCCTGTTCTCAAATCAAGGGCGTAGAACGGGAGAGGAGAACTGGCAATAAACTCTCCGCCACTCTTTTTGATCGGCAAGATTTTTTACACAATGTTTGTAAGGAGCTGCAACCATTACACCATGTTCCATGTGACATCTTGAGTAATAAAGAATAATAAAATAAATTAAAAACAAAGATTTGTCCTCTATCAGATGTAAATACTGGCCGCACTAGAGTTATCCGTAATGGTAACTTATAAACAATGAACCGAAGTAGTTTTTAAACTCCTCTAAATTGTGTATTTCTAGATACTTTCGGAACAAATCGATCATCTTTAAAATTGCTTTGAAAGTTCCATACACTGACAAGTAAAGGGACTTCACAAATAAAATACGAACGTTAGGTGTGAAAATTATTGAAGAACATTAGCTGTGAAGATTGGATGAGGGAGTCGTAATTAAGAAATGGCTGTGTAATTGCTCAATGGAGTCGAATTATTGAGTAAAACGATTCCTCTTCTTCAAAGGTGACGTGTGATTGAAAAGAGATTCTTAATAAGACCTCGTAGTTTTGCGTTTATAGTATATCTACTTTTGATTGACCAATTCAACTCATTGGTGACCTGCAACCCCCACTCTATGCTCACTCTTTGAGTGATAACGCCCCAATAATTTAAGACGTTTCTTGGTCTAGTTTCATAGTCCATCTCAAACTCTTACATAGACGCTGATAAATTCCCAGATAGAGGATATCAGAAATGAGAGATTGATTGGATTTTGTCACTTAAATCAGAGTTTTATTATTAATATATTTTGATAGACTATTTGACCGGTGGGTTAGACTCATTCATTGATATTTCAATAGTCCTCAGTCGCAAGCTAAAAAGCATTTTATTTAGATAAATTGATAACACCTAAGCTAAATAGGTCAGTTAGTAGAGCCCAGATTCCATTACGGAGGATCGCATTCAGAATATTAATTTAATTTATATCGGCGCCCGGGGGTTTTATTAATGATCGGTGTTTAGCCAGTTTTACATTATTAATCATCCCCTTTACTAACATTTTCTCCTTTCGATAGTTTAATAGACCCATCGTAAGCAAAACACCAAAGTGGTCGTTATAATTAAAATGAAAGTTAAAAAAATAGCTTTAATTTGTTAAATTGTGAAAATAATATTTAAAATGTTAATTTAAAATATTTTCATCATCTTGATCGTTGAGTTGGCTAGAATATTAAAAAAGTTCAAATTATTTTGATTAGATTACGATGCGCCTCGGTTATATATTAAAACTTTGTGACTGTTATTTACTTTTACTTGTACTTGTACTTACAATTTGAAACTAAGCACCTCTGTAAATACTTCATCGACCTACACGTTGTGAAATATTTAATATTACATAAAAAACTCAAGAAAGTATTTTACAAAGAAAAAAAGAATATAGAAGTTACTTAGTCTTCCAACACTGTTTAAGCAGAAGTACTTTTATGATTATTATTATTACACGTTTCTATGAATAGTCTAATTTATTATTAACTTCTAAAGGTCCATATCTACAGGTGAGTTACAATCTACTACTAAAGTTTAGTTTTAGGTAAAACTGCTAACGATTTGACAGTTTAAAAACTAATGTATCGATATTTATAATCCCAGATCAGATTATAGATGTGAATTAATAACTGTTGCAGTCCAATTAAAATGTTAGTAAGTAGATTGTTTTGAAACTTCAAAAATATCGAATGAAAAGCCAATATCTGTAAAATAATAGATTGATAGCATCAACCGTATATCGCGCCTATGACTATCAATCTTTATATGAAAATGTTTTATTAACTTAGGCGAGTTCAATCCTTGTGATAGATGGTTTACGCAGGTGTTCTTAACTGAACCTTATAAGGGGAAAATTTTATGAAAAAGAAAAATAATTTTGGAGACAAAATTATATTAAACTTTTGTTTATATCTTAAGTTTAATATACATTTAATTAATTTGGATATCTGGCTGTTGTAAGCTTAGAGGCACTATAAAATCCTCGGAGATTTCAACTGAATAAATAAATTATCAAATTGAACTGTTTGTAGCAAGACGATCTAAGGGTTCAATGACTGGTGTCATACCTAGAAATCCGCTATCAAAGTTATTGAGAACGTTCATGTATAAACTTACTGGTTTGTTAAGTACTTGTTGTAAAGTGCTTGACCTTAGCCACTGGTGCCTTCGGGCTAGGAAGTGGTTAGACTGATTAAGGAACCTCTATTTAGGTCCAAGAAAGAGCAGCACTTGCCTTCCTCCTAAGTTTAAACAATCATTCTAAATCTAATTAACATTATATGAGTAAACAATATTTAATCTTCAATGGAGGGGGGGGGGGAGTTAAACAATAGTCTGTGTAATATATTTTTATTATAAGTGAAATAATTTAGCTCACACTTATAATACCCTTTAATCCTAACGTACCAGCGTAGAACAAAAACATTTCTGCGTCCTTTCACTTGTCATTTACTCGCATTTGATAAGAAATTTTGGATTTTAATGAATTACAATGCAAGCCAAACAATCATTAACTTATATTACTATTTTCTTGTGTAGCCAAGTGCACATTTCAAGGATCGTCATGCTCACTCAAATGTCATTGCTTGTGGCGGCGTCCATGCGTCGGGTTGTCTCTCTCCCTAAAATATGGCGAGGGGGCCGATGGCTGGCCATGCGTCATACTCGTGAACGGGTGCTACTTGTGGTGACTGGTCGTACTTGAATTCGTGTATGCGGTGATATTAGTTGTTTATACTACGTATTTGCGTGTTGTTCTCACGAGTGTGTAAGTGCGTGCTCCTATTTCACCATGCCTCCTGCTGATAGAGGACAAATCTTTGTTTTTAATTTGTTTTTTTTATTCTTTACTACTCAATATGTCATATGGAACATGGTGTAGTGGTCGCAGCTCCTTACAAGCATTGTGTAAAAAAAAAAAAACTTGGCGATTAAAAAGAGTGGCGGAGAGTTTATTGCCAGTTCTTCTCTTCCGTTCTACGCCCTTGATTTGAGAACTGGCAGTAAATGTAAATTCACAATTTTTAAATTTTTTGACGTTCATAAGTGTACATTGTTACCTACATGAATAAATAAATTTTGTTTTGTTTTTGTTTTGTTGTTTTATACTTTTAAAAAAATCAGTGGCGCTACAAACTCTTTAGGTCCTGGCCTCAGATTTCTGAATCTATTTCATGAGCATTTTTCAATCTAATAGGCAAGTAGGTGATCAGCCTCCAGTGACACACGTCGTCGCCATTTTGGGTCTAAGACATGTCGGTTTCCTCACGAATTTTTCCTTCACCGTTGGAGAAAATGTTAAATGCGTACAGAGAAAGAAAGTCAATTGGGATCGAACCTACGACCTCGGGTATGAGAGTCGCACGCTGAAGCCACTAGGCCAACACTGCAACACTGCGTCTATAGCTAAAAAAAATTCGTCTCTCAATCTTCCCAAACTAATCACAGTAGCCAGTTCTGGTGGAGAACTAAGGGAACGATCAAGTATAGTCATAAGCAGAATTAGTGACTACTGGCGCTAGTCACCATCAGACAGCAGGACTGCGAAAATACTTTGCAAGCTCATACTGCCTAAGCAACGCCAAAAGTAGGCCCTAGCAGTCTGTTTTACTAAAGATTAATTACCTACACAGATCGCTGTTTCCGTATTAGAAATACAAACATTTTGTAGCCGCTTGCATACTTACATACATTTTGTATGTAACTGGTGTAAGATGACTTATAATATTAGCGAAGTATTTAAATGTTCGTATAGTTAATGTTAAAAGCATTTTTTAGGTTAAAAATGTTCTAAGTCAACAAAGTACGTAGAGAAATGCACAGAAAACTTCTGTCTTGGGCATTTCGCTAATTCTGCCTATAAGGTAGGATTTTCCATATTTTCAATACACACAAAAGTTTTACATTCTCAGGTAAATATATATTAGTAGCCTAAATATTAATGTTTGTGTATATTGATACATTCTGTAATACTGTACAACATTTTCGTATTGTAATATAAATAATTTTTTCACACCTCGGGTTATATTTTATATTATTACATTTTTATTGTAGATTTTTATTTTTTGAAAATCTAATATAATTTTGGTCAGTTAGTGAAGATGCAGTATGCAAATGGTAAAATAAGTTTTGAAATCGGTCCAGTCGTTTTTGTATGAAAACATTACAAACATACCTACATAAAAAAGTAGATAAGTAAGTGTGAAAGAGACTAATTTTTTTTTACATTTAGGTACAAAAACAGAAAACAGATTGATTACATACAAACAGTTATTACACACTAAACAACATTTGAAAATCTGATATCCAATTATATCTGTACACAGCATTTTACACTAAATATCAACCAAACAACATACATATAATAAACTGAATGACAAAAAAAAGAAAAAAAAAATATATATATACATTAATTAATTCAAATTAGGAATTAAGGTTGCAAGTATTTACCATGAACTATATTTTTAAATTTACAAATACTATTGTGAAAAATATCAACTTCAGTACACACAGCATTATAATATTTGCACATTCTAACAAGCGGAGCATTCTGGGACACATTGTTATTAGTTATAGGTATCATAAATAGTTCGGGGATGCGCACAGAACGCGTCGGTACCTTGATTTCTAGTTTCTCTAAAAGGTAGGTGTCAAATGTGCCATTTGCTATTTTATGTAAAGTGCACAGGTCAAGTCAAGTTTCAAGTCTTACCATTTGAAAGTGGGCAAGACGCTGGTTATATTGCTTTATTTTTCGCCTAGACCATACTTACAGCACAACGCTCTGACAAACCGCCTTTGTATAGATTCCAATCTATCTGTATGAGTTTTGTATATCGATAAGATAGACAAAATTGGTTTTTATTACTAAACCTATAATATTGTAGCTTCAATGCGCATATAACCGCTGAAAAGCCTATGTTGCAAGAGATATATTTTCGTGTTAGTGACGTGCCGCAAATGAATGAAATTCAGTTGTAAATGTCGAAACTATATATTCAAACCACTGTGGTGGTTTTAGTTACTACTTGCTTCCTTTATTGTTCATAGCCTAAATATTAATTCATAAGTGATTTGTCCTTACTGCAAAGGTTTTGTCAATGAAAAACAAACTTTTACAAGTTTTTAAGAATAGATTACATTCACGGAGATAACATGAACAGATATTTATATTTCCGCCTTCGGGTAGCAAAAATTTAAAATATCTTGTTAAAGTAAGGAATGCCTTTAATCTTCAATGTTTAATTAATAGAATACAAATAAAACCTAAGGAATTAACATTTCACAATTACTTAGTCGTATATTTAAAAATCAATTTCGCCATATCTTTTAAAAATCGAATACCAATGGTAACACTCCAAGGGCGTGTGCGAAAACCAAAATCCGCATATACGCATTGTTCAAATGCAATGTGAAATTAATGAAATGTTCAAATACGAATGTAACGGTCGGTTGGATAAGCGTTCCAAATTCAAACTAGGTAATATTGAAAATAATTGAAATGGCTAGTGTTTGTTGATAAACTGAATGATTGAACGAATGAATGGAAGTGTGATTCCGGAATTCGAATGCGTGTGAACATAATCGATCACTTGTATAAGTTTCAACGTTGCGAATACCGCAACTAATTAAAAAAATAGAATTTAAGTAACGAGATCAAGGCGTACTGATAAAAGGTGGAGGAAAATAAGCTGTAGAGATATCTTATAAATGACAGTATTTACGAAGAAAAAACTTCTTTATTATTACTTTATCTCAAATAATAAGATAAGGCATTAATCACCATCAATAATTATTCGGACACCTTTAGACAGGTTATCTTAAAATGATTTATGGCAAGGCCTTTATGTTCAATGTAATCTTTGTAATTTTGAATAGACCGGACCCATGAAATTTTCGTAAAGCGAACAATCGATTTTGTACTATCAATAGAAAAATGACTATTTATTGGGTGACCATTAAATAGTCATTTTTCATTACCCGCATTAACTTTACTGTATTATACATTTCATTATAAAGAATAATAATTACTAAAACTATTTTATGTAGGATTATTATATATTGATTGTTTAAATGGCCATTTTTAAGAATAATATTTGCCATAAGCGACTTCTCAACTGTAGTAGATATATCAATGTGACGATTCTTCAAAATATTACAGAATTTTAATCAGTGACATTTACAAATATATTTACAGCAATAAACACCGGTAAAAGGAGATTGTCATCGCCCCTTGTATAGTTAGTGACCGGAAACGGCCGGCCTCGATACAAGCAGAAATAATGCAAATCACTATACAACCATAAAGAAACGAACGAACGAACGAATGAACGTTGCATTTTATTAAAAGTAAATACGACGCGTTTATTTGTAGTTTAAGATAAGTTCTTTTATAGCAGAAATACTCTGTATTTAACGCCGAACAGAAGCAAACGGGCAGGGTGCCACATGATGTCATGTTAAATCACAAATCACACTTCCAGAATGCTAATATTAGTACCGGTCTTTTGTGAATTGTTTTTTTTAAAGACCCATGTATCGAATCGGTTCGGAAATGCTTCAACAAAAGAACGGAACATAAGACAAATATCATATTATTTTGAAAGATACCAGCTCAATCTAGGTATCTTAAAAGGCCGGCAACGCACTCGCGAGCCCTCTGGCATTGAGAGTGTCCACGGGTGGTGGTTTTACTTAACATCAAGTGAGCTTTGCCATTTGCCCCTATTCTATAAAAAAAAATTACCTACTCTTACCTTCTTAAGAGTACATGACATAGATACCATATAACTAAAAATATTATTTAAAGTTCCTTTATGCAAGGTTCCGAAGATACTGGTACCCCTTTAAAAAGCTACACGAATTCTTATCAAATATTTTAACTACACTTGTAGAGTACATAATTAACTATCGTTGCTTGAAATAAAGAGGGAACCCCCAAAAAATAAATCTAAAAAACCTTTTCAGGTCGGGTTCGGTTTATTCATAATTATTTGTCAATCTAACAGGCGAGTAGGTGATCAGACTTCAGTGCCAGACACACGTTCGTTTTTTTGGAACTAATGCTAGTCGGTTATCTCTCGATGTTTTCCTTCACCGATCGAGCGAATGATAAATGCGCACATAGGAAGAAATTCCTTTGTGCACACCCACGGTCGAACCTACGACCTCAGGACTAAGAATCGCATGTATTTTAATGAATGAAAATTAGGTTCCTCCATAGTAACTTATTTCATCAACGCATCGTAGTTGCTAAAGTATGGCACGGGCAGATTTTCTATTTTTGTTCGACATTCTAGTAATCTATATTTATTTAAATTCATTATTGATTCAATTCATCATACATTCTAGCATTTCTAACCAGGCTTAATGGTTTTACATATTATAAGGTGTGAATGAAGGCGTTGAGGTCTTTACGCTCACTACGCTAGTTAGCTCTGCGCTTGAGTAACTAACAAAGGGCAATCACTATAGGAATAGTGCTCTTATTACGTCACACTTTCGACACGAACGAACATGGAGGCCGGTGAATTTGCAGCAACGCGTTGTAATACTACAATGTACACAATTTATGTAATTTACTTCAATGAAACTTTAACTTTTGTTTTTAATTAACAGGTCTCAATTATTTTTAGTAACAGTTAGATAAAAAAAAAGACTGAAGGAATAAATTTTCTTCTTTTTATAAAATTGCTTCAAATCACGGTCATATATGTAATTTCAATCAAACATAATGTCCTATAGATGGGGCAGAGGGCATTCATAGTGAGTCTTCATCGGTATCAATCTTGAGCCTCGTACTTCACCACGATCTTAGTCTTTCCGGCTCTCTGCTTGGGACGGGGACGCTTCCCTTTCCTTGCAGGCTCTAATCAAGCGCCTGCTTGGGGATATAATTGATATCTCATCGTTGTGTATGGCCCATCCATTCGCTTGATCTGCATGCTAATCCGGATTTCTTGACAGTGCGCTGCTCATATGTCTTTCTGGGCCACTACATTCCTAGAACACGGCGAAGACAGCGATTGACTAAGACTTATGGCCGTTAGCGACCTTCCGACGTTTCACATCCATAGAGTACAGATCCTTCAAACGACTGACATATATACTGCAGGTGTGCAAAAGTTGCTTGGGCCCAGATCTTTTATACATTTTATTTTAATCCAAAGGATACACTAATGTATACCTTCAATAATATTTATGTTGATATATGATACGTTTTACAAATAACCTTACAATATAACCAACGGGCTAGGCAACTATATAAATGGTTCAAATTACTGTTTTCAGCTATGAACATTTAATAATAGCTGTAAACGTGCCTACACATATTAATTATCGAAAACAATATGCGATGATTAAAATGTAATAACAGATTGTGTGGATATCAAATTTTATTACATGTTTCGAATGGCTAGGGTCATTTCAAGTACGATCAAATATCAGTTACATACCGAAAATGTTCTTATAGATACTCACAATGCCAAATGTAAGAGCGTTCCGACATTTCAAAAATTACGCTGTTTTTTTTAAGGACCAGAAGCAGTAGAATTGGTCTGATATACTTCAATGGGCAGCTGGTTCACCGCTGCTTAGAGCACAGTATTTAAACATCCCGAGTTTTGATAGGATGGACGTCAAGTCATACGAGTTCAATTTCATGTTAATTTGTTCGATACACCGAGATGTAATATACTTCTATTTTACATAAGTATTTCCGGACCAATTCGACTTAGGGTCCTTCAAGAAAAGAGCATACCAATTCTTAAAAGGCCGGCAACGCACTCGCGAGCCCTCTGGCATTGAGAGTGTCCATGGGCGGCGGTATCACTTAACATCAGGTGAGCCTCCTGCCCGTTTGCCCCCTGTTCTATAAAAAAACACATGTCTAAAAAATAATGAAACAGCTTCATAGATTAAAATCTTGCATTCAAAACAAATTAGATACTTAAAAGCTTATTTACTTTTAAGCTTTACGGTCCTAATTGGAAGGTGTAAAAAGTGCGCTGTTTCCGGCTTCGTAAGCCGTTAAAGCTAATAACCAAAAATCCAGGGATAAATATTTTGAGTAGTACAAGGGTTCACATACTTTTCTTAAAATATAAAAATAATGCTTCTGTACGAGTCACCACGAGTACCAATAAGAACAATACTATTTTACGTTTGTAAATGCATGAATATAATAAGAAAACATTTTTATTTGACATAGACTGATATCCACAATGTAATGGAACATTTTATATTATCTTTAAACTTTGCTCAACTACATTCTCTGTGTACACTTTAGTTACTCGGGCAAATGTTTGCTTTTTATAGCAGCAGATTATCGTGTATACAAATCCGCATCCTAATACAATCTAATCCTTTTTATCTGTTTTTGAAATCACTATTTTGTAGTTTTTTTTTTTTATAAATATATAACCAGTGTACAGCTTGCTAGTCAGTCGACTGTGTATTAAAAATTTGTATGTATCGAATGTCATGAGTAACTGTATGGTATATGTAATGTATGTTTGAGCAAGCTGCACTAGGTGACTAAATATTTGAGAGAGTGAGACGTAAGTAGCTAACAACCCTACGGATCCCAACAGACGTAGCCTAACACATAAATAGTGAATATATAAATATATAGATAAGTACAGGATGCCTGTACCAAGAGACCTAAGTTAACAGACGGAGCCCTACGTGTAGGACCAAGGTTCGAGGAGGTGGGATTATCTCAAAGCTACCGGGCAGGCTCACCACGATAATTAAGGGCTTGAAGGAGTCTTCGCCACTTTGAGAAGAAGCGAGAAATTAATAAGATAAATAACCTACCTAATACCTAAATACCTATACCAAAAAAATAATTTTACGTGTTCCAGAATGTAACATACACATTGGCTGTGTGAAGTCTAGACGCGCGAAATCCCACCAATCCTACTCGTATCCATTATGCCTGGCCGAGATCCCTCAATCTGCTCAATCCGAATGTAAATGTATTTAAATCACCCATTATGATTACATTCAGATACGGAATTAGATGTGGAAATGGAATGAGGAATCGATCTGAAACCACATTTACTGTATACATCCGGTTTTATGTATAAGCCAGTTATTGGGGTGCGTGGAGGTATTTTATAAAGAATAGAATCTAATTGTCTCTTTCTGTCAAACGACGTTTACTCTGTGATGAAAAGAGAAATATATAACAATGCAATTAGACTGTTTTGTTTCTTATTTAATGAGCATGTAAGTTTTCACGTAGTAACAAAATCCGTGAACATTTTGCATTACAATGTTTTGTTTTGTCGTCGTCAAGCCGTTCTCGAGTTTTTATCTGTATCTGTATTATATAAAATAATAAGTTGTATATTTCCAACAAAGTCACAGAAAATATTTTTAATAATACCTAAGTAACACTGAAAATGTTTAGCAACTGAAAAACGGCTTAATGTAGAAAGTTGCTAATATTTTTATTGTTTTTCCGTCGCATTCGATGGAACCACCGAGAAAGTATCAAGAGTTTTGGATTTGCCGCTAATTCATAAAAACAATTGACAAATGAATGCAATATACTACATTAGGTTACCAAAGAGTTCTAACATTAAAATTCAAAAAAGTTTTCATTAACAATGTTTCTTACTGGCCAGTTCTAAAAATTTTCAGTGTTACGCACGTAAAAGTAATAAGCAGCGATTGCGTTCTTATTGGTAACAAGATAGAGCTTGTTAAAAGTTGTAAATTTTTGATAGTAACACAGCCTCATTGACCAAATCTTTCATAAAAATTAGGCGAATCATATGAATCGACAAATTAATATATTAACACGGTATCGTATTAAAAAATTACGTAATTAGTCAAGAAAGTTTCTTCCATAGGGATGTACTAATTTTAAATTATATTTCATATTTCACCATTTAATATTCAAATCACGTCACCTAAGTTACAAGAACATAGAATGTGCTCTTAAAATAAGCCTTACATAATTTTATGCGAAAGAAAATATATGTGGCGTGCGCGAGAAATATTAAGGAGGCACTCTGTCAACGTACTTTCCGAATGAGATAATTATGTATTCTGTAGATCTGTTTGTGTTACTTAGCTCAGGGAACAATCTCTAAAGGAGAAGGCACACCAAGAGTAAAGATAAATACACTGTATATTTGTGTGTATAAAATAAGTTTATCAAAAAGATCGCCTCATCGTATCACATTAGTGTATAGTATAGTGTATTAGTGTAGTTGAGACAGTCTTTTCGATGTAGTTACCACCACGGCAACTTATAACACACACACAACGTTTTTGCCGCATACCACCGCTGTGTGAAACGACCCTTTGAAGTATTTCATATGCGGACCAATAAGACTCAGATTCCTAAAAGAGCGAACCAATTCTTAAAAGGCATCGCACTTTCGACTCTTTTGTATGGTGTGTCCATTGGAGGAGGTAACACTTAACATCATATGAACCTTGTTCATATGCCATTTGTTCCTTAAAACCTCGAAACAGCTACATGGTAAAGTTAATTTTAACTCTTGTATTCAATAATTAATCCATATGTACACAAACACAAATCGTCCGCTTGATAACTTTACAGCTAGGAACTCAATCATTCAAGTTGGCAAACGTCAACATTCGTCCACAAATCATTTATTCAGTGCAACCGCATGGCTCGGTCGCTTTGATAATTTCCACTAGTTATTACGGCCAGTCTAGTACACGATGATTGTATTTGAATAAAATACTAGTAACTAGATAAAAACGTGATTTTTTCATATTTATCGAAGCAGCCATACTCCTGATTACTATGACACTTGCATAATACCTCCACAGATTTTAATAACATTTTACTATAGTGTTTAAAAAAAATATTAATTTATATTTGTTTTAATGTCTAATATAAATCTTATAAGGTAATTTTAAAACATTAAGTAAAACTACGTTACATAATATCTAGGCCCAAAATATTTATATTAATTTAATGGCATGATTTGTATGAGTATACGTAAAATATAAAATACTATTTTTATTTATTTTAAGGATAAATAGTCGCTTAATAATTAAATCGACTTTCTTATTATTATATAAGGGAATCGAGTAATTTTAAATTGGAGATAAAAGTAAATTTAAATTAATATATGTAATTTATTATTTATTGAAATATTCTTCTGTATATAACAAAATAAATAATATTTTCCTATTGTGACATCAGCTTTACTTTCATACTGAAAGCATTACGAGTCGCGTTAAGAATAATAATTAGTCTGATTTTAATTCATTTAAAATATTGATAAGAACTTTTAGGCAAGATTAATTTAACGTAGACATTTAAGTAGAAATCATGAAATTCCTCGATAATAACACATGTTTAAGTATAAACAAAATTAAGGTTAAGACACATTACTAGTAATATAAGTTTTTGGAATACAAGTAATTTATTTTCATATTGGATGGATTTAGTTGGTAGTTAGTTAGATTAAATATTTAGGTCTGAGCCTCATGTTTCAGATCAGTCTGCTGTGTTTGATACACGCTGTGACAGACAACATCATGACATGCCTTAAGGTGGGTTCGATTTTTTTTTCTAAAGGTGGGTACTGACCAACGTTACGAGGTGTAATGTAACATTCGCTTTGTTTTAAAATCGGCATAACATGCTCGTCAAAAGTCTGTGCTCTCCTTTCGCCGTCAGTTCAATGGCCGACGAATTGCAACAGCGTTCTAACCGAACCGCGTAACACTCAAAGGATTCGCCAAAAACCCGACAGCCGGATGGAGTACTCAAAACGACCAACGATCGGCTTGTTGCTCGCTAGTTTCCCCATAACACGACGTACTGACTGCACGAATGCTCGCTGTGTAACATGTTACATTGCACCTCGTAACGTTGGGCAGTACCCACCTTTAGAAACAAAAGTTCGATGGCATGTTTTAGGTACAGAAGGCTGACCCCCTACTGGCAATCAGACTGACAAATGATCATGAAACAAATATAGAAGTCTCAGTCTTCTATATTTGTTTCAGGTTCATTTCCCAGAACTAAAAAGTTGAAGCGCTGCTTCTTTTAAACATAAATAACTAAAGCATTCAACAAATAACGAGAATTGAAAAAAATGCCACTATAATAATATATTAAGAGTAAAGATAACATTGGACATTTCTTAAGGAAAACCAATAAAATGTAGCTTCATACTTCATAGAATATTAAATGAATAAAACTTAATGGCTTGATAACTTAACAACTGAAAGAATGGTTGCCAAGTTGTGTGCAGCAAGAAAAGAATTTCGATAAGACATAAACACCGCATCAAATAACATAGATGTAATCCGATGGGAAGGCATCTTGGATATCTATCTCTCTTGGATTAGCAAATGCCCGAATGACAATGGGGTTTTGGTAAAACAACCATGGTCTAAGAAAGTCTACATTGGTGTTTCTAATTCTAATTTGTATCGAATCGGCGGTACACGATAATTTCAGATTAAAATATAATCCCTGTAATTCAATCTACCTTTGGAAGTAGCGATCTAAATTAATTCAAAGACACAAAGCTCCACTCAAGCAAAGACCTCACGGCACAAGCCACTGGGCTTTGGCTTACTAAGATTACGATCGTGTACATACGGATATATCGTTCAAAACTGTTTTCAAACTAGAATCTAGATATAATCCTATTTCTATCTCCGAATTGATTTCATACACTATGAATGGAAAAGATTTGTTAGCTGTTTCTGTATATTATAGATTATATCAACAATATATATAATGTTATGTGAATGCGTTACTTACTTATTTGTTAGTGACTTTGATTGATAAACGGTCACTCTTAACTTGGCTATAATAGACGCCCTTTACTTTGTTGTAGGAAATAATAAATGACACGATATCGTGAATAGTTTTCGCAGCGCACGGCCTATGGGCATTTTTACATGTTCGTAAGAACAGGAATATTCTAAATTCAATAGATAATTCACATACATCTCAAGTTATAAAGAGACTAGTGTTGCTTTTATATTGATCCTGGAAATAAAATGCTACATTCGACGCGGTCGTTACTACAAAAATACACTTTGTTTGAACAATAAAATGTTTATACATTAAAAAGAACTACGGCTAATTAATTGTATAAAACTACTCTTTATAATTCTCAATTGTATTAACTTCATAAATTTAAATACATTAAAACTTTGATAGCAATGTAATTGAGTAAAATGATCCGTCTGTCAAAACCTAAGCATGTACATTGTAATTTGCAAATAATTATTCAAAGTTAATTGAATTGTTTGTAAGGGCCATCGTAGACAGTAGTAAAGTATTATGTGATATACTGAACATTAGAGCAGAGATTATAATATTTTCTGTTAGGTAGGTCCGCAATTAGACTCAAATTTGGTCCGTTTTGCGTAAGATATTTTATGTGAGAAAATTGATAGATTTTAAAGCTTTTATAGAAATGCTTTATGTAATGAAATGAAATACTCTGCAGATGAATAATGTTAGAAAACCCATAAGTGTCATTTAATATACAAATGGTTCTACTTTTGTTTAATCTGCTATACTAATTATGTATTTAGGAAATATTTTCTATTGAATAACTCACATCAATATACGTTACAATAATCTTAATATATATAAATCTCCTGTCACGATGTTTGTCCGCGATGGACTCCTAAACTACTTTACCGATTTGCAATTAAATTGGCACACCGTGAGCAGTCTGGTCCAACTTAAGAGATAGGATAGCTTAGATCTTTAATTATAGTAGCAATTTTATTTTATTGCAAATTATTTGTTTATTATTTGTAGAATTCTAACAGATGGCGCTGTGTTAAAAGTACCAACGTTTCACATCAGTTCTCTTACAGTTTCCCTTGAATAGCTTACTACTATGTAATATAACAAAAACCTTAGCCACAGCAACGCTTGGCCGAGTCTGCTAGTAGTTTATAAAAATAAACGATAAATTAAATGTCTGCTGCTTTCTTTTTGGCTAGATTGTGCAACCACCAGTTTTTTATAAATAATACATGAAATTTGAAATTTTGTGTATTGGTTCTCAGCGGCCTTATGAAACTTGTGTTCGGCGAGCATTAATCAGCATTTCTATCAAACATTTGGAACTGTCAAAAACTCATCGCATTTAATCAGTACAAGTTTGAGACTCGATATTAAACTTATTGTTATTTCGCTCTGTTCGATATTCAATTGTTTCTGATAACTCAGTTACGGAGTAATATAATCGGGCGACTTCGTTCATAAGCTAGTTGAATACCGAGTACCAATTCTGGAATAATCCAATTCAATCCTGAAATAGTTTTTATTAATAAAGAAAATGACCGTGTGAATAATTAGCATCCATATCCATATTATATCTATTTACTACACCGTACCTATACAACTTTAAGAGATTTTAAAAAAGGAGCATGATGTGGTTGCAGTTGACAAGCGTTATAAAAAATTCGCCATCTAAAAGAGTGACAGACATTTATTTGCCGGCTCTTGTCGTCTTCTACACTTTTGATTGGAGAAGGAGATGTATATGAAGTACTAGCTGACCCGGCAAACGTTGTTTTGCCATGTATGTTATTTCTAGGAAACATATTTTTAATTCTGCTACAATTATAATATTTGATTGCCATCTTGCAACCTTATTGCGGTTCTGTGGATAGATTAAAAGAAATAAAAATCGGATGTAAAAATAGGGGTTGATCGTATAAGAGTGAAAATTGAGAGAGATATGATTTTTTTTATTGTCATCACAAAATAAATAAATAAAAATTGCCAATAAATTAAAGTTTATAATTAACAAATAAAAATAGAGGTTGGTTGTAGAGGAGTGAAAAATTCAGGGTCATATGAAATTTTTTTTTAAGTCATGACAACGAAAAAAAATTCTTGCAAAAAAATTGACAATTTTAATTAACAAATAAGAAATAAGGGTTGATCGTAGAGGGATGAAAATTTAGGGTTGCATGTATTTTTGTATAGTGTATCGTGAAAAAATAAAAACGAAAAATTTTGTCTAAAAAATAAATAAAAAAAATTAGGGATGGACCACCCTTAACATTTAGGGGGATGAAAAATGGATGTTGTCCCATTCTCAGATCTACCCAATATGCACACAAAATTTCATTAGAATCGGGAAAGCCGTTTCGAAGGAGTTTAACCACAAACACGAGAATTTTATATATAAGATTAATTATTTTACTGATGTTCATAAGAGCAGTGTAGGCCTTATGGCTTCAGCGTGTGACTCTCACACCTGAGGTCGTAGGTTCGATCCCTGGCTTTGCACCAATGGACTTTCTTTCTGTGTGCATTTAAAATTCGCTCGAACGGTGAAGGAAAACATCGTGAAGAAACCAAAATGTCTTAGACACAGTTAAAAGTTAAAATGTTAGCCGTGTGAGGCTGATCACTTACTTGCCTTTTAGATTGAAAAATGATCAAGAAACAGATTCAGAAATATGCGGCCCAGACCTCAGGAGGTCACAACCTCAAGTACAAGTAGCACCACTGATTTTTATCATAAGTGTATAAATTAATACGTTCTCCGTGTCTGTATGACACGCATTATTACACAACTGCACACAGTATGCCCCACTGGGAAAACTTGCAATGTACTGTATTGAAGACTTCAGTAGTTGAGATTAACTCTTACGAATTTCGAAATTCGGATTTCCCTTTAATATCTTTTACGTGAGGTTAGATTTTGTAGATTTGCCTCAATAAAGCTAAATCTTGTAACATTGTTTTGGCTATCCTTTGAATTATTCTATAACTGGGCAAGTAAACGGCCCAGAGGCTTACATACTATTAAGGGGTACGCCACCCATAGACAATCACATTGATAGAAGACTCACAAGCACCGCGTATTTTATTAATTTATATTAAAAAGACTTCTTTATCCGTTAGCCAATAAAATTATAATAATAGAACTGGCAAAAATTAATCGACGTTTCCAAAACTTTTATTTATTTATTTTAACTTGTTATTTTTAGCAACGTTCAACACACTGGTTCATATGGAACATCCGAAATTTTTAGGATAAAAGCTCCATGCGAAGATATATTGACTTGTTGTTTATAAATAGCGTACGGTTTAAATAAATATGAGTATAGAAGTATTCAAATGTTAAATTTGTACTGGTTAGTCGCGAAGAAAAGTCTTAGCTGAATCTAGTTATCGCAAGTTTTTATTGGAATAGATCCCTTTTTACACTTTCTGATCAAATTATTTTATGCATTTTTATAAGACAAGAACAGTTAATGATTGGTAATGTCGATTTTGTAGTTTTTTTATTTATTTATTTATTCACACTTCGTTGCTAGAAAGAAACACAAATAACACAATACATATAAATTACAAGGGATGCAACGGGCGGCCTTATCGCTAACAAGCGATCTCTTCCAGGCAACCCTAGTAAGAAAAGAAAACAATAAATAAAAAATGATGAGTGCAAGAAGTACATAACCAGAAGTTATATAAAAAACAAAATAAATATATTAATCTATAAAACCTTAATCTAGAGAAAATAAAAAAAAAACAATATTAATAACTAAATAAAACTAAAAAGCTAATCTTACAGATTCAAGAACAGCAAATAGTGAATTACATAATATACAAAAAGAAGAGGAGATACAAGAATTACACAGGTCACGATTGATCAGGATATGATAAGGTTAGGAAATATTTATATAGAAGAGTTTTAAAAGACAATATTTTATTTATAGTTTTTTATTCACAATATACAATTTAGATTTATTATTTTTATTAATAAAATAAAAATAAAAAATGAATTAAAATATTTTTCGATTACTCGTTGCCGTAGCTTCCTTTAGTAGGTACCATTGAGCATTTTCAAAACCTCTAAATACAGAACTTTTCCTTCACAGTTTTCTAAAGCATGGCGCCATCTACATATTCCCTTTGGTCCTTTCCATACAGTTGTCTTTATAGTCCTACTTTTCGTCTTGCTTTAATATTAAGGATTAATTTACTGGTTAATTATATATAAATATAATTGTAGAAGCTACATATGCTTTCTAGATTTATTTATTTATTTATTTATTTATTTATTAATTACAGACATGGCTAAACTCACAATAAAATAGACTATAATATATACAATACAAAATTAATTAAAATAACATAAAACACAGTTTATTCTAACCCCTAATACTCTCCAAGTATACCCTCAAATCAGAGTACACTGCCGCCATACGCTCACCAAATAAGTCACTCTCCGGTGAAGAGTCGAGAAACCCATTTAGCATCGAGAGTAGTCGAGGAATGGGAGCTTGTTGACGCTGGACAGTGCGAGCCGAACGCACAGCAAAGAGGTTATGCCTCCGGCAGCGGTAATAATTGTCCGGAACGTACAGTCTGATGATTTCCCCCATCAAGTATGCGCTTTCCGTTTCGTTTTTAATAACGTTTAGACCAAACCTTACCACAGCCAAATCCCTACGAAGCTCTAACGAATTGTACCCCAATACCCCCATCAGGAACTTAGTAGGGTAGAGGTAAGGAAAAAATTTGTACCTTCGTTTGTACAGGATTCTAAGGAACTTCTTTTGCACCCTTTCAACCATATCCCCATAATACTTTTCATAAGGGGACCATATGACGCAACTGGTTTCAAGAATTGGCCTTACCAAAGATGAATATAGTATCCTAGTGGCAGTGTCCGATAGACCAACTGAATTTCTCAGGACAAACCCCAACCTTCTAAATGCAGCATCCGTTATCATCCGAATATGCTCCGCAAATGAAAGGTCAGGAACAAACAAAACACCCAAATCGCGGACTCTGTCTACGCGCCTAATAACTTCAGATCCTATGCTATAGTCGCAGAGTATTTTATTCAGAGAGGCACTAAAGGTTATCACTTCACATTTGTCATAGTTGAGATGGAGGTTATTTAATTCACTCCAATGTAGCAGTTCATCCAAATCACGTTGCATACATAGACAGTCATTGTCAGTCTTAATCTTTTTAAAAATCTTAACGTCGTCGGCAAATAATAGCACTTTGGAATATTTAATACAGCTCGGAAGGTCGTTAATCATTATCAAAAATAGCAGCGGTCCCAGGTTCGAACCCTGGCTGATACCAGAACTTGTTGGATAAGGTTGTGAGATATATTGTCCATATTTAACGTATTGGTTACGATTTGATAGGTAACTAGAAAAAAACTTAAGCAGAACAGGGCCACACCCAATTGCGGCCAACTTTTGGAGAAGAATATCATTGTCTACTCGATCGAATGCTTTGCGAAAATCCAAATATACTGCATCCACCTGACACCGCTTATCAATTTCACGCGATACCATGTCAGCAAACGACAATAGATTTGTATTAACTGATCTGCGTGGGAGGAAGGCGTGCTGGGAAGGAGTAATGTGGGGAATGCATTTAGGCAACATTAATGAGTGCAAAGACATTTCAAATACCTTCGCCAGCGTACAAAGAATCGCGATAGGCCTGTAGTTTTCAACTCTGCCACTACAATTAGCTTTAGGAACTGGGGTCACGCGGGATGTTTTCCATAACGTTGGGTAGACCCCTGAGTATAGAATAGTATTGAAAATATGCGATATAGGCAATAATAAATAGTCTGCCAGTCCTTTAATTATATAAGCCGGGATCATATCTGGACCCGGAGGTGAATTAGATTTAAGTTTATTTACACTACGCACAATAACTTCTCTTTCGAAACTTTTGATATCAAAATGATTAGAGAATGCTTTTGGGTTACGACTGGCAGTTGCTGCATTTAGTTGCGGTTGATCTGCCACAAATACCGATTTAAAGTGACTAGCAAATGCCTCTGCAGCGTCACAACCGTAATATTCAACATCATTATACAAAATTGCAGAGTCTTTAGCTTTTGGGTTTCTAAGAGTATTAATATATTGCCAAAATTGCGTAGGTTTATTAACTAAATTTAATGAGATGGTATGTAAATAGTTAATGTTAGCTTTGCGAATGTCGTTTTTAATGACTGACCTGAGACGTTTAAATTCTAAACACGCGTTATTATCCTTAAGAAATTTCCACTGCCAATGGAGCTGCGCTTTAGTTCTTAATTTAGCGATAATTTCATTACTAAAATATACAGGGTAGACCCTTTGCTTAGTTAACATCCGTTTTTTTCTAGGAAAGCATTGATCAAACGAACTATATAGAATGCTATTAAAATGTTTCACCGCTTCATCAACATCATCAATACTAAGAAATTCTGTCCAGTCTACGTCTTTTAGAATATAATATAACGACAAAAAATTTCCTTTATTAAAGTTCCATTCATTTATGTTAGTAATATTCGATGGTTCACGGGTTTGCGCAGGCTGATAAAAATTGTAACTAAGAGTTACTTTTAAGGGTGGATGATGACCGTCAATTCGGGACAGCTCATCACCTAAATCTACTGCTTCCACATTCACTCTGCTGTAACTCGACTCTTCACCGGTAAGGACTGCATCTAATACCCTCCCGTTCTTATTCAATATTTTATTGAATTGCATTAAGCCCAATTCAGCCAGAAAACAATTAAAATTCATTATACAACTTTCACTACAGCTATAAAAATTGAAATCTCCCAATATTAAAATCTTATTGCTATTACTAACTTCCTTAACAACATTACTTACATGATCAAACCAGTTTATATACAATTTTTCAGAAGTGGAAGGTGGTAAATAGACAACACAAACGTATACATACTGGCCCATAAAACTAAACCTAGCCCACATATCTTCAACGTCACTGCATTCATATTTTGGTAAACGCGTCAAATGTAAGGGTGCTTTTGACAAAAGCATTACACCTCCTCCAGGACGCCCACGATCTCTGCGAATGACAGACCAGTCACCATCAGTGACTTCGGCGTCACTTACAGAACCATCCAGATTTGTTTCTGTTATAGCGACCAATTGGACACCGATAAGAGTCATTAGGTTCGTTCTGAATGTTAGCAACTTTGTTTTAAGGCCTCTCACGTTCTGATAATAGGCAACCAGACTTAATTTTTCATTCTTATTATATGGTGTATTTATTAAGGAAGTCCTATTTTTCAATTTGTTTGCCTCGAAAATTAGTTTTCCACGGCTTGACGCATATTTTATCTGTCCAGCTCTCTTCCGCCATAACTAGGTTGCCATACTTGGCAGGAACTCCAATTTTAAATGATGCGTAGTTTCCGCGGGCGTTAAGAGCTTCTACAGAGATGTCTTTGGTAGTACAGATGTTTTCAAGATGCTTACGAACCTGTTCAACGTTTGTCCCAAATTTTAAATAAAACAAATGGTAATAACTCATTTTCTCTGAAGCCTCGAGACTTGTTGATCCCGGCCGCGCAGTACCTCGCACCAGATATGGAGTGCTTAAACGTCGACTACTGACCGGTATCTTTACCTCTGTGCAGCTTCCATGATTACAGGAAATCTTTGACCTCTGTATATTGTTAGGTGATTTTATATACTTCTCAGGAGCTGCTGACTTAGGCAACTCATTCACTTCACTCACTTCATCGGAGGGAGGGCTATGAGTGATCGGAACTGTTGATGCATTTTTACGTTTTTGCTTCCGATTTTTCTTGGATGGAACTGGATGCAGCGGCGTAGGACTTGCCTCGCTTTGCTTATTTATATTTGAATCCGTTAATACCCGCTCGCTGGCAGTTCCAGGTAAGAATAGTTTGTCTTCTATGACCTTCAATCGATGATTTAATACTTCAAATGAGTTGTTTATAAGCCTCGAAATATTATCAGTCAGAGCGGAGACTGCACGTTTAATTTCTCCAGAGACAATTTCCTCAATCATTACTCGCAATTCGGAACCCGAAAGAGATGGCAAAGTCAGTAATTCACGATGACGTCGCTGGTTAAAAACTACGTTATCAGTAGGAGCATTACTTGGGTAGGACATATTTAAATTTTCAACGTTGTCGTTGTTCTTACACGTTGCACATGTCCACGAATTCCTCTCGCAAGATCCCTCCGCACTGGTCAGTGCATTGTTAACACATCTAATATGATACTGTCGTTGGCAAACTGCACAATTCAATGATTGATTTAGACCAGTTATTATATCGTTACACTCATAGCAATTCATATTTCAATACCCTGTTTATGTGGATATCACAAATGATGTAGGTAGATAATATCAACAAAATTGTAGCCAAGATCCAGATGTGGGTAGACTCGGGTCCAAGAATGTACCTATTTATTCGTTATTTCAGAGACATTTAATTCTGCTTTTAACAGATGCCGAATGTTTTCAAAATCACTTCAGAATACTTAAATGCACGTTCTTTTGAACGGATAACACAGCGTCCCGTACGCTAGGTAACAACATAAATGTACTTTAAACTATTAGACTTAAGTTATCAGATTTTAAAACTAGTTTTCGTGATTTTCAACTATGGCTTATAAAATAATTAGAAAACCACAGCATGTATTGTATCACTCACTGCTTATTTGTTTTATAAATTTTGTTTAGTTTATATCTCGCACGAATTACATACGCGCGCACGCGTGAACGGTCGAACGGTAAGATGCGTTGCCAGCGGCTACAAGGACGTTATTAAAACAATAATAGTTCAGAAATTAACTTAAAACACAGAAATTAATATTACGGTAAGAACGGAAAGCAAGCTAATACTGTTTCGTTGATTGCAACAGTTTATCATCGAAATTAATGCGATTAAGCGGAATGCTAATGAACGAATGAACGAACAATAGAACGGAAGGAACTGAATGATTGTGAGCTAAGTTTTAGAATGCTGAACTACTGATTGAGTTATAACGGTACCATTGAATTAGAGTTCCAAAATTTGTAACAATTTATACAGGTATGCTAAGTCATGAGGTATGTTAAGGTATGTTAAGACATGCTCAGAATAATCTGTACTACTAACATTTCATACGCAATCAGCATACATAAGAAAAATGGTGTTATGGTATAAAAATATTTTGCTAAATTTCTATTAAATTATTTCAATTAACTGACTTTTAGTAAATAATATGTTACAATGCCAATAAGTCTAGTATTCTAGTAAAATATAAGACACTAAATTGTGTAATAGGTTACATGAGAAAATATGTTGTATATTCTTAGGTGGTGGTTAGTATATTTGTATGAAAGATCGTTACGCGAAAAAACCAAATTTCTCATATAATATTTAACACAGATGTAATATATTGTAGCTATTGACTAAACAGTGTACAAAATATCATCTGTATCACCTTGACGTCCGTCGTTCCACAACTAAGCGATTCTTAAGGCAATTTCTGCCACGCACCACCACGATGTAGAGCCAGCTGCCCACTGAAGTATTTCCGAACCAATTCGACTAAGTATCCTTCAAGGAATGAGCGTACCGATTCCTAAAAGGCTGGAAGCGCGCTTGCGAGCCTTACGAGCCTTCTGGCAGTCTGCGAGTCGCACTGCCAGAAGGCTCGCAAGGCTCGTCGAGTGTCGTGCGAGTGTTCATGGGCGGCGAGTCGTGCGAGTGTCCATGGGCGGCGCTGTCACTTAGCATCAGGTGAGCCTCCTGCTCGTCTGCCTCCTGTAATATTAAAAAAAATCTTATGGTGGAACTTATTAATATTGGTATTGTTAATCTTCTACAATAGGCCTGGTGGCTTTGACGTATAACTCTGATTCCTACCGTAGGTTCTTCTATTTATGCATTTAAATCACGTTTGTCTCGAAATCAGCATGCTTTTGATACGAAAAGTCGGCGGCGTGCGTCTGATCACCTTGATTAGAAAAAAAAACAAATGACAACGAAACCGACAAGGTTTTAGAGCCTGTTTTTCTATGTTAATCATAATTTCGTACGCACCATAGGCGATTCATTTGCATAGAGTATATAAGATAATGAGAAAGATAACAATCGCAATTGGATTTATAATAAATTATACTGTATGACACTTAAATCTTGCAGAATAATATTAAACTTGGGATAAGATCTAGAGAAGTCTACGCGGGATTAGAATCGAATTTAATACTCTAAAGTGAACGTGTTGCAATACCATAATTCCTACATAAATAGTAGCTGCATTTCAAAGTAATATGTATAATATACAATTTTTTTTTAAATAATTTTATTCCGATTTATACAAAATTTAAACGAAAAAGTTAGAATTTACACAACCAATTTACAGACTACTCATTATATTATAGTGATAGTAAGCGTATATATGCGTTCTCTGAACCACAAAATTTATTTCAATGACATTTTTCAGCATGATTTTGACATTCTTATAACTATGTCTTGTTATGACGACTAAATTACATTTTAACTATAACAATTTTAGACCAACTATAAAAATAAAGTTGGCAAAAGACCCCTTGGAAGTTCTGATTTTTATTTTTAACATATCGGTATATTTAACTGCTTAGCCTTAATAGGTTTTATTTTCCCAAATGTCAACAGAAATCTCGAAACACAAGCGCCTTTTAGAATCAGTCTAAAAATGCATCAATAAAAGACGTTTCAATTTACGCTTTTAATTTCATCAAAGAGGAAGATCACTTGACACAAAGCAGGTAGGAGTCGAGTGTAACACGAGATACTGGAGGAAAAGCATTGCAAATTGAAACATTATCGTAGCAAGATACGGTTCACAATTGAATGATTATTGACACTGTACATTACACCGCAGTGTGCCTCTTATTATTTTCCAAGTTTCTGTATAGTATTTATAATATATACGAAAATTCTTAGACAAAATTATTTACAGTATTCAGTCAAACGTTATATTTGTCACGAGCCTGTATAACTTGTATTTTTCATACTTTTGTATACGCATACTTAGTAACTGTAAAAAAATTATTCAATTGTTTTAGTTGTCTACATACATGCACTGCCCAGCTTAAACATGACAGCAAAAAGAAACAGTTAATGTAAATTTATAAAAACATTATTTGATGAGATAAACGTAAAATGCCTGTTGGCAATGTTTTCGGCTATAGCTCCCAAAATACTAATTGGTTAGGTTTTTTTCACTAATTTCTCGACAGCGCTCCAAAAGTTGCTCGTTAGAGATCTTCTCGCGCCAATAGATGCTCAGAATATGGTTGACGAAGACCTGGAGACGGTGCGAGATATCTTTAGTGACCTAGCACTTGATCCGAATATTTTAACCTTGATTGTATCAGTAATAAAATATGGCTCTGGCAATATAGGGCTTCAATTACGCTTCGGTGTAATGGGCAGCTTGTTTGGGATGAAATATAATAGATGTACATGTTTAACAAATCAAATTTTGTCGCTTACCGAATACAGCACACGGCTTTGATTTATTTTTTATCTGATTGGGAAAATGAAAGTGGTTTCTCCGTTATTCCTTACATTTGCGAAATTAGATGATTTTTATGTAATATGTAATGTTTTGAAAAGAATCACACTCATTTTATTCTGTAATGTAACTGTTTTTACCAACAGCGAATTAGGATTTCGTCTGTTTAGGATGTCATGAATAATATGTTATTAATTTATTTATTTATTCAATTACAGACATTGCTAAACTCATATGGAAAAAAATAGTATAATATATAACTATACAACATTAATTAAAAGTAACATAAAACACAATTATATATATTAATATATATATTAATAATATTATATATTAATATTATATATATTAAATATATTCTTACCTCTAATACCCTCCAAGTATACCCTCAAATCAGAGTATACTACCGCCGTACGATCACCAAATAGCTCGCTCTCCGGTGTAGAGTCGAAAAACCCATTAAGCATCAAGGGTAATCGAGAAATGGGAGCTTGTTGACGCTGGACAGTGCGAGCCGAACGCACAGCAAAGAGGTTATGTTTCCGCGTTGGTTGCGCTTTCCGTTTCGTTTTTAATAACGTTTAGACCAAACCTTACCTGAGCCAAATCCCTACGAAGCTCTAATGAATAGTACCCTAATACCCCCATATATAATTAATAAAGATTAAAAAACAATACTTGCCAGTGAATCATGAACAGTAAGGGTTACCGTATACAGACTAAATGAAACTATAAACACGACTTTAGTTTCTGAGTAACAATAATTTGAAGTTTAAAAGATAGACCTTAATAATGATTAAAATATGGCCTATAAAAATGACGCTCTAATGTGTCTTCATCATAGACCATTATGATGAAGATTCATTACTTTACAGAAAGTTCCTATAGTATGACTATTAATTGAAAATTTTTTAATATCTATCAAGTTAAATTATCTGCTAAGAAATAATGACAAATGTCGAATTTTCAAGAAAATATTTTCCACGTATACGATGGTATTAAAGTGAGTCGACAACAAAATAAAGTTCTGTTCACAGCGAATTTTCAAAGTTAAATTCAATATGACGTATCAGCGAACTCTTGGGATAAGGTAGTGTGAAATCAGCTTTCGGTACTACTATTTGTTCGAGAAAGCTCAATATTAGTAGTTTTTCTTATTATTGTATATAAACAATTATTGTGAGGTCTGTTGGCTTAGTGTTGGCAAAGTGCGACTCTCATCCTTGGGGTCGAATGTTTGAACCCTGGGTTTGTATCAAAAGATTTTATGTCCATGTACACACACTTGTACGGTAAAGGAAAACATCGTGAAGAAACCGGGCACGCCTTAGACCCAAAAAATCAACAGTGAAACAACACAGAAGATATCACCCACTGGCCTATTAGAAATGATCAAGGAACAGATTCAGAATTTTGAGACCCAGAACTAAAAAAAATGTTGCATTGGCATAAAAAAGTATTTATATAGTACTATGTCTTCCTAATTGATGATAGTTTTGAGGTTTACCCATACATTTTTCTTAAAGCAGGCCTTGATGTGTGATTGCTTCAATTCTTCTGCTTTCTTGTATCTTTTGGTTTGGTACGGTCTTGTTGTAATTATTTTCATAATCCCAATATAATGATATTTCGTGATTGCTGTAAACCATTTAATCAAGAATATATCAACGACCACCGAATCATAATTATTATTAAATATTCATATCAATAGACAATTAAACAATCTATAAATCTTAATTGTATATTTACAAAATATTCAAAATCGGTGTTATTTGCGTTTTATTAGAGCATGATTTGAAACGGCCGACTGTCATGGTTATTAGACACGCTCGCGTGACATTTAAATTAGGTAAATCTATTTGTTTATATCATTCTTTGATTTATCTTCCTTATTGCCAGTTTTTCTCTTCTGTTCTACGCCCTTGATTTGAGAACTGGCAGTAAATGTAAAATTTAATAAAAAACATTTAATGTCTATTTCTTTTGTTCATAAGTGTACATTATGTTACCTATATGAATAAATGATTTTTGACTTTGAACTATATAAGTTATATTGTTTTGTTAATATATATTAACAAACATTTTCTATGATTTGTCGATCGGTCGAACCGATTTTTGTCAATTCAGTTCGCAATTTATGGACATAGGAAATCGTATTTGATGTCCTCATTTTATTTTGACATACTGTGTTCCATATTTGAAAATTTACCTGTAATCGGTTTCGAGGTGTAAAAGTAGGGACTGTTCTAGGTAACATGCATGGAAGCATAAATTGCAATGTGCCCGCTTATACTCTCGGCACAAACTGTTCAGAAATTCAATAACTCACTCAAGAATTATGCAGATGCATTGTAAACCGGCGGATGTTATTAAAAAATAATAATGTTCTGTTCCTTCCTGACACGGGTGAATAAAATTGAAACATAATCCTACAAATGCGAAACTGAAATTTGTCTGTAATGTGTATTTATTTAAAACATGGATCGGATTTTAGGGATAGATACAGAAGTATTTTAAAATGAATAACTATTTTTTAAAACATATTTCTTTGTATGAGGAAGTTTTATTGTTTTAATGCAATTACTGAGTTAGGGTAAATCAAAATAGTTTTTTTTTAACGAATTCTTACTAACTCTCTAATGTTACTAGTACCCAAGTAACATGAGAGACTATTATTGACCTATTATACCTAGGTCCATATTTTAAATCGATTCTTGTCGTAACCGTCAAATATGTCAAACTGACAAATAAAAAGGTTTTGACAATTCTAGCAATTAGATTTAACTTTGATCGACGTTTTTTATAACTGGCCCCAAAGTTGTACTTTTCTATTAAATTAAATAATAATAATAGTTTCATCGCTCCACTCCATAGTGGGCGTAATTTAAAATTATAATTTTAAACATTGTTACGTATTCATGAAATGTGTTCAAGATTTTTATTTACTCTAATTAAATGGTAAAAAGTTTATGCCTCAAATAAGAAATATAGCTTTTTTACGTGCCTACAAATTCCTATCGCCATAATTTTTAATTACAATTCTGTCAGTAACTTCATTTCTAAATTGCTTCATGAACTGGACTAATTATGAAACGGCTAGTTACATCATCATCATTAGATTAATCTATGATTATGTAATATTCAAATCACATTTTTTTTGTAGTATTCAAAATAATTTCTTGTTCACACATTACACTAAAATCCATAATAATTTGTTTTAACGCGAATTTA
Organism: Pieris mannii; assembly: GCA_028984075.1. Lineage (NCBI taxonomy): Eukaryota > Metazoa > Arthropoda > Insecta > Lepidoptera > Pieridae > Pieris > Pieris mannii. The sequence goes on from CM054777.1 coordinate 8,230,855, forward strand.
TAAACACGAAATATTTTTTAATAGTATATTACTTGGCGTTGAATAACTATGTTTTTCTTCATATAGTATTTTTCAAAAATACGTTATTATTGTAGAAGTAAATATAACAGTTAATTTTAAAAGTCTGAAAAAAAAAATATTTTAGTAACTCTGTATTTTGTTTCAAAATTTTCTCTCTAAAATTTTCTCTTAAATAAATTATTTGTTTTAAGTATCTGTTTATATTTTAAAAGTTTTTATAACCAGCTAGCAAAATACTTAAATTAAATATTTTATTTATTTATAGCCTTATATCAGAATACAAAATATAAACATTATAGCTATTGTTTTTGTTAATCGACGATAACCGATTCTGTGTGCCCACGGGCAAAGGCCTCCCCCATTTTTCTCCATTTTTCCTTATTTTATATCAATCTCGTCCAGGTATTTCCAGTCATTTCCACAGTTTCTTCGGCCCACCTTTTAAATTGCCTACCTCGGTTTCTTTCAAGGCCTCTTGGTTGCCATAGTGTGATAATTTTGCTCCATTTATCTGCTCCTCTTATAGTATGTTCAGACCATTTCCATTTTAGTTCTTTTGTATTATATACGATGTCAGAGATAAATTAAATATTAATAATATTTTTTTCGTATATAATTACGTATATCATTTTAATATTCTATTCAAAATATTTAAGCTATCTTTGCACTACTCCTCAAAGTTATTAATAAAAAGAATAAGAGTTGCATCCAAAGTTGTTATTTCGATAGATAACAAACATATTACTTCTCTTTAAGCTCTTTTTTGAAATGTATGGTCATAATTGCCTTTATTACTACCCAAATCCTTGTTATATTAAAGTATTGCTTATTGGCGACGGATGTCTCCTGACTCCTCCAGAGGTTACATATTATTATTCAATAACACGAGACAAGGTCATTCAGCAATTACTTACCTTACATATACGTAAAATATAATTCACCTACTCTGATTTAATTAATATTACTCTAAACAAACAGTGGTTATCTTGTTATTAAGAATCCGTTCATAAAAACTAAATTTAATTTATTTTATAAAAATTATATTATACCTTCGCAAAATCAGATTTTTTTCATACGTCGAAAATAAATATATTACTAATAAAAATCCAGTGTTACAACCCTATATGAATGAGAGTACATCCGTTTCTTTGATAATTTTATTTTTTTTGACAAGTTTTCTGTGTCTGACACCTGTCATCGATTTTTGGCTTTCAGATATTACCTCACTATGTTTTCAAACAAGTGCTATTTGCCCACATAGGAAGAAAACTTCGATTGGTCGTGCTTCAAACGCACTTCAGAGATGAGGGTTGCATATTTAAGCCACTAAGCAGATACTGCTCTACCTATAGGCGATATTATATTAACGGTGAAAGAATTTGTAGTTCTCGTAGTTTCTGAGTAAATTATTAAGATAGCTTTTACAAATTTAAAGAAAACACTTTGTCTTTTTTTTGTTAAATAAGTGATTTCTTTACAGGATAAGTGTTTTCCTCTTTATAATAATAGTATAGATAAAACAAACTCGCATGCCATAAGATTTATTTAAGTCATGTTGGTTTATAAATTCACGTGAAGCAGGTGTTATAATATCATTCAGGAAAGTTTTAAACTACATTTTATCTCAGTTTCAACTGAAAGATAACTTTAAAATAGTGGAATAACATGTCTATTCTTGCGTTAGATGTTATGAGTTTAGATCTGCATCGGCTTAACTGCAACAAAAATATGTTTGGAATACATTACATACAAATGGAAACGTCTTCAATGATTATGTGATAGATTTTTATTTATTATTTAATAAAGGTTCTCATAGCACAGTTTTGTTAAGAGAGTCAATCCCGGGCAAAGGGTTGGGTACAGAGTAAATGAGCAGTCGGTTCATACGATGTTTATGATACTGCCCAGCCGCCCATGGGTATTCACAAGGACAGAAGACTCTTGAATTGAATTCATTTGTGTCTCTACATAATTAAATTAAACTTACATACAGAATTCGTTCTATTTTCAAAAAGATTCAACCTATTAAAGCAGAATAAATAAAGGTAAGCACATAAGAGCGAGAGCTGTTTAATAAAGATTCAAACAAAGCTTTTAAAAAATAAGTAAAGCTGTGTGCTCACGAGAGAACACCGTGTGCAAATAACAATTAATAAAAGCTGTGTTCACAATATCTTTTTCAAATACGTCCTCGAATTGGTAAGGAACGTTGGTAAATATCGCATCAATGGGATGGATTCAAAAATAAAGGCCCTGTACAAGCTGTAATTATATATTTTATAGGTTTATTTTCAAATCGAATCAAAAATCATTTACTCATATAGGTAACATAATGTAGTGTAGTTGTATGAACGTCAGAAAAAAGAAATATACATTAAAGGCTTCAAATTTTACCTTTACTGCCAGTTCTCAAATCAAGGGCGTAGAACGGAAGAGACGAACTGGCAATCAACTCTCCGCCATTCTTTTTAATCCCCAAGTTTTTTCTTTTACACAACGTTTGTAAGGAAATGCAAACATTACACCATGTTCCATATGTCATCTTGAGTAATAAAGAATAATAAAATAAATTAAAAACAAAGATTTGTCCTCTATCAGCAGGAGGCATGGTGAAATAGGAGCACGCACTTATATACTCGTAAGAACAACAGACAAATACATAGCAGAAACAACTAATATCACCACATACACGAATTTAAGTACGACCAGTCTTTATTTTTTTTCAGTATTTGTTTTCCCAACTCAGTGGCGAAAGTGGTATAACTATGCTAGAGGAAAAAAAATCAAGTTATAAAGATATTTTTTTATAAAAATAATAATTTTTGCAAGTTTTTAATTTCTTATAGAGATATCAGTTATGAAACGAAGAAATACTCGTACAATTTAGGCCCCGACTTATTCACGTTCAGGGCTCTAACTTAGCTCAATACGTGACGTCATATCGCACACTGGAAACGCTTGGGAAATCTTCACACGAGCTGCGGTGTATCTTTTACTCCTTTTCTATAGCATTCTTCACTTATTTATTGGAATGCAAGTGAATTTCCAATTGATTCTGGAATCGGTTCCGCGTTCCAATTTAAACTCTGTTTGTTTTCCGAATAGTGGTTGATTTAAATATACAGATTCTTATATTTTGCTGATGTGTCTCTGACGGCTTTTACAATAGCTGATGAATCGTTGATAAATCGTTTATAACGATAATACATATTGTATATCGTCATAAAATACGGGAATTTAATTCTAAAGTAAAATAATGCTTATATTTGTATGTGCTCTAATTGAATGTCATGTTTGCCTCTAAGAACTTGTAACATTAAAAATTGTATTTTGTGTTTGTTTTTACCAATTTAACGTTGGCCAACGCTCGGCACACTGATAACTTGATCAATAAAAAAAATGCTTATTGAAATACTATTACGATTGAGTGAAACTACTTAATTGTATATTTTATTATGAATTGTGTATAATCATGTATACTGAATTAGATTAATTATAAATTACTTTAATGTACATTGTACAAGAAGACGATGAAAATACTATTCACATAATTTTAGCTCAACGAAGACGCAAGACAGAGACAGAAGAGAAACTTTAATACCCAAATGGTAGTCGCACGCCATAACTCAAATTTAACAACAATCTTGATACTGGAATGGGCCGTAACATTAAACGTAAACATCTTACATTGTAACAAGATTTAATATTAGTATTCAGCTTTTAGAATCTAATAAGGTTATAAATAATCTTAATTATTTTTTTATTTTGCTTAGTAAAATTCATTAACTGTCAATAATCATTTTTGTTTTATGAAATTTGATGAGAGTGATCCAAAATATTTATACTTGGCCGATCGTTACATTTCTAGTTAGTCACTGTTGAAATTTACTCGGGGTAGGTTAGACGTATTTTATTTATGTCGCAGTAATATAATTAAATCAGAGAGTTAATTGAATATCTAGACAGTTAATTAAAGATTTATATTTAATATGCCCGGGAGTATTTCCTAACCAATTCGACTTAGGGTATGAAAGATATGTACAATTCTTAAAACGCGAGCCTCTTTGTAAACTTTCTTTTAAACTAAATATCCTTTTTATTGTGAATAAAAAAATAATAATAATTCAAAATGTATGTCTATTCCAATAGATAACTTACATACTAATTTATGTTTAGCTGTGTACCAATTACCTGCATCCAGTGCGTTAGATGTTCCAAAGAACATCCTTAATTTATATTATATATTTTCTATTATAAATTATAACTTACATACATTATTATGCGAATATAGCTTTAGTCTAGATCCCAAAATACACATGGAATGCACTCTCGCGTGTCATGAGCCCGATACATTATATTGCCCATAAAACTAAGAACACGATATTTATTGCATAAACTTTATTGTGAATATAAATTGTTGGTTTGTGACTTTAAGCGATGCCGTTTTAGAAATATCTGTTATTATGCAATTCGGAAAGTACGAAAACAATAAAGGTGATCCACTGATTCACGATGATAGTACATTTTGGTTTTAAAATAGTTTGAAAATTAGCTTAGAGAAAATGTGGACCTTTGGTTTGAATTGGTTTAGAAAACTTCAGGTAAATTTTAGTTCCCTCGTCAATTTCGACATTCAATAACCAACGTATAGGCCCATTTAACCTGTGCTTTAATTAGTTTTTAAGATATATTATCTTTTTTAGAAGGTTATCACTGAATTCCTTATTATAAAAGAAGTATTTTCTTCCGAGTAATGTTATTTTTACAAGCCCTAACTATTGAGTAAGCAAAAATGTCGTTATTTACAGGCGGTAGATTACCTCAAAAAGCGGACGCCTGCGCGTGCTGCGCTCATGATTGCAGCAGTATGGCTCATGAGCGCCCTTGTGTGTATACCGCCGTTACTGGGGTGGAGAGTTAGCAGACCTCCTGAGCAGTTTCCACAGTGCAAGGTAAGATCGCTTGTGATTATATTTTATAACTTTTATAATAATTTACAAACTTTCGTAATCGATAGGAATTGTCACGCGAATCATGACGCGAATTATTATTATTTGTTTGCCTTATACGAGTAACTGGTATATATTTCTACGTACTACAGATATAAGGGTGGAAGGCTCCCAAAGGGCCGTAGTTTGAACATTGCTATGTAATACGTAATAGAATTTGGTGTGAATCAGATTTATTGTTCGACTCATATAAAATCTATCGAGAATAACTTTTTGCATCTGTATGTTCAATCGGTTTACACCACACCGATCAACTAAACGAATGTCCCATTTTCATTAAGGTGGAGGTAAGGTCCACAGATCCATTAAAAATTACGTAATACATATAAAAGTCTCGAATTCAAACTCAGTTTTTTCGCAAGCTAAACAATAAAAATTACGGCAAAGTACATTTCTCAGTTTCTTAACTGGAGCATGACCATACGTTCATAAATTTAAGTGAAATAAATTGTTTTCGGGAAATTTTTGAGTTGAGGAAATGGTAACATAAATTATTTTCAAGTTGACCGTTGACCTGTATTTCAGTGGATATAATTTTGAAGGTTGTATGAATATTTTTGCAAATCATTAAAGCTCAAAAAGGTTTTTACTAGTGCATTCATTAAACAACATTTCCAAAGTTTTTCTTATATGTATAAATTCGCCAAAAATGTTTGCAAATTTATTTAGTCTTTCCAACATATCTCTATTATAAATTTAATAATAAAACTGAATGTTTTTTGATGGACTTAGGGTTCTTCAAGAAAAGAGCGTACCAATTCTTAAAAGGCCGGCAACGCACTCGCGAGCCCTCTGGCATTAAGAGTGTCCATGGGCGGCGGTATCACTTAACATCAGGTGAGCCTCCTGCCCGTTTGCCCCCTGTTCTATAAAAAAAAAGACTTCTATAAAATATATCTAAAGAACTTTATTTCTCATTACAAAAAAAAAATATTTTATTTACATGAGAAACCTTATATTAATATATATATATAAGAGCGAGATACGCGTCGCCATTAGCCGCCATCTTTACTGCCTTTTTGAATTTGTCAAACACACCAATATTGCGAATTTTAGATGATAATTGATTAAATAATTGCACATACCTAATAGACTTCTTGAAATAATTTGTACGCGGCTTCGGCAAGATAAGCTCGCTCGCTCGCTCGACGAGTATTGCGTGTCGTTGTGTTTTTGATTTCTTACTTCAATTTTTTTTTTATATATTAATTAATTTATTAAGGCAATCCTAAAGAATACAACTATACCAGAAGACAAAGCATGCATGTGAAACAAATAAGAATAAAGGAGAAACCAATTAATTTCATAAAGTAAAATATTTTCCTGGTTTGATAAACATTATGATGATGTCGGAATGATCTGCTTAATAGGTTGCTGAATCTCGAAACTTTAAGACATAGGAACTATCTTATCGATCTATTGTTTACCTCAGTCGAATATAGTATGTATATACTATATAAGCAATAGCTGTGAAAGTGGTATAGGATTATATTTACGTTATAAAATGTCAATTTATACTTAATGTAATATGTAAGCCATGTCTGATTCATTAAACATTTTCATTACACAATCTTACCTGAATATCAAAATATAAAGTACTTTTTTACTGTACGCCGCATTTACTTCTTTACAATTTTGAAGAAAAATGTGTTAGGTAATAGAAGCCATGCTCATTTTACATTCGTGAGTCCTTCTGAGTTCTCACGTACTAAGTCCCCAGACACTATAATAAAGTTAGGACTACACAAATTCACCTAATATTCGTTGATCATTTTTAAATTCACAAGGAGCTGCTTTCCGAAATCAATGATTCCGGAAATCGGCCTACGACGTATGACTTACACTACTTACTACGCTTTGTGCCAACGAAGCCAGAGCAGTTCTCATTAATATTCCCATACTGGTGTTATATAAATCTAAACAATATTGTACAATTGAGGCGTACAATTGCGTCGCTCGCGCAACGATCAATCAAAGCAATGCGCTCATTTATCAAGTCTTGTCAAATTACGACGCCGCAAAAAATAGACCGGTTCAATATCTTGTTATATCGGCCTGATGTCGAAATGATACATGTGTTTTCTCTGTTTTATACGAAGGGTTTTGTTAGAAATATATATGGGGAAACGCATATAGCAGATACGTTCATTTCAGTGAGTAATGACAAAAAGATCCATTCAATAAATTAATGCAATATGTTAAATAAATGTGGTACCCATGTGAACCTCCTTCAATGTTATGCATCTTTATTTGTGTCTATTAAAAACGGCGGAGTTTGAATGGTTAACATTCCCAATTATAATCTTTATTTGATTATTTCATAGATATCCAACAATATTTATAACATGTATACTAACTTACACTACAGTAGTTCATACTTTTGTATTACCAATTTGTATTACCGTTTAAACTTATGAACTTGGCTATGTTAGTGCAAACTTGACAATAATGCGTATATTGGAACAATAATGTCATGTTGGAGATTAACATACATATTTTACAATTACTTACAAATATTTTTGAACGCAATCTGTGCGTAGTTCTCTCTACACTAACATATTTTCTATACAAACATTTATTTTTCCTATTCTTGACGAATACTCTCTGGGATAAGTGTCCACTTTAAAAATTATTTATGAATTTTTGGGTAAATATATATCAAACCAATTTTGATACACAAATGTACCTAAAAAAATAAACCTATCTATTAATATTTTAATTTCGTTCAGCTTTTAGCCAAAATGCGCATCACTTAAATCCAAAAAGCGAAAAACGGATAATCCGTAGTGAGCATTAAATTTATCATTCACTAGTGTTGAGTTGCGAGTTTCATTTAAAAACCTTATAATTTTGGCGCCAGCTAGATACTACCTTCTGTCTACCATCCCGGAAATATTATTGTTTCCCCGATAATAAATCAAGAACCTTTAATCACGCCACGACCCTTAACCCGACTGATAAGGAGACGTTACATTGCCACATTTGCACCGAATAATTCATATACTAATTATAAATGGAAGGATTACACACAGTATATGTATTTTTACAAATACATTACATACAAACCCACTAACTACGTCTTTTTATTAGTGTGGAAATAAAAGGCGAATTTTTGCACCATTCCGTTGAGGTGGATTTGGTGACGTCACTCTCCCTTATCCCCGGGCGGCGCATACCGCCCGCATTCCACATTTTATTACACTACGGTACAAGGCATAGACGCTTAGGCCCTTCAACCAAGAGCCACTATATCGGGGAGTGTTAAACATATCCAGATGTTTTAGACTGATGAAAAGATTTAAGCAAATCAAGAAATGTTTTATAAACGTCTACGGCATAGCTACGATGTTTCTAAGCCGGCTCTAACGCGGCGTTTAATTTTTTGGTCAATTGAATGACAGTACGTGTCGCGCGTCTATGATTGGACTATAGGTTCTGTTGACCAATCAGAAGGAAGCGAATATATGATGGCTTTTTAACATTTCATCTACAGTATTGGTTATATGATATGCTCTACAAGTTGACTAATACAATACAAACTGAAATAATTGTTACGTTAGTAAAGAAAAATTGATTAAAAAGCGGTAGTTAATAATTAAATCGCTACCACGTATACCTTAATGTACCAAAATACTTAACTATAAGGAGTATTCACGTGGCGTGGTGTAATATTGAGCGAGGCGGTTGTTGCACCCGGTCGCCGGTTCCATTCCCGATTCACACATTTGCATATTATAATGTAGTGCAATGAAGCTTTTCGTTCACTATTCTCGCGGAAATCTTAAGCTCAATCTTTTATTAGCATAGATATCAAATAGTAATTGTCAGACCGAGATTTCTTCTATTTTTCTTTTGTTCCACACTGTACGTATCTTAATTTTATTTATTTATAATTATATCCCCGCATTCTCTTTATAACAATTAAAGAAGTTTAGGTATAATTGTATTTTGTAGTTTGTATTCGATTTTAGTATTTTAATATAACATAATAAGTTTCGGTGTTGAAACAATTCCGATGTCTACGGCAAATGGAAATCAATAAAATAAAGAAAGTTAAACCTTACTTGTCTTGTTCTACTGTATCCTTAGTAAATATTTCTTTGTCTTTGGCGCGACAGACAGTCCCTTGTTCAGAAACTGTTTCAGCGCAGTGGATTCAGTAACTCAGGTAGTTGTGGAATGCGTGGCTATGATTTCCCAACGAGTAATCCTCGCAGTAGTAAAGCCGCACCGAGAAGCCTGCGAAGGGCCCAGGTAACTTCGGAACTTCTGAAAGGAGCTAGGCTGGTTTAAGAAGCAGGACTTGCAATTTAAGTTAATTAAAACCGATGCTTATAAGATGTTCCAATTTTAAAAACGTCATTAACTTGGCCATGGACCGTGAATTCATACAAATACTTCCGCACTTAGAAAGATTCCAGAAAGGCATAAGAATCTCCAATACAAAAGACTAATGCAAGTCACATTGTTTAAGCTTTCCTACAAAATTACGATAATTACAATAAAATTCGCCGAGTAAGCATTATCCTTAGATTAGGGAGTAACTAATGTTGTTTTGATTTGGCTGGTGCTTATGAAATATTTTTGTTTTTGTTTTTAAATTTTTTCATTACGCTAACTTCTGTTTCAGGCATAGTTAAGGCTAAGAATTGGGTCATTTAAGTATTCGTTAGCCTGCAAATAATTACCCGAGGAAATGGAAAATTAATTATAAAAAATTGGCCTGCAATCCTTGGCCTAAGAATCCCGTATCTGTCTAAACTTTTTGAATCTAAGGCATTGCAGTTTCCCCACGATGCTTCGACACATTTACGAGTGTTAAATATACATATAAAGAAAATTCAATTGTTAAATGATGCACGGAAATGAACAAAAGCCAATTGTGAAATATATTTGGTCGCGATTATTTTTTCATTAATAATTGAAATAATTACAAAGAATAAACCATTATTTTGATAAATCGTAATAAAAGTTTTTCATTTCAGAAACTCTATACTTAAACACGTTTTTATTTCTATGATTTCAATCTTTTTTTATACATGTGTGCACTTTTTGGGCAAAGGGCTACTCCAAATGTGTACCGTCATTTCAGTCGACACTGTGGCTAATCTGCCATGTACCACCGGCTGTTTCCTAAATTTGATAAATCCACTTTCTAAATTGCCTTCCTTTTAACGTTAATTGTACCTTGGCCACCAATTATACTAATATTAATACTTACTGGCTACACTTTTTGACAAATATGGGCTCTTAAAAATAATATTCATGAAGAAGGTAAAAGAATTTGTAGCTAAAATTTTTATGAATTTATTATCTGAAATACATACTAAATTTCTCACTAATTAAACTAAATTGTTCACAGGTCGTAATCAAATAAATGTTTAAATGTTACGTCAAGTGTTCAATAATTCTAAATTACTTAACTTACCTATCATTATGATATTATGTTAATATTTGTATAATATGATATTATAAAATTAATATGATATTTGCATGCCTATTTATATATGGCGGATTGTTCGGATTTTTATAATTAATGTTAAAAATTTAAAAAAATCTGTGGTACATAAGATTTTTTTTAATATCACAGCAACTAAACAATTCCATTTCGTTTCATTTAGTTATTTATATTTAACTTTTTTGTTAACATTGCAATCAATTGAAATAATAATTGTTTATTACCTTTAGCAGGCATCAGTCTCACACAAACATGCATTTAATAAAAGAAAAACAATTATTTATTATTTATATATTGTTTAACAAGTATCCTACTACATTTTGTACGGGTTTGAAATTATTATAATTATAAAATTTAAGTGTTGTTGTGGTATTTAATATCTTGTTTTCTATTTATCATATTCCTCATGCGTATCCTATTTATACATTTATTACGAATATTTATGGGCCATGTTAGGCTTACAGGCATATATATTATAAATGTTGATATTAAGGTCGCTATGTTCTATATAAGAGACAACAAATTGGCAAGTATTAGCAATGAATAATTCAATTACTATCAATGTCATTCATCAAGGCTTCCTTTTTTCCTGTCCAGTTTTCCTTATGGCACGTGTATCTTACGATTTTACGGCTTTGCGCGCAGTTAGGAAAAATCACCTTTATCTCCCATGTATCTTAATATTCTGTGAATTATTATCTAAGTTCACTTCTGTAAATTTGTCTTAGTGAAGACACATGAATAAAACAATAAAAACTTTTATGAATTTTTCTTAAACAGTACGAAATACATAATTACAAAATCAAATATCAAAAATCATTTATTCATATAGGTAACATAATGTACACTTGTGAACGTCAAAAGATTTTGCGTAATAGTAACGGTAAGGAACACAGAGTTGTCTATTGTAAAATTTATTTGAAAGATATTTTGATAGTAAGAGAATAAGTACGACTCTTCCTAGGTTCGTTCAATCAATATGTACATTACAGCACAATTATATTAATAATTAAGAATAATATTTGTTACAAAAGCTTTAAGCTATTAAGAATCTCTGTCATAAATATCTGTTATTAAAGGTTTGTTTGGCTACAAATGGCTGTTAAATCTCCTTATCACTTTCATGTCACTTTACGCATAAGCATACGTGACAAAACACGTGTCACCTAATTATAGAATTTTCTCAGCTTCCTCTTAAGATAACAAACTGCCTTGTTAGCGTCGGCATTTTATATTGAAATCAAAGTTGAAATCATAGTTTTATATCCGTTTTTTATTACAAACACACGCTTCAGCAGTAAATCTGAAGACAAAAGAATAGCATTATCGCGATTCGAAACTCTTCAAGTTAACTCTTATCTTGTCTCGTGATAAAGTTCGGTGATTTATTTTACTGTCATTTCGTGGATATAGCCACAGAACAGTTGAAACAGTGGGATAGTTTGAACTGTTAAAATAGTGATCAATGATCTTTTATACAGAACGTTTTACTTTCTTGAATACATATTTTCAAAGTTTATTATACGGATAATTGTATTAACATTGTGGCTTATGTCTTGATCTTTCACCTCACAGCCTTGAGGTTGTGGATTCGAATCACTAAGAGAATATCCAATGGACTTTTTCTTCCTATGTGTGTAATTAACGCTCGCTTATACGGTGATACTAAAATATTGACAGGAAATGACTTAGATCTGAATGCGTGCATGAGGCATAGAAGGCCGATCACCAACTAATTTATTTAGAATATTTATTACGAAAAAGTTGCAGAAATCTAAGGCGAAAACTTATAGGTTGTAATGCCATTGTATTTACGGACATTTTAAAACTAGATAAGTAAGATTAAATACAATCTTGTTTAAGTTTAATATAGTCCTTATATTAACTAAAATCAAAAACAAAATAATGTTTTAAAGCTAAAATAGCAATATTATGATAATTTACACTGTTCCATGAACCCTGTGTGCTATCACAAATAAAAATTTTGTGATCCATACCCTACTAAATAGAGCCATTCCTGAATTGTGACTATTTCATTGTAATGGCTATAATCTTTTTTTTAAACACATGCGTGAACCCTTTTTATGTAGAATACGGTGTTGAAGATGTTCAACAAATATGAAGTACTAGTTCCAAGCATGACCTCGAGCAACAACCACCAATGACTGGAGACCGTAACAGTATATAGGACATGTTAACAAAGCAGTACCTGGTACGGTTCTGCGAAAAAACAATATCTACAGGAGGCTAACAAAAATAAACAGGTCTCGCAAGCAATTGCTCCCCGGCTCGCCCATGAATATTGTTAATAATAATATTACGCATGTATCTCGCCAGAAGCGTTACACGTCATTCGTGAATTAATTTATTGTAACTTTTTAGTAAAAATGTAAGAGATAGAAAAAGTCCCTGGACTCAATGGTAGTGGAGTAGACAGTATTATTATTTAAAAACTAGATACACAATACTGGATGTATGTTGATCAAGAAAAAGAGATTGTAAAAATATGGAGCAGATTTCTACCCTAAAAGGGGATGACCTTAATTTTTTAAACTAAAGTATGGATTAACTAGCCTTTAATGTACGTCAATAATACAAAAGAAGATTTCTCTTCAAGAATCAAGGGCGTAGAGTGGGCGAGAAGAATAATAGAAGAAATTACCACTTACTGAGTTTATGGCGTATAAGCGAACTGTACAAAAGTATATATTCATGAGTTTCCAATCTCTCTTTCTCTGGTTTCCAGGGTATAATTTCGGTGACGATGTATCTTTCACTTGAACGGTCTTTTGCCTTCTGTGTTACGAACAACGATTAGTTTCTCCATGTTCTCATGTCCTCTGTCCATAGTACATGAGATAATTCGTATTTGGCATAATATGTTAGATATATAAGTCCGTAGTTTCCAGTACAGTTCAGCTATTTACCATTCAATAACGATATCCTAAAAACACGTGTTACGTATACAAATATATATTATATATTCGTATATAAAAATACTTTCTGTAAAAAGATATTGCAATACACACGGCTACTCGACCACGAAAGATGATTTATTGAATTACGCTTATTAATTTTTAAGATCATTGTGAAACCACCCGAAGATTGTAAGGTTAAGTAAAAAATCAACATAATGTATTAGAACGCGTTACAAATCAACAAGACAGGTACCTACTTAAGTCGATACTCAAAACATTGCGGAATCTGGGCCATCTTAGTGATGGGTGTGTTTCGATAAATCTTATAAGAGTCGGAAGAAATTTCTTTCTCAATGTTGTAAATTATTTTCTATAACGTTTGGAGTACAATATATCAATATATAAAAGCAAAGAAGGTTTTTAAAATATTATACGTGTTCCGAATTCATAATAATTAAAAAGTAGATATAAATGCTTTTTCATTAGTAACAGAACTTATGGCCAAAGCAACTTGTTTTGCTAAAATTATTTGACGTAATTTCTAGACAGACTTCTAAAGTAGGTTTCCATTTTAAACATTTACGAGATTTTGTTCGCTAACTGTATCGGTACCTTTCAGTGTTTGTTTAACAAACAACAATATTATCTACGCTATTATAAAGAGGTTAAGTTTATGAGTTTGTTTATAGATAGTTAGCTTTAGTGGAATATCTCTGATTTTTAAATGTTTTTACTTTTATTGTCTCTGGTTCGCATCACTAGCTGGTTATTTATAAATCCATCGAAATTGCGCTTCGGCTTACGGAATCGAGGAATTATTTAATGGGCTCGTCTGATCTGTCTTCGATGCTGGGCCATTTCACTTCACGTGTCTTTTACACAAAGCTTGGGCCAAATGATTCGTGTGTAATGCGAATTTGGTAAATTAAATCTTATCCTCCCTTTAAATGAAGTTTTTAGAGCAGGTTTAATATCAGTCTTTACCATAATATTGAGTAATGGATAAATACTTTCGGTTCTAACTTTTAATTAATTTATCTAGCTTCAGTTTAATTTTGAAGAATTTTGTTTTCTAATAAAGTGCACAGACTAAACTATTTATAAGCATTCTAATCTAAAACCCGGCACAAATTTGAAATGGTTAGATAAACACCGCCCCGAAAAAGATTTTTTTGTGCTTTACCAAATTATTGAAAAAAACAGTAAAAATCCTGCCTAGACAACATGCAGAAATAATCAACCAATGATCTCATACATATATTAGAAATACAGTAATACTGATTAGAGAAATTATTCAATAGAAATTTGTCCTACAGGTAAGTCACTTATCACCCTAACACAATTTGTGCCAACATATGTTGATTAGTGTGTCAAACTCACGCTTTACTATTCGAATTAGCACTAGCAAATAACGATACGAACGCAAAGGATTTGTCTGGTTAAATATATAAATTTAATATGGACATGTAGCATACATTAGATAATCTTCATGAACTATCTATCTTCTTACATGCGCATACCCCGCACTACAGCAACAGGGTATGCTTGACTCACCCCAGTCACTCTGCAACAGAGAATACGTGAGCTGTACTAACCCATTACCATTATATACCCATACCCACCACCTTGGGTAGAACTAACACGATCGCATAGAACGAGGCACTCTCTCTCGCATTTAACTCGGCAATTGGACTACATAGCTTACAGGAAACCATTTCCACCACTCCGTCTCTTAAAAGCGTTCTTATACTGCGCCCGCTCTTTTTCTGGATCACAGATCACAGGATCACAGAAGGAAACCATTCTTTGTATTTTCACCTAGGCTTATAAAAATATCTTAATATTTTCTTCCACTACACTTTCCGTCGTACTTTAATACGAAGCTCAAGACATGTAATAGACAGGTAATCTTAAATTAATAAGGATAGCAGCAAAATCGCTAGAAAGCTGTAGATTACCTATCCTTAGAGGATAGAGAGTGATATTATACGTGTAATGATAAAGGAAAAGTACCTGGATGACCGAGCCTTGCTCGGGATTTTTTTTTATAAGTTGTGTTTTTTGGAAATTATATTTAAGTACGAATTACATACTAATAAAATGATAACAAATGAATATAATTATCGAATAAAGATAATTATATTCATATTTCAGTTTTTATTTGACTGACATCTTTAAACGAGCAATTCTATGTTTAAGTTGATAAAACACGAATAAAATGACATTTTCTAAAAATTATTCCTAGCTAGATCGATTTATCGCCCCCGAAACCCCCCGTATACTAAATTTCATGAAAATCGTTGGAGCCGATTCCGAGATTCCAATTATATATAAAAGAATTGCTCGTTTTAATATATTATGATAAAGGAACATAAACTGCGTCCGCCTTTTAATTTAATAAAAAAATATATCGTACTGTTTTAATATTGAAAAAATATCAAATACTAATACAATTTAAATTTTTAAAATCATAAATTGTTTATTTAACATTTCAAAAATGTAGTAGTAGGATTTATAATCAACTTTATGTGTTTAATAATACATACAGATTTAACGAATTTTATGTTGTTTATGTACCGTTATTGTGTTCTAATACATTATCTAGAAACATATACATATATAATACAAATTGGATAGTGTAATCAGATGTTATGTTAACAAATAATTTCATTATTGTTCAACATAATCATCATAGGTGTAGTCTTAGCGTAATCCATAAACGTAATTCGTCGAATATTCTTCGATGATAGATCATGTTGTAATCCAATGCACTAATCCTCTTATAATAGTGTTATTAGATGAGTGAAGCGTAAATCCATGGTAAGAAAACATAGACGGCTTTGAACACGTATGGCATTAACCTAATAATGTTTCATAAACATAGGCTTAATCATAATTTAATCAAACATGTCACAGATAACAAATATTATGATAGTATCTATATATATGGGCATATGCTGTAATTAAAGAATAGCGCTCAGAAACAATAAGCATTTTTAGATGGCTATATATATGTGCAATAAAAATATATAAAAACAGGTGCAATCATAAAATATAAACACTAAAGGATTTTATATATTTTTCTATTTAATACAAATCTAAAAATAGCTTTAGGATGCTTTTAAAAGTTTGAGAACTCGTAACTTCGTCAATTAGAGAATAAATTATAAAACAACTGTTATTAGACTTCTAGTTTCAGCTTCTTTAGTCGCTTTTAGATAAATAATTAACTTTATTTTCTCACTAATTATGAAGGTAAATATAATACATTTTCTCGAGAATTACTTAGTTCAGAAGAAGAATTTCTCTTAAGCTAAAAAGCTTTATCCTCCTAGATATTTTAAAACACTAACATTCTTACGTAATATGGACGAGTTTTATTCATATTTACTAAGAAACTAAGCTAAAGCCACTATCATATACTGGAATAAGAGTCTACGTCGTAGAAGTCAGCTCGTAGATAAAGCTACAAAATAACTTGCTACGATACAATAATGGTCTTAAATAGTTTATGTATAAGGGTCGGTAAATATTTAAAAATCTTTTTAATTTAATCTGCTAGTAATGCTTGTAAAACTGTATAAAAACCAAATGATGCTATTTCATGTAAGTATTATTATTCATTAGGAAGAGATTGTTAACGTCACCTATAAAATTAAACGTCATAAAATTGGGATGCTAGGGAACAGGCAGGTATTACAACATAATGAGCAAGAATCGAACAATGGGCCGACGTAACGTCTAATGCTGTTAGGAAATTAAATCTTACGCCTTCGCGGGACTTAACATTTTAATTTTCCTCAATTACACCGAAATTTAAAAAATAACCTAAGGAGTAACAGCTGAAAAGCCTAAAGATTGCAAGTGCGATTAATTATGTATTTGATATTAATTCGAGAGTCCTTCTTTTGAAGGCGTTTTGAAATTATATAATTCTGTCTTACTCTAAGGCGTAGCGGCTGCAACCGCCGCTAAGTCACTGATGACGCCAGACAGATGTGAGACGCAGTATGCGTTCTGTCCCGCTCTAACGCGTATTGGCCGCACCTATATTACGTCATCGTGTGTTAGGTTTATTTTCGTTACGGAATTTCTTGATTCGGTCGCCGCGCTCTAAGCGCGCCATAAAATCTGTGCAATAGCTTAAAAATTAGTGAATTATAAAACTTACAAGTACACTAACTTATGTGAATAACAATTTTCATTGATACCCAGTTTAAGCATGAGCTACCTGTATTTTTTGATGTAATTAGTAACAAAGGTCTTTTTTAATATAATTTAATTCTGTATGTTACATAGTATAATTTGTATTAGACCTAACATGTAGTTGATTTAAACACACTCACACCCATATACTCACTCCTAAATTACATGTTATATAATGCACTGTGCATAACCCATTTATGGAAGAGTTTATTACACAGTAAGAATTTTACAAAACAGTATCTTTCATCACCTTCATCAAAACATTTATTATAGTTATTATTTCGCGATTGTTAAAACATCCCTCTGTGTAACAAGCAGCCGTTTTAAATGTATTCTCATAAGAAGCGAGTGGTCTTCTTATTAAATGATCTTAGAAAAAGTGCTACGTCTCTTTTCTGCTTGTGGGGTTTTTATATAGCTGTCTTATTTGCTCTGCGTACTTTATAGGTTTCTGGACGAGGTCGTCTAGGTTTTTGTCTCGGATTGCAACTAGGTTTGAAATATGATTATTAACACTAATGATTGAGAAGATAGATTGCTAGATGCTAGAATCAATTGACCAGGGTTCTAGGTAATGCGCTCAAAAACTGGTAAATTGACTTCTTTTAACCTATCATATCGAAACCAAAATCTAATGAAACATGAATGCACGGGAAAAATTAAATATTGGAATTGTAAAAACAGTGTCGATATTAATTACCTTTGTTGAATCATGCAAGTTTTATATTTGTTTATGCATATGAAATGATTGTAAATATATGACTTAATTGCATTGTAAAATTAGAAAAATCTATGCCATTATTACGTTACACAATGCTATCATATGACAGCAACCTTATAAAAAAAAACAATTACACGAAATATATGATTTTCCTAAATATTTAATAATGCGCAGATTACTCAAAAAAATTTTTGCTCTTTAGTTTCATTCTACTTATTGTTTCTTAATTAGTTTTTGCCGCGCACCACCACTTTGTGGAACCAGATGCCCACCGAAGTATTTCAGAACCAATTCGACTTAAGGTCCTTCATAAAAAGAGCTTAACAATTCTTAAAAGGTCGGCAATGCACTCGCGAGCCCTATAGCATTGAGAGTGTCCATGGGCGGCGGTATCACTTAACATCAGGTAAGCTTCCTGCCCCTCTGTTCTATAAAAAAAAACTAAACTTTAAAAAAGATGTATTCCAAAATTATAACTCCAGTTTCTACGAGTATTAACAACAAAGGCGTAACGACTCCCACGTGCAATCCAGAGGATATAAATTGTCAAAGTGTGACATATGTCACTTTTTGTACAGGAAAAAGCAAAGTCAATCTGCCGGCATAGAAATTACCATTTTTATCGAAATTCAAATAAAAACAAAGGAATGATGGAATTTTTAACAAGTCACGGTGACTATTTGAATAAACGCGTATATTGATGAAGTATCAAAACATATATTTTTAGGCAATTTAAATGTGAATAATTTTTTTTTGTATACAACATTATATGTAATACATGATGATGGTCCTGCTACAAGCTTGTACTGAAAATTATTTATATAGTTAGGGGAGAGGACGGGTATTACAAATGTAGGAGAGTTTCTGCATCTGGTAATGGAGAAGCACTAAAAGGAGAACAAGAATCTATATAGTTGAGTCCTTGACAATCATAAATTATTTTTCTATAATTATCATATATTAGAGCAATGGCATTCATGACAGCTGTCATTGTCGTTATGTATCACAGATCTCATAACTTTACAACGTCAAAGTCAAATCAGTTTAAAACCGTTAATAGCTGTGGCTTCTAACTTTTCAATAGTACGAATTGACGACTATTTAACAGTCCATAGTAATCGTTAACCTATATAATTAGATGTAATTTACTATATGGCTTTACTGTCAGCGGCAACTGTCATTCTGAGTCATAGAGATCACAAATTAACCACGTCAAAGTCACGTTTAAATCGTCAATATCTGTGGTTAATTCCTATTGCCATCAATAATATAGGGACTATTTAATGGTTGATAACAATAGTGATATTGCCACATCGCTTGCACATGTTTATGTGAAAGCGTAAAAAAAAATTACATTGGCCGGGCAAGTATTTCTCGGGCAGATGTCGATGAGTACCGGAACAAACTTGTGTCTGAAATAGAAACTCCACTGAAGTCTCTGACTGGGGCAGACTAAACCTAGTCCAATTTAACCCCAAAAAGACACAAGTTTGCGCGTTTTCCACTAAAAAAACACCCTTTGTCGCTACTCCTCTTTTCGAAAACACTCTCCTTAAAGCCACAGCCAGCATTGGAATACTTGGCGTTGACATATCGAACGACGTTCAGTTTCGCGGTCACTTGGAAGGAAAGGCTAAATTAGCCTCCAAAAAGCGCGGTGTGCAAACACAAATTCGGCCCCACATGGAGTACTGTTCCCACCTCTGGGCGGGTGGTCCCTAGTACCAGCTCCTTCTACTTGACCGTATTCAACGAAGAGCGGTTCGAATCGTTGATGACCAAACTCTCTCCGAGCGGCTTGATCCTTTGGCGTTGCGTAGAGATGTGGGGTCTCTCTGCATCTTCTACCGCATTTACCATGGAGAGTGTTCAGAGGAGTTGTTCGGATTAATACCTGCAGCTTAGTATCATCATCGGACGTCGAGGCAGAATACGAAATTCTACCCTTATCACCTCGACGTCCACCGTTCCACAACTGCGCGTTTTTCTAGGCAGTTTTTGCCGCACACCACCACTTTGTGGAACCAGCTGCCGACTGAAGTATTTCCGAACCAATTCGACTTAGGGTCCTTCAAGAAAAGAGTTTACCAATTCTTAAATGGCCGGCAACGCACTCGCGAGCCCTCTGGCATTGAGAGTGTCCATGGGCGGCGGTATCACTTAACATCAGGTGAGCCTCCTGTTCTATAAAAAAAAATAGTTTATAAAAAAAAGAGTTTATAGTATGTAGTGTAATTGAAACAATGTTTACACATGCTGCAGATAGTTTTTCCGTCCATCAGGACGTATTACACCTTACAACTTGTTTAGCAATTATTATTATCCATAACTTTAAGGAAATTATAACCTAGTCATTGTAAAACATTGATTCAAAACAAAAGGCCGATGAAAAAATAATAATGATCTAGACGGAAAAGCAATTTATGTTTTATATTCAAACTTTTACTTAATTTTTACTTGACATCTAAGAAAGGTTTTTAGGAGGAGAAAATATGGAGATAGGGTAAGTAAAAAAATATACTAAGTTCGCAGGGGCAGCTAGTTTGAAATATAAAATATATAACTCTCGTGGACTTTTTGCCTATTGAATTATGTAATTGTCTTCAATACAAATATCAAACTTCGGCTTAAATTTTAAAATTGCTCTCTCTCTATCATTGGAGTTTTAAACATGTATGTGTGTGTTAGAGTGATTCGAAAATCGGATTTTCTGTAACGTAAAAAAAGTTAGCCTTGAAATATTTTTTAACTATATTATTCACTTCACATGTTAAGTTTGATGTATGTAAAACAATGGGTGTAAATTTAAGTATGAAAAAACGTAGCTCTTTCAAGCTTTAACATAAATGTCCGGACATATTATCACGATGGGAATGTCGTGTTCGACCGGAAATGCGGCCGCAGCTATATCCGGTCCGCTTCCGTTTTTCATGCAATTATGCAAAATAGCTTCCTTTTGTTTCGTAACTAAATTTAACGGATTTAACAGTCATTTGGGCAAATTCAATTCATGCTATGTGTGTAATGAAATTAACAGCTATCCTGATCCAATCTCAACACTTGTAAACTCAGTCTTATAAATTTTATGCATTATATTAACTGTTAAGATAAATAAGAAAAATACGCCCATAAAATTTTAGAAATGCTTATAAGTTACATTCTAACGGAATATAATTCAATAATTTAATTCCGAAAGTATAACGGAAGTTCTATTATAATTGGCATCATTTCGGGAAGCTTATGAAGACAAAATTTCAAAAGATTTTGTCACCAAAACGACACATTTTGATCTCAAAAGAATACAAAAGAGTTCGGAAATACGTTTATTTCATATTGAAGCGTCGCCTTCATTATTTAAAATAATATTTCAAAATATGTAGCGAAGTAAGGTATAGTTTATGTGTCTATTTTATGTTTAAAATGTTTTCAATCTCTGCTCGTTCAAAAAGCAGGTGTATGGGGCAAGATACACGATTGCTTGACATTGTTTATTTAATAAGCACCAAAGTAGATTTATTATTTTTCAAATTATGTACCAGCTGTGAATCACGAAATACCACTATTAATTCATATTAAAACTTCACCAATGTTTTATAGTTAAATTTAACATATAGCTTTATGTCCGAACGTGTTCATAAATAACAGATAAATGACATTAGATGTTCTTGTAAGAGGTAGCTAAATTATATATGTTATGAACAGGAAATTAATATTTCCACCCTTTACATATTTGTTATCGTTTTTATTTGATCCCATTACTATTAAGCCTGGAAGACTCGAATATGGATTATTGAAAACGAATATTTTCTCTCCTTAAGTACTTAACTTGAGCCATACACCGCACTCTATTATTCTACCCTTCGATATTGTATTAATATATATCGGCGCCATCTGTGAGCGGCCCGACAACGCCGCTTTAACCCAAGGTTGGTTCAAATTGTTCACTTATTTTATTACTTCTAGTGCTTGTATTTTTTCATGGCTTGAAAAGGTTCAAAGGCTCTTTGATTGAGGTAAATATATTCCAAAAATAGATGACAAGTTCACGTATTAGAAAATACAGAGAGCATTTTCGGTTTGATATAGAATTTCAAAGATATTTGTAATATTAAATATATATAGACGAAAAGCGATGCATACACAAAACAAAATGATATAGTTTTGTTGTTTAATAATTGATTTAATTGTCTTGATAGTTAACATTTTATGAGATTTTTCTTTATTGTAAAAGAAAATGACTATTTTGACATTTGCGAAAAAATACATTTTCTGGTGCCTTTTTTGTAACTGTCAGTTGAATTAAAAAAAATTGTTTGTTTCTCTAATTATTGTTTATAATTATATATTCTATAGTATACACATAAATTCTTTCTATTGCATTCTTTATTTATGTATTACTATAAAAAACTAGAAATATTATAATTATAGAAATATCATAGTCGGGTTTTCCCCCCGATATGTTAGACACATAAGTAGACAATACAATTTATTATTATATAATTTAATTTTAGTTAATTACACCTACAAGTGAGTAAAATCAAGTCTAGGTTTTAAAACAACTCACGTAGTTTTAAAACATTGTCATACTTTGATGTAACACTTGTTACTTTGTATATAATTTGAGTAATCAGCGTTCGGGGTTGCCAGAAATTGTGGTGCAAGTTTAAGTATTTGTTACAATGTCGGTCTGTCGTGTAGTTTCGAAACGGTTTTAAGTCGTTTATTTACTAAGAGAGTTTTACTAAACTTGATAAAGATTGTATAATAATTACTAATCGCATGGAATTGTTGATATTCGTTTAGGTTATATCATGATATATATAGAAAAATAAATTAAATGTTTCTGAAAAAGTCCAATGGTTTTTGGGTATTTTTTTTTAATTTTGGGTAAATAAAAAACAGTTAGAAAGAAATACAAGGAAATCTCTTTAAGTATAAATTATTAGAAGCGTACAGTTTAATCATACGTTTGTGTTTTGTTTTATCTAATAGTAATTTCAGCTTTTTGTTACGGATACGAACAAATAAGAAACGTTACGTAAACATAGTTTTTTATGGAATTAATAAAAGTTGTAAACCTAAATTGAATTCGCTAGACCCCTGACACACTAAAATATCTATGTCCGAATAGTGTCTCTATCGCTTTTTATGTAAAAGAGTAATGTATTGTTTTTGTCGTAAATCTGAGTGACGTGGCATCCAGCCAAAATCGTGTTGAGGTAAACACACTCAAATTTTATGTTAGCCTTGCTTTAAAGGAGAATAAAAGTCCTCGGGAGCTTTAAGCTCAATAAAAAGTGAATAGGTCTGCATAAAGCTTGCTTTTCAGTATTCTTAAATTTATAGTTTCTTGGTGAAGCTTTATAATAAAGCGGAGTCGATTGTTAACAATAAAATACCATTTATTTTTTTATATATGTATTAAGAAGTAAAGTTTGTTAGTTGGGAAGATGGTGGATTGAATAACACTCACAAATAAAAAGCCTCTTTATTTTTAATTTTTATATAGAACAGGGGGCAAACTGGCAGGAGGCTCACCTGATATTAAGTGATACCGCCGCCCATGGACTCTCTCAATGCCAGAGGGTCACGAGTGCGTTACCTACCTTTTAAGAATTGGTACGCTCTTATCTTGCAGGACCCTAAGTAGAATTGAATTTGTAAGTCTTATTAAGTATACTGAAACTTTATAGAGCTGTCTGATTGTTTTGTATGAAAATTAGTCCAACTCAGAAACTACTTCACAGAATTTGTTGCGGTTTTCACCGATATTTAGAATGAGTCATGGGGAAGGTTTTTTTTTATTGATAAAGTTTGCCAACGCTCGGCACACTGATACATTGGTAAAAACAAACACAAAATACAATTTTTTAGTTGACAAGCACAGAGGCAAACATGACATTCATTTAGAGCACATACAAATATCAATCGAAACAATTACTAAACAAAACAAACATTACAAAAAAAGAAACAATTACAAAAATCGATTTCAAATTTGATTAGTTTCAATGTATATTTTTTATGGTTTACCAAGTACACTTTCCCATGCGAGTACCTCAGTTGGGATGTATAAATAAAATATGAAGGAAATATAATATAAACGATTTTTAATAAAAAAATGTAAAAATATTTATTAAGCGTATCAAGACAATGAGTTTAGATATAATATTATATAATAGCATATTGTGTGATTTCCCGGTAACATATATATATCTTAATATATATAAATCTCCAGTCACGATGTTTGTCCGCGATGGACTCCTAAACTACTTAACCGATTTTAAATTAAATTGGCACACCGTGAGCAGTCTGGTCCAACTTAAGAGATAGGATAGCGTAGATCTTTAATTAGAGAAGCAATTTTATTGCAAATTATTTGTTTATTATTTGATACAATTCTAACAGAGGGCGCTATGTTAAAAGTACCAACGTTTCACAGAAGCTATCTACCTTTCACATAAGTTCTCCTACCGTTTCCCTTGAATAGTTTACTACTATATAATATGACAAAAACCTTAGCCACAGCAACGTTTGGCCGAGTCTGCTAGTATATATATATATATATATATATATATATATATATGTCTTTATTACCGAAATAGAACTATGATTGACTTCAAACGAGTCTCATTCAATATGGAAAACAAATATACCACCAATATGTAAACTCGTATAATATTCAAGAGAGCGCCATTGGAGGCTTGACATTTCCGGTTCGCGCCGGAAACTGTCATATCGGATTAATTACTAATGCATACACGTCGCTTTGATTCCCTGGGCTGTGTATCATTTTTTGCATACACATTTTGCGCTTCTATAAAAGAGATACGTTTGATTAGGTCGTTACATATGAAATTGACGTTTGACGTACTTGCCACTTTTGACCTTAAATATGTCCTTTTTTGTTAGGAATTCCAAATTCACTCCCCAAGCGAAAACGTGAAATACAACGACCAACTCCAACAGATTACCTAAATTGATTAAATTTTATTGAAATTCGGAGAACTTCTTACAAGGTAAAAAATTAAAATCTGATGGGGCTTTAGTAAAGGGATCAATGAACTACCTATAATATGGCAAAAGTGCATAGATAGCAATGGTAATAAATATATTCTATTAAAGTCAAAGTCAAAAATAAATTATTCATATAGGTAACATAATGTACACTTATGAACGTCAAAAAAAAGAGAAATGTACAATAAATGAATCTAATTTTACATACCTTGACGGTGTGTGCTACCGAGACCCAATAAAATCTAAACCAATAAATATCCCAATACATTAAGTCTGATCATTTGAGAATTAATCTCAGACATTTATGTGCCACACAGTATCGGGTATGTGACCTCATTGAGTATTCTAAATTAAAAAGAAACAAGTAGGAACAACTCTTATACTGTATAAAAACCCGAATTCATAGAACAAAATTAGATTAAAATACTTTTTATTTTGTACTGTAACTCTGTATTTGAGTTTACTTGATTTCCCAATTGGGGAAATTCAACGTTGGAATCAGCAGTCAGTTATTATAAAAATAAATATATAATAGTTCTAAACAAAGTGCCAAAAATGCCAGCCGGTGCATAGTTTTAACGAGGTGCAAAGTTGTTAGCCTGCGGATAGGTTTAAACTACATTCAAATGATGCCTTGGAAACAATTACTTGGCACGCTCTAATGTATACGAGTGCTTGTGTTAAGAGCGGAAGCGTAAACGACAATCAAGGATTTAATTTTTGGTAAACCACGGGCTCATTTTTAAGTTATATGTTCCAATAGTATAGTGAATTGTATAATCTCACGTTTGTCCTCATAATTTATTATAATTTTTAAAATACAGTTATGGTATAACTATTTATCGCTTTAACCTGAAATATATTTCCTACAAATAAACTTAAAACAAGTATTATAACTTTTAAGATTATCTTTTTTATTTTGGTTTACCAACGCTCTGAACATAAATCATAAATAAATGTATCGGTAGCTTTTGTTTTGTTCTCGGCCGCCTTCTCCGGAAAAGAGGGACAAATGGAATGATGGGATGCCTGGGACATTAACAGGGTACACGAATTTAAGTTTTGGTTAAAGTTTGGGGCAAGCATTGGTTGTAAAGTACCTTACTTGCATACGTACATCAATTATTTCTGCGATTCTCCAATGACAAAATCTAAATGGTTGGCCTGGTTTCGTACGTTTTAACTACATCTGTAATTTTTTTTTGAAATGTATTATGCCTTTGCACTTTAATCTTAGTATTTACTTTTCTCTAGAGACCGTTAAGCCGCCCGTTGCCTACTTAATTTAACTTAATACCAAATATGTCATGAAACAAAGTGTAAATTATTTAATAACATAGGCGACACCGAACAGTGTACACGTATTTTAAATATAGCAATCAACATGATTCTTACATATATTATACCCAAAGATTATATTCTCTATCATAAAGTGCGCTTAGCCTGGATATGTACGTTACCAACTTTTTTTTCAAGATGCCACTGGAGTAGATGATTAAATGTTACTTAGTCTAAATAAAAAGTATATTCGAAGTTTTTAATCAAGTTCTTAATGTCCAAATAAACAGTGATTTCCCTTGTACCACACAGCACCTAATACGGATAGTTACGTCGCTTCATTCGAATAGACTCAGTCGTTACAAACACCTTGCTCTAATGATTATGCACAACTTATTTTATCAAGAAAATACTCTAATTTATGATTAATATGAACGACGTCTTCATAAGGTATTTATGAAGTGTTATATTATATGAAAGTATGATTCTGAAGGAAAAGTTCTCTAGTCTTTCTATGGGCCGTCAACTCCTTGTAAAAATTAGCCAATCGGCAATGTCTAGGCAACAAAATTAAATTTAAATTTTCTGTTTAACTGAAAATCACAATATACTGTTGTGTGCCATTTCATTTGAATGACACGATAAAACCTCAAAACCAGACCGTGACTAACTGAACAGCGGTGTCTAAGCTATTTATATTTTCCATAAGAAAAACTTATAAAAGGCCAGAAGAAAAACCGATCGGTCTCATGCGTTTAATATCGCAATTTTCCCCTGACGTCTCATTACGGCGCGTGTGATGAAATGGCGGAGTTTTGACAAACTTTTACGTAATACAAAAACTTAGGAAATAGAATTATGGCTTACCAGACCAATAACGCTGAAGTGTAACTGAATTTATGAAGCTTCGGGGCTGAGTCACGTTTTAGTTCGTTTAATATGTTTAGCCCGCAGATTTTAGGCTTGATTGCCGGAACAAAATCAGTTTGGACGGGGAAAGAGTGTCTTGATTGCAAAAAAATAACATCATTAAAAACATACATAATTCAACGGCAGTATAAGTATTGTATCTGCATGTTTGTCTTGCTATTACTCGACAACGGCTAAGAACGATTTGGGTAATTATGGTGTTGATCTATGGAAGTTTTGGGGAAGGTCTAATGGCGCTTCAATTTTACCATAAAAACTGTTCCCGGAAAAAATAAGAGGTCTTTGTTGTGTTTAAAATAAATAAAGTGTTTTGTTTTATTAAATAATTTTTTTCATAATCGTTGTTTTCTTCTTTAGACTTGGAAAGAAATTAGAGCTACTCATAATAATGTGTCACACCTTTACCTTAGAATCCCCAAAAAATGGGTTAAAACTTGTAATACAGGGTATTTACTTTTCGGTAGGGTATTTATACACACTAGTGTTAAGTTATGTTTTGAGAAATTTTTATTTCATGAAACTAAATATTTTAAAATATATTATTTTCAATACACCCAATAAACAAGCATAAATAGCATGTCTAACGCAAGGGCTCATCATTACTAAACTAAGGAATATTATAGAGAAGATGCAGGTTTTGACACGCATATGACAATATCGTGATATGAAGTTCACCGGTTTACAGTATGTATTAAAAATAAACTAAAATATATTAAAATATTTTCTGGTAAATATTTCATGTAATCAAAAAAATATACTTGGAACTGTCTATAACTTTCATTCATAAAAGATTTTCGACTTTGAACTCACAAAAGTTAAAAGAAAATCAGCCCATTGAATTGAGAAATGAATGCGGGG
Source organism: Pieris mannii (assembly GCA_028984075.1). Taxonomy (NCBI): domain Eukaryota; kingdom Metazoa; phylum Arthropoda; class Insecta; order Lepidoptera; family Pieridae; genus Pieris; species Pieris mannii. Next base: position 8,259,268 of record CM054777.1, read on the forward strand.
AAATTAATTTGGTGAAAATAAAACGTAGAGTTGACGTCTTGTGCCTTTGTGTGTGGATCGGTGATACGGACTTTTTAATCATGAAAGAACGTATTTTTAGGTAAATGTTAAAGTGATTTTGTAAAAAAAACATCGTCAGTAATTTGTCTCTTCATAATCTAGGCTTAAGAGGACAGTAATATCTAAAAAAAACGACGAATTAATTATTCATGAGAAGTTAATTATTAATTTTCTATCTAGACGTTTTTGCACTCTTCATTTGTTTTTTCATCTGATAGTCAAACAGCTATATTCAGCTACCTCTGCGATCTTAATTTTACCTTAATATTATTTTATTACTACGCCTACCTTTCACTTCATTCCAACATATGGAAAAAACCTAAGGACTTAACAAAACTTTTTTTTTTAGAACTGTACTTTAAAGGCCTTAAAGTTCAAGAAAGAAATCGAAATTACAAGAATTGGTTGAGCCGTCTTACCAAACACTTTTATTTATTTTTACTTTGATTTGTACTTTCAATATTTATATATTTTTTGATAAGATTCGCAGGCCCATTAATCTGATATTGATATTTAAAAAAAATAGTTTCAAGTGTAAGGATACTTCATAGACAATTTCTAAATTACTTTAAATACGTTATTTATTCTTCGTAATTTCTACTCATAAAAGCACAATATTTAAAAAGATTTCTATTTCCTATTAGAAGTGTGAATGGGATGTTAACCCAAAAGAGAAACTTTATACAAGTGTTTCTCATAGGGAACTTGTCAAGAGCAAGTATCCAAACGTTTGGTAAGGAGTAAGAGCATTATAATGTAACAGTTGGAAGGTTTTGATAGCCCTAAGCAAGTGGGTGCCTCAAGAGATAGGATGCCGCGAAATGTGGTTTAACTTGGAAGTTTATCTTCAGTAATATAAAAGGAAAATGATATTTTTAGATTTTATTTAGCCTGTTATGTCGGGTTGAGTTGTTATATGAATAAAAAGAAGTTTTTGCTAATTGTATAAAAATTATTCTTAAAAGATTCACGATTCCAGCTTAAAACAGCGGTTAAGAATCTATCGTTATTCAGTTCTGAAGTACCGCAAGTAAAATTAATGAGGCGGCGCATGCAATGGGCAGGCAATTTTTTTTAAGTGATTACTTGAATGAAGTAAATAGGTTAGATTTTTTAAAATGTTTTTGATACAAAGTTGCGTTTGTGAGGTTATGGCTATGTGAAAGCCAAAAATTTGTACCTTCTTATATTAATTTCACAATTTATTATGTTTTAATAAATTTCAATAGGGTTACAGAGCATGTACTTTATTGCATGGCTGAATGATTTTTTTTTATAGAACAGGGGGCAAACGGACAGGAGGCTCACCTGATGTTAAATGATACCGCCGCCCATGGACACTCTCGATGCTAGAGGGTTCGCGAGTGTGTTGCCGGCCTTTTAAGAATTGGTACGCTCTTTTCTTAAAGGTCCCTAAGTCAATAAAATTTAAAAAATTTCGTGCCGTGCGAATTATTATGAAAAATAGTATCACAATCGGGTTCGCCGTAAAGAGAGATTTTCACAACAACTCACAAAAGATTTATTTATGTATATAAATTGTATTTAAATATTTACTATTTTATCTTAAATGATCGTTAGGAATGAAATTATGTTAGCTACATATTAAACCTTGTGGTACACCCAATATTTAAAAATTTAATGATAATATGCTATTAATTTCAGAGTCTTTAAGGTCAAAATTAACGACCCGTTAACTGCATCACACTTTATGACTGTCAGGAGTCATTAATTGTGGTTTAATAGGGATATTAAAATTACAACTCACGTAGTTACATTTTATATGAGACTGTCGGGGTATCCTTGTTCAGAGTTATGAGTGAGGTTCCTTCACATTAAAACGTTTTTTTAAATTATTGAACAATTTGGCAATTTCTTGTACTATTTTTTTTATATAATAGGAGGCAAACAAGCAGGAGGCTCACGTGATGTTAAGTGATACTTGCAAGTGCGTTGCCGGCCTTTTAAAATTATTTTTATTAATTCAGAAGCTTTGTAATACAATTTAACCTAGGCTCTCTTTAAGTAAATACACATTACTTGAGCTGATGCCCCAGATGGAGATGTAAGTTATCCTAAATTTAAGTTAGATCAAACTGCACACGGTGTGCAAATTTGATTTATATCAATTCGGTAGTATAGCAGTCCATAGCGTACAAACAACGTGACGCGTAATTTATATATATTAAGATAAAATTTTCAAGGTCTACATATTTTCTCTAGAACCCAATCATATTTCTCATATCGTTCAGCGTTCGTAAGAAACTTTTTCGTTGGACGAGAAAAATTATTTTCATTCGTCGTGTAAATTCGTTATGTAGACAAAAACATTTAAGCAAAACAATGTTTATATTTCATATATGACATTAAAAAAGTAGTATCTATTCATGTATGAAACATAAATCAATAAAAAAAACATATATACTATCATTTATAATCTATACAGAAGCAGCCTTATTAAATATTCTATCACTACATGTTATGTTATAACAATAGCGTATACCAGTTTTGTTTTCAATAACCGTTCGGAACAAATAAAATTATTCATAAACTATACAATGCGGGGCCTCGCTCAAAACAATCAATCATATATACTTTACTTACGCACTGTGCTTATAAGAGCAATTGTTTTACGATTCGTAACTACTTATAAATAAATATTCTGACGCAAATTAAGTTAATGGTGTTTGTTGTAGTGTTCAAATATATGTTAAATGAAACACTTTTTATAAACTGGATGTCAACTAATTTTATTCGTTTAAAAAATAAGCTTATCATCATAATAATCGCCACTCAGTGCGGTTCTCCGTCAGTGTCTTCAACTTCAACACCTGGTTCGTCACGAACTCAGCTTTTTTCTTAATCTGATCTATGTAAGCCAATCTTGGTTTTCCTCGTCCTCTCCTGCCTTCTATCTTCCCCTCCAAGATAGTCCTAAAGAAGTTGTCCTGTCGCACCAGATGTCCAATCATTTTCCCTCAACTAACATAAAATTAGTGGAGTGCCCCATATTCGCCATGAAAAGGCAAGATCTGGAGCAGACCGTGGGGATGCGGATGACACGCAATGTGCTGCCCGACATCCTCGCGGGGCACAGGATGCCCTGGAAAAATTCTGCGAGCGGACGGGAATATTCAACGGCGCCCGGAATATAATTAAACCCTGTAATTAATTCAAAATGACCAAAATGTTACATTTTTAAAATAAATGAAAGTATGTAAAGTGAATATAAATAAACTAAGAAAATAAATATACAATTTAAATAAAGAAAACTACTACACTAAACTAGGAAATGTAAAATGTTAAGTAAATATGAATGTATAAAACTGCTGTAAGAAACATAATATATTAAAAAAAATATATTGTATTGTAAAAAAAATGAATGAACAAATAAATACAGCAAAACAAGGTCCCTGATAAGCAAAAGTCAGGGGTGGGTTCGCAGCTCCATTAAAAAAAAAAAAAACATAAAATTAGGTGTAGTGCGGTTGCGACGCTAACAAAAAAACTAACTTGGTTTATTTAAGGGTTCTTAAATCTAAGTGACTCTTCAATACGAGTGTAGTAGACCTTTTTGGTAAATATCGGAAACAAGAATGTTATATTACAACTTATATGTGTTGGAAAAAGTAATGGGCTCATTTTGGCTTCAAGTGCGATGATAGCTGACATTTGGTTTACGCTTCTAATTATTTACTTAAATATATATATAACTTAACTAATGTTAGGTTGATATGAAGATTTTCTTCAATAATGGTATTATGTAATGATTAAATGTAAAACATCTAAAACTGTTACAACCATGCCGTGGAGACCAGCGGGTAGACCGTCTATATGCAGTCTGAGGCAACGATTACTAAAGTAATTGACTAAAATAATTGCAGCAATTTGAAATATATTTTAAAATATTTCATCATTTTCTGTGTGAAATTCGTAATATTTCATTTTTTCATTATGCCATATTTAGTTGCCGCCGCGTATGCCGTGTTGTAATCTGTTCTTTTATGCATATTACTTGTACCAAGTAATTTTAATGTTCCACATCTGTCAGGCATCCGATGACGGCTCCCAATTATTGTTTGTGGAGTAGTATACATAGGACATTTTTGTAACCGCGTAAAAGGTTCCAATGAATTAAAAAAAAACATAATTTTTTTTTTGATCAAATGATGACCAAAACAACGAACGTATACACAATTTATTAATATGCACACACTTTATACTGCATAGTCTTAAATTCTATATTTAAAAAAATGAATTAATATATAAACTTTTTAAGGTATTGTAATAATATTCCCTTCAATAACAAATACATAACCAATTTGTACAGTGAGTAAGCTACTTCGCAATTCTATTTGGAAACAAATTCTTTTCGCAAACACTCTAGTCACTCAACATATTGCCCTCGCTAACTTTCTCATGCGAGTTTGCTTGGATGTCTGGCATGAGTGATAACGTTATGGAATAAAGCTCATGTGATACAAATGATAATTCTATTACACATACGTAATGTTTTTTATTACTTAAACGAAATCACAGATGGTTACAGCATCGATGACTAATCAAAATCAAAAATAATTTATTCATGTAGATAACATAATGTACACTTATGAACAAAAAATAATTATACATTGAATGCTTCTAATTTTACATTCACACAGTTCTCAAATCAAGGGCGTAGAACAGAAGAACTGGCAATAACTATCCGCCACTCTTTTTAATCGCTAAGTTTTTTTCTTTTACACAATGTTTGTAAGGAGCTGCAAGCATGACACCATCTTCCATATGAAATCTTGAGTAAGAAAGAAAAATAAAATAAATTAAAAACAAAGATTTTTCCTCCATCAGCAGGAGGATTGGTGAAATAGTACGCACTTACATTCTCTTGGGAACAACACGCAAATACGTAGTAGAAACAACTAATATCAACGCATACATGAATTCAAGTACGGCCAATCACCAGAAGTAGCACCCGTTCACGAGTATGACGCATGGCCAGCCATCGGCCCCCTCGCCATATTTTAGGGAGAGAGACAACCCGACGCATGGACGCCGCCAAAAGCAATGACAATTAAGTGAGCATGACGATCCTTGAAATGTGGCTACACAAGAAAATAGTAATTAGAGTATGTAAATTCATTAATGTATCAAACAGTGGTCAACTATAATGTAGTTGCTTAGTAAAATTAGTTTTACTTATAACGCATATAATATTAGGGACCATAAATACTATAAACTACTATTTAAAAATCGTCAAATCAGCTCCCCTTATTTCTCTTCTAACCGTGTTTCACATGTATTTAATGTCCCATTCTCATGCTCAAGAGAAATAGGTCACATGTTTGTGTTTATTTCATGGGAATAACAAAAGATTTCGTTTGAAGTTTATACTCAAGTCGTGTACAAGTTGTATCTTAATTTACTATATTATAACAATTTATAGAATAATGCTCGATAAAAGTCAAAGCGTGATAACTTAGCAATGACACAATAGCCTATATCTACAAGCTATGAAAAAGAAAACGCGGCTAGAATATAAACCCGGCTAAGGTGGAGTCAATATCTTGGCTAAATAGGTGTCACGTGATCGTTTCCAACAAATCGTTTCGCTCTATACTACCTGATGCTCTGTTTGCTCTCGCTTCTACTGTCAAAGGACAGTAACGCGACTGCTTTATAGCTTAGACAGTATTAAGCTTGATAGTAGTGCAATTTAAAAAATTGGTGAAAAAGATTTGCAGTAGGTATTTATCTACGAAATTCATTTAATTGTTTACGTTTTTAAGACTCTTATCTTAGCTTACTTGGTAAGACACGTTTAATTTGAATTAGAGCTATTGCAATCAAACTAATTATTTGTTGCAAACCCTGAGTATATGTAACTATGTGGACAATTCGTTAGTTGCATTCAAAACAGATATATAATTTATAACATCGTATAACTCTCATTGAAAATGTAAGTGTTGACAGCTTTTATTTAGCCTAGTCATAAAAATAATGTTCATTTTATCTAGTCTAGTCAACTAGATCGTGTAAACGCGGCAAAATTTTAGCTATAACTTATACCCCAAGGGTCGTACTGGACCCCCGTTGTGAATACTGAATACTTAATTCTTATAACATTTTCACATATAGCTTTTTTCAATAAGTAGGAAAACGTGATATTATCGTCTATAACGCGCTATTTTTATCTCTATCGATTCTGTAGTATCTGAAGCAAATAATGATTTGGGTTATGAACCTTAAACGATATCTTTTATAACAATTTTGTTCACAGTATATATGTTTGCTACGGTTTTTCGCAGAGAATATGAATGTACCATTGAGTCTGGGAAATATCAAAAAAGGGTTTTATTTAAACTTAAGCTCACCCTTCCCTCGGAGCAATAACGTGAAATACTAAATTCTCATTTCGTAAAAAGATGTCCTTACGGAATTTAATGTTGTTTTAGTATAATTCATAGGCTCTAGAGACTATACTTTATTGTTATTAGATTTCATTGAAACGATAATAATTTTGAGATTTCGTTTCTTAAACACATTCACCGGCTATTTATCCCAAAAAAACATTTGAAATGCTATTGTTACCAATACATATGCCCCTGTATGTTCAAGATGTCATAAGTACGAGGGTAATCAATAATACGGTAAGAATAAAAATCAAAAGACGAAACGTTCAATTGTGATTGGTTAACAGCATCTGTAGTCCAATGCGCGGCATGCGGCATGATATTACGCCAGTAGCACAATCAAATGCAACGTTTCGTCTTGCGTTTTATATTTTAGCAAGAGTGAAAAAGCTTACGTAAAAAACTTCTGCTAAAAACATATAAAAAAAGTTAAGTAATTTGCGTTAGATACAGAATTTAAAAAATACTCTGTCAAAAAGGTATTAGGGCTTGCCGCTGGAGCCATTTCTAGGATATAATAAGGACGCGAGGTAGTCTTTGTAAACCTCGACTCTCTGACGAGTATTACCTTTAAGCTTAGCTAAGAGGCTAAATTTCCATACAATATTTGTAATTTTGAAACAAATGTAAGTGCAACACTTACATTTGTTTCAAATTATATATATTATTAGTATTTATTACATTTATAATTATATAATAAATTAAGGGCCCTTTCCTCGGATCCGAGTGAGCGGGGCCAAAATAGCGGTGCCGCCCACTCGGGTCCCTGCGAGCGTCCCGTACATTTTTTTAAACCATTACCATCCCTAGAACTCGGATCCGAATATTAGCTCCCGTGCTCTTTACCGACCACTCGGATCCGAGAAAATGTGGTGCACTTACATTTGTTTCTAATATAAGTACCATACATTTTTGGTTTCCGGTTTGTATCCATTGTTTAAGCAATCAATGTGTCAATACTTAATAAAATACATGGGTTACAAGGTAATGCTGCTAGTCGAAGTGTACCTAAACTGACCTCGACCGCTTATATAGGCAATGGCCCAAGCCCCATTAATACATTGTTGACAGTGTATTACAGTAAAACTGTATATAGAGTGAATAAATGTAAATAGTTGTGGCCATCGTAAAAGGATTGTTATGAAACGTACGCATTGCGGGGGGTAGGTACTATTTGGGAACACGCCAATACCTACTTTTATCTCGGCCATATATAAGCTTTATCTATGGAAATAATGTGATTTGTGGTGGAATTAAATTAAATTCTCTACTTGATTCGTACTTAGAAGATTGAATCAAATATATACAACACACATTTTAACAAAGAATATACTACGCCTTTCTTTAATAATTATGTAATTGCTTTAATATTATTCGATTATCATATTTCGATTATGTCGTCTCTACAATAATTAATACGACAGCTGGAGCCCACGATCATAGGCTCCACCATCACGTGATCGTCGAAGCTTCTCCTCCTTGACGCCACGGGCCTAGTGAAAAGAACATAACCATTTAAACTAGTGAATTAATGTTAATGTACTAGTGAGTTAGCATTAAGTGCTAAACAGTGAATGAGAAAAAATAGAATACAGGATAATGATAATTCCTGTTATGGAGTAAGTTGTATTACTGGACACCTTCAGTTGGAAATTCTTATTAGTAAAATAGGTAACACTTAAATTACTTGTTAGTCTTAAGTTAGGCTAGAATATGTGTTCTTAATGTCTTAGTAAAGACACATGTACAAAAAACTGTATCATGAAAGTCCTATTCAGATGTTTTAGGATTTATTACGTGACCATGCTTGCTTGCAATTATTTAAACCTTCTTGTCGAAGGGAATAGGCCATGTCACTCTCTCTCTAAATCGGTCTCAATCGCTCTCTCCATTTTCTTCGAAAAACGCCGCACGTCTTCGTGACGATCGAAAAAATTACCATCATGCGCCTAAAGTTTCTCTTCGAAAATTGCTGGAATTCGACACCAATGGCTTGGAGTTTAACAAACAAATACAATATTGTTGATAGCAGTATGAAGCGATGTTTTTCACGTATATTACACACATGCAAAACAAATTATTAAAGATGTGTATTTTATCAAGTAATACAGAATTTAAATTTTACTAAAGAAGAAAATAATTGCTAACATTTTATTTTGTATGTTAACCTCATGTATTTGGGATGGCCTTCCCTATGACGTCACAAGCACAAGCCGTTTGGATAAGTAAAATAAACAAACAGGGGAAATGTTTTTCGGTCCAACAACGCAAAATGTCGATTTCCACCTGTCAACGGCCTCACAATTTGCATAGCTTTACATATGGATTATACAAATTTTTGTAACCATTTCATATAAATCAACAAGGAATGTGAACGTTTTTATGGTTTCTTGTTAGTGATCCTCAAACGTGATGTCGTGGATTCTAACGCAGACGATGGTAAATTGATTCTGGTGCCTACATATAATGTGGTCGTATAGAAAATACATGTCATGTTATACATATTTACATATTTTGTGATTCGATGTCTCGCTGATAACGGTATATTTTAATTATTAAGAGGCTGAGATCCATATCTTATATATAAAAGCCCATTTATTTCTAATACAAATGTAAACAATATACATTTAAAATTTGTTATATTTTTATTTTGTTAGTCGTTATCCCAGCTTCTTTTAGTAGCTTTGATCAGATCCCTTCACGGGGTACATGCCTCCTACAGCTGTTTCCAATTTTCTCTCTTCATTTGCTTCCTGCGAGCGTTTCTACTTCTTCTAACCGCCTCTTTCAAGGGCATTCTCTTCCCCTTGCTCCTTTCGACATATACTTTAAAGTCCAGATTTTATCTGTGCCTATATGTCAATTATAATGGTATGTATCTATGAATATAGATCTAAACATTCCTTATATATATTTTGTATGTATTTTAATCCATTCAACCGTCTCAAGACAATTTTTGTAACATTTTTAATATTATAAAACACTTTTATAAGTAAGATTCAACTCGCAAAGGACTAGATAATAACCAGATAATGCCGCAAAGCGTCGAAGCGTATTATTCAGAACTTTGTTTTAGTTTGATATATTTCGATTGTTCACACTGCAATTCAGATGTTTCCTGTTAAGTCTAGTAGCTTAGATAAAAGCTTATTTAAATTGTATTTATACCGATGTTTGTCGATGTTAGCAAATTTCTTCTATAATATAAAGAGAATATTGACTACGGGTGTTCATTCAAAAGATAAAATATGACGCGATAATTTAATGTTTTGTTTCGTTCATATACGAGCCAAATATCGGTCGAGGTATTGTTGTAACTAACCTAAATAGCTTTGTAAATTCTCAAACTCATTTCACTTTTTCGTACCCAAAGTGTTAACGTGGACACTCCCTATAGAAATTATAATAGATATGATATACTGGTATATAAAAAAGTGCTTGCCTACAAAGTACACAAGAAGTAAAAGGTCTTTGATTAATTATTACTAAGGTAAAAGCACCAATAGTTGATCAGTTACCAGTACAGGATCACTCCATGTATTTGTATATCTATATTTAAACTTTTACACACTGAATACGTGCTAATCATACATACATAAAAAATCTTCGTTTACTGCACAAGACCTTATGCGACAGAATTGCCATATAAAGTTCTTATATGTATCTACGAAAGGAATACATCAACTAATAGCGTGTAATTTTTCTCGACCTCCTTTCTCACTCTCTCTCAACGGTCTTAATCGGTCTCTCTCCTTTTTAGACAAAAACGCTGCAAATCTTCGTGACGCTACTATTATTATTATTGCGTTTAAAGAAGTTTCACTTCAAGAAATATATTAATCATAGTAAGGTTTATCAAGCAAATATATTTTTATTACGACAATAACTTAACTTTAACCCATTTTAAAGAACATATTCCGACACAATAAAGATTGCGTTTTAACAATTATTATATCTTAATGGCCTGCCAGTATTAATGTTATCTTTCCAAAGAGGATATATCACATTATCACTATTTATTAAGCCGTTTAGAATGTTTTTAACAAGTCAATAAATGTTATGTTAAACAAGTGAGATTTATCTATACTTAATACTCATCAATATAAAATATAAATTAAAGAAATGTTTTTTTAAGAAGCAAAAGAAAATTTGCTGTACGTATAAAGGTACTTGTTGTAAAATGTTTTTGATGACACTGTAATTCTTGGAAACAATCATCAACAGCGCATGTCAGAATGCTCTAAACCCTCAGAAAAAGTGCCTTAAATACGTTTTTTTTTTATTGGAAAATCCTTTTCCTCTTAGTGGTGTTCACAAAACCTTTATTATACACGAAACACTAAACAGAGGCGATTAGAATTAAATGACCAGCAATAAAGTTATTGTATCGACAAAATCGCTTGACTAGACGCTTACACCATCTGTCTAAACATCTTTGTATGAAACTTGTAGCCGAAACTGAAGGGACCGAAGGCCATTATACAAAACGGATTACCCCATTCGACGGCTAGAGATTAATTCCACGAAGTTTATTTTAGCTATAGGAATTATCGGTGTAAATAAACAATGGCTTAGTAAACAAAGGATACTCATTCATTATTGTATAATTATATTATTGCTTATACATTTCTACATAGTTAGAATAACAGTTTAATTTGTAATACTGCCTGTACCGCTGCCTAGCTTCTCGGCGACAGATTTTCAGATGGCGTGTCTAATAGGCTATTAGAGGTCCTATTTAATAAAAAATAATCGTATAAATAATATCACATAGTGTCACAGATAAGTGCGCTTTGAATAAATAAGAATAACTGAATGTCTGTGATGATTGTAAAAGACATTTAATTATTTTCGTCGTCTTTCTTCAGCGCGTGATCTATATTGTTGTTGTTTTAAACGCGTGAAGTTTGTCATTCATCGATGAATCGAACGACCCAACTGAAGTTAGCTGCATTAATACTCAGATTTAAATTTTAAATTCAACTCGATTGTATTTCAAAAGTCGAACGAATTCTGCATTCATCATTGCTATTTTATCAAAGCAAAGACTAAAGAAAGATCTGTAAGGCACATAAGATTTGGTTAAGACTTTCTTAACTAAAAAATAAGACAATCAATTTTAAAAGTTTTAAGACTAAAAAAAAAACCAAATCGAAAACAAAACCGTTTGATGTTTATTGAACAAACATATCATGACGTATATTGTCGCGTGTGCTCACGAAGTGCGTCACAATCAACGGAAGTCACTGTCAATTTCTCTTTCTATAAAGCATCGTCGGTCCACAACCGAACGTAATTCAAGGTAACCTTTGCCGCGCACCACCACCCACTAAGGTATTACCGAACTAATTCAACTCATGGTCCTTCAAGACATGTATAATTTCTGAAAAGGCCGGCAACGCACTCGCGAGCCCTCTGGCATTCAGAGGGTCCATGGGCGGATATTACTTATCATAAGATGAGACTCTTGCTCATTTTGTTCTAAAAAAGAATTTACTATACTCGTAGTTATTATTAGTCTGTGATCGGGCTAGAACCGTTCACCAATGGCTACCAAACAAAGTGCGCCATAATTTCTTCTTTGTATTTACATTCTTAGCACCTGATATCCCGATACTAACTTGCTGTTTACGAGACGTTTACGTTTATAGGGAAATTTTCGAAGGTGCAAGCCTTTGAAAACTTCCATATAAAAATAGACTTTCATATTTGAGTAATGAATATTGAAAGAGGCAAGGTACAAATTATATTGAAAACTCGTCATTCAATCAAATATGTATTTCGTGTTTCATATTATTACGTGTTATTTCAATGTGTCCACGGATTGTTATTGATAAATTCATGTTATTAATACGTGGTCACTTGCAATATTGCTGTTTTCAATTTAAAAAATACTTTTTGCATTTGTTTACTTTTGCAAATATCTTAATCACGCAGTCTATTTCGATTCTGTCAAAGTCACGATGATGACTTGTCAAAATACGGTATAAGGCAAATGACAATCAATTTATTAGTTATGTAATAAAAAGTATGGAAATAAATATATTATGTCATTATTAAATAATGTCACCTCCTATACTGTATATGTATATATAAAATTAAATATGTATTTTTTTTTATATTTTAATCCATCATGGATGTTTAATGTCGTGTTATTTTTCTGTGTATGTATTGTTTGTATGTGATATAAATGTAAATAGTTGCCAATAGTAAGTAATATGTAATGGTTGCTATTATATAAATATTTAAAAAAATTACATAAGGACATTTATTTTACTAAAGACGGAGACAAGTAACTCATTCGTTAACGTACCACTATAATATGTAAATTTTAGACATATCTTAAGCGTTGCCGAATGTCAAATGTCAAACGTCATACGTCATACGTCAAAACATAAAATAATTGACCTATTGTTTATTAGTCAAGTGTACGACACTTTATAGTACGTGACATAAGTTTGTATTTTCTTTGTTAAAATAAAACTTAGCACTTACTTCAAACTTGGAAGTATACACTAGTATATTAACAAATCTCTATTTCATTAGCCCTCATTCTCGGAAACGCAAACTTGGCTATTTAGCTTTAAAGCACAATAAATTGTGTTTTTCGTAAACTAGCTTCCACATAGAGAAATTACAACAACAATTTATAAATGTCGCGTACACTGCACTTAATCAAGTGAGTGTCTTACCACAGTTTACTTACCAATTAATAGTGGTGAATTTATTTAATATTTATGGTTTGGTAATCGAATAATTTGTAATATTATTCAAAACTAGGTAGCACGGTTATCAGTTAAGTGCTGTCTATTTTTATCACAGCATAAACTCAATATGACAAGAGGAGACAAAATAGCACTTAAGTTAATAGGGTTCAATTAAACTTTCATTTTGCTAAGAGATTGCTTAATTTTTGCTGTAGTATATATTCTACAACAAGACATGCTAAAGAGCATGTTTAGATATAGCATTTTAAATTATAAATCAATAATTATAAGCATAAGATGGAATGAACTGGATGGGCACAACCTGTGTTAAGTGATACCACCGATCATGGACACTCTCAATGTCCTCTGGCTTCCCCCTGGATCGCGAGTGACTTGCCATCCTTTTAAGAATTTGTACGCTCTTTTCTTAAAAGACCCTAACTCCAATTCATTGGTTCGGAAATACATGAGTGGGCAACTGGTTTCACATTGTGGTTGTACGCGGTAAGAATTGCCTTAAAAACGCTCAGTTGTGAAACGACGGAGGTGATACGGGTGGAATATCGTATTCTGCCGATGATACTATTGTATGATAAAACGAGAAAAGAATTAATTCAAGAAAACGGAGCTAATACAATATTTTCCATCCCACATATGAGAAAATTACGTTTAAAACTTTTTAAGTTCTACAACTACGTGTTCAATGTACTACGATTTACCCTTGGAAGTTTTAGCTCAAAATACAACTTAAATTGTGATTAGAAAAGTTCGCCTTTGTTTGGATTTAATAAAGAGAAATTGCTCTGTGATTAAAGAAAACTTCGTAAAAATTACGAACCTATGAAACTAGTTGTCACTTTAGGCGTGAATAATAAAAAATGGGTAATAAATTTGTATGAATGAAAAATATCAAGTGCATATCCCATAGTCCTCGTTCAGGCACTGTGCACCAATATGCTCAATTAATGTACTGTATGGTAAAAGAAAACATCATGAGAAAACCACTATTTCCTCCAGAAATTGATGTCATGTGTCTAGCTCAGAACGGATCTACTTTCCTCAAAGAAAAATCATCATTATATGTAATTTGAGCGACCATATAGAGGTACAATGTGTTTTTGTGTTAATAATTATTTTATATTTGATAACCTCCTCCTTTGTATCAAGTCGGGCTAAAACAAAACAAACATTGTCCAAATTAGGTGAATGTGATGATGGAATAATTTTGTATTATAATTACGAAATATTAAAACATTTAACAATAGCTATCAATTTTTTAAAGTAATAACCTTCTCTGCTAAAAGCTCACATAATAATACTTAAAATATGCAGCTTAACTTCAAAATATTCTGCCGCTGAATTTCACTAAAACGACATTCGCATAAATTGAAATAATTTTCGTTTCGTCATATTTTAGTAAAACTAGAATACGTAGGAAGCAGGGACGCATTGATGTTATTAAATTTTGGAGCCTCTGGCCACTTCTTTTGAATATAATTTATATTTGGTAATTGTAAACACTTTAGAAGCTTTAAATTCAATAGCCCTTACTTTATTTTGAAATATTAAAGTAAAAAAAGCCATACGTATTCTTCTACAAAATCCGGGAACCCACTGACGAGCTCTCTGTGATTGAGTGTCCATCGGTATCAAAATCAAAAATCAAAATAAAAAATCATTTATTCATCTAGGTAACATTGACGTTCATAAGATTAATGTACTCTGAAATGAAAAAAAGAAATATAATATACATTAAATGCTTCTAATTTTACATTTACTGCCACTTCTCAAATCAAGGGCGTCGAACGGAAGAAAAGAACTCGTAATAAACTCTCCGCCACTCTTTTTAATCGCCAAGTTTTTTCTTTTACAAAACGTTTGTAAGGCTGGAACCATTACACCATGTTCCATATGACATCTTGATTAATATAGAATAATAAAGTAAATTAAAAACAAAGATTTGTCCTCTATTAGCAGGAGGCATGGTGAAATAGGAGCACGCACTTACATACTCCTGAGAACAACGGATAAATACGTAGTAGAAACAACTAATATCATCGCATACATGAAAAAACGACCAGTCAACAAACTCTCTCAACACCATGTAATCTTCCAGCCCGTTTGCTTCTTGTCCTCTAAAAAAACATTCAATTAATGTTAAATTTAAGAGTTTGTAGCGTATCGTTGATACGCACTAAAAATGTACATACTATATGGTGTAGTATTTTCTATACGTTTTTGATGTATGTGGCAACATAAATACAGGACACATAAAAAAAGAATAAAACAGACATCACTCAGAACAGACCTTTAAGATGAGTGAGCATGTATTTTTCCTTTGAGCGTTTCTATAAGAATATAAATTAATTACTGTTGTTTGTGAAGAAATATATCAATTTACAAAGATAAAAATGGGTTGTGATTTATAAAAATATAGAACATCCCATAAGTTATAGTTCTTTATTCAAAACAAATAACATAATACATAAAAATATACCTAATAACTAACCTTAAAATTTAATTATTAAAAAATATTATTAAAAGGAGTCCCTTTAGGCAAGATGCCGAAGATACTGGCAGCGTTCCCCCTTTGAATAGCTAGACTAATTCTTTGTGCGAGGTAGCTGCCAGCTCTTCGTTCTCCTGTGATGTCGACTAACCTTTTTGATAATTCCCTAAAAAGCCTTAACGCGCTAGGACCCCACGGACCAAGGGTCTCGACACCGAATGGGACAAAATCACATTCAGAGCCTAGACCCCTGTATTAATGTTAGTGTAAATAATACTTATAATACCTAACCAAATATATTAGGATAATTTTTTTTATGATGGTTATACAAAACGTTGCCTAAAGATTATGGATGATTAAAGAAGGGCCTCCACCTTACATTTTGAGCCATCCCTGTGACAAAACAAGTAAATCTATTTGTAAGCTGTGCTTGCGTCATTCATTCCCTAGTGTTCATTAATCTTAACAGAATGTTACGCAGAGAGGCGCCAAAGGATTGACACGAAAACCACTATTAGTACTTATCAAAAAGTTAAATATACACTCTAATTATTAATGGGACTTAATGATATAATGATAATTCTGTCCCTTGTACATTTTCAAAATAACCATTTTAAAAAACACTTAAAAATTCTTCTTTACTTTGGTATTGCACCTTTAAATTCAATGGGAGGACGTTAATATAAAAGATCTGTGACGTTCGTTTTTATTGTACAAATATCGACTAGTATTTATAGCAAGTCCTAAGGCCCAAACTTCTGGTATCCTAGATATAGAAACCAAACGTACGTATTTCCCTAACGTGTCAACCAGATAATAAACTTCCGTGTGTGACAGAGAGACAATGGTTTCTCATGTATTGAACTCACAATCGTTCTTTCTCTTTCAATTTGGCTCACAGTGCTCATTGTGGTCAAATAAAATATAGCAATTTTTTCTCGACATTTCAACGGAAATAAGCTTTATTCAAAGCGGTTAGCGTCTTAGCGAGTTGTATTTTTAAATTTAAAACCTTACTCGGTTTCAGCAATCTTCTCATAATAAATTCGTTTAAAGCCACGGAAATACGGTATGACATTGGGAAGAAAGCAGTTTTTACATTATTTTTAAAACCTTTATTAGATTTATTGTACTCTTTTCAGGCAATCGAGTACTTAATTTAATATATTATTTTGATCAAAATTAATTTTAAGTTCATACAGTAAAACTATACTTCTGTTGTATGCCCATTAATGTAGTATAATATACTTTGACTAATTATTAAGTGCTATAAAGATTACCGATTATATCTTATTTGTTGTTTGTTTACAGGTAAACTTCCTGATAATATCAAAATCGTATTGTAAGTAACTAAATTTTATGACACGGTCTGTGCCATCTGGATTTTTTAAAATGTTTTGTAAATAAATATGATGCTGACTGGTTGACGGATTTAAACAGAGTTTTTATCAATCCTTATCTAAATGGCTAAAGTAATGACTAATGAATTATCCTTTATAAATGAATTTACCGTCATTCTATCTATCGATTCTATTAAACATTAATTTTATAGTAATTACGCCAAAGTTTATATTTAAGTTTCCTATTCCTATTTCTAAATAATATGATATATTTCCATTACAAAAATATAATATTACAAGTTGCGGTATTCAGTTTATAAAATGTTTCGTAAACTTCAAAATAATAAAAAAGCTATATTAAATGTAAATTGCATGCTCCAGTATGTGCTTGAACATTAATAACGTGGATGAGCGGGGCGTTTTTGCGTACCAACCACGTCCTATGCGGCCAAGGCGTGTGTATGGTATAATGCATAAGCGAAAACGATTTAATATTTAGGTTAAAAGAACTTAATTTTAACTTATATTTTACTCATATACCTTATACCTTTTACAATTCTCGATATTTAAAAAAATTATATATTAATATATTATACATTTTTAATTTTAATGAATCTATGGCAATTATTTTATTTAACATATCAAAGCAAATTAACGGTCCTTTTAATAGAATTGAAAAAGTGCAAAAGCGCAGTACATCGTCATTATTCTTTTATTGGCTTAAAACATAGGAATTTAAATATGATTGTCCATTGCGGCATCAGTACAGTTATTTCTGCAGTACTTTACCCACTAAGCTTTATTACCTAATGCAAACAACGACTTCGAGTATAGTGGCTTAAACTAAAACTATTTGGAATCAAACTTGCACCATAACAGCGTAAATTAATTATTTTTCCCTTGGGTGAGTAATTAGTTATATATGTCTAGAATGCAAGTGCACCCGTTCACTTAGGCTTTATCTGACAACATAGAGGATTAGAAAGCCACGTTTGATTAATTACAGTTAGCATTATAGCTGTGCAAGATTTAAAATCCACGTAAATGTTCATAGCATTTTCTGTTTAATGTGGGTATTACATAAAAAAACAACTGTAGCCTTGGGCACCTTAGCCTCCATTCCCAAAATATTGCTGCATTTTTTCTTACCACGCCACGCTTAACAAAATCATACACCGCTCTCTTGTCCATATTTCAGCCATTTTGGAGCCAACAGGTCCCGCTAGGAACGGCGGGAAGCTGTCATATGGGGCTTTGTGTGTCAGGGGGGCTATATGAAAATTTATTTTAATTTAATTAAAATTTAATGATTTCATTATAATTTTTACTTTTTGTCGTTAATAAGTTCCTAAAAAGGAAAAATATGATATGTATCATTTATGTTTCATTAATTTAACGATTTATTAAAAACAAAAGTGGTTACGAAACACGGTATTTAGTATATGCTACTAATATTTAACTTAGCCTGGTAGATAGTACCCGTGACCCCAGAGCTGCTGCTATCCCCGCTTAACGAATTAGTATCAATTATCCATATTGCGATGATACTGTTAGTATTAAATGTACATTCTCACTTTTAAATTTATTTTACTTTTCCATTTATCAATTTTTAATTATTATTATCACTATGTTATATGTCGATTAAGTTACCTATTAACTCCAAATAAAATTACTAACCTTAGCCAGATTATTACTTTAATTTAAGGACACAAATAAAAACAAATTTTGTAAATTTGTTACGAATAAACTCAAAAAAATAAAAACAATGTTTGATTTATCTATCAGCTGTAAATCGAACTAAAGGAACTTGTTTTAGAGGTTGTAATCACTACAACTAGGACATAAAATGTGCTAACTACTTCTATTTTTAAATTCATCATGTAAGTAGATAAAGCAAAGTTTAGTAGACTTCAAACCACTATTCAGGTGTCAAACAAGCAACCACCAGTTCTGAAAGTTCTTACAAATAGCAGAAAACTTAAGCTCTCTTGAGCCAGCCTTTCATTTTACAAAGTCATAGCCTCCACCTCTTATTTGCTTTTGAGAATTTAAGGGTTAAATTCTAAAACACCTTATTTAGTATCGTATGTAAAAACCTCACTCCAACATAGACAAACAAAGTTACGTATTTCTGCTTAAATTTACTGAATATCTCGTGAATTTGTAAGGAAATTGTTTGTTCTGTGACCTTTTTAGGGAAATGGGGGAAATGGCCGAATGAATTATATTGGGGGAATCTTGGCACAGTATTACACTTTTGAATCAAGGAAATGTATGAAGAATTTGAAATTTACATTTCTTGTAGAAAAATGGTTAAGATTTGGGTGAAAAGTTTTTTAACTATTAATATACCCCATTAATATGACTCATATTTAATTGAAGATATATATCAAAACTTTTAATATAATCTTTATATATACAATACATAATTAGATGAGATGTTCAAAGATTTGTGAACATTAATAGTGACACAACTTTACAATTTAGATTTTTAATAATATTTGATTTTGATCATTTGATGGGATTTGTATAACTTAAATATCGTAACTTATAGATCTAATTTATTCTCTTAATAGAGTATAAATTAGATCATTTTACAAAATAAATATATTTAAGGCTAACCTGGAGGTTATGAATTTTAATCGGTAGATGAATCAAATTTTGTTTCACTATGATTGGTCATACTATAAAGGTAATCACAATTAAACTAAAATTTATCATCGTTTCGTGATTTTTTTTACAATTGCACCTTAATGTTTTGTTATTCCCTCAACAATAAATTGCTTATGCATAATGTGGTTTCTATGTATATTATACTTTGGCGTTGGAACCTAAATGATGAATTTTATTTATTTATTAACACTTCGTTACATTACAATATAAAAATTGAACATAGTTAAATGAAAAGTCGAGCAACTGGCGGCCTTATCGCTTTCGATCGATCTCTTCCAGGCAACCACAGTGAGTGAAGAAAAAATATGTATTAAATTACATAAGGTAGGCAAGAAGTGCAAGAAAACATATTAAATATTTATAAAGAAGAAACTAAACAGGAACTGAAGTATTTCCGAACCAATTCGACTTAGGGTCCTTCAAGAAAAGAGCGTACCAATTCTTAAAAGGCCGGCAACGCACTCGCGAGCCCTCTGGCATTGAGAGTGTCCATGGTCGGCGGTATCACTTAACATCAGGTGAGCCTCCTGCCCGTTTGCCCCCTGTTCTATAAAAAAAAACAAAATAAACTGAACTGATACTGGATCCGTGAAAAACAAAAAGTACAAAGTGCATATGATTCACGAAAATCTAAATCTATATCAGTCTCACGTCAGTTAGTACGAAATGATACGATGTGGACAGGTAATGTTTGGACTTTTATTAATTGAATCGAATAAAAACGGGGAGCTTCGTCTCTCTTAACCTATATAAAAAGATGTATGAAGTTTATGATATTACCTACTGCTACTGTTGTGTCTCTCCCTAAAATATGGCGAGGGGGGCGATGGCTGGCCATGCGTCATACTCGTGAACGGGTGCTACTTGTGGTGACTGGTCGTACTTGAATTTGTGTATGCGGCGATATTAATTGTTTATACCACGTATTAGCGTGTTGTTCTCACGAGTATGTAAGTGCGTGCTCCTATTTCACCATGCTTCCTGCTGATAGAGGATAAATCTTTGTTTTTAATTTATTTTATTATTCTTTATTACTCAAGATGTCATATGGAACATGGTGTAATGGTTACAGCTCCTTACAAACAATGTGTATAAAAAAAACCTGGCGATTAAAAAGAGTGGCGGAGAGTTTATTGCCAGTTCTTCTCTTCCGTTCTACGCCCTTGATTTGAGAACTGGCAGTAAATGTAAAATTAGAATCATTTTATGTATATTTCTTTTCTTTTTTGACGTTCATAAGTGTACATTGTTACCTATATGAATAAATGATTTTTTTTTTTGTTAAAGTATTTTAGTTTTAGGAACTAATATCGCCAAAAATGTTTTTTTTTTATTAAAAATGGCGTAAGAAAGTGTATTGCTACAAACCAATTAAGTAGAAGAATATTCAGTTTATTTTTAGTTTCAACTTCAAAAGGAAACAGTTTTCCGTAGAGTGTTTTAATCCAAGCATTATGCAGCAATTTACATTTCTGTAATTGTTGTTTTCATATTCAATAGATTTAATGTATATTTTTTTGCTTGAAACAATTTTTATTTATTGATATTTTTTTTATATGCCTATATTGCCATAATATTTGAAACATTTGCAGTTCTTTACAAGTGTCGTGAAACCTATCTTTATTAATTTTAATATGAAGTTAGCCGCAGTCAGTAAGCACTACTAATAAAACTATACAAAGCTTGCTTGATTTATTAATTTAAATATTTCATATATACTTATATAAAGATGCTTCGTCATTAAAATTTAACAAAAAAAAACAATGGAACCTCGAACGAGCCTTATTTTCATTTCAATTGCATTATGGACACTGCAAATAGACTTCAAAAGAGATATATGGCATAGGTTATTGGGCAACATGTCTGTAGTCTGTAATAAAAGTTTTTTTTAATATAAATACAACTTTCAATATTCATTTAATTTTGAAAGTATATTTGAGCGAGCTCTTATCCTACAAAAATCACGAGGACTCAATCTCATTAGTACACGGGTCTTAATTAGAAAAATAATGAAACCAAACGACATCCCTAATGAAACTTTGAATTTATTTTACATCAGTGCACAAGAAAATGTAATTATTCCTTGTTTCCGTCTCGATCGTCAATATAGAAAGTCAAAACTGGTAACCGAGGTTTTCATCACAAGGCTTTTGTTTCGAAAAATTTAAGGAACTTATTTAATGAAATTGAAATTTGGTGAGGTCTGTCACGTGACTAATTTTATACAAATATCCTTATAGACTAATTTATTTGTATAGGGCCTTGGGCATGTGACTTCATCCCTGAGGTCGATGGTTCAATCCCCGGCTGTGCATCTATGGACTGTCTGCATTTAATACTCGCTCGGATGGTGAAAGAAATCGGCATGCGTTAGACTCAAATGCGTGTATCGGAGCAGGCTGGTCAACTACTTGTAAGGGCGGGACGTACACCGAATGAAAACAAGCGACGGGGAATTCCCCGTTCCGTTCGATAGACGTTGATTGATCTCCGAATTTTTTTTTTCTTTATTTTTAATGGCGACTTCTGTGTCAATCACAATTTTGCCAAAGTCGCGTTCTAAGTGTTATCACGGTGAGGATAGATTTGATGGATTGAATTTAATCTAAGCAGAGTTACCCAAAACAAAAATGACTTCACAAAAAAAGACTACACACACAGATATATAATAATATATACAAGAGGTTAACATTATACTAAAAGTTATGGAAGGGAGAATAATAAATTAATATTATGATTGTTTTTTTTTTTAATTAAAAATATCGCCTATTGTTTTCACTAGGGGCCCTGGGCTACAGCTCAAATAGATAGAGATTGCCCCTGGATACATGAGTATTAGAAAAAAACAAATGTTCACGAAACAGATCTTTGATGACCAGACTTAAAATGTTGTAGCGCCAGGTACACTCTTTAGGTTAAGACTTACCATGCCCATTAAGAGTCTTTACATATATGTATGTGTAAAAAGCTGACAAGGTTTTATTGTTACGTATGTGATGTTCACATCATTCTGCACTCTGTAATAAAAATCAGTCATTCGGATCTATCGTAGAGATTTATTACTTTATTTAGAAGCTTGAAGTATTTCCGTAGTCTTTTAAAATATCTAAAATAATTTATAATATTTTTTTATTATATCAGAAGGTAGATGATGTGGGATATAAGAAATTTATATAGATTAAATGCTTTACGGTTCAACACTCACTGCCGTACTACTAAGCAGAATTCCTAGTTATGGCTTGAACAGTGTTCAAATCGGTCAACTAGGGCTAGTTTAAATTAAATTGTTGGAAGAACTGTCGCTCATATGCATTTGACAAAAATATATATTGTGGTTTGAAGCCTACTGTATCGATTGATAAAACCAAAAAATATAAAAGCTATACCAATTTCCCAAAAAAAAAATTACAATCGAACCACAGATTAGACATAAATTACAAATTCGCTCCAAAACGGTTACTGCGATTTATTTTAATCTTACACGTATTATTAGATATAGCATATATTATTATTTTGATAAAAAAAAAATTGTATTAACTCGTTTCCTGGGCATGGAAAGTAATAAAAGGTAAATAAACTCAAGCGCAATGGGCTTCCCCCCGCAATTTCACACCCGCGAGCCCTGCCTGCGGCGGGCACTTCAGTCCACCTCAACGCTTTGCGACGGAAGGACTGCGCTTGTGTTTCGGAGCCAATACTAATTAAATATTTACCTATTTTACTTTTTACCCGCGGATTGTTTTCGAAATGCCAAAATATAAAAAGAAGTATCAAGTGAGGCGAGGACATGAACTTCGGAAATTATTGTAATCAATCAAATTTATAATAAATCAAATTTAGAGCTGTCAAGTTTCAAGTGCAACTTGTACAACAAAGTAAAATAAGTTGCTGAACCTGACACCAGATGGAATCCGAACGTGGGTACTGGTTCTCGAGGATGGTAAACAGTAGACAAACCATCATTGAGCTCGTTGTAATCAGCTCAGCGAGACGATACTAGAAATGTGACTATATGAACCTGATGATGGACTCTGAAGGTTGGTACTGGATCTCGAGGATGGTCAGCAGAAGACATACCGTCATTGAGCTCGTTGTAATCAGCTCAGCGAGACGATACTATAAATGTGACTATATGAACCTGATGATGGACTCCAAAGGTGGGTACTGGGTCTCGAGGATAGTAAACAGTAGACAGACCGTATTGGGGCTCTTTTGTAATATAATATATAGGATGTTGCAAAAAGGGTATACTAAGCCGAAACCTACGTGTGCAGCATGTTATATGTAAGCCCAAAAATGAAATCAGAATGTCAAAATTCGCGAAAAAAAATCAATTTCCATAGAAACTTTGTTAGTTACGTGACTTTTTACTACATCAAGAACGACGACATACAAGAAGTTTGGAAATAAGAAATCCGCAATATATTTTAGACGCAATCAAAATGAAATACGATAAAAAAGCGAAAAAAGAACCAAATAATAAAAATATTGAAAATGCAATATGTGTCTTGACCACTGATGATGACCCTGATAGTAAAAATAGAGACAGTCCTCCCGTTACTGAAACACCCACCTGTTCGAAATATTTAGATTACAATTTAAATAAAAAACACTTTTACAACCTACCCAATTTTTGTCTTAACCGATTCATCTAAGAGATAAGCTTGTAAAGATTTTTAAAACTTCTATGATTTACGTTAGTTATATTCTGTTTTAATTTTGAGGAGACCTAAGTTGTTTTTGTTATTTTTAGGTACCCATAAATATATAATAGTGAATTATAAAGAAGAGTCCATCATCAGGTTACTATGGTCACATTTCTAGTATCGTCTCGCTGAGCTGATTACAACGAGCTCAATGACGGCATGTCTACTGCTTAACATCCTCGAGATCCAGTACCCACCTTCGGAATCCATCATCAAGTTCATATAGTCACATTTCTAGTATCGTCTCGCTGAGCTGATTACAACGAGCTCAATGACGGTATGTCTTCTGCTGACCATCCTCGAGATCCAGTACCAACCTTCAGAGTCCATCATCAGGTTCATATAGTCACATTTCTAGTATCGTCTCGCTGAGCTGATTACAACGAGCTCAATGACGGTATGTCTACTGCTTACCATCCTCCAGATCCAGTACCCACCTTCGGAGTCCATCATCAGGTTCATATAGTCACATTTCTAGTATCGTCTCGCTGAGCTGATTACAACGAGCTCAATGACGGTATGTCTTCTGCTGACCATCCTCGAGATCCAGTACCAACCTTCAGAGTCCATCATCAGCTGATAATGATGATGATGATGACTCGGATTCGGTATTTTAGCAATACTGACATTAAAAAGTTTTTATCCTCAGAACGAATTAAACATGTCAAAAAATCATGTTAGTATGAACTCGTTACATTGGCATCCACCTTTTTTCTAGCTCAATATTGATTTATAAATTTTCATATTTAGCTAAAGTTTGGTTTCGTGTTCACGTAGTTCTATTTGTTAGACTAGATGGCGTTAGAAAATTATTTTTTGTCGTAGAGGTCAAATCCTCAAAGTCATCGGCGAATGTTAAAGCCTTAACTGACTGCACGCAAACAGATGTACGCACAAAACAAACGAGACCAGATTTATAAGATGCGTGCGAGACACCAAAAATAAAGAAAATAATATTTTTTTTTGTAAACAAGACAGTTTAATTCATTAACTCTAAACTAAATGTTTATTTAATAAGGTAGCCAATTGCAAAAAATAGTTTCAATAAAAATGTATGTTTTAAACAAATAATACCAAAACAGTCAACCCAAAATATAGAATAAATATGGGTGTGTGTATTCGTACGTATGTATGCGTGCGTCTGTGTATGAGAAACTAATTATCGCATTGCCTATTTGTTTTTTTTATTGGTCCAACATATACAATATATAGTCCTTATAGACGAACACAAAGATAACAACAACTTGTGAATAAATTGAATATTCAAAAATATTGATACTCAAAGTATTGTAAGATTTCCATAATTTCTAATCTTTTCCCCAAGTGCAGATCCTCACCGGAACTCAATCTCGTAAAGTCAAGCTTATTCTAATCGCGTTTCGAACGTTAAGATAATCGCGGTTCAAGTTGACGTCAGGTTAAAGTTGCCAAGTTCATTTGAGCGTTATTTTAAAACTCGAATTAGTTTTTACGTGACAAATTTGAGGATACGTTTTACGATTTAGAGACTCTAGTTTATATTACAATTTTGTAATACTTCGAATAAGTGTATTTAGATTTTCATACATTTAGTTTTATGGTATTAGAAGCTATACCATAGCTTCTAATACAAACTCAAAAAACTCAAATAAAAAGGTTTCTTGGAACAGGGTGCAACCAGACAGACATCCATCATCATCCATCAGATGTAATGCAATTAATACAATAAATAACGCCAGTTTTTTTGTTATTATTAGATTAGCTATTGCTAATAGTACTTACTACGTGGTACTTACAACATTAATTTTTATTTTATATTTGTTGTCAAACATTACACAGGTCAAAATGAGGACAAACAAAGTAACAAACAAACAAAATATCTTTATTCATCTAGGTAAACAAGTACAGTTATGAACGTCAAAAAATTCAATTAATTGTAAATTTACATTTACTACCGGTTAGCAAGTCAAGGGCGTAGAGCCGATCAGATACTTACGAAAATATGTTATAGAAAACGTCTACCCGTAAAAATGACATGAGAACTTAAGGACCTATCCAGTCGCCAACCTCCAAAAAACTACATTGTTTTTATTCTATTTTTGTCATAATTTCTTAAAGTAGGGCAAATAGAAAAAATATATAGTGGAGTTGAGTAGTTTATTACCATCTCTCGATAGAAAAAAAATCCAGACATAACCAATTTTTGACACTTTGAATTCATTTATGACGAAACTGTATAAAGAACATGATGTTAAAATTTACACATTTAAAATTTATTTTATCGCAAGCCAAGTAATCCAATGCTAAAATTACATTAATTTAATGTTTTACATAACTAATTGTAATTCTGCGCGCCTCAGTTCTGCAACTCTCCATTGCGCACCACAGTCTACCCTGATGACAAATGAGACACTGACACAGCAATCCGTGCTGGGATAGGGCCTTAAGGAGGCGCAGCGCTAACTATATCAAAGCAACTTCATCACAATCGTGTAGCCCGCAGAATTCTCTTGGGGACTATTATCGTAAAGGTGGCATCAGTCTGCCAAATATCCACGAATATACAATACATAAAAAGCAAATATGTAGGAATGTAACAAGGCAAAAAATATCAAATTAATAGCAAATGAAATTGCAACGTTGCTAAATGGGGTTGCTGGAAATGTTCAGTGAATCATTTTCATCAGAGATTCATTACTGTACTATGGTGTTGTGAAGAATTGTTTGGGTTGGTCCTCCTGTCTCGTTTCAACATAGAACGTGCCGTGTTAATTCAACATTTCATCAACATCAGCCTGGAAGTCTTCCACGATCCATTTTACAACGCACTTTCTTTTGAGAACTAGCGAACTGTGAGCGGTATCTTCGGTGAGAGCGACCTCCAAATCTTTTCCTCCTATTCAAAGTCAGAGTGTACACCTGCCTGAAAGGTCGGCAACGCATCCACTGCGATTACTGCCCTTTTTGGTTGTCCCGTAGGATTATTTGCTTGTTAGTATCATGTAAAAAACTCTAAACATAGACTGATGATTGCATATACATACATGCTTAAAATTACGAAATTACTAAGATAGGTCTATAGATACTTCTTAAAATACGTCTACGTGTTTTTTAATATTGTATTATATGTTTCCTTGTCAACACAATAGAAACTATGTTGTATATATAAGCGGATAAATAAATTCATATTACATTTAGTTCGCCTCAACGTAAGGTAATAGGTTTATTCCGCATATGCACGCGTAATGTGTGTGAACGCAAAGTTGTTAAGTCAACAGCGCTGTGTCTAGTGTCGTCTCATTAGGACTTGCTGTCACGCCTCGGGCTTAATGTGGATAGGGATGTGACAAATGTCGATAGTAAAGTTTGGGGTTATTTAAGAAATTCTACATTTGAAGAAATATTATAGTTTCTTCATATTTTTAGTTTTATTTCAAGTTCTCGTATTGGTCAATGAAAAAATGAAAAATTATAATTAGATTCGAAGTCTTTTCGAATGCGTGCTTTATAAAACTCACTATCTTCCCCTTCACCAATAAATAATTACAAACTCGTTACAAAAATGTCTTACCTTATTCAAAACGTGAGAATTTTATCTAAAATTGAGACATTTACTTCCAGATCATAAGGGATACAATTTTATATGGAAAAGTGTCGTGCGCCAATGTAGTGAAAATCACTACGTCGTAACATTTTATCGATATTAGTTTCACTTCACTACGCCATCACATTCATATTTAGTGTGTTATTCTTCCGAACTTAGCTGATTTCGGCATATACGTACATTGAAAATATAGTTTTATTGGATAAGAAAGAGTGAAATTTTAAAACGTATATTCTCATGAAACAATAGTCTTCATAATATAAGTCAAACATTTTAAGTTTCTTGACAAATAATTAGCCCAGTAGGGATCGATCCGTTTTCATCTGTGTTTTTGAATATATATCATAGCAGGAACACTAGAAATCAGATAAAGTATACATTACTCTCCACCATACGAGCAACTGTGTAGGTAACTTTTGTTTCCAAGTAGGTAACTGAGAAACTTATGTTCATTCCATGGTAAGAACGCAGAAGATTGAAAGACTACCTAGAAAACACTCGTTTAATTTTTTTTTACATTTTAAGAATTTTTTACTATTACTACTTCCTTTACACGGAAGGATCTTTATTATAGAAATAATTAAAATGAAAATCAAAACAAATTTTAAAAGTTTGGTCCCTGCGGCAGTGTACCTTTAACGCTGACAGCATTTCCGCGCTGTATTGCTATATTGATTACATTGAAAGTCTATTAATTTTTATTCACGTACTGTACTAAAATATTTCAAAAACGCGCCATAATAGGCTATTTTTTCTATTCTTTGAAGAGTTTGAAGTCTTTCATTTTGAACAATAACCTACCGAACAAAGTCAATGCCGAGTTCGCGTTTTGATTATGTCGAATATTATATGAAACGAGCCGAGTAATGTTCTTATTCACTGAGATTTCTTTTTTGGCGAATGGCGGACTATTTTTTATCTTCAGGTAAAAAAGATAAAATGTGAAAGTGATTTTACAAAAGTAAGACATAACTTGCATTGTGTTTATGCGGGTCTGATACATTAACAAAATGTACTTTGAAACATTAAAATGCTTTTATGATAATTTTATATTTTTAAGTTTGATCAAAAAATCCAGTGGCAATTTGACAAATTTCTTTATCTGTTTCGTGATTCATTTGTTTTTTCTTAGATGAGCTTTCTGTGACTGACGTAGACGACTTTTTGAGTTTAGACTCAAGCGTTAGCGCTGGCCATATACGAACCGCATGTTGTCGCCGAGACCGACTGCTCTACAGCGATTCCCGCACGGGGTTCTGCAGCTTACTAAATTCATATCCTTAATAGACGGACCGCTTGAGCAGTTCCTTAGTGTTCGTTGTGGTCGAGTTTCGCCGAGCGGTCGACTGCTTAGAGCTGCCGGACCCACCATACACGGACTGCTACAAGCGGTATACTCCGACCGCGTGCCACTCCCTCCTCGCTCCCCGCTGAGTACTAATCCCTTCATCTCAGCAGACAACCTATACTAACTAATTCATCAAATGGAACCACGGACTTTCTAAAGCAGTTGAAAAAATTTTAGTGTCTTCTCAGCTGAGTATTGAAATTCCACCTTGTTCTCCTGATAGAAGTATTAGACGCTATATACTACGGTGTCTTCTACGCCTACACTTATTATTAGTAATACAAAGAGCAGTGTTTCTTTATCGAAATCTATCTTGTTAATGAACTCGCATCAGTATTGCTTCAAACAGTCGACGACTGCATTATGCGGTCCGTCTATGGCCAGCGTAAGGCATGCCGGTTTCCTTACGATGTTTTCCTTTACCGTACGAGCAAGCGTAAATGTGTACATAGACAGAAGTCCGTTAGTTAACAGCCGGGGATCGAAACTACGGCCTGAGAAATGAGAGTTGCATTCTGAAGCCATTAAGGCAACACTGCTCGCTGGTTTATGGTGATTTTAATTATAATGATGTTTCGCTAAATTTCAACGATAATGATTCATTGCGTTTGATCCCATTTATCTCTTTTTAATTCTGAAAGTTAAATAGTAAAAAGAAAGAGTGTAAAAATTCTTAAAAAGCTCCTAAAGCTAAATTTGTGTTTAGATAAAAGGTTTAGAAGTAAAAGTTTACGCTTGTTACGGTACTAGCAGTTATTTTGAGTAAAACTGTCTGTTTAGTTCACACTAGCCGTTTTATTTGTAAAAAATAATTGGTCTTTTAGCACTATTTAGTATTCTTTGTATTTCAAAATTATTTATTGATTTAAAATAGGATGGCCAACAGATATAGTTTAGAACTGGCCAGTTAGAAACATTGCAAATTATAGTTATTTTGAATTTCAATTTAAGAACTTTTTGTCATTTGTCATTTGTTTTTGGGAATAAGCGGTTAAATTCTTGTTACACTTGAAAATTAACATTTTCGGTCTATTATTATGACTTTGTTGTGGGCTACTCAACAACAAAGCTATGATAGGCTGCGATTAGCATTTCTTAATAAAGTCCCATCTCTTGCCACTATTTACAATTGGTTGGTAATTCTTAATGACGAACCGCGTGAGGGACGTCCTTTAACAGCGACCACTGAAGATAACATCAGTGCTGTGCGACGCATGGTAGAAGAAGATAAGAGAGTGACCTATCAGCAGATACGGGCAAGCCTAGGCATTGGTATAAGTTCAAAAAATGTAACAGATGGGATTCCCCATACTTTAACCGACGACCAGAAACATCTTCGCATGAACTGGTGTCGCCAAATGTTAGATAAGTTCAACGGTAGTGACTCACATGCTGTACTTGACATCGTCACAGGTGATGAAAGCTGGATATATTGCTACGAACTGGAAACCAAAAGACAATCAGCTCAGTGGGTGTTTCATTTCGAGGATCGGCCAACTAAGGTAAAGAAAGAAAGAAATCAAGGAAATAAGATGATTGCCTCATTCTTTGTCTGGGATCGTCATTTCGCGGCAGTTGTGCTAGAAGATGGGAGGACAGTAATACAGTCTGGTATGTTAATCGCTTTTTGCCTGTTGTCTTGTAAAAAATTCGACAGTAGCATCCTCGAAATAGGATCCCCTTCACCACGACAATTCTGTTGAATATTGTACTATGTTAGGTGTCAAGATCATCCGCCATACAGTCTTGACCTGGCTCCCTTCGACTTTCATTTATTCCCAAGAACTAAAGATGAAATTCGATTACGAGTAAAGCATATGAAAATGCCGCAAAAGAGACCCCTAAAGAAGAATAAGCCCACTGCTTTTCTCAGTGGTTCCATCGAATGTGACGATGTGTAGAGAGGAGCGGAGATTACTTTGAAAAACAATTAACTTTCACATTAAGCCGTTTTCTTATTTTAAATATTTTCAGTGTTACCTAGGTAGAGCCTTCGATACCATATTTTATATAGAACTAGATAGGCGTTTGACCACAATACCACCTTTTGCCTTATATAATATTGCCTCTTTAATCGCCGCTTATATTCTCCTATATTATACTTTATATGGAAGATGGAAGGAGGCAAGTGATTCTACTCATTTGCGGTACTCGTGAAACCAAAGACGAAATTCGGTTTCATGTAATGTGCAATCCGGCACCTAGGGATGTCAGCAACGAAGAGGCTATTCCAGCGTGCTTATTGCAGGTGCAGGTGATGTAATCAGATTGTGTAGTACCGTGAAGCATTCTATCATATTATTTTGTTGACCATTTTTGAAATGATCCTAATCTTTGGGATCGATTTGCTCCAGTTCAAACAATTTGTATAACCCAAATCTTCACGATTAAAAATAGTAGCGAAGAGTTTCTTGCCAGTTCTTTTTGCCCGCTCTACACCCTCGACTTGCAAACTGGTAGTAAATGTAAATTTATCTTTTGACGTTCATAAGTGTACTTGTTTACCTATATGAATAAAATTATCTTGAGTGTAAATTGAGTTTGCAACAATGTTGATTTAAAACCTACATTCTTGGGCAGTGAAAACCTACTATTTCTGTTGTTAAATTTGATATGCTTGATTGATATTGGGTACCTACGACGCTCGGTATACTCCATGGAGTCAAATTCAATTTTACGCACTTAAACTATTGCAAAGTATTAGTTGTAAATTGTTTGAATGTTCTTGGTTTCGTTAATTAGAGGAAATATGTTCACTACGTGTTTGCATGATTTGAAATTGATGAGTACGATTCGAGGCGTATAATTACAATATTATTACGTTGAATTCACATGCTTAATGGCCCTAATGATCAATTAATTACTGTTTAAATTCCAACGTGCGATAAGTAAAACTTGGCCAAAAACTTATGAAAAGTGAGTCTTGAGCCAACTCTGTAATCAACAATAAAGTAAAATGACGTTCGAACCGACATGTCTATGCGCAATTTACAATCGCTTGCACGCTGAAGGAAAACATCGTGAGGAAACCGGCATGCCTTTGATACGATAAGTCAACGGCGTGTGTCAACTGCAGGTTGGCTTCTTAGCTTTTAGAAAAAACAAATGATCACGAAACAAGTAAAGAAATGTGAGGTCCATACCTAAAAGGTAACACCACTGGTTTATTAAACTTTTTTTTTTTGGTAGTTACTATACTGTTTTTTAGTAGGTAGGGACTTAAGATCGTTTCTTATCGCAAGTTACGGTATATATATACGGCGTTGTCTTCTTATCTGGTACACTCTTGTGAGACCAATCGTGATCGCTATGTAGTAGTAGTATTAGTAGGCGCCGATGTGATGAGATGATTGCGCTACACGACGTTTCGCCAACGTTCATATATTAGAGGTCATTCTGCTGCACTCATTGAGTGAATCTCTTACGGAAACTTCTGGTTAGTTCAACTTTTGCGCGGCCTAGTGCCTTCCACCTTCCCTTGACCGACACTTCGTTCTATTGACTGATTACCACGCCGAGATACGTGTCCAAACAATTTTAGGATACGAGATTATTGTTGAGCACAGACCCTGCTTATTACTTGCTGTATAACTTGATCTTGTTGGGCACGGCCAACATTTCTTGTATAGATTTTAGCCGTCCAATTTGTATTCAATATGTGTAAAACTTTCAGTATATTTTGTGATATAACATATAATAGTATTTTTACTTTATGGAAACAATGGCCATTCCAGGTGTTACTAATCAGTCACGCTGCCACTAAATGACGGGAACGCACTTGCAAGTCGGCTGTTGAAGTATCTGCCTGCTCGTTGCCTCCTGTTTCATTGTGAAAGATAATACAGTATTCCGAGTTGAACACACCTGAGGCTGTCCTACTAAGTAATTCTTGTTACTCTTTCGTATGTATTGAATTATAAATATGTAGGTATGTAGGCCCCAGGAGACCCGATAAATCTCTTAGATCCAGGTATCAGAAACTTGTTTCTATTTAGACTCTCGACACGTGTGACAAATTGCTCCACCCTACACATCTCCGGCTTTAATGAGGTGTTATATTTCAAAGGCTTTTTCATAAATGCTTGAATAAGTTATTAAGCTGAAATTTTGTATGTATGATATCTGTATATGTATAGTATATATGTTGTTCATATAGTTGGTTGCAACTCTTATTTTGCCTTAGATTTGATTCGCAACTTCCTTCTAAGGTGAAGGAAATCATGTCGTATAAATGATCAAATGAGCTAATAAAAATAGTGTATTTAAGCATAGCTAAACCGCTATATAAAGTGCCGCTATGTTCTTCGGCTGTAGGCGAAATATTTCCTTAAAAATGCACTTTCAATTATTTCTTTTAGACGGCTATTGCGGACGTTTTTGTACATATTGAATTCTTCTATAAATTCTAACGTCACTCTATTGTCTATAGTTTCCGCAGCGTACGTACGCAAAAGACGTAGGACGTAAAAGTCCCTATATCACGTGATATAGGGACTTTTACGTTACGTTACAGATGCATATTTGACTTTTATTTCAAATATTTGATAGCTTATGTTATAAGAATTAATATGTAATCCTAATGATGAATATTTTATTTTTAATAAGTCCATTTGATCCTATTCAATGTAAACAAAAAACAGTGAAATCTATCTCTTCAATGGTACAGGAAATTTAACATTTTAAATCAAACCAATGATTTCGCCTATTTATTGAAAAGTTAAGAAAATATTGTCAATATAAATATTTATTACGCAAAGCTACGTAATGCCACGTCCATAAAATCAAATTCGCCTTTCCGTGTTTAATTACCATAAGCATCTGAATTTTCGCTTGCAAACTCGTTAAAGACGAAATAA
This sequence comes from Pieris mannii, assembly GCA_028984075.1. NCBI lineage: Eukaryota > Metazoa > Arthropoda > Insecta > Lepidoptera > Pieridae > Pieris > Pieris mannii. The sequence continues at coordinate 8,293,460 of CM054777.1, forward strand.
GGCCTAAACAAACTCGCATTAATATTCAATTGACAGCTGAATTTTAATAATGTACCGAATAATTGCGCCAGTTTTAACATTGAGTTAGTAAATATAGGATTTGGCAGAATATAATTAATAAAAATTATAAAATTAGTACTACATAATGAGGATTATATTATATTAAGTTCTTATTTACACGACCTCCCTTCAAGGATTCCCCCAAATTCATCCATTTGTTCCTCATCTTCGATAGAGATCTTCCAATCTTTCACGGCCAACTCTTTTTATCTTCCTAGGTTTCTGGTGGACATTCAGAAAAGGGATTTTTTCCTACTTGATAATTCCAAGTAGTGTTTATGTTCCACGTGTCATTCGGGCAATGTGACCGGCCCATTTCCACTTTAACTCTAATTATGTCTGTTATGTATTTAAGGATTCGTATTATTATTTTGAATTAATGCATCGTACAGATATAAACCGCTAGAGGTGATTTCGTCGAAATGCATCTGATCTCAAAGACACGAGAGCGATAAAAAAAAAAAAACACTAACATTTTAAGCTACGTTTATTCATTAAAATATAAATTTCTGTGCCTAGAATTCCGAAACGTTGACAGTGTCTTTTTATAAAAATTATTGATATCTTGTAATAAGCATAAGTTATCATCCAAATTTCTCCGAAACAGTGTTACATAAAAAAAAAATCTAGAGGTGCAATGATTGAAACAACAAATAGGAGTTTGCATAAGTTACAAGTAGTTACAAAGAAAGGTTGAAGTTAAGAAGTTAAGCCTTTCGAGAGAATTTCAGTCATTAACAAATGTTGCGAAGTATTTCGCTCGCTTAGTTCTTGTTGTTACGGTACAAGTTATGAAAGCGAGCTACAAATATGTCAAAAATAACGTAGAGAATACAATTTAGTGTACGAATGTTATAGAATTTTAACTCAAACTACTACATCAACCACGGCGTCGAAATATCATTTATTCATGTAGGTACACTTATAAACGTCAGTAAAAATATAATAATAAAATTCTTAATTTAAATTTCCTGCCAGATCTTAAAGGCCGTTGAACGAGCGAGAAAGACTGGCAAGAATCTGTCCGTCAATCGTTTAAAAAGGTTTTTTTTACTAAAGGTTTGTGGATACCAGAGAAATTACTCGTGATTCTTTTTTGTTCCGTTTGTGTTACGATGAGTTGTTGTATGCCAACAGCTGCTGCCAACATACAAAATCTATGCCAGAGTATAAAAAAAATAGTCTCCTATGTCGCAATTTGTACCTCTCAGTTTAAAATTTTAAACCAATTACTATAATATTATTATTATGAGTGTCGACGCTTCGTAAGACGGTTAGTGTTCTTCCGACACATCCATATTTATATTTTTTTAACTAAATAAATGAAGTCTGTTTATTACCTTTATCTGTGTCTAAATCACGTATTATCAATGTAACGTGCCACTCATAAGATAAATCTTGCTTAGGATACTAAGAAAAAAAAATTAATATAAAAATATCACGCAATAATACTATATGTACTTGTGTATAACCTTTATTTTGCCTTTTAATAAAATATGTGCCTGATTAAAGGGCTTCAAAATATAAAAATCTAATTTTAAGTTTTATAAAACTGTTTCGACGTGTAGCGTTAAGTTTTTCATGTAAGTTGTATATTAGACAACATTCTGTGCCTGGCACATCGTCAATAAGGTTGACATATTTCCTCATACAACCTTTAGTTAATAAAGTGTTAATTTCGCTAATAAATAAGAATCTTTTAGCCGTTTTAGGGCACGAACTCAGAGTCGAGAGACGACTGTACCGTTCACACATTCATTTCTAATACCTATCTAAACAAAAGCGTGTGATTTTTTTTAAGAACTGGCAGTAAATTTAAATTTTAAACATTAATAAATTATATTAAGTTGTTTTATTTAGATTTTATGAGAATGGCAACCGACCTTGCAACTTGAAACATGTTAAGTAACTGCTATTAATTACCTGAATTGCCTTATTTGGTGATGCTTTTTTCATGTAAATACTGCTCAAATCTACTACCATTTCACACAAAAGCACGTTTAAATTCCTTTGAAACTACTGTAATTAAATCCTTTACAGTTTTGTTAGTGAAGTATATTTACCAAATAGGTGGCGTGCTCAAAGTGAGCTAACTTGAGCTAAATAAGATCGTTTAAGCTATTCCATCACTATGCAACAGTTCGATAACGCAAGTTAGCTACGAACTATAGGAATGAGTGTTTGGTTTAAGTTAAAGCTTAGAGCGATTTATTTTTGTTAAAATATAAGTTGTCTATAATTTATCCTGTATATTCTATGATGAATTTCGCGCCTTTCTATGATTGTTAGTAACATCTCTCTCTGCTCTGTGATATAATAAAAGGACAGTTTGTTGTTCTAGATAACTTTTATTACCCAAAAGCAAATTGTAACAATTATAATAACTAATCATTTATTCTTAGATTTGACTTTGTTAAATAAAACTTAAAATCATATAGTATGCTAAGTATTACATCAATAACAATTTGTATTAAAAACTTGACGATTGAAAAGAGTGGCGGAAAGTTACTTGCCAGTTCTTCTTGTCCGCTCTACGATTTGACTTGCGAACTGGTAGTAAATGTAAATTTACAATTTATTTAATTTTTTTTGACGTTCATAAGTGTATTTGTTTTACACTATATGAATAAAGATATTTTTGTTTGTTTGTTTGTTTGTTAGACAACAATTACTCTGGTCGTTTAAGAGTCACATTCAGTACTAATAGAGGACTTCCAAATGCAGGGACATTTTATAATGAGTTGCTTCACTGTCTGACTTGTTGTAGGTTTCAAGTTAAATCTGTGCAGGTATTCAGCAAACGCTTTATGCCTGTTAATTCATGCGAGTTTCGCATAAATTAATTATGTCATATATATAGATTTAACCAGATTATAAAAACCAAATATGTACCTCCGAAAAACATTTATGCAACGTCCAAGACTACTTTCTAATGTACTTTGCTTATAGATTTAAACCTTTTTACAAAATTACGATATTCGCTAGATCGTCTAACTTATCACAGCAACACAAACACTCGGTGTATAAGCTATCGTATTTGTGTTTAAATGTCGACTTGTACTGGACTTTACGGCTTACCGACAAAGAGAGACAAACATACTAAAATTAAATACAGTCTACACCGTAGGCGTTCTACAAATAACTTAGTTTTGTAATTTATTAATATTATTATCTGTGCAATAATTATATGCAGAAAATAAAGACATTGGCGTGGCTTGAGCGTGCGTCTTCTACCCCCTATAGTGCACTCCAATAACAACTATGCTCCAATGGAGATATCGTATTCATGCGCATTCTGTGTAAATGTCGACTATTATTCAGCATATAGCAATAGGTATTACAAATAAATTTAAAAAACTCTAGTTTTTAAAACCCGATGATAGCAGGCCCCTTCCAAAATTCCCTTGCTTGGGCTTGCCCGGTTGATGTGCCGCCGGCCAACTGCACCAGGTCGAAGGTCAGTCCCGTCGCGAGGATGCCAACGCAGGACACGTTGACTAGACCGAGTGTCTTTAGCTCTTGCGACATGTCAGGCCCATCTACATCTATAGACATTCAGCCTACATACTAGTTCAAAGCATCAATTATATTAATTGTTACTTTTTCAATATCTGCGTTGAGTCTTCCTTCCGTCCGCTTGATATTTAGTATACTCTGTAGCTGTTCGAGCCAAGGCTGTACATTTTGCTCACTCAGGCTTTCTTAGGTTTATAAGCGTGGCGTTTTCAGTCAAAGCGACGGAGTTACGCCCCGTGAGTATAGTCAAGCGTAGGCACTCTCTTCAACTGTTACTTTGCATTCATTTGTTTTATTGCAATTGACTAAATCGTGGGAGTTACACCCGAAGATAGCCAGAAAAAGGCTCTCTCTATTCTCTCTGACCTTTCATTATTTCGCTTATATTCTATTGTAGAAGGCGAGTGGTAAATATAGAGTTAAAATGATTACTAAAAATCCTCTATTGTTTAAATCGCCCCGATCCGGGAACCGTATAGTTAATTGGAAAACATTTATTTTGTTGACTAATAATATAAATATATAACATTTAAGTATAATTCAATTTGTATTAGTTTAAAATACGTCTTTCAGCTTTCGATAAAATTGTGTCGATTATAAATATCTATGCAATAGGCAAAATTTACGTTTTGAAAACAATATCTGAACAAAAACGTTACGCATAAGAAAATAATTAGGCGTAATACTTTAAGGACTCTTGGTCGTAAGTATTTATCCTTTCAAATTACTTCTAAAGATACTTAAGTACAACTTAACTTTTATTACTTTAAGTAGTTGGATATTTAATGTAGGTTTAAATGTAATGGCATTTACTAAGTGGTTTGGAAACTAATTTATATTTTATACCTTACTGCATTTAAACAAATAAGACGGTTGACTTTCTGAACTTTAAGTATTGTATTAAGTGATTTAACCTAAAGATAAGCCTTATTAAAGTTGATATTTTTCGTAAAAGAATTATATAATATAACTAGTGACCCGCCCCAGCTTCGCACGGGTTGATGAAAAGCAGGTTTTTATTATGTATTGTTATTTCCGTCGCTGGAAAGCTCCGATAATATACGCGACATATACCATATAGACATAAACCATCACGGACTTTTCTGTAGACCTTTTCAATGTGTACAATACTTAGTACATTATTTTGATAAAATGCGTTTGCAATGTAAGCGGAAAAAATGTAATTATTTACGACATCACATTAGAAACCTCAAAAATAACAGTACTTCTCCACTATTTAATGGATGTTATTATACATATAAACCTTCCTCTTGAATCACTCTATCTATTTAAAAAACGCATCAAAATCTGTTGCGTAGTTTCAAAGATCTAAGCATACAAAGGGACATAGGGACAGAGAAAGCGACTTTGTTTTATACTATGTAGTGATTATCATCGCCAATCACTATACGGTTTTGGTTCGCAGACTGTATAAACTGTTAAAATCCATCTTCATCTCGGAAGGTGCGGTTCTTAACTACGTACTTCTCTCACTCCAGTAAGCCTCCGTTCTACTCTTCAGGCGACAACTGCGCGAGGGCCTAAGCCGTGATCGAAATCCAGGAGAAGCCGCGGAAAAATGCCCATTTGGGCCAAGCTACGTTCGCTGATACCAACGGAGCTGAGCTGTCAAGACCCTTCATGCCAACAGCGTTATGCCATTAAAAATCTATGCATATTTTTTTACTGGGCTATCAAAATCTATGTAGCTTGAAAAGTATTGCATTATTCTATAATTTACCTAATATTCTTCTACATTATAAATTCCTGCATTTAAAAAATATATTTTAAATTAATTCTAACGTCTGCGTAAACAATTTTTATGAAGAATCATAACTTGGAGAGTGGAGACTTGACACTTAGTATAACCCTTAGTTCTGTGCGCCAGTGGTGTAAATATTTTTCATACAAAGATTTTACGTCGACGTATTATTTATAAGCTATTATTTCAGTATCCTAAACTGTACCTACTGTAGATGAGAAATAATTTCCGGTACTGCTGCAAAGGAAGCTACGAAAAATAAAATATATGTTTGTATATACGAAATATATTAGATATAATATGGAATAGTCATAGAAACTTTTAATTAGGAATAAAATTGAAAAATAATATTATTTCTTATTTGAAAAATTCTGTTATACCGCGAGGCGCGCAACACAAATCATGTACAGTTTTACTAATAAAAATGTTTACAATAAAATATAAAAGATGAAAAACGTCACTAGACTCTACGGTAGTAGGTTAGGATAGAGGTTAGGTTAAAACGGAAAAAATATATGTAAAGTTCGGTAACTCGACTTTGAAAGCCTACAAATACAATTCCAATTATAATATACTAGTGACCCGCCCCAGCTTCGCACGGGTTGATGAAAAGCAGGTTTTTATTATGTATTGTTATTTCCGTCGCTGGAAAGCTCCGATAATATACGCGACATATACCATATAGACCTATACCATCACGGACTTTTCTGTAGACCTTTTCAATGTGTACAATACTTAGTACATTATTTTGATAAAATGCGTTTGCAATGTAAGCGGAAAAAATGTAATTATTTACGACATCACATTAGAAACCTCAAAAATAAGAGTACTTCTCCACTATTTAATGGATGTTATTATACATATAAACCTTCCTCTTAAATCACTCTATCTATTAAAAAAAACCGCATCAAAATCTGTTGCGTAATTTCAAAGATTTAAGCATACAAAGGGACATAGGGACAGAGAAAGCGACTTTGTTTTATACTATGTAGTGAAAATGAAGTTTTTCAAGAACCTACAGATCAAACGTGTTTTTAAGTTAGGTCTTTATAAAAATAATATAAGGTGTCTATTTGAATTAGTACTTTCCAAACTCCAATGAAGTATGCTGCAAAAGAAGCGGTTATCAATGTCGTTGAGCGCTATGTATATCTCGGATTCCAAATTTCTAACAAATGCAGCACTGCCTATAAGGTAAAAAGACGAATAGGCATGGATAAATTCCAGGACACGATAAAGCAACATCTGAATTAAAAAGCAATCAGTATCAAAACCAAAATTCAATTTGATACGGGCTCTAATAAAATCTCTTCCTGCATGGAGTAAAAAACTGGACAATGGATTGATTGCCTTTGAGATGCGATACTGGTGGTGGTGGGTAAGTTATTAATACCGTGTACTGCAAGGGAAAAGATTATTTGGTAATTTATCAACCACACGGTCGGTCATGGTCGGTCCAACAATTGAAAGACTATTTCATTGCTGGCCACGACGGCCCATGTTAGCTCATGACAGAATAGAGAGAGTGTGGCTAATCAAACGAAACAATAATTTCTAGTAACTCGTTTAGTCTTACTATGAGTGTCTTTAGTGTAATTTTATATATTAGGGCGAATTCTATTCTAATGAAAAAGAAACTAATTAGCTTAGAAAAACAATTCACCTTTAAAGTGCGACTAATAAATCAAATTAAATGTATTCTAATTAAATTATATTTTATTCTATAATAAATCTCTTGTAGCATGCAAACGCTGTATTTGGGCACTTTTTTAAATACTATCAAGTAAATTTAGTTTCCAATTAGATGTATTAGACCATACTAAAGGCCTAAAGTTACATTTAAATTATTTAAATTTAACTTTAGGCCTTTAGTATTAATTAGCTAATTATTACAAATCACGTACGTCCAATGATAAATGAGTTTTTTTTTAATTTTAAGAAACTACATAAGGACCTTTTTTATAACTGACAAATCATTAGTTAACTTTTAATCGGATTAGCATTTCCTACTAAATTTCTTGTTTGTTTTTTGGTTTGAGTTTAATATTCATGGTCACGTATCTTGTCGAATTTGTGGATAGAGAGAGAGAGTTTTTTAAATTTACTAATTTAATTAAAGTTTTATAATTACTTAGTGTCGTTAAATTATTACGTTTTAAATACGGAAAGAATAAAAGCGAGGATTAAGAAGTTCTGGAAACAGCGTAAAAAAACTAAGTATACTTTTATATATTTTTTACACTTATTTCAATTCAATCACAATACTTTAATTATTTTATCCATTCTCTTATTCAACAGAAAGACTTTGGCACGAATTCGGCCGGCCACATTTGACCTCGGCTCAGTAATTCAAGGGACTTAATTTATTTGTGACAACACAGCCCTCGCAGGATTTGAGACCATAATTTATAGCTTTCATTTACCGACGCAGAAAAAATTGCAATGTTTTCTCGCTCAGGATGTAACACGCAGATTCAGAGTCGAGATTTAGCGCTAAGTATTTAAGTTTCGTATGTCAAAAACGTATAGTATTTGAGTCATAGATAATATGATAAGTCTCGACTCTAAATACCTTGATACGGTCATCTCATGAGCCACGGGAAGGACACATTTGTTCATCTACTTACAAGTACTGATTCTGACCCACGACAAAGCAATCATCCTCGAGAGACAAACGCCGCTTTCCTAACACTGCTGTCGACAGAAAATTCTAATATTATGTGAACAATTTAAAATATTTTCTTTGTTAAATGAATATTCTTTTGACTATGGTTTAAAGTAACAAAGTAGGTCATAAAAATTCAATAATATTGATAACAAAAAGAGAAAAAATGCACTGACGAACAAAAAGTCATCTCGCTCCGATGCACTGATTAACGGATTGGAAAATATTGGTGTCCTTCTCTATCAGAATGTATTAAAACACACGACACGTATTGTACAATCATTTGGAAAATGGTGCAAATTTTTCTACATTTTTGTTTTTAATCTTGTTAGGAATATGGACTTCGTTTTAATTTCAAGTAGTAGTAGTAGTGGTTTGTTTTCCAAATAAAATAAAAATCGTATACTTAGCAATCTTTCAAAATTACACGTCCTAGTAAAAATTTGTTGATAGGTTTCTTAATATTGTATATAATTATGTAGCTATTATGCAGATATGTATTTCCTCTCATCGCTTAGAAACGAGAAAGGAAAACTTAAACAAGAAAAAGTATTAATGAGCCTAGATCAAAAAGTGCGAACAATACGAACTATGTCAAATAAAAACACAAATAATCGAGTATGTACACGTTTATTATATACTAATATTTATGTTTAACAAAATATGATAAAGGAAATTATAGTGGAATAATTTAATAAAAAATTTGCTCCAGGTGAGGCTCGAACTCACAACCCCGGCATGGCTCACGGCTACTGCCTTATAAGTACCGTGCGCTAACCAATTGCGCCACTGGAGCGACGCGCGGGGATCTAAAATTGTTGAACTATTTATGTGTACACAGACATAGTATAAGATAAATCATAGATATTTAGGATCATTGTTTTCTGATTAAGAGAAATTAATTATTAATTAGTATATCGAAACAAAACAATATTTTCTAACTCGATAATATCAGACAAAAAAACGTAATTAGTAACGTAATTACAATATATATCTAAGCATTTTAAACTCTTGAACAATATAGAGTTTTTCTAGAAATTATTAACGTTAATAATGGAATAAACAATCTTTAATATTATTATATAAAGTTGTTTAATATTTTATAACCTAATTCACACGAACCTAACGCGGGAATATGAAATTCAAGATGGCCGACACGTCACGGAAACTAAAATATAAAAACATGACGCGTCGGGAAATTTAAAATGTAAACTTGTTTAACGTGTACGTCTACTTTAATATTACGTGATATGCTTTTAATCTCTGAAAATTGAGAATTTATTTTATTTCTAAACGTGGAACATTATTTTTTTTAGATTTTGTTTACTATATCGCTTTACATGTAACATGGTACGCCAAGAAGGCGGAGTCAGCATAGCCTATGAAAATATTACCATCATCTTCTATGATATTTAATTTCGATTCATTAGAAATTAGTTTTAGGAAGTATAGGGTATGAATATTAATTTATTATATATTGCGTACTTATTCTAAATTCATACGAAATAACTACGTAAGATTTAGTAAGAAGCCGACGTACAGTGCAAGACTTTGGTCATGTCAATTTGATTAGATAAGGAACGTTATTAAATACTCATACAATCCAATTGATTTCCCAACTAACCGGTCATTGTGTCAATGGCTTCATAGCATCCACAATTAAAAGATTTTCTTAAATACCAATATGGATATTTATTTTAATAAAATTACCGTGGTCCAAGAAACTATACTTAACATTTTCTTTCTACTATGTTTACTGACTAAAAACCCATTTAACATATAAATTATTACAATAGGCCTGGCCTCGTAAGTTAAAACAATTCTATGTATTTAACTCACAATTAAATTTATAAAGCGCAATTTGTTGAGTCGCGATACAGGCAGCTCGGTTAATTAGGAAAACGTGAGCGTTTTGCGAATTGTTCTTACATGCCGCTAGCAAAACTTACCTTAAACCGACATTTACACCGAAACGAGCCAAAAAGATTCAATTCTTAATATTTGTGTAAAATCTCAGTTAACAGGATAACTGACAGGATGGATGCAACATCGATTTCATTTCATATCATTTTCACTTTAGTACAAACGCTCTTAGGAATAAACAGAGCGGTACGTTATCAGGCGATCATCAGAATCAATTGATCAATTTCAAACCTTGTTCATAGTAACAAGACCAATTCAATAGCGTTTAATTTTATTTTTATTATTTATTAAACTACACTTTAACTTTATTCTAAGTATGTTTTTTGAGTTTGAAAATAACTATATAACCTTCTTAGTACATAGTATCTAAATCTGTTAAGTCAGTTAATCCTAATTACATTACACTACAGTGAGACAGCATCTTCCATAACATAAATAACAATATATGGACTTAAATAATTTCATAGTCGAGCTGCTTGTTACCCAAATGCTGATAACGGTTATTTTCGTTATAATATTGCCAGCACGGTATTCAACAATATTATGATTTAGGGACATTTACGATAATAACACTGGCCTATTTCTTGTGTTACTGCAGAATAATATACAGATAGATATTCTCCGACTTGCATAATGGTTAAACCGAACAAACTACAAGTATTAACGGTTTTACGCAGATTTGACTTTGACGTTATTAGTTTATATAAGCTATGTGACATATAATGACAGTGGTGGATGATAGCTGTCAGTAACGCCATCGCCAACCGTAATCCATAACCGACGTATTTAATCTGCTTTTTCGACCCTAATTACAATTATATTCGATATTTAAGGTTTGTTAAACAAATGTGTTATAAAGAGGTGCTGGGTGTGGCCGGAGAAAAACTGCTGAGTACCATTGAAAACCGAAGAGGGAAGATGATTGGACACCTGGTGCAACATGACAACTTCTTTAGGATCATCTTGGAGGGGAAGATAGAAGTCAGGAGAAGACGAGGAACACCAAGTTTGGCTTACATAGATCAGATTAAGGAAAAACCGAGGTCGTGACGTACCAGGATGAAGACACTGACGAAGAACCGCACTGACTGACGATTAATTTTCAGACAAGAGGTCGGCTCTTAAATTTTATGATGATGATGAAACAAATTAAAGAAACTTTGCAATTTGATTAATAAATATTTGTTTGCGAAGCCGCGTATGTCTACAAGATATTGAAGTGTATGGGCAGACACATTTATGCGTCTTTTATAGATAAGTCCTCTAAGTACATTTGGCAAAAATAGTCGATAATTATATCTAATAGTAAGATTTCGAGTCGAGACTTACCGGTTTCGTGGCTATAGTTGCAATTGTTAATTAAATGCATACAAAGAAAAAAGTGTTTTTCCATCGGAGATTCGAAAATTACGGATATTTGAAATGTGTTGTATACCTGTGCTATTTACGATATTTTATTTATAAAATTCTTTATCTTCTTTTCGGATTACCTGGGCTCGATTCCCCGACAACACAAAACTTTGCATGTGAAGAAAAAAAACCTAGATCAAAAGAGGCACTGGTGGCACTCACATAAAGTCATCCACTTTTTATTTTAGTTAGAGAACGAGAGGATAAAAAGGTTTACGTAAGGTTTAGGCAAGAGAGTTATTGACACTAACTGTAACAAAGAGCTGGTCTGGTTTTAAAAACCTAGTACTAGTTTCTTTTTCCTTAGCAGTATTTGTTCGTATGTTTAACGTAAGCTTTTATAGCTATAAATGCGTAACCATTATCTACCCATTCGTACAAAACTTTTGTTCCATTCTCACGCCTCTAACCCTCTTCAACCGGTCCAAGAGACCCAACGTCCGTCCACTAATGAATTTATGTCTTTGAAAGGGTTATTGAAAATTAGGTAGACGTAAAGAATCTCAGTAATGTTAACCCTGCGTGTGCTCTGATTAACAAGGGGTCGTATTGTCCACGGAATTTCATTGTGAGTTTTATAGAAGTTGGCGGGTTAAATTACTTTGGGAGGTATGTTTGTTTATACCAAACCTCTTGTGGTCGAATAATTAATTAAACGAAATCTTTAAACAAAAACAAATGAATGATAACTAAATAAATAAATAAATAAAATATTAGAGTATAAAGGAACATTATGTCCACTGATAAGGAAAATATAATATTATATAATAAAATATATATTTTGTCACATTTTATAGGAAGTCCGTCTTCAACATATAAATGAAAAACCGATCATATTGGCAACAAATCAAAGTCATGGCCAGCAAGTGAATGCTATCAATAACCGTATAATAAACAGTATAAACCGCCGAATTCTATATTGAGTTACATTTAGAGCTATTTGCTACACAAATCTGGTACAAATTGTTGCCTACTATTTTGGCGGTAAATAAGTCAACGTCTTAAGACCGCGTGGTTACGAGGGTCCAATGACAGCTTGACCGCTAAGTACCCTCCTTAGATTAATGGGCCTAGCCTATTTGTAACTACTGTAGCCTTTTGACTCTACCTGTTGGGTTCGATTTCAAATCAATGAGGTACGGACTAGGGGAAAAACAAAAGACGACGCGTTGCCTTCGATTGCATTTGTCAAATGGAAAGATGGATCGTGTGGCGTGTTTGGGCTTGGACTAGAGATAGTATTGATCAATCATAATTAAACGTAGTTCGTTTTAAGCATCTTCTAGGCTTATACGAACTGTTATGTCATTCAATTAAAGTTTACATTTCTCCAAAGACCGAACTATGAAAGAAACTGTTTTATTGCCTAGAAGAGATCGCTCAAACGATGGGCCACCAGTTGTCCTAATTTTTATTCAATTATTTTAAATGGACTGTATTTTTTGCTACAAAATATTAATATAAATAATAAATTCATATGTGGAACCTGCTACCTAATGAAGTATTTCTAAAACAATTTGTCTACGTTCCTTCAAGAAAAGAGCGTACCAATTCTGAAAATGCTGGCAACGCATCCGCGAGTCCTCTGGCATTGAGACTGTCCATGAACGGTTTTATCACTTAATCAGATGAGCCTTCTAGCCGTTTGCCTATAACTATAAAAACGGTATATAATGAATGTTCAAATATCAGTTTCCCTACTAAGCATACCTCCCACATTCAAGTCCAATTATAATTGCTCTAGAATCCTCATTTAAAGCCCTATCTATTATGAAAATTATCTATGAAACGGAAATAGTTTTTAACAACATTACCCAAACAGGTATGGTTGTTAAAGCTTAGTGAAACAGTTTAATTTAAATGTACCGTAGTTTTAACTGTAATTGTTTAGTTGGTTGCGTAGAACAATTTGTGCTGTTTCTGAAAGGCCACTGAACAATTATGCCTTCGTAAATTTTTGTTTGTAGTACAATGTCAAACTAATTTTCAAGGTTTTAAATCATATATGCAAATTATGAAATTGGTGAGTATGTATAACTATAAACGCACTCTTCTGGACCCTGCACGATTGGTGCGTGCTTTTCATTTACCTATTTGCTCATGTGATGATGAGGGTCAGACACAGCAGGCGTCGACGGCATATATTCAATAATTTTTATAGCTGTCTCCTTTCATTTATTTTGTTTGTGTGTGCGTGTTTTTTATTTAAGTCTAAATTACAGTCAAAACTATTTACGACGACATCGTTTACCATACCGGTCATATTGACCAAAATCTAACGTGAATTCCATTGTAGATATTTGATAACAACGTCATCGGCTTTTTTTATATAATAGAGGGGCAAACGCCGGAACGCAAAAAAAGCCACCGAAAAGGGCAGTCATCGCAGTCCAAAGACACCTATTTTTAGTGGGTGCGTTGCCGGCCTTTAAGGGAGGATAAGGCTAACGCTTTGAATAGTTGGAGGTCGTATCTCTAAGGGAAGACCCCCACCGGTAGTCGATTCCACAGTTCGCTAGTTCGAAAAAGAAAATGCCATGTGAAACGGACTGTGGCAGATTACCAGCCATCAAGGTGATTTTGGTGAAATTGATGGATGTTATGACCATCGGTTTTGGCCAAATATGAGTAGTCACTTCGATGTCGTTGTAAAAAATGTTGACTGTAATATTAAAATAACAAAATAATATTATTTAATTGGTTATTAAAGTACCAAATAGTTATGTCATATTCATGTAACTATGAGTTTTGTGTGTTGCAATAAATAAATAAATAAAGTGCTAGACTGTTCACGTACGAAAATAACAAGTAATTTTATTTCACATGCAGCCACTCACACCGCTGGCTCTGCGAAAATGTCGTCGCCTCCGAAAGGGCTTCCAAATAAATTAAACTGTGAATTGTAAAACTGTTCTTTTGAAAGTCAATAAAATATGCGGAGTTTATTATTTAATAGTTCAATTTAAATCAGCTAAATGCTATAGCAATTTTAATTCGGCCTGTAACGTTTTATAAATTTGCATTTTATTTGCTAATTGGTTTGGAAACAAAGGGCGGCTTTTCATATTTTTAATAGTCCTCAATAAATGTTTATTTTTTATAACTTACAGTCAATTGTGAAAGTAATACATAAAGTCTCTCAGTAAATTAATGTCAGTAAATAAACTTACAAACCGCTACGTTATGACGTAATACTTTTTGGGAATATATAAATATTGCATACATGTAATTAGCGTTATTATTTTGATGGGTGCTTAAGAAGTATAGTCTTGACTGTCCAGACGTAAACGTTATAGATGATGACTCGTATGGCTCGTTTTACGGGAGCCTTGGACGCAACTTGTGCCGCAAATGACGACACGGCACGGCTTACGTTAGAGGATTGTCCGCGTTGATCACATCCCCGTCATAATCTGTGTTCTGTGATGGTTAATAACCTTGCACTGCCTTATGTCATGCAAAAATTCCCGGCAGCGACTAGGTATGGAATGTGAGAAAGTAATGCAAACATGACAGCAGAAATGATTGTACGATACAATCAATATGACGAAACCAACCAATTAAATATGAACCAAAATATAAAATAATAAAATGGAAAATAATTTAGATACAGCGGTGGCGAAGAAATTAAATTTATACTCTCAACTAATCACGACTGAATTTCACTGGATGAAATGAAATAGGAAATTATACTGTGAAGTAAAATGTAGATAGCAATAATGTTATAATTGAACACGATAAAAATAGATTTAATAGCAATAGAAATATTAAAAATAAAATAATATAAATTCAGGATAATTTATTGTTGATAAAGCGGTGGCTACAGCGTGCGACTCTCATCCCTGTGGTCGTAGGTTCGATCCCCGGCTGTGCACCAATAGTTTTTCATTCTATGTGCGCATTTAACATTAACTTGAAAGGTGACGGAAAATATCGTGACGAAACCGATATATTTTAGACCTAAAAAGTTGACAGCGTGTGTCACGCACAGGAGGCTAATCACCTTCTTCCATATAAGATTGAAAAATGATCATAAATCAGATTGAAAAATCTGAGGCCTAGACCTAAAGAGGTTATAGCGCCACTTATGTAAGCTAATGAACATGTTACATGAAAATCTTATGAGAAGAGACAATGATGAGGTTATATGGAACACAGCGGTAGCTAGATGAGTAACATTATTGCAACTACTAAGATGATTGTTAGTCAGTCCTGCTATCATGGCGTTACTTATTGACATTTACCATACAGTCATTGAAAGGCATATGGAGTTGGAATTAAGAATCCGTCACGTTTGCGCTTGTTTCATTTTACCCTACTAATAAAGAAAAATATTCACGTATATTAACAAAATCATTTCCATTGCATAAACAAATTTTGGTAGATATTTCAGATATTATTTATTTTTTATTTTCCAATCCTAATTATAGAAAATAAGTGTCTCTTAAGTAACTTAATGATTAAACAACATAACAAATTAGATTTAAATTAAGAACATAATATTACAAATAAACAAAACACTAAAACTTAAAAGCTTAATCATTTCACAATAAACAATGCGGTATTCAGGGTGCACAAGATGCGCGTAAATCGTGCTTCCCTAAATAAATTTGTACTCATTTATAGGAAATAATAAATACACAAGATACTATTGAATTATTTGGTGTTGGGTGTATGCTCAGGAAATATTTAACTAGCTTAATAAAAACCCATGAACCGTCAGTACTATGCGTTTTCGTTTTTTACTTTCACAACGCAACTCAACTGTATTTGCTAGCACTCTCCACCTCCCATTCCATCATTCCCCTTCCCGTTACATCCTAGTAAATCTGTATCTTTGTTTTATTAATAATAATAATAATAACACTGAGACTAGTTTTATATTTTTCTTTATATATTTTTTTAGTAACGATTTTTTAGCTACAATTCTATTTAACCGTTGGATTTGCGGAGTACTCTGATGTATAGGTCCTTCTAGACTTAGTTCTGGGTCACCGATACTTGCTAAAATAATGTAACTTATTATTTTTTATTTATTTTATTTTATTTATTTAAGTATTCTTATCCTCTTAATCACTAAACAATATGCAAACAATTACATTACACACAAAAGCCAAAACGGAATACACATATAAATAGAAACATAAAGCACTGTTGTAAGATTGATTGATTGGTAGATTAAAATATATATTTAATATGAAGGAATAACTTAAGGAACTCTTTTTGAATGTTCTCTATTGCTTCAATGTATTTCTTATTAATTTTTTTTTATTCGATCCGAAAGAATATCCAATCTGAAGTCAGAAGCAGAATCTAGTTGTAGATAATCGTATTGGCATACGAAATAAGGTTATATGTAGCTTAAGCACTTATCGTGTTTTCATTGAAACGCGTTTTTACCTTTATTTACCTTTGCGAAACGAAATGTATTGACACATCCATTCGATACTATTCACTGAATATCAGTTTCACAAAGATGAATTTAAGTTCTCCCTTTTGAGAAACTTCATTTGTAATGAATGATGATGTAAATAGGTTTAAAAGACAGCCTATGTAATTTGAGATAAACATCGAATTGTGTTTGAAGGATAGTATAGTATATTTCGTTATTAGTACTAGTTTTCTGAACTTATAAGTCAAGCCTAGGTCCTCTGTATAACTATAAAGACTCGGGTAAAATGGTAGAATAGATTTATAAAACAATACAGATTGATTACAATATCACCTTAGATATTGTAATGCAGATCTGCTTAAAAAGGTAACATCTATGAGAAAAATGTTACATAAAAATTTTTTTTAAAGAAAAACACTTTTTTTACGGATTATAGTTATGTATTATTGTATTTAAACTTATAATTATTTAGACATAATTTTAAATTTAACCGACGTTTCGCGTGCTTTACAGCGTGAGTGGTCACGGTGAATAATAAATTTATTTATTTATTTAGTACTCCTACAGCTAACATAAATTATATATAATTACAAACAAATACACTGAGAATATAGCCAAAGATGGAATACATGATACATTTTACAACAAAAAGATTTATAAAAGGGAACAAACAAACAAAGTATTTAATAAATTTAACTAATTGTAATTTAATTTAATTAACTAAGCCTAAATTGGTTGTGTTGTGTGATGGTGTAAAAGTGTGGGTATGTACGTGATGGTGTGTATGTGGGGTGTGCTTATGATGTAGGTGATTTTGCGCTATGGATATTCTTAATATACTTTTTAACCACATTCCGCGATAACCCAAACAATAAATTTAATAATAATCATGTCAAAGCGAATTAACAGGAAACATGCAAAAAATACATTTTTGTTTTCATATGCTGGCATTCAAATTTTACAGCGTTAAACAAGATACTGACTGTCGATTCGCATTTACACAATTTCGGTGAAAATGGATTCCATTTGAAATATGTTAAAACGTTCATTCGACGGTTCATGCGTTCGTATGCTGTCAATTTTGTTCGATTTTCGAAATTCACACGATAAAAAACAATCCCACAGCATAAATATTCATCAGAACAATAAAACATAGACGTAGGTCGTTTGATCGGGTTCCCTGAGCGGCACTTTTCAGATAAGGGAAAATGTTGGTAAAAATTTCCCAGCATTTGTATAATATTACCATAGTTTTCGCAGATAAGACGGTGCCCAAAAGGCATATTTATGAACTATGTTTCGTTTTGATATGCAGTTGTTTTTATGGTTGCCATAAAACTGGGTCAACAGCTGATGTTCATAAAAAATATAGCAGCCTGGTACATCATTTGTTTTTAATCAAGCACTAAAAAGGTCACTTTCTTTTTTTATTTTTCTGTGGCCTTATAAAACATGTTTTAAGAAAATCCAAAGCAGGCGAATTCACCAGCTAATATTGCCACGTTAGATACAATATTGGATTCGCAACGAATCTCTTTCGGATTAATAAATAAAAAAAAAGTCTTGTAAAAAATTAACTAATCATAGGCATTTTCTATTACTCACCTAATTTAAACAACAAATACTGCTTTCCCAAAAATGTTACTGTTATATTTAACTTTTTACTGTCTTATACATAATAAGTCAATTATTTGTCTAGTCACATATCAAAAGTAGATGTCAAAAGGTTTTTTATTTTTATTTAAGTATTCCTACAGCTAGTCATTTAACAATATCCAAACAATTACATTCATCACAAAAGCCAGAAACGAAATGCATATTCAAACATAAACATAAAGCATAGTTGAACCTATATATACAGAAAATATAAAAAAGCACAAATTCATTTAAATTCTAAATTATATGTTCTAAGTTTCATTGATCATTATAATAAATATTTAATATAAAGGAGCAATGCCATTATATATGCTTCTTTGTCTCGTTTACTATTAGAAACAAAAACAATTGCACATCTATTTGAAATACATAACTATATCTATATAGTTGTAAAGTTTTTATTACTCAGAAAAAATGTATTAGGACTATCATGGGCGTTGGTCCTCTTACAAGCTGTAGACCTAGATTTTTCACGAACTCGGTATTTTGACAGTACTAAGTTTGTATATCTTTGAAGCGGTTATGACTGTAAAGACATTCAAAATTAGTTAAAACATATAAAGAAACTTGCTTGTATATACCGAGGGATCCAACACGGCTGTGGGTGCCTGCTTGTTGCACCACGCTATATTTCAAAAATTGATACGCCACGGCTATAAGAATATTTAATCACCTTCCTAGAAGTTATAGATCTCTGCCATGTAATGTTTTCAAGGGGAAGGTGATTAGGTTTTTAAAGACAAGGTGATTTTATAGCGTGGGTGAGTATCTGGATCATAAGTTTGACACAAATTCTAATTATCTTAGCTTTCCTATTATTACGACATTATGTTAATGCTTCATAATAAAATTAATGACATTTGCATGCCGATTTCTATATGGCGGATTGTGCGGATTTTTATAATAAATGTATCTAATTGTACCACTATCTTAGCAAATAAACGATTTCATTTCATTTCATATAAATAAGATCTATAGAATATCCGAAACCGTACTAGATTTTACAAAGTTCATAAGTAGCATAAAACATTGTTTTACAAGGTAACATTAAGTTGTGAATTGTTAATGCCACAGGCCGGCACTCGAGTCGATTTTAAAAAGAAAACTATTAAAGTGTGGGCCTTTTAAAAAATAAACGACCTCAGTTTGCGTTTGAAATACAAACTAAAAGCGTTTTACTTAAGCACGCTTTAATTGAAATGTAAAATAATATGCAAATATTTAAATAGTAACTTTTGCCGGAAGTTAATGGTTTGGCCTTTATTTATTACACTGTGTATACCCTTCAGAGTTAATGTCTATGTGTTCATGCATATATGTTATGTGCATTTCATTCTTCTATATCACGAACAATAAACCACTAAAGATGAACTATTGAGACAATTGGTATACAGTTCATCACATTTTAATCACAACTTACGTTATGAAAGTCCTTCGAACTATACAATTTAAAAGAATAAAACGTATACGACATTTTGATCGTTTGAAGAAATCGTTAATTAAAAATGTTTTTAATTTTTCCAATGCATAACGCGCCGACCCAAAAAATATTATTCTCAGTGTAAGCAAAGATAATAAAGTTGATTTAGACCTTCAAACGTTTGAATCTTTTAAACACGTCATTCGACTAGAAGTTATTCACAAGTGTACAGTAACATATAAGCGTTTACAGGAGCTAAAAATATATGCAAAACGTCCCAACCTAATTGTTCGGTCAAGCATAGTTAAACATTTTAATTCGATTTATTATGTGACCATAATCTCTTTGATAAGTCACTAGAATGACCTTCAATAGGAATATAATAATTCACTCAGGTATAATTTATGAATGAATTGATGCTTTTAGGTCAATTTAATTTTTGATAGACGTAACGTTTAATAAATCAATTATTAATATTTGTTATTTATCTTAAAGACGTGACTTATCTCAGAAATGGTTTTTATTCGTTGGGTCAAACTACGCGTACTCCTCCGTTAAAGGCTGGCAACGCACCCACTAAAATGGGTGCCTATGACTGCCTTGTTGGGCGTCCCGCAGGCTTGTTAGGGGGGCATTCCAACTATATTTAAAAAAAATCGGAAAAATGGAGAGAACGGAACTAACATCAAGTCCGGCCGAATTGTAAATCTTAGCTGCCGACAAGACGAGGACCTAGCGATAAACCATTGGTGGTATAAGCACTCGCCTGATCCGGAAACGGATTAGTTGATATATATATATGTATATAGACTAATAAAGCACAGGACATGACACTTCAAGAGACTGACAGTCGACCTCCAATTATTAAGAGGCACTAAAAGAAGAAGAACATGAAACGAATTTTAGCTGTAACTGAAACATGAAATGAAACATGAAGTACAAAAGAAACGCAACCAATTTGACTGTCGTTATGGTAGGTTAAACATATGTTAATTGGAATGTATAATGGCAATATTGGGTTAGAACACTATTTCTTCTCGTAAGTTCATTATACTATTACGACATACATTACAATATTATAGTTTATCTTTCACTACTAAGACAGTTTAAACTTCGTTAAAAAGGTTTCCAAATTATTAGATTATTGTTTTCTTGTGCATGATGAGAGTGTGATAAAAAATTTATCAATTACATGTGTCAATAAATGCGTTTTCATATTTATATTGGAACACGTTTGCAATACAAACACAATAGTTAGATTATTAATGAAAAGTAAATAGTTATATATTTTTCTAAAACGGGGAAATTATATATTTTTCTTAAACGGGGAAGTGATAACACCCCCAATGAATGCTAGCGAGTGCGTTACCGGCCTTTTAAGAATTGATTAGCTCTTTTTTGATGGATTCTAAGTTGATTTGGTTCGGAAATAGTTTTAATCACTACTAAGTGATTTTGCATTACATTTTGCGTTTATAACTGCTTTACAGTGAGGTACATTTTAGTAGAATATATGAACGTGAGCCGTAAATACTGGAACGCAGACAATCGTGGTTTTCATCGCTCGCAGGCTCTTGAGAGCTTTTGGAATAGCTCTTAGGCACACTTCAGATCGTCTAGCCCTTGCGTTTGTTCTCTACCGAAATACAGCCATTTTCTTCTGCATTTTATAAAAAAACATTATATACGTATATTTAAAGATACAATGTATTGATATACCCCGAAGTTTTTAGTGAGAACTAGAGGACCCGATTGACTTTGTAGCTGTATTTGTGTCAAATTTGACATCGGTAATTTTCAACACAAATTATTGAAGAAAATTTTTTTTTCTTCACCCACAGTGGTTGCCTGGAAGAGATCGCTCGTAAGCGAAAAGGCCGCCAGTTGCTCTCCTTTTCATTTAATTATGTTCAATTTTTATGTTGTAATGTAACGAAGTTTACATAAATAAATAAACAATAACAAAACCATTTTTTTATTAAAAAGGTCAGCTAGATATTTTCTGTATGTTTGTTAAGTTCTTATTTATGTATTCCACCGTTTAAACCTTCCCAGTACTTACACAATTATTTCAAGATCATAATTCACCAAATCAGTCCAGCTATTCCCGATTACTAGAGAGTCAAACGAACAGCAATTCATTTTTATGTATAGAGATTGAGCCACAACATCTGTTAGTTGTTCTGTTGCCAAATGCAAATATTCACATAAAATATTGACGTAATACTGTTCTGAAAACGAAAACATTTTATACTATTTAAACTTAATATAAACACGTTATTTTACAAACACCATAACGTATTATTGGTTTAAGTTATCTTTAAATTAATTAATCAATAAATTATATTTTACTCACATTGTTTTTGTTATTATAATTTTTTTTTTATAGAACAGGAACAAACGGGCAGGAGGCTCACCTGATGTTAAGTGATACCGCCGCCCATGGACACTCTCGATGCCAGAGGGCTCGCGAGTGCGTTGTCGGCCTTTTAAGAATTATAAGTTATATTTATTTCAAGTAGTCTTATTTGTCTCTTTCTGTAAAGTTTTGTCTACGCTGTGACGAAGAATAACTAAAATAAAGCTTCTGGTGACATTACCTGTAAAACGTAAGTATTAATAAATTTAAAAATATATCATTCACTACTAAACATGTCTAGAGTAAAGTCCTCTAAAGTAGTAGTTGATCGTCGTTTTGGCGCAAATCCAAGAGTCTACGCTACAGGTAGGCAGTTTGTAACTTGTTATTGCACACTAAGCATTCTAAAAAAGAATATCTTTCCTAAACAAATAAATACTAATAAAATAAAAAAATACAAATTATTAATTTATTATACTCTGTTAAATTATGAAAGTCGTATGTAATTTATTAAAAAATGTGTAAATCTTCCCGCCGTTATGTAATTAGCTTTGGAAATCAAAAATATTTTTTTTATAAAAGTCTAGTTCATTTGTATCCATAATACAATTTAAACGTTTGATGTGTGTTTTTTTACTAAGCTGTAAATGGTCAAACCAGTATAATCAGTGTTCTTCTTTCTACTTTCCGAGTGGCCTTGGCGATGCGTAGAGATGTGGAGTCACACTGCTACAAGACTGTACAGAGGCGTTGTTTGGATTAATAAAAGAGCGTACCAATTCTAAAATGGTTGATTAATTCTTATTACTTGACATCAGCAGTTTTTTTCCATGTTACAGACGAGGCAAACAGACATAATTTAAAAAAAAAAAATTTTCTTCACATATGTTATGTATGCATTCTTGTTGTTGTATTACGAATAAAATACTAGAGAGCCTCATTTAAATTCCTTCTTGAAAAGTGTGTTTTAGAACTATATAGAAAATATTTTTTTACTTGAGAAACTCTATATACGCGAACGAGATACACATTGTGAGGCAGTGACAAAAACTTGTTTTTAAACTAACAAAAACTAGCGTTCAAGTGGGAATATGGAATGGAAGTGTGTTTCAAAGGATCGGGACTTGATACTTAAAGGTTTGGGTTTTGTGATTTAAGAGTAGGGATACATTAAGTGGAACAAACTAATTAATCTTAACTTATTACTACGTAAACAGATGGTTGACTTATACAAGGTAAAGAAATAGTAATTTGGTAATAATACAGTGGGGTCCACATAACAACGTCGCAATCAGCCGTCCCAAATTCAGCCATTTAGTTATAAGTTATGGTGAAGTATAATTGATTAATCACATTTCACTATAACTAATGTTTTAATGCTTACTTTTAATCTCCGCCTTCACTTTCATTTGTCTAATAATAATAATATATATTAATCCTATTCTACATAAAGAAACGCTTAGTTTTATACTAATGTCCTATATTTATTTTAATAATACGCCCAATCTTAACATTTACATCTATTTTTCAATACTGAATAAGGGCCATTATAAGCACAGTCTGCTTTTCCAATTGTCTCTTTTTAATGATCCAGTAATTTTTTCTTTGTTATTTCCTTTGTTCTACAAACTATCAAATATTTATGTCATACCCTTAATATGATGAATAATAGACGAAATTTTCAAATGCATAGCTGCACAGGGCTTTTTGGCAGACACAATATGAAATAAAATGTTAAACTAACACATAAACCCAATTTTCAGCTGTATAAACAATCAATACAATTTATTTCTGCGATACTTGGAGCAAAATGTAGTTTTCCTTTAACCAACACGAATGTTACTTTATTAAACTTTACGCTGTTTCAATAAAGCACAATTCTGTTAACTCAATACAAAATAAAGAATATCCTGTTGAATAAGAACTTTTTGACGAGTTTCTTGGCAAAACGCCGCCGAAAGTTGGCAGCACTGGTTTTATTCATGCACTCATGCGGTCTGTTATGACACACTGTTTAAAATTCCACCAACATGCCGTACAATTCTGTGTTGTTGCCAGATTCAAGGAGCGCTCTCCCGAATAACTTGCAACAATGATGACATGAGTTCGCTTTTTGTTATTGAGAAGTTTTGAACAAATATTCGTTAAATTACTGTTTATAATTATAATTATTTGGTATATGACTTTTGACATCTTCGTATTTTTTCGTACTGTTTATTTAGATGTACGTGAGTTTGAATAAACTTAGAAAAAAGTTTTCACGTTATTTCTACGTCAGTTTGTGTTATAAATTTCTCAATAAGGTAAGGTATCACGAACTTCCGAATTGTAACAAAAAATGACGATTTCCTGAAGATGTTTTCCTCCAACCATATATAAATCTAAAAGTACACACACACTAACGAAAGACGCGTGGTACGCTTAAGTCTACTCATTAAACCAGATTGTCTTTGATTATATATGTAACGTAATTATTTTTATTGTCACTAGAACAATGTTGCATCGTAAAACAATATTTTTAAAAAAGCTCTGCAACACTTTAAACGCAAAAGCGTACTAAGCTTTTGCTTTTAAAGGAACCCGGAGCTCTAACAAACATTCGCACAAAGTGCATCTTATATGCAATTACAATTGGAATAAAATGTCTGAGGATTGCGGCAAGACACAATCGGCTTAGCTTGGCTTAGCCGCAAAGGATCTAGCCGTGGCTCCATGTCAGTTTCTATTGAATTTTTAAGCTTTTTAAAACGAACTAAAGCTTTTGTGGCCGGCTAATCTAGACTGTATGGAAGTTTGAATAGAAAAATATAGATGGTTTTGCAGTAAATGGATTATAGATGCTTATGTGAACGTAATGCATATACGCTCATTTTTCTTTCAATTAAATAAAACAAATTTAAGATTAAGACATCCTTTTATAGTAATAGCTTGTCTATAAATACCGAGCAGCAATGTTCGTGTGTGTGTGAGACCCTCTAACTGGAAGTCGTGCGTTTAGTGGGCTATGTCATATTTTTTTTCTATATGCGCAAGTTAAATCCTGGGGATGAGGCATATTTGAAACACAACAGGTCAGGCATAGAAGGCTTAATACCTACTTGATCTTAAACAAAATTATAAATAAATAGGTATTATTAATTATTATACTAATTTTAATTTTATTAACATAGTTATGAGTAATACTCTACAAACCATATTTGTACTTATAATGGTCTGAACAAAATGATTTTTATTTTTATTTTATTTATAACATTTAGTAATTAACGTTTATGATGGAAGTCAGTATAAAAATGTTACAGAAGAATAAATGTTTCTACTTGTATCAGTAATAATTTCTGTTTGAATCTAAAATACCGTTCGTCATTTCTACTAGTTATTATTCAATGAAATTGTTTAACAACCGCTGGGAATTAATTAGTAGTGTAGAAGGTAATGATTCCGTAAATATACCACTCTGCACTCACCTATTTCTCCTGTAATTCCGTCTACTAAGGCCAAGCAATTAAGACCAACGGAATTACTGATTCTAATATATTCTTTAAATTGCCTTTGCAGTTTACACGGCAAAGAAATACCGCCCTTTGTAATTTACCACGGTTGAGCGTGTGTTTTTTACTCCAATTAAACATGCATATAGAATAGGGAATTTTGAAAATGTTTACCCACTTAAACTGAAGAGATTTAAAAGGAAAAAGCGAGGGTCAAGTTTGTATGGTTTAAATATTAATTAAAATATCGAATGTGTAAAATGTATGTTCTTAGTAATGGTACGACAAATAATAGGTTAATTTATCTTTCAATGAATATTGTGAATATTGTGTTGCTGGCATTTTCAAATTTCTTCAAGCTCACACGCCGTACCTAAAGTACAAATACACAGAGATCGACATATTTAATATTGAGATGAAAATGTTTTGTATAAGTATACTTGTGTGTGTTTATGAATTCATAGAACTAATTTAATCGCATGTAGAGTTAACTTGGCAAAGCAGGTGGTGTCATAGACAACAGCTAGTCAAGGTTAATTTATTAAAATGATGAATTACAAAGTTTGCTAAAATAAGGCGAATTATACGTTAGCGCTTTATGTATTTCTGCCAAAATGAGCAGCTAGAGGCTGGACCAGGGTCGAGTGTCAGCCCGTCGGCTGAGCTGCAATGAATTATTGTCAATATAGTAGCACTTCATATACAATTGATAATAAAAATTAACGTTAACAAAAGTTAGATCTTAAGACATGTATTAGGCATAGGCTTCACCTACTTGCCTTATAAGAAAAATTGAGTTACAGACAATTAAGGCCAAGGCCGAGGGAACAATTACTTCTCAGCTGCTTGTTAAACACAGACTTAACTTTGTGTTTACAGTTGCAGTACTTTCTGTTTTAAGCGCTCGTGTATAAAAAGCCTTGTCTACATGTTTGATGGTCGTATTCGTGCTCAGGTGGAGGCTTTATAAAATGAGCGGCGACACTCTTGCATAATAAAATCTAACATTGTGTCGCTTTGAACATTACTATTTTTGCATTTATTATATTCAAAATACGTTTTTTATTACATTCTGCTCTTTACATTATTTTTTAGATACCTGTATGTATTAAATACACATCTAATATAACATTTATTTTAATCATGTGCCGCACGTTAATATTTCATAGTAATTAGGCTAATAATGAAGGACCTGGTGAAGGATGAACTGTGCAATGGTTAGATTGAGAACTGATGCACACTATTACAGCACAAGAATAGTCTATAGATGATTGACGCAGAGCTGTCAAGCAAATACTGAGAAACTGCGAATCGACTAACAGACCTCGTTATATGTACTATAAGACGTGTATTAAGTTTAGATGCGTCTTAGCGCATGCTTCTGCATATCAAAACGTTTTCAAAATTCGCGAAAGAGCAGATTGGTAAACCTACTAAGAAGGACTATAAATACATTTTTGTTATCATAAAAGTTATTTTTTCTAGATACTTCGTTGCTGACAACGACGCTGACATGAGCTACCGACTAAAGAGAGAGAGAGAGAAAGTTATATTTTACTCAGTTTTTATTTACTTCCTTTCAGATTATTACATATACACATTCTTAAATCTTATATTCATAATGCAATCAATATAAAGATTATACTCTTCTCATATCTTATACATTTTTTCAATTCTTCACATCATTAAATTATTTATTTATTGAATGTTGGACATTAGTAAATTTAAAAATGCTTTACAAGTATTGAATAATTCTTGAATTTCACTAATTAATGAAAGAGTTCTTAACCAGTCCAGGAATTTTTAGCTTGTAGTATAATAGAGAAGAGATTTATTAGTAGAACTTATCGCGAGACCTCTGGCATTGAGTGTTTCTCAAAAAAGAGAGAGTGAGAGAGAGAGTTGTGGAAGATGCTAGAGATAAGAGCATGGAAGGACAGGAAGTATCACTTAGCTTCAGATGTGCTTCTTGCCTGTTAATATGTCTGTAATTATAGCAGTGATAGAGGTATATTAAATCTTTTGATTAGAAAGTGTGATAACACTTGAAACCATTAATACTAGAGCTACAGGTGGCTGGCGACTGTCCAACATAGACAACAACCCTGATAAACACATACAAATGCTGACAACGGTCTTAAACCATAATAATTACTTTTAATGTCTATTTACAATTCGTTGCAATAAAGGAATACAGTTCAACTAAAATAGTTAAATAAGAAGAAGGACAACCGGTTGCCTGATAGCTTTCGTGTGAACTCTTCCAGGCAACCAGTGATACAAATAGTATTTAGATAAGGTGATCGCAAGAAGTGCAAAGATTTACAGTTGCTTAGACAGAAAGAACGGGACAAAACAAAGTGAAAGGGACAACAAAATAAGAAAACGTGTGAAAAAGAAAAGGACATATGAAACATGATAATGTCAGTTCTCAGTTTAATTTTTTGCTTCGCTTTAGATTTATAATCAAACTTAATTTTATTAAAATAAAATCCACAATATTTTAAAATGTTATTATTTTGGTTTTGTTATACTTCTAACTAGAATCTGGATGATAGTAATTATAAGACGTAAAGTAATTGTATAAAGTTATATTAAATAAATCTCTATTTTAAGGCATTGTGATAGAAATCTGTTGAAAATGTTAACAACTTTTTTGGTGCACAGGACGAGATAAATCTTAAATAACAGACAAACATTTAAATATTCGATCTTCTACTTATTAATTGGTTCGTGATCAGGAACGCGTCATAATGAATAGTAAAAATAATTTATCTAACCGAATGTAACCTGTATTTCTCAACATGAAATGCAAAAAAATACCTTAAATATATATCAATCACATTTATCAAGCTTTACCAAGCTTAGTGCTGTTTAAAGAACATTATGCCATAAATAAGGCTTATACATGATGTTGCTTAAAAAGGGAATGCTACCTTAAAGCAAGATAGAACCACTAAGACGAAATAAGAAAAGGAATATTGGAAAATCTCTCGCCAGTGCCGTTTATACACACATGTGGTGCGTATTGAAACATCTTAGGGCCCCTGCGGTGATTTATAATCACATAGTCGTACCTAGTCTGTATTATGTTTAACGTTGCATTTAGATAGTCACGTTATATTACTGCATAGCTTTGGTGTATTGCTTTGGGGCAAGTGTGACCATTTTAATATAATATTTTCAAAAGAGATAAAGCATTAAAAATTATTCAATGCAATTAACTATTTATACCTAATTCGGCTGTGTTGTGTGATGGTTTATAATTAACGGTATGTACGTAAAGGTATGTATGTGGGCGATACAAAACTGAGCTTTGTTCATAGTTGGTGTTGATGTGAGGAACGTGAAACAAAGCACCATTAAAAGTACCTAATATTGAACTTGAAGTACTTAGATTATTTAAAAACGTAGATTATCGGAAAATTGTGCATTCTTCATAACTGGCTTTGTGTTCTGATATGAAAAACGGTTTTAAATGTTTTAATGGGTTTATAATAACACAGATAACCAGACAAACCTATTCAAGACCGATTTCACAATTATACCATTGCAATATCGCTCGCTGCATTATTGCAGTAGTGCATTCAGGATTGAGAGTCGCACCAACAACTACACGAGGCTAACACTGTTCGAATTTAAACATATCGGAGTAACATAGGTGGGCTATATTTACTTCCAAAATATTGAAAAGAAATCCATCTTATAGGATATATCCAAGCTATAAGGAAAATTTTTACGCAGGCAGGCGTAGCGTCCCTGAATCGCGGGGCCTCAATGTGGTAAATCCTAGCCTGGTCCACGATGTACATAATCGGCTCAATTCTGGGGCTTAGGAAAGTCGATAAAATATGTGCTTTATTACGCGGTTGGTTTCTGCTATCGGAATTTCTTCGTAAATAAAAATACTCCGAGCTCTTGTTATCATAACAAACTTTCAAGTTATTATGATCAGATCTGATTATAGTAATCTATTTTATACAACCTTCGTAAAACTATAGGTAAAGATTGTTTATATTGAAGTACTTTTATAGTAGAT
The DNA here is from genome assembly GCA_028984075.1 of Pieris mannii. NCBI lineage: Eukaryota > Metazoa > Arthropoda > Insecta > Lepidoptera > Pieridae > Pieris > Pieris mannii. The sequence continues at coordinate 8,323,150 of CM054777.1, forward strand.
ATATGACAAATATACTGACGTTATTTGATTTAGGAGGTCTATTACGAAAAATTTCATCAAATCTATAATTCATTTTATTCCGAAACGAAATACATCTGCAATTTTCGGATGTGAAGTGTTTTCATAAAAAATATTTTTAAATACGAAGATCGTTATGTTATCGTTTCGGTCCGAAAGGTTGACGTTCGTTATTCGCAGACCTTTAGACATTGACTTAAAAAAAACTTAGTGCTTCTATCTTACATGCCTGGGCATAAGATATCTGTATCTTTTTCTTGGTCATTGGATTTGCTAATAGTCAAGTAGGTTGTCATCTTTGCGTCTAAGGCCGATTAGTTCACCGACGTGTTGACACTTAGGGTCTGTTTCACAATGTCCAGATAAGTTCCAAATAAGCTATTTATTACTTATTTGTAGGATAAACAGTATTTTTGCGTTTCACGACTGTCGGATAGCGTCATTTGTCATGAAATGCGAAGTATCTTATTCGGAACTTTTATCTTTCGAATAATTTATGTGTTGCATAGCTATTTGGCACTTTATCTTATTGTGACACAGGCCCTTAGACAGATAATGCCGTGTTAATAAACTATTTCTTTAATTTAATATAATCCAATTATAAAACTTTATCTATACCATTTATTCCATACATATCAAGGATGATTTCCTATTCATTTGTGAACGACACAGATCTTAAAGGTTTTTATAATAACACTAGCAGACTCGACCAAGCGTTGCTGTGGCTAAGGTTTTTGTTATATTACATAGTAGTAAACTATTCAAGGGAAACGGTAGGAGAACTGATGTGAAAGCTTATGTGAAACTTTGGTACTTTTAACACAGCGCCATCTGTTAGAATTGTATCGAGTAATAAACAAATAATTTGCAATAAAATAAAATTGCGACTATAATTAAAGATCTAAGATATCCTATCTCTCAAGTTGGACCAGACTGCACACGGTGTGCAAATTTGAATGCTATCGGTTCGTTAGTTTAGGAGTCCATCGCGGACAAACATCGTGACAGGAGATTTATATATATTAAGATTGTCTCAGCAGATTCACTGTGAAGACACTAAACTAATCGCGCTTCTTAATCTTTAACTCGTTTAAGTCCGATAAAAACAGTGTTTTATTTAAATGAAGAGTAATTACGTGGCAGGTAGGAGGCATAACTATTTTAATCTTGGGCTATCCGATTCAGTTATTACCCCCGCGAGGCTCGTTTGAAATGATATACCGCCTCCGACTTATACCTCAGGCGTACGCCAATTTATTTCACTTTTATACTTGTAAAATCTATAAGATAATACAAAAGTATGTTAACCGTGGCATATTTCTGGTAAAGAAAGCAAGATGTTTATTTCCCTAGTTCTTATAGTACATTATGTTCTTATTATATACATTCTACTTACAACTAATTATAATCTATGGGGACACGGAGCGGCATATTTCTGGTAAAAGCGTTTGTTAAGGCAGTTTTGCCGCACACCACAACTATGTGTGAACCAACTGCCCACTAAAGTATGTCCGAACCAATTACACTTGGTTTTCCAAGCAAAAAGTATACCAATTCTTAAAAGGGCGCAACGCACTTCCGAGTCTTCCAGCGATGTGTATGAGTATTCATGGGCGGTATCACTTAACATCAGATTTCTCAATCACACTAATAAAATCGCGAGTGAATTTTAAGTGTGATTGAGAAATCTGATGATTAAGAAATTTACATGAATACGAGATTGCCTTTGTTATAAAAATGACATCTTGATAAGGTAAATAAGGTTTTGTATGAACAACCCTTGACTGCAGCCAATCTGCAATGAAACAATGCGTTAGATGATATGATGTTGCAGAAAGCTCACAGATAATTTGATTTTACTTCTATATTTTGCAGTATAACAGAAAATATACCAGAGTTTCGGTTTAATCCAATGATACGACCGCCATAGTACAATATCTCTATTATATATATTGTATACTATATTATTAATATGAATATTGTTATTGTATAGTTTTTGGAGAGGATTTTTTTAGAAATTTTTTTTAATACTTCAGTTTTTAACTTCGTAAATAATTACTGGGTAATTGCGAAATTACAAAACCCTGGTTCTAATTCTTTACATAGTTACAATACTGTCAAATTTTTATCTGACAATTAGCTATTTTCCAAACGTTGTCTCTGGCTTTTGTTTGACGGGTGTTTTACGATATCGTCATATTTAAAAAGAGGTTTCAGTAATACATTTCACCGGTCTTGGTTAATGATACAGAATAGAAAAAATAAAAACAAAAGACGGTGCGTTTGACTGTGATCCATGACGAATCATGACACGTGTCCACGCGTATTTAATAAGACAATCACAATCAAACGCAACCCGTTATCGTTTCGTCTGTCGGTTTATAATCTCACCAGGAAATTTAAATTACCGTTTATAATCAGAAATACGCTTCATGTCCTCTGATGTACTGCCAAAATATAATTTAAAAGTTCGAATCAGGGAGTCGGACAAAAGTCAATCTTACTTCCTCATGCAGCCAATCCGAATGATAGTATTAAGAAACAATAACAAGAATGCATCCACGTTACGTCGCTGTCTCGCTAAGTTTTACGAATAAACTTCCATCTCCGTTGAGAAATTAGTTTCTTCCGCTGCGTATTATGCTAGCTCTGAGTAACAGAAGACAGCGGTAGTTATAAACTTAATTTATTAATTTATTTAAAAAAAATATAAGATAGATGAGTGTTTTTGTTATTGTATTTCTAAAAACTCTTTTAATACGTGATATGCAGATGATACCGCAGATGATATTTTTACATGGAAACATTACAAAACATAACTATGTCGCTCGGTGATTCTTATAAAAAAAAATCATTTATAAATTTATATGTGTTCATGTAATGAAAATGACAATGCACTTTTTGAATATTGAAAATCTGTCGTGAAGGGTAGGAAATAATATACATTTGCACATCTTTTGAAAATTTATATTATTTCTAACAACAATTACACCTATAACTCGCGTAATATGTAAATTTATCTTCAGTTAATGTAAACAGCAAAAAATACGCTTAAATGTCTCGTAGCTAACTACATAATAAGCAATAAGAAAATATATCTTAGCAAATGAGTAAGTGAGTGAAAATTTTTAACCAATTACAATCATTATTAAAATGACTATAGTGAATCCGATCATATTGATTATTTAGCTTTAAAATATTTTAAACCTCGCTTACCGCCTGTAACTAACACTCCAGCCTCTGTATTATCCCGTCATACCGTTCAGCAAGTTATGAAAGGTAACTTTTGTTATTCTGAGTATCCTTTCAAACGAAGACACGTACATTGTTGATGACATCTAGCAAATGTATAGACTTCGAATGAGACCCCCGAGATGTTGCCTGCTCCGTGACTCGACGATAGCTCTTTTGTTCTGGTAGAAATAACATTCTTTTTCTTATTTAAAATACGTAATAAAATAAAATATTCCGTTGTAGCTGCAACCCTATCCTGTCTTGCCCTCAGATTACTGTCGTTTCTTTGATCAATTTATTTCATAGACTAGTCGTTACCATACAACCGAGTGTTAGTTGGACACAGATAATTTATCCTCTGGTGCCGGGGACTGAACCTACAACCTAAGGTAAAGAGTTGCGTGTAGAGCAACACTGCGTATAAAAATATGTTATTAAAACCAAATATTGCATACATTTTCTATATATCACATACGTTGTATCGCGTTAGTTTTTCGATATTAATATAATAATAGAATAGATGAATACTCTCTCTGGGGTGTGATTTAGAAGCAAGTCTGCAAAAATCAGTACATTTTTGGCTAACAGTCTGTATCGTTTCTAAATCTTGGCCTTAAACTGTTTTGGTTGGTGTATAATAGAGAACTATTAATTAAAATTGATTTAAAATAGTTTTTAAAGTCTTCCTTACTTTGATTATTTTAAACAACTCACCAAGAAGTGTATAATTCATACAATAAAAATAACGTGACGCATTACGTTAATCAATATTTATGGCTATAAACGTTTCATGATACGAAATAATTTTTGACTTAATTATATTTAACTGAGTTCGCCTAATTCTTCCAAATTTTATTCTATATAATATGATTTAAAACGTATACGAGTAGCTAGTACACTTTTCGAAAAGACTGAATTTATTTGATAAATAATCTGTGATATTATTTTGACATGTTTTTTTTTCAAGTAATCAAAACTACAAACAATAAAGGTGGTTTTTACTGGAGGCAATATTAGATGCAGCGATAGCATTATCCTTAACTTTCACAATGATATTCAACAGCCTTTTTCAACGTCACCAAGTACACAGGCCGTTAAGCTCGTGACATGTTGGTAACTAGTTTTTTTTTAAATCATATTAAATAAATATATTATGCATATATTATAATATAAAACCAATCTCTACTGGAATATTTTAAGTAATAAAATTAACGAATTATGGTATGTTAACTCAATTTCAACTAAAATAATGATTTCTAAACCAAAATGTGTGTTTTGACCTAAAATGGCTGTAGTCAATATTAATATTCATTTAATCACTTAAATAACCGAGATAAACCTTTATATTTCGGTTATGTGAGGACCGTACATCAAATAATCCAACTTTTGGCTTTCACTTTGTATATACAGCTTTCCTCTTATTAGAATGTATTCAAAGATATGAAAGTTATATGTTAATCCCATTATATCGGGATGAAATGGCTCACTAGAGCTTTATATTTTAATCAAATTTCATAAAGTTTTGTTTAGGGTTTGTGTTAAGTGAATAATGGGTCAGTGGTGCTATATTACATGATTAAAATTATGAATTGAAAATCATTTAAGATTTAAATTTTAAATATGAAATAGCATTTTAAATTTCGAACTGAGATTTTTAGTAGACTGAGACCCAAGATCATCTTGTCCTAATAATAATCTTATTGATTTGGACACGGCTTATGTATATCGAGATAATAATTAAATAAGATATTCAAATAAAAATTCAATTTTTTCGAAGTATAGCGACTTCTGGCAGCTACTTGCTAATCCAAAACAACTGTGCTTTGAAAAAGGTCAGAATGTAAAACACTTGTCCCTTGTCCCACTTGTGTTAGCAAACTTCTACTAAACCATAGAAAACAATAAATATTTCAAACACTGTTAAAATAATGAAACAATAAAATACACCTATTTTAGTCATAAAATATCCTATTTATCGGAGAGTATTAAATAAAACCAGTAAGTTTATCTTTGCTTGCTTGGAGGCAGTCTTTGATACATTGTTAATTGTGTTTTTCGTAGTCAAACCTAAGTCTTAAACTACTAAGTAACGGAGGTAACCTGTACTCATATATCCAACTAAAAGGGCTGTTATAACAAGTACTTTTAGCGGAACGAGTTGAAACCGCGCGCTACTAATGACCACATTCACAGACATCTCAAAGACTTACATATATCGTCACAGATAAACAATGTTTTGCGGGAAATAAATATAACTCTTATTATTGGTTCTAAAACTGAAAACGACTGATGTTTAATCTATGCGTTCCGAACTTCCATTTCCTGTACGAACTTTGTGAGATTTTTGTTTCTTCATATGTTGTAAATAAATTTGAGGCCTTTCGATATATACCGAGGTAACACTGAAAATGGTTAGAAAATAAAAAACCACTTAATGTAAAAAGTTCAATACTTTTATTGTTTTTACTCCGTTCCTCTCTACATATCGTCGCATTCGATGAAACCACTGAGAAATACATGAGTAGGCCCATTCTTCCTTAGGGGTCTCTTCTATGGCATTTTCGCACGCTTTCCCGCATCCTCAGGACTCGTAAAGCGAATACCTATGCAGGGCGCCAGTTCAGGACTGTATGGCAGATGACTATGATCTCGACACCTGTCAAAGTCAAATATTCAAAAGGGCGCTGCTGTCGAATTTTTTCCAAGACAACAGGCTAACAGCGATTGACATAACAGTCTGCGGTAACTTTACTGGACTTCTTCCTATTTTTACCTTAGTTGGCCGATCCTCGTAAGGAAAACCCACTGAGCTTATTCTGTATATATATATATATTCCTGACACCTAAATGTTCGTGTTATATTTTTTGAACTTGACTCTGCCTAGGCTTGCCCGTATCTGCTGATATGTCACTCTTTTATGCGTGCTCTATCATGCGTCGCTCAGTACATTTTTTTTTACTTTGACTTTGATGTTATCTTCAGTAATCTTTGTTAAAGGACGTGATCCTCACGTGGATCATCATTGAGATTTCTTCGTCCATGCTTAAGCTCGTGAAACCACTTGTAAATAGTGAGACCAGATGGAGCTTCATTATGAAATGTTAACCGCAGCCTCTCATAGCTTTGTTATTAAATAAGCCCACAACGAAAGTCATAATAAATGATTGACCAAACATTTTCTCGCGTTACGTTAATTTTCACGTGTAACAAGAGTTTTAGATTTGCCGCCAATTCAAAAAAACAAATGAATGCAATGTACTACATTAGGTTACTAAAGAGTTCTAAAATTGAAATTCGAAAAAAGTTTTTATTAGCAATATTTCTAACTGGCCAGTTCTGGACATTTTCAGTGGTACCCACGTATTATTTGTATTTGAATGAAATTAATACGTGAACTTATCCTCGTGTTATCCACACATAACAAATATGTTTTATTTTTTTAAGTATATTGAAAACTCCTTAGGCGTAAGTTAATGAGATTTACGTTTTCATAATTATTAGTATTGTTTCTTGTACCCGTAACATATCGCTGTTTCACGCATCAAATCTGAACGAGTTTACAAGCGTTCAACGAAAATTCGTTCAACAAACCTATTTCACAACTATTTTATTTCATACAACTAGTTTTTTATTCGTTTTAATTATTCTTTGTTTCTCTGCACTAATGACCACATTTACATACGTCACGTTCATTATAGGGTTGCGCAGTGAGAATGAGGCGTGACGTCATGAGTGCCTTTGACCCCATAAAATAAAACTAGATCTGCGATTTTTCACTGTTTTAAACCAAAAAAATATCATTTTGAAAACAGCATATAGTTAGTACACCATATAGGTAAAAGAGGCGAATTTTCTTTTTTATTATCTTTTGATTTAAAATTGGGTACAAAAGTGGACCCTTGCCGACATCTTTAAGCCACACCTACAGACACTTTTGCGAATGTCAAACTATTATGATTTTCATCAACCTTAACACTTCGTGATTAGTTGGCCTAGAGGCTTCAGTGTGCGACTATCATCCTTGAGATCGTAGGTTCGAACCCCGGCTACGTGCGCATTTAACGCACACGCACGTACACTGAATGAAAACATTGTGAGGAAACCGGCATGTCTCAGATCCAACAAGTCTGCGTATCTGGCAGAGAAAGCGGATAACCCTGCGAAACAGATACAGCAACCCGAAGCCAAGACCTAAAAACGTTCTCTTTAACTACAGAATTCCACAATCAAGAATGGTAAATGAGAACCAAAAAGATAAATCCTTACATCATCATCCGAAGAGAATTTACTTTATAAATAAATTATTTTGAACTTAAATACCCTAAACATTCTAAAAATATTCGAATAATCTAATTTTATTCGTTTTCTTTCACCAATTTCCTGATTATATCAAATTTATGTGCAGACACGGATTCAATTTAATCAGATCGACCGTGGCTTGAGGAAAATATTTTATAAACTTAACGCCTATTGCAAGCTTAATCGATTCATTTTGGAGCAAGTCTGTCTGAATTTAGAATTCATGCAATTGCAGCTTAAAAAATGTGTTATGCTAATGGAAGGTTGCAATCACTTATGTCACGGTTTTAATTAGTTTAAGAACCCACTGCGAACTTAAAAGCTAAACGCATAACATTTACGCTGTATTTCATTTAATGTAAACCTCCATAGTAACTATATTATTTATGTACAAGTGTTCTGATTTTAGAATTCTATAGAATAGACTATAATATATGGACCTCGTTAATCAACAAACAACAGAATATATAAGATTAAGGAATTCGTTATAGAATTTTGAAAAAAGAATTTGACAATACTTACAAAGCATTTAGCCGAAACCTCTCAGCGAATAAGATAATTTATTCCGGATTCGTCGTTAAATATGAATTGCAATTGATACTCTTTTACAAATACTCTATTTGTAAAGAAATCATTAAGCTCAATATAATACACAATATATTTACAAAAGGATTTAGATAGCTCAAGCATTCTCGCGAATAAACGTCCATAAAGAGGCCTAAATAAAGCTTGAAAAGATAAGTGAATAGTTATTGATTGCTATCTAAAATATTAAAGAATTTAATTTAAACAATGGGCTATGTGACAAGTTTAAAAAACAATTCAGTTAATTTACAAGTAACAATTGAACCTGCACAAAAAAATAAACTTTCATTTTATATTTCAAGATTCCATCAAAATGCTTGTTTTACCTCGGTTTTTTACAACTTGCCCCGAGGGCACTATTAATAAAACTTTATTATTTAAACGTTATTCATTATTAATTAATCTTAATATGATTACATCTGTACTCAGAGAAAGCACTTTGATGAAGGAATCGATTAAAAAATTTTGATGAAAAATTATGTGATTGTTTTCCACTTTAAGCAAATTTATTTAAAGCATTTTATTCAATTTTATTAAACGCGAATAGTTTGAACGTTCAAACAAGTTGTAAAACAAGATAAACATCGATAAGCAGAATAAAATTTTCAATATTGTAATTGAAACATGCTGATTCAGTTGTTTGATCAAGCTATAAACAACGAAACTTTTACATGGAACCTTTTTAAAAAACAATACGTTTTAGTTATTTTTGAAGCGCGATGTGAATTAGCTTCTATTAGAAATAATACCGATGCGACTTGGGGCTACCAGATAAAGAGGGTACCACAACCAAATACCTAATACAGAACGAAAAATCCCTAGTACAATTTACACGTTCGATAATACTTAAAAAACAATGTGCATCACTTTTCTCCTGAACATCCTGATAGTGAGGGTGGCTAAAACTCTGTTTGCGAAATATGAATTGCCATTACCAAAGCTTTTAGTGACGGGACAAATATTATGCGGCACTCGGACCCTACGCTTTGAATAACATCGGTATGGTCATTAAAATAAGCACCAATACTTGAAAACCTTGATGCAGTAATGCAGTAAATATTAACCAGTTTTACCGTAAATAGACTTTTAGCTCCAAACGCCGCTTAAAAAGAGATTTTGTATTGTACTTCTATGTATGTCTTTCATCTTCTTTATAGATATAAATCTTGTGTGAGTGTTTGTAATTAAAATGAGGCAATTTTAATGTATTTTCGTTCAACTGGATTTGGGAAAAGTTCAACTAAACAATTAGATAATTTGTCATTTTTGTGCTCTACGTGTTTCGAGAGTTATTTAAATACAATTGACAATTTAGAAGCCGCTTCGAAACTTTTACCACGATCTCTGGATATAATAGTGTAGCTATAGTATGTTACATTTATTATTATATTCATATTTTATAATGTATGTATTGTTATTAAAATTATGAATTTTGATTATTGAAATTATAAAATATTAGTATTTTCACATTTCGTTACTTTTAGAATATTTTGGTTGATAAATCTTTATTCCTAAGTTTTTTCAGGTTCATTTTAACGTCTTCATTTTGCTATAAAATACGTATGAATAGAAAAGGTCTTTCTAAGGAAGCTTCCAATATAAAATAAACTCGTAGTGAGAAGCAATAACACACAATAATAGATATTAATAAAACCGTGTTATCTGTCGTGTCCTTCGGATATTTCGCGCTCAATATTTCTTTTTTCACGAAGTTAGTCGATAAGGGAATAGTTTATAGCATTACATACTTGTATATTTTTGTTATATCAAGTTGGAGCCCAACTCTGTGGAAGACATCATGTAACACGGGAAAAAATTGGTACTCCACAACCAAACTATTTAATCATGTTTCCAAAAAAATCCAGAGCCTACAACTATCAAAGGGAAGGTGATTACATTTTCATAAGCAAGGTGCCTTGGAACAAGAATTCTTTAGTTATTCTCTAACTGACATATATATTATTCATATGACAATTTTATTACATATTAGCTGCCACTCAAACTTTCTTTCGCCTAACATGGCTTTTTTTGTTAGTCTACCTTTTTACTAGCTTCATACCAACATATGAAAAACTATTATGACACTTTTCTGGAGTAAAAACCTAAATAGGTACTTAAAAAATCTAAACTTTTCCTTTTTTTTTAATTTCTCAATTTTCACATTCCACAGACTTCAAGGAATAATTTTGAATTGATTATGCCATCTTCCAGTTTCGAGCTTAGCAACATGCAATTTATTGTTATCTATATAGATAATGAAATTGTTAATATGACAGTTTGCATGCTAGTTTGTCATTTCGATTGTGCAGTTATTTGTCATTGTATTATCATGTACTACAGCTTTAAACAAAGCATTTTAGTTATAACTTGTCGTTACGAGTTACATCAATCCTGGTTAACGAGAGACATAATTGAAAGACAATATTAACAGTTAAATTTCATTTAATTACAACAAAAGCCAAATACTTTTAATTCACTTTCAATGTTTGTTGCATATATGCCACCAATAAATTGAATGAAGTATTCTTTCTCGTATCGTATTACGTTCACAACAAATAAATAGCCTGAACAGTGAATCAATTAAAACGGAGAACAATTAAATGTACGTACATTTCGACAATGTTTGAACATTTTTCGTAACAAGAAGATTTTTAACTCGCTCCGAGCTTTAAATCAGGTGATATTTTTTAAAATTTCATCGTCCGACATGCCACGTATAATTGAAAGTTGAATTAACAACGTTTTTCGGCTTTATTTCAGCCTTTTGAATACAAATAACCGATAAATGCTTGATTAATACCCGGCTACGTGGTCCGGTGACGTACGTAGCATCACGTAGAAAAAACGTGGACTAAATTATTTATAGTTTTAAATTGACTCCGCATTGTTCAACATACTTCTAAATTTAAATTATCTACTTTTTTACCAGCATTCTGATTTTTATTTATTATTTGAGGCTTTTTTGCAAAAATCTGATCAATAATTAGAATAATTTTGGCATAAAATCTTTATAGACATACTGTATAGTCATTTAAATAACCAGGAGCGATCTTTCCCAGGCACTCTATAGAAAAAAAATAAAAACGGTATTACAAAGAAATCTACCTACGTAAGTTCCAATAGTGATTTTATATTAAAAATCTAATCAAATTAATGATTTCTCTAATCATACCGTTCGCGTTGTCTAAGTAATTAGGAACCCAAATATGATGGAAATTTCAAAGCCAAAATGAGTATAGATACAAATTGGAAGAATTAGTTTTATTTTACGAAACAATGGAGATCTGTGACCGGTTTACACTCAGGCCCATTCATACATAAATTATTCTGTGCTATTAGTAAAATACGGAGATATAATTTGCTTAGCATTAGAAGTAGATATTATAACACAATTTTTTTTTTAAATATTTATTTGTTATTTATTTCATTAGCAGTGATTACCATATTTCCTCTTCAGTATCCTTAATGCAACTAGTATTACTTGGAACTAATCTAAAAACTGATTTTTGAGTCGACATTACTAATGTATTGTCTCTATCAAAAGCGACACCATGCAAGTTCTTCATATCTAAGATTTTTATCAATATACCTTTTTGGTAAATATATAAACCAACATTTGAACAGATATACACATCTCCATAAGTGTCTTCAGAAATCTGTCGTACCGATATTGACTCATTGATAACATTAGCGATTCCTGTAGCAGCATTATATTTATAAAGTCCAGTCTTATTCGAAAATATTATTTCATTATCATTACTAACATAAAAGTAATCAATTTGAAATTTTTCGAACTCTTTCACTTTAGCAAATTTATCGTCCACTCTCATAAACAGTTGTTGATCTGGATAGTTAATATAAAACAGGTTTCGCTTATAAAAGAGACCCCAGATATTTTTTCCCTTTTGTTTATAGAAATCAGCAATGGTTGTAACCATATTGAACTTATATATACCATCACTTCCACCCAGGTATATATCATCATTCTTTTGATCTATAGCCACAGCGCAGCCATCTGCAATTCCCGCAATAACTGAATAATCTTTTGTATCAATATTGTAATAAGCCAGTTGGAAATTGACGTCAGAATATGTATCTAAAACTGAAAAACTAAAAAAAAGTGTATTGCTGCGTCTATGGACGTTGAGATTAAATGCCCGTCCAACGTGTGACCAGAGAACTTCTTTGTTGTACCATTTACTCTCAAATTTTATTCTGTTACAATCTTTGTCGGACAAATACTCGCTAGAGTATGATAATAGTAATAAAAATGATATCAGTTGCAGGTCTGAAAATAAATAACTTTGCTTTAAATCCTTTATAAACAAATAAGATATTTGTTGGGGATTTCTTTAGGGATATAAACTGTCACCACTGCTTTTAATGTATCTTCCGAGGCCACTAATGCGCGCTGTAGATGTACTAGAAATAATTGTGAAGATCATAAACAAACTACGGTGTGCAAACGACACACTTTATATTGCTTCATCAGTCCCGCAAACACTTATAAAAAGAGTGCACAATGTAAGCGTAAATGACGGTTTGACCATTAATATTGCAAAGACAAAGATAATGGTTATTGCGCGTAATACTATTAAATCTCCCATGGTGGTAGCAGGTAGAACACGTGCATGGGTAAACGAAACATGGGGTTCAGCTAAAAAAATAAAATTTCGAAAAAAAATGGTCCGGGCTTCTTTTCATAAACTGAAAAAAGTACTACGATGTCGAAACATGAGTATCAAACTAAGGGATCTGGCCAGTAGCACTTATACGGCTGTGAGGCATGGACTATTAAAGAAGACACAAAAAGATGCTTCGAAGCTATGAGATCTGGTGTTACTGCTGAAGTGAGACGTGCTTCGCTTCAGCTAGATTGAAAAAGGGATGAATGAATTTATCGGGACGACACGAAACTTTATGCAGTCTGTTAAAATACGGAAAGTCGCGTACGAATTGTTGCTTATAATGATGGGCAAAATTCAACTCAAGAGACGGGCAAGACTATGGAAAAGTCGCGGATTCAGAACGTACGAGAGTGGTCCGGAATTACATCCTCCAAGTAGCTTTTTAGACCAGGATACCCGGAAATTTAAAATGTTAACAGCCAATGTTTAGCAATAACTATAGCTGAAGATAAACAGACAAATTAAAAGATAATATGTGTATACTAAATATTAGAACCTTGACCTTAAATATTATGTTTGCATATATTCAAAATATTTTTCACCTATAGGTAATCAATTATAGCATTATAACTCTTGCATATAAATTATCAAAATTGTATTGAATGAAAATCAATTAGCCCATTCGTATTAAAAAATAATAATTAATCCTTCAAAAGCACATACCCATGACATTCATGTTTCATATGACTTAATTGAAATAATAATTGAGATGAAAATTAATCAATTATAAACAGATGTTTTCAGTCACGCGAACTGTATTGGTATGATAATCACTGATGTTCATTTGACGATTAAATTATAATGTATTGGTTTCATAAATATTTTGGTAACAAAATGATAACAATCTACATTGTGCATTATAATGATGTCCCGTGGGGGCCTATTGTGATTTGAAATTATATGTCAAATGGATCTTTATTTTAATAGGTTAAAAAATTAAATAATACATTTATGCTTAGTGAAAACAATAACTGTAATCATTCCTTTTATAAAAAAAAATACATTCACTAGAATAGCAGTATTGTGTCAAATAAAGTAGGTTTGCACTCTGCTAACTGATTATATAATCTTTTAGTCTATCATCTTCACCGCCAACAGTATAATCATACCAACAAATTTTACTTTTATTGCTAGGAAGTAATCTATATATTGTTTCTTCGTCTGAATACATTATATTATCTCTTTCATCAAAAGTTAAACCAAATGCTCTTTCAATGTCAGCTACTTTCTTTACTCTATGATAAGGTTTATCTTCGAGGTACACTCCATCAGAAGCACAAATATATACATCTCCGAACGTATCATCTGCTATCTGCCTGACGATAATATTATCACTGAGAACTATTGGATGCTTAGTTAGTTTTTCAACTTTATACAATGCAGTTTTATTTGCAAAATAAACTTCACCCATTTTTGATTTAAAGAAAATATCTACCTCAATATTAACAGCTTCTGCTACCTCAACAAAACGATCATTATAGTAGACATATAGTTTCTGTGATGGGTACTCTATAAAGTAGAAGTTTCTTCGTATAAACAGTCCCCAAATGGATTTACCTTTCTCTGAGAAGAATTTTGCTGTTTTAGTTGGGAAATCGTATTTATATATACCATCATGCCCCCCAAAATATAAATCGTCATTGCCAGCGTCATACGCAATTGCATAGCCTCCTGGAACCCCTGTAATCATAGAACATTCTGGAATTTTGTCATCCTGTATTATGCTGAGATCACACGCTTTAATTTCGAAGTCAACTCCTCTTTTATATTGCACCGTCTGACTAAAGAAAAGCGTCCTCGAATATTTATGCATAACTAAATTGTAGGGTCGTCCCAAGTTTTTTATGAGAATCTGTCGATCATAATACACTTGATGGAAAACGACGCCGTCGCAAGTTACTGTATCATTAACGTTATTTTTTTCTGCCGAGTTGAGCGCAACAAACAGTAGTAGCAATAACATTTTATAGCGTTTAATTTACTTTTATATAGGGAGCAGAAGTTTTTGTCGGAATCCCTGTTTATGTTTCGCGAGGAAATTAGAATGTCGAGCGAAATTCGTTTTACGCGGTCCTCTGTTTCGCGTCACATTTCTTCATTTGTGCTGAAATAAAATGCAAAAGTTATATGTCTAGCAGTGCTAAGACCATTAAATTTTAATAGGGGTAGTTTTAAAGAGTTCATTTTACATCTTTTTTATGTCTTTATTTTACGATCTATTTTAATTTTTAATCCATAGAGAGTTGACTGGGACATAACTTTATCTAGTGAATCGTATTTGAAATACTATATTGATTATAAAATCCTTCGCTACATATAAAAATATTATATAGAAATAGACCTAAGTAAAAATGTTACCGTGATAACTTCTATTTGGATAAATTATCTTTCAAATAAATCGATATTTTAAACTCACGGTAAATTAATTAATCACTGTACATCGGTTAATTACCTTAACAATAAACTACAAATGTATTGCACAGCGTATTAAATCTTGCTTAATGTTAAGAAAATAGGATGATATTCCAATGAAGAATCCATTTATAAATAAACAATAATTTGTTATTACAGCTTACAATGGATATGAAACACGTGTTTATTTTTATTTATCAGTAATTCATGCATATAGTCAAGATAAATGATACCCGTTCATTATACATTTATATTGACATACATTTCAAAAATTCAAACTGTTGATAGATGGTACGGGGCAACACATTTCAGTATTTGCGTATTGTTCATATTTGAAGATTGCAAGACCTGTGTCTAATAACGCACAAAACTATACACAATTGTATAAAATGTAAATAAAAATAAAAAAATCAGTGGCGCTACAACCTCTTTAAGTCCTGGCCTCAGATTTCTGAATCTGTTTCATTATCATTTGGTCAGGTCAGTGCCTGACACACATCGTCGACTTTTAGGGTCTAAGACATATCGGTTTCCTCACGATGTTTTCCTTCACCGTTCAAGCAAATGTTAAATCCACACATAGAAAGAAAATCCATTGGTAGACAGCCCGGGATCGAACCTACGACCTCAGGTATGATAGTCGTACGCTGAAGCCACTAGGCCAACACTGCTCTTATAAAATGTACATAACCCAATAATTAAAGTAGGTTGTTGATAATTAGATGATATGTAGGGATGATAGAGATTTACTTTATCTGCATATATCTAGTATTCCAATCTCGATAAATAAGAAATCCTGTTGATTATTTAAGTTTATATTCTACTCGAAAAATTCCTTAGCCAAAATATTTATTATGAACCACAATATTATCTTTTCACTTAATGGAAACTGGGTTAAGGCAAAAACTCTGTTATAAACCTTTTGATGACACTATAAACATTTAAACAAATTGAAGCTGGTCGTAAGTATAAACACACCCAACTAAAGACACGTCTGTATTGTAATTACAATCCTCCGAAATGGCACAACCGATTTTTTTAGAATTTTGTGTGCATATCAGTTCTACGAATCGGATAACATCTATTTTTCATCCCCCTAAATGTAAACGGTGGTTCACTACAAAATTTTATTTTTTTAGGAAAAAAATGTGGTTTTTATTATTTTTTATGATACCGCATACAAAAACACATGCAATCCTCCATTTACAAAGTATATTTTGACGTTCATAAGTGTACATTATGTTACCTATATGAATAAATGATTTGATTTGATTTGAATAGTACAGGCTTAGAAATTAAGGATTTGTAAATACGGAAGCCTCCCTTCATATTCCTTTAATCTCGTATATGCGCAACAAATTTTATCGTTGAATGTATATATTGAGACAGCCCCGACGTCGCGGGGCGAAGCAAAGGACGGTAGTACTTATAAAATAAGTTTTTTACCTAAATATTTAGCCACCTGGGTAATAGCGAAACTTTTCCCTCCATTTCGTAAATTGCCCGCCAAAATAAAGTGTCTCTTAGCACTTCTTTGTTTAAGTTTAAGAGAAAAGAGGCTTCATTACAAAGGATCTTGAAACTTGTCTCAATATAAGAGTTTTAGAAGAAACGCTTTGAAGCAAAAAATATAAATTACTCGTTTGACCCGCACGACTTTGTCCGCCTAGAATTAGAATTACTATCGGTACGTTTTTTAAGTCATTTTGTTGAATCAAATTTGGAAATTACCGTAATTGGTTTCATTGATTATAATTTTTGCGCATTAAAGGCCGGCAACCCACTCGCGAGCCCTCTAGCATCGAGAGTTCCCATGGGCTTATCACTTAACATCAGGTGAGCCTACCCGTTTGCCCCCTGTTAATTAAAAAAAAGGACGCCATTCTATTTTACGATTTCAAAAGATATAATCGAACAATATTGCCACAAGAGCAATACGTTCTCAGCAGAGCAGGGAAAGCAATAAACTAAAATTACCCCAGCTGATTACCATACTGCACTCAAACGCTTCCGGAATCACTTGCGCATTTTACCGGTGGCATATCTTTAAATTTTGTATTGCGATATAACAATATACACAAACTAAGGATTATTGTATTGGGGAGTTATTTGTCAATCGTTATAGAAAACTTAATTCGTAAATATAGAATCTGTATTCATTGTAATTATTATTGTGCACTGTACATTGGTAATTACACTGTATTATACTGAACAATTGTACATATTCAGGACGCAATGATCACTCTTCTACAATTATAAGTATAACGCTCTGTTTATTATTGGAGAAGAACCTATAAGGCTTAGTTCACGTGAAGTCGTATTAATTCTATAGTTTGAGCCCTACAAAAGATCTATTTGTAAATAAAAATTACTGATACATACACAGCAAACACTAACTTTCATGCTAGATTGCAAGTATACTAAATGTTTATTTATAGAAGAATGAAGTATGATTTGAGAACTGGCAGTAAACTTAAAATTAGAATCATTGATTGTATATTTCTTTTTTTTGACGTTCAAAAGTGTACATTATGTCACCTATATGAATAAATCATTTTTGATTTGATTTGAATGTCAGTCGCATAGGTACCAATCTCGTGGTAGTGGTAAGTCTTCTAAGCCAGAATAAATTATTATGTAATTGTAAAATGTATTATAACATACACGCTGATACATGTATACTTTAATCTAATCAATATACAGATTTTACACTTCAGTTAATAATGATATTAATATTCTAATAGATTTTAAATTCGTAACATCATTAATGTAGAATTCGTTATTATTAAATTTAAAAATACTCTACAGGTAATGAAAAATTCTATAAGATTTTTTTTAAACAATCCTGGAACTTTAGCTTGATCTTTGTAAAAAATTTAAAAGAAAAAATCAAAATGCTAAGCTTTCTTTTATAATAGAAGGGAAGAGATTTATTTGTAGAACTTCGGTGTCTTAAAAATTCCCTATACACAACATTTGACGTACAGATGTGGCAGCACAATAATTTTGTATTCTGGAGTTCCGCCTTGCTTCCGCTTGGATAGCTCAACACATAATTGCCCATGGGTAATAATTATTTTTGTAAATCATCATCAATATCAATAGTTTCCACAGCGCATGCAATTTCAGATTCTTGTATGGATAATTTTTTTAACACCTTGGTTTATATTATTACAATTTCATTAGGGACACTATTTTTATTAAATCTAATATAGTCTATATTCAGTCAGTGTAATTCTTTTTTTTTTTTATATAATAGGGGGCAAACGGGCAGGAGGCTCACCTGATGTTAAGTGACACTCTCGATGCTAGAGGGCTCGCGATTGCGTTGCCGGCCTTTTAAGAATTTTGACAGAAGTTTTGAAATTGGTCCAGTAGTTTTTGTGTGAAAATGAAATGCACAGATAGATGATTAGAGCTTGAATAAGGTATACAAGATATCAGGAAATGTGCGAATTTTCAAAATTTACCTACTAAAAAATAAAAAATCCAATTTTACTTTAATGTTAAGGGCACTGACTTAATTCAAAAATATAAATTTAAATGTTTCCCTTACATAATTGGTGCCAGTTTCCCGGCAATTGTCCAAATCAAATAGAAACTGAACAATGGAAACGAAGGAAATGTGTTTGCTCCGTCTCTCATTTCCTCTCTTTAAATATTTTTAAAGGGATCTTTTTTGTGTTTTGTGACAACCCTAGAGTTGTGCCACAGAATATGTATTTCGCGAGAGATACGTAAGCCGTATTTTCTAAAGACATACTAATCATACTGACATTAAATTAGGTGTATTGTTTTTGACGTTACATTCTGTAAATAGTTTGATAGTGGGGACATTATACAGTGTTTTCTTGGATCGCGTAGGATTATTAGTATTCTGTCCCTAACACACGTAAATGAATTTTGAGCCAAAGAAGCAGCTTTTACCTCATACCAAAAACTCTATACGAGACAAAGGTGTATCGTCTAAAAACTAGAAGGTGAAAAATTAAATTTACCTTCTCTATAAAATCCCTTGATCCATGCCTCATTCGATTCGAACAAAGACTGTATAGAATTAACACCAAAGTCAACCCATTACTGAAACTAACAGTGTTCCAATGACAGCGGCTATTTTCCAGTAATTTAAAAATACCTATGCGCCCTTTAAGCTTAATCCTTGAATGGTTTACATGCTTGTCACAACGCGCACGTCCAGTCCTTCCAGTAAATCTTATTCAATGGCGATACGTTTTGTCAGAACGTACGAATGAATGTGAATATCCTCCATTTGTTGGCAAATGTCGGACCTTACGCCTTCCAGACATTTTTTCTACGAGAGTTTTAGTGACGTTTTCTCTAAAACAAATTTGCTTTGGTATTTTTTTACTTTTTGCTAGCAACATAATAAAATCAGTATATTTAAAAAAGGTATTGCATGCATTTATATTTCCTCAGAAATATAAATGCATGCAGAGTAGTTGCTCATAACTCTTTCACTATGCAATTAGATAGTTAAGTAAGCTACTAACGTAATACGAGACATATCTTAACCAAAGACAATTTTGTTTTTGTTTTGTTTCATATTTTATTTATTATTAGTTTAATTATATTTTCTATGGAGTAAAATAAAATTTGTATAATTAAAATTAAAAAAAAAACATCAATTGTATTAAAAAAATATTTTAAAATGAAACGCCTTCTATATTAATAGACTTTATTTTGTAGACAATCGTAAATCAAATTCGAATTATGCGTTTTAATTAACACTAAATTTTTTTGGCACTTTAAAAATCTCACTTGTAATTCATGACGTCACACTCGCTTTTACGAAAACAAGAATTGGAGAGCGTCTGTCAACGAGCTGATTCATAATGTATTAATTATCTGTGCTACAAACACAGATTATGCAAACTGAATTTACAATTTACCCCTTTGCTGCATGAAGTCGAAATGGGTCATGCCAATCTTTATGTCATTATATTATATTGTAATCAAAAATAGTTGCATATTATTTTTCTCGAATCACTAACATTTGTAATTAATTTTATAAATAGGTACTTTTTGTGATTTTGTTATAATAAAACTGCCTAGATTGTGTGGTTTTGGTTGTCGCGAGTCATAAAATAAAATAAAATACGTTTATTTTGGAACATAGGATCATAAGAGTATCACTTATTCCACGTCATTAAATTCGAGCCTGTTGGCATCCCTACTCATCGGCAAAGAAGACAGAAGGTGTAAAAAATATAAGGCGGCATAGATAAGATAGTAATATCTGATTAAATAAAAATTACTTTATACTGGTAAGTTTTATATTGAATTGGTAATGTTTGCTACTTATCTAGGCTACCAATTTTCTATTTGACTTGTCTCTGAAAACAGTACTTTTCACACCGGTGATAAATACTTAACTTAATAAACGACCAAAAAAAGTTGGTGACTCTAAAATGCTTTGTAACAATTTGCCTATACTTATTTGGATTTTATGCTCATTACGGAGATCCCGAGTTGAACCGGTATAATGTTTCTTCCGGAAATTAGATGCACTTCCGTGTCTACTGAAAAGTATCTGAAACACACGCAGTGCTCCATAAGGCATTACGGAGTGACAGACAGGAAACTATAAAGTTTTGATACTTTATAGTTTCCTGACCTAATAAGGTTTTAAAAGATACTTAAATCAATATTTCGAAACCTTTTTAATATTATAGTAAAGTATTTTAGTAGATTTATAATGTTTTGTGAAAGTAAAGTCCGTATTTCTCAGCAGCACATTTGCCAAATAAATTGTTATAGAATGCTAGGGAGGCTCTGTTCTTATCGATACCTCAAGTTTATTACTTAGAAACAAAATAGGTTTACTTTTAAATAAATTGAATAAGAACTAAGAAATATTTTTTAGACTTTAATACAACTATTATTTATTTATAATTCTATGTAATAATATTTATTTGCAACACACAAATATACAGTATTTACAATATTCGTAACCTACATAGAAATTATTATTATTATTTTTACAAACTGATAAATAGAAAATTAAAACAATTTCAAAATTGTTTGTCCCCGTAGACCATTAATGCTGACATTTGGCTATTTGACCATTTAGCTTCGCTGTATTATTATTATTTTTTATATAGTTTTATAGATTTTGTATGAAGTCTCGTTAATGAGTTCTGTATTTGACACATACTGCCATAAGTATATTACAAACTGCCTAAAATATTACTATGTTAAATATTAAGATTTGCGTGAGAGTTTCTGATCATACTTCAAATGTACGTTACATTTGTATCAAACGTGGACCTTAAATATTTCGTATACTTGCGATTTTTTGTTATTAATATCTGATTTATCGATCACTCACGGTTAAGCTGCACACACCTTCGGGGTTCCCTACCAAGCTACGCAAGCTAGGCTCCCAAAACCACGTCCGCATTACAAAAACAAATTATTATCTGTAAAATAATTTGATTGTTAACAAGTGTTAGAAGTGTTATTGACAAAATCTCCTTATCGACACCACAGACCAACACTAAACTACTAAAAGCAAAAAGGTTGCCGATGTAACGTGATGCATGGCGCCAATTTTTAACACTCACTTATCCTAATGTACTTGCTATTATTATTCGTATTTCGAAAAAACATTAAATTTTATTATGAAAATGTTTTGTTTGATACTTGAAAATTAATCGTTGTTTTTCAATGTTTGTCTTTGGTTAAATTTCCACATAACAAGCTATTCATCGATGGTAAGTGAGAGACTAGTGAAATTCTTTTCTATAGAAATGGTTACATCAAATTTACAGAATTAATGTAACACAATTATTTAATGTATCGATACTGTTTTATTCTGAATCTATTAAATCCTGCTCCTGCAGTTTGAAACATTAATATGTTCCTGAGTATTTTCTTTCTTCGTTAACTTATGTACAATAAAATCTATTAGGTTTGCAAACGGCAACAACAGTATATAGATATTTAAAAAAAGAACGAAGATTTTTGTATCCGGTTCTATTGACCGTCTAAATAAAACCGGAAGCAAATAGTCTCTTAGTATCCATAAGTACGTAATTTAATAAAATATCCCAGTAACAAGGGAAAATGTATCGAATGTTATGACAATTGTGTTACGCGGTTTACCCAAGTAATTGCGATCTGTTTTCATACGAAATGGGATTTCGGGGTAATCTTGACGGAAAATTAAATAAAATTAATAAGCCTTCTTGTATTTCTACCTTAAAGTTATGATTTGGAAACGGGTGATATTATTATTCATACTTAATACGTAATTTTGTTTTAAGCACTTTTAAAAGAAAACACTAACATTAACATATTCAATTCATATTACAAGTTCTTTGTATTGTTCTTAAAAACAAATTATTCGTCTTACCTCAGCGTTTTAGGGCGACATCCGATGTCTTGAGAAACCAATGATTGTGTGGAGTCCGTAGCCGTAGTTTTCAAAAATACACAATATGTTTGCTTCACCACTCCGGACTTTAAAGAGTAAAGTAATGTATAATTATTAAAATGGATACAATTAAAAATTTACACAATAACTAAATTACATAGAGATTAAAACAGGTAACATTAGTTATTATGGCAATGGGCGACCTTATTCTTATCAAGCGATCGTTTCCAGGTAATAAATAAATATTGAAAAATTAAAACAAACAAATATAATGAGAGTGGTGAGTGGTTGCCTGGAAGAAATCGCTGGAAAGCGATAAGGCCGCCAGTTGCCCTCCTTATCATTTAATTATTTATGTTCAATTTTTATAGTGTAATGTAACGAAGTGTTAAAAAATAAATAAAATAAATAAAGAAATTTGCTATACTGACAAAAAAATAACATAAAACTAAGAACACAGCATGATGAAATGGTATATATGTATCATATTGAATATAATTTGTCACAAAATATTACCTTCATATCATTTCATGCATGAAAATAGCCGGTTTCTTTAACCCAGGTGCATTAACGTCTTTCGCGTAATTGAAAAATAACACCTCTGTGTGGTTTACGAACCCTTACTATGAAAATGACTTTACAATTAATTACATAGATATAAAGATTTAAGAGATACTTTTAATAGATTTTTTATTGTTAACTGTATTCGTATACACTATTCAATCATCTATTACTACATCTATAATAAACAAAAGTAGTGAATTGTTGTTTAAGAATGGGTTCATATACCTGCGTATATAAGAATAATTAATGTGTTTTACTTAATGAGAATATTAAAAATAATCACACTTAAATGTTAAGAATTTGAAACAATACCTCACATTTGAACTATTTGCAAAATACAAACTAGAATATAGTTACAAATGCTATTTACATAAGTTATACATATTTATAAGTTTAATACCTTCGACGACAATCAGTGGCGCTGCAACCTCTTTAGGTCTGGGCATCAGATTTCTTAATCTAATTCTTGATCATTTCTAATAGGCAAGTAGGTGATCAGCCTCCGGTGCCACGCACGCCATCGACTTTTTAGTTCTAAGATATGTTGGATTCCTCACGATGTTTTCCTTCACCATTCAAACGAATGTTAAATGCGCACATAAAAAGAAAGAACATTGGTGCACAGCGCACAGGCGATCGATCCTACGATCTCAGGTATGAGAGTCGCACTAACACTACTCTCCGACGACAATACAGTCGAGGAATTAGGTAAGAATATAATATATACTCGTATAGGTATATATTTAAAGGTTTGAGATTTTTACATTTAAAATAACCTAAACTAAAATATCTCTTACAAATAACCATTACTTTCCGTTTCGTTCTTATCCAGTAAATTTATATCTATTGCAAAAGAAATTTCTTAAATTACTTTACGTATTCTGTTTACATTTATCTTTATCAAGTAATTAGCTGCGTGAAAGAAATTGTCTTTTGATATCATGAATGGAAATTGATCTGATACAGAGGGAAATGATATGGTAAAATAAATAAAAGTCTTTATATGACCTATATGTTAAAAAATTGTAGGAGATAATATAAAAATATTATAACAAATACCTCTATATTTTTATACAATGTGCTGTGATTATTATACAAATTTATTTTCAGTACCTGGATCACCGAGCCTTGCTCGGTATTATTTTTTTATAAATTGTGTTTTTGGAAATTATATTTAAGTACGAATTACCTACTAATAAAATGATGAAATATGAATAATATTTTTCCATCTTACCGACAGAATAATAAAAAAAACACGAATAAAATTACATTTTCTAGAAATGATTCCTAGATCGATTTATCGCCCCCGATACCCCTCATATACTAAATTTCATGAAAATCATTGGAGCCGATCCCGAGATTCCAAATATATATACAAGAATTGCTCGTTTAAAGATATGTTTTTTCTAAAAGGGGGCAAATAATAGCTGCAAAATTATTCTAGCACAAACCTTACTCGTGCATTATTAATTAACATTCAAATTTATAAGTATATTATCCAGTTTTTACAATTTCCTTAACCATAGTAATAAAAAAAAAAATAATAAGAAAATTAAAACATATTGAAATATTTTAGTCCCCGTGGCAGTGTACCTTTTACGCTAACAGCATTTCCTCGTTGTATTACGATACGTATTCGTTAAGCGAGGAAATATAACTATTAAATGACTTATATATCTCTATAATAACTAGTCAGATTACTTTGTTCTAAATTTCGTTCACAATGTTACACTCGCGCAAGATGCTAAGTTAATCTAAGTTTGATTAAATAAGTTGAGGAATCATTGATAGCGAACACTAAGTTACTTGCACATCTATTTCTAGTGTAAATGTAAACTAAGTTGTGTTGTGTCACTACGTTAATATGTTAGCCCGTTACGCGTTGAACCTTGTCATGCTCGAAGATTTTACTTTAAAATAATACTCAGTATTAAAAATCAAAAAACCATTGATACTGTGGAAGTCTATACTTTTAAAAGGATCCTTACGTAATCGCGTTAAAGCTGGGTGAATCCAAATTTTGTAATTAGACTAGTCCCATAGGGGCATTGACCTTGGTTTGGACACGGCTGGCTCTAAGAGCCGGATATAAACGGACGTGCGCGTTCATTAGAGGTCTACATACACATACATATTAAATACAGTACGATAATCGTAAAATAATATTGTTTTGATATTGAAATGTGTTTTTAAGTTAAAATGTCAATGACCTACAATTAAATATAGAATTTAAAAAGCCATTAAGAAATAAAACACTAAATACAAAAGTGTGTGTTTGTCATTTGCGTTGTTGTGAATGAAGATTTGGGTTTAGATCAAGTACAACTTTTAAAATAATGAAAATAAAGTAAGAATCATCACATTTAGGCTCAGATCCTATGAAACCTATTATAGTATATATACGAAAACTATGAGAAACAAAAATGGAGGAGTTTAATTTCTTAGTATTATTGAAAAAGTACCTTAATCCCAGTAGAGAATTGAGACACTTATGAAGATTTATATAATTTTAAGGTTTTTAATTTAACTTCGCTCAGTTAATTTAATTGGGAGCCAGTGGAGTGCATAATATCGCTTTGTGCCAGTCCTTAAGTCTGTCTGTCCACTCTTATTTGGTTGACCTGGATTCTATAGTTATATAAAGATTGGGGAACACCGGGTGTTCATTAGGGCTCATGAATTTTAGAAATCTAGTGAAATCAATATTTTAACATTTACTGGAGAGACTTACAGTATTACTATTATTATAATAGTAAATTGTAATAATTTAATATCTACCAATGTGTAATCACAAACTTCTTATAGTGTGTCGTGGCTTCCCGAGACAAATGAATGCTACTTTCGGCCTACTTAGGCTGTGAAATCGTCACAATTAGCTCTATCGAGTTCCTGTCCATGGCGACTTTCCAGCGATGTGGCGAGCTGGCGGGCTGATTACCAATGAGCATATCAAGATTTGCCTCCTGAACACTATGATCTGATCATAAGTAAATAAAAATCCCGCTTCTTCAAATTCAAATTCAAAAATCATTTGAACGTCAAAAAAGAAATATACATTAAAAGCTTCCAATTTTACATTTACTGCCAGTTATAATCAAGGGCGTAGAGCGGAAAAGAAGAACTGGCAATAAACTCTCCGCCACTCTTTTTAGTCGCTAATATTTTAAAAAGTGAATATTTAGAAAAGACGGAACCTTGTAAAATTTATATGAAACATATTTTATAACTATTTATTATTATACGTATTGCTCGGCAAAAATTATTATATTTACAGATCTATAAAAATTCAGAAAACTAGTTCATGGTGTACCGCAACCGTTACCCCCGTTTTTTATTCAGCGCAAATGTAACAAAGAAAGAAGAATGCTTAATCCGTAACTAACAGAGAGTTTACGTTGCTATAAAAATGTTTCGTTACAAATAAAACGGTATTACTGCTGTCCACTTTTATTTCTGTCATTTACTATTACGGTTATAGTCTGTGGAGGATGCTTTCTTAAGTCGCATATTAGTTTTTCGGTAGAACATAGCAGGAATTGGGTCAAATAGTGTTAATATTATTTTAAAATGCTTTACTTAACCGTCCATTGCGTCACGGAGGTGATTTACGGAACGGATTTATGTCATTTAGTCGATCGTACATTACTTTAATGTACATGTTATGACATGGAAGAGCTTTTGGGCGCTTAAAGAAATCATGAAAAATAAGAAAACATGCATGGTAATTAAAAAAAAGGTCTTCAATACTTCTTTACCTGTACTTCGTACCTGGAGCACAAACTTGGGCGCCTACTAAAGCGCAGTATACAAAGCTACAGGTGTGTAAAAGAGCGATGGAACGATGTATGATAGGGAAAACAAGAAGAGACAAAATAAAGAATACAGCATTAAGGAAAATAACTAAGGAAACAGATGTTACAATAACAATCAAGAAACTAAAGTGGAAATGGGTGAGACACATCGCAAGAGGTACATAAAAGTGGAGCAAAAAACTGCTTAACTGGTGCCCAAGGTACAGCAAACGCAAAAGAGGGAGACAACTGAGAAGGTGGATTGACCACATTAAAGAATCGGCAGGTGGTACATGGCAGAAAGTAGCACAGTGCAGAGAGGAATGGCGGGATTTGGCGGAGGCCTTTGCAAAAAAGGGCACACAGATGCACCAGAATTGGATTAAAATGGAAATTTATTTAAATGTATATAAAATATATAATGTTAAATGTATCTGAATAAAGGCTATTATTATTATACATTACTTTAATGAATTAAAAATTGAACAACATAGATAATATTTTTTGATATTAGGTTTTTGTAAAGCTAGCTAACAATTAGAACAAGATTCATTTTGCAAGTTTAGAATATAATTAACCTAATTTTTAATCGCGAGATACTCATAATACATAATTACCTGTGAGGGCAATTAATGAGTAACGTTAATAAATTAATGTTTGATGATTATTGTAGGTAAGAGCAGTTAATTGACTTTTAATGAGAATTGACAGAGGTAATTCTTGAATGACGTTTTCATACGATCCCGTCATTCAAACGGAAATATTAGAAGTTTTATCTGCCATGCAGAATTAATAAAGATCTTCATTTTACATTTTAAATTAAATCTATAAATTTGTGCTAGAAGTGAGATCGATCAAAAGTTGTCGATAATTGTCAATAAATGCCTAAATGTTCGTGTAATATTTTTTGAACTTGAAACTTTGAAATTCATTCCAATGCCTAGGCTTGCCCGTATCTGCTCATAGGTCACTCTTACCTCTCTCCATCATGCGTCGCACAACATTGATGTTATATTCAGTAGTCGCTGTTAAAGGAAGCCACTAAGGCGGATCATTATTGAGATTGTTACGTCTGCGCTTAAACTCGTTAAGCGCAAAAAATGCAAATGGCAGCCTATCATAGTTTTGTTGTTGAGTAAGCCCAAAACGAAAGTGATAATAAATCATTGACCGAAAATTTACCAGCGTCATTTTCAGATGTAACAAGAATTTTTAAGTTTGCCGCCAATTCACAAAAACAAATGACAAATTAATGAAACATGGATTTTTCATTAGGATACCAAAGAGTTTCAACATTGAAAAAAGTTTTCATATGCATTGCTCTAACTGGCCAGTTCTTAAAAATTGTCAGTGTTACCTAGGTTTTGTTGGATAATGAGGATCGTAATCAAGAATGTGGTGGAAAGTCGTTGAAATAAAAAATATTTTTACTAACACGAATCGATGAGGTATGAATTTCAAACTAAAAATCACGGTTTACCACAGAATTATAATATCCAAAAATCTCTACACTTGCATAGCTAACATGGCGTATAGCTCCAAGATCCTGAATTTGATACCCGGTGAAAGAATAAACTGTCTGGTGTTAATAGGTACTAAGAACAAAAAACTGCCGCTAAAATATATATTTATAAAAACTTCTTCTTATGGGCCTTAACACAGCTATTAACACAGGTCTTACGATTAATATATCTGATTCGCACCGCAATTATTTCTATGCGTTTAACTGCTCTACAGAGACCTAAATAGAACACGTAGTAAAACTACCAAAAACCTCCTTTTCCGTCCCACGAGACGCAACGGAATTGCTTCAATCTCGTCTGGTCCCGGGAGCCTAAGTTTAATTCAGACCAGAGTGAGTTAATGAGTTATAACGCACTTGCACGCTTCTTGTAATTAACATGTAAATACACAATTACTTTGGTTCAAAGTTACCTCCCTGTGGGAATGTACTTTTACTTAGTAGTTCACTTTAACCGTTGTCATTAGGGCCATTTTAAGTGGTTATAGTACGAACTGTTAAGTACGAAGTTGGAAGAGAGCAAGCAAAGTTTTATATTTGTTGTTATATTTAAGTATCTGTTTCTTTTTATTACATTTTCCGTATAATAGGGTTGTATATTACGTTAATACACAACGTAGCTCTACGGCGTAGCTGTTCGTGCTGTTCATGTTATAAACAAAGTTGAAATTGGAATTTTATTTATTTATATTATCTCGCCTTTTTCCCGAATGGGTAGACAGAGACCACAGATATCCACTTGCTTCGGTTATAAAATACCTGTCTCGCTTCATCCACTATAATGAGCATTCCTGCTCGTCGGTTATGGATACTTATAACTTGTCCCTTATCCTCCCAGATTTGGTCCAGGTATCCAAGGCCTACCCAGCTGGATTTCACCATCCAAGTTTGCCTTGTATTATATTCTTCTTATGAAGCACTTCTCATTTAATCGTTTTACATGGCCAAACCGCCTGCCAACATTGGAATTGGAATATTGTATTTAATTCCATATATAATTTATTGATATTATAATAATACGTGTTTTGTTTTTAAATGTGTGGGTACCTGGGTAACCTTAGCTTTTCATAGACAAAGGCGTTCCTTATAAGCTCTGTAGAAGTAACAGTAGGTTGACTGTTTAAATTAATGAATAAGCATTTATAACGTAAATGCCTTCACATATTAAGACCAACATGGTCTTCTTTTTTAAATTTAAAAATGTTATTATTGATGGATAATTTAGTATAGCAATTTTGGTAAGAAAAATGCGTATAAGAGTATAAATAATTTAGACAAAGGAATAATATACAATCCAATGCACTTGAAACAGTTTACACGTGTTATTTAGAAAAATTACCCTTCATGATGGCCCTTTTCACGCGAAACATGTCAAGGGTTTTTGTTCTTCAACCCTATTACAGAGTAATGTACGTTTTTGAGTAGCTGCTATTTGGGGGACGGCTTGTGCTTTAAAATTTGGGAGCTTTCGCTACATTCCTGTTTATATATAGTGTTTGTTAGAACGCAATCGAACTACTAATTGAACTACTTATAAAACATTTGTCACTTATATTTAAACTTGTGAGTTTAAACTATGTTTTTTTAGTTTTAATATTAATAATATGTAACATTATCTACTCTGTGTTATACGTTTGTGTCTTCGGTCTTGACCTCAGATTTGTGCCATTGACAATTTTTATTTAAGATAAGGCTTCTGTGCCTAGCAGCTGTTAATAATTTGTCGGTCTAATACATTCAAAAGCAAGTGCTATTCAAAGAAGAAGAAGAAAGAATCATACATTCAATGTTACATACAGGTAACTATTTAGTAACAACTTATCATAGTATAGACTCATAAAAAATGAAGATTATATACGTTACTTTTAGCATTTTCTTTACCTTAGTCATGTTACAATAAATTAGACATCTGGTAGCCTAATCGTAAGAATGTTACCCTAAACGTCATGAGTCCGTCTCTGTACTTTCAACGTCATTTCCAGAGCAATTTCGAATATACAGAGGTCACGTTTTCACTTACTGCCCTGCGTTTGGTTCATTGACGTAATGGAAAAATCCATATAAAAATTTCACTCCTCCATTAACAAACAAAAATGGACTTTAACACACTGTAATGGGGTCCAATTTAAGTTTGAGTATCTTTGCATTGTGTAGCAGTGATCAAGGGTCATGCCATTTGCAGTACATGTTCTTTTGAGAATTCTATATAGTTATAGAATAATATATGTACAATAGTTAAGAACTATCTGACTTAGTTAAGTTTAAACGAGGGAGATCGTCTTTAGATTTTTATTACTACAACTCAAATGATATGAACTTTTCTGAAGTCATAAAAGATAATTATTTTTAAATAAGTCTTAAAATACTTTGTAGTTTAGTCAGAAGACCATACTTGCTTAAGCCTGTTAATTTCTACATTGGTCTACTCTAAGAGCTTCCACTCTTGACTCTAGCCACATAGGGCCAGCTGCTCAACTATTATCATCCTCCCATCTTTGTATTTGTCTTCCTCGTTTTCTTTTGTCACAGCGAGGAAGGCATTCCGTAGCTTCGACCCATTATGCATAATGCAGTATAAAATTATAAAATATGTGATTCCGCCTCGATTTTCCCCAAAACCTTGTAACTTTGAGAGGTTTGAGCGTCGTGTCGTAACATGGATTTAATGTCGTGTAACAAAGACGTCTAGAATGGCCCGTATCTGAAATGAGCACTCGAAGGGTCGCCTCTTAACAATGAACACCGCAATTCCGTTTAATTAAAATTCGTTCAAATATTGAGAATAGATTTTTAACGAATCCTAAAACTTTTGATTAAATGACAGAACGGTCGGCCGTTTAAGTGAATCGTAGTAGAGTTTTTGTGTTGAATAAAAATAATTAAAAATCAAATATAATTGTTTTCTCAAAATCAAAATTCGTTTATTGAGTTTAGATGCGTCTTAGAGCATGCTTATGAATGTCAAAAACGTTTACGAAATTCGTGAAAGAGTAAAACTACGCCATCCGTTTGCAAAATTACCAGGAGTCTCTAAATTACAGTAATTCAAAGGAAAATGTCATAAACCACAACTTCATTAAAGTTACACAAGTAAAAAATAAAATAAAAATCTGTTCTGTGATTATCTACATTCACCATTACATACATATTCACAACACTTTCAAGATAACAAAACAAATTACATATAACAATATAATTAGAACTATTGCCAAGAGTTTTTATCTTCTAGGTAGTCATAGTACCTTTATACTGTGTACTACCTTTACACATTAATGTTTTTATAATATGTGATATGTTTTAGTATCAACTTAACGTTGCAACATAACGTAATATAAATACAATATTTTCTTTAGGAATGTATAATTCTAAGACTTTTGACTGATTGGTTTGATTTGTATATGCTGTTTTGACAATACGTTTGATATGTGAATAGTTTATATTCCTTCTGGTATTTATTGTTATTCCTTGGTTACAGGTGTCAGATGACATCGGCTATGTGATATATTCTGCACTGGGCAGCTTTTATATCCCGTCCTGCATCATGGTGTTCGTGTACATCAGGATATACTATGCTGCCAAAGCTAGGGCGAGAAGAGGCATCAGAAAGAATCCAAGGCCAAGATCTGTGAGTTTTATATTAAACATAAAAATATATGATGAGATCGGTTGCGAAACTATTTAGCGACGTGTATGACTCATGTTCAAAGGATGACTGTCTCGTCCTAATGTTCAAATCCCCCTGAGTACTGGTGATGGCTCGCTCATACGATTGTGAAACTCTTCTTGAGTTTAAAAACTATAAAAAACTTTTTTATGATGCGGTACTCGAGTGTGAATGTACTTAAATGGGATTCAGCAATGAATCGCTTAATATCTGTGAAACCATGCTGTGTTACCATAAATAATGGATATTATATTAATAATAACTTTACTTATTATTTCTTTTATTTTTCAGAATGACCAGCAAACAAGTTTCTCAAACGCGCCAAAGGGGTCGAACCCAATGCCTTCTTCGTCTTTAACGATGCCGGCGGGAGTGGACGGTAGTCATTCCAATAATAATAGGTGTGTATATGCTATACTGTATATGTCTCTAAGCCAACTAATACGGGCCGAATTAATAATCAGCTATACCCGATATGTGTGTATCGTTGTCATGGTCATTAAGAAACATAGCGTTATTCACTATTAGGAGTCGCTAATATACGTAGTTTTATTATAATGAAATTATTACATTATTAAAAATATGATTGGATTTTATAATAACAATAAATACACTACATAATATAATATAATAATTTACAAAATGGTTGTTAGGGCTGTTCAAGTATTACGTAAGCACTTTAGGGGGGCAGGGGGTCTCTACTTCTCTTATTTGGTGATTACGTCAACAGGAATGATTTCCTTTTTTACGCATTACCCACACATTATCCATGCTTGAAAAGGAAATGTATTTGGAGGATTCCTAAAAAAAGTTAATACGTTTATTTCATATTATTTTTGAGAGCTTTACTTATTTTTGCTGACGAGATAAGGGGGGGATAAATTGCAGTTAATCTGCTTGCGTAATACTTGAACCGCCTCCAAGTTGGAATTTATATATACATATATATATATATATATATAAATAATCAATAATACTAAGTTTATAAAAAGCTTGTGGGCTTAAAAATGTTCATTTAAATTAGCAATTTAAACGCAAGCTTGTAATAAAAGGACCGCGATCGACGTACTTTTATAATCTAGACATAATAGGCAAAGGCAGACTCACTAATACTAACCATGAAGCGCGTAGACTTTAATGGACTTTAGATACAATTTAATCAAACAAACGAATCTCTCTTCTAAATGTTCCAGGGAAACACAAATATCGACAATAGAAACGCAGCAAGTTCCCATACCTACGGTGACATGCGATTTTGCATCAGACATATCCACTAGTGAGGCTGCAGACCAGGCACCAACTCCTGATGATAGGAAGGATACACTCAAGGTTAAAAATATTAATTATATTGTACTAAATAAGAATCAATTTATCGAGTACTTTTGCGTCATAAATATCACTTTATATTTAAGATATGTCATCGCAGACGAAATAAAGTCGCGTTTCTTTTGACGAAACCATGGCTTTATAGGTTTTGTTATAGACTTTCGGGCACCCTCTGCCAAAGTTTATCTTTTGGAATAGACACATTCGTAATTTATAAAAAAAATGTATAGACGGATCGACGGAAAACATTTGCTTATAACATATTGAAAATTAAATATAACAGCAAAATATTCATTTCTTTCAAGTGTTCTAAGTTTAATTTGATTTACCGGAAACAAAAGGCACTGTCGTCTATTTGTCTCACAGACACATTCTTGCTTTCATCTTTTAAGATGTCAGATGTCACACATAATGGAGAAAAAACATTTGACAGTTTTGTGTTGTTATGTTTTTTGTTTGTCACCTTTTATTAATTAATGCTACAATTTCTCGCAAACTGAAGGTCTCAATAATTGGCTAAAACCTTTAAAAATATTTTAGAGGTGTATTGGCTTAGACCCAACGTACGTGTTAACACACGTACGAGGTTTAAGACTTATCTCACGTTCATGCCCGATACTTTTTCAATTATTACACGGTAAATTGTGCTCGTAAATAAAATAGTTTTATTCTTTATAAAGTTAATATAGGATAACAATAGACGCTTTTCTATATATATATATTATATACCCCTGAACCTGACAGATAATTTTACTGAAAAGGGTTCCCAAATCTTACACATAAGTGTTTTTTTTATTTTAGTAGATTTATTTTTATTAGATATAAATCTACTTACAATAAATAAACACATATTTATTTTAATTTATTAATTTTCCTAAAAAAAAATCAGTGGCGCTACAACCTCTTTAAGTCTTAGCCTCAGATTTTAGAATATCTTTCATGATCATTTTTAAATCTAATAGGTAAGTAGGTGATCAGCCTCCAGTGCCTGACACAATTTTCCTAAAAATCATAACTTAAAACAAGAGACAAGTTGAAATATATAAACTTCAGATTCTCGCGTAGTTCATTACATTCGTCAAGTCATTCCGTTACACGCTCCCTTTAATCAATAATAGTCTTCCACGACGCTTATATATTTAGATATTAAGATAAATACATGAAAAAATAATATAATGTGGTACAAGGTTCTAAATATGTCTTTAAGTTTGAAATGCTAAAAACCATTCACTTTGTACTTACAGCAATAATTGCAACGAAAATAATCCTTTGAGTGACGTTGAGTAAACGTTTCTTAAGTGGGCATTAACTTCTATGATTCCTATCTAAAGAACTTCAGAACGGCCATTAAAAAAATCGCAACTATCTCCGTATATCTTAAACATCTGTCTTGTCCTAGACGCCAATCAATAATGATTAAATAATGGAAGTTTAAATTAATGTACTTACTTAGATTTTGCTT
The DNA here is from genome assembly GCA_028984075.1 of Pieris mannii. NCBI lineage: Eukaryota > Metazoa > Arthropoda > Insecta > Lepidoptera > Pieridae > Pieris > Pieris mannii. Next base: position 8,358,112 of record CM054777.1, read on the forward strand.
AGTAGAAGTTAGCATAACAAAAATGTTTAATTTATTAAAACTACCATTACATAATTACTAGATGAATCTATAATATGAAACAAAGACGTACTAACGTAAGGAAAAATAAACATCTCGTCGTGAACTAATTTTCTTAGCTGAGCTGCACCATTTTTTAGTCTTATTGGATCTTTGATGAGTATATACTAAATGGAAAAAGTAACCAGTTGAACATGTTTGAAAATCAGCCTTACAAATTATATTTACATAATCATTGTACATATACAATACACAGATAACGTGGGTGTTTATTTGCTTGAATAGCTTCCACACAGAACATTGTCTATACATAAATAGCATTACAATTAACTAAACTGAATAGTAAAATTAAGCCTGATTTAATTAAGTCGAGATCTGTTCAATTAAATGTATTCAAAATCCATCAAGTTTCTTGATCATTATTAGCAGACGTACTTAAAAGAAAGTGGTAATTCAATTTTGTTTTTTGCCGCGAAATCCATTAAAGGTTGGGAGTGCAATTTGTCTGTTCTCTCCGTTTTAAAAGCTTTACTCGTTGAAAGCTTAAAAAAGGCTTAATCTAAGAGAAATACTAACTGCTGGCCGGAATACGGATTGTATTGGAATCTACCTGAATCGTGTTCCAGAAAGTTATGAATATTTTTACTTTATACTATGCGCTTAATTTTCAATTTGCAAGACTTTCTCATAAACGAGATATTCTGTAGTCACCACAGAACAATTGTGTTGCAATTTAAAAATGGTTACATGAAAGTTTTGTGTAAACGTTAATTTGTCTTTTTCTACCAAAAATTTTACTTTATAAGTCATGAAATATAAATTTAAATAAAAAATAAATTTCTTTAGAGCCGTATACTATTAAGAAGAATAATCTTCAGGTAATATAAATTTCTTTAACTCTATAATAGTCTACTAAGCCTATTAAGACTAACTCGTATTTGTTGAAGTAGGTTTTTCAGCAATCGTTCTTAAGTACGATTAATATATATTTTTTTTAATTCCAAATTTTTTTCCAGGTGGTTACATCAGCTCAAGTAACGAGAAATCCATTAGCCGCGTGTGCCTATAGACACTCAACTCTTTCCGTAAACGGTGAGCTTGCTCTACAATCTCAACGATGCCGAGCTCCCAGCGTCGCCATAGACACCGACATGGTCTCCGAACTGGAGCCTTCGTCGTCGGATTCAGGAGTTGCCACACGCTGTGCAGTGGTCAAACCACTCAAACTTCGAATATGCCAGCCTATTTTTGGTAAAAAGTCTGACCGAAAACACGAAAAGACGCTACCCTCAAAGTCAGAATTGGAGCCAGCGTTACCTAAACAGCATAAACCAAGGGATCCTGAAAGGGAAAAGAGACGATTAGCGAGGAAAAAAGAAAAGCGAGCCACGTTGATTCTTGGTCTAATCATGGGCAGTTTCATTGCTTGTTGGCTGCCGTTTTTCTTTTTGTATATTTTGAAGGCTGCGTGTAGATGGTGTGTTATTCCCGGGAGTGCGTTCGCGATCGCCTTCTGGTTAGGTTATATGAACTCAGTTTTAAATCCTGTTATCTACACGATATTTAATAAGGATTTCCGAAGGGCGTTCAGGCGAATACTGTTCAAGTGATGTTTGGCCTACCTGTGCTGTTACCAATGCGTGGCCAACAGGATTTTGTTGGCCCAGCAGAGGGCAGCACCAGGTCTTTACAATATGCGTTAATTTTTACTTGACAAAGCTAAAATTAATTTCACGAACCATTCAACTGTTAATATTGTATTATATTGATTTCTTGGTAAGTGTAATTATATTTAGTTCTCTATAAAAATTTGACTAAGTATTGTTAAAAGGAATTGAATATTACTTTGTTTAGATTCAGTAGGAAATGTTTTAGTTTTTATTATTACAATAACCTCTGTAATTAACAACATTAGAAACTAAATTCAGTTGTCGATTTAAACTATTGAAAAATGTCGGCGGAGTTGGAAATTTGGTCTATACTGAAGTAAAACCCAATAAATGTCGGCCCGAAATAAGTTTAACTAAAATATTTATACTAAAAAGTAAACATTGCTTCAATATTGTAAATTTTCGATGAATATTAATTTTAATTCATATTTATTGTTCGAAGTTATTATCTATTAGTTTAGGTAGATTAATTTAGTTGATTTCAACTACTGTGATCGATTTTTCCTACATATTTATAATTATGTATAGTAGTTATCATATTGTAAAGACCAGTTATAGAAGTAGAAAGTTTTTAAAATAGAACCTTTTTTCATTATCTTAAAAATTTAAATTTATGTCTTAATACGTAAATGTCAATCAAAGTTAAAAGAACTATGCAAATCTACATAGATTAGATTACGTTACCATGAGAGATGAATAAGACTATCTGGTCGAAAATCTTTAGCCTGCCTATTAGAGAATTAAAAAAAAAGTACTGAGATCGAGCATGTTTATCGTTAGGTGAGTCTAGCAAAAACTTAATTTAGTTGCGTTACACACTTTTAACTTGATATAAACGGATTATAGACAAAATAATCAGTTTAGTGTTATTCAGAAGAAACAATTCCCTATTTTTTTAAAAGAGATCAAAGATTCAAGATGGTGATCTTGGTAATTATTGTTTATCTTAACAATAATTTACATCTTTTTGACTTTTGAACCAATTTTGATTGACGTTTAAGTATTGGGACATTAAACAGTGCCCTACTGATTGAATAATGACTGTGCCTCCGTGCCTATCAATGCACTTTACATAAACGCGCCTTCATTAAGTACTTATGTAACAAAAATTACAAAATTATATACGCAAGTGCATTAAATGATTTTTTCGGATTTAAACGCGTTAATCACCTCTGCATAGCTCACACGCAATCACGCGAAAAAACTACTATTATCTTTGATTATTATTACTGGCAAAATTGGTGGATAGTAATTTAATCAAATTATAATGTTCATCGCCAATTTAATTATCAAAAAAAATTATAAAAGTTATTGCCATATCACATCAATTTTGAGATTTTAATGACATTGACAATCTCTGAAATGTTTGCGCTTACTCAATAATTAGTCTTTTAGAACAGAACATAATAATTTATTAATATAACCTGTTTTAATTTGTTGAATTCTCCCATGTATATTGTAGATGGCGCTGGTCGCAAAAAATCGTGATTTACCTAGATATAAGATTTAATATAATCTTGTAATGATACCAAAAGAACACCAAAATCTTTGTAAATTTTCTAATCTTATGAACTAGTAATAATGTTCAATATCTAAAGTATACGCCTAGTATATATAATTAGCAGAATTAATGTATATAAAAAGCTACTTATAATATTTTGCTTGGAATAATATAATTTTAACCCACGGTTTTATTTAACTGAACCTACCTATGACTGACAGTAGTTTTCTGTAATTTGTAAATAATTTATAATTAGTGAAAAAACAACGACTATTTAATTCTAAATTAATAATTATAGATTCTTATAGATCTTTAACGATAGATATTCATAGTATAGGCGTGAGAAGCAATAGAATTTTCATTTAACTTACTTGAAATTTTTCATGTTGTCTTCCAATGAGTGTGTGATCATAAATCATTCCTTAATTTAAAAACACCAAATTTTGTGTATCGCACATAAGTATTATTATTTATTAAGATTCGAAACAGATATCTAGGATTACATAATAAAGCACTGAGCCCATGCTTATTGTGACTATCCTATAATCAGAAGGAATGTCTAAAATTGTGTTTTAGTCATTTCTTCCAAATGCAATAATTATTAGCTAAAACGTTTGTTTGTATCAAAGTTTTCAAAGATATACAGGTTTTGTACAGAATAAATATACCTACTATTTCTTATAGATTAAAATAGCGAATTTTGAGATATTATCTATAATGTTTTTTAGTATAATTATATAGTATATTCCCCTAATAATTAGAGAATGTTCAATAAAATTGTTCTAAATCTTAAATTACTATTTATATAATAATAATGTTACACTATAGTATAATTTGTTGATGATATTTTAAATTTGCGTCTGTTACGTTTCAAATTCTTTGAAAACTTGTAATTAATATACGATTATTCTCTCGAATGTAAAAAAAAGATTATACGAAGTACCAAATATACAATTTTAATCTTTACTTTAGTGTTTTAATTCGTATTAATGTTAAGTTTCTTAAGTTTTCCTCTTTTAATTTAAAATGTGCAGCTACTCCAGAAATACTATTTTAAATCTACGCTACTCTTTATATAATAAATATATTATACAGAGTAATTTACTGAATGAAAATATTCGCTTAGTAGCGGTGGCGCGGCGGTCTTTATTCTGAACGCAGGAAATAACCCATAATACTGTGTACTGAAGAAAAATTCAACGTAAGTGCACTACAGGGTGATAAAAATAAGCAATTTGTGCACAAAGCCGCCGCGCTTACACTTTTTAAGAAGCTTTCAAAACTTTTAAACAACTGTTTTCAAAGGATGTTTATGTGTCTAACAATGAGTCCTGTTTTTTTTTTTTTAATTTAAGCGAACAGAGAAGAGGTTCGTAATCCGCCGAATAATATTTTCTTACAAAATTAACATTAAAAACCATTAAATTTTTTAATACAATTATTTTGCCTTGGAGGTTTGCACAGAGATATTCAGTTATTATGTTCACCGCTTATCAGTAATTTCAGTTTTTTTTGTCTCAAATCTTGCTGTAGGCCTTAAGGGCCTTTACACCTCAGCTCAGGCTGTTTTGCCGAGCTTAACTCGACCTGAATGGGGGTTTACCCGCGACTAGCACAAGGGCGTCTCCTGTGAGACTCGAACCTCGGCTTGGGCCATCGCGCGGTGGTCAACCGATATGATGGAAGCTCACTGGAGAGAGCGAAGTACGCAGTAAAGGTCATTGATTTGTAAATCTGCATCTACTATATGTGTTAATTACAAAGAACACGCATTTCTCTCTTGTCAGTTTTGTTTACTAAACGATACAAACATAGTAAATGATACCGAGGTGTTACTAACTCTGACTAATACATTTAATTAATTAGTACCTAATGGATCTTTTTGTTTATTAATATTTTATGAACCCAAACGTAAACGTAACCTTAGTTCTAGTTCAGAACTTAGGGTAAAAACAAACAAATATAGAAGTGAAGTAATCAAATTTAGATACAAAACTATTGGTGCAACTATTTATGCAACAGGCACATTTCAGTGTTTTTTTTTAGGCTCAAGTATCATAGCGAAACACGATGTACGAGTTCTACGCGTTTGGTGGGTTTTTAGCTATGTTGAAAAAGTCAGTTTCGTGTAAAACGTATTAATCGTGTATATTCAAAGAGACATAGACAATTCTGAAACGAGACTTAGCGCTAAGGCCGACTGCCGTACGTCCAAATTGTTCAAGATTTTGACACAAAGATGAGTACAGTCATAGTTCTCGTCTCGTGTCTGAAAATCACCCTAAACTCTAAGACCAGCCTTACAGCTAGCAAATGTGTACGATCTTTACAGCTTTAACGCTATTATAAATGTAGATCTATAAAGGCCAACTATCTCTCGTATTCCATTCTCTCCATTGTACGCAACATTACCGGGCTTTCTTTCTATCATTGCTTCTATTTTTGTTCAAAATATTATTTAGTTTTTCCCGGATCCGATAAGAAACTTTACTTGTGTACCTTGGGCAAATAAAAAGTTTTTACCGTAATTAAAAGCGACCTGTATGTAGTTCATAGACATGTTTCTCCATCTGTTAGACTATTTTCCTTATAGATTTATTCAACACATTCCTAAACGGATTATTTATGTCCACTGAAATCAAACCCTTCAGACAACAAAAAGGCTTGACGTCTGATTCCTGTAGCCATAGGGGGACACATTTCTTTCCTGTTTACCTGTTTTTTTTTTAATATAATATTATTTTCCGTACCAAGCAAGCTTTGCCTGGCATCGAATTAAGACTAAATATTTTCGTATCGTTTTTATCATAGTATTTAAAGTTAACTTGGAAAAAGTGTAACTTGGCGGCTGTAATAAAATAAATAACTTTCGCAGACGAGTTTAAGATGTAGATTAAAACTACTGACTTGATTTTATCTTTTTGATATACTCAACTGCATTAACTAAAGAAGCTTGGTTCTATGTTTAAAATAAAAGATAAATAAAAATACTATTCGAGATGATTGCCGCGATTTTGCTTGATTGCAATTCTGTTTTATATCGTACTTAAGTTTGTCAAACCATTGACATATCTACATAAACTTTCCTTCCACCATTATAGCAGTATAACTAATAAGAGTATATAATAATATTTAAAAAATATTGAGTTTTGGAAAATACCAATATCTGTGATAACAAATATATTAACAAAGAGAAAACTTTGCAGACAACGTAAACTTTGGGATTCGAGCGAATAATTTGTTCTGCCAAAACAATAATCATTTTGAATATTTGGACTTTCAAATGTTATTAAGTGTTATTTTGTACAGCCAAATAGCCCCCAATGAGGCATGAAGCAGATATATTTCAGCGATTAGCCAAGTTTTTTTTAATAGGAAAGTTGTTGTAAAAATGACGTATGACGTCGATTTCTACGATTTCCAGCACATTGTAATTGTTAATTATACATGTAGTGGTTGAGTGAGCGTCCACACCTTACTCATAATTAGAATAAAGATATGGTAAATCACAGAACTGATTTTTATTTTATTTTTTACTTATGTAACTTAAATGACGTTGTGGTTTATGATATTTTCCTTTGAATTATTGTAATGTAGAGGGAGGGTAGAACTTGCTGAGTTTCTTGCCCGTTCTTCTCAGAACAAGGCCTTCTGGTAGTTTTGCGAACGGATGGCGTAGTTTTGCTCTTTCGCGAATTTGTAAACGTTTTTGACATTCATAAGCATGCCCTAAGACGCATCTAAATTCAATAAATGAATTTTGATTTGATTGAATAGATTATTGATTTTATATTAATGTTGATAACACTTCGTCGTATGTACCACCAAAATATTAAAAACGTAGGTCATGTACAGAAGGATGATCACTTACTGGCCTAAGAAATTATCAATTCAATAGATGCGTATCTCGACGCCTGGCGTTCACAGCGCTTTTTAAAGCACTTTTTGCCGCGCACCACCTATTTTGAAACATGACTTTATCCAAACAAATTTTAGTTAATTAACAATTCGTCTGTAAACCTTGTCAAATTTTGGCTCTATTCATTGCGAGTTCTGCCAAAGTTAATTTTAACTTAAAGTTTTCAGATTTCATTTCATATCCCCGATAGCTTTCAATAAAAACTGGGTCATGTTTTCTTTGAGGATGGCAATCCTGATAAAGTCACAAAGTTTAATGATTTATATATACTTTGATATGTATTATTATTATATATGATTTAATATGTACTTTGAATTAATAATAAAAAAATAATAAGACGTTTTGATCATCTGCGGATACCACGTGTGCCACTGAAAACGCAAATTAATTAGTAGGTAATTTGTGTACAAACTAAATCAACAAAAAACTTACAACGAAAACAGCCAGAATATTTATCTCAAATCACAGACTGTATCAAATCATTATTTTTAAAGTAAGATTAAGTGTTTTTCAGCGGTTCTACAATCTTAAAAGCAGAGTGTAATATTGCTATCTGTGGTCCATTGTGTGAACTTACATGAAACTCGCTCATATTGATTGGACGTTGGACGTTTTGTAAGATATTTAAGCTAAAGATATGCCAAATAATTCTCACATTGCGTCTTACCTTTAAGTAAAAGGCGTCGGAATAATAAACAAAACAAAAATATCTTTATTCATATAGGTAAACATGTACACTTATGAACGTCAAGAAAAACAAATTAAATTAACTGTAAATTTACATTTACAACCAGTTCGCAAGTCAAGGGCGTAGAGCGGGTAAGAAGAACTGGCAAGAAACTTTCCGCCACTCTTTTCAATCGCCAAGTTTTTAATACAAATTGTTTGAACTGGAGCAAATCAATCCCAAGGATTAGGATCATTTAAGTATTCGTCACATTTATAAAAGGCTTTATTAATTAATTTACTTATAACAAGGGCTTTGAATTTATTTAGTGACAGTTCTCTAATTAATAAAGATACTAAATATATGCTGGATAGGTCACTTCTATGGTAACTATAATGCCATGTGTTTGAATTATATTCTTCTATATGCGTAAAAACTCTGCAAAAAAAACATAGACAAAACTAATCATCTATGACAATCTAATATGATGTAAGGCGACCAAAAAAATAAAAAATCTGTCGAAATTCCCTTGATTATAAAATATATCAAAATTTTCTGTAAATCATTAAATCAGGATCCAATACTTAACAAACTACACTAAAAGCATAAAGTTAAATGTGTTTAATGGTATACATATTACCTTTATTAGTAAGTCCATTTGTTTCTTGCATTCCATGTTGTAATTGTTGTATGGACTGTATCGTACCAGATGAAAAGCCAGACGCTGGATAGAAAAATACAACAAACCTGACTTCATCCACTGTCAGGGTATTGTGTGCCAGGTTGGTTCTTGTAGATCGTATTTGTTACAAATATATGAAATGTGTAACTGTCAATTTGTAATGCCTGTTACGCACAAGGTTTTACAGCTTAGTTTCGTAACATCTTAGGCAGAATTTATAATTTATATCCCTTTTTATCGGGTAAGCCTTTTGCCCGTTGCCCCCTATTCTATAAAAAAAAATCAGTGGCGCTACAATAAGATTTCTGTATCTGTTTCTTGATTACTTATTTTTCTAAATAGACGAGCAAGCGATCAACCTTTAGGGCCTGACTCTCACCGTCGACTTTTGGGTCTGAATGCCGGGTACCTCGGTTGGTCTTGAATGCGCAGACAAATTCCATCGGTGCACAGCCAGAGGTCTACTACGGCCTCATGCATGAGAGTCATACTGATTCTAGCCAATCCTGCTCTTTCCAGTTTTCAGACATTTTTGAATTAACACCGAGCACTCAATTTAAAAGAAAAAAAAATCACATTGTTGATAGGTAACACATCTCTTGGTGCACCATTTAGAATACAAAGATGTGAGATATTTTTCCTTTAATAAGTACTTTACTTTTTACAGTTTCTCGCATACTGCATTGTTCCAAATGTGTCTCAACCCATGCGTAATATTCAGCTGTCCATTTATAGCCAGTCTCTGTGTCGGTTGTCTACCGATATTCTGTCCAGGCATTATCAAATGCTGTTATGTAGAAGATGACGGCGAGCCACCTTACGAGAAAAGTAAAAATATAAAATATTAACAGTATTGTCTTTTATTTCTTAAAAGTATTTTAATGATTAATTAAATTTCGTAACTTTGCGCGTGGAATTAATTAATTCATATTTAAATTTGCACCACGAAACTACACCTGTTATCTCAGATATATTTTTAAAAATTACTATATTGTCTTAAATAATATGTATTATAAAAAACATTGATGTAAATAAAATTGTAAGATTCTCCTTGTAAGATAAATAAATTCGCATTTACATTTACACTACAATAGGACATTTATGATGTATTAGAAAAATATAAATCACCATATAACGGATTAAATAAATAAATATTAAAAAGTTCATAATATACAAATACATTTATCTTAAAAGTGATATGCAACACGCGGAAATATTTTAATTTTATTATATCTTCACCATTTTCCTGAAGGGGTAGGCAGAGACCAACGATTGCTTGCTACAGTCCTGACATTACTTACTCGCTTCATCCACTTTCATCAGACATGCATGTCCGTCGGTTATGGGTAATTCTAAATTGTCCATTGTCGGAGATATGTTTGTCACATTCCCCACTACCAGGGCCCATTTAAAGCCTTTTCAAAAAATATAACTGTACAGCAAAACCTTATTTGTAATGTAATTAAAAACTACAGACATTCGAAGTAGGCCGCACATTTTTAACTGAATTGTTTCCTACCGTACTACAAAGGCCCAAACTTTGTATAGTATTTTCAATGTATATTTCATACTTTGTAGATTATTATTATTTACAATTAGCGGCGCGCCCGCATCGAAGTTGGTCGTAAATTCAGTTAAGCACGAACTCGGCGACAACTTGAACGGAACTTAATAAGTCGACAAATCAAAGCTGTGAAGTTTTAATTAATTTAATGTTCCGATATTATTTGCAGTGGTATTTTGTTTTACGATTTCTGAACTGCCCTAAGTCAATGTAGTTTAAACTTTTTATTCATACAAATTGAAGAAAATTTATGATTGACATGTCATATTTATATCAGCCCTTGGCCTCCTCAAATACCTCCACTCCATCCCTCCAACGCAGCCGGTCTACCGGGATTCTTGCCACTAGGTTGTGAGTTCAATAAGGACATTTCTTTCGTCCGCCATTCGTTTCTCTAGTTCCAACCACTAGAGCCTTAAACGATGTTGGTGTCGACAAGGATGTTATAAAGTTCTTCATTGTAGCGAATACGTGAAACATGGACGTTGCAAACAGGATCAAAAATTCGTAATATAAGATAATAATTAAATTTCGTAACTTTGCGCGTGGAATAAATTAATTCATATTTAAATTTGCACCACGAAACTACACCTGTTATCTCAGTTATATTATTAAAAATTACTATATTGTCTTATGTAATATGTATGTATATAAAAAAGTAAATATTTAGAACGACATTGAAGAAACACCGCATTGATGTGAATAAAATTTTAATTAAATAAGATAATAACCGGTATTCGTAATTCTTCAAAAGGTATAATCTAAAAACCCCATAAAAATTCGTTAGCCACCAAAGCGAGAAAAACAATTCTTTCGCATAAATAATAAAACAGGAGTGAAATTTATATAAATATCTACACGGCGATGCTTTTATGGATCATTTACATCCATTACGCCGAGTAAAAGCTTTGCTAAACAAAGCGATTAGTATACAATCGTTGTTAAATATCACTTCTCAATCGTTAAAGAGAGCTTCATTTAATTATACCTAAACATTAGATCTTAAGGCAAAATATATTTATGATAGCGCGCCTGTAGGACACGTAAAAGATGACCTCCTAATTCTGCCTTTATTACATTATCTAAAACTCATTTCATCTCTTTCAGCTAAATTGTGTTTACGCTGTAATGAAAAAAGATGTATATGAGTACTTATGTGCGAAAAAGGAGTAAAATGTACGGTTATCGTAAAAAATATTTGCATATTTTATAAGGTCATGTACAATCAAAGTTCAAGCGACCGAGTAGAAGTGCCAAAATTAAAATTTTAACGTTGATAAACGTATTTTTCTTAAGGCGTCAATAGAAAACATGTTACAAGGGCCTGTCATCTTCGATGTATCTATAGATGCAACAATTTTAAAGTAATAGTTACGCTCTTTATAATATGTTCCAGAATATGCTTTAAAAGCAGTATTGGCTTTCGCGTGCGACTTTGATGTCGTAGGTTTAGTCCCCGTGTTATGAGGCAGTGACAAAACTTGTTTTTAAACTAACAAAAACTTTATTTAAAATTATGCTTACAAAACTAGAGTTAGAGTGAGAATATGGAATGGAAGTGTCTTTCAAAGGATCGGGGCTTGATACTTAAAGGTTTGGGTATTGTCGTTTAAGAGTAGGGATACATTTAGTGGAACAAACTAATTAATCTTAATTTATCGTAAACAGATGGTTAAAAGAAATTGTAACTTGATACTTAAAGGTTTGGGTATTGTCGTTTTTAGAATAGGGACACATTAAATGGAACAACTAATAAATCTTAACTTATCGTAAACAGATGTTTAAAAGAAATAGTAACTTGTCGTTTAAGAATAGGGATACATTAAGTCGAACAAACTAATTAATCTTAACTTATATCGTAAACATATGTTTAAAAGAAATAGTAATTAGTTAAATAGAAATATTTATAATATAGTGGGGACTACATAACACCTCCCCCCTTAAAATAAAGGTTGCGCCTGTTGGCGTGAACTTTTTGAGGAATTTTGTAGGGTGTTTTCTTCTTCGTCGTTCGAGCTGATGGAAGCCGTCGTCGTCGTCGTCGTATTGAATGCAGGCATCGGGATTTCAATTTGTTGTCGTCTTCGGGATTGGTCGAAACAATTATTAAATATTTGAATGCATCCTTGTTTGTGAGAGTTTCTTCTTGGGTAAAAGTATTTGAAGAGGTTGCAAACATTGCAAAACTTGTAAAGAGTATAAATAAGAAGGATTGAGCCAGGTGATAAACTCATTTGAGTGAAATTATATGGATGTTCTTGAATGATATTTTTTTTCTTGATTTAATATTTTAGAGTGATGTTTGATCTCGTCTTTAATAGTATTGAGCGAGTCTTAAGAAACATCGTTGATTTGAATAGGTATGAGTTCTGGATTATACCAATCTGCGATGCAGGTATTTTCCACGTCGACAGTAACAATGGGGTGACTTATGTTCTTCGATTTCGAGTCTTCAGCGATGAGTGTAACCTTTGGTGTATAAAGTTTGCATTCAGGTTGTAGCAGAATTATTCCGTGTCCAAATATTTCACCATGTGTGGTTTTTCTGTTGCATTCTATAGCATATGTAATTTTCTTCGAAAGTATGAAAATCCATTTGTTATTTTTCAATTAATGAAATGTGTTGAAGTACGCGGAGAATGTGGATACCGCGCAATTTTGAGGTATGGCTTTAGAATTCGTCAGCAAGATGGAGACTTCACAGATAGGTCGTGCGTTAGAGTTGTAGACTGTGACCTTACTGCATACATGAAGGTTTGAAGAGTGTTCTTTACACTTGTCCACGGAGTTCGTCGTCAGGTAGCGTTGACTGTTTTTGCTCATAGCAAGATACATGTGCTCAGGTAGGATTGTGGAATATAAGGAGTATGTATTGTAGGAATTGAACTTAAATGGTATAAGGTAAATATGACATTTTTGATTAAAGGAAAGTTTAATATATATATATTTATAATTTTGTTCATGTAAATGTATGATGTAATTGTAGCAGAGTTTAGAATTTTATTGATGTTTTGAAAAGTCACGGTTACTATTAGGTTACCTGATGTTCTAGCTGACTTGATGCTAATGATTCTTTGTAAAGACTTACTAAAGATAAGACCGAAGGATGAACTGCTGAATAAAATGCTTTCAACAATATTATCGATTTATTTTTCTAGAGACGTGACGATTTCTAAAATTATTGTTATTAAAACAGTTGAGATCTGTAATAGATACACTAAAATTAAAGAGTAAAGTATTCGTGGAAGTAATATAGGAATTAATTTCCATTAATTTTCGTTCATTATATGTTCATCGTATGAAAATTTTAAAAAAGTATTGTTTTAATTATTAATTTAATTAATTAATTTAAGGTTGTTTTTATTGGAAGTGTCACAAGAAATAGGAATAAATATGTCTTTATGTCGTTCGTCTAACAGCTTATCTTGTGATATATGTAGATTTGAAGTATCGAAACTATAATCTGAAGTTTCTGGGGGCCTAGAGAGTGCGTCGGCATTGGTATTATTTAAAAGAGTCACATGTTTATTATTTATGTGGAATATAGCATGTAGCAGATTTTCAGGAGGTACATCATTTAAAGCGGAAATAGAAAACGATCGAATATTCTTATTGTTCGATTTCGACTTACGTTTATTTTTCTTATAATGGTATTTTAAATGCGGTTTAGTAGTAGTTTGAGATACAGCGGGTTTACAAGGTTCAGCGATTTTTTGAGAACCAGTGGATTTATAAGATTCAGCGATATTTTGAGATACAGTGGGGTTAGAAGATGTGATGAGATGCTTAGATTCAGAGGGTTTTGCAGATACATCGTTCTTATTAGATATGGTAGATTCAGTGGGATTCAAAGATACAGTGGGCTCATAAGAAATGGTAGAGTTTGTATTACGACCTAAGGTTTGGGACTGGCTACCCTGTTTGTAGGTCTGTATAAAGCTAGCTTCAAAGTCAGTCTGTGTGCAAGCTTCTTTGCATTGCCTCCGATAGGCTGGTTTATTATGCAAGGATGTAGGCACAGTGCTTTGTAACACTCGACTTGAATTTGGAATTTGTGGCGGCATTGAATAGTCTAATAAGCTGGGTTCGTTGAGTAAGAGCTGGAAGCGATTTCCAACGAGTCGCTCATTTCGTTGGTCGCTTATTAGTTTAAATGGCGGATTGGTGCAGGGAGAGCGCGCTGTTTATTTTTTTCGTTATATGCCCTCTTGCGACATTCGTTTATTGAGTGCCCAATATTTTTGCAATACGCACATGTTTTTGGAGAAAATCTAGGGTTAGGAGGCTTAAATGGAATATTTGGGTTTCGAATACCTAGGTAATTATTTTGATATGCACTACTACTTATTGCTGGCCTAGGGGTTGGAACTGGCCTAAATAAAGATTGCCTAGCTTTGTTCATAGCCCTAATTTGATCTTCCTGCATTGCGAAACGACCTGCTTCTCTTAAAGTATTAAAACCCTTTGTTCTAAGCATTATACCCATGTCTGTAGAGAGACTGTTGAGAAATATGCTTAAGGCGGTTTCCTCGGTAGTCGCAACACGTCCGTCTAATGTCGAATCACTAATTTCTGAATGTAGTTTCTCTAAGATTTTGCAACGACAAAGATCTACTCTATGATAAAATTGCGTTAAGGACTCATCGGGTCTCTGAAAAATTGATTGAAGTTCTAAATTCAAATGTTGACTTGTTTTAGTATTCGCGAATCTTTCAATAAGAAACCTCTTTAGTTGATCCCACGTTTTGTACGTTTTACACCGAACTTCTGAGGCCGCGATGCCTTTAATGTTATTTAGAGCACAAGTTAACAAAGTCTCCCTTTCGGACGGAGATGACAATTTAAACACAGTATCACAGGACCGAATGTAACCGTATATTTCGTCATGATTGTTTGTGTCGAATAAAGGAATTAGGTTGATAAGAGTTGTAATATTTACTGGTGATGCCTTCATTATGTTTTTGGTCTTTAATGAAATGATAATGATTAAAAATGTAGAATGCGTTAGATATGAATAATGTAATTAAATTATATATAAAATATAGTAATATAGGATAGAATATATAAAACACAAAATATAGAAAAGTAGAAAAAAGAATGAGCCACAAGTAAAATGCCACTTACCACAGTAACACGAACCACAAGAGCATAGTATCGGCGAAACTATTAAAAGCCTAAGGCTACCGTACTAGGCGATGCTAGTCCTTTGTACGTTTGTTTCGTCTTGCTACACAAGTAGATCCTACCGACTGCGCCAAATTTGTTATGAGGCAGTGACAAAACTTGTTTTTAAACTAACAAAAACTTTATTTAAAATTATGCTTACAAAACTAGAGTTAGAGTGAGAATATGGAATGGAAGTGTCTTTCAAAGGATCGGGGCTTGATACTTAAAGGTTTGGGTATTGTCGTTTAAGAGTAGGGATACATTTAGTGGAACAAACTAATTAATCTTAATTTATCGTAAACAGATGGTTAAAAGAAATTGTAACTTGATACTTAAAGGTTTGGGTATTGTCGTTTTTAGAATAGGGACACATTAAATGGAACAACTAATAAATCTTAACTTATCGTAAACAGATGTTTAAAAGAAATAGTAACTTGTCGTTTAAGAATAGGGATACATTAAGTCGAACAAACTAATTAATCTTAACTTATATCGTAAACATATGTTTAAAAGAAATAGTAATTAGTTAAATAGAAATATTTATAATATAGTGGGGACTACATAACACCCGGCTGTTTGCTTTCCATATGTACGTTGAAAGAAAATCATTAGACATAAAAAGTCGACGCCGTGTGTCAGGCACCGGAGGCTGATCTTGCCCTTTAGAAGACTGTGACCAAAAGATGTCTTAATGATTACGAAACAGATACAGAAATCTGAGACAGGCCAAAACCTATCCTATATAATATATATGCTCAAAACAATTAGCGGAACAAGATTTTTCTCCTTTCTGTTGCTTAAACTAAAATTAGATTTAAATTAACTTGTACGCTATTTTTTACCTTGTTAATTTGTTAATTACTACAATTAATAAAAAAAATCAATTTGTATTTTTTTTATTAAAAAAAATTAAAATGTGCATTGTAGACGAAAAACTAATTGGTGATAAAAAAGGTATCCCATAAGCGGGCTACCTAGCGAGAGTCGGGGTGTGGGGGGGAGGCCGTCGGCGCCGCACGGGACTCGGGGTTAGTGGGCATCATTGTCTCGTGGTGCAAACAGCCTCGTACTCCCTTGCGGCGTGCGGACGCGTCTACCTGCCTACACGCTGGCTCTATACCGGAGGAGTAGCTCTGACGTCTGCTTGTTGAACAAGCGACGTCCCCGACTGAGGGCTCCGTGGCGGGTGGAGAGCTCCAACGGTGAAATTATTTTAATTTAACCTCATGGATAAAGAGGCAATTTTTAAAAATAAACCAAAACAAAAGAAACAAACCAATAAACCCAGGGTGGCGTCTCAGGACGAGCCATGGTGCATGTTACCAGTGGCACGACACTCAGATGCCCCCATCTCACATATGGATGCACCCATTCGGGCAGCGTCCATAACTCCGAAGGAAAGGGAATCGACTGTGAAAAAGCCACACCAGGCTGTTCCCAGGACCGTACCCTCTCCAGCGGAACAAACAGCACCACCGCAAAAGGAAGCGTCCACCGTTGCGGCTAGGTTGACTGCGTCGGTTGAGCCAAAGGTAGCAACTCTGGACGATGCAACAAAACAGTCTGCGTCTGAAGGTGAGGCACCTGCGGCAAAAGCGATGCGGGAGACTGAGACTGCGATGGCGAATGCACCTGGTGCACCGTCCTCGTCCATGGACATGACGGCCCTGAAAACTATTCAGGAACCGGCTATGACCAGGGTTTTAAGCGCCTCAAAGAGGCGTCGACTCAACAAAGCCCGCAGGGCGGCAGAATGGCAGAAGCGGTCAAGCACCGCTCAAGGGCCACCAGTGGACCCTAAACCAGCCCCTGAAGCCACCACGGCAACAGGTGGAAGGAAAGCGGTACCTAAGAACCCAGCCAACAACAACCCCAAAAAACCAAAAACCAACCAACCGACGAAAGGCCAGAAACGCGTACGGCCGGAGGACTCCGTAACACCGACCGGAGAACGGAAAAGGATAAAACCCAATAAACCTCGTACGGTGGGAGGGACCTCGGCGAGTTACGCGGAAGCGGCAGCATCATACAAAGCTAATAAGTTTTGTGTTGCCGTAATGACTGAGCCTTTCCTAGATATGACGCCAGAACAAGCGGAAGATATCCGCCTACAAATCCAGGGTAAGCTACATGACGAACTAATGGCGGACTATGATGCTACCCTGACAACAGAACCAAATGACATCCGGTTCCGGGGTAAAGCCCATTTCTCGGACGGTGTCCTCAAGATTTGGTGCGAGGACGCGTTCGCAATGAGGTGGCTAACCAGAACCTGCGAAGTCATCAACAACCCCATAACCGATACCAAACTAGTGGTTCGGCCTCAGTCCGCAATCCCAAGGAAGGTTCCGTGTCTGTTACATGTTCCAGAGTACACTGGCAGTACGGAGAGCCTAATGAGAATTGTAACGAGGCAAAACCGCCACTTAAACATTAGGTCATGGACCCTTACACACGAAAGGAGAACACAGGACCCAACAGGTGTCTCTCTCTTCCTTCGTGTACCGGAGTCCGAGATCATAACGATTAAAGCACAGGAAAGGCGGATATACTACCTGTTGGGGAACATTTATATCCGGATCCTAGAAAAGGAGGAGTCCTCACAGGTA
The DNA here is from genome assembly GCA_028984075.1 of Pieris mannii. Classification (NCBI taxonomy): domain Eukaryota; kingdom Metazoa; phylum Arthropoda; class Insecta; order Lepidoptera; family Pieridae; genus Pieris; species Pieris mannii. The sequence continues at coordinate 8,375,908 of CM054777.1, forward strand.
GCTGAAGCCCCACCTGTAACCACCGCGAGTACATCGGGGACGGCGACGACGGGGCCAGTGCCTCCCATGTCACCGAAGGGGAAGGCTGTGGATGACCGAACAGCCGAAACTCAGTCCCCCATGGAGGCGGCACAACTAACCTCTGATGAAGAGTTATTTCAGGAGACAGGGGGGAGTGAACTCAGCGACAGCTGTCTGCGCTCCTCCCCCTCGCCGAACTGACCTCATTCAAGCTAATCTCCAGCATAGTCAAACAGCGACGGCTTCCCTGCGCAGACTGCTGGAAACCAACCCCAAGACCATCGCTGCGATCCAGGAGCCGTGGATCCGGAATGGCGAAATATGCGGTCTGGGTAACACTGTTGGTAAAATTCTACTGGACACCTCCGTAAGTAACCCAAGAACCTGCATAATAATACCTAAACATGTACCAGCATTATTAATAAACGAACTATGTTCAAGGGACCTTACAACTGTTAGGTTACCCAGAAACGAGCAACCAGACATCGTCCTGGCGTCAGCCTACTTACCGGGCGACGAGGATGTACCCACTCCGGAACTCAGCCTTCTGGCCGACTACTGCGAGAGGGACCAACTGGAGCTCATCATCGCAGTAGACTCCAACGCACACCACACACTATGGGGTAACAGTAATACCAACGCTCGAGGTGAGAATATGCTTAATTTCATTCTTAGTAATAATCTTATCTTAGCAAACATCGGTTCAGAACCAACCTTCATCAACGCGCGTTCACATACCATAATTGACTTAACATTGATAACGGCAGGCCTGACAAATCACATACAGGACTGGCACGTATCAAGAGAATTATCATGCTCGGATCATAGGTGGATCCGCTTTGCAATCAAAGGGGAACTACCTAAACCACAACCAAGAAGAATACCTCGAAGAACTGATTCAGCAAAATTTTACAGACTTGTCAGCTCCGGGGTAGACAAACTAACGATACCAACAAACATTGACGAACAGGACATAGATAAACATGTTAACAACTTAACGTCCCTACTCCTGACATGCTATGAGCAGTCGTGTCCCCTCACCATTCCAAGATGGGGGGGTAAACAGAACTGGTGGTGCCCCGAGCTGGAAAGGCACCGCCGGAAAGTCAGGAAGCTTTTCAATAGAGCGAGTAACACAATGTTACCCTCCGACTGGGACAACTACACAGTCGCAAGACGGCGATTCAAAAAACTTCTTCGTATTAGAAGGCAGGAGTGCTGGAGGCACTTCTGCACTAGTATTGAAAACAATAACCAGGCAAGTAGAGTCAAATCGTGTCTCTCCAGTGAGACCCATCACTCGATAGGTTGCCTTAAAAAACCAGACAAAACATTTACAAAAACCGAAACTGAAACCTGTGAATTACTACTGGAGACTCACTTTCCAGGCTGTGTAATCACCAACGAGCAATCATGGCAACCCCATTCGGAAAGAACCACCATCAACTCCGACTGGCAGGTAGCTGACAAAATAATCACGAAAGAAAAAGTAACATGGGCAATCAACTCATTTCTACCATTCAAAGCGGCTGGCTTGGACGGCATATTCCCAGGTCTACTAAGATGGAGTGGGAATATCTTGGTGAACCATCTGGTACCAGTATTTCGAGCCTGCTTAGCTCACCGCTATATACCTCTGAAATGGAGAGAAGTGAAAATCATTTTTATCCCAAAACCGGGTAGAGAGGACTATACCCAGGCCAAATCATTCAGGCCCATCAGTCTCACTTCATTCTTTCTCAAGACGCTGGAGAGGCTGGGAGATCTGGAGATTCGTAGTCGGGTATCCCTGTCTAGATTTTTACATCCCAATCAGCATGCCTACAGCTCAGGCAAATCAACGGAATCATCACTCCATAACGTTGTTTCCCGCATAGGCAACTCATTGAAGATAAAGCAGTCAACCCTTGGCGCATTTATTGACATTGAAGGTGCCTTTGACAAAACGAATTTCGCGAGCATTACCAGAGCGCTTGTATCTTGTGGAGTACCAACGACTCTTACAGAGTGGATCAATAATATGTTAAAACAACGAGCTATACAGTTCACCGTAAATACCACTACAAAGGGCTTTGTCTGCAGGGGCTGCCCACAGGGTGGCGTCCTTTCGCCGCTCTTGTGGAATCTAGTGGTAAATGAGCTCATTACAGAACTAAATGCTATCAATCTTTACACAGTAGGGTATGCGGATGACATAGCTATCTTAGCATCGGGAAACTTTGAAAGCACCTTATGCGATCTCATGGGAAGAGCTTTCAGAGTAATTGAGAGATGGTGCAATCAGCACGAGCTATCTGTCAATCCATTAAAAACGGAACTAGTGCTATTTACAAACAGGAGAGTTCTCGGACCGCACAAGCTACCGAAACTCTTCAACACTGAACTAAAACTAAAAGAAAGTGTTAAATACTTAGGTGTGATTCTGGACAGTAAACTGCTATGGAACAAACACCTAGAACATAAACTAAACAAAGCAACGATCGCCTTTTATCAATGCAAAAAGATGCTAGGCGTCAAATGGGGCCTATCACCCAGAATCACCCTATGGCTATACTGCCGTAATAAGGCCAATGCTAGCTTATGGTGCCCTGGTATGGTGGCCGAGAACAGAACTACAAACGACAATAACGAAACTTGGGCGCTTCCAAAGGCTCGCTCTATCGGCTACCTGTGGTTGCATGAAAACAACACCAACTGCAGCAATGGAGTTGGCCCTAAAAATTGTACCCCTGGATCTACACATACAGCAGGAGGCAGCATTAGCAGCCATTAGGCTTATGATATTGGATCTATGGGGCAAAAATCACTATAGCGCACACACAGCGATTCTCAACAGGGCAATAGAGTACCAACCTCTAATAGCCGCGCCATGCGATAGGATCGTTAACCAACATATAATAAACAAGAAATACCAGGTCCAAATGAAAGAAGAGAAATGTGATCGATCGATCCTGAATGAGCTTCGAATATATACTGATGGCTCAAAAACAGGGCGTGGCTCCGGCGCTGGCATATTCTCCTTGGATCTCAACATTAACACACACTTATCTCTAGGCACGCACAGCTCGATTTTTCAATGCGAATGTGTCGCCCTGACAGAAGCAGCCAGAGTCGTGCAGCGACTAAGAGTAAACAACTTTTGCATTAAGTTTGTATCCGACAGTGCGTCTGTACTGTTGGCACTAGCAAGCAAAACGACAAATAATTTGCTGGTACTAGAATGTCATAATGCACTGGAGGAAATAGCCCTGACAAACAGGGTTACCCTACAGTGGATTAAAGGACATAGTGGATCTCTTGGCAATGATGCTGCCGATGAACTTGCGAGAAGAGGCTCGGACATATTGCCTGCTGGCCCGTATCCTCTCCTGCCCTTGCCCTTCTCGCAGGTGCGAGCATGGATTCGCCAAAGATCAGAAGAACTCCAGCAACAACGCTGGTCACGAAGTGAGGACTGTAGGCAATCCAAAATGGCTATGCCGGCAGCTAACCCAAAAATGACAAAACAGCTACTAAACCTTAACAGAACTAGTCTCAGAACAATGATAGGTACAATCACGGGCCATTGTCTCCTCAACAAACATCTTTTTGTCCTAGGCGTGACAGATAGCCCCGTGTGCAGAGGCTGTCTCAGCGCAGAGGAAACAGTCACCCACGTAGTCCTGGAATGCGAGGCTGTGGCTAAACAACGTACAGAAATCCTCAAAACAGTGAGGTCGCTCCGAGAAGCCTGCGAAGTGCCCAGGAAGCTTCTGTGCTTCTGGAAGGAGTTAGGCTGGCTTAGTTAGCCAGGACTTCACGCACAACGGACCTGCTAAGAGTCTAAGTGCGGAAAAGGAGTCTCTACATTCTACATTCTACATTCTAAGGTCCATCAAAGAAATATTCTTATATCGTTTTAATATTCGTCTTTAGTGACTTTCAGTAACGTGTGTGGCCTCCATGAGCCCTAATCACGGCTTGACAACGACGCGACGAATATCTTCTTGTGGAATTCGCTCCCATTCTTCAATCAACGCTTCAGTGAGCTGCTGCAGTGTTTGAGGTGCAATCGGACGCTTCCGGATGCGCCTGTCAAGCAAGTCCCAAATGTGTTCAATTGGATTTAGGTCAGAGCTCATGGAAGGCCACTCCATTACACGGATTTCCTGCTGTCGTAAGTAATCTGACGTGATGGCTGCAGTATGCGGCCTGGCATTATCTTGCATTAAAAGAAAATCTGGGCCCATACCATATGCTGCGGGCCAAATATGATCTTCGAGCACATTTTCAATGTAAGTTTAAGGAACACAAGCGCCCGGGAACAACGACGAGATCTGTGCGCTCGTCCAAACTAACTCCGCCCGAAACCATCACAGAGCCACATCCAAATTTGTCATATTCCTGGACTGCTGCTGCACTGTATCGCTCGCCTGGGCGTCTGTAAACACGGAGACGACCATCGCAACGTGTTAGACGGAATCGTGATTCGTCAGTAAAAAGCATTGGCCTCCAATGTCGAAGTTGCCAATTAGCGTGATTTTGCGCGAACTGTCGGCGAGCTTGTCTATGTTGAATTGTTAGACGCACAGCCCGAACTGGTCGGCGTGATCTCAAATTGGCTTCCAACAACCTATTTCTTACCGTCTGGTCGGAAATTTCTACACCAGTAGCCGTTCTTAGTGTATTTTGTAGATCTCTTGCAGTTGTGGTGCGGTTACGTAAAGCACAGTTGACGATGTAGCGATCTTGCAAACGTGTAGTTTTTCTCTTTAGACCTTGACCACGCCTTCGTGAGTATTCTCCCGTCTCACGGTATTGCTTCCAAAGTCTGTAGATAACAGAAGGGGCTACTCCTAGATCATTTCCTACATAACGCATAGTTCGACCCTCTTCAAGCAAAGCGATAGCTCGGGAGACATGCAATTCAGTCAGATCTGGCATTATGACCTAAACTCACTCGCTTCAATGAATAACAATACTCAAAAGGCTCACTTCAATTTCTATTAATACTCAAAAGATTGAAAAAAACTACTTCAAATGTGTTTTCTGTGATTAGAAAGTAATGAAAATTCAAAGACGTCACTTTGTTTTTAGGTGTTTCTAGACACACTGTCACTTTATTATAGGACTACTAACCAAAATGCCGATGCTCTTTTGTTTTTTATTTTCTTCGACAATGCCTTAACATTATCTAGTGGCCAGTAATAATTAAAACCTTAAGTAAAAAGTTTAGTTCTACTTTAAAGTTTTGTTCCCGTAATTGTTTTGCGCAGTATATATTTATTCTCGTGTTTTATTAATTCAAGTATTTTTGACAATAGGTCCTTGTTGTCTAATAAAACAGTATTTATTCAGAACCATGATTATTAGGCTGCTCAAAAATGGACTATTAATAGAACTAAGTCTCTCAATGGGAAACTTACCCTGGCATTGAATACACTAGGTTAGGAATTTTACTTTGTAGTAGGTTTGTAGTAGTGTATTAGCGCTCTGCTGTAACTATCCTGATATAAAATAGCTTTTGATTTAAAAAAGGTAATACAATGCGCAAGTATACCCCCAAGTAATTTTACTAGGTCATAATTAAACTATCATTAATAAGGCTGCTGAAAAATAAGCTCCTAATAGACTGAAGACCAATGTTTTGACATACATATTTAATTTCATAAGTATTTTTATAAACAAAGGTTTATTTGATATGTGGCAACTATCCGGCTTTTATCCTACGCTATTGCGGAAAGATATATTCTACATATCACCAATTATTTATCAGTGTAGAGTGCTGGCAAAGTTTTCCAAAATTTGGAACCCAACGAAAAATTGGAAGATGAAATTAAACAACATTCTATTGGGATTAATTTGTTTTCCATGTTAACACATCGTGTAAAATAGTCACAGTGTAATGACAACAGTAGCTCACTAAAAAACTGGTTTTTATTATTTTATAAATTTATAATTCTAGGGACCTAAAATTATATATTTTATTTTATTATGTTGGCTTTCATATAATATGGTGTCAGAAAGACATTTAATTTTTAGTAACGTTGTTTTCTAAATAATTTTAAAACCCGGTTCGGTTAATCCAGAGTTTACCTCCTCACAAACTTAATAGTAGTTGGTATTTCCGTTGGTATATATTTTGTCCCGCCCAAGGGACAAACCAAAAAATCATGGCTGACCAAAACTAAAAAAAAAAAAAAAAGTTTGTACTCTATTCCCACTAAACAGGGCGTGCGGAGCCGAAAGCACTCACAGCCGAACTGATATCTCTAACCGTTTCAAAGTTAGCTTTCGCAAAACCGTAGCTCATTAACTTATCACCACCTTATCAGCTCCTATTTCCTGCACGAAATTCCCAGTCATTATCTATTGAATGCCTCAGTACTAATGCATCGCGTTATCTACTTTCCTGCATTCACTAACCCAACCTATGGCTTTAAATGAAAAATAATAAATATATATTTAAAGTAACCTAACGTACGATTCTAAACTAATTATAATAAATATACCTAACCTTTAACACCACTACCTATAAATATAATTAGATGTAAGGGTTATATGGTAAAATAAAACATTTTTATTCCAGGTATTATTTTTTATTTATATGTTCATTATATTTCTATACAAATTTACTAGCACCATATCATTATTCACTGAGTCACATGTGAAATTTCTAAGGAAGTCTTCTAATGTCATCCCCCTGAACTTGTAATATAAATATACCAAACAGTACTCTCCACACACCGCTGATAGATAATCTTGAACCGTAACGCTATTGTACCTCCACATGCAAGAATTCCTCCTTAAAAACCCTTCTATTGCCTCAATAGGTTTACGTCCAAATGAATCAAAATATTCACCAACTCTTTCGACGCTTATATGTACAGCCACCCAATGAGACCCCGGCTGTGAATCAGGGTCAAGATTGCATATGATAAATGCTGGCACCTGAGCATAAATTGGCAATCGATTTGAAGGATATACGTTACTTAGGAGGCTGGGATGTATCATACGAAGACTCATTTGCACTTCTAGTCTGTTCATACTTTAATACGCGTTTACTCCGCTACTCTTTTGCTCTTTAACTGACTACATTTCTAACTATCAATTCATATTTGTACCAATGAATTCATTTAAACCCACATAATATGATCTCAACAGAAGTAATGAGTCTTTTTATTAAACAAGTAATGAGGTAAATAAAAACCATGTCATATTCGTTTAGGTTATATTTTATTATTCTTAATATCATAATTACATAAGTGATTGCTTAGCTACTATAATCCACACATACATTTCTGTTCTTATCTATTTCTATAATATTTGAAAACTCTGCGTAAACTACACAGTTAATAGTTTCAGTCAATGCGCTCTCGAATCTTACTTCCATTCTTACACTACCATGGCGAACAAGATTCCAATGCACATTAGAGTTAGCCGACAAGTCAGGTGTTAAATCAAAAGCTAGTAAACAGTATCCATTTGAATATTGCTCCCTCGATATTCCATTACCTTCGTTAAGAAAATGTATACCGGTGCCTGAGTACAGGGTGTGGTATGCGCTCGTAAATACATCGTTTGGAAATGATGGTTGTAACGATTTTGAAGGTATCTGTTGACCATCTATATATAGGCTAAATGAGCAAATACCAAATTTTTCAAAGTTGAAAGGATTTTTAACATAACTACCGTTGAATGCTGTATTATTCACAAAACATATTCTATAAAATACTTCAAAAAGTAATGCAGCTAAATAAAAACCGTGTCATATTCGCATATATATATTTTATTGTTCCTAACAATTACATGACGTGATTGCTTAACTACTACACATTTCTGTTCTTATCTATTTCAAAAATGTTTTAAAGAATGCATTGTCCATTAAGCTTGCAAAGGGTTTTAGAGTGCCCTTTGTATTTCTTACGCACATTTTACTGATAGTTTTATAGTTTTTACTGAATTTATTAATGATTAAGTTAATCATTAATAAATTCATAATCAATAAATTTTTATTTTACATGTATTATGTATATACGTATACATTAGTATTGTGATATTACACTTACATTTTTCTGTATATACCATATAAATATCAACCATTTTTAAAATATCAACTTAGTTTTACTCCTTTCCCTGATGAAGACAAAAGTCAAAAAATAATGATTCATTTTATTCATCCCTTTGCTGCCATCGTAGCAGGACCGAGTGGGTGTGGAAAAGCTAACTTTGTTGCAAATTTCATTAAGCATAAAAATAGTATATGTAATGAGATTTTTTTGGAAATTACATGGTGTTATGATGAAATGCAACCGCTATATAATATACCCGGTGTAAATTACCACCAAGGACTACCGGAATATCATATGTTTGATGGTAAAAATCCACATTTGATTATAATAGATGACTTAATGAGGGAATCTGATGGGCGAGTTGTTGATATATTTACAAAAGGCAGTCATCATAGAAATTTGAGTGTTTTTTACATAACCCAAAACTTATTTCGTCCCCGTAGAGCGAAAACTCATTAAGTCGAAAAATGGCCAAATCGAGTTAACAATGCCAATAAAACTATATTTTTTTTCTCTATTTAACTGTCTAACCGTCATTTTTGTAGGTATACTGGTTTTCGAGTTAGAAAGAGTGAGAAGTAACTAAATCTATTCTTTGCTCCTAATAGACTTTAAGATAAATAACTAAATCTTGTTAACAATTTTTTATTTATCAAACAATTACAAATCTTGAAAATAAATTGATTTAATTATTTTTATAATAAAGTTTTTAAACCATAAGTATGCATTTTGGTAGACTAAATGGATTTAGTGAGTTTTCAAATTTAGCAGTTAGCGAAAACGCCTAAAGCGAAAATTCATTAACTCGATAATAACGTCTGTCTAATCTTCAATGTTTTGAACTTGAAAAAATATTTCCAAAGTCAGAAATAATCTTATCCGCATAATTATGTCTTTTATACTAAAAATGAATTCAAATATTCATGGTAAATAACACTAAAATCTTTTAGTTTCATTATTTTTTAAATTTTGCTGTGCTTCGGTACATTTAGATAGATATCTTTTGCAAGTTGCTCTAAAGCTCCAGTATTTTTTCCAGCCGTTTGTTATTCTTCTCCCAACTTCTTTGCTAAAAGGATCTTTTTGTGCCATTAACTGCCCCAGGTAAATGTATTCATTGGTGTAATTGCTCTGGGTGTTCTCTAGGTTAATAGTGTTCTCAATTCCATTTGTCATAACTCTTGCTTTATCCGGATTTAGTTTTAGTTCTACCTTCTCGCTTTCTAACTACAGTTCGTTAATCATTTTTTCTAAGTCTCTTGATGTTGTAGAGAATAATCCGTGTATAAATAACCTTAAGTGCGTTAGTGAGACACCATCTACATTGATCTCGAGATTCTCCCAGTTGATACCTTTGAAAATTGATTCCAATACGGCTGAGAATAATTTTGGGGATAGTGGGTTCCTGACGCTTTTCTCTATTCTGAAAGGTTTCATTTTTTTCCAATTAGATTGTAGCTGTACTGTTACTATAAACATTTTTTATTCGTCTAATATATTTGTGTTCAATTCCTTGCTCAACCAATGCCTCCAAAATCTTTCCATGAAACAAAGAGTCGAATGCCTTACTGTAATCGATAAATGCAATGTAATACGTACGCTGGTATTCGTTGTACTTCTCCAGAACTTGGCGCACTACAAGAATGTGGTCAATGACAGAGTACTCCTTTCGAAAGCCTGCCTGCTCAATGGGTTGCTGGTTGTCTAATGTCTTTCGATGCGTTTGAGAAAGACCGTAGCAAATATTTTATATACATTAGACATTAGACTATATTTCATATTTATCTCCCTTATATAGCAGGGTAATGTTTGACTGTGTCAAGTGTCAAAGAAAGGTAAGATGGCCAAAATAATAATTACGTACAAACTACGTACAGAAGAACTGTTAGAAGCGTTAAGATACCTCAAGCATACTCCGCGCCACTGCCTATCAGATGCAAAAAAGAAAGATCTTATTAATTTAAGTGCCAAAGGATATTTCCACGAGACTTCACTTGTGGTATCAGTCTTAACCGACGAGTAAAGACAAAATTGATCGACTTTTGAAGCAAGGACTCCAGAGAGGAAGAAGAAGATGAGTTAGTGGAGTAAAAATATTAAAATTTTACTTCTATTTTTTCAAAACGATTGATTTATCTCCATAATTATAATATGTATAGGAAGTATAGAAGATTTTTTAAATAAAAGTAGTTTGATTTCATAGTATTATAAAACAATAAGCCCTTTTAACTCTTAAGTTATTTTTCATTAAGTATATTTTGTATATCCACCAGTTAGTCGTAAATTACCCAAATCAAGTTATTTTTTATAAAAATCAATTCGATCTGAGTGAAAAATAACTAACTCGGGGCGAAAATTAACTAATTCATACTACATCGGATATTCTATAGAGAACATGTAATTAAATGTTTTTTTTTAAGTTTTCTCAGTAATAACTTAATTATCACATTGGGTAGCTAACATGATTATAACGTAATTTGAATTCCTTTAAAATGAAACTAAAATCATATAAATATGTCATGACATGCTAAAGTTATGGCAATTTATATATTTCAAAACTTTAACCCTTATTATCTCGAAACAGGTTTTTTGGACTTAATGAATTTTCGCTCTACGGGGACGATTTCATCAAGGAAGAGGACAGCGCGACATTTCACTTAATTCAAGTTATATTATTTATTTTAAAAATCCCCGTGACAAAACACAAATACGATTTCTAGCTAGACAAGTTTCACTGGAAGACACGAAGTTTATTGAAGATTCATATACCGATGCTACTAAAGAAGCTCATGGTTATTTAATGATTGATTTGAAACAAAACACTGATGATGTTCACCGCATAAAATCTAAAATATTTGAATCTAGTAATTTTTGTACAATATATGTTCCCATGAAAAGGTATAAATATCTTTGTAATCAGCCACTCTAAGTCAGTAATGAACCATGTATCAACGAATAACAACGCATAAGGAATTGTTATCAGCTTTACATAAATTAAAGCCCAAACATCGTAGGATATTATTGAAGTCTTGTAATAATCAAGAAATTAACTGTATTTGTGAATGTATTCACAATGTTTTACAAGGAAAAGTACCTTTAAAAGAGAATACAAAAACCAAATTAAAAAAAAATTAAAAATATCTTACGTAATCTGATCAGTAAAGGTAAAAGTTTTGAATACAGGAAAAATATATTAATACAAAAAGGAGGGTCCTTTCTTCCAATAATTTTGGGTACAATTCTAAGCACCCTTGTAAGTTGTTTTAATAAATCACAATGAACACAAAAAAAATGCTTCTCGTTGAGCAAGACTTTATTGATAAACTGAAACATCAGAATGAAAATAAAGCAACACCGCAAAGTAGATTGGATTTAGAAATGGAAAAAATTATATCAAGTAAATTGGATGATCGCGAAAAATGGGCGCTTTATCTACAAATTTTACAAAGATACTTACATTACTCCAAGGAAGAACGTCAACCTCAAGAAATAACAATAACTGAAAAGGTAATAAATGATAATACTAACGAAAACCGTAACATCAATAATATAACTACTAGTGAAAATGAAAAAATGCTAAATGTTAAACAACCCTCAACGGGTGAAGACATCGCATATGGGTTACCACCTAAAGAAATATTAAAATTAATTCCTAAAACTTATATGAGGAGGGGTGAATTATTGATGGATACAATATTAAATAAAACAGATCAATTGCAATGGAATAATAATGGAACAGTTGTCATTAGTGGACAAGAGATACCAGGAAGTAATATTATAGATTTAGTGAATGACATCTTAAGACCCTCGAAGAGATCCGATCCAATCGGTTGGGAAATATTCGCCAAGTTTTTAAATGATATAAATACCCCACTAACATACATTGGTAATCTGAAAAGAATCAAATATATATCTAACCTTAAAAGTATAGATAAAACATTGATTCAAGAACCACAAACTGAGGTTTCTTCAACGCCAACTCAATCTAAATACATCAATAAATTGAGAAACAAAAGTGATTGGGAGAAATGGACCCCGTATTAGAGTTACATCGCATCTATTATGATATTTCACATCCAGCCGGTTACAGCAGTGTCAATAAGTTAACAAAGGCAATGAATGGAAAAATCTCAAAAAGTGATGTTTTGAAATGGTTGCAGTCTCAAGAAACATATACATTACATAAACCGGTTATAAAAAAATTCCCGCGTAATAAATATATTTTATCAAATATTAATGAATTGTGGCAAGCTGATTTAAGTGATTTAAGAACTTACATGCAATATAATGATGGATATAAATATATTTTGTGTGTTATTGACGCCTTTAGTAAGTATGCTTATGTTAGAGCAATGAAAAAGAAGGATTCATACACAATAAAAACGTGTTTTACTAGCATCTTTGATGAAGCTAAAACTGTTCCTAGACATATTCAATCAGATAAGGGCACGGAATTTGTATCTAAGGATGTCAAAACTTATTTAAAAAGTAAAAATATAAATTATTACACTACAAATAATCCAGATATAAAAGCAAGTATAGTAGAACGATTTCAGAGAACATTGAAAATGAAAATGTGGCGTTATTTTACACATAAGAATACTTATCGCTATACAGATATTTTACAAGATTTGGTTAGTTCTTATAATCACAGTGTACACTCTAGTATCAAGATGAGACCATGTGATGTTAAAATGGAAAACATAATGGAAGTTTGGCGAAATTTATATTATGATGAAAAGACTTATATTTCAAGTTTAAACAAAGTACCTAAGTTTAACGTCGGTGACTATGTAAGAATTACAAAATACAAACATGTATTTCAAAAAGGTTATGAAAGTAATTGGAGTAATGAAATTTTTATCATTACTTCGATTATAGATCGTTCCCCGTGGGTTGTATACACTTTAAACGATTTAGACAATGAATCAATAACAGGAACTTTTTATGAGAAAGAACTACAAAAAATAACTTTTTCCCCCACTTCCGAATTTAAAATTGATAAAATCATCAGATCACGTAAAAGCGGTATTAGAAAGGAAGTATTAGTTAAATGGAAAGGATATCCTAACAAGTTTAATTCTTGGGTCTTACTATCGAATATTAAAAATCTGCAATGAAGGAAAGTTTTTATTTAACTTTACTCAGCAATAGTTCTACACAATATTTTCCGGGAAATATGACATCAAATTTTTCTACAAAACTACCTAAAGCCATTACATTAGAAGGAGAATGGATGGTAGGTATAGTTGAGTTTCAATATCCTTCTACTATGTTTTCCGTGCAAGAACATGAAAATATTATGTACATAAGTAAAAAAACTACCATCAATAACGAAGAGACCACACTGAGGTATAAGAACCATATACCAGCCACCAACTATGATAATATACAAAATATTCTTCTAGCTTTAAATTCGAAAGAGAAAGTTAGTTTTCGCCAGGACACCGTGACAAAGTTTGTCTCTGCTGCAGTAAAGGATCCATCAATAATTTCATTATCTCTATCACCTAATTTGAGCTTTCAACTTGGATTTGAGCCAGATACCAATTTAGTAAATCATAATATCGGTAAACGCCCTGCTAATCTACATTTGGGGTTACCATCACAATTATTTGTGTATTGTGATATTATAGAACCACAAATTGTTGGTGATGTAATGACACCCCTATTGAGAATTATACCCTTAGATCCTGCTAAATACATATATGGTTCAAATAAAATGCATATATTTTCACCACCACATTATTTGCCGGTAATGAGAAGAGAATTTGATGTTATTGAGATAGATATAAGAACAACCACGGGAAATGCGGTACCATTTCAATACGGAACATCGTGTGTGAAACTTCATTTTAAAAAAATATAAACTATATTTCCTTTTTAAAATGTATACACCTCAAGATACATTTATATGTCCTTATGAACATTATTATTCGAAACAAGCTGGGTCTGGTATAAATGTAATCTACAAAGGAGCCTTACATCAACGTGGTCATGGTATCGGCAGTTTTCTTGGGGGGTTATTTCGAAGTGTGCTACCTTTACTCACTAGTGGTGCTAAGGTGATTGGAAAAGAAGCACTTAACGGCGGAATTGGGCTTTTGTCAGATGTTGTGGCTAGTCGTCCTATTAAAGAATCCATTAAAAATCGATTGAAATAGGCTAGTTCTAACCTTAAACGCAAAGTTGATACCAAAATTGATAACCTTATGACTGGATCGGGTGTTAATAAAAGACGAAAATATTGTAATGAGCTCATTCGAGTTTCACCCCTCAACGTGAAAGGCACTCTGAAGAAAACAAGGAACAAAAATATTAATAATTCCAAGGATATATTTTCAAACTAATCATAATGTCATTTATTCATAATCATTCATGTGAGTGCGTTAAATCTGAATTGGATCTGTTTGCTCTTCCTTCCACACAAACAAGTATCGAATATGGACACTGGATACACTACAAACCAATTTATTCATTAAGTGATGATGGACCCATCGAATTTCAAGTACCTGGTACTGGAGATGACTACATAGACCTTTCGCATACACTACTCCATCTCAAGGCTCAAATTAAAAATCAAGACGGTTCTGTAGTTAATGCAGCTAATGTAGTGGCACCAGTCAATAATTGGTTACATTCTTTATTTAACCAATTGGATGTTTACCTAAACCAAAAACTTGTGTCACCCCCAAATAATACTTATGCATATCGTGCTTTCATAGAAACTCTATTAAATTATTCATCATCCGCCAAAAAATCACATTTGACATGTGGTTTATGGTACGAGGATACAGCTGGAAAAATTAATGAAACTAATGAGGCAAACAAGGGCTTTTACAAAAGACAACAACTTTCAAAGGATGGTAAGGATGTTGAAATGATTGGGCATTTACATGGGGATATATTCAATCAAGATAAATTCCTCATTAACGGGGTCGAATTATCTATAAAATTAGTGAGATCGAGAGAAACATTTAACCTCATGTCACAGAATGCGGATAATAAGTACAAAGTCTGTATCACAGATGCAACTTTAATAATACGCAGAGCAAAAATTAATCCATCAATACTAATAGCCCATCAAAAGGTTCTTGCCACTACTACAGCTAAATATCCTATAACAAGAGGTGAAGTGAAAGTCCTGACCATACCGTCTGGTGTGCAGGGTAAAACACTGGACAATATATTTTTAGGGCAGGTTCCTAAGAGATGTATTATAGGTTTTGTGAATAATACAGCATTCAACGGTAGTTATGTTAAAAATCCTTTCAACTTTGAAAATTTTGGTATTTGCTCATTTAGCCTATATATAGATGGTCAACAGATACCTTCAAAATCGTTACAACCATCATTTCCAAACGATGTATTTACGAGCGCATACCACACCCTGTACTCAGGCACCGGTATACATTTTCTTAACGAAGGTAATGGAATATCGAGGGAGCAATATTCAAATGGATACTGTTTACTAGCTTTTGATTTAACACCTGACTTGTCGGCTAACTCTAATGTGCATTGGAATCTTGTTCGCCATGGTAGTGTAAGAATGGAAGTAAGATTCGAGAGCGCATTGACTGAAACTATTAACTGTGTAGTTTACGCAGAGTTTTCAAATATTATAGAAATAGATAAGAACAGAAATGTATGTGTGGATTATAGTAGTTAAGCAATCACTTATGTAATTATGATATTAAGAATAATAAAATATAACCTAAACGAATATGACATGGTTTTTATTTACCTCATTACTTGTTTAATAAAAAGACTCATTACTTCTGTTGAGATCATATTATGTGGGTTTAAATGAATTCATTGGTACAAATATGAATTGATAGTTAGAAATTTAGTCAGTTAAAGAGCAAAAGAGTAGCGGAGTAAACGCGTATTAAAGTATGAACACACTAGAAGTGCAAATGAGTCTTCGTATGATACATCCCAGCCTCCTAAGTAACGTATATCCTTCAAATCGATTGCCAATTTATGCTCAGGTGCCAGCATTTATCATATGCAATCTTGACCCTGATTCACAGCCGGGGTCTCATTGGGTGGCTATACATATAAGTGTCGAAAGAGTTGGTGAATATTTTGATTCATTTGGACGTAAACCTATTGAGGCAATAGAAGGGTTTTTAAGGAGGAATTCTTGCATGTGGAGGTACAATAGCGTTACGGTTCAAGATTATCTATCAGCGGTGTGTGGAGAGTACTGTTTGGTATATTTATATTAAAAGTTCAGGGGGATGACATTAGAAGACTTCCTTAGAAATTTCACATGTGACTCAGTGAATAATGATATGGTGCTAGTAAATTTGTATAGAAATATAATGAACATATAAATAAAAAATAATACCTGGAATAAAAATGTTTTATTTTACCATGTAACCCTTACATCTAATTATATTTATAGGTAGTGGTGTTAAAGGTTAGGTATATTTATTATAATTTGTTTAGAATCGTACGTTAGGTTACTTTAAATATATATTTATTATTTTTCATTTAATGCCATAGGTTGGGTTAGTGAATGTAGGAAAGTAGATAACGCGATGCATTAGTACTGAGGCATTCATTAGATAATGACTGGGAATTTCGTGCAGGAAATAGGAGCTGATAAGGTGGTGATAAGTTAATGAGCTACGGTTTTGCGAAAGCTAACTTTTAAACGGTTAGAGATATCAGTTCGGCTGTGAGTGCTTTCGGCTCCGCACGCCCTGTTTATGTTGTGTTTTTTTTTTTTTTTTAGTTTTGGTCAGCCATGATTTTTAGGTTTGTCCCTTGGGCGGGACAAAATATTTCCGGGTTCTGCCTTTGAGGCAGTACCCGGAAATACCAACTACTCTTAATAAATACGAAAGTATTAAAACTATATTAAATAATATACTGGATAGTTGAATACTTCTTTATATTTCTACATCACAAGGTCATTACGTACCATCCTAAGTGAAACATCAATTTTCTTTCCCCCATCGCGCTACTGTAATTACCAACGGTTACTTAGCTAGCTGGTACCGAACAGATTAGTAATTCAGTTAGAAAAATATCAATAACTTAATTAAATATGCAAAATGTACCAATAAATTACGTTCGTACGATCAATTGAGAAGACTTAACCGCGCTTTATCTGCACCAATTGTTTTAAATATTCTGTGGTTATGCTAATAAGACGTCTACATTTATAGCGTAGGGAACATTATTTTAACAGTAACTATTACAGACAGGTAATCCCTAGAGCCTAGAAGTTAGACCGGAAAGGGTTTGCACGATTTAATACCCAAAATTCACTATATACTTTGTAAATAATATCTGTAAATAAAAAGTATAAAAATAATCGCATTTATAAAGAACTATTAAAAGTGCGAGGTATGGCGAGAGATTGGCCCAACTCTCTTCGGGGACTCGAGCCTTCTGGTCTCTCGCCAAAGCTGTCCAAGGGAATTTTTGTCAGCCCTCCATACCACTATTGCACAGGGAGGATGACTCGCTGGCCCACACTGCGAAGGAGAAGGCTGACCTTTTAGGCTGTCTCTTCGCATCCAGCTCGACTTTGGATGACCGAGGGAGACCACCACCGATCATTTCACGGTGTGATTCTTCGATGCCGGAAGTTACATTCCAGCAACGTGCTGTCCGCAAAGCATTATCTTCCTTGGACATACATAAGTCGAGCGGGCCGGATGGTATTCCTCCAATTGTGCTGCGTACTTGTGCTCCTGAGTTGGCTCCGGTCTTAACGCGCCTTTTCCGGTACCTGTACTCGCTTGGCACTGTCCCGGAGTGCTGGAAGATCGCTTCGATACATCCGATCCCTAAAAAAGGCGATCGCTCTGATCCGTCCAACTATCGCCCAATAGCGATAACCTCCTTGTTCTCCAAAATAATGGAATCCATTATTAATGGCCAGCTCTTGAGGTATCTGGAGGGCCACCAGCTGATAAGTGACTCTCAGTACGGCTTTTGTCGTGGTCGTTCGGCTGTTGACCTTCTTGTATACCTTACGCATAGATGGGCGGAGGCAATTGAGTCCAAGGGGGAGGCTCTAGCGGTTAGTTTGGACATAGCGAAAGCCTTCGATCGGGTGTGGCACAGAGCACTGCTCTCGAAGCTTCCAGCTTATGGGCTTCCCGAGAAATTATGCGATTGGATCTCCAGCTTTCTGGCCGATCGGAGCATCAAGGTCGTCATTGACGGAGCATGTTCCGACCTTAAACCCGTGAACGCTGGGGTCCCACAAGGCTGTGTTTTATCCCCGACCCTGTTTCTTCTGCATATCAATGATATGTTGCAACTTAGCAACATTCATTGCTATGCGGATGACAGCACTGGGTATACTCTTTACATTGGCCGGGCAGGTATTTCTCGGGCAGATGTCGATGAGTACCGGAACAAACTTGTGTCTGAAGTAGAAACTCTACTACGTGGAGTCTCCGACTGGGGCAGACTAAACCTAGTCCAATTTAACCCCAAGAAGACACAAGTTTGCGCGTTTTCCGCTAAAAAAACACCCTTTGTCGCTACTCCTCTTTTCGAAAACACTCTTCTTAAAGCCGCAGCCAGCATTGGAATACTTGGCGTTGACATATCGAACGACGTTCAGTTTCGCGGTCACTTGGAGGGAAAGGCTAAATTAGCCTCCAAAAAGCTTGGTGTGCTCAACAAGGCGAGACGGTACTTCACTCCGGGCCACCACTTGCAACTATATAAAGCGCAAATTCGGCCCCACATGGAGTACTGTTCTCACCTCTGGGCGGGGGCTCCCCAGTACCAACTCCTTCCACTTGACCGTGTTCAACGAAGAGCGGTTCGAATCGTCGACGACCAATCTCTCTCCGAGCGGCTTGATCCTTTGGCGTTGCGTAGAGATGTGGGGTCACTCTGCATCTTCTACCGCATTAACCATGGAGAGTGTTCAGAGGAGTTGTTCGGATTAATACCTGCAGCTGAGTTTCATCATCGGACGTCGAGGCAGAATACGAAATTCCACCCGTATCACCTCGACGTCCGCCGTTCCACAACTGCGCGATTTTCAAGGCCGTTTTTGCCGCGCACCACCACTTTGTGGAACCAGCTGCCCACTGAAGTATTTCCGAACCAATTCGACTTAGGGTCCTTCAAGAAAAGAGCGTACAAATTCTTAAAAGGCCGGCAACGCACTCGCGAGCCCTCTAGCATCGAGGGTGTCCATGGGCGGCGGTATCACTTAACATCAGATGAGCCTCCTGCCCGTTTGCCCCCTAGTATATAAAAAAAAATAATAATAATAATAGAAAATTAGTTAGCTAGTTTTAGAAAGCACTTCAGAAACATTTCCTTAGTCGACAAATCAAATGATTATTTGAGCATTTATTAATTATTTAGATAGATTTAGATTCTTACTGCACGTGCGACCTTGTCTTCAATAGTAAACATTGAGCGCGCCCAACTCGCCATTCTTGAGAAATTATTCTAATCTTTACTTCAAAATTGCACTATGAAAGATTACTTCATCGATTAGAGCTTTTTACAGCTATACTAAACAGCAATATGTAGACTCTTTTGGAAACAAAGACTGACAATACCAAATCACTACGCAAAACATAATAATAATAATAATAATAGCCTTTATTCAGATACATTTTACATTATATATTTTATATACATTTAAACAAATTTTCATTTTAATCCAATTCCTGGCCAAAAAAGGGCACACAGATGGTGTGCCCTTTTTTGGCAAAGGCCTCCTCCAAATCCCGTCATTCCTCTCTGCACTGTGCATCTCTCTGCCATGTACCACCTGCCGTTTCTTTAATGTGGTCAATCCACCTTCTCAGTTGTCTCCCTCTTTTGCATTTCCTGTACCTTGGGCACCAGTTAAGCAGTTTTTTGCTCCACTTTTTTGTACCTCTTGCGATGTGTCCCACCTATTTCCACTTTAGCTTCTTGATTGTTATTGTAACATCTGTTACCTTAGTTATTTTCCTTAATGCTGTATTCTTTATTTTGTCTCTTCTTGTTTTCCCTATCATACAGCGTTCCATCGCTCTTTGACACACCTGTAGCTTTGTATACTGCGCTTTAGTAGGCGCCCAAGTTTGTGATCCATATGTTAGTACAGGTAGTATACAAGTATTGAAGACCTTTCTTTTAATTACCATGCTTGTTTTCTTATTTTTCATGACTTCTTTAAGCGCCCAAAAACTCTTCCATGCTTTTGCCATTCTTGTGTCGATTTCTTTTGTTGTTGAATCGGTCATAGATATTGTCTGCCCGAGGTACAAGTACTCATCTACGTATTCTATAATATTGTTATTTAACAGTACTTTTTCCTTTCTGGAATTCGTCATTACTTTGGTTTTCTCGGTATTCATTTTAAGACCGACAAACCTACTTTCTGTGTCAAGGTCTGTGACCATCTTCTCCAGTTCATCGCGTGTTGAGGCAAATAGAATTAGGTCGTCTGCAAACCTTAAGTGGTTCAATCTTTCGCCCTTTATTATTAGTCCGTACTTATCCCAACTTAGTTTTTGAAAATTTCCTCCAGAACAGCCGAAAACAGTTTAGGTGACAGAGGGTCTCCCTGTCCCACTCCCCGTTCAATATTTATAATCCCTCCTAATTTATCCATTTTTATTCTAATTTTTCCATTTTTATATATATTCCTGATTATTTATATATATTTTTTGTTTATCCCCTGACTTTGCAAGGCTTGCCATATTTTTTCATGTTCCAGAGAGTCAAACGCCTTAGAATAATCAACAATTTGGGATTGGGAGATTATATTCTTTGCTTTTTTCTAAGATTTGCCTTACTACGAAGATATGGTCTATTGTCGAATATCCACTCCGGAAACCTGCCTGCTCTATAGGTTGGTTGTCATCTAAGATTTTACCAAGTCTATGTAGAATTATTTTAGCGAAGACTTTGTATATATTCGTTATAGAGCTTATGGGCCTGTAGTTGTTGATGCCACTCTTATCTCCTTTTTTGTGTATAAGTGTTATCGTCGAGTTTGCCCATTGTTCCGGTATTGATTCCGTTTTAACTATCTCATTAAAAAGAACGGTGAAAGTAGGTACCAATATTTCCTTTAGACTTATCAAAAGCTCGTTGGTGACGTAATCTGGACCCGGTGATTTGTCCTTCTTCAGAGTCTCGATAGCCCTTTCTACCTCCCTTGGCAATATATCAGGTACCTCTTCTCCATCGTCTAGCGTCGTTTCTTTATTGCTTGTTTGGGTAGAGTATAGTTAAATCTGTCGCCGTTGAGACAATATCCGGGCGTTTGGTTATTTTATATCCTCTTTTGTTTTTTATATTTGGGATCCAGTTAATATTTGTTTTTAGTGCTTTGACAGCTTTCTTGATGCCACCAGTTTTAATTATTAGTTAAATTAATACAAATTCTACAATTATTTCAGTTTAGCTTAATACAAAGATTATTATTGAATTTCATTAATTGTAATAGAATTATTACTATCATTGATGTCGTTATTATATATTTGTGTTATTAATGGCTTATGGTAACTGAAATACGAAATATATTGTTTACAATCCACAAATATTTAATAACCGAGCGAAAACTCCATATATATACTGCTCAAAACAATTACGGCAACAAAACTTTAAAGTAGAACTAAACTTTTTATTTAAGGTTTTAATTATTACTGGCCACTAGATAATGTTAAGGCATTGTCGAAGAAAATAAAAAACAAAAGAGCATCGGCGTTTTGGTTAGTAGTCCTATAATAAAGTGGCAGTGTGTCTAGAAACACCTAAAAACAAAGTGACGTCTTTTAATTTTCATTACTTTCTAATCACAGAAAACACATTTTAAGTAGTTTTTTTTCAATCTTTTGAGTATTAATAGAAATTGCAGTGAGCCTTTTGAGTATTGTTATTCATTGAAGCGAGTGAGTTTAGGTCATAATGCCAGATCTGACTGAATTGCATGTCTCCCGAGCTATCGCTTTGCTTGAAGAGGGTCGAACTATGCGTTATGTAGGAAATGATCTAGGAGTAGCCCCTTCTGTTATCTACAGACTTTGGCAGCGATACCGCGAGACGGGAGAATACTCACGAAGGCGTGGTCAAGGTCCAAAGAGAAAAACTACACGTTTGCAAGATCGCTACATCGTCAACTGTGCTTTACGTAACCGCACCACAACTGCAAGAGATCTACAAAATACACTAAGGACGGCTACTGGTGTAGAAATTTCCGACCAGACGGTAAGAAATAGGTTGTTGGAAGGCAATTTGAGATCACGCCGACCAGTTCGGGCTGTGCGTCTAACAATTCAACATAGACAAGCTCGCCGACAGTTCGCACAAAATCACGCTAATTGGCAACTTTGACATTGGAGGCCAGTGCTTTTTACTGACGAATCACGATTCCGTCTAACACGTTGCGATGGTCGTCTCCGTGTTTACAGACGCCCAGGCGAGCGATACAGTGCAGTAGCAGTCCAGTAATATGACAAATTTGGATGTGTTGGGGTTGTGATGGTTTGAGGCGGAGTTAGTTTGGACGAGCGCACAGATCTCGTCGTTGTTCCCGGGCGCTTGTGTGCTCAAACTTACATTGAAAATGTGCTCGAAGATCATGTTTGGCCCGCAGCATATGGTATGGGCCCAGATTTTCTTTTAATGCAAGATAATGCCAGGCCGCATACTGCAGCCATCACGTCAGATTACTTACGACAGCAGGAAATCCGTGTAATGGAGTGGCCTTCCATGAGCCCTAACCTAAATCCAATTGAACACATTTGGGACTTGCTTGACAGGCGCATCCGGAAGCGTCCGATTGCACCTCAAACACTGCAGCAGCTCACTGAAGCGTTGATTGAAGAATGGGAGCGAATTCCACGAGAAGATATTCGGAGGATCATACGAAGCATGCCGCGTCGTTGTCAAGCCGTGATTAGGGCTCATGGAGGCCACACACGTTACTGAAAGTCACTAAAGACGAATATTCAAACGATATCAGAATATTTCTTTGATGGACCTTTTTTATCACCAATTAGTTTTTCGTCTACAATGCACATTTTAATTTTTTTTAATAAAAAAAATTTAAATTGAATTTTTTTATTAATTGTAGTAATTAACAAATTAACAAGGTAAAAAATAACGTATAAGTTAATTTAAATCTAATTTTAGTTTAAGTAATAGAAAGGAGAAAAATCTTGTTCCGCTAATTGTTTTGAGTAGTATATATTTATACCAATCCCTACTCCGCTGGAGAAAGTATACTTCGAATCACGCGTGGTAGGGATAAGAAAAAGATGGCGCGTAACGGAAGAATGTCACGCGTAACGAAAAAATGTTACACTAAATTTTTTTCCAACCCCGATAAAGAAGTTTCACTTCAAAATGATACTTTCTTCTCTAAACGCTACTCCACCTTTTTTAACCACTTTCTTAAACACAAAATGTTTGCAAACGATTTAAAACATTCACTAACAATCTTTTATGATATTTTCTCAGCCAGATCTATGCTGAAACGGAAAATATAATTATTGTGAAGCAACAGTTTAATTATAAAGTGTTATGTAGAAAGGAAGAGACTAGCTAGTCAAATCGTGACGGTATTAAAAAAAAGAAAATTTATTAATTATTAAAAAATACAAGTATTTTTACGGTGTTCGATGTTAGACTCCTATAAAAATGATTTCGTATTCTTATAATTATATCTTACTTATAAACAATATTAATCCGGCTTTGTTTCATATTTACGCTTACAGTGCATTCTACGTATGTGGTGTAACTAGCTGCCTATGACACAGGGAATACCCTGTTTTATTTGCAATTTTTTTATAATAACGTGTTTTCTTCCTTTCTTTCGTTCTTTTAAAATCCAATGTCGAAATGCATCACCGGATCCCTGACGCTACCGAAGATATTCAAAAAGGTGCGTGGATAACTCGTTTACATCCCACACTACCGCATACACAACCTTATGCCATAACATTTTCATCTAAAAATAGTGCAACCTATTTCTGCCAGCTAGTATGGTCTCTTCGTCATATAATACAGGTGTGATTATGAAGATATTATATGGAAATTGTATTCGTTTTTACAAAAAACTCCCATGCGAAATTAAAGAATTATTTAAATTCAAAGCCCTCGTTAAAAGTAAATTAATCAATAAAGCTTTTTATAAATGTGACGTATACTTAAATGATCCTAATCCTTGGGATTGATTTGTTCCAGTTCAAACAATTTTTATTAAAAACTTGGTCATGGAAAAGAGTGGCGGAAAGTTTCTTGCCAGTGCTTCTTGTCCGCTCAACGCACTTTACTTACGAACTGGTAGTAAATGTAAATTTACAATTAATTTAAAAAAATTTTACGTTCATAAGTGTACTTATTTATCTATATGAATAAAGATATTTTTGTTTTGTTTATTACTCCGACGACTTTAAATTAAAGGTAAGACGCAATGTGAGAATTATTTGGCATATCTTTAGCTTAAATATCTTACAAAACGTCCAACGTCCAATCAATATGAGCGAGTTTCATGTAAGTTCACACAATGGACCACAGATAGCAATGTTACACTCTGCTTCTAAGATTGTAGAACCGCTGAAAAATACTTAATCTCATTGGAACCTATTTTTATATTTTATAATTTTTATTTATGGACAGTATTCTTATGTTGGGTAATAGTTATACGTGTAGTATTGGTACATA
This sequence comes from Pieris mannii, assembly GCA_028984075.1. Classification (NCBI taxonomy): domain Eukaryota; kingdom Metazoa; phylum Arthropoda; class Insecta; order Lepidoptera; family Pieridae; genus Pieris; species Pieris mannii. The sequence continues at coordinate 8,400,642 of CM054777.1, forward strand.
ATATACGTTACTTATTTTATTTGTTTATTCATTAACACTTCATTGTTGAAACAATATAATTGACATAATTAAATGAAAAGGAGTGCAACATTGCCTTATCGCTTTCGAGCTATCTCTTCCATGCAACCACTTTTAATATCTTTTTTTTTATTAATTTAAAATTTATACACAGTTTTAGTATCATTAATTGAATAATTCCTTAACTTCTTGTTGTATATAAAAAAAAATTAAATACCGTTGAGTTCCTTAAAAAATAAGACAATTGATAAAAGTCCACATTATTAAAGTAAATGCCGGCAACGTACTTGAGAGCCTTATCACTTAACATCAGGTTCTCATCAGGTCTGTCTTTCTACAAAAAAATACTTGTGACATAATAATTCATTCACATGTCAAAAACAGTAAAATCGACCGGGCCTGTAGTATAAAAAAACGTGTATCCATTTGTTTTTTACTGAAACATCTTAAAATATTTGTACGTTTGCTAAATAAACGTACCGTGTGTAGTAAAACTAAGTTGTAGGTTCCGCCACGAGGGAAATGTTCCCTTAAACTTGCAGCAGTAATTGAAAATTACATTTCTGTATTCAATGTTCGCTGTGTATACGTGTACTAAATTAGTTTATAGTTTAAATATAAATTTCTTCAATAAACAAATCAAATTTGACTTAATGCGTTATGTTAATCCTGAAGAATGGAATTACTTTAATGTTTTGAGGTATGTAAAGCTGTCAAAACGTGTTAACTTAACGCATCTACCATGAGTCAGGCTAAACAAGGCAAGACATACGTATTTCTTATAATTTTCGTTATGCAGAGGATATCGCAAAAAAAATGTCGTATATCTATTTATTATAAGTCAGTGTTTAATAACATCAAAGTCTAATTCGTTCAAAAACTTTATATGGTTTATTTGATTTGATATTTACAAATTAAAAGGGAGATTTCATAGTCTGTAGTAATAACAAAAAATCGTGATTTAACTTATACGTATGCTTTTTTATATAGCAATGATACTTGGAAGTAAATAAAATTTATAATAAAATCCGCTATTTAAAAACTATCTTTTATTTACTATTTGTTGTAAGGAAACATTTCTGCAAATGGAAAATTAAAAACTCAGATAAAATAACAAAAGACGTTGTAAGCGAGCAAGGAACATTATCAGTTGAATTTTTGTAAAAAGTTGCTGTCCCGAATACCGCACGATAAAACTTCCGCCCCAAATCTTTTATTTTCAAACAAAACATCACTTTTTGTTGTGAATTCAATTCTTTATTCGATAACACCATTTCCCGTACTTTTGAAAAGTTAACTTTGACTGCAACAATTGTATGATTTAGGTGTTCATAATATTATTTATTTTTTACTTAATTATTGCCTTTTTTGTATTAATCAAAGATAGTCAAAGACCAGATGGACCGATCAAGTGAAAGACTCATCGTCTTCAAAGCTATACAGTGTCATAAGAGAAGCGCTGGACAGAAACCGGTGGAAGCAGATAGTCCGCTCTAGATGTTTCGTTTATGACCACGACGCTCAGACATGAGCTGCCGACTAAAGAGAGAGTCAAAGTATATTTTAGTCATATAGGTACTATAATGAGCATAAACGTTATTATAATAAAATATTCTAACAATACCACACCACCGGTTATCAAGGACGCAGAACAGAAGGGAAGTGGGATAAAAGTCAGTTTTTAGGAAAGAGATTCATATAATTTTAATTTTGTTTAATATTTTATTGAATGAACAGACCCAAATGTAGCTTAGACAAAAAATGGAATAAAATCAATTATAATTCAAAAAATATGAATAAAATTACCTCAAAAGTCACTTCCGCGTGACCAAACTGCTAGTGCTAAGTCAACTCTAATAATTTCCTTTGTGAAACTAGCTATAAAATCTGAGTTTGATTTAAAAATTTTAGATCCGGTCAGCATTTGTCCGCTTCACTGAATCTGTTAAATGGTTTCACTTTATTAGCTTGAAATGATAATGAAATTGAAAAATCGTTCCCAAAACAAATATGGTTTCCTCCTCAGATCCTAGGTTTGATTGTGTGCTTAAGATGTAGTAGGAACGATTTTTGTTTCTTCCAGGGTTCAGCTAAGTACGAATGTATGTTTTAAGATATCTGCTTCAACAAATTGTAATGGTTTAAAAAGCTGACACTTTTCTTCAAATAATTTTCGACTACTGTCCTATTTTCAAGGATATAGGACTTACAATATTATTGTATATATACTCATACTTGTGTATACAATTCGATATAATGAGGCACCCGAGGCAAGTAATTTGTTTAGTCCGAGATCGTGATTTTAAAGCCTTTTTTATTTTGGATGTAATGCAAAAAAATAGCTATTTTCACAACACGAATAGTTATGTCTAAGTCGTAATTCTTATTATTAAACTCACTACAAAGAGATTACAATGATTAATACTCCTATAAAGTTAGAATAGTAAACTTTTACAGCAGTTTGGAAAACTGTTGCATGATGTGGGGTATTAAAATACGAGTGTGTATTTTAAAGCCGTTATAGCCTAGCTGAAGTTTTATCACACGCTTGTTTGAATACTTAATTAGGTGCAGTTTTAGTACTGTACATTACATTACCTAACTTCCTAAATCTCTTAAATAGGGGGTCTCTCAAGTAGTAAGGACGTATGCAAAAAATTTAACTCCATAAACAAAAAATTGTAATATGATTTATAAAGTACGTTTATACTTTTCTCAACTGAGCTAGTTTTTTCCATCGCAACATTTAAATGTTACATGAAACCAAATAATCGACTTTAAATATCAGATATTTATTTATAAAGGAAATGTCACGTGATTTAATGTTACAAAACCAATGTCAATAGAATTTAGCACATTACTTCTCAGCTCGCTTGCGTATTTGTACAATCTGTACCAGGGGGTCTAGTCAAGACAGCGTATCCGTAGTGTATGTAGAAAGTCGAAAACTAAATTTGTATGAAAATGACAGCTAGTGTCCACAATTGGTACCAACTATAACTGTTAATTGTTATTTTCATACAAATTTAGTTTTCGACTTTCTACATACACTACTGTTAAGCGGTCTTGACTAGACTCCCAGGGTTTTATAAAGACTTCGAGCTGTCATTGTCATAATTGTAAATTGAGAAATAGAAATCAGACGTAATCTGTGGTGAATTTCGATTCTCACCAGCAACATTATTTTTGTTGGCTTTGAATTATATTTAACTTTAAAATACTATAATATTAACGAATAAAATGGAGCCAGTAAGAGAAAAAGCATTTCAAGACTATCGAAAGAAGCTGATGGAACATAAAGAAGTTGAGTCGAGGCTTAAAGATAGTAAGTATTATACTCCAAAATTATCAATTTATGCCGAATCATCTCATAGGTTTTGTTGATGATTTTACTAAAATACTACAATAGTGCTTTATAATTAATTATTAGACGTTGTTCTAGCTCCAGACGTTCTTAAAACTTCTACAAACCATTCTAAAGTCTTCTACGTATTTCCTTTATCTTAGTAGGTATTAAGAAAATTAACTTTTATAATGCAGCACCCACCACAATGAAGGTGCTTCTTAATACGGTTATATTTTCTGTATTCGAAACCCATGTAACTAATATATTGTTTTTCCAGTGCGAGAACAGTTAAAAGATTTAACAAAACAGTACGATAAGAGTGAAAATGATCTCAAAGCTCTTCAGAGTGTGGGTCAGATTGTTGGTGAAGTGTTGAAGCAACTTACTGAAGAAAAGTGTAAGAAATACTTTGTTACAATGTAATAACGTTATTTGTTATTTATAGACCTTAGGTTGGATCTAATCAATATTATAAAATTATGGAATGCATCAACAATAAATGACTTAAATTGTATTGACAATTGTTGTCATTCAAATTTGTGTATCAACACTTAATTTTTAAATAATTAGCACTTGAAATATAAGTATTATCATAAATCATAACTTTTAAATATAAATAATAATCTAATAAGCATTGTTTAATTTCAGTTATTGTAAAAGCAACAAATGGTCCCAGATATGTTGTGGGATGCAGGCGTCAATTGGACAAGAACAAGCTAAAGGGTGGTACTCGAGTTGCATTAGATATGACTACTCTCACCATTATGCGTCATTTACCAAGAGAGGTATGTTTTTTATAGTCAAAGAAAGTAAGTACAGTATTGTTCCTTTGACCCTTTAATAATTTAGATAATTCAAAATTCCTACAATTTAGCCAACAATTCAGGATATAAATACATTGTGCAGTATAAGTTTCATCAATTCTGATAATTTGAGGTGTATATATATCCTATTTTTTTAATTTAAAAAAAGACAAGTACTTTATTTACTAAAAACTAATTAAAATATATAATTTCAGGTAGACCCGCTTGTATACAACATGAGCCATGAAGACCCAGGCGATGTCACCTACTCTGCTATAGGAGGCCTGCAGGAACAGATACGACAGCTGAGAGAGGTTTGTGTATTATTATTATTACATTTTTATACATTTATCAACTGTCTTAAAAAGTTATTTCTGTTAATATTGTTTACTTCATTATAACTCGTTTTTAAAAACCTAAACAAAGTCATGTTAATTACACCATTTATGGTAGACTGATTTTTGTGTTTTTGGTATTCGTCTTTCTGGTATGTTATAAAAATATCATTAAGTTTACTTTAATTAGCTTAATAATTTTAAAAGATTGCAGATTCATTAACTGATAAGCAGCACTTTCACTAGGTCAGCTAATGTTATATATAAAACTTAATACACACTAATATTTTTTCAGGTGATTGAGCTGCCTTTAATGAACCCCGAGCTATTTGTTCGTGTTGGCATAACTCCTCCAAAAGGTTGTCTTTTATATGGCCCTCCAGGAACTGGAAAGACCCTGCTTGCTAGAGCTGTTGCTTCACAGCTTGATGCTAACTTCTTAAAGGTAAGAAGTATTAGTAATTGCAGCCCATCTCCATAACTAGGTTCAAACATTCAGTTACAGAAGACAATTTTTTTAAATAATAATTATCATATTCATATTTTTAAAATACACATTACAGGTAGTATCTTCTGCAATCGTTGACAAGTATATCGGCGAGTCAGCGCGTCTTATTCGTGAGATGTTTAACTATGCACGTGACCATCAGCCTTGTATAATATTCATGGATGAAATCGATGCCATTGGTGAGATTTTCCTTATTATATGAGACGGGGCTACTAGGGTTAAGCCATTTAAAAGTCTAGTAACCCATGGATACCTGAAACTCCACGAGGCTTGCTTTTGCCTTTCCTACATACAGTTTATTTTTTAGTGACTTAATAGTAATTTCAAAGAGATTTCCCAAAATGTCAATGTGTATAATAATGTTAAGGAGCTGTTCCAGTATAACCTATTCAGATTTTCTGCAATATATACCCGCCCTCACGTTTTTTGTCAGAAATAGTAAGCACATTGAATATTAAATAACATGCCAATATTACATAATTTTGCTGTTTTGTTCATGATCTTATGCAAGTCCTCTATAATAAACCTTAGGCAGACACTTTCTGAAATGTATGATTTAGTTATTTCGAGTTTTTGCGGGTTTATTGCGTTCCTTAGACGAATAATTTCAGTTAGACATGTGGTTATTTTTATTGATTCCAGGTGGCAGACGTTTCTCTGAAGGTACCAGCGCTGACCGTGAAATCCAACGGACGCTCATGGAACTGCTGAACCAAATGGACGGGTTCGATTCCCTGGGACAAGTGAAAATAATTATGGCTACAAACCGACCTGACACACTTGATCCCGCTTTGTTGCGGCCTGGACGTCTTGACAGGAAGATTGAGATACCGCTGCCAAATGAGCAAGCCAGGTCCATAGATTACTTGTCTTATTTTTTACCCTACGTTTTTACTACAGGTTTTAATATGAAAATTCATTTTTCTACCTCGAGTCAGCATGTGTGTGCTTTCATTAGAACTTAGTGCCATATCATGTTCTATTTACATTTTAAGTATTTTTAAGTCCATCATAAACTGCTGATTGCATAATTTAACATTCATCATATTAAATTAAATATCCTACATTTAGGATAATGCAACAGTGCATTTTAATCCCGAAACTGAAACTATTCAGAGCACCACTTAACATCCGCGAACCTGAGATGTTGTGACGTAACGAAGTAACATGCATATAAGCGTAACAAAACAATATGGAATAATTTAAAGTTCTCCCTGATAAGTGATAATAAGATGAGTCTGTTTAATGGTCATTGGAGGGGTGTGAAAGCAAAGGCGCTTCAGTTCAAAATTGCTTTTTTTTAGCTGGTCATACCAAATTGTAGCCCTCGAAAGCAGCGACAATAAGTTAAAAACCATTGAGTGCAAATCCGCCTCAATTCCATTGAAATACTCTTCGAAAAAAGGGTTTACAAGCAAAACGGCTTCGATCCTAAAATTAGTTAGAAGCAAATCCGCCTGTGTCTCAATCGACCAATCCGAAGCCGCTATTTCAAATTTTCTAAGATGTTCTGTTACTTTTTCATAGGAAAATGAATGTTGATTAAAGAGTTTAGTGAGATGCAAATGCGCTTCGATCCCAAGCAATGAAGAGGAAACATACTTCAGTCCGATGTTTAAATGCATATGCACCTAATTCCTAAAAGTATTTCTAAATTATGATTAATATAACGTAAATTTCATTATTTGCTAATAGAATCTGGCCAAAATAATAATTCCTCACTCCACAGTAGAATATTACAAAAAACTCAGTTGAAGTGTTTTGTGACTGAAGCGCCTTTGCTTTTATACCCCTCATTTGTTAGTATAATATTCAAGTAGGTGAACCTCGTGTGCCTGACACATACCGTTGTAGCATATACATGTATTGTGTTTTTGACACTTGCATCGATATCACTGCATCGACACTCACACGTACCTACAGAAAAACTGGTCTTGCATGTGTGCTCGAACGCAGGTAACCGGCTGGTACGTGGTCAGTGCGCAATAGACCTTGTTATGTGATGCGCATTTGTTTACTGTCGACTTTAATAATAACTTTGTTGACTTTGTTATTAGTGTGTTGTTACAAAACGTAAAATTAAATTAGTTTAATTAAAAATGGTGGTTAATTCATACATTAATATATATGATATATATAATAATAATAAACATAATTCATACAACCATACCGTCAAGGCAAGCCCTTTTCCTGGCCACGATTGCCTTCACTGTTGGAGCAAATACTAATTGCGTACATAGAAATAAAGTTGTAAATTATAAACATATATAGCTTCATTTAACACAACTTATTATTCAGATTGGAAATCCTGAAAATCCACGCGGCACCAATTGCTAAACACGGCGAGATGGATTATGAGGCGGTTGTCAAACTATCGGACACATTTAACGGAGCTGACTTAAGAAATGTCTGTACTGAGGCTGGCTTGTTCGCAATCAGAGCTGAGAGAGAATATATTATTCAGGTAACCTTTATCACTTTGTAATATGTAATGGAAGTCCTGGATTGGATTAAAAATATTTATTTCCCATTGGATAAAGTTTTTAAACGATTCAGAAATGTAATCTATTGAAAATTTGTCTTATTATAAAATTTTTATACTTTCTTTTCATTCAAAAATGTTTTATTTATTTTAAATTATTCTTTATTTAAGATTTAGAAACGATTTTCAATTTAAATAGTTTTAGGGCTTTTTGTGTGGAAAATGTTTTATACATATTAAAATCGACACAAACAAGGTTTTACTTATTATTGAGACACTAAATTTTATTAAAATCTCTTATTTTGTTTTTAACATATAATAATTCATTTAATTATAGGAGGATCTAATGAAAGCAGTACGTAAGGTAGCAGATAACAAGAAACTTGAAAGCAAGTTGGATTACAAGCCCGTCTAATTATATATATTTACCTGTATTTCTATTAATTTCTTTAATTCAATATATAAAATGTAATTAAAAATGGATTTGTTATTTATTAAATGCAATGAGTATTTTTGAGCAGTGTTAGCCTAATGGCTTGAGCGTGCGCCCCGCAACTAGAGATCTGGCGTTCTATAAAAACTATGGATTTGTGGACTATTAACACTTGTATGAAGGAAAACATAGTGAGGAAATTCAGTGGAGCATTAGATCTTAAAAAAATTCAAGTGTGGACGGTTAATTACCTGCCTATTTAAAAAATCACGAAATAGATACACAAGACCTTTAGGTTGTATGGCCCCTCGTTATTATTAATTTGTACTTTATTAATAACTAATAACAGTACACTGGTTTGTTGATTATAAGGAATTGTATTATAGATAGCGCTACTCGCTATTACTTTAAGAATTTATAATTATTATTATTCCTACCTACGGTAAGAAAATTGCAAATACTGAATATTTGTGTGTTGGTATTTCTATCTATAACTTCAGCATAAAAATTTGTTGACAAATAATAATAATTTAGTAATAACACTACAACGTAAATTTTATAAATGTTTAATTAAACGACAATCAATACTGTTTAGTAAAAATCTCTAATCATATTATCAATACATCAATTATACATCTACATCTAGTCACCAACACTTAAAAGCTTAGTCCCTATGATAATTGATCATTATCTATGAAATAATCATATTACATCACGTAATAAAACTTGGCAAGGTGCCATTTTTTCGAGCTTTCGCCACATTTTCATAGTAACATGAAAAATCGACATAACCCTTAATGCGTTTATCCTTTTCATAAGGGCGATTAGGGTATACATCGGATGTCGACTCAATCGATCTATTCGTGTCAACAATAGAATCGTTCTCGCAATCATTAGAAAATTCAGAATCGATTTCGTTCAAGAGCGTGTTCGACTTCGATTGAACTATCGGATTAAATCTGACCGAGGCGTTTTTCTGACAGCTGTCATTTGGTATTGGCGGGAGAAAGTTGAAGTTTCGTATTAGTAGGGTTATATGCGTATTTGGTTTTGGCGTTAAATTATTTTGAAGGCAAAATGTGACGAAATCATCTTCAATTTCTTCTAACACAGATTGACTAACACGCGTAAATTCTGACTGTTTACGGAAATTCTCAACAATTTTCTGTGCCAGTTGTTTGTTTGTTTCCTCGCTGTTGCCTCGGACTTCTTGAATGCGCTTATAGACTCCTGCGCTGACTAGAACTAAGAACCTGAAATACATAAATACAATATAGTCTTACAAAACCCTATGTAAAGTAAAATTAAGATTTATGTAACTAGACGTCATTTAAAGTACCTACTATATTTTGTTTATTTAAGGCTGTTTTATAATTTTCAATCAATATTATTTGGCGTGAAAAACAAAGTAACAGAAAATCATCCACTATAAAAAAATATACCTGCAAGATTCATCTAGCAATATGGGTCCATGTATCTCTGGAGTTGCCACAACAGGCTCTGACGTAGCTGCACCAATACTAGGAAATGCCTTATATAAACCCTTTACTAGATAGTTACCAAGGCACCGTGTTCCAGTTTGGTTACCTAGATATTGCACTGAAAAAAATTTTTATCTTCTAATATACACCTGAACAAACCTATACTTACTTTTTATTTAAATGAATAGATTCTTTATAAACATTACTGTACTCTTTGTAACCAATAATTCATATCAAAAATGTAAATAGATGGCAGTCCTAGTTGAACACACTGATATATTATTTTTTAATGAACCCATAAAAGAACCGCTTAAAACATTGCCTTAAAAATTAATGCAAATAGCTTTATATTTCAAAAGATATTATAATCATGATAACAAATAAGGCCTTATAAGTTACACATCAAGATAAAAACAACCGTAAAAACTTACCATTCCGAAGTTTATTGACATCCAATCCTAACTGTGAAAGTCGTAGCAACTCATCCTCATTATTCAAACTATGGTCCATGGTCAATTGGACAACTCTAAGCACTGAATTATCATCTGTTCTGCCAAGGAGTGCACGAGTCTCACCAACATTAGCCACAAAAAGCTTATTGTTATGAACAAGAGCTAAGACTACTGTAGTGCCACCAGATAGGTGATGATCAATTTCTTTAAGGCGATGGAGGATGTTATCACAGTTTTGAGATATCTGTATAAACAATGGTTATATTTTTATTGATGATATTTTTTCAAAACATAGACATAACAAAGTAACTGAAATTGCTACTCAGGATGTCAACAACCCATCAATTAAGGCAACAAAAATAATGTAAATTTGTTAAAAGGTCTATGCAGTGACATATATCACACCACTTCATTCTATTGAATATGTTTATGATTTATTTTACCTAGTGCTGTAAAATACACTTTACAAGCTATTCTCAAACCTACCAAGTATATATACACACACATAGATTCATAAAATGTTGGTAAGCAGTTGGAGTTGGACATTATGACATTATGACACAAGTTTTTAAATATTACTTACGCTATGTCAGACCTACAATTATATTTATGCTAACATGGATAGTTGATTTAAATGATACTTCTGTGAATTTTATTTGATTAGCATACGATAATTGAATATTGGCTTACTTGTGTTTCATTTAAAGTTTGCAATCTATATTGAAGACTTGTCCGTTCAGCTATCATTCCATCATAGTTTTCTATGTATGCTTTCTCTACTGATATAAAAGCATTTCTGTAATATTACAAAAAATTAGAGAAAAAATTTAAAGTAAATTAATATCATAACATACTGCACTGCTTCCTTTACTAATAGTAGATCTATATTTTAATCATGAGAAAATTCATCAATTTCAAAATAAGTATTTTAACCAATTTGAATTAATTAAATATCGCAAATCTACTGTAATACTGAAAGCCAAGAAAAAGTTGAGGCCAAATAAACAATTTTTTTTAAATAATATATTTATTATTTTATATAATATAAACACACTATAAACAATGTAGATTCAGTTTGTACTGTAATCTATGCAAATTACAAATCAATTTGCATTACTTCATTTAATTAGTGCACCTGATATAACTTTTTAAACTTGAAAAAAAAAGATCGAGACGTAATATGATAAAAAAATTGGCATGGAATACCTAAGTCTTTCCCTAATTTCCTCATCTGTATTGCTTAAGGAGGGTGGGGGGAACAGAAGCTCTGCAGCCATCCTCTGCATTATAAACCTTGCTGCATCTAAACCATTGTGCGGCTCAAATACACCATAAAGGCAGCTGTAATTGATAGTAAACAGTAAGTTTAAACCAAATCCAAATGATATTGATAATATTCCATGGATGAAATTCGATTACTTACGAATTATCTTCAGTTTGGCAATAAAAACATAAACAATCGTCTGTAGAGTTAGAATCGCCCAGGTGAGAGAAATAAGAGGCTACGCAGGTATTTCGGCACTTTGGCAGATCCTCGGTCCAGGGTCTAGCAATCATTTTTAAAAAAAGATTTCAGCCTTATATGAGTTGTACTTTACCCTCTCGGACCTTTACTTCAACTAGCTATCGCACAGTTTTTCTTATTTTACAGCACAACAGTCTTCATGCCTTTAGTCCAATATAAGTGTTAAATACAAGTTATGCAAGGTTAGTAATATTATTTAAGTAATAATAATACATTTTAATAATGCTAATTTGATTTATCTATATATTTACATAAAATCCAAAAATATTTAATAAAACACAAATCGAGACTTGAGAGCAACATATCTATTATGATTGAATTTTGGTCTGTGGAAAATTTCATATTTGATCTTTCCACAGATTTCTATTATCAACTAGCCATAAAGGCAATTAAAGAAAAAGAGTGGAAATAGGTACGGAAGAATCATTGTTACTTTGTTTTCTGTCACAATTTGTATTATATATTACACTTTCCACTAGGAATATATATATATAGTTGAAAGAAAAGTAAAACTAAAGCATTAGGTTAATAAATTTTACTTGAAACTTAAAAATAAAAGAAGGAAAATTTTTGTGTAAAAAATACTTTATTTTAATAAACAGAAATCTCAATTAATAAGGCTGAAAAAATTGGCCTATATATATAGGGTATAGAATTAATATACTCACTACTCAGGTCTCAGGATTAATTAACAAGTTATTGTTACGTCTCGATTCCAAAACTTATCATAAAGTTAAGAGACTGTCTTTAATCGTATCTTTCCCATTTTAGGACTCTAGTCTATTTTGTTATAATAAATGTAGTATTCAGTTAAATGAATTTAAAAAGTTTTTAGTACAATATTCGATATTTTGTATCGGTTCAAGATCGATACGTCAGTCGTCAGTAAAAGAGCAACAGTGCTGATTCCAAAGTCAAACTATGCTCATAGTTCTAACTTTTAATTTCAGTTTAGTAAAACTTACTTAATATTTATTTTTTGTCCCGAAGCGTGAACTGTGATCACGATATAATTAGTTTTGACCTTCGTAAAAAATTTGAACGCCTACATTTCTCTTATTAGTTTTCTAACCGGCTTTGCACAAAAGAATTCAAACTACACAAATAAGTTTCTTGCATGCTAACTTAAAAATTAACTAGTTTAACTATCGTATATAATATGAAAAACCTTAAAATTTGTTATAATTAGAAGATATGAAAAAATAATCGATCATTAAAAAAATCTATGTCGAGATTATTGTCGCGCGATAATCTCGATTTTTATATCAAAAATAATCGATTATTTTTATGATTGAAAATCAATCATAGTCGATTTTTTATCAGCCACCTCCCGACATAGTCTGGTCTTTTAAAAACCCGGACCTCGAACTATTAGGGATATTCGATATGCATCGATGTTCACAATGCGATATAGGTATATTACATTGAACAGATGCGATGCTTTGAAGATGTATTGATATACTCAATACATTTCAGTATTTTTATAAACATCATAAACCAGGTAAGTTTACAAAAACTCAAGTTTGAATTGAACACTATAATTTTTATATGATAAATAAAATATTTAATGTGTTTATTTTAAAATGAATTCAAAAATGAGGAATAAATCAATTTCTCATGCTAAAATAACAATCAATTTTTTATGCAGAATTTCACATCCCTAAAGACAACTACTTTTAACTAAACCTGACCTAGGACACAAAGTTAAAGAAAATAAGCACTTTTTGACTACTACTATACTTCATTATTTCTAGAATGATAGGTGTAGTTAGCTAGTTAAAAAAGCAAACAATAACTAAAACCTATTATCATTTGTGGTTAGTTATATGTATTTAATAAAAAGGGAAACAAAAAAGATAAAAAAAACACAATTCAGAGATTAAAGTTTATGTCACATATACTTATAACAAAAACTTTAACCGTTTTACACATTTTTCAATTTTTATATTTTATATAATATTGGCTCTAGGAAGAGCATCTAAGTTGAATTGAAAGCGAACCAGATTTTACATAGTTAAAATATACCAACATCTATGACTCAAATAAACTTATGTACTTAATATTGCCAATATTAACAGTTTTTACAACACTTATGAAACAAGATTGTTAGTGCAAGGTATAGCATGGATGAAGGCTTCCAAAGACATGAGTCCACAAGGCACCGTCACCAAAACATCAAAGAAATGATTAATTCAAACGTGTATTGACATAACAAATTTGAGACACATCTCACTGCTTTGGAAACCCTAGCGTTCACTTTGAATGAGCAATTAAAAACTAAACATGTCTAATCTGTCTTCTTGTCGGAGACTTTGGTTTCGGCCTCAGGTTTCTTTTCCTCTTTCTCTTTTTCCTTTTCTTCAGTAATGACTTCCTTTGCTTCTTGCTTTGAAGCCTCGTCAAAGTTACCAACTAGGTTAGGTACTTCGTCGTCTTCGTCAATAGGCTTTGGAGCAGCCACACTAGATGCTATCCTTTTGAGCTGGGTAAGTCCTTCAGGGCCAAGCTGGCTAAGGATACCGGGCAGCATCTCCGCAATTTGCTTGTTTTCACCATGACCAGTAATTGCAAATGTATTCGCCGCGAGCGATGCCTGTGCTTTAGGGTTATTGAAATGGATTACCGTACCATCATCTTTGATCATATTAACTTCTTCGATGCCAGGAATTGTATTGACTGATAACTTCTTCAATGATGACTGTAACTTTTTGTCATCTGTCGCAGCCGTCGCATGGACAACCTTCTTCTTGCGCCTAGGGGTACCCTTGCCGCCGATGCGCACCTGTGACTGCAGTTTTTTCAGCTTCTCCGTGTTCATTTTGTTGATTTAAGACGTGTGACTGCTAAATAAAAGCGCGCTGCACTTTTTTATTATAGTCGTTATATATATTTAATCGCGAACAGTTAAGAATTCCATGTAACTTGATAGTACGCACGTGTTTTGGACACCGGTTAGTTACAAAGGGAAAATGGTGGATTGAGGTTTCATTTGGGACTAGTTATTTCCGTCTTTTAGTAGTTGGCAGCACTGCGGATTTTAACGTTCCTTTTTATGATTTGCCAGATGTCAAGGCAAAAGTGAAGAAAGAAAAATATAAATTTCTGTGTATTTTAAGTATGAATATTTTTTAATTAGTAATAATGCAAATATGTTATTTATATTTTTTAACAAACTCATACAAAATACATAAAATAATTGCGTTGCTAGAAACATTTTGATGTTCGTTTATCTCACAAAGCGCCATCTATTTGGTTGAAAATAAAACTCTTAAATAGCGTAAATAATTTATAGATGACAGTAAACCGCAAAACCAATTTTTGCTTTTCTAAAACAGATGCCTCTTGCAGTATTACTCATTTATAATTTAATTACTAGTAGTTTTACCGTACCTAAGGAAGTCTCCAAGGTTTGAAATTTACCAAATAATTTGAGCAAGTTAAGAATATAATTACAAAATATTTATTATTGCGATAGGAGTTATTAAAATAATTATTAAGTAAAAAATAATAAAGCAATTTATATTTAAATTATTATTATCGCCCATGCGAAGTTTTTTGGTGGAAACGTAAACATCCAGTAGTATCATAATTAAATATTTTATAATTTTTTATGCGACAGAAAACAATTTCGATTTTTTTATATACGTTAGGTAACTTTCCGCAGTAAAAGAAATCAATTTATATACCTAGTTGTGCGATTACATACGAAATGACAAAGAATTTCCTTTATAATTAATAAAGACTGATGAGTTTTCTAGAAGGTTTTTGCGTATTTCTGACAGAAACAGAAATGTGTTAGCCCCCATACTCAATAAAACATTCAAGAAGTTGATCAAAGTAAAACACAAATATTTTATATTATTATTCTCTTTTTTCCACAAACTTATTACATAAAATGGGTTTCTGGTGTTACTGTAAAGTAAATATTATATTAAAATCTAATTAGATATATAACTACTTATGTAATATACCTAATAATAACGATAAGTAACAGCAATGAACTAAATTTATAACATTATTGTGCGTCAGCTGAAAGTAATTTGTTAGGAGCACTTAAATGTTTTAAGTCAGTACATCAAATTGCTCAAATAAACTGAGAATTACTCAACGGCAAATCAACATAAATATGATTATAAAAAACCTATAAGCGGGTAACGTGGCCTAAATATAAGTGCATTAGTTTATTATTGAATTTTGTACAGTCAGGTTAAAAACTCTTTCCATTGCTTTGAAATTAAACGAAAATAAACGTATTATTTTTAATCAGTCTTCTGTGATCTATATCTTCTTTGATATTTGGCAATATGTTTATTTAATTGAAATTCAGGGTAAGAAATACAGCAATGTATTCAATGTGTCATCGCAGCTCGGCCAGTCTATGATAAGAAAAAAAATTTTGTGGATCATGATTAACACGAAAATGAATACTTATTATGTACTTAAGATGAAATTAAGTCTGCCTGTGATCATTCATTTCATAATTAATATTTACCTTACTTTATCCTAGGCCAACAAATAAAAACAATGTGTACTAAAAATAATTAACTTGGGTCGTATTGTCTTAAATATTGATTCAATTTTATAAAATAGAAATTTAATAACACACCCTCTGAAATGTGTTTATTCGGTTCGCTTATACACATAGAGAGAAAAATGTGTTCAGTAACTTTTTTATCCACACAGTGAACAACATTCACTTTTCTGCACGATAGTACATCTATCATCACATTCAGTAAGTGCGCGCAAACTACGTTCAAAAACGTTTTAGCAAAACATTCAGTAATAGCAGGCATATCGACGTTGGAAAATTAAATAGCTGTCATATTGTTCCTGATGGCGTGAAGATGTCTCGATGACAGCTTTACACCACAGATACATTGAGGTGCATTAAGTAATGTAGATAAATATTTATGGCACGATAACTGGGTTTTATGAGTTGACGAGTGATGTATTTTTTTTTCATAAGAAGGACAATTCTAAGGAAGGTTGTGGATTATGGACTTCTTATACTTTGTATATGCCTGTTATCCTATCGTGTCGTTATTATAAAAGTGTCCTATGTTGACAGGTTAGTTATGAAAAATTCTTGGAATTTTTGGTTCTAGAGGATTTCTAATGAATGAAACGCTGACAACACGGGAAATGTCATCCTGGTGATGCTTGGTGGTAGCCGACGTGGTCCGAATTTATGTAAAAAGAAAGAGTCTAAATTTCTTTAATTTACGTATAATTTCTATTATTGCTATAATTTTTTTCAGGTCTTATCTTATTACAATTTATTTTGTGTGTCTATAATAAAAGATAATTTATTCACGAAAGTAGTTAAAAAGGTAATTTTTAAGTACTTTGTAGAGGTTTTGAAACTTTCAAATTTAGAATAGAAAACATGTGACAAGTGGCAATCTTTGACACTTTTTTTACCATTTCCCGCGCCCTAATTAATCACACCGATTTGGTTTAAGTCTGTCATTTAAACAATTATTAAGACTCGTTATCATTCTGACAAGGACGTAAAACTACGAATAAAAATAGTTGCCATAAAAGAAACATTTTTTTAACAGGACATTAATAATGCCCTTTTAGGTAACAAGCTGTCTTTATTTAGAAAAACTACTTCGTATGGTATATATAAATCAAGTGGTTATTGACATAATAATTGAATTCTGACAAATAATAAAATGGCTTTTATACCGCTTTCTTGTTATTGGTACATTATTGAATACAATACTTTAATTTACTTATTCGTACTTTTATGTTTAACTAAGTATAATCAAATTATTACAACTACTTGAAGTACTATATGAAATAAAAAAACTTATATTCCTTACAAACATTTAAAAGTAAGCTAAACATGACACATCGGTCGTAAAATTGCCTTTTAAGTGTCACATTACAAGTTTCGAATCCACTTAATCCTATTTTTTGTCACTAAATGACTCAGATTAGAAAATGACATAATGTAGAATATAGTTTCGAAGATTTTAAACTCATTAGTTATCTAAACAGGTCGGATTAAGTGGATTTTTCGACCACCCATTTACGCGCGAAATTTTACAGATGTCAAAAGTAGCGGGTTTTTTGTTTTTTTTTGTCTGGCGACAAATTAGTATCGTCTAGTGAATATATATGAAGTAATTTCACGGGATTTTGAAAATTGGTAATTTATGACTGTGACTTGAATTGTTTTTATAGTTTCTTAATAATTACGAAAAACCCAATCCGTCATAGCTTTACCATTTTAAAACTGAGAAAAATATAAATATTGACATATATTTCTCTTCTTTTGTATGTGGTGTGTCTGCAATATTTAGTTCTAAACTTAAGATTCAGAGTTGCGAGTAAGTGCTAGTATACGCCAAATATGTTTTTGACAAATGCGAATCATGCTTAGTCCTAAGTCTCGTTATTAATATATTTGGGCGATGTACAACTGGGATTACAACTTACGATTAGAGTGGAGAAACGCACGTTTTATTTAATTAAATAGTAACATTAATATTACAATGTATGGGTATGTTTGGTCCCGATAAACCTGAATCCCATCGAATACAAAGGTCCGATATTTGTTCAGCCGTTCAAATAAAATAAAGGAAAATGTATCGAAACAAATTCAATCACAATCTATCGCTCGGCCGATGTCGTTTGCTTTTTGTACAACTACTGTGAAACTAGCGTAATACCTGGGTTTACGCGATTGGAAATGTTTTTTACTTATCAAAATATTTCGTAACATAGTAAGAATAAACATATAGCAATGTCGAAGTTCATGTTTAATTTAGAGAAATATAAAAAAAATTAGGACAAATAATGATAAATTTGCACGCCCTTAAAAGGCAGAAAAAATAATAATATAATATAATATAATATAATATAAAAATAATAATGTACCATCTGTGTTGTCGTACCCTATACCATATCCATTTGTGTAAATAAAAAAAGAAAACTCGATAATTATTATAAAAACTAATGTCATACTACATATTAGGTTACAAAAGAATTTTATTTTATAAAATATGGCAAGATTTAACTAGAAACGAGAGCACTTCTTCAAATTTAACAAAAGAAACATAATACCGCTTTAGAACATTTTCACGCCATTACGCAACTGTCAAAACATAAAAATTTTGGGCTAACTGCCCCCAGAGGTCCGGTTTAATTTTAACGCTGCCAACCCGACACGATACAACGTGGTAACAGAACACTTCCAATCACAGTTTATTGAGCGAAAACCAATTCGAGCCCGTATAAATCCTAAAACGATAGGAATTTATTTCGTGTGCTTTTTGAAATTGACGTCAACAAAATATTTTCTTTAGCAAATTCTATATAAATCAATTAAATTATAATTATTACGGTATGAGTAGTTTCACTCTTGAATTAGTATCTATATCGCATTTTTTTGACCCATGAGGTTGTGGAATTTTCAAGAGGAAAATATATGTAAGATAAAACGGTATGATCTAGACTCTAGACTAGAGTAGAGTCTAGAGAATTAAGCCTGCCCAGAACGGAAGTTATAAGGTAAAAAAGTAAAATAGAGTTGTATTTTTTTTCAGCTACTTTATTTGTAACAAATTACTCTACCAAAGATTGAGTTAATGAGTAATAGTTATTATAAGTTTCTAGTTTGTTTTTATAAATATAGCTACTACGCTATTACACTGCCCATAGTATCGATAACTACCCAAACAACCCAAACAGTAATCGCAACCCTAAAGGTTAATCTCCATAGAGCCATAGAGCGAATAACTTTGCCGCCAATTCTATTCAATATGCCCTCAGGCCATAAAAGAAAATGCATTTGAAAAAGGAAACAAATAAAACCTCTTTCAATAAAATTTGGCAACCACGGACAATATCTTGTTTTGTTACTTGGTCAGTTTACAACTTGTTAAATCTAGGTACCTACTGAAAATTTATGTTGTACATTCGGTAATTGTAATATAACCTGAAATTTTGTATTATACATAATAAATGTACCTAATAGAGAATTTTACACAGGCATCGAAATAGATGAATTGAACCTAGGTATATAAAATTCCCATTTAAGATTAGAACTTACAAAACTTACTTAACTTGAAAAATACTTCATTAATATGGTAAGTTTTTTATTTATTAATTTTTTTAATTTTATGGCAATAGTTTACTTGAAGCTGGAAAACTTTATGTCACTTTCAAGTAAAAGGCAGGGAAACTAGACGCGAGAAAAAATAAAGGGATAAGCTAGTTAAAAACATCATATTTATATTAATATTAAATCTTTATATTATTGTTGATTATGAAAGAAGATTATAATAGAAAAAAGGACGAAGCAAAAGGCAGGAGATTTTAGTCGTAAGCGGTGTACCTAGTAATTGTAAGGAATTCAGAAGGAAGGTGCGGTCATATTGGGAACAAGAAAACAAAATAAAAATGATGAGATGTAAGTGCATACAATATGTCCTAAACGCAATTTGGAAATGATTAAAGTAACAATTTTATTTAACTTTTAACTTTAAAGAACCATGGTTTACTTGGGGATCCTGGGTTGAATTACAGCATAATGTTAGCCTTTGAACTCGCTGCTTTTCAACCAAACATTATTCCATGACTCCCAAAGATGGGTTTTGGGAAGGGCAGCTAAATCAGGGCAATAATTCATATATGGGACTTTTATTTCTTTTTCCGTCGGAAATATTCATAATCGTATATACGTACCAATTTAAAAAAATTAAATGAATGTAATACCTAAGTCCTTTATATTTCCGTCATAAAATATTTCTTCCATATTGCAACACTGATAACGTGCAAATAGACGAAGGGGTTCTAAGCCAATGGGACTGCTTCGTTTGATATTGCGTATAATCCATGGGTGTGGTTTAAGGGTCGCAATTGAGCTGTAATAATTGTAATTTGCATTATTATGTCATTAGTTTAAGGGTACGATCGAGTAGGTTTGATGATAACTGTCACACGGAGAAAATAATTATTTAATAGATAATGTGCTTCATACTAGCACGAACTTGAGTTTAATACATATGAGGCAAAATAATATTAGTATAAAACTTATTTATGCAAACACATTATTTTATTATACATTAGTAACAATATGCTTATATTAAACCATTTCTTGAATTGTCTCCACATGAAGTAAAAATAGTAACAAATTATGTTATTTGAATCTGAATCGTTAAAATATTATAAATAGCAACAAAAATAAATCCAATTTAGAATTACCCCTAACCATATGCAAATTCCTTCCTCTTAAGTTTATTCGAGAGAAAATCAATATCTGAGCACGAGACAGAGATAAAAACTTATTTAGTATAGAGTTAGAAAGAGACACCTCACCCCTTGCTGTTGGAAAATTACTCTATAGCACTCGTAAGATGCTTACAATGTAATTTGAACTTTAATGCTTTAGAATAGAGATTAAATTGCGTCTCTCTTATTAACTTATATTAAAATTTTAGTATTGAATAAGAATCTTTTGTAAAAGGATTAAAGTCGGTTTTTGTATGACATAAGATTGAGCAAATAATTGGCCGTGATTTGATAATAAACGGGATCAATTTGGTTTTATGCTTTTATTAGCAGTAAGACTTGGTATTAGACGAAATTACTAAATTAATTATCTTCTAGTATATTATTTCTACTAGATATTTGCGTTTTTTCTTACGAGCGTAATATAATATTATTCGCATAAACGAATAACAGTGTTTTCGGATTATATTTGAACTTGAACCAAATTTGTTTTAATTCGTAATAAGTATTAAACGTTCCTTGTAGCTTAATGAAATTATGGTGTGCACTTTAAAATTTTTCGGAGAAGCTATCGGTATATATAGATATAGAGAATATATATAGGTACCTTACGTAAACAAGCAAAAATTTGGTAATGCATATTTACAATAATTATAAACTCTTTTTGTGCTTGTTCATGTTAGGATTGCTTAGCTTCGAAATTAGAAATGTTTACTATTTTTCAGGCGTTACCATGGCAACGAATAAACAATGAACATAAAATGCTGATTGTTATTGTCATTGAAATGTATCCGAATCGTCAATCAAAACAGCACGAACAAATTCTGAAGTCGTTAAATCAGCCAAAACGAGAGACGCAAGGATTCCATAATGATGGTAAACACACGCGCCTATATCATCTGTGTGATCGTAGGAAAATCTGAAAAATAGGAAATCATATTTTTCAGATTTTATTGTATTTATTAAGTAGGTAACGTTGTAACTCATAGATCTAATTTTCAAGTAGGTATATTTTTTGAAGTTTTGAAATCTATAAAATGAGAAATAAATAAAAAATATACTTATTGTTGTAATCGTGATTTTGCTTAGGGATTTTTTGCCTAATGTAACTTCTTAAAAATAAAAATAAATCAGTGACAGTGACCGTTTTAGATCAGGTAATTTTTCTGTATCTGTTTCGTGTACATTTATTTTATTATCTGTTAAATTGTCATTTGTCAATCTAATAAGCAATTAGGTAATCAGTGTACTGTGCCTGCCCAACGATATTTGTCTTCACCGTTCGAGCAAATGTTAAATGCGCACATATACAGAGAGTTGAATGGTGCAAAGCCGGGGATCGATCGATCAATCGATGGAGTCGCACGCTGAAGCCATTGGCAAACATTACTCATTGTATAAATAAGAAAAATATCGATAAACAACACATCTCTATTATCTCCGCGGAGTCTTTTTCGATGATTTCGAGTGATTAACTGTTATTATTTAAAATTAATTCAATAATGGCCCAGCACTAGCCTTATCTTTGCTGATTCAAGGATGATTCAGTCGCACGCTGAAGCTACTATGCCAACACTCTTAACATCTTAATAAGAATAACTAACAACTTCACTTCTCAAACTCGTCTTTTCGCACACACCGCTTACATTATCAAAAACGTTTCAATAAAGTAATACTGCGACTTAACCATATGGTGGCGAATGTACAGTATACATTTCTGTTAAGGGTTTTTTTTATTACCAAATACTAGACAAAATAATAATATATAGAAATTGTATCTTCCAATAAAAATCGGCAAAACGTATCGGATAAGTCTTAAATTTTCATCCGTATATCCCATTCGCCCGCAGCATCAAACTTGGCTATCGTTATATTAGACTCGCAAATATCGACATTTTGTAGCCAACACTAACTTATCGCCATGAATATCTATGAAAAACACGCGTTTTAGCGTTCAGCTAAACTGTCGTGTACAATGGTATCGATTTTTTATTTAAACCTAAAGACGATTTCGACTCTAAGCGTGAGACCATTCACAATTTGTGATAGTAGTAATATTAACTAGGACAAGAATACCTTGTACAAGATAACCAAGAAAAACTGTGTTCCACAGTGTACCAGGGTTGTTTCATTCAATCCTCAGCTAAAGGAAACAGTAACTAAATATATTAATAACAAGCCTTTTGTTTCAGATACTTTACCCTGAAACAAATTTATAATTCTATCATCTCACTCTTTTTCGTTATCCCCTTTTTTTGGTAAGGTCTTCTCCAAATCCCACCATTTCTATCATGTAACATATGCCGTTTCCTTAATCTGGTATATCCACCTTCTAAAATGTCTCTTTTTTATATTTTGTGTTCCTTTTGGATTAAAAAGAACAGGCAGTAAATAATTTTAAATGCAGTAATTTTTCTGACGTTCATAAGTGTGTTACCTATATTAATAAATTATATTTTGATTCACACTTAATGTAAACTATTTAAAAGATGTTAAAAAAAAATTTCTACATACAACGGCAAGGTATACCAATTAAAAGATCTTTAAATCTTAATATGTACTTGTCATTATTAATATATAGATGAAATAAAATGAATCTTTCTGTCATATGACACTGACAGTTCACAGTTACGCCATTGTAGCGACAAGTACGTTTTGTGTGCAACTTAGACAAATATCCTCAAGCGAGATAACAAACTTTTTACCAAAAAAATAAAGTTTTAGTGACAGTCCCTACTCTATAAGTTTTTTTGTAATATTTTAATATACTTATATGGAGGATAGGAACATTTACTGTTCCTATAAGATAAATAGACGATACTCATATCCTTAGCGGTCGGAATAACTTCTTAACTCGCGAATGACGTCATCGTACCAAGAGTAGGCACTGATGTCACCTACGTCGCTTCATAGACTCCAAAAATCCCTACAACTTAACCTATATTACGTGATAGACAAGTCCTTACAATATTCATCAAAAACAGGTCGACGGACAATCGTACGTCCAACGTGATGGACGCTTCAGTGAATACAAACAGACTAAAGAATTATTCTTCATAAATACTTAAATATGAAATTCCCATGCCCCCCGGTTGATGGTTTAAATATTGTTTCCATTTGCAGATAAGTCTATTTTTAGCATTTTTTTCTATATAGGGAATATTATATAGATATATATCTACGTATTTCTAAAATTCAATTACACAACGCAGGATAATTTTCATTAAAGATTTGTAATTTAAAATATTATTAAATCACTATTTATATTTTTGTTTTATAATTAGAAAACATTTATTTGTCTTTTATTCTTTTCGGCTTTAATACGTTTTAGAGTCGCAAATTTTTTTTCTGTTCAACACTTGTAACGAGGTATATCAACGATAAATACGCGTTTTAAACATTCGTGTACGACATTGCCACAATAAAAAAAAATGTTATATTTTTTTTATATCATCACCTATTCAACAACGACGGTGCAAGGCCGTAGCCCGTAAGTCACCATGGCTAGCCAGATTGCGGATGACTTTTATGGTAAGATTATGATAAGCCTTAAGATTAAATAAGATTTATGGTAAGCCCTAATTAAGTCTTAGTTTATTTTAAGAAGCCAAGATAATAGTCCAACGAAGGGGTCCTTGCGCTAGGCTAATATAGTTCGTATCTTGTCACGATTATTACCCCTTTTATCTCAAAAATATAAATAAAATTATATATAAAACCTCATTTTTACATAAGCTATATAAACAATAATGTTGAAAATGATGTAACATAAGTTGTTGTAACCATGGACCCACATATATATAAAATTTAAGCAACTATTATCTTAAGTAATGATATAAAAATTCAACAATGTATATATGTAAATATCTTTTCTTACACTAATTTTTTTATCTATCTGTATAAGAATTGATATTTTATTTTATAGATTATTTTCTATTCCTTAATTCCGTTTCATCCGATAGTTATAATTTTTGACCCGTTTCCCTGTTTTTTCCCTAGGCCACAATGCACAAACCGTGCGGGTCGTATATGAAAAATTGGTTCTTTGGAGGTCTGGAGGCCTCGTCGAGGAGTCTAAATTATTTTCCAAATTAAGAAGACAATTCAGTTGACTTTTGCAATGAATGTTGTGAAACCAAGTATACACACTTTTATTACGCCCGGGGCTGTATTTTGACTAACTAAACCAGCGGTTATTCTCAAAATGCTGTGTACATAAAAATGTCTTAATGAAATTCGTGTCACCGTTAGCTTGACAACATAATACCGTCCGTCCGTTTGTACAAAAACTAACTAATGGGTTGATTCACACCGTTTTTCCATTCTTGTATTGTATGCGGTTTTTTAAAACTGGTTAGCTTTTTATTGCAATATATTAGGTACGGTTAAATTGCGAGCTTAAATGATTAGTTGTTAAGCGGTGTTTCGGTGACTATTGTTTGATTATTGAACGAGGAATAATTCTTCTAATACCTATAAGATCAATTTCTCAAAGTAAAATCTATGTTATTTTTACGTTTTAGACCACGGTTCTCCACTTTCTACGGTCAGAATGTAGCTCTCTCGCTTCATCCTCTTTCATGACATTCACCATGCATGCTCGTCGGTTATGGGTACTTCTAACCTATCCCTGCTTTTCGTCCTGAATTTGGTCGAGGTCTGTAGAACCACTCAGTCCGATTTTACCGTCCATGGTTTCCTTATATTACCGACTTGTACAGTTCTAATTTATCCAATCATTACCTCCCTTTTTTTCCCGTCACAGCTCCCGTATCTCACTTCTACTTATCCTATCTCGCAATGTTACACCACAACGTTTAATGCTCTAATTTGCACGACATTCATTCTGTACGTACGTTCATTCTTTCTCTGCCACATCTAGTATGCATAAAATATAAGTATTATTATAAACTAGTGACCCGCCCCAGCTTCGCACGGTTGCAATGCTGATGAAAAGCAGGTTTTTATTATGTATTGTTATTTCCATCGCGGGAAAGTTCCGATAATATACGCGACATATACCATCACGGTCTTTTCTGTAGACCTTTTCAATATGTACAATACATTATTTTGATAAAACTCGTAGGGTTCAGCCTGCGTTTGCAATGTAAGCGGAAAAATGTAATTATTTACGACATCACATTAGAAACCTCAAAAATAACAGTACTTCTCCACTATTTAATGGATGTTATTATACATATAAAGCTTCCTCTTGAATCACTCTATCTATTAAAACCGCATCAAAATCCGTTGCGTAGTTTCAAAGATTTAAGCATTCAAAGGGGACAGAGAAAGCGACTTTGTTTTATACTATGTAGTGATATAATTCTGTCATGATGACACAAAATTATTGACAGACGTCAGATTGAAATTATGACAACGTAATTGCGTTGAAATGATACCTAAAGCATGTCATAAAACCGGCACTTACGTGGTGGCCTTCAATGGATTCCAATATACCTTACAAACATAATAAGATACCCATAATAAAATTTGCTTGTCGAATTGTAAAGTTCGTTAGAAAGTTAAAAACAATTAAGTTAAACTAAACTGGTAACCAAGTAATAAATTTTATTATTAGTTATAAATATACCTTTTTATAATTATTAAATAAAAAAAATCCATTTCCACTTGGAACCCAATTAACATAAGTCTAGTAAAATTACAAAATACTTATACCTCTTCAGCGGTCATATAAGGATTTATTGTTCCATTTCACCAATAGATATCATTCATACAAGAGTGAAAGAATACATTGGATTTTTCCTTTTTTTATGGGGCATTTAAATAAGTGAACCCATGGACACTCAATGCAGGATGGCTCGCGACTGCGTTAGCGGCCTTTAAACTAAAAAAAAATCTCAAAATAAAAAGATTTTTTTTTAAACCACTCAGCTTCTAAACCCTTATTGTGTGCGGTTTACGTGAATATTACAGAAAACATAAGACTTGATAGGATTACGATGTGTTTTAGCAAACCCCATTTCATAGTTTTAACTGAAGTTATGAACCTTAATATTTTTGTCAAACCCCTTTAATAATTTCTGAAGATTTCGGACGCCATAAATAAGTTATAGTAAGGGCGCAACCCCACGGCATTTCGTTACGCGGTATTTTGTTATTTGTCTATGGGGACCGCTATATGTGTTTTCGAAAATTACTAGATGTATCTGTTTTATGATGGATTGTGTTACATAACTATTGAATGAGATTTTATTACTAAATTTTATAACCTTTTGGGTGTGTGATTTTAATACTTAGATTTTGTAGCTCTTTCCAGGGTTTTGTAGAGACAGCTACACTTAATATATCTGTTTTACTTATAAGTTGATCTCTGGTTCTATTTATATAGATTATATTTCAAAGGTAATTTAAAGCTGTTTAATTAAAACGAAAAGGAATATTGGAGGAAAAAAAGGAAAAACCTGTAGCTTTATACTTTTATTTATTTAAAAATGTTTTAGCTATAGAGTTACAATGCACCAGCCCCTTTTTCATACATACATAATTGTTTGTATCAATGAGCTTGATAAATTATCAATTATTCTTATTACTAATAAATCATAGCATTAAAATAAATAGTTTTTGGGGTGTCTTACAGTGGCCATAGACGGACCGCATGATGTAGTCCAGACCGAGTGCTGTCGCGTTGAAGTCGTCTACGACTGCTTGGAGTAATTGTGTTCGACCGCAAAATAATACTAGTTGTTGTAGCAAGTTCATTTTTACGCAAGCGTAGGCGTAGAAGTTTCTATTGATGAATTAGTTAGTCTAGGTTGCCTGCCGAGAGGAAGGGATTATTACTCTGCGGGGAGCGGGGAGGGAATGGCACACGGTCGGCAGCAATAGCTTGTAGCAGTCCGTGTATGGTGGGTCCGGCAGCTCTAAGCAGTCGACCGCACGGTGAAATTCGACCGCAGCGCGACTGCTCGAGCGGTCCGTCTATGGCCAGTGTTAGTCAACACTTACAAAAAAAGCATTGTCTTCATCTGGAGTATTATTTAATTATTGAAGTTGTTTATAATGATACCACTAACATTTGATTGGTTGGATCTTGACAAGTCTTAGAAAAATGCCACCAGCACCTTCATTGATATTCACGATGATACGTTCCCACTGAAGATCAGAATCCCCAGAGTAGCAACCATTTGAATCTATTCCGTGTTCAACTGATTTCACCTCCCAAAACTGTAAACTTCTAGAATCTGTGCGGAAAAGGCAGAGGCAAAGACAGCTCGAGTTCGGGCGAGGCGTTTGATTTATATACATTTAATTATATAGTGTAATATTTTTTAACCTATACATACGTTACAGTGTTGACCACTTTTTTTTTTGAGTATTTTATGAGATGGTTTTAGACTGAAAGTCTTAGCTATTTCTTATAAGTGTCTAAGTAGATCTGGATATACAGTATCACATCGACTATTCAGAACAAATCTGTAGCATCATTATACAGGGGGACAAAAAAGCGTTTGCTGAGACACAACGTGGCATTTATAAATAAATACATATTTGAGTGTATGGCCCAAGTCTTATTACTTGGGCCATTTGAATCATCGCTCGTCTTATTGGAGCCTGGACGTACAAAACATGACATTTTCTAATAGGACTCGATTAAAATATATATTTAAAGGAATATATATACAGTGTAAACTGTATATGATGAGTGTGTGTGATGCTATGTTAGAGTGATCATTGTATGGTAGACAAGCTAAACCAACCAAAGTCAATTGATTTCGACGCTTTAGAGACTTTGTCGTTAAAGAGTAATGTTACATGGAGTTTACACTGTATATTAAAAGTCGTATTATATTATCTATACTATTTTTAAATTAAAAAAAAGAAATTTTAATCAAGTCATGATGATGTCATCTCCGAGGCTTCCTGTGCAAAATTTACTAACTAAAATTTACTAATGAGATACCATGGACACTTTCAATGCCAGAGGGCTCGCGAGTGCGTTACCAGCCTTTTATGAATTGGTACGCTTTTCTCTTGAAGGACCCTAAGTCTTCAGAATCGGAAATACTTCAGTGCTTTGAAAAGGTATGAATGTTGTTATGTTTGTCCACAAATAATAAAATTATTATATGGATAGATAGCGTATTAAGTACTTATCTCGGTGCAATACTTTATTAAAAAAGATTTCATTAGAACAGGATAGATCCGGAAATTCCTTCGCTCCCTTCTGTCCACGATACCACTCGTTTAGATAAAGCCAGCACCGCTCGCTCACCAATGCGTCAGGCGTCGCGAAAAACCTGTGAAACTGCACGTAATGGCCGAAGAACATTTGTAAGATTATACCGCGAATTGTTCAAAATGACGTCCCACCACAGATGTCACACTGAATTTATGGCGGACATAGATGAGTTATTGCATAGAGTGCACGAAACGTCACTGTCAATTCTTATACGTGAAAGTATGTATCGACATTTGTACTAACTGCATAGAGACATTCGAAGTTCCAGTTTGTGTGTCTTCTAAATATTGATTGCATTCCTTCACAATGAAAATGAATTTGATTGTGGTCTTAAATAAATGCGGCGGAAATGTCTTATTTATTTATCTATATTAGGCCTGACATAATAAATTAAAAATAGATAGTTTTTATATGCTTGTAATAATTAGTTTTTACAGAAACAATGTATATTTAGCTATGTTGAACGTCGCCTAAATTATTACAACAATGTTCTCTCTTCTATTAAACATCAGCGAAACATATTATGACGCCTAATTTATTGAATGTAAAACGTCGATCATTTATTTATTTAAAAACAAAATCAATCCTTGTATTCAAAATAAAATTATTAAATTATCGATCTAATGCTGTGAACATTTCGATTTGTGGTTATGTGGAGACGAGATTATAAACTATTTTTTTCATTGAC
This sequence comes from Pieris mannii, assembly GCA_028984075.1. Lineage (NCBI taxonomy): Eukaryota > Metazoa > Arthropoda > Insecta > Lepidoptera > Pieridae > Pieris > Pieris mannii. The sequence continues at coordinate 8,430,159 of CM054777.1, forward strand.
CGTAAAAAATAATTATATACTCCTAATCTATATTATTTTTGTTCGTCAAGTAATAAAACGTAGCAAATAAATGCCAAGCTCTATTTGGTAAAACAACACCTCGTAGTACCACCGTATAAAATTTTTCATTAAATATATTCACACTCTTTTAGAGGTTAAACGATCAGCTCTATAATAACATTACTCTGTACCTAAAATGCGGGCAGTTTTTGCGAAGTTTTGAAGTGACTCCTAAATTATTTCAATCTATGTTTAATTTATAACGTCATTTATTAAATATCCCCTCGAGGTGACACGTACGGCAGTTTTTCTACGTTTGTACTAATTCTAATAAAATTAATTGAAATATTCGAATACTGAAATTCCATCCGTATCAGCTCCACGTCCGACGTTCCACAACTGAGCGTTTTTCAAGACAATTTTTGCCGTGCAGCACCGCTTTGTGGAACCAGCTGCCCACTGAAGTATTTTTGAACCAATTCGACTTAGAGGCCCTTAAGCAAGCAGCGTACCAATTCTTAAAAGGCCGGTAACGCATTCGCGAGCCCTCTGACTTTGAGACGGTATCACTTAACATCAGGTGAGCCTCATGCCCGTTTGCCCTATATTCTATAAAAAAAACTACGTTTACGTACTAATCTATGTTATTACAATTTAATGTATTTCTTAACTTATAAATGTATTTTAGCTGTAGGATTACTGTTAAGAATACCATTGGCCTTACAAGCATGACTGGGCCTTAGACTTCTTTCTCCATCCGTGATCATTTCTGATAGGATAATAGATGATCAACCCTATTTTATTGGTAATGGAAACTACCAGGCTGCCACTGCTCAAATTTTAAAGTAAATAGTATATTTATTTCTTCTTTACACTCTATTTTATTAAATCCCTGATTACTACATAAATAAAATATGTAAATACCGAATTATATTCCCAATCCTTCGATAGATTGTAACAGTCAAATAACATTCTTAAAGATAATATATTAAACACCTCGTTTCGTTATAATTGATTAGGTACCGAATACCACTTCTCACTTAACGACCCTTCTATTGCGCACATGCTGTGAGTGGTCCAAGATACAAGCTACAATCAAATAAATAAATACAATGGTAACAGCAAGTTTAGACAATAAATCACATTTCCTCTATAAATATAACTTATTTATGATATTTAATTATTTGATAAAATCTGGGTTTACCCAGATATTGTGTAAATATTCGTGTACTAATTTTGAACGTATTTTACAGGGAAAGATTTGTGATATATGTATTTATACATTATCCTATCGTAGCGACATCTATATTCTTAGGCTACAAACATAATATATACCCTGAAACGCGAGTTAATTCACTCTCTTCTCGGCCTTAGTCACTAGAACCTTCAGTAATGAGACTGATAGACGATACTCTCTTTTGGTTATAGGAACTGTTCTACATTCTTCTGCCACATATTAAACAAAAGAAACAGAAAGTAGCCCCAGATATCACTATAAAATTGTCATGTTTAGTTAAAAACCAAGTTTATTGTCGTAACTATACTCATTTATAAATCTGATTAACCGAAATAGTTACTTAGTAGACTTACTCCGCTGGCTATGCGACCCAAAATTGTCTTGGCTTCCGAAATGAGAATCTCCCAGTGCTCCCTTTCCTGTGCTAGCTTTTTGATTAAGCAATTATATGTTCAAGATTTGGAGAAAAACATAGATAATACAGTTTTATCATGTTTAAGAACTTTCATGCTCGGCTTTTGTTTTTCAAGAAATCTCACACGCTTAAGCTCTTGATTTAACTACACATAAGTATTAACTATAATAAATCCTAGTTAGGGTATAAATGTATGGTTATCTAAACATATCGTGTCTATGGGCTTTGTTCGAAGATTTTATCGAAACTATTCAATATTTGATTTGTAAGTATGGGAAAAGAACAGTATAATAAATATAACATCAATAATATATTGAAATATATGTTTTTATCGGTGCAAAAACTATATTTGCACCGATTAAAAACAAATCAAACCAAATAATCAATAAAATTCGCTTTACATGATTAGTGGTGACTTCGTGTATTATAACACAAGCAATAAAATTATAAATAATACAATAGTTCATTTTCATTGTAAAATTAACATTCTTACAATAACAAACTCAGCAATATGAGTTGTTATTTATAACGAGCTGAATTTTATATTTATTTAAAATATAACACTAAAGATAACGGCTATTAATATTCTAAAAATCTATAAATATGATAATATTTTTACAAAGATATTTATTAAGGCCGTGATAATAAGAAACCTGTATGGCAACCGTGTTTCGGAAAATTAATATTGTTCTCCAAGTATTTTTGCATTATTTTCGGTGCCTCTTTATGGCTAAAGGTTGGCAAGAATTGGACTGCTGCTAATTTATTTATTTGAAAACGACAATCTATCTACTCTCCAAAGACATCTCTGTGTTGGTCACCAGATACTCTTCTGAGTCTCATATATTTGGAGCAATAAAAAACGGTTAATCTCTAATGTATAAAACAATTAAGAAATTATAAGCAAAAAAAAAAAGAGAAACAGTTCCTCGGCAAATATGATGAGGGTCCACTCCCGTACTCAACCACAACTTCTTGTACCAACCATTGCTTTGATTTCCCCATCTTTTACCAGCGCACTGCAATATAGATATACATTCCTGATAAGAGGACATTTCAATATAATCAATGGTTTCCTTGCAAAGGAGTTGTTCTTTATATTAGCTCCAAACCCTCTCGTAAATCATTAGAAATATCTCCATCGCATCAAATTACACTAATGCAGCATTAACGCCTATAAAACCACAAATATTCATGGAACCCAACCATTTAAATAACCCAAAAATAGCCGATTAATCTTAACAAAAAGCATTATTTACGGCAGCCGTCAAGTGGTCTCTGGTACCAAATTTAGATGTTTAACAAAACCTTACAAAAGATAAACTTTTTCTTAATCTATCGAAGCCTTGTTATAGAATGTGAGTAATATTTAAACATGGGTTAATACAATAAGGATCGGCGTTCATTATTCTAATGAGTTTTATTTGACAAAAACCTTTATTAATCTTTTTTTGAGTATGTATTTAAACTCCTTCTAAATGGTATATTTTAGTAAATTTGTTAGTTCAAGTGGATTCGCTTGAGAAAAGTAAAATAATTCAATTCATAAATCGACTTTCTTGAAATATCTATCATTCTTCATAGATTTTCGGTCGGTTATGTCGACATTCGCGCGTATGTCCATGTATTAATTGCGCACAGATAAGTTCAACCGCAACTTCAGTTTAAAAATTTAACACACTTACGCCATTGTCTCGGCGATCCGAAATGTGGCTTGGCTCGAAACGATAAACTTCGAACGCTCCCTGTCATGTGCTACTCCTCGCCAACTACTGGCTTTCAGCTCCAGTAGATCCTCCTCCACTCTGCCGATGGTACCTGGGGCGGTCTTTGCTCACTAGGCTGGCTTAGGTATGCTTTCTTCACTGCCCGATCTAGGCCCATTCGTTCAAATTGTCTTAGCCAACATAGCCAATGATTTTTGTTTCTTTGGGTTATTTGTATTTGCTTATTACGTTAAGCTGAATACCAATTCTTCCAAATCCTTCCGACCGTCCATGACCTCATAAAATATTTATAATACATAATAATAAATAATATAAAAAAAGTGTTTATTCATTTTAAGTAGGTACATTTTCATTCCTAGGTGTAAGATTTGGAAACCCTTTTAAGTAAAAAATACCTGTGTCAGGGCTCCCAGCTCTCCCATAAACAAACTTAATTCTTAATTCCTTAAAATAATTACATTATTTAACCTTATTTTTTGTTTTTTTTTCAACATTATCAACACGCCTGAGTGCATGAGTAAGTGAGTGTCCAAATGTGTGTGTGAGTGAATGAGTGAGTCAGTGAGCGAATGAATAAAGTGTGTAATTACATATTAGGTCTCAGAAGCAGCTCTAGCAATGCATAGGGCGAGTTCATAAGCCAGTCCTTTGGTCTTTAAAATAAAATAAATTAATTTCAGTATACGCCGACCCTTACTGATGTTATCGCGCCATTCCCAGAAGGACATGTGCCGCTAATAAACTAATTGGCCCAGCGATGCTCGCGCTGCATTATTTTATTTTATTAAACCGTAACGAAACTGATTCGATCTCGTCTCAATTAATTTGTCCTGAAGTGTACGGTTAATTAGACGCAGATAAATTAATGGTAATGAGGTGTAATGTAATTATTAAAGTTTTTTGGAATATTCATTACGTTTATTGATGCTATGTAAACTTCTAGATATTAAAGCCATACTTGATTAAATCTAATCAAGGAGAGATTTTGGAGATTATCTACCGACGTTCAGTTATTGGAAGCACAGCAGGATGAAGAAGACCTAATCAAAAAATTGCCATGAAGTTGGCTTTTAGCCTCTCTAATGAAATCTTTAGAAAAAAAAACGTAATATAACAAGACCCACCTCTTTAATGATGGACGCATATGACGAAAGGCGGGTTCGGCCCCAGAGAAGCAAGGGTTTGTTACGGGTTCGAACGCACAAACGGCTCATCCTCAACCAATTTTAAAATGGACTTAAAAAAATATGTCTACGCAATGCTCCGTATTGAAAAGTGAAAACTTTTCAAAATTCAGTTTTTTCATGAAAACCAATTTTCAAGAATATAAATCTCTTGTCTAATACAGACACACTTCTATGTCTATGTCCACTAATAAATCAAGCGACACCTGCTTACCTTTATCTAAATTTGACATCATTTCTCAGAACAGATGAGTCGATAGCAGACTGCTTTGAAATTGTCATTATACCATTTAAATAACGATAATCATCTCATGCATTATTTATATTCATTTAATTTAATAAAAGATCATAAAATTGCAAATTATGCTTCGGGTCCTTCATATTTCCACAAATGACCGCGACCCAATAATAATTTCAACATATTCTTATTACCATAATTATAATAATAATAATGGCGCTACAATGGTAAATTTCATAGACAAGTAGAATCAGCCTTCTGATATGATACATGCCGGTTTCCTCACGATGTTTGCCTTACAAATATCCTTTCTTACTTAGAAAGAAAGAATCTTGTGAAGATTTCAGAGTTGAGAGTCGCACTAGGCCAACACTACTCTGATCTAATGCATAAATAACATATGAACATAATTTAATAATATCAATAACATACATTTTAAAGTAATTTTTCTAATAAATGTGGGTAGCATGCCAGACTATCGTTCAACGCCTAGAAGGATTTTTTAAGTTGTCAATCTCTTTTACGATTCGCTTGGCTGCACAGCCCAGCAGAACCTCTTTGTAAGAACGGGGTTATCTATGAAATGTATGGAGGTCTTGTGATGGATCATGGAGCTCTACGCCTTGATTTGATAATGAATGTAATATACATCTTCCTGTAGAAAATATTGTCCCTAAGTGTACATAGATACATAGTTAGCTAAATGATTTTCTGTATGTATTCACGTAAGTCCAGTTAAGTGTCGAGACAATTATGTCTAAATAATATTGTTAGAAACTATTTCGCCTACAGGTGAAAAATTTAAATTTAGAATTCTTGTTTTTAAAATTGCCACAATGTTAAGACTCAGTTTAAAATTATGCAATACATTAAAACATGTGTGAGATGTATTTAAGATAAGGTAATTTGTTTTGACCCCACCATTACGGCATCTTAAGATTTTATAATCTCAAAATGGTGTAATTATGAGTTATTTATTGTAGAGATATCTAAGTAACTTGAGATAAGACTTTTAACTTTTTTAAGTGTCAAATGTGATTGTATTTATTGGTATTGCTTTTTATTTTGATAAAGGTTCGGCCTTTTTTTGGTTGTTCTTCATTTATTTATATGAAGTGGTATCTCGTAGACCACAGATATAAGTTTTACAACATGAAGTGAGTCGTGGGAGGTAACAAAAGGCACACCGAATTGCGAGATATGTTATGTTTATGTCGATATGCTTTATTTAAAAAATATAATAAAAAAATATTTTAGTTTTAAGAAATCAGAATACAAAATACATACATTATAGCTATTGATTTGTAAATTTACGATAACAGATTCTGTATACCCACGGGCAAAGGCCTCCCCCATTTTCCTCCATTTTTCTTTATTGTAAATCAATCTCGTCCAGGACTTTCCAACCATTTCCACGTTTTCATCGGCCCACCCTTTTAAGCTTTTAAGGTTTCTTTTATGACCATAGTGGTTCTTCTTTGTTGCCATAGTGTTACAATTATACTCCATTTATCTGCTCCTCTTATACAGAGCCTCCTCTTTAAAAAGCGTATTCAATTTTAAATCAACTATGAGATTTACAAGAGACTTGACAGTGTTGGCCTAAAGCCTTCATAGTGAAGAAAACTGACATGTCTCAAATCCAAAAATAGACGGCATGCGTCAGAGTGAGACTGATCATCTGCTTGTCTATGACATAAAAATTATCCAAAAATATATAAAATTAAGTTAGATTTTCAATAACACTACACTTTGACTTGATTTTAATGTTTACGAGATAAAAAATAGGAATAATCAGTATCTTATCGTTTTCCTAATAAATTTTTGACTTCTTGACTCCAGTACGGTGATTACCTCGTCCTCGTTTTTGTTAAATATTTCATACCGTGCTGTTTTACTCTATTCCCCTCGCAGACAAAGCCATAGGAAAACTTTAGTAACGTTATTAATAACTTAAATACCCAAAACAAAAAAATCAACCATTGTTTCAAAGCTATTAAGGATTTCTCAGCAATATTTGGCATCATCATTGTGTGTCAATAAATCGAGTCACCGATAATGATCGTTAAATATCAGGATAATGATGTAATGATTAACGACTGCGCCCGCGCACCTAATAGCGGCTAATGATTCCAGTTTGTTTTCAAATGGTCACTTTGTTACGCGTTTTGATGATTTTAGGGATCATTTATATTATTTAGTGCTCTACGCATGGTTACACATTGGAAGATTGCTGAGCCATCCAAGGAGGTAGCAGCGGATAATACTACAGGATAGTCATATCCTTGTCTATAGTAGGTGGAGTCCTTATAACTGAGATGATGCAAATATATCTCTACCGTATCAAAAAATAAACTACTTCTTTGATATCATATTTTAAAATATTATACAAAAATATAAGCACTGCATATCCTTCCGCGGTGCACCTTATTTTGGGATTGTTATGTTGGAGTCGCTATTGTGGATACCCACTGATACCCCAAGGCGCCACCTACAATCGCCCTCGGATGCGGTAAGAGCAGAACAGCATCCGTCCACCGTGAGTGTGGCTTAGATGAAGGCACTGTATCTCACATACTATTCAACTGTCCTAAACTAACCTATCCTCTCTATGACGTTCTTCCCCCAAAAGTCCCCCGTCCTTTAAGTGTGAAATGTTTGTTAATGTTTGTGTTTAGTCCATATTGCAGATTTTTATGTAAATATATAGCAAGTAATTAAAATTAAAGTGTAATATATATGTATATAAATTATTCATAAATAGCAAATAGTATTTAATCCTGTTTTTACTCATATTTGTGTTGTCTGTGCTGTCTTTAAACTAGCAATCAAATTCCAACTATTTTTTTTAGGTTTTAATTATTTTTACCGATCAATCTCCTTCGTGCCTTCTCCATCTACACGACACTGGCGAAGTACCTTGTGCCCAGTTGGCACAAATTAAAGCCATTAAAAAAATCTGTCCACCGGCATAAGCAAGTAGTGTCTCATATACCAGTCTTAAAATGACAAATTTGTCATACTTTTCAGTAAAAATAAAATATAAAAAATATATAGAGTATACAATATTCTTAACCTACATATATATAATTAGAAATGGATAAATAGAACATTAAAATAAAGTTTGGACCCTGTGGCAGTGTGCCTTTAATGGTGGCATTTCCTCGCTTTAATGCGATACTAATTAGTAATTATTCGGTGAGTGAGGAACAATTTCAGTTCAACCCATACTCGTAATAGACAATATTTTTTTCATAACGTCTATAAGATAGTTAATGTAAAATTTAACATGCTTATTATATGATGAAAGATGTACTTTATTACATATATTTTTTATTATAATTCCTCTTTGGATCTGTCTTTAAAAAAAAAGTGCGTCCGTACAAAGTACACATGTCAGAAGTGAAACTTCTTTGTGAATTAATAATTACTAAGGTAAGCCGTTGGCAAGCTTTTTTATCAATAAATAAATAAAAAAGGTAAAAGCCCTAATACTCCATGTATGTATATCTCTATTCACTGCACGTATAAGTGCTAATAATAATATATATAAATAAATTAACTAGTAAACGAATACACAAACCAATATATCATGTATTATTTCTCAATATCCCTTATTCTCTCTCTCGTTCAATCTTTCTCACTATAGCTCTCCCACCTCTCGCTCCATGGCACTGTGCGTGATACGATAATCGCTCTATCTCACTTTTTCTCTCGATCTTTCTCACTTGCTTGCTCCCTACTCTCACTCCATCGCTAGTTGCTTCATGCTACGTTCGCCCTGTCTTACTCTCTCTCAATCGGTCTCGATTGCTCTCTCTCTCTTTCGACACTTCCGTTGCATACTTGCGTGACGTTACATTTGTAAAAATTTTACCCTCATGCGCCTAAAGAAGTTTCACTTCAATTAATACGGAACCATTAAAATACAATTCGTTCAATATGACTCATAGTGCGATGACTTGCGCGATGAAGCAAAATATTTGTGACGGTAATGATTTATTGTTTGACAATCGTGGAAGCCACATACCACAGAATATGAGGAATACCATCAAAATCAATAGACAATTTAATATTTTAAAAACCTTACAATAGGGCCCACACTGCATACTTAGCTGAATCCAAAATTGATATTAAAAATATATTCTGTTAAATGAAAAAAAGAATTAGGTGCTTATAAAAACTTTCTAAAAAGCACATACAGGAATCACTTCAAATTATATAAAGCGTCAGAAAAATAAAAAAGGTAATTAAATAAAAAAACGTCGGATAACTTTATCAGCAAAATTCTCTAATTACGCTATAGTCATTTAGTCGAAACATTTTACCGGAAAGGGCATTTTTATTATATTTTTTATTGCAACTAACCAGCCCTGACTTTGCCTGATTAAAAATAATTTATAGGTTTTCTGTATTATGTATGCCATTTATGAAGGTCTGTGGATTTTGAATGCGATTCACATTCTAAGACACAATCTCGTCTTGAGTGTTATCTGTCAAATTTCATACAGAAAAGTCGGGTTGAGCGTTCTTAAAACTAGATTTAAGTTTAATATACGTTATATATACTAAATACAGTACGGGCCTAAGATTTAAATACGTCCAAAGATTCGGTACTTAAAAAGGACTTAGTAAGTAAAACCCGTTAATTGCTTAATTATTTTCTTTACATGTATATACCTACCTAATTATCAAAATAAATTTGATAGGTGACTTTAGTACGGTGATAAAGCAAAGACAATCTAAATTAGTCTTTAGCGAACGCATCCATGCGTTTTTATTAAAAAAATAATATAATCTTTGTTTGTATTTGGGTAGTGGTGAAAAAAATATTTGTTCACCCTCAAGCCTCAGTCGCAAAAAAAATGCTCTAAAAATTGTCTATGTACAGACGAGATTCATTTGTATTATATGTATAGGTCAATCTCTCAATGGGATACCAGTTACAAAAAATCATTTTATTATCCTTTAAAGTGGCAAATGTAAAAATATACTCGATAATATTCCTCGATATCGTATCAGAATTAAACATGTTTTAAAAACAAACTTTTCTTTTATAAAAATACAGGTGATTGTGACTCTTATTGCCTTGTAATAAGATAGAATAAGGCGTAATATAACAAAAGTAATTTGTTTAAATAGCAGTCACTGCGAGGAATCGCGATTATTGCACGAATGACTTTATTTATTAAAATTAAATGCAATATAAGTGTTGGTTTACATGTCGACGTTATTATCAAGGTAATTTTTATTTATTATACTGGATTTTTCTCGGTTTGAACGGTTATTGTACTATGAATGACTTCCTCGAGTTAATTTTTATTTTATACGCGAAAGCTTTATTCATATATTTTATTAGCCAATTCGAAAGTAGGTTAATCAAATAATCGTAAGCTTTTATTACCAATCAAAACATTATACAAAAATAAAACTGTTTCCGCAGCTACGATATTCTGTAATGAAAGAAATTTTAAGTTGAACGCATCGCCGCGCCGCGCGCCGGTAGCTTACATAAGCTTCTGCCAGAGCGACAGAGTATTAATCACCCACGAGACCTGAGTTTAAGCAAATAAAGTCCTTTTATTGGTGAGATATAACACTCTCCTGCTGCCTTGCTTCTCGATCACAGATCTGCATGATCATGACAGACAAAGACATATACGTAATATTTTTACTAACGAAACACACACACGGAAACACACAATTTAATAATAATACTCAAAAACGAAAATACCCAAAAAATTATGGAATGAAAAACAAAGGAATACCTATGGTACATTTTAAGTGTGTAACTTGTATACGTTGTTGTTGTGACAGCAGTTAGTTTGTGCTAGGTGTGATAGGCTACAAGACGCCTATTAATAATAATCTCTAATCAATTTCCAAACAATAAAGTTAGTCTATGATCGATTTTACGAGGGAATTTGCGTATGTAAAAAAGTTATATAAACGGTAGTACCTAATTGTGGTCATAACTTCCTTATCAATAAGCACTTGGCACACAAAGGCCATATTACCATAAAAAGAGTCATATAAACTAATTCTAATCTCTCGAAAACATCTTAAGAGTAGCTTCATATTCCATCTTGCACCCTCACAGCGGGCCGCCATTGTACGAGAGAAATAAATGAATCCACCATCAGAATACTTAATATTATAATTTGATATTTTAAAACGGATAAAGATATTAAAAGTCACGCTTTAAAGTGTTTATTTAACGCTTCTTTGAGGCTCTGAATTATTGAGATGTCCCTTTTTGTTGAGGTCGATGGCATTTGTGTTTTAGCCGCCGATTAGACTATGCTTGTTTGACGGGATGTTGAGGATAGGGACTAAATGGTTTGTTTCGTCTGTTTTGTAATTGTAAGAAAAGTATATAGAGTATACACATTTTTTTTTAAAGTTATAGAATAGGGGGCAAAGGAGGCTCACCGTTGTTTAGTGGTAGGTTAAGTGATGCTAAATATACAAAGTATTTGTTTTGATATTCAAAAAATTAAATTTTTTTTTATTCAATAACAAGTTTCAGCAGATATTTGAGACCTGTAGTTCAGGGTACATTATTGTATTCGGAATACATTAGAAAAGAAAACCTGAAGGGGCTTGTTAGAAATAGCAGAAATAGATTGGCAAAGATAGAGACTGAAAAGTCTTCAAGGAGGCCTTCACCCTAGCGGAGTCCATTTCCATAGAGGACTAACATTAGGTCCTTACATGTAAGATTAGCTTTTTGTATGGGAGGAACTAAAAGTTGACTTTTTTACACAATATATTTAATTTATTGCTATCTATGCACTTTTGCCATCTATGGGTAGTTGATTAACCCCTTTACTAAAAAAAAAATGGGACGGGAATTAATAAAATCTTTGAAGGTGGTTTAGACTGTCACATCAGAGTTGAATTTTTTACCTTGCAAGAAGTTGTTGGAGCAGTGTCTGGCGAGTACGGTGGATGTCTTAGACATTTCGATTGAAGCTCCTCTGATTTGGAAGGAATCTATTGTGCAGTGTGTCGTCTAGCGTTATCGTAATGGCCAGTAATGGCCTAGAGCGACCAGCCTTAGTAGTTAAACAGTTAGCCTATCATGGTTTGCAGTTGCTGACAAAAGACATCTACCGCATTCGTCTGACCAAATTTAATACGAAAAAAATGAATTTTGAATTCCTAACCAAAGAGAAGATATATAAGATGAAAGTGATCAGTACGTCAGTTTCATATGCAAGGACTAAATATTTAGCTTTATGTAAATACTACATTTGAGAGGGAACTTAAGGATATGGAAATAAACACGGCTTTATTATAATTATATACATTAAACGTTTTGATGTTTTATACTTGCCCTAGTAATTTGATTTTTTGAACAAAGTCTATTTATTTCGAATACCAATGATAACAATATACAATTGAAATTTGTTATTTTTATTTCTTGTCGTTATCCTAACGTTCTTTATTACCACTGATCGCACTCCTTCTCGGGTGAGAGAACCAGCCTTTTCCAAATTTTTCTATCCATGGTTTACTTTCTTCATTCACTTCTATATCTTCTATCCACCTTTTCCTATATATAGGTTTATATCTTTATTAAGTTGGAAGAAAAAAATCACTGTATGCTTCGTGAACGTGAATTTGAGAGGTGTAGTTTGAAATAATTTATGAAAGAGTATTTAATAGTCAAGATTGGCACAGTGCTGATATGGTGGTATTTGGACGAGGCCTTTACCAAACAAGGGCACATCTAGAAATTTATTAAAGTATCAAGATATTTGTAAATTACACACCAAACGTTAGAAGTTGTAATTACAGTATAGCCTGAGTACAGGTCTTTTTTGTCGCTTCTTTTTTGGGAGCTCGCTACATGCTATATTTTATAGGATAGAAGGCAATTATTTTACGGGAGGCCCTTCACAAGGGCAGTCATCGCAGACCATGGATTTATCACGATGGACATAAGTCGCCAACACACCAAAAAACCTTTCGAAGATTGTAATTTCACTAAATTTGTCATATGAAAATAAAAGCTACTAAAATCGTTTTTTTTGGTAATATTTTGATCTTTTATGGGCATTGCTGCTCACAAAAGCCAGCTCAAACTTAAACTTACTAAAATAGTCCAGAATTATAAAGATTCTATACAAAGTTAGTCGGTGTAAAATGATCCTAACCGATCCCTGAGGGATTCTATTAACTCCTCAGTTCGTCTGACAGTTCGTTATATGTTAATTACTGAGTGACAGCTCGATGCTTTGTTGACTGATCTTTTGATTAATCTATGGTTTACACACAATGTTTATCTGTTAAATTAAAGGTTTTACTTTTCATCCGTTTGTTTATCGTAAATAGTGACTTAATTGTAGATTATGGAGATTTTTTACAGTGACCGTAGCGTAGATTTCGAATCAAGATGTACAATACGAAATAAGATATAAGTCAGCTTGAAGAATTCTTAATGTAACTATTTTTTAAAGTAAAATTCCTAATAATATACAAAAACAACTTTATTTTAACTACTACCCGTATTTCGTCGAAATCGGGTAGATATTCGTTATATCCTAGTAATATAGTGCTACTGCAACATAAGTGACTTGTCTACGGTGCTAAGCCTAAACTTATTAGATAGGGTGACCATATTAAATTGTTTCGGACATAAAAAACAAAAAAAGGTTTTACTTTTAAAGGGGTGAATTCATTTCATTTTCTGATTCAGTATTCAAACCTAAACTAAGACGTTAAAAGCATGATGCATCCTGTCATTAAGATGGTTATAAATAATGTTTAAAAATAAATAAATCAGTCACGCTATAACCTTTTTAGGCCTGGTCCTCAGATTTCTGTCTCTGATTCATGATCATTTGTCAACCTAAGTATCAGCCTGCTGTGCCTAACACACGCCGTCATTTTTTGGGTCTAAGATTAGCCGGTTTTCTCACGATGTTTTCATTTATTTTTCGAGCAAATGTTAAATGCGCACATAGAAAGAAAATTGATTAGTGCATAGCCGAGGATCAAACCTACGACCTTAAGGTTGAGAGTCGGATGTTGAAGACACTAAGCCAATACTGATCATTAATAAAGTATCTTTAATAGCCTTAATGCACAAAGAATTTACTAGCAAAAATGTCCTTAAACATATTAAAAGCATGGTAACACCTTCAAAACAGCTTGAATAAACATCGTTAACAGTGATAGATATGGGTAGTTATGAAAATAAACCAACACATCTTCACTTAACGAGTTACTTTACACAATTCACGTATCAAAACTTGTTTCATTCTAACCACAGTTTACATTGCCGGTTTTGTATTGAATATTTATGAATGTTAAGAATAAAGCCAGCAGTAGTGTTTAAAATGTCTAGACAGCTCGTTAGTAATGGTTGGCAGTTGAAAAAAGATGGTGTGGAAGGAAGATGCCCCGCTGTGACGTAAATTCTCAGTCTGTCCCACTCGCACAGTTCGGAATGTCGTGCTGTCCCTTTTACACTTTGACAAACAGTTTAACAATTTAATGCTGTGATTGTGTAGAGCTATGAACGTGTAGAAGGTTGGTCCTGCAGGATATTTCCCTAATCTTTATAATTTACTCCATTTAAACAAAATTACTAGTAATTAAATTAATAAAACATTAAAGAATGTTAAACGTTTTAACTTTCAACCTATCGGTATATTAAGTAAAGATAAAATTAAAATAATATGCAATAATACTGATTGCATTGCAAATAAGTGCAACTGCATTTTAATCAACTATAAATATTAATATACCAAAATTTCAAACCTCCTTGCCAAATAAATAAATAAATCTTGAAGTAACATTTGATTTGTATCGCTCTGAATACAACATTCTTTACATTGAGTAATCTGTTATTTAATCTATGTATAAAACACGCTATTCATTTTGACATTCTTAATTCAAATAATACGAGATAGAGTATTTTTTGTTACAGGTTAAGAAATTTTAAGAGAATATATAGGCACAAGGCCTTGGTCTATCGTCTTTAACCTATTGAAGATTTGTATTTAATTTACAAAACAATGATTGATGATTTATCACACGTCCGTCGCGTCCAAACACTTAAATTGAAAAGTACAGTAGAGGACTTCTGAACAGCACGCAATCTCCGGTCCTGTCAAAATGACAATGCTACGTTTAAAAGACCGGGTCTAATGTTTTATAGGTGCCTGTTATTATGATCGGTCGGAGGCTCGCGTGTGAAGTGGACGCATGAATTAATTATAATCGCACCGTAATCCCCGATAATGTATCACGTATTAATACGTATTAGTTCCAACGACTCTATCTTATTACATGTTATACAGAATAATGTATGTATGTACGTAAGTTCTATACAAGGAGTTTTGAAATTTTATTCAAGCACATACATATTAGTTTACTATTTATAATTAGCATAAAACGACATAATATTTCGGGAGGCCTCAAACAAATATTATAGAAATTAAGTGTTATTTCCAAAGCAATTCGATTTAGGGTCATTTAAGAAAAGGGCGTACCAATTCTTGAAAGGCCGGCAACGCATTTGCGAGCCTTCTGACATCTGTCCTTGGGCGGCAGTATCAATTAACATCAGGTGAGCCTACCCGTTTGCTTCCTGTTACATAAAAAAAAATTTCACTGGAATAAGGGAGACATTGATGTTTGCAAAACTGCCCTCGTATTGTGAAATCCTACTAATTAATTTTAATTGTGTTAACTCTGTTAAGTTAGCCATGGACTTAATGCAAATAGTGTAAATATAGGAGTTTATTTTTAACACCTTCAGTAGTTTTAAAGTTGGTTACAATTATCCGCATCCAAATCGGCTTATCCGTTTAGAAGCTACGGCGCTACATATACAATTAGCGGGCTAATATCGTGTATATTAAAAAAAACACATTTAAATCTCATAATATTAGTAATATTATAGTTTCGAAGCTATATATGTAAAAAAAAACCAAAACAACGGCTATGAATAACAAATGAATAACGCGCGTAAAAGCTATGGCAAAGAGAATTTGGTTATTTTGATATTTACGAATCCCGTAAAACAATTTCTTAATTGCCAAGAAAAGGGACAGATAAATTAAATTAATGTGAAGTTAATTAAAACACGTACAATGTATTTTAAAAATATTATGAATTAATTAGCAAAGTACAAGTTTTTGTATGTATGAATTAATAATATTTAAAATTTAAAAATAAGTTTATCAATGAAAATTCACGGTTTTGCGCATAAATCAAACATGTAGTCCAAGAGTCATGCTTTTTTATTACAGGCGACCAGAGGGGATACTATCCGTATAGGATGTCTTTAAACATTATTTATTTGTACGTCGTTGCAGTTATACAAAACTACAGTACCTACAATTAGAATAATTAAATAAAAAGGGGGGCAACCGGCGGCCTTATCGCTTATCGAGGGATCTCTTCCAGGCAACAATAGTGAGAAAAAACTTAGATACGGCGAGAGCAAGAAGTGCTAAACTACATAATTACGAAGACAAAAAGAATGAAACAAAACAAACCAATTAAAACATGTAGACAGTTAAAGGGACAATATAACATTTATCGTAAGTCGAAGTGCCTCATTTACGCAAAGGATTAAACAAGGATTAAATAAGTAATAATCTTTTAGCAGAGAAGTATTAAAATATGTATATATTTCGTGGGGTCTTTTGTATTCCAAAACAGTTTAAGATCGAAAATTTGTTCATTAAGAACATTACGATATGTTTTTATTTACATAAGAATATATACTAAATAATATAATTAGCTAGCTTATGGCTGACGTTTGGACCCTGTGGCAGGGTGGCTTTTAGCTGGCAACAATCTCTCGCCATATTCCGATACTTACTCATAGAGCGATGAAAACGCCAGCTCTGGGATCACGGGTACTATCTACCAGATTCCAACTTAACCCTCTTTAATTAGCGGCTGTGCATTTGCTCCCCACGGCTTATAAATTAATTGACTATTACACTAGTAAAAAGCTACAACGGTAGGCAAGACACAAAATCCTTATAGGATAGAAATTGAAGAAATTCAAATTTAAAAATAAAAAATTACAGACAAAGATTGACTGTATTTTTTTTTTATAGAACAGGGGATTAACGAGCACCACTGATGTTAAGTAATACCGTTTATGAACACTCAATGCCTGCGAGAGGTTGCCGGCCTTGACGGTCTTGACATAAGTCTGCGCTTGTGCTGCGTACTTGTGCTCCTGAGTTGGCTCCGGTCTTAACGCGCCTTTTCCGGTACCTGTACTCGCTTCGGTACATCCGATCCCTAAAAAAGGCGATCGCTCTGATCCGTCCAACTATCGCCCAATAGCGATAACCTCCTTGTTCTCCAAAATAATGGAATCCATTATTAATAGCCAGCTCTTGAGGTATCTGGAGGGCCACCAGCTGATAAGTGACTCTCAGTACGGCTTTCGTCGTGGTCGTTCGGCTGGTGACCTTCTTGTATACCTTACGCATAGATGGGCGGAGGCAATTGAGTCCAAGGGGGAGGCTCTAGCGGTTAGTTTGAACATAGCGAAAGCCTTCGATCGGGTGTGGCACAGAGCACTGCTCTCGAAGCTTCCAGCTTATGGGCTTCCCGAGAAATTATGCGATTGGATCTCCAGCTTTCTGGCCGATCGGAGCATCAAGGTCGTCATTGACGGAGCATGTTCCAACCTTAAACCCGTGAACGCTGGGGTCCCACAAGGCTGTGTTTTATCCCCGACCCTGTTTCTTCTGCATATCAATGATATGTTGCAACTTAGCAACATTCATTGCTATGCGGATGACAGCACTGGGGATACTCTTTACATTGGCCGGGCAGGTATTTCTCGGGCAGATGTCGATGAGTACCGGAACAAACTTGTGTCTGAAGTAGAAACTCTACTACGTGGAGTCTCCGACTGGGGCAGACTAAACCTAGTCCAATTTAACCCCAAGAAGACACAAGTTTGCGCGTTTTCCGCTAAAAAAACACCCTTTGTCGCTCCTCTTTTCGAAAACACTCTTCTTAAAGCCGCAGCCAGCATTGGAATACTTGGCGTTGACATATCGAACGACGTTCAGTTTCGCGGTCACTTGGAGGGAAAGGCTAAATTTGCCTCCAAAAAGCTTGGTGTGCTCAACAAGGCGAGACGGTACTTCACTCCGGGCCACCGCTTGCAACTATATAAAGCGCAAATTCGGCCCCACATGGAGTACTGTTCTCACCTCTGGGCGGGGGCTCCCCAGTACCAACTCCTTCCACTTGACCGTGTTCAACGAAGAGCGGTTCGAATCGTCGACGACCAATCTCTCTCCGAGCGGCTTGATCCTTTGGCGTTGCGTAGAGATGTGGGGTCACTCTGCATCTTCTACCGCATTAACCATGGAGAGTGTTCAGAGGAGTTGTTCGGATTAATACCTGCAGCTGAGTTTCATCATCGGACGTCGAGGCAGAATACGAAATTCCACCCGTATCACCTCGACGTCCGCCGTTCCACAACTGCGTGATTTTCAAGGCAGTTTTTGCCGCGCACCACCACTTTGTGGAACCAGCTGCCCACTGAAGTATTTCCGAACCAATTCGACTTAGGGTCCTTCAAGAAAAGAGCGTACAAATTCTTAAAAGGCCGGCAACGCACTCGCGAGCCCTCTAGCATCGAGAGTGTCCATGGGCGGCGGTATCACTTAACATCAGGTGAGCCTCCTGCCCGTTTGCCCCCTATTATATTAAAAAAAAAAGTCGAATTGGTTCGTTCGGAAATATTAATACTTCCGTGAAAGTGATTATGGTGCTCTAAAATAATCGTATTAAAACCTTAATTTCGACGCAGAATTGTTAGGCCTTAGGAATTGTAATCGTGGCCATCTCTTAGACTATGAATCTTGTATGAGATTAACTAATTTAGTTAATGACTTGTAATTAATCGCCATGTTCGCTTCACGGTACAATTATTTACTTTTTGTTAAATGTAATTTTATGGATAATAAATACGACGTTTCTTAATTATAGCTAGACTTGTTTTGTCTGTGATCGTGCACGTTACGTTTATATTATATTACAGATAATTTTTATAAAGATCAGTGTTACTCTAGTGGCTTTAGCGAACGACTCTCATCTTTCAGCTCGTAGGTTCGATCCCCGGCCCTACACCAATTGACTTTTTATCTATGTGAGCGTTTAACATTCGCTTGAACAGTGAAGAAATACATCGTGAGGAGACCAGCTTGCCTTAGAACTAAAAAGTCGACAACGTGTGTCAGGCACAGGAGACTGATCACTTACTTGCCTATAAGATTGACTAAAAAAGATATCTGAGGCCCTAAACCCTTTTAGTTTTAAGTATTAATGTTATATGTATATGCATATTATAAAATCAATCTAGATGTCTATATGAACGCGATAAACTAAATAATAGTAAACTAATTTTAATACGGTTTCCACCAATTTTTTATTTACTTATTGATAATCTATATTCATATTTGGAACTCAGACGAATAAAAAAAGAATAGTTAGGTTAGATACTCTATTTCTTTTCATCGCAGCATTAATACATTTTGATAGAAAGAGACAAAAATAGTGAGTTAATGATACTGTGTAGAAAACATTACAGATTACTTCTTTAAATTAAGTCACTTTCAATATTTTTATATTGTTCCTACAAAGTGACTTTTATTGGTTAAAATCATACCTAATAATTATTTTAAAAAATGAAGAAAGTACCATCGCCACTTAACCGTTAAACAAAGCATTTGAGTTGTGGTGTAATCGTCCCATGCTTTGTATAATCTGGATCCAGAAAGTCTCTAACGAAGTATGTACTTAATCAAGTTGTCGGGTTGAGTTGAGAGAATGCCGAAAAAACTTATGCAGAACATTAAACAACATAAAGTTGTGTACCTGGGCCACGTGCTGACCTGACAGCTACCACCTTCTTCAAATTATTATTATGGGTAAAATATAGTGCGTGTTGGTACAAGGAAATTTCATCAAAAAACATCACCTTGATAGCTGGAAATCTTCCACAGTCTGTTTCACAAGGCATTTAGTTTTGCGAACTAGCGAACTGTGGAATCGACTCACGGCGGTGGTCTAGGTCTAAGTAGTCAGAGATACGTACTCCAACTATTCAAAATTCGAGCATACTCCTCCCTCAAAGGCTAGAAACGCACCCACTAAAAATTGATGTCTATGAGCTGCGATGACTGACCTTTTTGGGCATCTGTATCCTGCATCTGGCATCGGACAAATACAGTAATAGTGCAGAGGCACTAAGAGAAAAAGTATTATTCAAAACACGATAAAAGTGTTTTCCATCTCTTCTTTCTCTTACAAACATTAGGAATTATTACTCTAGATAAACGCAAACAGCCAACCAATAATTACCAGTGCGTGCTTAAATCCCGCTAAAAGTGCTGAAGTGCGATTATTTAAAGATGCAAGGTATAAATTATTGGAGGAAATGACCGCCCCGCCCACCACCCGCCTCGGGCGCTAGGGCAGTTCCGGTTTAATCGATATCGATAATCTTCTTTATATCTTAAAACAGAATACGTTTACCACGAATATGTAGGATATCTAGCAGATCTTTGCATGTTTTGGTCAGCTTTGTCGGCATTCTGTGCTATTCTAAAACAAACCAATTATTCATAGCCAGAGTTTATATAAATGAATTACTGAAGAGTTTGACTAGTTCAATTAAGAAGGATCAAGGAGGATTAACAGAGACTTAAACAAAAACTTATAATCAAAATTGGTTTATCACACTTTACCTGCCATTCTTATGCCACCGTAATATCAACAAGATGTAGAATATTTAGAAGTATTAAATAATTAAAATGCGGTAATGCTCTGGTAAGCTGTTTGTCATTGCGTTAAAAAAACATTTAAATGACTGTAAAACAAGACTAGAAATATCTTTTAATTAAAAAAAATCAGTGGTATCACATGATCATTTGTCACTCTAATACGCCAGTGATTTGCCTATTAGATTCTGTGCCTGACACACGGACGGCGGTTTCATCACGATGTTTTCCTTCGCCTGATGATTTCGATTGTTTAATGCGCAAATAGAAGTCCATTTCTGCACAGCCGGGGATCGAACCCACGACCTCAAGTATGAGAGTCGCACGCTGAAGCCACTTGGCCAACACCGCTCATCATATAATTACGATTCCGAAAAATATCGATAAACAACACATCTCTATTATCTTCGCGGAGCCTTATTCGATGATTTCGAGTGATTAACCGTTATTATTTAAAATAAATTCAATAATGGCCCAGCACTAGCCTTATGTTTGCTGATTTAAAAACATTAAGTTAATCAACTTTAAAACAACGTGTATAAGAGCTAAATTTGAATACTAATGACACAAGAAATTTACCGATAAAGTTTACTTAAAGACGCAACTTAAAATTACCTTAGGCTAATTACACACGGAGGGGTTGGCCGTCGTATTTATGAAGTCTACATAGATAGAAAACGCGCGTACCGTACACAAACACACAAAACATATATTCTGGGTCAATATATTTTAGATCATAAGGTATTACATGTCACTGTCTCCTTAAAGAGCATCTCATTGTCCTAGGCAGTCCCTTGTGAGAGGCTGTTTCATCCCAGAGGAATCAGTCACCCACGCAGTTCCGGAATGCGTGGCTGTGGCTCCCTAACGAAAGCCTGAAAAGTGCCCAGGGAACTTCTGATAAGCCAGGACTTTATGCACAACAGATCAAATTGAATCCACACTACTACTCCACATTGTCAAAAGTATGGAATCGGAAATAAGAGTATGTACATTAAAATTTAGGTGTCCCTTTAAGAGGAAGATACACTGAGCTCTATCGTAAAGCATTGGTGTTGAAGAGCAGCGTCACAGAATCAGTAACGTACATGAAAAATAAAAAATAAAATAAAATGTCTGCTGACGCTGAAAAGTCATTTGTCAGTCTAAATTGAATATTATAAATTTCCTATATTATTTTTTTGTTTCTGTAGCCAACAGCTTTAAAACATTACAAGTCCAAATGAACAAAGAATTCCCAAGCCTACCCCATTGGTGTCTGTGCGTACGTACGTGTGCGTGTTTGTGAGAATGTATGACTGTACTTAATAAATCATGTTGTATATCATTTTTGTAGGCCTTTGTTTTATTAAAAATGGCAAATTTAGAAAATAAATATTGTCGATGAAATTTTATTTAAATCTACTAAGTTATTGAAAGCTTTTAAGAAAGACCTTTTACGCTTAAAGTCAACTTCGTAAGAAGTAAGAATGAGTAAGTAATTGTACAAGCCATTTGGAAATATATAATATCCTTTTAATTTACTGAAACCGTGAATTACTGAATACTGAATACGTTTGCTTTGAAAAACATTATAAATAATAGTCATGAAACCCTAACAAATAAACCACAGAGGTTATTTTATTTATCAAAAAAACAGTTGTTAAGTATTAGTGAGAGACAGATTCTCCTGTACCAACCATTATAATAGATACATCTCCCATCAAATTAGATTTTCAGAAATAGTTTATAAAGTTGGTTTACGGACGACAGTTTAACATTACAACATCATAACAAAACATTGATGAAATGATTGCAATAGAAGAGAGATAGATGGGGCTGTAGTGTACAATGAACGTAACGGAACACTGAGTTTTCGTGTGTGCTGGCTTTCATCAGTTTATTAGACGTTGTGACGTCAAAAAACGCTACGATACATATCCAACCGTAACAGAACCCTAAATCGCCAAAATGGTGGACTTCTCTTGGATAATTGGTTTGAATTCTGTAATTTCGGTACGCAAATTGCCGATGTAGAATGTAATTATACATAATGACTGGTCTGGTTTATAATGTGTTCAGGTATAAATCGGAATGTTGACAAAACTCATTTCAAGTTTATTATCGACTCATTAAAGGGGACTTCTGAATTTAAAAAAATGCTCAGGAAATAATTTTAATCTAATATTAACGCGCGATGTGTTTTTAGCAAGTTTAACGTTCTATATGTAGTAACTAACAGTATTAGCGTGGTCCTAGATTTGATTATTTATGGAAATACCGTTGTTATGCTATAGAAATCCAGATAATAACTTGTCGATGACGTCGTATTCACATGTTGCATTTGACATTTGACAAGTATCTTCTGGTTCATAAAAAATATCAGTTACCTAGAATATATACCATTTATGAATTTATTAAACAATATAACAATGGTGGCACATGACATTTCCCTCGCTAAAGACATAAAATATTTAAGAGGAAATCAAAACGAACAGAAAATTGATTTATGTGGCATAAACAAGATATTATGTAATCTAAGAAAAGGTTGAGCTGTTTCTAAACTCTGTTGTCATTGAAAATCGATTGATACACAAAAATATTAACATGACCTAAATGTAATGTGTTGATTTCAATATATTCTATATTTTAATTATATTACGGTAGGGCACAATTCAATAGATGCCACTTGACAACTGTCATTTGACAGTTTTAGCTCTGACGATGTTCGGTCTTCGGGGTCTTTAGAACCGAGAAGTTTTTGTTAAGGCCTGTTTATTTGAAATTTTGAAATTTATAAATAAATGACAAAAATTTATATTGTCATTATTACAGCAAATATTATGTGATCGCAATTTAATTTAATTAAATATTCATAGTATTAAAATATCTTCACGGACAGAAGCTAGTCTCACAATCATATTACATTACTAATAGTTTCCTCTATAAACATTTTAGACTGTTCTGAGGTAATTAAAGATTATTAAAGGTAGCATTTTATGCCGCCATCTCCATTAACTAAACACTAGTTAAAACCCAAACGACTTCGACATACATGATCACAGGTTAAATATAAACAGTTTGAAAGGAGAGAAAAACGCAAGGAATGTTTAAATGTTACATATCATTATATTAAAGTAGGACTTATAAGAAAATAATTATTCCATTAACAATAACTTTATTTTTCAGAAGATAAAGTTGTCACATTTCTGTGACATGTCTTTGAAAAATAAAATTACGGTTCATGTAATGACTATTTGCTAAAAATAAAATCGATGAAAACATTGATTCAATTCTCATTTTTTAAACTGACGCATATCGTTAAACTTGAGTGCGGAAATATGGCGTTTTTTGATGTTATACTATTTTTAATCCCCCATCTGTGTCTCGGATCCATTCGAGCTTCGGGCAACAAGCATTATTTATTATATTAATAACAACTAATTATATGTTTAAAAGAAATATTTTATAAGTAATGACGCGATATAAATCTTGTTCGACGCTCTAGGGATGTGGCGCAGCGATAAATTGTGTTTTTAATCGATAATTTATCTGCTTGTTAATTATATTTATATTGTAAAATGAAATTTAACGTAAGCGACTATTAATTGTTTATTGCAATGAGCTCGTTGAAATTATTTATTATCCAACTATATTATTTCCATGATTATCAATAGGAACAAGCTTTTACTTAATGTTAAATGAAGTATCACAAAAACAAATCTGATCTTTCAAGATCTCATAATAAACACCTTAAAAATATTCTTTGCAAGCCCTAAGGAACCAGATAAGGCAATTTATAATATTTCAAGTTCGCATTCAATAAAACATATCATAAAGCAACGCCCACTGCTTTGCCAATCAATACACAAATAATGTGTAAGCGCGATACGTCTTAAAACAAATAGTTCCAAGAACATCAGCTTTCATAACTCTGCCAAATTGACACCTTGTTTAACCCAATGCAATTCTCGACAATT
Organism: Pieris mannii; assembly: GCA_028984075.1. Taxonomy (NCBI): domain Eukaryota; kingdom Metazoa; phylum Arthropoda; class Insecta; order Lepidoptera; family Pieridae; genus Pieris; species Pieris mannii. The sequence continues at coordinate 8,454,704 of CM054777.1, forward strand.
TGCGGCGTTCGTAAGTGGGCTATTATGCGCTTGCAAAGATATTTTTATCGATAAAAATATCGATACTCGCCCCTCCCTCGTTGTGTTAAGGTTCACGATAGGTTTTTAAGTGGTATTTTAGTGTTGTATTTTGGTGAATATCGACTACATATACATCTCATCGACAGCGATTTTATACTTTTTTCCCATCACGAATATCAATGGAAATTTGTTTTAAGCCCAATTATGTGCGCCTTTTAGTACGGTCTGCATATTAGTGGACATGATTGTTTTTTAAATTATTTATTTAAAATCTATTTTAGTACCAATAACAGAAGAATCAATTAACTAGGAAATTGATTCAGCGTAATAACACCTTTTCGGCATCAGTTGATATACCAAGAGTAGGTATGTGAAACTAAACCAACTCCAGATTTATTGCCTAGAAAATACGATACCTATATAGTATTTACCCTGATAATACCTACTAAGTCGCAGTCAATTAGGCATCGGGACTCACATCGCCATGACTCCAAGTTCAACTCTTTTTTCTTTTGCAAATGCTTCCCGCAGCTGCTTTGAGGAGGGTTATATGGGGCTCGTTACTGTGCACACCGACTGTGCCACCAGTAATCACCCCAAGCCGGGCACGTTAACAGCCTGGAGGATTAATCAAGTAGAAAGTCGAAACCGTGATGTGGTGGTTGCGAGGCGAACGGGGTACAGTGACGATCCCTTTCCGAGTTGATCTGTGTGCTGTGACCTTAAGGCGGGCAATACGTTCTATTTAGACAAATAGAGCATAAGGCATCCTTTGGATCGTTAGTCTTATCATAATAAACTGTATTTATTATTATATTTATTGCATATATTATTAGGTCAGCAACAAATTACTTTTGCTTGTTAATAATTAATTTGCGCATACGTTGAATGAAACAAATATTGAATCTGATGTGGTTGCAGTGAGTACATGAATAGTGTCGAAACGTATGAGTAACAAAGTTAATCAGTTTCATATGTAATCTAATAGATTTATCTCAAGTTTAATGAAGGTCAACACCCAATATTTAACAATGGAGTTCTGGTTGACCGTTGATTTATTAGTCCTAAGCTATTCAAGTATCATTGGTAAGTAGCAATTGTCTATAACTCGGATAGCTCTCACAGCATTGATTAATGAGATATATATTAATCTGCGTTTGTCTAGTTACACGTGCGTTCAAACGTGCATTTATTTTATGTGCGCTAATAACACTTGCTCGAACGACCAGGGACCAACTTTTGGAACCAAGTTGACTTACAGAACATACTTACAGAAGGCCAGAAAGATAAATATCAAAGAAAGATGCAATCTGAGAGCATAGTCCATTTTTGAAGTACTATTATATATTATAAAGTTTCATTTTTGTAATTCAAATAGAATTTTTTCTTTCCGTAGAAAGTCTAATTGTTTCTTATAGTTTTTCTCTACACAAATATAGAGAATTGTACTTCTTAATTACTTTGATTTTGTTCCCTTGGAGAGTCTTGGACTGTGTGGTTCAAGTGCACGGACTCTAACTAGTACCGGTGACCCCTGAGCTGGTGCTTTCCTGGCTCAACGAATAAGTATCGCAATACAGCGAGAAAATGCCAGGAATGAAGGCACACTGCCACAGAGATCAAGGTTCATTTTAGACTTCTATTTATCAATGTTTAATTGTTTTCTAAAACTTTCTCGATAGTGTAACCTTTTTTTTTTTTTTGAAGTTTATGGCCTGGTATCTAGACCTTTAGGCCAAGTGTAACCTTTTTTCTCAAGTTTTACAGATTACATATTTTATGAAATTTTCTCTTTTAATCTAAACAATACTGAAGATTTGTGAATGTGGGAATAAGGAATTTCTTGTAACAATTTATTATGCGTTTCAAAATCTTAGAGTCTAATTGTTTCATAGATCAGAAATTTTTATTTTTGCGTCTTAATAATCACCCAGTGGCGCTACAACCCTCAAAGGCCATCTGTTTGTTTGATCATTTCATAGACAAATAGATGATCAACCTTCTGTCTGACATATGTTGTAGATTTTTTAATTTGCGATATGCCGGTTTCCTCGCGATGTTTTCCTTCACAAATACGTAAGTTCTGCTTAGTCCATTGATGTACAGCTGAATCGTGCCTTCGACGTCAGAGATGAGAGTCGCACTCTACAGTCACTAGGCCAAAACTGCGTTCAATGTCTAATGAAAAAATAAAATTGACAAATACTAATGACAATTGAAGTTGTTAAAACAGGTTAGGCCACCCACACCTTATAATTAAAAACAGATCGTTTTAGTAATGTTTTTCTTATTAACATTTGGAGGTTGTATTTAACATAAAGCTGTTTGTAGAGATAACACCATTAGGTTCAGTTTAGCCGCTCACAAAGTGCCGGAAGTAGAGACAAACAAACAAAACGGCTTCTTTAGCAGCTTTTTGTGGGAAAAATTCTATTAAATGTTAGACGAAAAATATAATACATTTTTGATATACGTACGATAAACGTAAGATTCATAGACGTTTTTATAAGATATCGTCTGTTTAAGACAATTATTGTTTGTAGAAGCAAGGCTCCTCTCAAACTTCTACGTCAGACTTCTATCGTTTTATGTTCAGACAGTAATCAGTGAAGCAAAATAAAAATGTAATAATGTAGGTATTAATTGCTAAGCATATTAATATTTTTTAGCGAAATTCGAACTCTCGGTAGAGCCCTCGCCTGGGAGATGCGACATCTAATTATTGTTAAAAGAAAGCTTACTCCTCCGTCAAAGGCAGCGGATTCACTAAAAATAGGTATTGGATAACCCCTTAGGAATCCCGAGCCTATCGTTTGCTGAAAAAATTAAAATAAAATATAATCTAAAATTATAATAAAAATAAACAAATACAGTTAAAATTAAAAATTTAATTTTAATTGTATTGGTTAGTTGTAAAGTGTTTGTTTTTTTTAGGGTCCCTCAAGAAAAGAGCGTACCGATTCTTAAAAGGCTAGCAGCGCGCTTGCGAGCCTTCTGGCAGTGCAACTCGCACTGCCAGTGCGGGTGTTCATGGGCGACGGTGTTACATAACATCAGGTGATCCTCCTGCTCGTCTGCCTCAGGAGGCAACATAAAAAAAAAATTAGTGGTTTGTATAATTCTGTATAGTATTTTGAATTATGTGTAAAACATTTATTACTTCTCTGTATTTTTAGTTACATTACCGTGCTTAACACGCTCAAGTCGCCGAGATTCATCAATGTCTGTAAGCCCTGACATTGGTAGAAAAATGATTAAGTATGTCTACAAAACAGATATTAATTTTTATATTGCAATTGAGGTATATATGTGGTAATTGTAAATGAATAATTAAATGTTCCTAAAACCGTAATATAGCTCATGAAATATGTTTATTATTGAATTATGAATACAAAACGAATGTTACCATATAATTTTCTTAAGTAACTGTTAATTATTAGGCCTTGTTAAAGCATTTATTTTATTTTAAAATTACCTCATAAATATAAAAATTATAATAATGGTTTACTGGTTAAGTGTTGGTAGTTAATGCGTATTATTCTAAGTACATAAATGAGAATGGGTAATTTGTTTGTGTGTGTGTTTAGTTTAAATTGGCTCCTACTACGCCTTTAGCTCGCTGAGGTAATAGGCGGAGCAAGGTAGTAGGGTTGTCACTTGTCAATGTTTTAATTCTTTTTACAATCCAAAATAATATGTGTACCCGCTATATACGCACACTGCGCTGCCAAGCATATATTTAACTAAACCATTTCTAAAAGGACTATTCCATATCTTTTTTGGCTCTGTCAGACAGTTAATTTAAGAGCTCCGAATTTAACAATACAGAATCCTTAATCTCATTTCACCGTATTTTCACCGTACAGATTTGGGTTTTTTCGGCTATCCACAGATAAACTAGTAATCACAGACTACACGTTTATGTTAACTCGCTTGTTTTTTACGTAAATTATTTATATCAATAATCAGGCAGTTACGATGAAGGCGCAATTGACATGGCTATTTAAGAAAAAACGTTTATTTGATTATACCAAAGAGAAAGCCACTGATTATATTTTTATTATATTGATGAGTAGAGCCCCAGATTCATAAGCAGCGATTTTTTTTCAGAATGTTGTGGCAACCCTATGCTTCACGAGCGCCATCAATATAACAATTTAAGAGGAACATTTCAACAGCTATAAATTAAAGGAGTTAACAACAAATCGGCCCACTTACCCGCGGGCACACCAGTTCTTGACATGATCCTGATCCATCCAGCTAATATTAAGCTGTTCCAGCTGTTTTAATAGTTTAAAATGCATGAAACCTTAGAGAAAATAGCAGTAGCCTGTAATACAGGCCACTAAAGACAGTATATTTGAGTTACACTATAAACAAACATAAAAACATGTTTCTGATCTTCACAAAGTGGTCACGTACAGTATGATAATTCTTGCAAGAATAACAGTGAAAACTACATAGACTATATATTCTAGAATGTGGTTTATGCTGCGTATTATTTTTATTAAGAATGACATTACCCGTCAAAAATTTACTAAAGAATACGTCTAGGCAGCTTGTAATAGTAACACTTAAAACAATACAATTTAAAAACAAATATTAAAGGCATTTGAGAAAAAAAATTTTTTTTTTTTGTTATTTGCCGAAGACTACCATTTAGTCAATAAGATCATTACGTCTTGCACATTATTATCGATTTAGGAAAATATATTTCTCCGCTAATAATCTGGGGTTACCTGGAAGAGATCGCTTATTAGCGATATGGCCGCCCGTTGCATCCCTTGTTATTTGTGTTTCTTTGCAACGAAGTGTAAATAAATAAATAAATGAAATAATTTGTCTTGTTGAGGCTGCTTTGCGTACTGAAAACTTACGGAATGATGTATACGCTAATGGACCACTGCAAATTAGTTGCCAGCTTAATAACAATTGTTACGCTCTTCAAAGGACCCAAAGTCAACCAAAAGCAAAACCACAAAAACACAAAAAATTCAAAGTTAACACAGTAAGGTAACTGGGAAAGTGTTTAAATGCCTAAAACACGGCGGAAATTAAAGGATGATTAATTATTCAATAAAATATCGTTAGGTAGATATTGGACGTACACGTAATATACATACAAATAAACTGATATTCTTGTTATTATAAATGATTAACGGCTAAGACGCCGAACGCGGGCTCTCATTAAGGCGTCAACAACTGCATTAAAATTCAAAACTAATAAATTGATCTAAAATTCATATTAGAGTCACCGAAAACGTTATTATAATGGAATCACACAGGTATAATGCCGCGCCGGAAGACCGAATTATAATTATGATATTTGAAGAAAATATTAACAATATTTAACACTAAGAATTAAGAATTATAACCCATTTTTGCTTTGCACTAAAAAAAATTAAAGGACGTTGACACTTTGAGAAAACTCTATTTAACATAAAGCACGAACTTATGTCATTTTAGATTTTATTATAATAATTTAACTACTTAAAAGATTAACACTTCTAAAGTACCCCGTCTGGGATTGACCTTGCATTCAGCTTATATTAAATTTTAGGCATACAACAAATCATTTGTTTCTGAGAAGGGGCCTATAATTGAGCCGATATTGGCCCAAATAATACCCTTTAGCTCCTTAATTGGGCTCATAAAATAATGCCCGCTACGGGCGTAATTTGGTTACGAAATTATCGAGTTATCGATTTGTTTTTATAATAAGAAAGTATACATCTTTTAAATAAGTACTTATTTGTTATTAAGAGTGTTTCTAGTGCATATAGGAGGATACTACTAGATTTTTTGAAGAACGAAAAATATGAATTGTGATTAGGTATTGACTTTCTGGTATAATTTATTATTGCTTAATAACACCAAAAAACCACTCATGGGTTTAAGGGCTACACACACAGTTAAAAAGAAATACAACAGATACAAAAAAGTGATTACAACAGAGAGAGAAAAAAAACGTGTGGCACTCGGGGATTGCCGTGGTAAATCTATTGCATTGCTTTATCAACTTATGCAATAATTTTTTTTTTTAATTTATGCTTTTTTTTCTTCGATATTAATTAATTTTTAACACGTATTGGCCGCACTTATATTAATTACGTCATCGTGTGCGAGGTTTATTTTCGTTACGGAATTTTTTAATTCGGCGATAAAATATACGCAAAATATTTTTTTTTAATTTATGCTTTTTTTTCTTCGATATTAATTAATTTTTAACGCGTATTGGCCGCACTTATATTAATTACGTCATCGTGTGCGAGGTTTATTTTCGTTACGGAATTTTTTAATTCGGCGATAAAATATACGCAAAAGTAAAAATATTTTTATATATTCCCCTGTAAAAAATTGTTGCTGATTATTAAGTAATTTTGCTTACATCAGCATAACAGGAATTCTTAGACGAGGCCTATCGTAGGATATCCATCTCAATACCTCTAACGTGATGCTTGATCTTCTAAAATCATTTTTGTTATCAAATAATTTCGAATCTAATTTTTTTTTAAATTTTTTTTAAATGTGACTAAAAATTTTCCTTTTTGAGAGACAGATTGCATGTTTCTCTACAGACTGCCTAAATATACGATTTGTCAAAGGAGGTTTGAAAATGGAATACCGATTGGGCCGATTCCCATAAACCATAGACAATGCAATGGCTTAAACCGTGTAGGTGTTCAAGAATTATTTATAGAATTTAATTAGACTTGAGACGCCCCCATTTTGCTAGCCGTGTCCGCGCTTCGTAGCTGGCTGTATATTTGCTCAACACAGGGCAAAATAACTGCAAATATGTAATTTGTTTTATTGTACGGATATAGTAAAAAAAATATTTAGTTTTAAATTTTCGCTCATAATGTAAAATAAGTGAAAAATGGTCATATTGGAGGCCGTGTATTTCAAAAACTTTTGACTTGAAAGGTTTCTGGTACCTCACAAAACATTTACTAAGGAATTAATCGCGCAATCGACTTTTATATTAATGAGCCACATAATATTGCGTAGTTTTAAAATTTTAAAGGAAAAAATGTATTAATTAATTATAATCTTGTAATAGAATAAAAAAACGGTGAGTTACAAATCCAAGGACGCGGTCAAAGATAACCCGTAATAAATAAAAGTATCTTATGGATAAATAGTAAACTTCAACGCTGTAGAATTATTTGTCCTTATCGCTCTCCAGTTAATTTGGAAATAAATAAATGTCTAATACTGGCTTACATTATATCAAATTCTTTGTCTTCAATATAAAAAAGTACGTCGATATATGAAGACGTAGTACAGTCTTTTATAGTATTTTTGTTAACTATAATCGCAAAGCTATTACTGTATTAATAAAATAATTTTAACCCTGCTGGGCTTTCAACAAACATCACTCCAGGTTCGCTTGTCTCAATCCAAAGTGTAATTAAATAATATTGCATACGAACATTCCTCGTTTTTTGTGCAAAATAAAATGGCGTCGTTCGATATTCAAACCGACGGCTCGTGAAATTAATTGCTCTCGCGCATGGCCACTGAACTTTTCATAAACCTATTGGATCTTCTTTATTTTCTGAGAAAATTAATTAATTTAAATGGAAATGAAGAAATTGTACCATATGTTGCTTGTATTTTGTAAAGGTTTCCAAAGGAATCATGTTGACCTACAAAATACTACTACTTAAAGGATGCTATCAATATATTTTCAATTTTTAGCTTAATTTTTCATCTAAGGAAACTTGTTGTGATGATGACAGATGTATCAGAGTTATTGTCGGGTTGGATACCGGCAGGTCTTAGTTTTAACCATAGTAGATGTTCTTCGAACGCTGCTTACCAGCTTACCGATGACAAAGAATGGCCAAGGTAAAATCAATCTACGTTGATGCTGGAAGTCTTCCAGGGTCCAAGACATTTTTTTTTACGAACTAGTGAACTGACCCCCAGTGGGGGTCTTTCCTGGGAACTACGAACTTTAAAAAAGATCATAGAGATCTTTCGGCCGGCATAGAGAAGGCCGGCAAAGAAACCCACTAAAATGGGGTCCATGTCCCGTAGGCTCTATTGGTATAAAAAAAAATACTCTAATGCTGAGATAGAGCCGTGATCGTGGTCAAAAAATATTTTATATATATATATTTTTTTAATAATATTATATTTTTATAATAAAGATATTATATATTTCGATCATTTGGTTTTATTTTTCCAGAATTTTTATAATTACGATAAAAAATTATCTCGATGTTTATACACCGCGAAGTCAGCAATATTAGCTAGTTTTATTAATCAAAGAGGAAAAACATGACCTCCCATTGACAGTTGGTTAATGAGCCTTCGTTGGCGGCGATGCGCATAATCAGTACCTTCTTAAGCGCAATTTAACATGAGCGCGCGTCGCCAACTCCGCTTATTTTGAGGTTATATTGACTCTGAGGTATGCGACTTTAAAACCAACTTTTAAAAAGAGTTATTTTCCGTCGTGTTTGCGTTAGTCCGATTGAGAGAGAGTGAGAAAGGCAGGTCGAGAGAAAATACACGCTATTCGTTGATGTATTCGTTTGAATTTGTGTTCGACATATCAGAACTTCAAATAGCAATTTTGTCGCTTAACCAGTACAGTTTTGTACAGTAAACGCAGATTTTTTATTTACATATTTATATTATCATTAGCACGTATACAGTGTGTAGTGTCAATTTATAAATAAAAATACATGGAGTGATCATATACTGGTACATGATAATCTATTGGGGCTTTTACCGTAGTAATAATTAATTTACAAAGAAGTTTCACTTATGATATGTGTTCTGTGTACGCACGCACTTTTTTTATAAAACGGTACGCTCTTTTCTTGAAGGAACCTAAGTCGAATTGGTTCGGATATACCACATAGTGATGGTGTAAAAACTGCCTTAAAAAGCACGGTTGTGGAATGTTCTTTACTATATTGCGATGCTTATGCTTTGAGCGAGGAAAGCACCGGCATTAGCGCCTGTGCACTTGACCCCCACGGCCCAATAGTTTCTGCTCCAAAGGGACCAAAATTAATGTGAAAGTAAAACCGTTGCGCTCTAGCTTTTTTAGTGTATAAATTGATTGGCATGGCATGTATGATGCTCACATTTGGATGTCGAATTGGGATACTTTGACGACTCAACCATCTAGATTGTTCATCGGACAGATAGTCTATTGAAAAACACTCAAACAATAATTACATCAAATCCTAAACCCTCTTTCAGGCCAAATCAACTTTAAAATTAGAGTTAGTTAAAAATAGCCCTTAGAACAAAAATACAGTTAAAGCACAATCTTCCATCGTAAATGTCTGGAAAAACAAACAATTTATAGCTACCGCCTTATTAACAATAGCACAAAATCGACAAAAACCCCATCTTCATCACAAATTATAACGTTCCGAGTCCCAATTACAGCACAAAGCTGCATACGTCATTTTGACAAGTTGGATAAACAGAAATATTGATTTTTTAACCAGCAATTAACAAACTGTCCGTTTAAATAATGCTTGTGAGGGTTATTTAAATAATGTGGGCATAATTTAGCCAAGCCTTTTACACACTGTGCGGATTTAAGTGACTTCAATCCAATGAATTATTCAACGAGAACGGAGGTTTTTTAAATATAGATACATTTCTGTGTCTGTTTCATTGCGAATTTTCCTTTATTTATTTAATCAGCCGATTAAATAGATAGCGTATTTAAGATTCCTTGCCCTAGGTTTGGTCGATTTATTTGCCTGAGATATGTAGTTTTCAGCACTTTGTCTTTTACCGCACGGCCAAGTTTTTTGTATGTATTTCTTCTTAACCAGAGCATATAACAATATCCGTTTGTGCATAGCTGGGTTCTAACTCATGACCTCAGGGTTAAATCGCACGCTTCTATTAAATATAGTCAAAAAGGCAAAGGCTCTATCATTTAGTCTAGTGTTAAATCTGGAAATAAAAAAAAATTAAAGTTTGTATAGTCTATAACCTATGATGTCATCTGTCAACACTTGACAAATAGGTCAGATATAAAATTTAATAGTTAATTTATTAGCCGAGTCCGTGTATTTTCTTTTAGTATGTAAAACTAATACTTAATACTTGGAGAAATAGTTGACTTATAAATGGAATTTGACAGGTGTTTTGAAGATTGTAGAAATATACAAATTACAATAAATCGATTATTCAGCAATAACAGTCACAAAACAGTAATAATTTTTATATTTTTTACTTGTCTGCAAAGTAGGTTAAACGCGAAATTAAAAAAGTCGTTATTTACAAGTGGTTCCAAGTTTAGCGATGATATCTTTATGATGTTGCGAGATACACAAAACAAGTGTTTATTGCAAAATGATGCGTGCCACGATACAATAAAAAATAAATTATTCAAATGTAATGTATATATATCGTACTACTACAATTTACAAGTGACACAGATAATACAGTTTTTGCGGAGTAAACAAGTTTAGTTAGTATAATTTTACAATTATGTATTTTAATTAAAACGAATATTTATATTCATGAAGATTGTTAACGTAATTCATCTATTGAGTAGAGTTACTGCACTCTGTGAACGAAACGAGTATATTTAAAAGAATGTAAATTAAAACTACAAAAAAGTAAAATCCAAAAAGAAATGATATGATACCATTTAAGAAAAATTATATAATATGTTACTTAAGTAGTATAGATATACATCCGTACCTATGTAAAGTAATATAGGCTATACAAAATTAAGGTATCTGTGAATACGTAAAGTTGGATTAAAAATATATACCGGGTTACTAAAAGATGTTTGTAAAAAAACATTCCCAACTGTAGTTGAGACAATTTAGAGTTTTACACAAATTAGGCTAAAAAACAAAGCGACATATTTTAAACGGTGAAAAAATCAAAGAAACACCGTTTTTACAATGTTCGCGCGTAAATCCGACGTTGATTTAAAATTGAAATGGCAACACTGACGGACGGGCTGTGACAGAGACGTACGAGCGCGCCAAAGACAATCACAGACTAAAAACAAATAAAAAACGGTCAAGGGCGTGCCGGACGCCTGGTTTTTAAATTAGGTCAAAGACCTGTCCTAATTTATGTAAATTTTTTGATACCTAGATTTAATACCTCATTTTAGCTTTGATAACACACTTTAAAGAAACGGCTCTGTAACACTCAACGTAGAATTTACTTTTCTCTTAACATAACAAGACTTTTCCTATATTTTAGTTAAAATTAATTAAAACATTTTGTTTTTTTGTATTTGTAACCGTATTATTGCTTCTCTATTTTTTAGTATCTTAACTTGGATGTATAATTTCATGTGTGTTCCGCAAAATGCAATAACTTAACGGAACTCTAAACGAAAAAGGTTTTTATACGAAAAAAAAGACAAAAAAGCGTAGCGTCGCAACACAACATTCCCCACATACCGTCCACCCCAATTAAGATCCCAAAAGATTGTCCTATACTTTTTTTTCTTATTTTTATTTGTCTCAATCGGTTTAACACCTTGCTACGGTTGAGATTAGTTAAATGATAATTACGTTTGTTTGTGGGAATTCTGATAATTTTGTACCTCATTAGTTATGGTCGGTTTTTTGATTGATTTATGCGCTGCAGGCCTTAATTGGTGGGTTATGGGTTTATTTGAAGCTAGCCTTTCCTGGTAGGCCTAAACCGCCGTCATAGCTTAGTGGTTAAGATTTAGCTAATGCTATTCGGGATCGATTCGTGGCGAATTGTTTCGTTGTACGCGAAGGCTGTTCCGTCATTTGCCTACTTAAAAGGATCTGTTAGACATATAAGTATACCCGCCGTTGCTCTGGAGCATCGCGTGTGTGTAAATGAGTATGTTACGAGAATCTTCAGCGCAAAATCAAATTCTTTTATTTCTTTTATTTTCTAATGGTCTTAGAGGTCGTCAAGAATCAAAAGGTATAATTTATTTTATAAGTATTACGTTCTATTGTTTAGACATACCTACGCAATATCTCGCCATGTATTAATACCCATATCAGTTTTAAATTGAACTTTATTATAAACGCGTTTTGATCCAGCAATTATTGTTTTTTTCAAACACTCAAAATGTATTGACGAAACAAGAACCTTTAAATGGTAATTTGAAAAGAAAAAAAACAAATTTCGTTACCAGATTCCCTGCGTTTATTAGTTTTAATGATCGTGTAAAAGAATTCTCCGTATTTATTGGTTATCCTAATAAGGTACTATTATAAAAGTGCATACATACCACCAAATTATAGGGCCGCCTTGACACCGATGTTTTATAAATTTATTTATTACAATTATTTATGATAAAATTTTTAAGAAAAATTACGAAGTTAACTAAAAGTATGCAGTTTATTTTACTGTTTCACTATGGTTTAATTATAGTTTTAACTTAGATAATTGTTTTTTTAATTATTATGTATGGTGCTCGTTTATTAAATACTAATTCATTACGATTAAAATAATGTAAACATTTAATGATTAACAGAAAATTAATTTTTTGTTGATATAACACCTCTTAAAAATTTATTTCTCTTGTTCTAACTTTTCTCGTGATTTATGTAGTCTATTGTTATATTACTTATTATCGATTAAATCGACAGATACCTTAACTAATACGAAAGCCTATTGATACGCTTATATTATAAACTTGAAATCCCCGATGTTGTTAATGTCCCCTTTAAAACAGTAAGTTCTTGCAAGTAAAAAACACTTAATAAATCGTGTCGGTGTAACAGGAGGACTGCTAACAAGCTCCTGACAGACGGGAATCAAACCTACTAACGAGGTGCTAGTAAACCAATTATTAAGACCCATAAATGCCACTCCAGTATTAATAGCACTTTGTTATACATTTAACTGCAGGTTAGTTAGTCATTTTGGTACGTGAAAACAAAAGATTTAGGTTCATTCGTTTTTTTAGTGGCTTGTATAATCTTCGAAGCAGGAGGAGGTTTTATTTCGCTCATTAGTGGGTTATTGTCTATTAATAATTCAAATTTAGAAAACATTGGATTATGAAAAAAAAGATACATGTCGACATTTTCGAATTTGCTAGAGAAATATATGTATATGTAAGACAATGCGGTATAGTCTAAACATATGCCTTGCCGAATTGTATATAGCTTAACAAGCTTTTATTTGGTTATATATTTATTTTTTAAGCAAGTGTAGGGAGAGAGCTACAGTGAGAAAGATTGAGACAGATAGAGAGAGAGAGTAAGTGATTTATTCGTTTAGTAATTACGTATTAACTTAAAATGGCAATTTTATTTTATTTTTAGTAATTACATATTAGAACTTTAGTAGCATAACGTCTTGTAGTATACTAGTTATTGAATCAAAATCAAAAAATCACCATCAAAAATCACTTATACATGTAAGTAACACAATATACACTTATGAACGTTAAAAAAAATATAAATTTAGTGTTTCTAATTTTACATTTACTGCCAGTTCTCAAATCAAGGGCGTAGAATGGAAGAGAAGACCGGGAAATAAACTCTCCGCCACTCTTTTTAATAGTTTTTTTTTACACAACGTTTGTAAGGAGCTGCAACCATTACACCATGTTCATGATTAAATTCAATAATTGAATTAACATCGTTTACCACAGCTCACTTCTTTATTCCAACTTAAAAGGCGATTTAAGATGTCAACGCAGACGCATATCTCTATGAAAAGAAGTATCGTTTCTAGTAAAGCGAGATAAAACTTAATGTTCTATACAATTAATGTCAATCTAGTCTTGAACTAATGACGCAATAAAACCAATATTTTAGTCCGCAGGTAATCGACTATTCGTTCATTCGTTCATTTCATTAGCGGTCGTGATATCGTATCTGCGTGCCGTTCACTCACAGTTTACAGTATACAGTGAAATAACAGATAATTTTACTCTATACAAAAAAGACGAGTTTAAGTGCAACTGCTATTTACACTATTACTTATTTCGACCCAAAATAAGTATTAGAATGAGATTCCGAAACGAGACTTAAGCATAACTATTGCTTCTACAGTCGCACTCTTCATTTCTGAAGGTAGTAGTGGCGCCACACAACTGTGCTCCTCGGCTCCTGGGTGGTGGTAAGACCTGTAAGGGGCTTTATCGTATTGGTCCAGTGAGTAGGGGAGCCCTCAACTCTGTCAGTTACGATATTTTCTTCTATACTTTCTGGAACTCTATGTATGACATGTCGAAAAACTCAGGATTCGTTAGTTACAAAGTGTCGAAAGACGATTTCTTACTTGTAACGACGTATGAAACTACTTAGTCTTAGTATGAAACTATGACTACCGTATCTCAAAATCCAACACATTTTTGACGTAGTTAAGTCAGACTTAGCGCTAAGCATTACCTCTAAATCTTACCCTTAGTCTCCGATATAAGAAATTATAGAATACACTGGACTATGTATTTATATGCAATGCAATATTAATAATATATCTTATAACGGAAATTAAAGAAATACACGTTTGAAACAAAATGAAATAAATATTAATATAAATTAGTTGTCATTTTATATTTAATAGTTAAATATAACATGCATATATTAAATAGTTCTTATATTATTTTATATAAAAAATTACCATTTGACATTAACACCTCTAGTAAAATGGTGTGTGCTTGTGTATGAGAAACATTTGACCTAATATTTTGTTTTCTATATCATTTTTAGGCTTTGTATTTTTTTAATACACCGTCTCTTCACTGACACATCATGGAGTATTACGTTGTAGCCTAACTTAAGACTAATAAGTAATTTAAGTCTAACCTAATTTACTAACAAGGATTTTTATCATAAGGAAGTGTCCAATCTACTTACAGTCAGGAAGACACTAAGTTCGTATTTTCTATTAAAGGCATTGGTTTATTAATAAAGGTTATTATTAAAAGGTTAAATATTTCTGCCCGTCGATTGGTTGCTTTGTATTTCAGGATGACCAGGCCTCTGGAAGTGCGTAGCATTGATGGTGAATGTTAATCTTATCCAAGTGTTATCGACCTATATATTGGGAGAAATATTTCATTAAATAAGCATCTAGTTTCTTTACTATACTATGCACAAAACACACTAGCGTCTAAACATAAATAAATAATTACATGATTATGCTGAATGGGGCCTAATCACTTGCTGATCACAGCTCTTCAGCGCAACCCGGGGTAATAACATAATGATGGGGGAGCGAGGTGGGTATACTGATAGAAAGAGATAGTTGAACACAACAGTAAACGTATCGTCCACAGCCTGAGCTTCCATGAACTAAGATTTAGACAATGAAGTTCAGTGTGATCTCCAATAAATCCCGCCTCGGTGTTTTATATAATGAACAAATTAAAAGAAACTTACAAAACTTAAAACTGAGTGAAAATACTTTTTACCAGAACGCATTATATTGTATGAGCGAGCAGTGTTAACCTGTTTTTCTTTATGTATGTGTATTTGCTCTATGAAGGAAACATTGAAAGGAAACCAACAGGTACGACCTCAAATTAGACCGCGGGTGGCAGGCCCTTGCAGAAAATCCTGCTCTTCTTCCGACCCAAAAGCAGGATCCTAGACTAGTGTACCTTAACTGGCTCGAAGTTGTGTATATCGTTTGCGACCGAAATAGTTGATGATTGTATCATTATAGCCTCTAGGTGTCGCTACACCTTATTTAAGTCACAGAACTAACCTATATATTACACTTTATGTCGTTTGACTTGTCCGGAATTGTGGAGTTTAAAAAATACCGTTTAACCGTTAAATTTAAACAATAGTTATAATGAGCATAATATTTGTTTTAACTGAGTACAATCAATCATCAGTTATTATGTTAAACGGTGGGCGGGGCGCGGGAAACATTTGGACTTAACATGTACCAGGAATTAGAATTCTTTTATTCTAATACGATTTTTAAAGTGGTTAAGTTGGAAATCATCTTTATGAGGTTCACAAACTTCAAATACACAAGACATTTGCCTGTTAATAGAATTCACTAAGGGATTTTCAGATACTTTTTTTATAGAACAACTTATCTAACTAAAGTGCAGGCACCTATTGAAGTGTGGTGTAGTGAGAGTTCTAGAGTGTGTCGTTCTTTAACTTCGTCTTCATCCTTAACAGTACTCGCCAAGTGTTTTTGATGAATCGTTGTCAGCTAGAGACTGCAACAAATTTTTGAAAGATTGTGATTTTTTAAATGATTATTTAAGATTATTATTTATGATTAGCGCGAAGTAGTAAGTTTTTTTATGAAAGATTTTATTATTTAAATATCCAGCAAATGAATTAATGTAGTATTATTCAAATTTATGCCTACATATTAATTAAAGTCTCACTAAAAACATATTCTTTTTGAAATAGTCACCTTTTGTAGTTACGCACGCCGTCTGTTTGTTTCACCTACGGATTTACGCACTGCTTCCAAGGGGAATTTCGCCACTGCTCGCTCAAAAGATTTTTTAAGGGACTCAATGTCGCCGTGTCGCTTAGAGCAGGCCATGTCCTCTAAAACTGAATTAATTTGAGGTCTACAGGGTTGCGGTCTGGGCTAGATGCGGTCCAGTCTTCAGCTCTTATAAAGTCCGAAACGTTGGTTTCAAGCCAGGCTTGGGTAGTTCGTGCCTTGTGACTGACTAGGTGCAGAATCGTGCTGGAAACTCTACGATATATTTTTAAAAGTTTATTGCCGAGTGCTTTCACAACATGATCCTAGATTGTATCTTGATATACTTTAACTGAAGTTTTCACTCCTTTCTCACAAAAATTTGTCGCAGGATGATGAGAAGCTTCTTTAGAACTGTGTGCGTCCACTTTATCATTTCTAGTCTTCAACAACAACAACGACAAAATATCTTTATTCATATAGGTAAACAAGTACACTTATGAACGTCAAAAAAAATTAAATTAATTGTAAATTTACATTTTCTACCAGTTCACAAGTCAAGGGCGTAGAGCGGGCAAGAGACGGGCACTTCGACAGACGAGGTGTTATTGTATCTGTTGATAGTACGATATACGAACATACAATATTGGCAAGCTCTTAACATATCTGAATATGATCGACGGCCCCATACTCAACATGTGCATGGCGATCACTAGAATCCTATTTTCTTTAACACCCCATTCAATATTGTGAATTGATAATGGACACCAAAAAATATGTGAAATGGCGCAAATCGAAAGAAGTTTTTGAAATAATATACGTGTTCCAAATTCAAAATAATTAAAAAGTTGAAAAAAAGAGAAGTTTTTATGTAACAGTATTTATGGCCAGACTAGGGACATGTCCTATATGTCTATAGAACCTCCTATAGAACTCCTATACATGGCCACTTAATAACAGCTTAAAATGAATAAAATAAATCATAATGCATTTTTAATGATACGCTGCGCGAAAACAAATCTAATTGTATTTTAATATACGCTGTTGGTGGTAGCGCGGTGTAATCTGTAATCTTTGGTCATTTATTTAACTCTCGCAAATTAAAGCTATTACTTGAAATAAGCATTTTTCATAATCCGGTTAAATTGTGGCTAATGTGTGCAGTTCTTTTGTGAACCAAGCAATATGGAAATTCGAATAATTATAGGAGTTGCCTAAACTGTATTGTTTGAAGGTTCCTTCTTCCTCATGATGTGAGACAATTATATTTCCAAAAGCAAGGGTGATTACAGGCTTTAAAAGCCACCGTGCGTCGTAAAATGTTGCGTTGATTTGCTTTTGCATTCCAGGATGACCATATTCCAGTCTACTCTCCGAAAGCTTTTTACGCCCGCTTTTTCTCTCGGCCTATACCCTCTGTCTTCTTTACCGATGAGTAGAGATGTCTATCGATTCAAATTTATTGACGTGGAATAATTGATAGTGAATTAAGTGGTAAGTAGAGTTTTTAAACTCAAACTCAAAATAATTTATTCATATACCAACAAAACTTCATGAGAAAAGATGTTAAATTGATTCTAAATTCAAATTTACTTCCAGTTCGCAAGTCAAGGGCATAGAGCGGACACGAAGAACTGGCAAGTAAAACTCCGCTACTCTTTTTAATCGCCAAGTTTTGAGTCATACAAATTTTGAGAACTATCACATATCTTGACTTGGTCAGTCTTTACTGTCGACGCCGCATAAATTGGTAGTAAATACAAATACTACTATAGCGTATAAGAAATAATCGTCCAATATACAACATGACTTTATTGCATAATTCACGTTATTTTTAAATTTTTTGTACGTATAACTACATAGCTTAGTAGCAGATGGATACCGTATTGGATTCCAGAAGAAACCATAATTGGAAGACACTAACTACAAACCTACTTATATAAAAAACAAATTAAGAAACAAATCTTAAGCACTTCAGATTCTAAAATTTTCATATCAAAATTCATAAGAATCCTCAGGTCAA
This sequence comes from Pieris mannii, assembly GCA_028984075.1. Classification (NCBI taxonomy): domain Eukaryota; kingdom Metazoa; phylum Arthropoda; class Insecta; order Lepidoptera; family Pieridae; genus Pieris; species Pieris mannii. The sequence goes on from CM054777.1 coordinate 8,473,113, forward strand.
TGTTATTCATTGTGATTCCGATCACATTTCCCGTATTAGTTATTTTTAATGCACCCATGCAAGAGCGTTGCATAGATACATCCTTATTGACCACACGGACTGCGCCCGCGCAGTGAATTCAAATTCAAACAATCGTTGTTTACAATTGAATACAAACTTTATGGCTGTTGCGGTAGGAATCCTATATTTTTGAATATTCTTTGAATTATGGACACGAGACGTAATTACAGGTGATTTGGATACAGCTGTCGTGTCATATGTGTTGTTTTTAGAAGATGTAATGGGTTTGTTCTTCTCATAAATAAGAATACCTCGAAAAACGTTTATAACGAAATGGAGTTAGACATTCCGTAGAAAGCATACACTGTACATGTTACGTAGTTGACCTTGTCGGATATTGGAGTAGTGTTCGATATTGGAACAGTAGTGGCATCAGCGTGGAACTCTTATCCCTGTGGTCGTAAGTACAATCCCCAGCTGTTCACAAATGGACTTTATTTCTAAGTACGCATTTAACAATCACTTGGAAGAACGGTCCCCGAAAAGTCAACGGTGTCAGACTATTAGATGCTCCTGAATAATATAGAAATCTGAAGCCTAGACCTAAAAAGTTTGTAGCGTCACTGATTTTTATTTAAATAGTTAAAACCAGTGTTCTTCTCAAAAATTAATACAGTGGTTGCAGTACGTGTTCGAAGTTTTTCCGACAAAAATGTTGTTTTACACGTGTTCAATGATTTGGCATTTGTGTGTCTGATAAATCTTTTGTATCACCAACGCCTGCGTCTCTGACTGTGTGTGCTATTTTGGTTAAGTTCTTACGGATTTAGTCTTTAAGCAAAGCTTTCGTGTTAACAGTTACCATTCCGAACGATCAATCTCGATAATATAAGCCACTTGTCATTCACAAAGTGTACAAATGTAATCATTTAATGGCAGAGTCTCCTTCCTGCCTCCGGGGTGGCACTGCATGCATGCATGATACGGGAACGATTAATTTTTGTATGGGAGGTCGAATTTGGACATCCCTTAAATGACGTTTATAGCCAGCTATGTTGCAACAAGCATAACTGCTCAAAGACAACATAAATAAACCTGACATAAACATAAACTTCTGTGCTACACATTAAGCTATCAAGTAACAAATTATTTGATACATTTCTGGCAAACTACCTTGTGATAGTTTTCACGCCAGCAACGGAAAATTCTCTAGGTTTTTCCGACATCAAACCTACATTCATAGACCATAGAACAGTAGTCTATAACCCAATGGTATAGAGAATGGAATGGCATGTAGATGCTATATCCACGGACATGGTCTTTGGTAGAACGCAGTGCTTTGAGAATACCAAGTAGTGACGAGTTATTAGACATTTAGGTGAGGTGTAATATATTCGGAAACCACGTATATGTCTATATAATGTCACATCAGTAACTCAAAGTGTTCGTGCCTGGATTTTATAAGATGATCTGAGTTATACAGTTTTAAGGGAAAAGCACAACGCACTTTAACTATTTTGATGTGGGCATTTCCTTGGGTTTAGAGGTCATCGCTTTTAATTACAATTTATTGCTTGGTATCCCAACAACCCAGCAAGTTTCCGTGCGGCTTTAGTCGATTGCCTACTATGGAATTGTTAAGGTAGACAATAGTAATATTATTTGTATGAAAGAATAAATATAGAGGAACACACTTTAATGAAGCACGCGCAAACATATATCTAAGTATTCGAATACTTGACAAATCATCAATATTACTGCTAAGTATATTTCGAAAAAAAAAAATTGTTTTTTTTTGAAAGATTTTATTTTTTATTGGTGATCATCGCAATCAAATATAATATAGTATTTACAATTGTCTATAATATAGTATTTAAAATAGTATCTACAATAAAAATAATTAAAAATGAATCAATAGAAATTAAAAAAAAAATCATTTCAGATCTATCAGTGAAATACTTTCTATTGTATTTTCATAAAATAATATCTAATAGGTCTCTATTAATTACTATTTCATGAATATCCTATATAGAGCCCAACACATTTTGTAATCCGAACAGTGGCTGAAATTATGGCAACCAAAAACTCTTCATTTTAATAATTTTAAAGTGTCAGTTTTTCTGTATTTAATATCTATACTCTTGCTCCTTATTTATGATTAATTGATACCATGTCATTTAATTGAAATTCAATATAGGATTCAGAAATTACAATTAGCGGTAAATTAAAATGCAATGCACATTTTATTTAATTCAAAATAGCATTTAGCATCAACGTACGATGCATTTGCAACACATAAGGACTATTAAATTTAATACACCAATGATTCAACCCACTAAGTATTCAAGTCATTACGGTAACTATTAATAATTTACAGATATACAAGCCAAATATACCCATATCCCAAAGCAATAGTGAATAATATCGCTTATCACAAACTATCGACATATGTGATTTCGGCCACACAAGGCTACATATTAAAATGTATCATACGATAATCTCATTTATTTGTACTCCCAAATTTTTGTTTATGGGAAAAAGTAGTCTAATCACCAGGGATAAAGGTAAAACTTGTTTAAATTGTGAATGAATCAAAATGTATCAGTGTCAGATCATTATTAGTGATTGAAGAATCAAAGCAATTAAACTCTGGTCATGTGCGGGTCATAAAAGATGACCTCGGACTTCCGAGAACTCGCATCAGGAGTTAGGGGAAAATTAATCCTTAGCTTCTAAATTTAATGTAAAAAAATATTTCATAGAACTTCTTAAACTGATAAATTGCGAATTTATGATAGTGTCATTATAAACATCACGGTGTAAAAAAATGTATAAAAAACCAGCCAATTATTAGATTTATAAACTTTTCCTCGAATCCATTTTATATTTTCTTTGAACTCATCAAATTCTATAGCAGTTTAATGAAATACTTACCCAACTAACCGAAAACACCATCCATTGTGTCCTTAACGACACAAATATTAATTTTATATTAGCGTTACATTGAAAAGGGATTGACATGTTCACTATATCGTTTTCCACTTCATCTAAATCTATTATGTTCTAATACCCGAAGCGAACTCAAAACCATTCCGAACCGTATTAAAACGCCCCATGCTGTAAATGTCAAAAAACCCGCGTATTCGAAAATTAAAATACGAAATTCGACGGAGATACACGTATAAATAAGAAAGAGACGGGTATTTTTTTTTATTTTAAGTTGCCAGCTTCCAAGAAGGTGTAAAGTGGCATTTATTTTGTGTTATTTGTTATTTATTTTATTGTATTGTTAATAAGCATGCTAAGGGCACCGGTGAGTATTATTAAACGGTTATTTGGAACTAAATAGAATATAATAGCCGTGAATAATCTCTGAATGGGGACGGAGCAATCAAATTCTATTGTTGGCTTTTGAAGTGACTTTTGACATCTTTATACTTTTTTTTAAATTCTAATGGCGTTGACAATAAGACTCAGATACTGTATCAATCGACAGCTGTATAATAGATGTGATTGATTTTCGCAGAAAAAAGATAATTTGTTACAAATAAAATTTGTCGCTTGGTTCGTACTTTATTGTATTTCAGATACCCTTGTTAGACGATCTTTTGTAGCCAATTTAATAAATATTGTATGAAGTGGAATCTTTTATTGTGAATGTTTAGGAGGCGTTTAATTTTCACACATTCTCAAGAGACCAATGTATTCTATATCTGTCCGATCCTCGACTTTGATATCATACGCTCGTTACAACACAAAGAAATTATGATATAGATTTAATTGTTTCAAAACTGAGTTAAGCTTAGGCTCGTATTTAGACAGTTATTTCCGGCACCACCACTGTGTCGAAAGAGCTACCCACTGAACTATTTCCGAATCAATTCGACTTATTGTCCTTTAAGAAAAGAGCGTACCAATCGATTAAAAGCAAATGCACTGAAACGCACAGATGATTCTCCTCTCCGCTTGCTCCCTGTTACATTAAATAAAAATAATTATGATTTCAGGTATTGTCAGAAGAGAGCTAGCTGTGTCAGCGTATTTATTTAAGATACAGGTCGGGTTCATAATCTGGATATAATAGAGGGACTGGGTCTACGGGTACCAAGTAAAAACCTAAGGCTTACGTCTAAACTTTTGGATGTACCGCGCGCACATTCCAACTTGGTTAGCAAAGCGCTACTCACGCGAGCAATACAAGTAATTAACAAAAATTCTATTGAGGTAGACCTTTTTATTTCTACACTGGCGGAGTGCACAAGGGTTGCTTGCTATATTGTTAGTTATAAGATTAAACATATTAATATAATTTTTCAATGTTTTTGTACTATTTTGACGTTCTATCGAATTAGTAGTACCTAACTGTTAAGGTAGAATAATTATGTGGTATAAATAAATAAATAGTAATGGATCTGTGTTCCACGATAGAATTTATCAGAACACTTTCTGTAATGCATTGTAAGCATTTCATCAACTTTTGCTTACATAAGGGTAGGTATTACAGTTCCAACCACGACTGTGCTATTAATTAATTGTTATAAATCGATGCGTCAATTAACATTATATTTGTGATGTCATATTTTCTTGTATTTTTTAGGCAAACACGTTGTTTTAGAATGTATATATTAATTAATTAATTATTTAAACCACGTCGAATATAACTTTTTAGGCTTGTAATTAAATTCCATAAAAATCGTCTATTAGTCTTTTTGTTATATCTTAAATAACAATGCTCAATGAATATTATTATAGAATCTTTATTATTAACCAAAATTAACAAAAAAGCATAAATACTGAAAACATAATCAACGTAAAATCGGCCAGTTTATTTTATCGCTATTACATCATGAGTTGATTGTACATCTGCTGCGAATAATTTTTTCACAATAGTTTATAAGTTTAAAATGTTAAATGGGCGTTGGTGGACCCCTGGTGGGCCGTCCAGTGGACCACAACAGGGCCGAATCGAAGATTACGATTTTGATTAAAGAATTCCCTATTTATTTTCAGCTTAGTTGACAAGAACATATTTCACGATTTTTTAGGGTTTTAATTGATAATCATAAAAACCGAGCCACTTAACCAAACTTCAAAGACGTGCTTACTAGTAGATACTGTCATCATTTGACAATAGTTTTATACTTATCAATCCCACATTGCTTTAATAGTAAATTGAAATCCGTAGCTAATCTAAACATCTGAAAAACGAGCATCTGTTCGTGGTAATGATATATATAATTACTAAAGCAGCATTTATGAATATTAATTAATTAATACTAAGAATGTATTTTTAGTAATACATCTAAAACTAAATCTTCTCCATTAAAAGCTGTGTCCGTCCCTGTACAAAACAGATACTCAAAAATCCATCCCTAACAAGAATTCGGCTAATTATTTACAATATAATGGCTCTAGAATTTATGGTTTCTCTAAGTTATTGCCTTTTAATGTCCTGTCAATTGCCACAAATGGGTTTCTACTTTTGTTTTGTGGTCGACTTTTCGCTATTGTATCTTGAAACGATAATATGCGTTTAATTTTGGTTTGTTTTTGTTTATAGGTCATGATTTAAAGGGTTTTGTTTAAAATAAAGGTAACAATCAGCACCATTTTACGATTGTTTTTGTTTGACAGATGAATGACTTGTTTCAATGCAAATACAAAATATTAGAATAAAATCTGATTTTAGAACCATTAAAAAAATATTATATTTATAATTAAATAAACCCAAAAGTTGTATGATTATCATATTCATACCCTTATTATTTTATGAAAGATTAATAAAACTCAACTCAATAGTGTCAAAATTCACTAAATTGACATACAAGAGTCAGACTTAGTGCTAAGTGTCGTTTCTGAAACTCCGCCGTAAAGTCAAGAATACGTATTAACTTAACTACATTTTCAATTAGGTACAATTTTCACGAATTTCGTGGGCGGCATAAAAACATTTAAGTAAAAATGTCCACATTATTATTCCAAAGCCTTGGTCCTACATGAAATTTGATACTTTATACTGTTGTTTAAACGGTGTGGGTTGAACATGACTGTACTATTCGGTCAAGCACGTTTCTTGGCTCTTATACATATATACAGACATTACAAACAATTTGTTTTATTCTATTTAAGTATACATCCATGGGTTGAGTCAGGTTAATATCTAACTGGCAATCGACACTGATTAAGGAAAACTTGTACCATATCCTCGTTCAAAGCGAGCTGATAGGAGAAGATGGAACTTATAGGCTTTTATAGGCAGACCAAAGCACGTCACGGACCGATACCAACACTCCCCGCGTCAGTTTAAGAACTGCCCCTGGGATAAAATAAATAATTCTAGTAAATTGATTTTCATACAAAAGAAGGTTGATATCCAAATAACTAAGATGCAACACTTTGGAAGCCGAATTGAACTCTCAGATATCTACCAGGAACTGGTATTCAATATACACTGGTCGATAATTCAATTGATTTGCGCTCTGACTAGCTGGCTTGAGTACAATACAATAGGAAATGAACCCTGGATAAGATTAGCGTTTAAGTTCGGGGGCGAGCCATTTGTTAAATAACCACAAATATTTCACAACAATTTTATAGTCACAACTTATGCTTAAAAACATTTAATGTACACAGATGTAACGAATATAGAAACTTTTAGTTTGGTTAAAAGTTAAACAATAAGTCAGAAGCGCCAAGACAAGAATCAAGTGCGTGTGCGCACGTCGCAGGGCTCTGGGTGTCAGGTTACGGATAATTTGAATAAATTATGGCCCTTGTTACCGAGATGTCTCTATTTTGTGGGATTTTATATAGTGGTCACCCAGTGGTCGAAATTTGACCGTTATTGATTAAAATTCATTTTTACTCAGGAGTAGACCCTATTGAGTAATATACCTATCAAATATCTCTCGCGTGTTGACAGCTGACAGCCACATAACACGAGAAGAATGCTACGTAAAATACTGTTAATGCCAGAGTATTAAGTATTCTAAAATTGCCTTGAGAGAGCAGTATTGGGCTTGTGGAATTAGTAATGTCTCTGCACAAAGACAATTAATCATTGCGATCTAGCCTAAATTAAGACTAATAAGTAATTTTAATCAAGCCTTATTTACTATTAAATATATTTAACATACGAAATTGTCCAATAACACTACTTATAGTTATTAAGGGGAAGACACTGTGTTTTTGTATTTCTTTATAGCAATTAAGAATAACGTGCACTCACACTAATTCGAATAGTTTAGTCCTTAGTAGTTGAATGTCAAGATACGTAATGGTGGAGCCTTTATTCGTCTAGTCTTACTCCAGCAATATTTATAATTATTGTAGAGACTTCCTCTATATTAAGGTCCCGATAGAGGTCGCCAATGAACTAAATAAGGCTAGAAATTATTTTTAATAAGGTATTAGAGCTACAGGAAACGCTTGACATATACGCAGTGGGGATGCAATTATAACATCTCAAAAATAAACTAATTTACGACGTATCCAGCTATTATTATAGGGTACCTTGGTATGTAACTGGATTCTTTGTAATTTTTGTTTTTTTTATTGTCATAGGTTATAAACGTTTTCACAAACAATTCGTGGTTACTTGAAAGGAAATATTTTATAGAATAAGGGGGAAACGGGAAGGAAGCTCGCCTAATGTTAAGTGCCCATGGACACTCTTAGTGGCAAAGAGCTCGCGAGTGCGTTGCCTTGAAATGATTGAATGTAACTTCAGGATAAATTAATCATATTTTGTTTGGGATTCGATCCTGATTTAATAAGCTAGATCGACCGGCACAAATATTGTTAAAAGCATTATTATGACACAGTCATTGAGACAGAAATACTCCGTGACTTTAACACACAAAGATTTAAAAAAAACCTTTTATCGTTATAACTCAATGTAACTCCGGCGCTTCCCATACAATAGTTTTCACAGCTATAGCCGCACAATGACCATAGCAAATTCAAGTGCCCATGAGCAACAATAGATGTAATTGAAATCGACACTTGGAAAGTCAAAAGTACCCGCTTTTGGCAAAAAATATTACATCTGCCAATTACAGTCTCATTGACTAATTTGTGTGCAACTCTTGTGAAATGCTTAATCATCATCATCTGTACATTGCAAAAGGGGAAGATTTATATTTTGTATGTTTGTTAGGAATTAACTGAAAACTGGACCTTAAAATTTAAAGCATTATCCCTCTGAAATAATGTTTTATTTATCAAATAATTGAAATGTCTGTGCGAAACCCATACTAACTCGACTGATCCGCGCATTGTTAATGAGTCGTTGTTGAGATTTAGTCGGGTAAAGTTAGATACAGTTTTATATATAGTGTTTTTGTGAATTTCTTGCCAATAGTTACGTCCTCCATTAAGACTTATAGTGAGTGTTTTTGTGCGTCAACTATTATTGTAAGGCAAGGTACAGCTTCAGTCTAACCTCTTTTTGTTCCTAAACTCACAATTTCTCCACATCCATCCTTACGGCTGACGTCTTTTGTGCCTTTCGTCCTAATAAGGAGCACTACATTGAGGTATGTACTCAGCACTTAGTATAAGATTATGCATCGACGGCCACCGAACCGTTCGTTGTGATACATACTGGTCAGATTTAAAAAATATTTTACCATTTGACTGCTACTTTAAAAACAGCAAGAAAAATAAGGATCCGACTGAAATTATAATAATATTACCCCAGGATTAAACAAAAGACTAAAAGGTGTAAGATAAAATATCATCAATAAAGATAAAAAAAACAGTTCCACAATATTAAAGAACATATATAATACCTACATCTACAAAAATGTTAAAATATAAATATCCACCCGTGCGAAGCTAGGACTCGCCGCTAGTTAGTAATACAATCGTAACGTTGCACTGACTTAAGTTGAAGAGACATAAATACTGTCGTATAATTGGCAACCAATTGAGCGTGCGTCCCCAAAGGACTATCGATACCGAGGCGTTACTCGTTACTAAAGCGAATAGACCCATCCTCCTATCACACCGATTAGTAAAATGATTATAAACTTTCAAATTTCCGTCGGGGTTTATAAAGTCAAATTGTAGGAATATATTATACTTAAACTGTGATATGTACAAAAATATTTATGCAAAACAGAGAATTTGACAGTTTTTTTTATAGAACAGGGGCAAACGGGCTGGAGGCTCATCTGATTTTAAGAGATAACACTACTCATGGAAACTCTCAATACCAGAGGGCGCGCGAGTGCGTTGCCACCCTTTAAATAATTGCTACGATCTTTTCTTGAGGGCGCTTAATGATTTATGGTTTTCGTTTTAACACAGTCTTGTACACTACACACTTTTTATTTACGGGTACTACTTACATTCACGGTGTAAGTGGCATTCACCCCAAATGTTTGTATTTAATCAGAAAGTGACAGGCGGCTAATATTATTTTATAGCTTTTAGGAATTTTGAAACGACTTCGCTACGGTTAGTTTGTGACTAATTGAGTGATGATTAACGATGCGTTGTGCCACTTAATATAATTTTTGCCGACTTTAGAAATGACATTTTTTTTAAATAATCAAAACACGTTTGATTATTAGATGGTTATAATTGTTTATTTTAAACATATACATTCGGACTGAGCTGGTGCAACCGCTGAGCAGGCGGAAAATAATAAACGGCTCAATTATAAGATTCTTCGTCTCCTCTCCTCCAAATTCGGTTCTTTGGAGTAGAGACCCTTGGGCCGTGGGCTATTAAAGATTTAAAGTTGGCGCCTTGTAGATAGTACCGGAGATACCAGAGCTGGTGTTTTTCTCGCACAACGAATAAGTATCGCAATACCGCGAGAAAATGTATAAAACATTATGGTACACTGTCATAGGGACCAAACTTCTTAATTTGTAAATACTGTTTATTAAAACCAATGTCTAACGAAAAAGTTGTGATGTGGAATTAGGAAATTAAGTTTCAGAAAATACGTTAATGTTTTGTTTGGAGAAAGTTAAATACAGATTGCTAGCGGATATTTACCAATATTATTATTATTATTAATAGGATCTGAAATTTCATTAAACATAAAAGTTTGAAACAAATATCAATCTTTAATGGCAAAAACTAAAGTAAGGAAAGTTTGAAATTCGATAAAATGAAAAAGCGGCAGTAAAAAGAGGCTGTATCATTATACAGTTCTCTACTTATTTCTATTCTTCACCAACCAACAAAACTAATTATATACGCGCCAGAAAAACCAACAAAGAATGTTGTAACTTGTACCTATATCTTTAAGCAATACACTTTGTTCCTGAAATATTTTTTTGTTAATTATATCTACCAATTCAAAATCAATATTCATAGTTTAGACAGGACAACGTTAGTCGGGTCCGCTAGTGTTTTATATTTATTGTTATATTACATATTTGTCTGTATGGGTGAGTTCACTAGAGCTGCGTGTTTAAACATTTTCATGAAGATACTAGAGAGAGCGTGAATCTCCGTAGAATGTCTCACCGCAAACTACCACGAGCAGTATTTTTTCTATAGCTTTATAATCGAATTCTGATAGCATATTTGTCAAATAAATAATATTAACGCGGAAATACCGTTTTCCCTAAATCTCGTCACAAATCTAGATTTTTCTTAACTCGTCATTACCAGGAATATAATACAATGCTTCAAACCAGTTATATTATTATACGTGATTAGAACTATTTTCCCTCGTGAATACCCCGTGTTACTTTAAAAATGTATTTTTTCACGCTAATAGTGTACATCCTTCCCCAAAGTTCAACAAACAACTCAACGTATACTACGCAATTTTAATCCTTATATTAATGAAGTTAGTGAGGTAAGTTCCATGAATATAATTTAAAATATCTTTATCTAAAACATTAAGATAAAACTGTGTAGCGAGTACAATTTGTGTCAGAAATGAGTTTGACATTTGACCGCGTTTAATCTTAACGTTTGGTTACATGGCGCTAAAGAGCAACGCGGATAAAATACGGAAAGTCGCGTATCTCGGACACGTTTGTCGTTATTATCGATGCGACTTCTTGCAGCTCATAATGATGGGCAAAATTCAACACAATAGAAGGAAGAAGGTCGTGGTTGCAGAACTTACGGGAGTGGAGCGGCATCACATCCGCAGAGGAGCTTTTTAGTCTAGCGCAAGATAGACATATTATATAGATTTAATAACAGCCAACCTTTAGCAATAACCACTTTATTGCTAAAGGTTGGCCCACCAGAAGATATATATTTACAATAATTGTAGCGTATTTAAGACATACCTTGATTCGGTTACCATAGTTACCTTAATTTTACATTATTATTGGACTATACATTTATTATTTATTAATTATGCATGTAATTTAGGAGAATAGACAATATTCATTCGGCATGCAACTGAAAAAAATGTATCTTGTTGTCCTCTAAATAACCCACACCAATTTTGGTGGGGGTACGTAACAGCGCCATATGATCTAGCCTTTAAAGGAAATACAAAAGAATTTACGTACAATGTTGTCACGTGTCGCACAGTGGTGAGGTGACGCGCATTGCCCTCTTCCACGAATTAGATTTTGATATAATAAACATATGTAGAGAAAGCATATTAAACCGTTTATGGGATCAAATACATTGAATATCTAAGTCTTACACAAGTTACTATTCTTAACAAACAACTCTTACTTAGGTAGTAAGTAGTGTAAAAAAGTAAAGGTAAAAAGGAATGTAAAATAGTAAAAAAGTAAAGTGTAAAGTGTAAAAAAATCAAAAACTTTGGGTAATACGAAGTGTAATATAGTAAAACTATAGTAATCAGCAGGCATAGTATAGTAGTAGTAAGGGTGTAAAAAAGTGAAGTCGAATATCGTGATAATTGTTCCTAGAAACAATAAAATGAACAAGAGAATTAACGAAATTATTCATTCCGTGGCGCCGCAAGTTCCACTTAATTTATAGAACTATTTTCTATCGAGGTTTGACCACTAAAAGTGTGAATTTTACACATTAGAATTAATCTGTGGAAATGTTTTTGGGGGTTGCAATTCGCAAACATACTGCATACTGAACGTTACAAATTACTTATTTTACTATTGCTTTTAAGGGGATAACTATTAGATTGTGTATTTAAACCGTAAATTTTGTCAATAATTATTTTTATTAATTGCATGCCTATTTTATTATGGCTCATTATGCGGTTTCTTATAATTAATCAATCTAACTGTTCCACTTTCTTGCAAACATTTAAGGTGGTTAAATCATTTTAGTATGTTTTATTTGAGAAATACTTAACATACTATAACTACATAATTTGTATATAATTTTGATTGTGCTGGTACAGAGTTTTTGTCTCTCTAAGTAAATAATTACAAATTAATAAGATAAGAAATAGCCATTGATCATGACCATGTTGTTTTAGCCACAGTTTATCTAAATTACGTATACAAGCCGTGGATTTTTCTACGCGTATTTGTTTTCCCAAAGAAAAAACTACGATGGATTTTCGTTTATCCCCAAACTACTTTTTTTGACATTATATTTTGTAAGCTTTCAAAGTTTAAGTGGTACCAATAAAAGCTTTATTTATCCGAATTAACAAAATGACTGAATTGTTTTCTTTTCCACGAACGTAACTTGGAATTTGATTGTGTATCTGAATTTGGTAAGTTACCATTACAATTGGTTTGTTAGGGCGTCTTGTCACTGTAAGACATACTAATGCTAATATATAATACCCAAAAACAACATTCTACATGGCTTGGTTACTTTAGCATCTAATATAAATAATTCGGACGAATAAAAAATTATGATATTATTTTCGCACAAGTCAATTTGATATATATTCACAGACTGTATATAAAACCCAGATACTATAAAATCTGCTTATATCAACAGACTTAATCAACCATAAACAATAATAGTTATCCAGTGGGTCTTGGCCTCAGTTTGCCTCTGTTTATTTGACCATTTTTATTTCATATACTCTTCTTCTTCTTCTTTCTAGTCTTCTGACACATGTCATCGATGTTTTGATTTGAGGCGTGCCGGTTTCCTTACTTTCTTACTTCCATGAGGAGGTATACTTCAGATATGAGAATCGCTTGCCAAAGCCACTAGGCCAACACTGCCCCACATTTACCCTCCAGACCGCGGGGTACAAAGCTGATAATTTATTTCCTATTACTATTTTTGGGTTTATCTCTTAAAACAACAAAACTTTTTTTTTAAGAAACGAACGTCCTCTTCTAATACATATTATCAGGGTCACCTCACTACTTTAAGATAGTCAGGTCTCGCAATGAAGGTTAATTTATCAATATAGCATAGCAGTTAGTGTACCAAAGCATTAATAATTATAATGCGTGGCGCGCTATCCTTATCGCTTGCTACTAAATTGAAACTCGTGAGTGGATTGCTTTATTATACTCCGTTGACTTGACGCCATTACTACTTTAAATGGATGATCTAATTGTCATAGCAAATAACATTACTTAGAACTAGCGACCCGTAAACATCTAATTTACCAAACGGTTAATCTTTTTCACTAACTTTGCAAATCCGAATTCTACAAAAAGTATTTTTATTATTCGATATATTTTATAGATACGCAAAAATAACGTGGCTTTCTATTGATAACAGAATTTTCATTCTATAGATCCAGTGAGTCTCCCTACAACCTCATAAACTTTACCTCTTTATAACAGGAAGATAAAGAGAACCGCCTAAGAATTCTTTTTTAGTCTTAAAAATCACGTGATACTTATAAAGGCTTTAAGGAATTCTTTATATTCGGGATAGTCAATTTAGCGTATATAGTCAACGTGTAAATTGTTAGCAATAATTAACATTGTCATTTTTGTAGGTAAGTAGCTGGCCTTTTGAAACCCATCTGTAAAAACAAATCTAGGATATAACAATGACTAAGCCATATTTATAATTTCCTTCACTGAGACATCATTACGATCTAGCCTATCTTTAAACTAATACATATATAATATAAAAAGATTTAACACAAGAAAGAATGGGATAACACTTACAGTCTCTATAAAGGGGTAGACACTCTGTTCTTGTGGTTTTCCACTAACGAGCACTAACACTAATTCAAGGGGTTTTACTTACATAAGCTAGTCAATGCTCGGCTCACGTACGCATCAGTAGAAAAAATTGTATAAAAGGTATTTTACTTTTGAATAATTTCAGTAGACCGTGGTGTTATGGTGTTAAGTACTGAAACTAACTTATAGGTCTATAGTTTCTTTCTTGTATACAGAAGAGTAATATAGGATAACAACGGACGTTGCATATCTGGGCCACGCATTGTGCTTTGACTACCACCTCCTTCAATTAATTATAATGGGAAAATTACTGGGTAAACGGCGTGTTGGTAGAAGAAAAAAAACATGGCTTCGTAACTTTAGAGAGTGGACTGATATTGCGATTGTGGAAGAGCTTCATCTGGTACACGAAAGACAGTCTTCACGAGATGACGGCTAACCGCTGGAGAGGCACAAAACGAAGAAGATATAGAAGAGTATGGGAGCTGTGATGAATAATAAACTGTATGTGTATCGCTAAGTGCTCTCTTACCTTTTTAATACTATTTTCCTGCTTCTAACTAAATTTAGATTAGGTTTAAATTATATTTAGAAGAGCTTGGTGCAAATTTTTCAATAAAACTTTTTTGTTAAAAGTGTATGTAGCAGCACCTATTTACAATACAAAGTAAATAGAATCAACATCATAAAATATTATTACACCCAATCAAATTTGAAGTTCCTGTATCGCTATTGTGACTCCAACTCACGTGCTATACAATATGCTTTATACATAATTATGTCTTAGAAAAATCGGCTTCAATAAGCAATTAAGATACAAGTGGTGATGCTTAAAGGATGTCTGGGAAATTGGAAAAACAATGGGTGGAGTTAGTACCTACGTATTTAATACAAATAATTTGTGGCCCGAACTAGAAATTGACGAACTCGAACTAACAGCGTTTTTAGAGATTTTTTATAAAATTCTTTATTACATAGCAGTGTTCGTTAATAAACAAGTTATTAAATATCGCAATACAGGGAACGCCAGCATTAACGGTACACAGCCACAAGGACCAAACTTTTTTAATTTGCTTTGTTTTCTATTTATACATTTTTAATTATTATGTAGATTTAAATATTGTAAATGCTGTATATTTTCAAATTTGTAAAAAATATATTCCTAACTGGTGATAATTTTCGTAGAAGGCTTATTTAGCCGTCGGGAAGATTTTAAGAGCAAGATTCTGCTTGTATGACTTTACATTATTTACACTTGAAACAAAGTAGGAAGTGAAGATTTTATAGAACTCTATAATGAACTTGGTTTTTTTATTGATAAAAGCTTGCCAACGCTCGATTACATTGATAAAAGAACCACAGAATACTATTTTTAATGTGACAAGCACTTATAGAAAAACCATGACATACAAGAAGAAAATATTAAAACAATTATTTAACGAAACAAACAAAACAAAAGAAATTAGAAAAAAACTAAACAAAAATCGAATTAAATGTTTGTCATGTTCTATCTCTTGTCGTCTTTGAGGCAGTAGAACTAGGCCAGTTCTAGCTCTCAGCAACTTTCAGACAGCCTTAATTCTGATTGACAAATACTGAACCAGTACTCGCAAGGGATTTAATATCTTTAAACATACCTTATTACATTTTTATTATTAACACATTAATTTTGATAACGTAGATAGAATAATAATAATAGATAGAAGAAGTCTATAAAATAGATATAGTTTATAGACTTCTTCGGCTACCTTTATCGTCACTGGAGGAGGACCAGGAGTTGAAAACCAATAATAATTGAAGCACTGAACATGGAGACGTTTCGAGATTCAAGGCTATGTTTTTAGACCCCAACAGAGTCAGGGGTGTAAAGCGTGCAAGCCGTCAATATTTTTTGAAACAACTCTAATTATAACGATAAGAAGATGAAGAAGGCTGACCACTTGCCTATAAAAAAGCTATCAAAAAAACATAAATTATGAGGCCAAGACGGAACGCCACTGGTGTTTATTTTTGATGTTCAGTGATGCAATAATGTTTTTGAACATAACTTCGATAAATGCTTTATGAAAAGTGAGTTATGAATTGTATTGTTTTGAATTTAATTGAAGCAGCAAAGACCACACATAAACAACTATAAGATGTGACGTCACGCTGTCTGTGTGTCCGTTAGTAAAATTATTCTAAACGCGTCGCCGTAAATAGCAGGATGGACACAAATTACGTAATTTCCATAGATATAGATCTTAAATCATTTCCTTTTCTAATACGAAAAATCATTTCTTTATTAGCACAGGCATGTTGTAGTGATTAAGCAATATCTGGAGGTTTTTTATATAACTGGCAATTTATTGTATATATCTGTGATACCTATACTTTATGCGACTGTTTTATGAGAACTCATGGACTTTTAGAATTTAGATATATAAGACATTTTAATATACAAATAATACATCGAAAACTATAGTGGAGATGGACTGGGGTTCCCGTACCCATAGACATTTTTGTCTAATAGTTTAACACCATTAGACAAAAAATCCGCTCAATAATTACAATTCTCTAGGTCTCATAATATAATATTATTGATACTGCGAAGTAAAATTTGTACTCGTCGTTGAAAGAAGAAACTTACAAATATAAATAGGTCAACAAAGCTTTTGCTTAAAAATGAGAGATGATTGGATGATCTCAGATCTTCTGAAGGATATATCAAATATAAAGGATATATAAAATAACACCTGAAAAAAAAATATCTTTAAATTAGCCAAACCAGCCCAAATAAAAACGACTAAATCCCCATTATAACGATAGCAGTACATAGCATGTGGTCCATGAAGCTTCCGTCAGAAGATTTTTATTGAACAATAATACAAAGTCTCGGTAGCATTTGAATTAATTTCCAATATAAAGTATTATCTAACGTTATTTATTCGGATTTTATATGAATTTTTGAGGTTTCGGCGTTCATTATTTTGTTTATGTGTCGTTTGGACCCCCGCGGGCCGCTCCTGGTTATGTCTTAATAGAAATATTATTTAAAATTTTGTAACTAAGAACAATGTTTTATTATTGTGTAGAAGTTCCTTTTATATCATTGGAGTTATAATTTATTCTTAGCTAGACTATGTAAGCATTATTTGTGTTTGTTCCAAAAATGTCAGTAACACAATAAAGATCACTTATATAGGTATCTAAATTGGTAAGGTAGCTTATATAAAATCTATATGGGTACCCATAGGTCACCCATAATCTATGGATTGCTTCTGTTTTCTACATATTTTTTCATAGACAAGTAGATTTTTGCGTTTGAAACATTACCTTACGATTTTTGCCTTCAACGTAGGAGCAAGTGCTAATTAGGCACATAGAAAGAAAATTTTATTGGAACCCAGCCGTACGACGTCGGGGATATGGGTCACACTCTTCGGTCCCCAGACCAACTCTCTGAAGAGATTTCTATAGGTTGGTTAGGTAATGTTTTTTGATCAAAATTGTAACGACGTATTGTAAGTTTTTTTTTTTTTTTTTTAAGTATTCCTACAGCTACTCATTAAACAATATTCAAACAATTATATAATACACAAAAACGGAATACACATTCAAACATAAACATAAAGCACAGTTTTACCTGGCAACTGAGTTTGATCATCGGATTTCGAATCAAAATACGACATTCCACCTGTATCATCTCAACATCCGTCGATCCAGATTTGACCTTTATTTAACGAAGTTTTGGCGTGTACCACCATGATATTGAACCAGCTACCCACTAAAGTATTTCCGAACTAATTCAACTAAGGTTCCTTCATGTAAAAGGTGCCAATACTTAAAAAGCCGGTAACGTACTTGTGAGCCCTGTGGCATTGAGAATGACCATAGGCAGTCAGGTGAGGATCCTGCCTGATTGCCCCGTGTTCGATAAAAAACCCTGACACAAGTATTTATCATCTACTTAAAGAGTCTCTAATCTACAAATTGTAACGTATAATTTTACTTATATAATGTATTCCATGGTTAATAATAATAAAATTTGTCTAACCACAATAAAACTCACTTTTTTCTTATTTTTGTACAAAATTGAAACTACATTAAATGAACCTTTTTTTTTAAATCTAAAAACGTTTTACGATTTAGAGGATTATAATAAAGATTTATTTTCTTGAAGATTTTATTGGTTTTCTATTCAAATTCGATACTAAAACCGCTGATTAACATTTAAATGGCCTATTAAGTGTGTAATAGATATTAATAACATAACTCATTTGATTTAATAATTTAGGCATACTAGCAATGCGTATTGCTTTGTTCTTTATTTCTGCGACAATCTAACACTTACATTAGTCGTATTAACATAACGTTTTACTTTGGTTTAAAGCATAACATATTTTAGGTCGGAATTAGGCGAAACATAAATTACATGAAAATGTTTCCTTTGGTATGCCGATTGAGAGATATTTTTCAAAATTTTTGGTTTTATGGTACGATGATTTTATTTAATTAGTTAGTTTATGTTTTTTTTTTAATTTTACTAGCAAAATAACTTAAAAAAGTGGATAATTATTTCAAATGACATGATTGTAGATTTTCTTTTATGATAAGTTGATAGGTACCTTCTTAATAAACCCGAAATGTAGTCCGAAATAACATTATCACAAGCGCATACTTTATACTAAATAATTATTTTTTTCGCTTTTTTTTATACAGGCGTGTTGTTGATTCGCATCAATTATATACATTAAAACACAAAAAAACAAAACAACACCTATGACAAATAACAATAAACATACTAAATGTGTTATTTGTCTTTTCTTATTATTAATTAAACGCCCCATTGGCTACGGGGCTTTCTGTGGCGGATTTTTGTAATTTATTTATTTCTTTAGTACTCCTACAGCTAACATAAATTATATATAATTACATACAATTACACTGAGAATATAGCCAAAGATGGAATACATGAACCATTTTACAACAAAAAGATTTATAAGGGATCAAACAAACACAAAGTATTTAATAAATTTAACTAATTGTGATTTAATTTAATTAACTTAAGTTTAAAGTTTATTTATTTATTGCACCAACAGAGTAGTCACTCATACATGCATGTAAGACAAACATAAGTCAAGTGCTACCCCAATTATAGGCGCATATAATTTCTAATTATATGAAGCTTATACACTAAAAAATAATTAAATTTGAGGCGACATTAAAAATAAATTAAAAGTTAATAAATATTTGTATGGTATAAAACAGGTAGTGGTGATAAGGATACGCAAGAGAATGTTTTGGTGATTGGGGCGGGTCGGGTAGGAATCGTACATTTCTGGGCCAAATCCAGGACGTTCTAAAAAAGTTACACGGGGAGTTGTTCGGACCGTAGCCAGAAGATCCGTGGTCTTCGCCAACCCGTTCAGGAAAAAGACATACATAAATAAAGGGTTTTTCAACAAGAACTTTGTTTTCTAAAACAAAATAAAACAAAGAATTTAGAGGAAAATGAATAAAATTTTTATTGTATTACAAAGAGAAAAGTTTGGCAATTATGAATGAAAAATGATATCTGGTAAATGTCCACCACGACCACGCTGACAGATGTTGATTCTTTCATCAAAATTTTTAATCACTTTTTGGCAAAATGGAGGTTCTATTTCGTTAATGACATCACGGATTTTGAGTTTTAAGGCTGCAATCGATTCGATTGGCTCCGTATAGACTCTGTCTTTAACATAGCCCCACAAAAAATAATCCAGTGGTGTTAAATCACACGATCTGACTGGCCACTTAATAGCTGAATTTCGCGAAATTATGCGCTCGGGAAATTTGTTTTGCAATAAATTGATCGTTTCATTGGCTGTGTGACATGTGGCACCGTCCTGTTGAAACCACATTTCAGTGATATCCATGTCATCAATAATAGGCCAAAATTTAGTGGTTAACATCTCGCGATACCGTGATCCATTGACTGTTACCGCATTTCCAGCCTCATCTTCGAAAAAAAAACGGCCCAATCACGCCTCCAGACCACATAGCGCACCACACAGTAACACGTTGAGTATGCAAAGCCTTCTCAATAATTGCTTTAGGATTTTCAGAAGCCCAAATGCGACAATTTTGCTTGTTGACGTACCCTGACAAATGAAAATGGGCTTCGTCTGAAAAAATGATTTTTTCAGAAAAACCAGCAGGTTGTTCCTGAATGAACTGAGCGAATCTGCGGCGATTTGAATGGTCGATCAGCTTTAATTCCTGCACCAGTTGAATCTTGTAAGGCTTCAAAGCCAAATCCTTTCGCAAAATTCGCCATGTTGTGCTTTTGGATAACCCCAATTGTTGAGAACGTCGTGAAATTGACAAATTTTGATCTTCTTCAACACTGTGGCTCACGGCGGCGATGTTTTCTGTTGAACGACCCGGTCGAACACGTGTTGGTGTTGGCACATTTTGTACCGAACCTGTCGACTCAAATTTCGCGACCAAATTCTTAACAGCGGTCTCAGAAGGACGATTATGCTGGCCGAAAATATCACGAATTTTACGAAATGTAACTTTAACAGAACCACCATTTTTATAGTGGATTTGAATTATTTTAATGCGATTTTCGAGCGAAATTGAATTCATCGTAATAATTGGCAAAGCA
Organism: Pieris mannii; assembly: GCA_028984075.1. Taxonomy (NCBI): domain Eukaryota; kingdom Metazoa; phylum Arthropoda; class Insecta; order Lepidoptera; family Pieridae; genus Pieris; species Pieris mannii. Next base: position 8,493,786 of record CM054777.1, read on the forward strand.
CCTACTACGAATACCGCCAAAAACTAAATGTCAAAACTATCACGTTCTCGGTGTTGCCACAATTGAAAAACAAACTTCTAGTTGAAATACCCAATATATAATTATTTGCCACACTATCTCTGTTTGTAAATATATGTTTTTATAATAATACTAGCTGAACTGGGAAAGGTTATGTCAACTTTTAGGAGAAATTACACATATGAATTAAAAATTCCGCTATTGGCTGACCTTATCACTTAGGTGTATGATCCAGTTTACGAACAACCGACCTACTAAATATAGACAATAAAAAAAATTTTGTTCCTGAGTTTGGGTACATACACTGTGACACGAGAATTTTTACTGTATATAACATATTAGACCGGTCACAAACCATCTCCTTGTATATTTTATCTAATTCTGCCTGGCTACTATGTAAAATAAACATACAAGCTGACTCAAGGTTATGGCAGCATTGGGACTCTGAATGTCGATGTTAGTTCAACTTTCAAGCGCTAAGGAAACTTGGAATGACGTGGTTCATTAAACTTGAGATCGGAAGTGCTATTGATTTTACGTGGTAAGCTTGCGCTTTTACTTTTACTAGCTTAAAAAGAATTTGGTTCTTAATCTTGTAACCAAGAACTAGAAATGTCTACGCTGAGGATAGCTGAGAAAGAGTAGCGTTGTTTCGCCTTAATGAGAATTTTTATTGAGCCTACATTTTTAGTAGCTCCAGACTTATGGAACATTTTGCTATGCTACCCCATTTATACTGTTCGCTTTTCGAGAGTAAAAACTTAAATACTAAATAAAATAAAATTTATCAAATTTTTATTTTCCAATAAAAACCTTCCTCAAAAAAAATCCTTATATTATATAGCCGCCTTCCAGTATTGTTTTTAAGCTTAGCCACATATTCGATTAGCGATTCTATTCGAAGGAAAACAAAAGAAGAAGCTATTGATTTTCTAAAGGAGTTCTCTATGTGCTATTCCCATTATGAATAGAGTCCATACAAAATCTATTACATATATGTTATTTTACAATAAAAGAAAATGTTTGAAAATAAAGAAGTCCTAGGTATAAATGAAATAAGATGATACTGTACCACTGAACCATAAGTCAAAACATTCAACAAATATTTCTATCCATCACATGCTCTGTCATAGCATCATCGGGCTGATCGGCTGATCGGTTCTGAGAACGGGTCGGGGTTCGATTCCCCGCTGCGACGGTAATTCACGCTCACACCTCCGTGAATCTGGCTTGGGCGAGTCCCATCAATCTTGATACTTGAAAATACAATTGTAACATCGGCATTGATATTTTATAACTCTATTTGGTCTATGAGAATTTGTTTTGTTTAATTTAATTATCTATTTCGTTAAAAATTAGTTTTAATGTACAGTATCTAGAATTTTCTTAACCTACATAGTAATCATAAAAAAAGTTAAAAATTAATAAATAGAAAATGCCACAGTGAGCTGTCCTGAGTACCTTTAACGCTGGCAGCATTTTCACTCTGTATTGCGATACTTATTCACCAGAAAACCACTATCTCTGATGTCAGCGGTACGATCTACTAGGCACCAACTTTAATCTTTAATCAGCGTGCTTGAACACCTTGAAAAGCCTTCACTCCAAAGGAAACCAAATCAAAGTTGAAGGAAAGACTTATATTTTAGCTGCACCAGCTTTTGTGCTTGGCCGAGGCAGGTGAGACGGGGCTAACGTGTCCATGCAAGTAACATCCAATACCAAAGGCCATCCTATCCTACAATGGATCAAAACATCTCATCCGAATAAACATAAATTGAACTATAAAGTATCAAGCAACGTCAGTCACAGTATCTCGGTAATATATTGATGATGGTGTTCCCGTCTATTGTGATCTTTTGTTAGATTATGATAAGCGAGATAACTTATTCTTGCTTTAATATAAACGTTTGTATGACGCCTCGAGATAGTGTTACATAGACAAGACTTAAATATTGCTATGACAACAAGCAGAAAGCGTTGAGTATCTGTTTTAATGATAAATCTACAGTTTAAGTCGTTATTGAGCTCAAATTAATTTATTTATAAAGTCAAGAATACTTTAAGTTTGTCTAAATGAAATGGTCCATTATTTATGTCTCATGAACATCAATTTTCTAATCTACATACATTTAAAACGAAAACACTGTAACCATTATCTTATAATTTCAATATAAATATAAATCAATCTAGTTCAAAAATGTAACATTAAGTAAATAAATAGAATATTTCAGGTTTACCTAATAATATCGTTTTTTTTTAAATTAAATTCGTACATTTTGTTTCATTTGTTATATAATATACTGAAATTCAATATACTTTTCTGCATATCTCATTTCATGTCTTATCATGCAAACATGCGTTTTCTATTAAGATAGTATAATAATTGTCGATTTCCGTCTACGCACAAACAAACATAGCAACAACCTTTACCCTTAGCCTTCGATTTCTATTTCGTCTTAAGTAAGTAGACAGGTCGGTCATATGACTTTTGTGTCAGACACGCGTTAATTTTTAGGGCCTAGATGTGAGTTGTTCACAGGTTTTCTTTTACCGTATCAGCCAGTCTTAGGGCCTGTATTCACTTTGATTGATGATTAGTGCAGGTGCACTTCCACTAACAAAGTGAATACTGGCCTTAAAACCTCTTTCAAATCAAATCAAAATATCTTTATTCATTTAGGTAAACATGTACACTTATGAACGTCAAGAACGTCAAGTCTTTGGACGAATGCAACACACATTTATTTAACAGCCTTATCCACCACACACTAGCACTTCATTCACAAAGTCAGTTTGTTTTACATGATAATTGTAAGAGTTACAGCCTCGCTGTGAATAGAAAATGTATCTTAATGTCTTTATCAATTTTTCTATTAATTTCATTCGTGTAGGCGTTACGTAAATTGGCTATTTATTTCGAAAATAAGAAAAAATTCCTTGTTCCGAGAATAAGTATTTACGTGTGTTAATTTTTCAAAATAATAGGACAGAATTAACTTACAAAGAAAACACTTAATTTCTAAACTTTGGTCACTATGGCAGAGTACACTTCGCTGGTGATATTTCATTATTGTATGTTGAGTTAAATGCATTATTTTTATATTTTTTCTTATAGACTGAGAACTAAATATAAACTGAGAACAAAAAAAAATAAGGCTCATTAATTGTTCTACATTTAAATAGGTAAACAACAATATAAAGCGCAAATTCGGCCCCACGTGGAGTACTGTTCCTAATATTTTACCAAACTAATTTATTTTATTTTTAAATTAGTAATTCGTTGATAGTACGCCCGAACCGGTCGCCCCGCCTAAACAATCTAATTTAATATAAAATGTATTACTTGTAAGATAATGTCTTCATGCGTTTGTCATATTAATATATTTATTTTAAATATTGACACTTTAATATGTTGTTAGGTAAGCTAATTACGTTAGGTCTAATTACGTCAGTAGGAACTCATTAAACTTAAAGAACCACATGGATGTCATAACTTTTTACAGTTGAAAAACTGCTTTGTAAGCCGAATTTTTTTAACAACTTAAGTTTTTGATAGCGTTTATTCTACCACAAAACGGGTGTTACTGACGTGAAAATATTTTTAAATAAAATTAGTTATATCCTAGTCTAGCCTTTTCATTAAATACCTAATACAATATTTCTCATCTTACATATTACTCCTTATTCAAATGTGTAAAATAACCCAATCATTGATATAACGGTGATTAAAACCTTGTTCATATCACGAAAAAGACACAATACATTATATTATCCAAGTATTTGTTTTTATTAAAATGTAATTTGCGTAAATAAGGTCCTATAATGACATCATTTGAGGTGATTCAAGCGCAATGATCGCAAAACGACGATAAAGCTGCAGTATCAAGTGACATTTGATCAACATTGATTTAGGAAATTAGGAGATAAAATTTATTTATTCTGTTTTTCAGCCTTAACTGGTAGAATGCTCCTACTAGGCCCGGTGCTAATAGTATACGACATATTGTCAAAAATGCAAATCTCATATAAAGATTGAATAGTTCCCAGTTTACCTCATTATTAATGTGAAACTTCGAAAAATTATAACTTTAGTTTTTATCTGTTTTTTATAAGTTTATAAAAAGAGCAATACGGCCTTTAAAAAAACGTGTTTAGTTATAAGTTTGTTAATTCTAGGAAATTAATGGACACTGGACATGTAGCACTTTTAATTGTTGTTGAACATTGAAAAAAGACTATTTCTCAGCAGAGGTCTGAGACTGGAACCAAGGAAGCTGCATATTAAATATTTCCAAACCAATTCGATTTAGGGTTCTTTAAGAAAATAGAGATTCTTAAAAGGTAAGTAATGCAAGCCTCTCTATTGAGACTGTCCATGGGCGTTGGTATCACTGAGCACATTGAGCACACATGAGCTTCCTGCCCGTTTGCCCCTAATTTATAAAAACAACAAAAGAAGTAAAATAAGAGGACTATACTGAGAAGGAAATGAAGGTTGAGCTTTAAGAAAGGCCAGCAACACACTTGCGAGCCTTCTGGCAATGTGAATATTCAGGGCGGTTATTATAATATAATTAACTTCAGGTTAGACTCCTGCCAGTTTGCCTGCTGTTATATAAATAATAATAATGATGGGTTATTAGCTTCTTTAGCTAAACGACTTTTTTAATACCTCATTAACAGATGAAGGATATCCATACTGGTTAGAAAATCGAAAAAAAAACTCGACTTAAGCAATTTATTATTAAACTGTTTTATTTCTAAACATTTCCTACATCCATGTTCTGTAAGTTTGTTAAACAATGACCTGACTGCCCACGCACATTTGTTTCACACCAAAACGGCATTTATTGCATAGTTATAAAGACCATAACCCCGTAAAGCGGAGAGAGATTTATTGTAATCGATTTATAAATGATTTAAGAGTGAGAGAAACTATAAACTTTACTTCGACACCTCTATTTAGTAACTAGTTGAAAGAATTCAAATCACTTTTATCTCAGTTCAACGCGGTTAATATTCATTTTTAAAACGATTTGTGTTTAGTTGTACAGTATTTGTCAACTTTTGTCAACGCAAAAACTTGCCTGAAACGAATATTACGTGCTCATGCTCATAAAACAACCAGTTATTTGTCACTGACATTTTTCATCTCTATTAATCAAAGCGTAAACATAATTAGAGAGAAAGAAACGAATGTAATAATATCAGTTCGCTTTTCTTAGTTAAAAACAAATGAAGTATTTTCTATGTAAGGAAGAAATTCCATATTTAAACTGTTACCAACTTTTACATGGATATATTTTTATTAAGCGTTAACAAAGTTATAAAATACTATTATATTCCGGGCGTCATTCAGTGGCGGATTTACATATTTTCAAGGTATAAGCTGTAAATTTTTTGCCGCCTTTGCCTCTTCAATTGTCATGTCCTAGATTATTACAATCTAACAATTTCGGTGAAATTGCCAAAAAATATTTTTGTATCTGTTTTTTGAGCATACACTTATACACCAAAGTCAGTTCGCAGCCTCCAAACAGTACTAGAACTGAAATGTATGGATTGATGGGCTAAGATAAATATAAACTATCTGCAATGTAGCTCTTTTCACTCATACAAAGTGTGATCTGAGGTTACAAAAGTTGATTACTGGAGGGCGGCGAACTAGCTGTTGAAATACTGAAGTTTGCTACACATGAGTGTACAAAGACAAGTTATACGCCGAAAGTCATCGGCAAATTTTGCTGCAGACTTCTATCTGTAAAACCTAGGAAAACCGTCAGGCAGATTTTTTTTTATTTGTATGAAAAAATTCAGTTGCCGCCCTAAAAATCTGTCGCCCTACGCTCCGTCAACTGAATTCATTTATTACTCTCTCTTGCATTTGGCAAAATAATACTGAAAAATATTATAAAATCTATAATATACAAACACAGTCATTAGTAGCTTTCTAATAATCTAGTTTGTGTGACAGAATAGATTGAAGAATTTATTGGATTCTTAGATTTATCCCACACTACTCTTAGACTAGGAGAATAAAAAATGTCTATAAAACAAACAAATTAGAATGACAGTGTAATGTGTACGTTTGATTGTGTCGCGATAAATCTCGCGCCAATGAGGGATAACTCAATCGCCGTTAGCACCAGCTAAGGTGTTTATTTATACCTTGGTTCCGTAGTTAACGTTTTAAAGTTACTACAAAAGTAAATAGTTTTGATTGATGTTTTAAAAAAGCCATGTTTGAAATTCGGTTAAGCGTTTGTCCGTACTAGTTTCTTAACTAAATATTTGGCCATTAAATAAATTTATTAACACTTAATTGAGATACATTTAAAATGACTCAACAGTTTAGTACCTAGTTGTTAGTTAAAGAAAACACTTTTTCAACGGATTGAAGCTATGTATTATAAATTTATAATTATTTTATATAATTTTAAATTTAGTGGTGATTCGCGTTGTGGTGTTCCACAGATGTCAATTTGGATGGTATTTCATATACTGCCTTGACGACTGATGATGAAACTCAGCTGCAGGTATTCATCCGAACAACTCCTCTGAACACTCTACATTGCGGTAAAAAATGCAAAGAAACAAACGTCATGGGATCAATTCTTGAAAATGAATTGAAAATGAGCTTTTTGTTAATTAAAGACTCCAAGCTCAAGGATCTCCAAACACTTTACTTGAAAAACGGCTAAGCTCTCTCGAATCCCCTTAAACACCTAACCAGCAGGTATCGTGTTACTGACTTATAGCCCGAGTGACCAGTAAAGATCGCTTAACAACATCGAATCGGCTCGCTCCATCATTGTTTCGATTAAAACATTCCATATATCGATTACAATTGTACGTAATTTATTGAAATAATGAAGCTATTTAAATAGGGGACTTGAATGAGGGGTGTTGGGTTACGGTATGAGATGGTTGAAGCATCCATGAGTTTGGTAAATTATTGCTGACGTCTACTTAATACTTTGACAAGAATATTTTGTGACCCGTTATCGAATTTGTATGAACATTGTATAGATTGTACATTTTGATGGTAATTGATAATTTATTTTTATTGGTTAATTAATTCATTTAAACGTTGTATTATTATTAACCTTTTTATATCGTGATAGAGGGAAAGGAAGGGGCTTTTTTGTGCAGGAAAATCCTTCATAACCTTTTACACCGAAGGTATGCGTGTGTGAGACTGACGCTCCGAAAAGCGAAAGCCTGCCGCAAACTAGATGGCACGGGTAAGGTCTTTAGCTTGGAATCCTCATTTTGCTTTTTGCCACAACTATTACCAATAATAGTGAGATAAAACTCATCATTCTTAACACACAGTTTCTTTCATTGGGCAGTTTCAGAGTGAACTAAAATTAAATGTACGCAACATTGCAAAAATTGTCACGTGTCAAATATGATTAATATTATTATAATTGAATAAATTAGCCGTTGCTACTGGTGACGTAGAGTAAATAATAATAATATATGTATTTAGTTTTATATGAAATAGACGAAAATTTTCTTGTATTGCTAATAACGTTTTTTTAAGATTTAAAGAAGACTTAATACACTTAATTCAACATTTTTAATATTCTTAATAATAATAATAATTAAAAATGGTAAATAGAAAACTACGAAAAGAAATAAATTCCACCCTGAATCGCGATACATATGGAACTTAAATGTCTATAAAAAATATCTATCTATCAAGATTATCTACTATAATACAAATTTTAAATCATCATAGAAGAATATATATATCATTATTATTATTTAGGTATTGTATTGTGCTATTGAAGATATCTCAAATTGAATATTTACTTTAGTACCTTATAGATAGGCGCTAGTGTGTCAGCAGGGGGCTAATCATCTCCTTCATCGTTGATATATGGCAAGATATTGTGTCATGACCTATGCCTGTATCCTGGTTCATGTAACTAACGTCTAGTATGGAATAAACATGTGAAATGTTGTCTGTGTTTTTAATTGTTAAATTATTAAAAAAAATATTTTTTTCTACAAAATTCCACATGGAAATCTCGGCCTTTTTGGGTATTTCTATATTGTGTTAATAATTAGTCTACTCATGGGTAATGACAAAAACGTTAGAAAATAGTTTCTAATCCATAGACTATAGAGATATTTGTTTTATTGACACCATAAAATACTTCACTTGCTAGTATTTTCATACCATATAACGAATCTTTTTTTACAAAAATGAACCAAATAATTTTAATTTTCACTCAATTCACTGCTTTTTTAAAGGTTTTTTATTGTTAGTGTCCACGAGCGGTGTTTATTTATTATTATTATTACTATATAGGTTAAGAAATGTAAATGTACTGTTGTAAATGATGCTAATAAAAAAACCATTTTCTATTTATGTAATCATGTTACTGACAATTATCGTTGAAGGTAGAAGGGCTACTAAGTTAAAACTCATACCCATAGATTATTATAAAAAAATATAAAATATATGTTAATGAACATTTAAATAATCTTTGTATCATATGAAACTCCAGTCGAAGCCCATAACCAATTATTTGAACACAATCAAACCAGAGTGCCGCAACAAGGTCGCAAACACTAAATAACAAACAATCGCTCCATCTCGAACAAAGCGCGATGAACAAAAATTAATTTTCACTAAATGCAAATAAAAATCAACAATATAGGCTGTTTATACAGGTTTGACCCTACATCTGTCAGTGCCTTCGTTGAAGCCTTGCAATCTCTGATAAGAAGCATGTTAGTATGAGGCAGCAGCAACCCTGAAATTAATAAGGTTACTTAATTAAAAAAGAAGACACTTTTTAAACGGATTGAATCTATGTATTATTATAACCTTATAATTATTTTACATAATTTTAAATTTTACCCGATGTTTCGCGTGCTTTACAACGTTCTGGTATCTTCTATACCTATTCACCGTTTTCCAAGACGTCCTCTTCTCCTTCACCTCGTGTATAGTACGCCTAATTATAAAGCGTAAACAATAAAAGTCGAGCGTCGTTGTTTATGAGGCGTGCGATATTTATTTATTCTGATATAATTTGGACAAGCTTAGCTTATATATTTTATTTCATTTCGTGTAGCGATTTAAAGTACACGAAAGCGAAGTGCAATTTAAATAAAGTTATGATTCGTTTTATTTGCACACAGTAGTTTAAATGTTCCATTTTCAAAATGAATTTTTAAATTCAAAAAGGAATGTTTGGGCGGATTTGTTTTAATACATTAAAGAACAAACTCCAAAGTTATTTACCTTTTTAGAAAACTATTGTGACATTTAAAAATGGAACAAGAAATTATTCTAAAAATTTAATTTTTTAATTTAATTGATTTCTTAATAGAATTATGTTATCCTATTCAAAACCAACTATGGTTACTTGGCATTGTATTGGTATTACGTGAATAGATTTTGAAGCAGATATGTCTACTATGGAAGGTTCTAGAGGCTATAGTAGATTCATTATCAAGCTGATTCACGCTGGACTGAATAAACCCACAAGAACTATCCAACTATTCTGTAACACCAAAATTGATTAAAATGATTGAATCCGTCAATATTTTTACAGTTCCTATACAAAAATTATATTAAGATCGCTTACGGTATTAAAATACGCCTAACTGAAAGTTAAGTGAGTTTTCTTCTTGTATTCATATTATCAGCTGTGTCCATTACTTTATTGTGCCGATATTTAAAAAAATATGTTTTTTAAAGAAACCTAATTATAGGTTTTTATGAAGAAATTACTAGGAAATAAAAAAATGAGGTTGAAAAGGTTAACCAAATACAGTTAGTTAATTTTCTAAAGACATAATGAAGACTGTAATCAAATTCCAAATACTAATTATAAATTAAGAATAAAATTGACAGTCAAATTGGGCCCTAAGTTGGAATCACTAGCCTAGTGGCTAGAGCGAGCGAATTGTAAGATTTAAACCCTGAAATCTTGCGTTCGGATATTTCTATATGCGCATTAAACACTACACAGTGAAACATCGTGAGGAACCCGGCATGCCTTTCGCCCGAACCTAATAATTAATCCACAATCTCAGATTGAAAAAAATCTGATATCAGAGCGTGACAGTCGATCGATCTCCTTGCATCCCAATAACCAAACCCTACGAAGACAATTCATTTTTGGCGACGAATAGAATGCAATCCCTTCGCTCTTTACACATGATATTTCATAATAAATATGACACAAATAAAGTAAATAAACCGTACAAATAATATTAAAATATTTAAAACATATCAATATATTACTTTAAAAAGTGATGTAAGTGAAAATCTTAAAATAGGATATTGGCACAGTTGAACTGTCGTTTTCATACACAGGTCTATCGAATTACACCGATCCGACCTACCATGGATAGCTTGTATCGATAGGTGGTTATTACAATCCGTCGATTGATTTTCTCTATATTTGAATTAAGATGTCTGTCTCAGAGGGTCAAAAAAGTATTGAGATAGGTTATTAGGATTGGGCGTGAGACAGCTTATATCAGGCACAGAAGGCTAACCTACTGGCCTGTTAAGCAAAAAAGGATTTGTTTTAATTCTTTAGAATTAGGAAAATAAGCTACCGGAATTCGTATTATTTTTTCGCTTATGTTAAAACTTTAACTAAAACAATATTAATTACGAGTTAAAAACGCCTCTTCGCATTTCGTTCCTGTGCAGTAAAGGCAATAAAATCCCGTTTCATACTAAATTACTTTAAAATATTACCTCCTTTCAAGATTAATACCATTCCAATTATAATAAATGAAAGAAAACCATCAGTTAACTACTCATAACGACAGATTATACTTAAACAATTGCTCTCAAAATAAATATTAAAAGTTGAACAGGCAAATCTATCTGTCTCATTCAGGCTCGAACCTTCGCTCGATATGTTTGTCCCATTTTAACTTATGGTGTTTTGTAGTGCCGTTCCTGTCGCACCCTGGCAATTTGCTCGCACGTTAAGTTGCAATCAATTGGCATGCGCAAACAGACGCCTATGATATATCCAATTAAGATTTTGATGTACAACGGTGTAAGTGAATTTTTGAATTTGAATAAAGAACCTTCTATTCGAAATTCAAAATCTGTTAAGTAATAGTCCTATAACGTGGTAGTGTTTTTTTGCTTTTGATAGGTACTTATTCAATTTAGGCGAAATAAATAACTATTGGACTAAGACTTTCCAAATAAACAAAAGTTTCTAAACTCTCACGATGAATATACCATAACTTTATATATCATACTTTTTAAATAAGATATACAGTATGTAGGTCAATAGAACAGATCCCCTGGTTCGATTAATTTAGCAAAAAAATTATGAGAACATTGGTATACCATATCTAATGTAATTGGAATATTAATTAATTATTGCCTTTTATTATCGTATCATGTCTAAAAATCTTAAGTATCGGATAGCCTTAAGATTGGCTTTGAGTACTTCTGCTAAAGGCCGATATGAAAAAATTCACATACGACTGTCTCCTCTCGGACCGCAAAGTCAGGTAACACGAAGAAATTTACCGAGTATTAAATCTCTGAACAAACAACTTGTTCGCACACACACATCCAAACGTGTTCACACTTATGCAATTAGGATGTAGTTTATAAACATAACAGTTGGTAAATTTTAGCTTTGAGATTATTATGATATTGATTGTATGAAGTACCACTGCTATTTCGTAAAAATGGCAGTGTATAGCGACAAAGTCTTGTCTTGTGCTAGATGCAGCAACTTCAAGGATGATAACACCACATAACAAATGCTTCAAAAAAAATTTTTACGCACCCACAAACTGCAACCACAACACTGATTGTATTTAAACAGTTATACAAAAAGAGAGAGTTAAAAATAAAGCACCGTTCTCTCTCTCTTGTGCTTCAAATCGAAATATTTATTCTGCATTTTGAAGTTTTCATTAACCTTAAAATAACAATATATTTCTTTCCGTTATTAAATTCTATGTTCTTGATGACATAATTTGAAAAACTTAGCTTATGAATGTTCAAACTGAAAATTTTTACCACTAAATGTTAAACGCACTGTAGCGAAGCATTGAAACAAAAAGGCTTTAGGAATGTGTTCGCGAGCTTGTATGTGTGTTAGCACACAGTAACACACAAATTTGTTAAACCGTAATGGATTTAAATTAGATTTAATCCGAGAACTTTAACAGCCTTGTTCTTGAAATCGTTTTAATGCCTAATGGTCGTTGGTTGGAGGTTGCAGTTCGGATCCTGATTGAAAAATCTATTGTGACTAGGCAGGTGCTGTCTGCTTACTTAAATCCTCAGTCTGACACCAATTATCTTGATTTTTATTTATTTACTATATGTACTCACTAATCGTAACTTTTGAATAACTTAAAAATGATTACAGAAGAGATTAAAATACACACTTTCATTGATTATAATTAAAAACACAAATATTTATAACAATATTTACTATGAAATACAACATAGAGACAAAATGGAGTTCTTAACATAAAACCAAAGAGCCTAGAACTATATTTAAGAAAAACATAATTCGAAAAGAGGTAGTATAGTTTTTTAATTCGTAATAAATATGGTCAAAGTTGCGTGCCTCAACCCATTACCCTCATAGTGAAGTCACTTACATAGTAATTTACTAAACTGCTTGAGTTCCATATTAATCACCATGCTACATTTACCTGACTTACCCGGAAATAAGGAGAGTTATGAGTTTAAATTGTTTTGTTAAACAAAACATATGAAGAAGGAAACTACATTTTCTTGTTTCGTTTAAAAGGCTTTTAAAGTGACCTAAATGTATGTAACGAGTATGTGGAACCAGTTGCACACTGAAGTGTTTTCAAACCAATAATACTTAGGGTATTTCAAAAAAAGAGCGTATCAGTTCTTAAAAAACCGGCAACGCACTGAGGCTGCCCGTTTACCCCCTATTCTATAAAAAAACTAACTAAAATAGAAATAGTGTTGGCCTATTGGATCGAGGGTATGATTCATGAGGACATAGGTTTGAACGCTGGCTATGAACCTACGGACTCTGTATGTGCGCATTTAACAATTGTACAGTCATGTCAATACTACGAATGTGATTGTTTTCTAAGATCTCGTTTACTGAAATTATATTATAATTATATAAATTATCCCTAAATGGGCCTAAGGCTCATATTGCACCAGTTTCTATGTTATTTTTTGTTTCATAGATAAGTAGGTGATCAGCCTTTTATCCAACACTTTTTGGATTCGAGACATGCTGACATTACGATGATCTTCAGAATTCTACGAGCGGCTGTTAGCACACGTAGCTAGAGATAGAGAGATGAGAGGCACATGCGTAAGCCGACAGGCCCAACACTTCTTTTCGATATTAATTAACAAAATCGTTTAATAAAACTAATTTCCAAATGTTACGTCAACCAACGGCGGACTCGAGGGACAGACCGAAACAGACAGACTATTAAAATTTGTTAAAAATTAGTCTAGGTAGGTACGAGATTAGTTTACCAACGTCTTTCTAAAAGTAAAAAGTGAAATGAGTTTAAGGAAGAAATTACTAGAAATTTTTAACGAAATACTGTAGTTAATTTTCAAAACACCCAAGGAAAAATTGAAATTTTATACATGCGCTTGATCCTGCATAGATTTTATAATAGGTTCCAATTTGGTTGAGACTGAGCTATCTCAAGTCTTCACATTACGTTATCCAGCCGATTTCGATAGCCCCCTTTATCAAATTCCCCCCCTATGGCACCACATTGGGAAACACGCCACTGGATAGTTGATAGACTTTAAATTGAATAATAAAAAGGAAGAAGGCGCTAGATGCTACATTGAGCATTCCTTATTTTCACTAAAATTATACGATGCGAAACTACTAATACGATTAAATGCTGTCTCTAAAATGTGTTCCACAAAAAAGGCCATTAATGTATAAATATAAAAAAAACTATAAAACATTAGCCCATCAATCTTTTAAACTCTAAAACAGATAATTAAGGAAAAAACGTTTTCATAAAATCGTTTCGTTTAGACGACGGTAGTATAACGTTGGGCGTGTCCAACATTAGAACCGAAATGAGCATTTAAACACCCACTTAGCCCATCAACAGATAGACATGGCGCCCTGCGTGGCTCCATTGTTTTTTAAATTAGATTAAAATCTTCATGAATTTCTTGCTATTTGGAAAAAAATAATGGTTCTTTTTTCAATATCCGCATTTACAAAAGTATAGTTTTCTAATGAATAAGAAATTGTATAATGCATTAGGAGTTTTAGTGTGACCTGTCACTTATTTACTTATTATTCGTGCAGATACGACCTAATATGAAAATAATAGCAAAAGACACACCCTAGAAATTTTGTGACCCTTAGGCTTGACTATTAATATAAATAAATCAGTGGCGTTAAAACCGTTTTAGGTCTGGGCCGCAGAAATCCATTTGTTTAATGATCATTTGTCAATCAAATAGATACACGTCGTCGACTATTTGGGCCTCTAGAGTAAGCCTCTTCAGGTTTTCTCACGATTTTTTCCTTCACCGTTCGAGCGAATGTTATGTTAATGTCAATGGGCGCATAGCTGGATTTCGAACCTACGACGTCGGGGATGAAAGTCGCATGCTGAAACCACTAAGCCGTGTTGCCTTAGTAGATTCAATTATTAATATATTTATATTTACAATCAAAATAGTATTAACATGTCCTCCGTTCTCTATTAAAAGCATTTAAAGCACAGCCAGCACTATAACTTCGACAATGGAGACACGCAATCTTGATAAGACCCGCCCTTATTATATTATAAATATAATTAAGTTTCAAACAATTTTACAAAGATAACCTCACCAAATTAAAGGTTAATTTATTAAATAATTGGAATGTGTTTCAAACTTTCAACCCCTCATTATTTTGGGGTTGTAATTTGACAGATGCGTTGTGGTTTAAGTTTTTAGTCTGTGGCTACGCGGTTTAAATATAAAATAATGTTTAAAGGTGTGGCACAGCCAACATATAAATTAGAATATATTGATTATACACAATAAACTTCTACTTGTCTCGCTTTCAAATGAAATAATTTGGGCAGATGTGTTAAGTGTTTAGGAGATCAACAAAAATTGGCGATTAAAAAGAGTTGCGGAGAGTTTATTGCCAGTTCTTCTCTTCCGTTCTACGCACTTGATTTGAGAACTGGCAGTAAATGTAAAATTAGATTAATTTATTGTATATTTCTCTTTTTTTACGTTCATAAGTGTACATTATGTTACCTAGCTGAATAATTTTTTTTTGACATGACTTGAAACAAGGAATATGTAGGTATAAAACTTTTATTTCAAAAGTGATAGTAACATAAAGCCGAGTTTAATGTTTAAGGAACACGTTCTATAGTTTGGGATCAGCCAAGAAGCAAATGAGCTTAATATTTGGAAAAAGACAAATTACATGTTTAAACCACTAAAAGCATCTTAGGGTCCACCTCGTTGAAGTAGCCATTGCCTTTGTAGATTAATCTCGTAGAGACAAAAATATAATTGGTCGTTTTTTAATACTTTAAAAATGCAACGACAACAATTCAGTCCAGCAATTTGATTTTTCGTAGTAACAGTTTTAATATAAATGCAATTTATTTATTAGTTCGTTTAGGTTTTAAAATTTCAGCGTGATTGAAATTTATTTTAGACACAGGAGAGGCGACAAAAAAATCTACTTCATTGTATGACTTCATTTTAAATATAATAAAACATTAATGTTCACCCTTGTAAAGACGAAAAAGCAAACAAAAATATGTTGTTTACTTTTTTCAAGATAACAGGTTATAATGGTTTTAACATTAAACAGTCTATTTCGGTGAACATCAGAAGCATCAAAATATAATTAAACACCACATTAATTATGTAAAAACAATCTTTTCTCGTTTACATAGAGTCCGTATTAGTTTTTTCAATCCCCATCTCTTGTCTTTGGTAACTTTGCCGCCGATCTGTTGACACTTTTGACAGATGTCAAGTTTGATTGAGCATTTATATTAATTAAGTTTTAGTGACCATTGGACAGTGATGAATATTAGTTTGTAATCTATACACTATTGACACATTACAAGGACCGTTAAATAATGATTATTTTATTACAATCAACAAGTGATCTAAAACATTTGTTTGATATATGCGTTTTATCTTTATATGTTACTGATTTCCCACTAGGTATAAAGAAAGTGCGTGTTCTAAATTTACCATGTCCACTTCAAGGAGAGGCGAAACTTTTGTTTGTTTTGATGTCACATGGAGCAAGTTTTAATGACAGCTCCTTAAAAGCATCTTGTAAAATATTTATTAAAAGAAGCGCAGAGTTTCTTGCCATAACTTCTCCAATGTTTTGAGAACTGTTTTTTTGACGTTTATATGAGTACAAAAGTTACCCATATTAAATGAATAATTTTTAGGTCATGGGTTTTGGTAGCGAGCAGTTCTTCAGCTAGATGACAACCACCACCTATGTACCAATGGATGTTTCTGTGTGTGTAGTACTGCTCATATGTTATTAGAAAAACTTCGTGTGCAAACCAAACCAAAACAAGCAAAGTCCAAAATTCGCGCATCATCTGAGTTTTCCATACACTGTGTATCAATAGTTTAGGTAGTCCTCAAAACTAAATAGAAAATCTTTAAAGAAACTTATACAAAAAAATCTATTATATAACACACATTTTAATTTGTTAGTTCGGTTTGTAAATTTACCGTAGTAAATATTCAAACCTCAGATGTCATATTAAGATACTAATACCATATTCATCCATATTTGGTCCATCGTGAAAACTTTACAAACGATCAAATCAACAGATAATTCAAACTAATTTAACTCGTTGTAACTGCCTACGACGCGCAAACAACTGTCTACGACCTAAGATTTATTGATAAACTTTGGAAACAAACCTCTATAAGTTACCACGATAATAAAGGTATAATATCAAACCTTAAGTATAGATAATAAAGGTGGCAATCCCAAAGCCGTGAGAGATTTTAGATAGAGAACGAAATTTTAACATTGTTCGTTTATAGTCTATTTATCGTCTTTAATTTGATTATGGTTATCTAGATGGAGCTGTCAATCGGGATAATATCGGCCATTTTGACGTTTTAAAGTGTAGGTATTAAACTTACATTGGATTTTATTTGTCACTTTATTCAGTCCATAACATATTTTGTTTTAAATTATGTTCATTGCTTGTTGTACCTATTCAATATCGATAAGATTGTGAGTTCAAGCATAGATAACTATGTATAGGCCATACATGACTAGACTGGTGAATTGGAATTCAGATACTTATTTGATTTCTATAAAATAAAAATGATCGGGGAAACAGAACACTAAATAGATTAATGGGGATTACGGGACCTACCAATTCGTTTCTCTTAAACTCTGTAAGTAATTAAAAGGGTGCCTTTAAACTTTTTACCCTTTTCAGCCCTTAAACACATTAGGTACCCTTTATCCTATAAAAATTAAACGGATGAATAATTTAAGTCCCTTAAGTTTTTAAGCCCACGCCTTTTGCAATAAAAATATGTCAAAAAGATATAGAAATCCCGCCAAAAGAGTCACTGACGTAGAACAGATTAAAAATCGTCTACAGATAAAATATACCTTAGTACCATAGTTATAGGTTAAAATTTACATAAATACAAAAAGGAATCGGAAATGTAATTTGTTTGTTTGCAAATCTTTTAATATCGTTAAAAATTTGCCACCCGCGTCGCTTCGTGGAAAGATTTAGCGCGGGAATCAAACCGCCTACCTGAGAAATCCTTTTCACTTGACTTTTCAAGCATCGGCTATGGCACTTTAGATAGACCGTTAAAAAAGAATTACTGACTTAATGTTAACTAGATTTTCTATTCATCGTGAATTTCAATAAGCCAGTGACTTGTGATAGATAATTAAGTGTATTTTCCATTATATCTAAACACTATTTATTAGAATGATTGCAGTATTTTCATAAGCGCCAAGTGCTACATTTATTTAAGCATTTAAATGCTATGGTGCAAGTTTACAGTTTTTTTGTGGGGAAATTGCACATCTTTCCGTGGAAGGGTTACGTGGGACTCGCTGCTGTGCATACCCACTAAAACCCCACGATACCACCAGCATTCACCCAAGGCAGGACACGATAACAAGCTTGTTCGCATGGTGGTGCAACTAACTAAGCCTACGGTCTTCTAAGAAAGATAAGACATAAACATGTCTATTTATTATCTATAATTAAAACACAAATGTCTATCCTTATTTATGTAACTGATTCAGTGCTTAGCTTGTTCATGCACATCATAGGGTCTCGGGTTTAATTCTCTCGTAGAAATTTTCTTACCAATCTTTACCATGGATGAAAAACTGTTGGTCCTGAACTCCGATTGCCATGGCCATGTCGGACATCAGTCCCGCTAACTTTGCGTCCATATTTGTTCTCTGTTAGATCTCCTACGTATTCCTTCATAACAAGCCTCACTAGAGATTAAACCAGTTGGCCGAAATTATATCATGAAAAGAAGAAAGAGAAATCAGGATGTAATTTCGAAGTTGAGAAGCTAAACTAAACTACATTACAATTCTGCTTCTGTGATTACTATTAATTAATTAAAATATCGAAAGTATGATATAATCCGTGTAATCTGTGTCCAGTACACTTCTAAAAGAAGTCTAAGTTATTATTCTTAAACTGAACAAAGCGACAATCTTAAAATTCTACTTAGCATATGAAGCTTAGAAATACCTATTACCTGCTAAGCATAAATCTATGATTTCTATTGAAATGGCCAATAAAACGTATACTTAGTAATCCATAGACCACACATGACGCGTGACGTCATTCAATGACACCATCACACTAGGCCTGCATACAGATTGCACGCCAGTCGCATCACTAACTGAACCTAAATTTATTTGATATTGTTAATCCGTGTAATGTCAGTTAGGTACTCAGCAACTGTTTATTTAATTAAGATATTTTTTGTCTTTTATCAATACAGGTATATTTACAGTAAAATTTGTCATAAACCTATGTTTTAACAAATAACGCTACACTACAACTCGCTATAAATATATAAAGTTTTTGAGTTCATGAGTTTAATCAGAGCTTTGTTGGCCCAGTGGCCTAGTGCGACTCTCATCTCTGCAGTCGTAAGTTTGATCCTAGGCGGTTTGGTACAATGGATTTCTTTCTATTTGCGCGTTTAACATTCGATCGAACATTAAAGGAAAGCATCGTGATGAAACCGGCATAACTAGACCCAAAAAGTCGACGGCGTGTGTCAGGCACAGGCTGCAACTACATGCTTATTCGATTCACAAATGATTATGAAACAGATAGGTACAGAAATGAGCCTCCGACCTAAAAAGGGCCGCTGATTTATTAATGATTTTTAGCCGAGTGATATTTTACTAAGCTTTGTATTCAGATTTTAAGTTCCATGTTTTAATGCGTGTGAAAAAAAATACATAGCTACTAATATAATAAAATATAAAAAACGGTTTTGTAGCTAAAATTATATTATCATTTTATTATTAAAATAGAATAAGACAGATTATCTGAAGACTTTTAATTTATTAAAAAAAAAATACACTTGATTAAATAGTTGTTTTTATTTCTACCTACTGAACAGTTCCGCTGAAATCGTGATAGAATTCAATAAAACCAAACAGAAAAAAAACAAGGAGCGTTTAAAGAAGGTTTTGAATGTACTAATCTACTACAACGATTGTGATAGACAGAAAGCTATCCAGAACAGATCTCAGTTCTTCTACCGTACCGATGAGATCCTTTTAATATCTACCAGGTCGGTTACTTTATTGAGTCTCTACTTAAGAGACCTTCTGTCTTAAGTTATAAATAAGTTAGGCTAAAAACATCTTTCAATGACCATATTTTTAATCCAAAACGTAGTTATGGAGGAGTTGAAAATGGCCTGAACTGTTTCGTGAAATGGATGGTATACAGCCGTGCCCCAGATCTTAATTTATTTGTCTTAGGTCAAATAAATGCACCGCCAGTGGTGGTACCCACCACTTCCGTATATTGAAAACTCATATATTTTTTAAACCAAATATTAAATACCAGTACAGATGCCAGAGACGTTCCAATAAATATGAATTAACCTTCACAAATAATATTAACAAAATGTACCTCCGGCAACCTTCGAGCTTGAGGTACCAGGTCCAAAGAGGTTCCAGTTAGGAGAAAATAAAGTAAATAAGATACCTGCCGTAGTTATTAAAGGCAGTTCTTCATAAATTCTTGCTAACAATCTCAGTCAGTATTCTAACCATAGACATTCTAATCAACTCATTTGTTTTAGAGCTACGATACCTCAGAAAGACAAACAGATGAACTGATAAGTGATAACACATATTTTTCTATAGAAGGTTAGTAACTTGTGTTAATATGCCATCTGGCTTTTAAGCTAGGTGCTTGCTCTTAAGATAAAAACAATACGTTTGATTTGAACTGAAACTTTTTTAGGTGCATGAGGGTAAAATTTATACAGAACGTCACGAAGATGTGCAGCGTTTTTGTCAGAGAAAACATGAAGCAACACGCATTGGTTGATATATTCGTTTAGTATATACATATAAGATTTAGATGAATTTATAATTAGGATTCTGTCGCATAACGTCTTCTGCAGTAAACGCAGATTATTATTTATTTATATTATCATTAGCACGTATACAGTGTAGATGATAGATGATAGTGTTCTTTGTACGCACGCACTTTTTTCGTTCTTTCTGTTCGTTTTTAAATTTAAGTCAACTGCAAGTAGCTAGCTATATGTGGGTGTGGTAACTAGGGGGTTAATTACGCCTAATTTTTTTTTTTTTTTTTTTTTTTCCTGGTTTCTAAAAGTTCCTGGTTAATAGCGATACTGGTGATTTACCACATATAATAATAATATTAATTAATTTCCACTCGTGACAAAAAAGATAATATACAGCTTATATTTTTTACATTGTATACATTATTTTATTTATCTCGTTACATATCCCATATCCTAGCTAAATTTAGTATCTTCGATCGGAACCCCTTCGCGGGTAAAGGCCTCCTCCAACTGACTCTGTCAATGACTTTCTTTCTCCATTCGCTTCTTGTTACCGCTTCTATTTATTTTCTTAAAAGACAACTGTATGGACAGGACCAAAGGGAAGAAGAAGTAGGGGTACCACATATATGGTATGTAAATTTAAACAAATTGTACATAAAGTAATTATAATATACCTAATAACTATACTGGCAGCGTTCCCCCTTTGAATAGCTAGACTAATTCTTTGTGCGAGGTAGCTGCCAGTCGTTGTGGTATGTGTAAAGTAAATGAGCAGTTGGTCTAGTGGTTTTAGTGCGACTCTCATCCCTGGGATCATAGGTTCGATCCTCGGCTGTGCACTAATGAATATGCTACATATGTGCGCAAACATCATGGTAAGGTGAAGAAACTCCGCATGTCTCAAATCCAATTCGAAGACGTGTCATCGAAGGCTGATAACCTATTTGCATATGAAACAAATGAAGTCAGAGGACAAAACTCATCTAGGGTTTTAGCACGATTGGATGACCAACTGGTCATCCTTATCCAGAAAGTGATGAGCCCTAAATTGTATACGCCGTAGTTTATTCAATGAATCTGGTCGTGATCCTGGAATTTAGATATGAAGTTGTGAAGAAAACACAGAAATAAATGAGTAAAAACATATATTTTGTATCACTCGTTCATTAAATAACTATGATAAACTGAATCCGGTTCGTGATATACACACATACACGACTAACACACATATATACAACTAATGTACACATAATCTAGTTTATTTACAATTCTATGGCAGACAAACCGATAAGGAACGATTTTATTGATATAATAGCAGATATTTTAGTTTATCAGAAGAAACAATACAATAAATTAAAAATTGAATTCATACAAAAAGCTTTTTATTTTTTCATATTATTCGAAAACGACAAAAAATGTGTCAAAGTTTAAGTACGTAAAATAAATATTTATATACATTCTTCATAAATGAAAATCACGATAATCTAATTATTATGACTAAAAAGCTAGACTTTACAGGTTTGGCCATTATGTCCGAATATTTCTTCATGATTAAAGTTATTACCATAGTTCATCCAACTCTTTAATTATGATTTAAAATGATACCTGGTAATATAATTTAAAAATTACAAAATGACTTCAACTTACATATTGGGTGAATAACTTTTACAGAAAATTTAAAGTTGAGATCTGCTTTTGAGAATAAAATTAACTTTTCAATTACATTAATAAAATATTTATGATAAACAATATTATTGGCTTTCTTAAGACCACAGATCTACAAAAAACAAAGATAAAATTTACGTGCCAGCGCCTTTTACAGAGTCCATATTACTGGTTATAACTGACGAAGAAATAGGCCATAATTTGCATAAATATTCTCTAAATATTAATGATTTCTATGGAATAGACTAAAGGAACAGTCTTAATACTAATTTTTGAGCGAAGTAACGAGGGTATTAATAACAATATTATGACAGGATATTTTATTATGCGATCGAACCTATTATTTAATTTATCAATTTTAATATTTTTCTGCATTACTTCTACTAAATTCAGCTGTAAGCTGTATTAAGTTTCTAGTCTTTTACTGAAGGACGGTAGCAGAAATGTACATACAATATTATCTAGTAGATGACTGTAGCTATGTATGTACCTACTCATCAAAAGCGGATACCACAAAACAGAACAATTTGCATTCTGTAATATTAGGGCATAATTATACCATACCACTACTGGGATTAATATATCAATTGATCCTTTGTTTTATAATTTATTTCTTCGTCAACAAATTATTTTTGTACTGAAACCAAGGCCTCCTTTTTAAGAAACAAAATACGCGTGGAACTCAAATAATGACCTCCAATTTCCCAACCGCATTAAACACTAAAAACAGTATTGGAATTTCCTATACACATATTAAGACACTTTATCCCCAATTTATTTATAAGCCTCCCGAATTTCCAGAGAATCGATAAATATTCGATTCGCATCGCGGCGCAATCCATATAAATCGATTATTCGTTTTTAATTCCGTGCTACTTTTCTCCAATAAAGGAATAATGTTCCTTAATCAGTAAATTAAAGTCAATCGAGATGTATGTAATTAAAAATCGAGTCGCTTTTGAATAGATCGTTAAAATATCGACATGCCTGATAATCGGAAACAGTTAATGAATAAGCAGTAATAAAAAACGCTAATCAATATCGGTTTAGGTTTAATTGAGCTGAAAATGAAAATCTATGAGCTATGGTAGAATAGACGGGGCTTTAGGTATTTATTTCTGATTCTGACAATATCTGGAATTGTCTGTATATGGAAAAACAAGTGACAATATGCGATATGATAGGGTCGACAATGTATCTACATATATCCTAACATAAATACCTATATTATTTGGAAATATCGCTGTTACCCATAGAATTTTATTTATTTTTAATAATTCTGTTCAATTATGTTCACGTCTTACAATTCCGATAATAGTTCAAGATTTATACCAAAAAGATTGAAAAGGCACGCATCAAATGATTTATTTAGATTACGTAAAAATAACCCAATAAATCAAATTCTTCAGAACTTATTAATCATTCTTTACATTAAACGCACTTAAAACCACAAACAAGTTATTAGCAGGTGAGGCCCAGGAGTTCGCAATCAATAAAGTAATCTGAGATCCGTAAATCACCGAACAAAGGACGGAAAAGAAAGTACAAATTACGCACGTAATCGGTCCGTTCCATAGATTAAATATATCAGATGCATAAAGACTAACATGCCAAATTTCAGTTATGAATCGTTGGAGGATTACTGAACTGTCCATGTATGGGTTTACATGAACAGGTCTCTGACAACGACTAGGTATAAACAAAGTAGCAGTGTTAGTTGATTTAAGAAAACTGATACGTCCTTATTAAAGTGACAGATTATGTGCTGGCTTATTTAATTAATTTAAAGTAAAATCTATTAGTCTTGCACAGTTTCATATGGAACAAAGAAAAACAAAAGAGAAACCAGAAGAAAACTTATTTAAGCTATCCTGAACTAACGTGACGAATTTTCATTATAAACGTGGAAATTGGAAATTTTTAATGTTCTAATGTTAAAAAAGGCAATATTTAAGTTTTTGCGAAATCAAGGAACAATAGGTATTACAAGCTCCCACGCTCAGTCGACTTCAAATTAAACGATTAATTTTCTACTCCGTATCGCACGGACGCAATTAAAAAGCTATTCTTTTACTGTGTTTTACATGTGGGTGGTAATGTTAAATACAAAGCTTTTTGTGAAGAACTGAACTTTTATACGAAATTATAATCAGTGAAAAACCTCTCTCGCCGCCTTTAAATGAAACAACTCAAAAACCACCACATTGACGATAATGACTAAAAGAAACTTTACAATAAAACCAACATGTAGTTTTGGTTTTATCGTAAAGTTTATTTTAGTAGTACCACTTTGATGAATTAGTTGCTATCTATTTACCCATGGCAACGTACATCGCGGTATCAATAAGACAAAACAAAAATCATCTACCATAGACAATAGTATCACACGCGTGAAAGTAACGATATTTATCAGACTCATGGACAAATAACCGAACTAGCTATCAACAGTTTATAAACAATTTTATTTCGTCGCGAGCAATTACCGAACGTGATCCCAAACCTTGATACCATTTCTGAACGCACCTCTTAATAATAGGCCCACAAACGACGCACTTAATCGCCTCCATCTATAGTTTATGGTTTCCCGCTCTACCATTTTGACATTTCATGCCCTCTCTCTCTGACCAACTATCAGCGTTAAAAATCAAACTGTCTAATTAAACCCACATCACTGAACGCATCAAAGGAGGCATTTTTAATTAATTTAATCCCAAAACTATTATAATGTGGCCAATTGCTTTATCTAATAATTCTGACGCGCTAACAAGAGGCCATTTCGTAGTTTAATGACATGCTTTAAATATATGACGTATAGTGACGTGTAATTTATTTGAAATTTAAAACGATTATTGTAATTTAATTCATTTATAACCGCAAATATTATGAATTAAATAAAATCGTTAAATACGAAATTATAGACATTTTTTTTCAATTTCATTTCATATTGTGGTCCAGCACGAATACTGTTAAGTTAGGTTAAGAGAATTTTATTAAAATATGTTTTATTAAAACGTGGTAGTTTCGGTAAATTTTGACTTCTGTAAAAAATGTCTGTCTAGATATGTGTAAACTGTAATCATATAAATGATATGAGTACATATTAAAATAAAAAATATACTGGCATATATTTTATAAGTTGTAACAGATAAACTTTTATCTATATTTATATTTAATATGTAGTAAATATTAAAATTAAGTACTTAAATGAAATTTTTCATTCGTTCTATAAAAAGTCATAAAGATACAGCGCCATGGGATCTGCGCTGCTCATTACACAATAAAATAATAGGTTCGAACGGTTACCATTTTCGAGTCTTTAAAAAAACTATCCAATTAATAAATAAGTAGAATTGTTTTATCTACGATACAATTAATTTACAACCATATTTACAAGTCTCTAGTGTTCATTTCACTTTACGTTTCATTTTCACTTTCACTAAGGTCATCCATGTCCATATCTATTAGTTCTTCATCTTCATCGTAGGAGTTGTTGAAATGCTCATCGGGCTTGTTGCCAGAGGAACTAGACTTGCCAGTCTTTGCTTCTTCTTCTTGCTGCATTCTTTTATGCTTTGTTCTTCTGTTTTGGAACCACACTTTCACCTGGGAAAAACGAAACAGTATTTAATAAGAGCTTGATCGACAGCTACATATACAAAAGCGTAAGAAAATCATTATGTAGGTACCATTTTTAATATCTAGTCAAGAGATGACTTATATTATGACACTATGAAATAAACTACCGACTAAATTTAAAAAGCTATCGGTAGGTGTTGTGTACATAAACATTTATTGTAAAAGCCAACATTAATATAAAATAATAAATCATTCACAGTAAACTGAGCGGCTATAAAGGGTTGAAATAACTATCGAAACCCCCATATATCAAAAACTCCATTCAAAGAAAACTATTCGAACACAAAGCAGATTTCCCGCGCAAAAATACAATCCGCCATCTTGTCAAACAATTTGTCACGCGTTTAATGGCTTGTGAAATCTATGCACGGTGCTGCCAGTTAACTTTGTACCGAGTTTTAAGGAAATATGGTAATTTTGTGAATTTGCTGGCAATGTACAATTTAAATGCACCATTTGGGTATTGTAAAGATTATGGGTGACAGCTTAACTACTTTAATGGCTGTATCTTTGTTTTATTTTCAGTTTAAATTATTTGAAACTGGTTTTTGTAAAAAAATTAAGTCCTTAATAATCTGTTATTAAACTTCTCATGATATTCATAGACATACTGTCTATGAATATCATGAGAAGTTAAATAACGTTATTAAAATATAATTTGAACCCTATATAGATCGACATTCGCATGTTCTTGACGCCAATTTCCTCAATGCTTTATGTATGTATCCAAAAAGAATGTGCTTCGCCCTTGCTTGGTTTGATAACAATGAACTAATATAGTTGAAATATAATATGATTAGGTATGAATTCAATTATATAAGTGTACATTCAATAACTTTAAAAGTGATTGTGTACATTTTCAAACATCGATAAATAAAATTTTATTTGATTTTGATATGTTTCGCGAGCCGTAAATTATTACTTTTGTACGGTCAATGTGTTTGGTTGCTAGGATGTTATTTTAAGGATTCTAGGTTTTTACTTTTAAAATTTTGTTTTTTTTTCCATAGACAAGTAACAATGTTGCCTGATAAGTAATATTACCCATATCAAACTTTTTTCGGTTCTTTACTGAATTAATTTCTATTCCAACTAACTAAGACAACTCTTGTGCCTTACATACTTTAAATTCTATAGTCTGTGCGGAAAACGGGGCATAGCAATTATGCGAACTTGCCTAATTCGTACTTGCTACCAGTAATTTCATTTATAAAAAATATTATATAACTTTATCTGTCGAATTATTTATATTATTTGTCGAATACAAATGACAAATGTCTCATGCTTAGACCAACACATACCAGTTAAAAATGATAATAACACATTTGAATTTAGGTTAAATTATGGAAAGAATAAATTTTAAATCAGCCCATTACCTGATAAAACCAGGAGAAATATGTTATCATGGGACATTGGACATTCACAGCGGGTTTTATTGGAACTGCATCAACCATGACCAGAATACTTATAGGGGCAGATTATCCCTTAAAATTAGATTACAAAGACTCCGTCACGGTACATTAACACTTCATATATTGACATCAAATATCAATTTGGTGGACACCCCATGTTTTGGGTAATGGTGCATGACAGAGAGGGACATCGTGCGAACGAGATAGAAGATAAAGAATTCGTGTATAAAAATATACTTAAATTAGATGTAACGTCTACTAACATCCATGATATATACAAGTTAGTTTCATTTAAAGTAATACTATTATATCTTCTTGAGTCTCATGATCATTTACTTGCGCGAGTTTTTATTTGAAAAAAATAATAAGGAAATTAGAGGAATTAGGCAATGTTAAAGGCAGAGGAAATAAGCAATACATAAAGGATTATGGATATTTATAACAACGTAAATAATATTTCTACAAGAGCTTTTGCAAGATTTACAGCATCAAAAAATAAATAACAACCATAACTAATGTCATATTGTACACGAAACAGATCACAACGTTTCTTCAACAAATTAACTAGACAATAATTATGTCTTCAAACATAATAATTAAAACACAGATTGAAAACTTGTCCTTGCCTCATTATAAGTAGATAAATATTTTGCATATAAGTACCTACTGATTTCTAAGTCATAAACATAAGTTACCTCACCAATATTACATAATGACACGAAGCCTATCATTTGCAGACAATAAAAGCCAGTTAACTCCATAATCCTTTATTAACAATGTAACACAAAGATTTAAGGAAATTATGTGTTTCACACGTTTAAATTGTGTTTCAAGTTTTATGACTGTTAAATACAGAGGAGTTGTTGTAATGACTTATTTGATTCCGAGTTGCTACTATGTCTCTATCGTATTATATTCTAGTTTTTGTGGTAGTAAATACCGTATCACTGCAAGTGTTCAAAAATTTACAGGGAAGCCAGCGAGTACCTATGCTAGTAACTGTGATGGAGATACTACGCTACGAAATTTTATCGATTAATATAATAATAATAATTTTTGGCAATTAAAAAGAGTGGCGGAGAGTATATTGCCAGTTCTTCTCTTCCATTCTACGCCCTTGATTTGAGAACTGGCAGTAAATGTAAATTCACAATTAATTTAATTTTTTTGACGTTCATAAGTGTACTTGTTTACCAATATGAATAAAGATATTTTTGTTTTGTTTCGTTTGTTTTGTTATCCTTAGTCTAAAGTCCAGAAACGAATTTGGAAATTTAATTGCACACTAACCCTTACTATCTGACGAAATTTGACAGTCATCAAGTCTAAGTTCGTTTACCTTTCCTATGAAAGAAGAAATAAAGATCAGGAAAACTCCTCAATCATGCCGTCTAATACAAATTTCCAAGCTATTATCATTCAAAGGGTTAGCTTTCCCATGGGGCGGGTACAAACGACCGCCGTTTGACAAATGTTCCTGCGGGATAGCGACACAGTTAATGGGGAATTGGGATTTGTAGCGTTTTCGAAAATTGCTCTGATGTTATAGGTTAATTAAGTTATTTTGATTATGCGGGTTGACAATGATTTGCTTTAATTTTGGATGAGATTCGTAAATTGCTGATAATAAATATTGACTAATATTTGTGTAAAACAACTCTACATTTCCGAACGAGAGTCTAATTCGTTCAAATGAGCTAACGCTTTTAGTAGTAACATGTTCTATATGATGCTACAAATATATTTATTTTCTTTTTAGACATGATTTGTCAGAAAAAACAGTATCTCCAGGCCCAAACCCTTGGTTTTGGACATAGGCTTTTATGCCTAACTCATGTCCATTTTCGGGTCTAAAGCTTGCTGGTTACGGCATGATGTTTTCCTTTTCGTCCGAGTGAGTATTAAATGCGCATATAGAGAGAAAAGTCAATTATTGCATGGTCGGGGATCGAACCTACGTCTTTAGAGAGTCGCACTAAAATCAGTAGGGCAGCACTGTTCCGTATTATGATCACTAAGCAATTAAACTAAACAAACCCTATTAAAATTCTGAAAACATTTGAAATTTCTTAACAAGCTATTAAACAATTATAACCTTTTCATGCAAATTTAATGGTTCAAATTTCGTTATATGGCAACAATAAACAACCCTCGCATCTGCCACTAGCGTCCAATTTAAAATAGTACACCGTTAGAATAAAATCCCTCTTAATAAGAGTTCTGGCAACACTGGTCCTATAAACGTGTTAAGTCTCCACAAACAAGATAGAAGGGGCCATAGCAATACACTGAATAAATATAGGGGTGTCATTCAGGCCCCAAATGCGATTAAGTACTTATATACGCGATTATACTCCCAACGGATTACGGAGGAAACGGGACAATCGATATAAAGAGCAGCGTGCCAGAACGGGACAGATGCCAAGGGGAGATACGCAATTATGGGGTACAATGTGAATTGGGCCAAAATTTAAGCGGAAAGCTATTTATCTGTATATTACTTTATTGTCGAACCATTAGCGCCAGAACGGGAGGACATTACGCGAGAGAAAGAGATGGGGGACACGACAAATTGGGGTTGCTAGTTGCAATTTTTAAAGGGAGATAGATGTATTAATTTCTGTCAGTTGGATAGGGACGGGTGAAAGATCAATTGGCTGGTAATAATCTCTTTGTTAGAATAATTGGGAAATAGGCAGTCAATTATATGATAGTAGTTTATTTGTGATTAATGTTTACTTTTTGAATTAGGAGCCATTTTGTGAAGGTAATTGTATCTTTTGTAAGTAACTGTTAACGGTAGCGGTGCTTTCAATTTTATTTTTCATTGAATGGATTATTTTCTACGACCTATTAATGTTTAAATCGATTTATAGTATATTTTTTATCTTCGGTATAACATTGAAAAAAAATACATATAAAGTATATATTAAAATAGGTTCGTTACTTACTTTAGTACATACATATGTATCAATAAAAAATACTAAGGTCTTTGGTATTATGTCATAGAAACTGTAAACGTATGCCATTATAGTTCTTAGGTCTATTCTTAAAAAATATATTTCCGAGTTAATAAGTTTGATTTAAACTGCAGGTACCAATGATGATGTATTGTGAATTACTTGAAAAATTCTATTTTCTCGGCCAATTAGGATTTTAATTATTATATTAAGTTTTTTTTTTCAAATTATTTTTAATACTAGCAATATTATTCCGGATATAGACCTATATCCGGTTCTCCCCGGACATAGCTTTATGGTACATTGTTGAATTTCAACGTTAATGGCTTACCATTATATGTATCCGCTATTCTATAATGGTTCTAACGGATTTAATATTTTTATTGATATTAATAGGTGTGAATAAAATAATCGTAAACGTTTAGTAGGTATTCTAATGAAACATATAGGAATCGCAATTTTTATTATTTTTCTGCTACTAACAGATGCATAAAATTATCTATATTTTAATCGTTATTTTCATAACTTGTAAGTTGGTGATGCCTTCACTAGATCATCACTTTGATGTTTTAAAAGTAGTAATTTCAATGAGCCCATGCTCAAGAGAAAATGTTTTTACCTTTGATATTATGAAGTTAATCAGCTTTATATTTCCCGCAAATAAGTGAACTTACAATCAATACTTATTGAAGATGATCAACGCCTTTAGGAGCTTCAGTACCCTTTAAACAAACATAGGTACTTTCCCCCTTTTCCAGGGGGGATCTGCATCCCTTTAGCGCATGCGTAGGTGGGCGGAGTCGCGGGAGGCTGCTATATTGACACGACACCCTGCTAGGGTGGAAAATTTATGTAGCAAACGGATTCCACAAAATATGATTTTTTATGTAAATTTTTATTATCCGGGTAACTGAAAGGTAGCGTTAGCGAAGACCATATGAAAGGTAAATCAACAATTTATTTATTTGCTAATTCACTATTCCACTTTAAGAATTGTCTTATCGTCCTACGTATATAGTATCTACCCATTGATCAGTGGTACTTTCTAGTCTCAACCTTCCTAGATCTGGGCCTCATCATCTCTTTCATGATCATGTGTTAATCGAATAAGCAAGTAAGTGATCAGCCTGACACATCACTGATCAGTTTCCTCGCGATGTTTTCCTTCACCATTCGAGCTAATATTAAATGCACAAATAAATAAAGTCCATTTGTGCATAGGGGATCGAACCTACGACCTCAGGTATGAGAGTCGCACGCTGAAGCCATTAGGCCAACACTGCTCTAATACTCATACAATATAAACCTTATTCCGTCCAAAAACGCTGATTAATGTTGTTCCTGTAAAGCTAATAAAATTTGATAATCTTTGGAAATTTGACATTCGATTGTCGCATTATGTCGTGTATATTACCATAAAGTAACTAATTATTAATAATCGCCCAAATTAATAGTACTTATAAACCATGGGATTCATGAACATTTTAAATATGTATGAAAATGGGCTTAATTTCATTATCATTAACATTGACGTCCTTTACTCATTCTCAAGGTTTAAATCAGCCGAATTTTCCAAATTCCGCCTTCTAAACCAACCTAGGAGTTCTGGCACCTCTCTTCCTAATTCTTCGCGATGATAACGGATAGTACTTAAAACTTAAACTTAAATCGGTATTATTTATTTTTCAACTTATTCTTTTAAATATACGTATGTGACGCAATACTTACGCTTACACGTATTTAATTATAGACCGATAACGAGCCTAAAAAGGCTTGAATTAAATAAAATTGAGGAATCAAGAAGGATATTTTTTACAGAACACGGAACTAACGGGCAGGAGGCTCACCTGATGCTAAGTGACACCGACGCCCATGGACACTCTCGATGCCAGAGGGTCAATCATCAGGTTTTTTATTAAGAGATATGTACCTATCTGACATCGGCCACTAAATAAACATAAAAACAATAAAAATTAACAGCAGAAACATTTATCCAGTAGTGATACAACCCTTAGTTTAATAATATGACTTTCTGTGTTTGTTTTTGATCGGTGCCCTGTCGATGTTTTCCTTCACTGTGTGTCACCGGCCATAGAAAGATAAACCCATTGGTGCACAAGCGTGATTTGAACGGGCGAACTCAGAGTTTATACACTTAAGTGTTCTTCATTTAAACAATCGTGTATTCCTCCAGCACCAATGTTTGGTGAAGGTCAATGCAATTGGTGTTGTTTGCAAAACGAATTCCGTTATTAAAAATCCGAACTTGTTTCGTTCCCGCCAAACGCCATTTAATATTCCCGCCATTACGAGCATGCAAAGATCACAGAATCAGTTGTAGGTTGCCTACAGACGAAATTTTTTTGATATGTCACTGTAATTCCGACTAGAAGATTGGAATCCGTGGTCATATAACTAATTTAATTATATAAATTAAAAATTGATATATCACCTGTCAAATAATTACAGTACCTACTCACAGGAATGAGACACTTGGTTATTTACTACAAACTCGTGTACACCCTACAAGAAAGAAAAAAAAATACGAAAGAGCATAATTTACAGTCGATGATTGCGACAAAAACTTAGACCACAAGATCGCAATCTTAATATAAAATTATAAATAAAAAGGTTAATATGCACATAAACAGAATGTTTTGATGCGCCGTTCTATTAATACATCTTTATAATTTACTTTATGTTATCACTTCGTGTATAACTGCCTTATAAAAGCAGGTTACACACGATACCAATTTTATATGATTAAGTAAATTACACACAGCTGCTCACCACGTTATAAGGATTTATTAAGATAAAATGTTTACTGTATATAATTTGATTATAGTATCTTATAATTTTTTCTTACTAAACAAAAAAAAATTAAAAATCTTGCCAGATATTTATCTTCTATATATATATCTTACTTATAAAATATACGAAAACACACTATTTAAATTTTAACTTTAAATTTTAACAGTAAATATAACACAGCTTAATCGTTTATTTCGCTGACTTTTCTGAAAGGCTCGCAATTTTTACAATTTACAAGGTTTTTTTTAAAAAAACTACATAAATTATTTCATAATGCCACATTGTGTAAAAACTTTTCCGGCGCATTTCACAGATAACATTATCTGGTCTATAACAACTTCGTAGCGCCATCAAACAACCAGGCCACTTTGAAGAGATAATTATGATTTTTTATATGTCCAACGAGCTAACATCGCATGCCGCGAACAATTTATCGCTAATTCATCCACGATGCATTATTTTTTTTAGACTGCTAATAACCCAGTAACTAGCCGGTCTGCCTATATCCATTGTTTTATATTTTTCTTAATATGGAGCAGTTTGGATTTTAATAGTTTTACGACGTTTAATTGAAGGGCTATTAGCATCAACGAAATTTCTGAAGTCATTCGGAACAGACACGCGAATTTGTAAACGCAAAACTTTAGGCTCGAGATAGACGAAATTACTTATATCTGTGTAAAAAAAATCTAATTTGCCGTTCGTAATCAGCTGTTGCATTTTATCTCAGCGTAAACACTCTATGACAGAAAGAGACAAAAGACTATCTAAAATACTTACACTAATTTAATTTATACTAAAAGAGCATAGTTTTTATAGATTTCTTTAATTGTCATGTTTATTTTCATATGGTTATTCTAAGCCCTTAGGAATTAAGATTATTTTGTATATACATATTTAAATTACTAGATATTGAAACCTTTAATCTCTTAAGAAGTGTGTTCGTCGTTCTAAATCTTACTCTATAAAACCGTTTTAGTTCTATTATCTATGTTATATAAGAAACACTATGCTATGATGTTAAACAATACCAAATTATGAAATGTTCTAAGCGATTTCTAATATTTAATTCAGGAAATAATAAACCAACAAATGTTCACGTGCATTTTAATAATTAATATGATTTTACATAAGTATGCCAAATTACCTAACAAGATAATCAGCCAACGCCCAACTTTCAAACAAGTAAATTATTCAGGGCTGCATTGCAACGGATAACTAAAAAACTAATGTAGAAACGAGGTTTCGTTCGCGACCACACCCGTCTGTTGTTTATGGATCGTCAGCAAAATATGACAATAGTAGATATATATTTTATTTATCATATTTCAAAAATGTGCGTTTAGTATTTTTCTTTTCGGTTCGTTCAAAAGCTTTTAAAAATGGTACAAGTTCGAGTAAAGACGAACAAAGGATAATCATTTCAGATAATTACATTATAAGTGTTTAATATTTCTTGTACTTATTTATTTTTTTATTTTCCCGTACTAGGGTTGTCACGAAGAAATCGCTTGATAACAATAAGGCCGCCCGGTGCCAAATAATTTAATGGCTGGAATCCTTCCACAGTCCGTTTCATAAGGCATTTTCTTTTGCGAACTAGCGAATCGACTACCGGCGGGAGTCTTCCCTGAGAGATACGACCTCCAACAATTCAAAATTCGAGCGTACTCCTCCTTTAAAGGCCGGCAACGAACCTACTAAAATGGGTGTCTATGGGATACGATGACTGCCTTTTTGGGCGTCCCGCAGGCTCGTTTGCCCCCTATTACAATAACAAAAATATCGAACCTGCTTTTTATAAGGTGTAAAAAAATCTATTACGTTTTACTGTGAATTGGAGAATTTTATCTAAAAATGTTTACATTAATCGAATTACGCTAAAATACATTGATGAGTCTTTTCGCCATTTGACTCATGATCATGGTCCACCCATGACCCCGAGCCATCCTCGAATAACGAATAAGTATCGCAATACAGCTGGGAAATGCTAGCATTTAAGGCACTCTGCCACAGGGACTAAAATATTTAAATTTGTTTTAATTATCTTTTTATTAATTTTTAATTATTATTATGTGAGTTAAAAATATATAATAACGTTCAAACGACTTGAAAGTAAATTTTTAATTAAATTGTATTGGCGAACGGTACACGGATGCGAGCAACTAGAGCTAATGATCGCGTAATAACGTATTTATTAGCTTCCAACAATTAGACGCAACTCGATACCATTTATATTCAGTTTTAATTTCTTCAATTAACATAATTAGCGAACACTGTAATAGTCACTTTCTTGATTAATCAGTGACTTGAAGAGTCATCTCACAATCTTGTATATTTGGCAGGGGTAACAGAATTTATCATCGAATTATATCAATCAACGCTGGCCGCATTAAAAATTTAATATATTATATGACATATCGTATCAGTGTGAGAGCACAAATTATTTCTCGAAATATTAAGTAATTATTATTTTGCTTCGAATTCTATTGGGCAATACTTAAAAATAATTTTCAGGATATAAATCTTGTCAGATATTTTTTAAATTTAGACAAACATTTTGAAATTTTATTCCTCACCTGTGTTTCTGTCAAGCTCAATGCCTGAGCCAGCTGTTTCCTTTCTGCCCCGACCACATAATGGTTCTTCTCAAATGCATGCTCCAATTTAAGAAGTTGTGAAGGTGAGAAGGCTGTTCTGATTCTCTTCGGTTTTCTAAAGGGCTGCAGGAGGAAACCGGGGATGTCTGGCCCTGAAATTGATTAGCCAATGTTTATTAAAATAGTAATAAATAAAAAATATGTGATATTAATTAAAATAAATATTAAATAATTTAAAAAGACGTTGGGAACACACTAAACTGGTAATATATATGGGATAGAGTCTATATGGAAATGCGTCATAAGTATAAAATAAAGAAAATCCTGAACTCTATTACATATTTACTATGTTCTTTGTGAACCGATCAATATACGTAACGCAAAGAACTTATACATAAAGCAGTAGATATCATTTAAACATACATCAAAATAACAGTCCCATGCTCCGTCTTTAAACTTTTATTGAGTAATTGGTAAATAGAATTTTACGTAATTTAGATATTTTCTTTCAAATTCCTTGCTGTTAAACTAAACTAAACGTAAACACCGGTATCATATAAACAAAAAATATGCAAAAATTAATTGCAATTAAACTATACAAAATTAATTAGCTGTTTTCAAATGGAATATCATTCATTTTTATAACCAATTAACATGTTCACACAAAGACCTTTGAATTATGAAACCAGTCGATTAAATAAATGTCAGACAGATAATAATTATTTGTGATAGATCATCGTTAGCTTATATACTATTGTTCCTTATAAAGATATGTCGTTTAACCTGGTATTTTTAACCGGCAAGAACATTTTTTACAGCAGAACTTAAACAAAGAAAATCATTAGTTTTAGTTTGTTCAACTGTAATTTTTGCGACTATTGAAAGGGATTCTAAAATTTTGCGCTAAGTCTAACTCCATTACGTCAAAAATATTTGGATATGACATACTTTTGTCTAATTGTCTAATTAATAATTTAATTAGTTATTTAATTTTATAATTTGTCTTAGTTCGCTCTGGTTTGACATACGGCGGTCTTAGTTCACCCTGGTTTGACATACGGCTGTCTTAGTTCGCTCTGGTTCGACATACAGCTGTCTTAGTATTCACCGATTTTGAATTACGGCAGTCTTATTTCGTGCTATGCCTAGTTTCTACCTCCCTATATACAAATGCACAGTTATAAATATCGAAACATTTAATTCATGTTATTGAGACACTAATTAAGACGTAGACATAAGAACATCACGATTCTACAAAAACATGCAATTTACCCCACTTTTGAATTAAACATAAACTTAAACTGGAGATGCAATTAGACAGACATACAGATTATAAATGCCTCCAACGAGTGGGTCACGCAACGGCTAATGATTCTTTAATTGCGACTTTCATTTCAAGTTCATAAGGGTATCATTATTTTTCACATTATCTATATAGAGTATAGATATTATATAGAACCGAATACTGTATATATATATTCTATGGATATTTTAAAATATGCTTTGCATTTTTCTATATGTACTAGGAGTTATTTAATAGTAAATAAGAAACCGTAAAACATTAGGAACATGGTCATGACCCATAAGATTTTTTATAAAATATTCGGATCCAAAGTCAAATCAAGGTGCAAGGTCACCAAAGGCATCTCGCACCGACTCCAAGTCTTCTCAAGTCTCCAAGAATTCTGGGCAAGTTCTTTCTGGGGAAGTTCTCGAAGGAGCAACTTTGAGAGCGCTGCAGAGAAACCCCGATTTTTTTTTTTTTTTTTCAAGAGCGCATCGTGCAATCAGTCTTCTGACTATGAGCAGATAAGTTGTAGGAGGACTGACGGGTGGAGACATTCCTCAATAGGAATATCTACCATAATAATATTAGCTCAGACAATGTTGCCGAGCTCCAGGGTTCTTCGTCTTTTGAGACGGCTTATACACTCGGGTAGGGTGAGTTGAACAGCTAGGTGGTTAGGATGATTTTCCAGCCTAGTCTTGTACTTCTGGGCGTACAATTTTATTTCCGCTTTAACTGTAGGTATGCCCAGGTGTTCATGTACTTCAGCGTTTTTAATAAACCACGGCGAGAAACCCCGATTAGCCAACAGATCAAGCGGCGCAAATGGAAATTCTTGGCCATCATATTTCCAAACAGGCGCTTGATTGGAATCCGCAAGGAAAGCGGCAGACCAGCCCAGGAAAACCTGGCGTCGTACAGTTGAAGATGAGGCAAAGAGAGCCGAAAACACTTGTAGCGAGGTAAAATACGAGATTTAGGACCGAAAACGATGGAGGCTGACTGTAGACCCCTCCGTCCCATCTAGGGGTTATAGGGCAAACCTGGCCGAAATTTTTATAAAAAAAAATATGCTTTAAAATTTTGATGATCTTGACAGTGTTATATCCTCTAGATAGACAAATTTAAACTTTTAAATACAATAAGTCTAAGTCTATACGTAAAACACAACTTTTTAATCACTTATAGTTTTAATGGAATAAATTGTTTAAATCTTCACAAATACTGCCGATGACTTGTTTAGAGTCAGGCGCGGCGGAGCGTGTACGCGTATGAAGGTAAGGCAAGGTTTCAAAGACATCTTTAGCGATTATCAGGCTAACGTAAATGTTATACGCATCCCGATTTCAATTTTGAACTCTTGTACTACGTAGTTCAAAATTTGCGACTACGCATATAAAAACCGGCTATTAAAAATATCTATTAAATAGTTATTGTTTTATTGCCATTCGAAAAAATAGTATCCAAATTGTAGTATAGTTATAGTCAATTAGTTTAGTTTTAACTGAATCAGTCTTTTGTTGTTAAGACTATATAGTAATGAATTTATAAAAAAAAATCTTTAATTTATACTTTATCTCTACCATGATTTGTGTAAAGTACGAAATGTACTTTTTAAATGTAAAATTTTAAAATAATCAAATGTAAAGTGGTGTATCCAAATATACCTACTCAAACTATATTTATCCTTAAAATAAAATATTTTTTTAAATTATAAACATTTAAAACACGCAATGTGATCATTTAAACGTCATGTGTTTAAAATTATTTCGCAATAATTTTACAGTAATTTATACAAAACATCGCTTTATATCGTGTAACTATTTATTTTGTTTGTTTAAATGCAATATTATTTTGTGTAATTACTCACGTTACAATATACAGATTTATAATTATAAGTATAAACACTATCGTAAATAAAATTATGCGTTTAAATAGTTACCATCGTAAAATACAGCAATCGCTAACGAATCGTGAAAAATAAACAATTTTTTTTGTAGTTTAATATTTTTATGGTGAATACACAGAAACATGGAGGAAACGTTTTATCCAACTTGTCTTTTGTCTAAAAGTAAAAGACTAAAACATTATTAAGTCTTATGTATACATATTCAGCGTATATTTTTGTAAATTGTCACTCCAAAAAAGATATCATTTAACATCTTAATATATATAAATCTCCTGTCACGATGTTTGTCCGCGATGGACTCCTAAACTACTTAACCGATTTTTAATTAAATTGGCACACCGTGAGCACTCTGTTCAAACTTAAGAGATAGGATAGCTTAGATCTTCAATTATAGTCGCAATTTTATTTTATTTCTAATATTTGTTTATTATTTGATACAATTCTAACATATGGCGCTGTGTTAAAAGTACCAACATTTCACATAAGTTCTCCTACCGTTTCCCTTGAATAGTTTACTACTATGTAATATAACAAAAACCTTAGCCACAGCAACGCTTGGCCGAGACTGCTAGTTACATTATAAAATGATACTTACAGTCCCTATTATGGGGAAGACACGCTGTTCGTGTGTATTATTAGCTTTTCACTAACGGCAGCAATTTTTGCAATAAAAATAATAGTAGATAAATACAATATCAAAACCCGCACTTTTTCTTATTCATTAGCAAATAGATTTTTTATAATAAACAATTTTCACACGCGTTTTAACCCCCGTAGCAATATTACCCGACCTTTGTATATTTATGGCGTTTGTGAAAAGTTGCCGAAGTCGTCGAAGTTGAAACAGTAGAATAATAATTATATTTTCCAGTCTGGTTTAAAATTTGATACTTGTACAAAAAATTGTAGATAAGCAATAGAAGCACGATTTGTGGACGTCAATGAAACTATCTTGATCGTAAAACCGTGAATTTATGTATTCCGTGACACCAGGTCATGCTGATAGCGCACAGACAATGTTCTAATGATGACACCATATTAATTAAAAAAAACAACTTTTGTTTATGACTACGACTCTAGTGTTGTGTCATCGTGAGTAAAAAATAAACTACCTACTAAGTAATAGGTACATCTATCAAACGCTAAATGTTGCTATAGTAATTTTTCTCTTACTATGTATTTCCAGATAGGGGAGTGGGTCTAAGATAAGCAAATCAAATCCTATGACACGGAAGGCACATTGCTGATTTTAAAGATATTTATTATTGAGATTGTTTTTTTTAATAGAACAGGGGGCAAACGGGCAGGAGGCTCACCTGATGTTAAGTGATACCGCCCCGCCGCCCATGGACACTCTCAATGCCAGAGGGCTCGCGAGTGCGTTGCCTGCGTTTTAAGAAAATTGGTACGCTCTTTTCTTACAGGACCCTAAGTCGAATAGGTTCGGAAATACTTCAGTGGGCAGCTGGTTCCACAAAGTGGAGGTTCAAATCGTTTGTATCTATTATGTCATCAGAACATTGACAGTTTATACAATTGACATACACGTAGGCCACACCTTTGAGTCTTAGACAAAATGAGCAGTTTTGTTTGAAATTAGACAAAGATAATTTTTGTAGGCTTTTTTCAGTTTAAATTTAAAAGAATGATATTGACCTTTTTATAGACTTATTGTAAACAAGCATAGGTAGAACACACACAACACAGATACAGCATATATATTACACAATCTGTCAAATTAGTAGGTATCCTGCTATAAAATTCGATAGACGATTAGCAGTCTACAATTAAACCCTCAACAAAAAAGCCACAATTAAAAAATCACACTAAAAACTAAACCCACAAAGATTTAACTCAGTCAATTTCAAAATGAAAGGCAGTAATTAGGAATCGTTTTTTCAAAACGAATTATCTTGTCAAGCTATAAACTGAACAAATATCTCCTTTAATTAGTTTTAAACAGCTCAGACTGAATAATTAATCATAAATTCTCTCATCCTACGTCTCGACCCAAACGTAAATCACTTCATCTAACTACCGATCTTGTTTCAAGATGGCTGAACGCTGCTGCTAACACAACGAACATAAATAGTTTAATTTAAAACGCTTGTTAATCTCGCTCGACCAACAACAAAGTACTCTCAAATTACATCCAATTATAACCCATTCATTTCTTTAAAGAAATATAGTTGAAAAAAACGCATCCGGCAACAATCGGGGTTATTAAAAGGCGCGTAACGAAAGATGTGACGTACGGTGCTACCAACGTTAACGAGGCGATGCTAGTGACGTAGTTCAATGAACGATTATCGATAGTTAACTAATTTCGCTTTGTGCCTTACATGGACGAAATAGTCGATGGAGCGTATCATTAAAGATCATAATCATGAACAAGAGAACATTATGCTTGTCCTGTACGTACCTAATTACAGCTATAACATTTTACTAGCTTAAACATTGTATTTTTAATGGAACAGTATGTATAAAGATAGTTTATTGATAGGGCCATAAAACAAACACGGTTACTCGCAGTTTTTGCTAGTACTCATTATGTTACACCTTTATACAGCATAATCTTGGCTGGATTAATTTATTTTAGATGTAATCAAGAGTTTTACAACTTTGTCGTAGTTAGTAAAGTGACTGTAATTAAATCAATGTTTTAATCCTTTCCCTGAATAATGTAGTAAAATTTATATTTACAGCCTGTAAACTCTGGACTTTATCTATTGAGTTAAGTATTAAATCTCCGGTTTAAATTAGCCATAAATTAACGGGAACTATAGTAGCTACGCTGGCAGCAGGTTGAAATCATTGTTTTACATTTTCTGTTTAGATATTGTTTCAGATTACAATTGATGTGTATAATAATTGCGAAAAAATTATACACCTTACCAAACTATGAATTGTCTATGACTTAGAAAGTATCGACGAAGAACATCACTAGGAAACAATCAAATTTCGAACAACAATGGCGTCGGTTGATAATCGCGGGTGCTCGTTCCCGCCTCGCGACAATGCTTCTTTTGTTAAACCGCTACATAATAAAAATAGGTTTAGTTGACGTGTCTATAAAAACTTAATCCAGCTTAATTAAATTCTGTAACGGAGTTCATAAAAATAATATTATCGAAGGGTGTTTGTTGGGGTGATTATTTTCTTGTGACGCCATGACACTTTTTATTGACAGATTCAATACAATGGCGCGAATATACGTAATCGATATGGGGGGTATAATAATTTGTATATAATCTAAAGAATAAACTTCTATTCAGTAAAAGTAGGTATATCTATTCTATTAATAAATTTTGAAATTTTATTACTACCAGGACGTGCCCTTAGAGTTGCCCACTCTGAATCTCTCAGAGTCGAGACTTAAAGCTATGAATGCGTCCTTACGTCAAAATCATGCATCAAAAACTTTTTGACATTTTTGAGTCATGCTGATCGCTAAGTCTCGAGTCTTCGGTCTTACCCTTACGTCATTTAATTAGATTTTACGTTGAAGCTACAAAAGGTCTTTACAAAATGTCAAGAAAGCAATTTCATAGCTTCGTTGCTCTGTTCTTTAGATATGTAATTATAAATATATCAATAGATATACTTTAATGAAAGACTCTAAGAATCTGAGAATCTGAGTAAAGTAGGAGTCCGAAAGAGAATCCAAAGAAAAAAAAATAGAATAGAAATTAATAAATTCGTACAGTTATTGAGGTAGTTAAGGCATCGTGATTTTCGATGGATCAACACCAATTACAGACTATCAGAAGTCAAAACTTACCCCTGATATTGTCATACACTGGTCAATATCCAACTCCTTCCATATAGTATTCAGTTATAGAATAGGTATGCAATTTTAATAGTCAACGAGTATAGGTATATCTGTATCTCGAACCATATCTGATGTTAATTAAATACACTTTTTGTTGATTTAAAAGTCAATTATTAGGAATACAGGCTACACATACATAATTAGAAATGAAACTACAGAAGAAAAGAGATTAGATTTTAAGAAAATCTGCCTTTAATTAAAAGTTTTCGTTTTATTATGTAATAGGAGGCCAACGGGAAAGAAGATCACCTTCGTGAGCCTACACACGTACTTTCCGCGTACAAAAGGCTCGCAAGTGCGTTGCCGGCCTCTTAACAGTTGTTACTTTTTGAAG
The DNA here is from genome assembly GCA_028984075.1 of Pieris mannii. Classification (NCBI taxonomy): domain Eukaryota; kingdom Metazoa; phylum Arthropoda; class Insecta; order Lepidoptera; family Pieridae; genus Pieris; species Pieris mannii. The sequence goes on from CM054777.1 coordinate 8,536,832, forward strand.
TAAAACGTCTTTCGGCGCATTTTTACGAAACGTCACGAAGATGTGCAGCGTTTTTATCGAAGAAAAGAGAGATAGCGATTGAGACCAATAAAAAAAAAGTGAGAAAGGGATATCGAGATAAAATACACGCTATTGGTTGACGTATTCGTTTAGTAGCTAGGCACATATTACAACTTTAGATGGCAATTCTGTCCCATTCGTCTTGTACAGTAAACGCAGATTTTATTAGCACATATACAGTGTGTAAACAGTGTGAATATAAATATACAAATACATGGAGTGAGAATATACATGATCATCAATACACCAATAGATATTGGGGCTTTTACCTGAGTAAGCATTTAATTTACAAAGAAGTTTAACTTCTGACACATGTACTTTGTACACATGCTTTTTTTTTCTTGAAGAATCCTATGTCGAATTGGTTCGAAAATACTTCAATGGGCAGCTGGTTCCACATAGAGTTAGTGCGCGGCAAAACTGCCGTGAAAAACGCTCAGTTGTGGACGTGCAGGTGATATGGATTGTAGAATAATCCACTACTAGACAATGCTTACAATTTTAATATATTTTTATCTCACTTTTTCTGAATCTTTTTTAGGTTTTTTAAAAAAATATAAATAATCTAACATTAGATAGCAAATTCTACCCGGGCATAGTGCCTAGGTCATACGAACTTAGTTCTCATTAATAATCTTTATAATTAAGTTATCTGCAATAATTACGACTAATGAAACGAGCGCTACAATGTAAGATGTTAAAGGTTATCGTATATGGAGTAATTATGAAATGGGACAAGCCAAAAGCGACGTATACAAAATAAGTTTTAATTAGACAATGATAATTTTTTATTACTTTATTCAATGTCTAAATATAATATATGATATTAATCGTTTGCATTTAACGTCACTATCGAAATGTCAAAATATTTGGAGTAATCTATGGAGGATGATATTAAGTATTAACAGCTACGAGGCCATAGAAAGACGAACAACGCGTAACGCCTAAGTTGGCCATGTAAAGATTAAGATTCTGTGCGAAAAAATTGTTGGTATATAAAGTTTCGGCAGTGCCTATTTATTATATTGACAACACTGTTACGTCGAAATACAAACAAATTAAATGTTTTTAATTTTGTAAATAAATGAAATGAAGCGTCTCAAATAAGGGTATGACTGAACGAGATTTAGCGCTAAGTCAGAAGTGTATTGGATTTCGACGGGAGACATTCTTCTCTATTAGTTCAGTGACAATTAATTTTTCGCAAACTTAGGAAGCGCCCCGTGGACGTATATGGAATTAAAAGATGCACGAGCATGCATCGTTAAAATTACTCTACGACTTGTAGAAAACTTGTTGTAGAAAAACTAAAATAATTCACATAAAGCCTATGTAAATAGTTCGGCCTACTTAAAACATTATATATATTTGTATTTTATTTCAGTATAAAATGAAATAATTAAAGAAATATGTAGCACATAATTATTATGAAAAATGTGTTTTTAGAATTGTATTGGTGTTAAGTTTCAACACTGTCAACCATATACAGTTAAATTATATCTGCGTTGGAAATTAATTATTGTCATATTTGGCGAAAATTGCCTTCAAGCGGGAACTAATTAAAAGTGCTTAAGGCGGACTATACTTTAGACTTACGCCATAAATCTAATTCCAGGCTTATTAAATTTGTATCAAACATGTAATGTTATTATTATGTACATAGTAAAAAAGAAGTTCATACAAATTTACTAAAAAAATGTAAAACTTATGAAGATTACATACATTATACATGCGACGTAACTAGAAATAGAGAACACGTAATAGAATAGAGAAAACGTAGAAAGAACAATAATTATTGTCAATAACATATTTGTTGACAATTTGCCTATTGGCCCACGGATAAAACACACTAAAAAAATTTACAATTAAGATTTGTGTTATCTATGACTCTTCTAAAGTAAAACAAATTTTAAGCTGTTGAACAGCTCGTAGCCAAACCCCTTAACATACAACATATAGACTAATATAGATGTTCATAAATTCAATGTTTCATAAATGTTGTTTATTAGTTTAATAATTCATGATTCAAGAATTCACTTTGGACGTTTTAGATAACTTTATTTAATGAGACATATAACGAAATTGATAATGAGACCATGGTCATTAAATATTGTAAACTTATTTATTTGCTCAATAAAGAATTAGTTCATGCATACGAATGAATATAGCCATAATATGTATATCGTGACATAAAATATTTGGCGGAGAGGTTTTTGTTTTTCTCATCCGATTTACAGCCTTGATTTGAGAAGTGTCTAATGTTATTTTTTTTGACATAGCAGACGTACACTACTTTCAACCGTGAGGTCATGTATGCGAATCTTTGTTGAGCACCAGTCTTATTTGAGCAATTATGACTTCCTCGTTCCTCGAATGTCTTAGATCCAATAATCAATGGTCACAGAAAAATACCTATAATGGAAACTAAGATATCTGCGGACAAGAGCAGGGGTTGTTTTTTTTTAAAATCATAATAAGTTTAAGAGAATAATCAATAAATCGTCAACTAATATCTACTAATGATAGGAATATTTTCTTATAACACATTCAGTAGATAAAATGCATCACACGATTCATGTTATTGATAAGATAAAATGTCATCTAACCAATGAAGATATAAAATAGCTACTTTATTAGTAACAGCAGAGTTATCTCAAAGCTGTCTAATAATAGATAAAAGAATTTATGGCGTTAACCAAATATCGATTAGTGACACTTCAAAAATGATAGACGAATTAAAAAAAAAGAGATTCGAATTCGAAATGCTTTTGTGAATAGTTATATTTTTTAATTTTAAAATTATCAGTGTGTTTGGATAAAATAAATATGTGAGAAGTAATTAAATACATGGAGTCTTCATGACATGATGCAATGATAACAATAGTCGGCGAGGATCAATTATCAAAACAACAAAAAAAACCGGGTCTTTGTCAGATTTCAGTAACTGTTTTGTGATGCATGTAGCCAGTAGGCGACCAAACTGTTTCTGAATCGATCCCGGTTAACAAACGCGGTTTGAGTTGAACTCGTTCAACTAAGCAACACTTAGACCGATTAAAAAATGTTTTTTACTAATTCTCTACTGTTTTGTTTATTATGTAACTTTATTTAAAAACAAAATTATATTTTTATTTTATTATTGATATTTTCTAATTATTACTGTCGTGTGTAAAGTAGGTACTCTATGTGTATTAGGTACTATTTTTTTTTTAATTAGAAAAGTGCAAGTCATACTTCGGCAGTACCGTGAAATCAAGACCTTAATTAAAAAAGTAAATAAGAATTTAAATAAATTTCTACGCATTAATTCAGAAGTTTTTATACGAGTAGTAGGTATATATAATAATGTTCATAGATATTGTCTCAAAAAACAAAAAAGAGTGTAGGTACTTCTTTGGCGTATGAAAAAAAAATTACTAAAATGCAGTAGTGATTAACGATAAATATTAAAATTAATCATATTTTTTTTTAAATAAATAAATTATTTAATACTGTCGCCGTCGTAGGTATATGAAATTGATTTAAAAACACCAAAATAATACTTATTTATTAATTGTACTGTTACGAAACATGTGTTCCTCATATAAAAATACAATAATATATATAAGACCTAACTTTACGATGTCGAATTTAGGTGTTGGTGTGCGCGCGCATCATAAAAATTCACTCTCATCATTTTTCTCCATCGCGCCAAAAGAAGTATAACTTCAAAATAGATGGGTGGGCTTTCCCGCCTAGTTCTTGTCCTCTCAAAAAGATGGCTTTAGAAGAAACTAGAAATCGGAAATCTCTGGCAATGCATTTTCATTTTCTTTATCATAAAGAATAAAGACATACTGATTATATAACAGATGCGGAAAAGTAATAACATCACTTTGCCAGAAAGCTCGCAAGTGCGTAGCCGGCCCTTTAAAAACTGATATTGGTATTTTTACATAATAACTGTTATCTATGTTTGCGTTTGAATCTATTTCGTTTGTGGATTTTCTGACTTCTGATTTAAAATAAAATAAATAATTAAAACTTTGTAATAGAATTTTATTCGCCACGGTCGATTGTTAAATCCGTGAAGTATGAAGATGTATGTGCAATGTCGGCTAATTATCATAATTACATGATATTGTACTTATACTAGACTATGTTATCTGTATGTTTGCAAATTACGCAAAAACAGAGGAACAGATTTACAACAATAGACAATAGGTTAACATTTTGATTATATGCAAACTATTGCGAATGCAACTCTTCCCAGATGCAAGTCTTGGTTGTTATTTTGTTTAAAAAATTATACATATTACGGTTACACTTATGTAATAATTCTATATATAGTAATTCAATAACTTTGATAGAAATATAAATAGGCTATTTATTTTATTTTCAAAAAAAATATTTTATCAAAATTTTTGCCAAAATACAAATTTAATTTAGCGTAAAAAAATCTAAATAAATTAATTCTACATTTAAAAGAGAAAAAAATAATTATGATGTATTATCGTTTTTTATTGTTTTATTTATCCTCAAATCTTGTTAGAAACTAAAGCATAAAAAATTATCTGATCAGATCTTTTGTGTATAGGTAGGTAAGTACTTACTTTAAATGATAAAGACAATCATTGCTGAACATAATTAAAATAAAGTACGAGGAGAATATTTTTTAAACAAAACAATTTTCTGTTTATGTTTATAAACATCAAAACAAAACACTCACCTCCAGGAAATCTATGCGGGAAAATCCTTCCATGCCTATTGATTAGCCACGGGTACAGCTGATAGGACTCCCTGGGCACCGGGGCCGTGGGGTGAGGAGGTGGGTGCGGAGGTAAGGGCGCTCCAAACCCTTGCTGCTGATGAGCGAGGGCCGCAGCTAGCGCCGCGCCTTGAAAATGCGCTAAGAACTGATGGTGATGGGTTTGAGCATCTAAATACGGTAGCCTCTTCAGCTCAGGCGAGGGAAACATAGCTGGTAACGCGCTAGGCCGCAATAATGGTCTCGGGGACGGACTCCGGGGTGAAGCGACGGGTGAAGGCGACCCGGGACTGCCGAGCGGCGGCGAAGTTTGTTTCTCAGCACCCACAATACTGTCTATACTAAATCCAATTTTCGGTTTTGATGGCACCGCGACCACAGGTGTCGGTGCGAGAGGCATCATGCTTCCACAGTCACTTAAACACAATCACAACACAAAGACACAATCCATGATGCGACACGTACGCCACGCCGGCGCGCGAACGAATGAGCCAACGGTCGCCCGACGCCTGTTTCTCTCAAAAAAGTTTTAACATGGACGGCTGTGTTTCTATTGGCTGGTCTCGCGCTATGGGTGTTACTGCGCAACTAAACGACTCTCATTAATAGGACAGGTTTCATCCCATTGGTCGGCCGGAGATAACGGGAGGGTTTGAAATATAGAGCCTTCTTCGGTGGGCGGTTTTCGGAGTTTTTCAACCAGCCAGATGGTGTGATGCGTCCGTGCTGCGATGTACTAATAGGGCTGTGGGGCTTTTAAATTTAGCTGGTTATGATTCAATTAGGCGGCGGATTGGGTACGTCTCTGATTCTTTTTGCGTTCGCAGCGATAGTCTTTAATTAACTCGAATGCTTTATTAGCTTAATGTATCGAGATAAAGTTTTTCATCGGTTTCCGATGAATAATCGATTCCGTGCAAAATTGCGGGACGCCTTGTATACAATGAATTGGTAATAATTTTTATCTGTATTATTGAAGAGATATATGGTATGTGTGTCCTTATGTGGGAAATTTCTAAATATTTTTTTATATTACCTACGTTATGAAATATTATATTAGAATATACTTAAATGTAACAAATATTAAAGAAGACTATTAATTTATTGAATATCAATCCTTAGCTAAAATACATGTTTTAATTGAACCAAAAATCTTCACCTATGTGTCTAACAAAATGATTTTGTGAAATCTGAAATTTAGGTCCCTACTTACCACCATTCGGTGTCATAAGGGAAAGATAGTAGGCAGGTTTATGCCTTAGTTAATATGGCATAGATTTAATTCGTCAGAGTGAAACCACATGCAACACCAATATAAAAAATAAATGGGCAATAATTTTTATCGATAATAAAATAATATTGTGGCTTCGTCTTGTTGATTTAAATTTTAATGAAACGCGATAAGCTTTGAATTTCACGCAAATTTTCCGCCATTACAAACAGTGTTTCGTAAATACTTTGATTTTTAATTAAAATTGTTTTGATTGCTGTAATTGATTTTTGTTATTACATCGATATACAAGATTGTATAATTAATGTAATGTTTATTACAATGCTTTGGATTTATTGTGCCTACATGATATTTCGTGTTGCATAATTAATTTATAACTTTTAGAACAAATAAATTGCTAATACTTTTTCAACAACCATCACAATTATTTCTTAAAAACATATTAGTTGCAGATATAAACGGTTATATATAAAAGGTCGGTGGACTCATTAGGTCCTCATTAAGTCATGGCTAACTAAGCCTAGTTCCTTCTAGAAGCACAGAGGTCCCCCGTGCACTTTGCTATGTATACTTAGATAAATTAAACGTTTAATAAATTTTCGTAAAATACGATGTTTTTACCATTAATCGGCTATATGGTAGATATTATACATTCATGTCATAAATAATCCTTTCCACAGATAATACATTAGACTTTCTTTTGTTTTTCTGTAACTCTTCCGTAACAGCCTAACGCATTCGGAAAATGGTAGCATCATGCATCGTGTCCAGTTAAAGTGACCTGAATGTGTTTATCACAAAGAATAACACTAACATACCTATTTTGTGCAATGTTTATGCCACACAGTAGATCTTGTCTGATAACCAATAATATTGAATAACACTTGAAAGTTGCAAGGGTAAAAAAATATGTTCTGGCCAAACTGGGATGTGATTCCTTCCAAAAATTAAAGTTTCCTTTTCTGTATTGTTTGTATTTTATTTTAACTTTATAAAGAATTTAAGTACTGTAGCCTTAAGTGTTGCTTTTGTGTTTTCAGTACTTTTGATTTACAATATTTAAGCACTAATAAAAATAATATACTTATTTATATACATAATACAAATTGCTATTATTATTTTGCTGCTGTAACATTTTTTCATAATTGTAACCCGATTACGTGTTTCAATGTTACAAAATAGAAATAAAAATATTAAAACAAATCTTTAACTGTAACCTAACCTAACATACCAAAGTTAATACCCAAATCAAAGAAAGTAAACCAAAGAAATTTAATTCGTTTTAATGCTCTTTTAAATATATCTACACATTTACATAGTCAATAAATAAAGATAACTGTAGCCATTTCCCTTATATTATTATTATTAACAATTTACTTCAGGTCAACAGTTAATGTGTTGAAATGTTTTATTTCCATTAATAATGTATATAGGAAATCGAAAGATTATCATATTCTATATTGAAATATACAATTCCAATAAATTCTAATCAACAACAATTTAATTCTGTGAATATCGGAGCTAAATTAAAACATCAATTACCAACGTATTGTTCAATTAATTTATGACAAACTGAATTATTATTAATTATGCATTCACGTTCAAATGAATTTAGCCGTATTACACAATGTCCCCCGCCGCATTCGTCATGTTGCTTATGACAATCTCCAAAAGTCTAAAGTTGGCGTTCAGCAACATCAATGTCAGTAACATGCGCTAGTTTTTTTTGGATTTACAAAAGGATTCCCTTACGATGTTTTACTAATATCGACATATTCTTGAAAATTTGTTACCCACAGGATTTTACCAGGATGTTATATCATTGTTCTAATCCCTACGAGGTCAGAATCTGATTAGCCGTGACTAAGTGAACACTCGATAGCGTAACGTCGAATTACATCGAGCGCCGATTATCACGCCTGCGCCCATGGGCGTTGAAAACGTGACTTCATTTGAATATCTGACCGCTGCCTAGAGGTGATGGGACTTCACACATCGCTTCGGTAGATGTTACACAAACGTATTAAAAATTCATTAGTGACAATATTATGTTAAACTCAGTGATATGGTTCAGGCCGAGCTAAGCTCGCCAAAACAGCCCGAGCTGAGCTGTAAAGGCGCTTAAGGCCAACAACGAGATTCCATAAAAAAAGCGATATGGTCTTATTTGGTCATAAACATATGTAAAATTTTTATTGTAAATTTAATTTGGCTCTCTACAAAAACTTCAATGGCGTCAGCATATCACTAAACTTTCAGACAAGCTTAGTTCTGCGACATACGCTATTAGAAAAATTAGGCAACTCACAGACGAGGAAACTGCCAGAATAGTATATTTTAGTTACTTTCACAGCGTTATGTCGTATGGAATTCTTTTATGGGGCAAAGCAGCAGATATTCAATCTATTTTTATCTTGCAAAAACGTGCTATTAGGTCAATCTATTGCTTGAAACCAGGCACTTCACTTAGAAACTTATTCAAGGAAATCAGTATTTTGACGGTACCGTCACAATATATCTACAACTGTATCGTTTTTGTGCGTTGTAATATTAGTTCTCTTTTAAAGAACAGTGACATTCACAATAGGAATACAAGAAATAAGGGAAAACTTTTCCAGCCGTCTTACAGGTTGCAGAAAATAAACACTTCATTTATAGGCCTAAGCGTACGCTGCTATAACATGATTCCTAGTGAAATATTGGAACTGCCTCTCAACAGATTCAAAACACATATTAAAAAAACCTTAATGTGTAAAGGTTACTACACAGTTAATACTTACCTAGAAGATAAAAACGCTTGGCAATAGGTATAATTATATTGTTATAATTTGCTTTGTTCTCTTGGAAGTGTTGTGAATGTAATGTAATGTAATGGAATGTAATGTAATGGTGAATGTGGTAAACCACAGAACAGATTTTATTTTATTTTTACTTATGTAACTTAAATGACGTTGTGGTTTATGACATTTTCTTTTGAATTATTGTATGTAAAGGGAGGATAAAACTTGCTGAGTTTCTTGCCCGTTCTTCTCAGAACAAGACCTCCTGGTAGTCTTGCGAACGGATGGCGTTAGTTTTGCTCTTTCGCGAATTTTGTAAACGTTTTTGACATTCATAAGCATGCGTTAAGTCGCATCTAAACTGAATAAATAAATTTTGATTTGATTTGATTTGATATAGGTACTTGTACATGTAGTGTCAATGTTTTTCGCCTTTGAAAGAGTAGGATACATCAAACCATGGATAATAATTTCTTAGTTATTCTTCCCTCTTATTAAATATTTATTATAATGATCAATGAAACTTAGAATTTAGTATGAATTTGTGGTTTGTTATATTTTTTGTATAAATAGATAAAACTGTGCTTTATGTTTATGTTTGAATGTGTATTCCGTTTTTAGCTTTTGTGTATTATATTATTGTTTGAGTATTGTTTAATGAGTAGCTGTAGGAATACTTTAATAAAAAAATAAAATAAAAAAAAAACATCCGCCTTTTTAATGCATTGCATAATCAATAAAGATACATAACATTAGCAATCTATTCCCGTGAGAATTATTGAATGCTTAAGTGAGAAATATGTCTTCTTCAGCAGCTTCGCGTTCTACATTTCTGTAGTTCGTGTTAATGGTGCCGCAAAACTTTCTCTCCTTCGCCAATATTTAGAACCTCTCAAAAGACAATTATAAGTAAAGTACCTAAAAGTATATGATTGATAGGTACTATAGATTTATAGAAATACGAACCAGTAATAAATATTTTTGACATAAATAAAAATGTTAAAGATACTGAGATAAATTTTACAATTTAAATATTTTACTATTTGAGTAGTATTATTTTTGTACTTGGATACATGTATGTAGTCCCCAATGCGGTTATCACGAAATCTCGCATTATCTGTTTTACATTTACTTAGCCTGCACTTTACGCAGATCGGCCCTGTTTGTTTTAACAGCCCTTAATGCAATATGCCAGAGGTTAATTCATGATTTTCCGCACCTTTCAATTCTATCCTTGTACTGGGAAATACCATATTGCTTTGTATATTAAGGGGTTACTATGCGTCCAAGTTTAAAAGTGTCCATATTAGACCATTGCGACCTGTTCTATGCTGCAAAAAAGATCATTCAGCATTTTTTATATTGCAAAATAAATTTAAAAAAATGATTTTATAACATATACATATATATATATATATTCATAGCATACGAGGAATTATTCGCAATAAACCAAATTAATTAAAAAATGTTTTTTTTATTAATACCCATTTTTGAAATACTCATAATACCAGTCGCGCTGGTTCATACATTGTGTATGTTTCGTGATCATTTGCATTTTCCTCAAATGATGTGATCAGCCTCTATACCTGACAAATTCTGTCGACGTTTTGGTTCTAAGACATGCCGGTTTTTTTTAAGTTTGTCATACGAGCGAGTTTACTTGTATTTATTGCGTTTATTTTTGTTTATTATTATTCAAGCAGCAACATGGATGATAGTCGCTCGTTAAACCACGCCAACACTGCTACGCATATGCAAAAAATCACTTAAACCAACAAGGTATAAAAGATTGATAACGTCGGTTCTAGTTAATAAAATACCGATTCAATTGTAGATAATTCGAAACAGTTAACAAAGTAAACTCATTATGAGATAATAGAAAAAGGTTTTTCAAAACCAATGACGTTAAAAGACACCGCAGTCAACAGATTAAAAACTAAGACCTTTTTTTAACTTTTTTTAATGTCAAGGGATTATTTTAAACTGTATTGTTAATTTGTTTATAGAAACAAGTAAAGCCTTTAATCTCTAACGGTTACCAAAAAATTGCTGGACTAAGTTAACGGGTGTATTGTCGCGAAGCTAACTGTTTTTTAATTACTAACATTTCTCTTTGTTTATATAGAAAATCAAATTATTTTAACAAAAATCTATGAAAGGATTGTCAGCCTTCAACTTGTACGGGAAATGTGAGACTTAAATACACAATTTGTATCACTTTTTAACATATATTATTGTGTGTTTTACCTAAATGTTTATTTTAATAATAAAATTTGAAATGTTGAACTCTTTTTATATTAACGGTGGATAAATGTGAAATTAATACAACTTTATTTGCTAATACAGAAATGTTTTGTCAAAAGATGGAGCCACATGCTTTTTGCATTCATAATTTTTTTATTTGTTTATAGTTATTCGATAGCATATCCGATATTTTATTACTTATTCTGCTATTCGGAGTTTACATCAACTTTGTTTTGTTTTGTATTAAGAAGATTTTGGACCAATATAATTCACTAGAATAACTTTTAGTGAGTTGAAATAGTACATTTGTATTTTATTGACATATGTAATCATTACATACCGAGTAATCTAAAGCAGTAAATAATAAACGGCTAAAATAAAGTATTTTCTTCAACATTAATTTTCTTTACTTTAGAGACCAAAATGCAGTTGGCGCCTCGAAGATAGTACCGGTGCCCCAGACCTGGTGCGTTCCTCGCTCAACATATAAGTATCGCAATTATTCAAGCTAGCATTAAGGTACACCGCCACTGGGACCAAACTTGTTAATTTTATTTTAGTTTTCCATTTTTAATTATTATTATTACATTTATGGTCCATTAATACGGTACCTCATTGGTTTGGTGATTAATATAGTAAATATTTTTTTTACAAGTTAGGACTTTAACGAGTTTTCGATGTATTATTATTTTAGTATAGATTAAATCTCTTAGCTGTATGAAGAAATAATATTATTTTTTCTTTAAAGTCGATTTCTCTTCTGTATGAAATCGATTTCAATACAAAATCTAAAAGAGTTAGGTATACTTATTTATTATCAAGAATCAATTATTAACATCGCGAATTGTGCCGCGTTGCTTGCTGATTTCGTAAAAACATCGATAAAGACATTAATTTTAATGAATAATTAATATCAAAATACTGCGGTTGTATCTGACACATTTGTCCCTACCACTATGTCTACTTCCTAGAGCATTATAGGAAATCCTGCTTACGGAAAATAGTTCCATCCGACGCCGCCCTGGACCCAGCCAAGCTGAAGCTACTTTCTAAAACCAATACCATGACTTCTGTTCCATAAGCCACAATTGATATGTGTTTTATTGTAGGCGCTAATATAAGAGAACTAATGGAAATATGCAATTTAGACTGCAATACTGAATAGTTCATTAATAACAATCACACTATCATTGCTGGCATAAAATTTTGAATGTTTTCCTTATGGTATACATTTACGTAGTTAAACTCCTTTCGAACTAGTTACGCTCTGCATAAAATCGCAAAGCAAACAAGCAACCTACCACAAGTTAATGAAGTTCAAAACATAAATTAAACAGTTTAAATTGAACCATTTAATGGGTCGTGCCGTGTCGCTTCACTTAATACTGATTACTGTTGATAGTGATGTGCTTATGCTATCGAGGATCTTTATATCGATATTAAACTATGAAAGTAAGTTATACCTCATGATGTATTGCCACAGAAATCTGTGATATTAAATATTTATATGTATTTGATGATAACAAATCATAACTTTTAATTGTAATATTAAACAATTTTAATTTGTTTAAATTAAACAAGATTCCTATTTATAATAATAACTAATTATTAAATCATATAAAATTGGATTTGTTATCCCAAAACTGTTTTATTTAGTGTATTAAACATGGAAATCCTGGAAAAAAAGATTCTGCTGAAATTAAAAAATGCGTTTGATATGTCATAATTTCCAGGTAGGGATTCAGCAATGTGTCTGAACTGTTCCCCAAAGGCTTGAGAACACATTTATGAAGTTACATGCTTGATTGATTCTATAAAACATTTTCATTTACATTCCTGTAGTGTCAAATTCCAGCTATCTTTATAAACTCAATCAATAAAATCTTTAATTTTACGACCCTTATCAAAAATTATCGATATAACGCAACACTAGTGGAATCAATAACAAAATCGCGGAACAATGGTATCGTGGTGTGTGGGCCACGCGGGCGGTCTATATTAGCGACACCCGTCGTATCGATCGCATGCAATCCATCAATAGGATTTAACCAAATCTAGTTCTTAAAAAAAACGACGGTTGCACTCCAGGAGTGCCCGCAGAAGTGAAAACGTAAATATTAACGTTGTGCATTTTTGATATTTTTGAATGATTAGGGAAAAAAAATTGCACGAATTGCTTTAATTATCAGTAAGAAAGTACTATTTTTTGTGGTAGAATACTTTCTAATAAATATTTATTTATTGCGCTATCGTACACAAACATATTTATTTATATTACACTAGTAGACTCGGCCAAGCGTTGCTGTGGCTAAGGTTTTTGTTATATTACATAGTAGTAAACTATTCAAGGGAAGAGAACTTATGTGAAAGGTAGATAGTTTATGTGAAACGTTGGTACTTTTAACACAGCGCCATCTGCAAGAATTCTACCAAATAATAAACAAATATTTGCAATAAAATAAAATTGCGAGTTGCGACTATAATTAAAGATCTAAGCTATCCTATCTCTTAAGTTGGACCAGACTGCTCACGGTGTGCCAATTTAATTTAAAATCGGTTAAGTAGTTTAGGAGTCCATCGCGGAGTAACTTCATGACAGGAGATTTATATATAAGATTAAATACGCCAGCTGTCTACGCTCCATCCGTCTTACGAATTTTCGACCAGGTCACGTGTCCTGACGCGAGTTTAACATTGTTTACCCATTCCAAAAAAGTGTGCAACGCCGCTAAAGAAGTTTTCACTTAAAAAATAATTTAAATTACATTTTTATCTTACCTTAATTTTATTTAAATTACTTCTGAAAGCATACGGGACAATTTTTATTCCAATTAATAATAATACATTTGAAATAATAAGGAATTAAATTCTCCTAAGTGGGACATTGTAGTTGGTTCATTCGTATCAGCAATATATACCTAATACACTGAGACCATACCACGATCCTCATCGCAAGGAGGTTAAGATAGTACTTCGACATACTTAAATATTTTTCCTTTGTAAATATGGTGTAGTTTATATTGTAAACAAGAAGAAAAAGACGGCACTTTACAATTTTCTTCTATTTGTCTTAAAAGCCTCAGCTATCACTAAAAGTCGCTAACTTTGCAAAGACAATGGCTTTATAATATTGAGTTTGTTTTTGAGTTTTTTCTAAACAATACGATAATCTAAACAATTCGTTCGTTATCGCGTTCGTTATTTTTAGTGTTCTGTCCTACTACTTAATACTTTCATGGCAATTATTTTTACAATGAAAAAATTTACTCGATACTCTCTCTCACTCCATATTACTCAAAGTGTTTTAAAGAGTTTTGTTTGTCTTCTGTCTCGTTTCAACACCGTACAAACCGTATGATTCAAAATTTCATCATGATGATGGCTGGACTACTTCCACGGTCCGTTTCACAAGACATTATTTTGCAAATTAGCGAACTGTGGAATCGACACCCGGTGGAGGTAATCCCTGGGGTATACAGTATTATATAGGTACGCCTCCCTCAAAGACACCACACAATGCACCAACTAAAATAGGTGTTCATAGGCTACGATGACTGCCTTTTTGAAAGTCCCGTAGGCTCATTTGCCTTCTATATTATAAAAAAAATAATAAACGTAACTAATATTTAAAAGGGCGTATTTTAGTCCACAACTGTTTTCTTATATAAATATTAAATATAGTTTATATTTTAGTATTTTATTCTGTAAAATGAATAAATAAAAAAATTTGTTTTATTATATTATTAGTTTATTTTATTATATGACATTATACTACAGCAATATAATTTTATAAAATACTAAACAATCCTTACTTATATAATAATACGAAGACCAACAGGCATAGGCTAGTTTACAAATTTAGCCTAATTTGTGGAAATACGTCGATGTAAGTATATTGTTATGCGTCATTAATTACAATTTGTATTCACCTGTTAAGCGTATAATTTTCATTAAATTTATTTAAATGCATTCATTTGATATGGGATTATAATTATATGGGAAGGTAAGGTGATGAACATTACATATGAACTGAAGCGGTTGTCAGAGCGTTTTAATCTGGCTTAAAAAACAAAGACATTAATACTTATCATTTTTTGTTGTTACCTAATTACAATATTTCAATGTATACATTTTGAAAAAAAAGGGAATGATATTTAATAACAACTTTGTTAGTTTACCGTCCGTTTCTTAAACCTGTATTCGATTATTCGACAGCCTTACCAAACGGTAGTTTCATCGGTGATGTAAAATTTGCACGTCTACCGCCATCGCCATCAATCATAGATAGCTACTACTACTACCTAACTATCCTTAGAGAACAATGATAAATACAACAAACAAATACGCCCTATTTAATGTAGCCCTACTTGGATAAAATAAAATATTTTTTTACAATTTTGTTCTAGGTACATTAGAGACGATACGATATTTTCGAAACATCAATAAGGTTTTATTTAAAAACGTAACATTTTTGTTCAGTCGAAAACCCTACCTTATCAATACAGTTAACAAATTCAGTTAAATGCCAAACGTATCGAGTCATTATTGATAAAGTACCTACATCAGTATTCAGTATCCTTCGACAAATTTCAATGTAACCACAGTCTTAAACGCCCATAGCTTCGAGCCACATATAAATAACTTAAAACAGCCCTCTGCCTACTTTTGTTTGTTAATTTCTTTAATTACTCAACGCCAGCACGAACAGTAATTAACTGTTTGAAATATAAAACTTGAAAACAATATAACTAGCAGTTTTTCTCAATTACACTATAACTAAGACGTTATTCAAACGAAAGTAGGTATTTAGTGGCCTATCTATGGTGTACGACAGTGATAAATGTTTCTGTTGAAAATTTTAGTGTTGCCAAGGTATATTTATTTTTTTATTTATATTTAGGAGAATTTAATAGTGTCGATAACAAGGAATGCCCTTAAGATTATTTAAGAACTATTATCAAGAGATTATTAATTAATGAAAATGTATAGATACAAATAGTAAAAAATTTAACATTAATACGGTGTCATAAAAATACAATGTCAACTTCAACAAATTATATTTGTCTGAATCGTCAAAACAGTTTTATTAGTAATTAACGAAAATCTAGTCAAAAAAAAAGAGACATAACATTGCATGGCAACATTATTTTAACCCGTAGGCAATTTCGAACGTTTACCAGTTACCACAACGTGTAATTAGAGGTCTATAAAAACTTGGTAATTAATTTAGTTGCGTTGTGCATTCAAACCATTGTGCGGGTGAAAATTAATATTTATTGTTGACATTTTTTGTTTTATTGGTTATTAAAATCGCCGCATGGAATTTGTTGCAATTAAAAGCTTGACTCGTCCCTCATAAAGATTTCTATCAGATGAACTTGACAAAGTATGTAAATAATAATTAATATTTATGTCATGAAAAAAATAAGAACCAAAGGTACCTACTTAATTTGATAAAGTAATATTTTTATTAATATTTAACTGTTTATATGTTTATTAAAAATTACCAACACTTTTTTCAATTATAATAAAAATATTTGATATTGTAAAGTGCAACTGAACCTACCCGTGACTATCGCCCCTTAAGGGGCAGGAGAGGGAACCTTGCAAGTCAAGAAGGAGGGTTTGTTCTCACACAGTCTAAGCCATAAAAAAAGTTAGTAGAACCTTATCTAAAACCATATAGGCGATTTACCTTTATTATAATGATAACATATTATAATATTAACTTTGCCAAAAGCCTTCATTTTTTTAACCTTAAATTATAGGCAGATTATAGACATTCTAATGAACATTATCTGTGCGTAACTGAAAGAACTCAGCTGTGTTGCTATGATACTGACATTCGGTCAATGTTATCAGACAAATCACAAATTTGTCGAAAGTTAAAAACCCAAATAAGCAATAACAAATGAAAATGTTTTTAAAATGTAAATTGTATGTTGCCTTTTATAATTTAATTAAATTATTAATATTTTAATGCGGGTTTTTAACCAGATAAGACTGATGCTATTGATAAGGAAGGAACGCGATTAAGTATATTTTTAATGCTGAGAAATTTATATTTAATGGGCTACCGCGTAAGTAGTTCGAAATGCCTTACAATTTGCTTAGGTCTAACGTTTTTGATGGGATGTTTCATCGCTACGCTACCAATCCCTCCTCCAGGTAAGTATTCAATAAAATACAAATAATATTTTTCCAATTTATCTTAGTATCAAAGAAATGAATGTATAAGTAAGACATGGTAATTTTATATTTCTAAAATACAACTGTTAAGTGTACATTTTACTTGCTCATGTAAATTTATTTTGTTACGTTCATAGCAATAACAATTGTTTGCAATATTTCAGAGTCACAAAACCTCCACATTTCCGTGAAAACACACGATAAGAAGAAGCTGGCTATAATAGTTCCTTTTAGAGACAGATTTGAAGAATTACTAGAATTTGTACCACACATGTACAAGTTCTTAAAGAAACAAAATATAGTCTTTGATATTTTTGTTATACAGCAAAAAGACAGCAATCGTTTCAATAGAGCCTCACTTATAAATGTTGGTTATATTTTCACAAACAAAAATTATGATTATATAGCAATGCATGATGTGGATTTACTGCCAATTAACGATAATTTAAAGTACGAGTACCCTGGATTGGGACCTTTACATATTTCATCCCCTGAAACACATCCAAAATATCATTATGCTACTTTCATTGGTGGAATACTGTTAGTATCACGGGATCACTTTGAGCTAGTCAAGGGAATGTCTAATAATTATTGGGGATGGGGCCTGGAAGATGATGAATTTTATGTGAGATTAAAAGATGCCGGTTTGAAAGTTTTCCGTCCAAAGAATATCACTACGGGAACTGAGAACACATTTAAGTAAGTTTGTCTGATTAATTGCTAAATGCTCGAAAAGATTTTGTATGTCATTTTTATGTCATACATATTTTATTTCATACTGAAGCTCTAACCATATAAACTTAACTGTGTGCAAAATAATCTGTTTTAAAATATTAATACATTTTTACACTGTAGCCTACACTTTTGTCATGTAACAAGTTTAAAATTTTTAGACATATCCATGACAAAACATACCGAAAACGGGACATGAGAAAATGCTTCAATCAACGTGAGGTGACAAGACATCGAGATAGGGTGACAGGGGTTCATGATGTTGCTTACACTATTCACAGCACTCATAGTGTAGTAATAGATGACCTTCCTATTACAGTTGTTAATGTGGAGCTATTGTGCAATAAGTCTGTTACACCATGGTGTAAATGCCCTGAACCAGCAAAGGTTAAGAATACTAAGTAAAAGTGATTTAAATAATGTAACTTAAATCAAGTGCTCATATTATGACATAAGCATGTTTGCTACACATGATTACCTTTTTTGAAATAGGACAAAATTTTACTTATTGAATCTTAAATGCCTGATCCTGGTTTGTGAAAATTAAATTACTTTTAAGGAATACAGACATCAAATGTCGTTTGAGAATCTACATTTAATGCATGTTGCATTCAGTTTAATTCTCATTATTGGACTAGCCTAAAGTTGTAATACACAAACTTTTACACACCAAAGAATAACAAATTTTTTTAGAACACATCTATGAAAACAGAATTGGGCAAAAGAATGTTTTTCGAAATAGGTATGAACTTGTTTCAAAATTAATTTCCGAAGTAGCCCATATACAATAATAGATTTAATTTTTCATGTGTATTAAAACCAGTGTATTCTGTATTTATATCTAGTCTTATCTTTACTGTACTGATGAACAAAGCAATATACATATTTTACAAATATCGGTGTTTTACTAAGGATACTTCAAACAAAAATTATTTATTTTTATGGCATTATTACAGATAAAGTATCGCTTGACGCACTGTCCCTACTATAAGCCTTAGTAAATTTTCTTCATAATTATTCATAATGGTCATGTAACATACGTATTAATCGTTTACTTGTGCTAAGTGTACCTCTTCCCACGTGGGTGACGTATAAAAAACAAAAACCAAAAACTGGGGACAAAAATGCACAACGGATCTGAGCCTACATCTACATACGATACAAATGACAAAAGAGAAACAAAATATAATATGATATTAACGGTTTTGAATAAAGCCAATTTATAACTAAACATCGCGGCAGACTCAAATGCACGTTATACGTTGTGGACTAATGCATAATGAATAATACCAGCGCTCGAGGTGAGGATATACCTAATTTTATACTAATAAAAATTAGGTATATCCTCTAATACTAATGCCATAACGGGCAGTTATGGCATTGAGAAACAGCCACCGTTAGCTTAGGCAGGCATTAGCTAACAAAAGAAAAAGTATAAACATGGGCAATTTGGCTGTTTGAGCGCACAGGAACAGTCACGTAGTTCTGGAATATTTTTAAAAATAAGTATGAATTTACTGGTAGCTGTGGCTTCTGTGCTTCCCGAAGGAGCTAGGCTGGCTTAGTTAGCCAGAATTTTAAGTACAACGGATCTAATGAGAGTCTAACTAACTGCGGAAACTGAATCCACTGAATATTATGGTCATAAATTGTACATTTTATAATTAAAGCAAAAATACGTATCACATTTACTTGAAGCTGATTAAAAGGAATACAGGATGTTAACATTTAAATTGTTTTTAAGACTATAATTAATTAATATATTCATCACTATCGTCACTTTTTTATATACATTGTTTTATTAAAAGGCCAAAATCACAAATTGCACTTATTTTTTTTTATTATAAAATATATTAATTATCTTTGACACATAAAATAAAAATAATCATCTTCATAAAACAACCAAAATGACATAATAATTTTCAAATTAATAATCTATAAATTAACATTTAATTGTTAATGTTTGGATCATTTTGCATTTAATATGCCAAAAAATTATTAAAATTCAAATAAATGTTATATTAAAACAATACACTAATGGTATGTAAAAGTAATATACTCTATATATACATAAAACTTTAAATTATAACAAAGTAAATAAATTATCTGGCCGAGTCAAGTAATTAAACTAAGTACGTTCAAGTTCTAACAAACATTAGAATCACGTATTAAGATTTTAAAAGCAGTATTTATGGTAAAATTACACTTATTACTGATAATTTATCTAAAACCGCGATAAACCCTTTGCAAACTACTACTATAATCCTTAAATAGTTATTGAATGTTTAAGTGAATAACAACTATTTAAATTACTTACAGAGGGTGTTGCCACCTAAGGATGCTACTTTGCCGATTTGATATTAATATGCAGGACATAAGAGAATTCACATAGATAAATAGCCAATAGCCAAAATATACGCCAATGCTAACAAAAAATAGGGCTTGCAGAAAGCATCGTGACTTTTAAGAAATACAACATTTTACGTGTCGCAATTTACGCGACTCTATATAGGCGCGTAGGGCGACTTGTGGCCGCATGACGCGCAACATGTCAGCTACAAAGGGCAACCTCCTCCCTGAAAAAACAAATGACAGTAGAACAAACTAACATATACTAAAATGATAAATATGCATTACGTGAAAATAAATCGAAATCTACATATCTAATATAAAAACATCTAATACTGACACAGATGCTATGGCAGTAAGGAACACTAATTTTTTACCTCCCATTACTTTACCCATAAAGCACTGAACAGATTTTGGTATAAATGTGTGATCTCAATCTCTCAAGAATGTATTAAATATTAACAATAATTAACTATTCACCGAAATAGATAAAAAAATCTTCTGATGAAATAGTGAGTACTAAACACGTTGAAATTATTTTGATACATACTTATCAATCATATCCTGATTTTAAAAAATACAAACAATAAAAACATACAAAACTTATCGCCTGAAGCCAAAAACAAACTAAGTGCTCATATTAAACCATAAATATTAGACCGAAACATCAAACTGATAAATTTTACAAAGTTCTTTTTATATTATAATTAGGTTATAAACAAAAATAATATAACTATAGACATTACTAAAAGGAGCTAGATTCAAAAAGGTAACAAATACAAACGAAATACATGCCGTATAGGGGAAACGTAAAGCCTCGACAGAATACAAAAAATAGGGGGACTACAATAAAAGTTCACTGTCACAGTAAATATTTATTAAATAATTTTCCATAGAAGCTTTACTTATAAGACATCAAAACTTAACATTACGAAAATACCATAGCCACCGAAGTTATCATTGTTAAAACTACAAACACACGGGTGTGTGGGATAGATAGGATTAACAGCATCTCCATACGAGTCGCTACCGTTTTGTTCTTCATTCCTACATTACATGCCGTACCGTATTAAATTTTCTACTACGTTTAATTATACATTTATACGAAAAAAATTGTGCATAACAAAAATACTTGTGCCATCCATAATTATTTTAACAAATTAGATGATTACCGAGCTGTGATAAAATATGTTTATTTTGGAATACAGGTATTCCACGTCATTAAATTTGTTACAAAATTCCTACTCATCGGCAAAGAAGACAGAGGGTGTAGGCCGAGATAAAAACCGGCGTAAAAAAAAATATTAAATAAAAAAATAAGGTTATATTATTTAGGGATTGTCGGTACAAAATTATTTATAATAGGTCATATTTAAACGACACAAAAAAGTACACAATATTTGACACTACGTTTACGACTATCACAGTATAATTTGACACAAATACAAAAAGGGCCGAATTTTAATTATTTTTCTAGAATTATAAAATATTTCAACATCAATTAATTCGACCCTATTACATATTATAATAAACATTTAAAATGTAACAATTTAATCTAAGTTTAAGAATTGTAATGTAGTTACCCCTGCGAGAAATTGACACACATTTATGTATCTGCAATGGAATGTGCATAAATTTTAAATAATGAAACATAATTTCTCCAGATTACATAATTTTCAACAATCAATAATAAGTCTTAGATTTGTATAATATTTTGATTAGTTAAGTTCACAGATACTTTTAAATAATTTTTATCAAAAAAATAAAAATTACTTATATGCTATTATAAGTCGTAAAGGTTTATATACATAGATAGAAAGACATTATATAATTCAATAAGTCTAAGATAGTAATTACTCTAAAGGAAGTACAAATTTGAGCATCCGTCTTTTTAAATAAAAAAAAAATGTCCGTAAAAATTATACGATATTCTAAGGGTCTATTTCACAATGTACGGATAAGACCTACATAAGTTCCAAATAAGCTATTTATTAGTTATTGGTAGGATAAACTAGTGTTTGTTGCGTGTCACGATTGTCAGATAGCCCTATTCGTCATGAAACGCCAAGATTCTTATTCGGTACTTTTATCTTCGGAATGATTTATGTGTTGTATAGCTATTTGGTACTTTATCCATACATTGTGAAACAGACCCTAAATATTTTATAATATTTATACAATAAGTGCGGGCGTAAGATTTATAAGTCCTTTATAAACACCTATAAGATTTACAATATATTATTGACTTCTTTTGTGCTAAATTCATTACAAATTCGTAAATAACTTAGTCAGCCTGACTACACAAAACATTTATATAAGAAATAGGAAAACGTTTAACAAAACTAAATTACCACATTAAACTTGAGAAATTCGAGAAATCAGCCCTTATAATTAAAAAAAAATTACACAATCGCTTCGGTGTCGCTAATCACATGGATACCGTGTTTGGTCAGAATGAGTTTAACTATATCGTTACAACTGCGGGTTTTATAATTTCTACTCTCATCTTTAAGTTTAATACTTTTAACTTTATCACACAACTTACTCACTTCAGACTTACTTTTTTTCATCTCATCGGGTTTTAGTTTCCTTATAGTCGAAGAAGAACATCTCTTTTTGGGTATTTTCTTCTCAACATTTCCTTCGCTCAACCTACGCCTGCTCAAATCGTAGTTGTCCAAAAAACTGTCAAGCGAATGAGTTTCAACACCTACCTTGTCTATGGTATGTTGAGTGACGTCACTGACGATTTTGACAGCTTTCCCAGGTACGTAGGTTGGTGACACCTTGTCAATGTACGCCATCTTTGGTTTTAGGTTGTTTATGGGCGTCACAGTGTCCGTGTGGGATAGAATGGACTTTTTAGACCGTTTGACAGTTATAGTTTCGTCGATTATTGAAGGCTTGTCTCTGATTGAGATGAGAATGTTTTTGAAGCTAGTCTCCTCTGGCGACGCCATAACGACATCTTGGGGGGACTTATCATACATAATATCTGTGTTATACTCACTAAATCCGAGCAGCATGAACAAATAAATTATTACTTTCTGTTGGAAAGAAACTTTTATTTTATGTCAGCTTCAGATTGACTTTACGTTTACGGTTTATAACAATAGCGTTTGTGAAACACCAAAACACACAGTGTTGTGTCTATTTATAGAGTCTTATAAATGGGAATATATTAAATATGTATTTTATTAGCCTCTTATAACTCCATAAAAATAAGTTCGAATACTCACGTGACATTGGCCTTACTCCCATAAAGTTGATTCTGTCGTACGTAAGAGATGACGTTGTCATCTGTCAAGTATTTAGCGCTTTCGTTCCTGCGCAAGAGCCGCCTGAGAACCGTCGAGCTTACTTCGTTCACTATATAATTTGTTACCAGTATTACGTTTTTCTGAAATAAATACACAATTTGAAAAAGTTACACTTTAAAGTTGCACCAAATGCGAAAGATATTTTTATAGAGACAAGTGCTACAAAGACAATTGATAGAGAAACCAAATATATATTATTGAAACTAAAAATTACAACATTTAAGGAACATTATGTAAACTTACTCTATATTTATAAAGCATGTCTGACTCGTATATGAACCTGCCAGGGTCGCTGCCGGCCCGAGACACAACCACTATGCCATGACGCCCCAAAATCGCCTCTAACTGGAATTTTTATGCGAGATGTAATACGATACAATTACATAATATTAAAGAAAGATTGGAGCAAAAAAAAAAATTTCAAAAATATTATTTTTGACAGCGCCACATATTATAATAATAAACATTTCACCTGATAAACGTTTAAGAGCCTGTAAAAGTGGTTAACAAGTAGAAAATACCCGAAAACTACTACTATCTTGGTTAGCTTATACTGGTAGTTGTATTTTTTAAATTCTAATTTGATATATTACACTACAATTTTGAATACAAAACAAAACTGAATGCGTTATCCGTTTAAGCTTTTATTGCAAATTTAATAGCATATTATACCATGATACTTACGTCATCGTCAGACCACAACCCTGGAGTAGCAAAGGACTCTAATAGATCAGCGCCGCATAACAACTTAACTGTTACGTCTTCGCTGTTACCATTTATGTGGTTCGAGTTTTGGTCTTCGATGTTAACGTTGAGGATGTCGTCTGGTAACCATGACGGAGGATCCGTGTGATTTGCCGTATTTATTATATTCTGGAATACACACCAGATCTTCGGTTCACTGGGATCGGTATCGTATGGATGCAATTTGAATAAATGAATATGTGAAAATTTCAAGGACCTCGTCTTAGGCCCGGCGCTCATTATCGGCATCGGCAAGAAAGGGGAACTTTCGGCATACGACATGCAAGCGCACACTGTTGAAAACGATGTCATGGCATGCTGCAGCGTTCTAAAGGATGGCGAGGCGTCTCAATATCGTATTTCTCTTCAAAACAGTCTCAGAGTTGTTACAACTAGTTGCCCGAGTTGTATTTAATATGGTCGATTAAGATTATAATATATATTAAGAAGATATATAGAAGAAGATATTAAGAAGAAGAGAAATCTAATCAATCAAGGAGATTTTGAGTGAACAGCCTTTGGAAGCAACGACGTCCTGTGAATTCCGGCGTACCAAAGGATCCTGAAGTATCCCGAAGCACCCTCAAAGCTGCTGATGCAGGAGCCTCAAGCTTACCGAAGCCGTATTTTTGTTACTACGATCATGCAAGGAAGCAAGGAAATTTCTAGTTTATTGCTATCAAGTTAATGTATCCGAAATATATATATATAATGCTTTTTATCACCTAAAATCCTCAGCCGTTCCGATGCCGATAATGAGCGCCGGGCCTTACTATCTATGTTCAAAGATTTCACACTAAATTAATAGCATATACCAAACATCTACCAAAAACGACGACGTGTAAAGAGCAGAACGCTTATCATCTAGATTCTTATTTTTTTTATGAAACACGTTAAAAAATAGGGCCATGTTCTTAAAAGACTGGATTATTAAAATTCAAGTACCTATCTATATAAACAAAAATAAATCGCATAATAATATATTGCCAAGCTAAAAACTCAAAGGGGTGAATTCGAGTATTACTTTTTAAATTATTCTTTAAAAAACCTTTACGTCTCTTAAAACCTTCATTCTTCAAAAAATCTATCAGTCTCTTTGCGGTAGTATAGCATAATTTAAGTTTTGTAAGTTGGTTCGTAGCTAATAAAAACGTATGATCAGTAAAAAATAAATCATATTGCGGCGAAACGAAGTTCGCGGTTTGTTTACTCGCTAGTTTGTAATATTATACATATAAGCACTTAGCCGCAAATGTATGGCGTTATTTCTCCAAAAATATTTATTAACACTTCGTTGCTAGAAAGAAACACAAATAACACAATACATATAAATTACAAGGGATGCAACGGGCGGCCTTATCGCTAACAAGCGATCTCTTCCTAATATTATACAGTATGAGTCAGCAAATTGAAATGCCTGCGATAAGCGGTGACCTTTTAACCTGAATAGAACCTTGCTCAGTAACCTTGACTTACCTATCGATCTGGCTACGCTTATTCTAGACTTGCATTATATTTATGCACCTTGCAGTTTTCAAAGAATTAGATGAATATATTATTAATATATAATAATATGTATTAATTAGTAAGCTGTTAGATTACTTATAATTAAATAAATAAATAAATAAATAAAATAAATAAATAAGTAAGATTGAATCTAGTCTTATCATATGAAATAAAATCTTCATCATCAAAGTCAAAACAAAAATGATTTATTTTATGAACAGGCATTAATATGCCGCGTCGTACTCGCCTATTCTCTTTCCCCATCACCCACCTTAGCAGTGGGCCTGCCTTGTCTATAATTTTTGGTTGAATCTTGCAAACATATGTTTTTGCAGGTTAGACATTTACTACAACACACATACCATAACACTACACCCGAATTAATGTTCATATTTAAACTATACTAATATAATAAAGAGGAAAGATTGTTATGTTACTTACATATGTTTATAACAAATTGGCTCAAAAAGTAATGGACCGATTTTAAAAATTATTTCAATATTTGAATACTACATTAATAATGATTTAGACTATTTTAATTGCTAAACAAAAATAAAGATTTCAGTGAAATTTGAAGTTATGACAGATTTCTCAGTGAAGTGTTTTTAAAAATTTCCTGTAGTTGTCTTTTATTCTGTTATCATAGTGTTTTCAAGTCCGATACACATAGGGTGTATGGGACTTGATGAAAATGCTGGCTGCATTACAATACACTATTTATAAAATATATAATATATATATACTAAATACATTGTTATTTAGGTATGTCCGCATTTACTGTATGTTAATGCCAAATTGTTTAAAAAATAAATATCCACCCATGCAAAGGCAGGATGGGCTGCTAGTTTAAAGATATTACTTGGAAATAATTAAAAAATTGTCTTTACTTGATGGTATTGCATAGATGCTCTTGTTCTTGTCCAGCCAGTCTGCTGAGTCTCCCACTCTGACACTTTAATCCAGCCAGACGACCGTAATGCTAACTTGAGCATTGCTATCCTGAAAAATAAATTGTGTCCATAAAGCAAGGTGGTCTACTACTATTACTATACTATTTATTTGTTAAGTTTATATTATAGAAAATTTATTAAAATGTACAACACTAGCTGGTCTTTCATCACAAAGTTACGTGATAGAATAGAATATGAATATGCATAGAATTTGCTGTCTAACCTAACTTTTTTATTAACCAGGCACTAAGGTTCAGACCACATTATTTTTTTTATGTGTGTACAATGTCATTTTTATATGAACATAATATTTCATATTCATATATGAATAAAAATAAAATATAACATAATTAATTAATAATTTGATAAGTTTAACAGAAGATGTCTGAAAAAAGTTTAAAGTACCTGTAGAAAAAGAAGCAGCGTATCTGATAGAAAAAAATAAGATATACATTTAAATGAAATGCATTAGCTGAATTTTTACCTATGATTTGCAGCAACTAAATCTTTTTTTCCATATGCATCATGTACTGGTGATACTATACCTCCAACTATTACACCAAGACCAAGGGAATGTATATAGTCTTTTGCGATTTCTGGAATCATTAAAAATGCCGTAATGTAGAAAAGACAACATTTTTGGCCTCACTACATATATATGTCCGTAATTGTACGGTCAAGATGAAATAACATTTCTTCTTTATTTATCTATTATATTTTAAATCTTTATCGAGTATAGTTTTTCAGAAAACAAAAACACAGGAATAATAAGGTAAGACTAAAATAAAATGGAATTTAGTCAGTAAAAATATACGTACCAAACATTCGTAAATGCATGTACGTCGGCGGACTAAAGCTTCCACAAGCCATCAAAACAATTTTACCTTGAGACATTTTAACTTTAAATTTATATAATAGCTTAGATTTAAAATAAATAATAATTAGCTAAAAAGGTCAAAAGTTCAAATTCAAAACACAACACCATTCAAATTTCTATATTATTTATACCACAGATTTTTAGGATTTTGTGATTCGATAGTTGTCAGATAATACGATAGACCTGAAGAAATGTTTCCACAGATTCAAATATCATCAGAGACACCTATGAAAATTCTGCAATGAAAAGTTATGATCTTCTTACGCATTACCCGTCACCCGATATCCTCCGCAGCTATTTTTACGCGGTTTTTTTTTTCTTAGTATACTACTAAATATTTTGTTGTTTTGAAACGTAAGTGGGAAACGTTTTACTGACGTATGTGCTGTAAATTGCATAGAGTACTCAAAAAGCTCGAAAGACAGTTTAATATTGTGCAACTGCGGTATTTTCAACCGAGTTAGGGGTAGAATATGGGGAAATAATAATTGGAGTTTTTTTAGGGGAAATTTCAAAAACAAGCCGAGTACAGTTTGTACGTACGTACAATCTAAGTACGAATACATCGTAAGAATAGGATCCATAAGTTTAACCTTACTAATTGTATCGTTTGAGCTATCAAAGAACAATATGTTTTGTATGTTATAAAAATTATACAATAACATTGAAATTCAGTAATAGCACTACACAAGAATTATTTCTATTTTGTATTTGAAGGTTTTTGATCTTTCTTTTTTACTAAAAATATTCTATATCAAGTGTCGCACTGGCTTTTAGGTTTATTTCATGGTCTCCCAGATTTCGGGCGAGGTGCTAAACATGATGATAGGGAGGAGGGTATTTCTCAACTGGTTAGGGTATCCTATGTCCAGGATTTCTGGGGGAAATTAAATTAGTTTAGGGGTATGTCGCGAAGACCATCTGGCAACACTGGCCGGATGCTTAATGTCAATGGCCAATAAACATTACAATTTACATGTACATTACATACTGCCAATTGCCATTTGCCATGCTAAAGGTCACCCGTGTCGGTAATTTTATTTTGTAAAGGCTATATAGTGGTGTATACTTTTGCTCTCATCTTTATGATTTTATTGTGCAAGTTAAACGTGTGGTGGTTACAACTCAAATAAAACAAAAGAAGAAGAACAAACAAAGAAGCAATCTTTTGCATTAAAAACTGAAATTTATTAAAATTAAAAACTACCGTCAAAAATCATGAAATTTACTAAAAACAAAGTGAAGCTCTTAAGTAAGCTGGATAGACGGCAAAATGCTCTCTCTAGTTCTGGAAATACAAACAGAATTCTGAAGAAAAAAATCAATGCAAAGAAAAAAGTATCTTTTCAAAAAGATGTTTTGTTAAAAGAAATAATTCACAATGATAAGCTTGTTACTCCAGTGTCAAAAGAAAAAATTGTTAAATCTATACAGAACAAGAACCCACTTCCAGATATAAAAAGCCCTGTAATAAAAATGAAACCAGTTGAAAAACAGAAAAAGCGCCAGAAAATGCAAATAAATGACACAAAGCTGCTATTGAGTCTCATAAAAAAGAAAAATTAGCTTTTACCCTCAAATGGAATTATGTTGTGAAAATTTTATATGGTGTAAAAAAATTTTGAACATTGAAATTAAAGAAAATTCCTAAAAATTACTTCTTATTTTTGTTAGTGTATATATATTATTATTACCTTTTCTTTATTCTTTAATGATATGTATTAAACATTATTTTTCTCTAAAAATGCA
This sequence comes from Pieris mannii, assembly GCA_028984075.1. NCBI lineage: Eukaryota > Metazoa > Arthropoda > Insecta > Lepidoptera > Pieridae > Pieris > Pieris mannii. Next base: position 8,566,310 of record CM054777.1, read on the forward strand.
TATAAATATGCAACAGTAACTACAGGAACCCAATTTTTTTTATTATTTTTCATGTCATGGACACAAAATATGATATAGGTGTAATGTAATGTTCCAGTATTACATGGCATTTAGAAAAAGAAATATTAGGCATATTTTCAATACAAATTGTTTATTCTATTACAATTCACTTAAAAATAAAAGAAAATCTACATTGCATCTTTCATTTATTAAGTCTAAGATGTTATCTTTTCTTTAATTATATGTAATAAACTAGAGAAAAATTTATATTAATATGTAATGGTAACTAGAAGAACCCAGGACTTAAAATTTTGAATTATTTTTCATATAACACAAGGCCCAATGCAAAATAGTTCATCTTTTTAGAAACTTTCTAACTTCATTATTTTTATAAATCTATAAAATATTAAGCTGTTCTACTATCACATGTCGAGTTACTTATGGCATTTCTTAATTGTGAACCAATTAACTATTTTAGCTTCTTAAATTTATATATATATGTATTGTTTTAAATTTGAAGTTAAAAGCAAAATAGTTCATCTTATTGTTATCTGATGCAAAAGAGTTTGTCTATTGGTGATTTAAATTTGTAAAAGTTTTACTGTGTCTCATTTGTCAAGTGAGACACTATAAATTCTGAAAATTTCAGTGTTTTTCATTAGTTTTCAAATAACAATGAACTAAACTTTAAAATGTTCCTCAAATTGTGGTTAACTTTTTATTAAACATTCTTAATTATTTTACCAGTAGTTACTTTTTATATTTTACGCTTTGTACTACTTGCCATACTCAACGAACTTTTGCATCGGGTCTCGTATGTCATGGACAAAAAATATAATGTTCCAGTAAAACATGGCATTTACAGAAAATACATGTGGCATATTTTCAATACGGTTTATTTTATTACAACTTTCACTGAAAATAATAAAAGAAAATCTACATTTTATCTTTTATTAAGTGAGTAAGTAATTTTATCTGCATAATTCAAAGTTTATTTTTATTTAAAAAGTAAAACTACAAACAATATTACTAAGGTCTATGAATATTTGACGTCGGGCAATAAATGTCACTGACGGTAGAAATTTCCTCGCAATGCAACCGTTTATCTATAAATAAACTTAAAAAGCCTATTTATTTCTTGCAAAGAACAAAGTAAACTTAATACTATTTATTACATATATTTTTTAAGGAAAATAAATTATACTAATTTTTTGTATCTATTAAAAAATAAGATGTAAATTATAGTTTATTAGTTTTATAATCTAAAACCTATTTAGTCAACAAAAAGTAAGATTTCATATAAGAGATTGACAAAGCCTCAAATATAACAAGCATTTACAAATTTTTTAGATATCTTTTATGACCATATGGAAACGAATGGACTCCTATGGAACATTGTGTAAAAAAAACTTGCGATTAAAAAGAGTGGCAGACAGTTTATTGCCAGTTCTTCTCTTCCGTACTACGCCCTTGATTTGAGAACTGGCAGTAAATGTAAAATTACAATCATTTAATGTCTCTTTTTTTTTGACGTTCATAAGTGTACATTATGTTACCTATATGAATGATTTTTTATTTGACCAATATAGATCAAGAATATTATAGGCTACTTCTTTTTTTATTTTGGTTGAAGTCCATTAACTGCAGCATAACTAAGCAATAACAAAAAACAACAAAGTTAGAGTCAAGTTTGAGGTTACATACAATTAATTTTTTAATAACAAAAGAGACCTATTGGCATTACTTATTACAAAGAAAAAAATACAATGTAATTACGACTGAAACCAAATAAATTTGATTTCACATTAATAGCTAGCTACTGTAGTAACTATTTTATAAGTTGACTCTTGACAGCTTAATAATTATTATAATAACCGATAAGCCAACTAGATCTGTAAATGACTATCTTATTCATAGTATTATTAATTCCTGCGTCTTCCACGTCCACGCCCTCTAGTGATACGCTTTGATGGAGTTGGTGGTGGATTTTCGTCTTCTGACTTTACTTCACTTTGTATTTCGTTTTCTTCATCTGTTACTTCATTCTCTTTTTTAATAGATTTTGGCTGTTCATCAGCATCTTCCTTTTCTATGTCCTTTTCGTTTATGTCAGCTGGGGCATCTTTATCTAAAAGCAAAATAATAATAGTAGCAGTAATTATTTGTTTAAAATAACCTCAATGACGAAATACTATTTGTAATGAATATAAGCTAATTAATAAATATGGGATGATATAGACAAAAAGAAAATTATAGAGAAATACAAATTTGCGGTAAAAATGCGGTATTTAGTGGCATATTACAATAGTTAGGATAATATTGTTACAAAGTTTTTTTAAATATTGTTGAAGAGATCTACGGTATTTTATATCAGATCCCCTAGCTTGTAACAATATAATAAGATTTTGTTGTTGAAAATTATTGTTAAATATATTTGGATTAAATTTTCAGAGTACTTATTATTTAGAACTTGTTATTGTCACTGTCAGTTGTAGTTCAAAACAAAATATAAAAACTCACCATTGTTGACTTCCTTAAGTAGCTCGTCAACACTCTGCACCCAGTCTTCGAGATCGTCGGGTTTTGGTGATTCCGACTCGCCGATAGCCTCTCCCTCCATGTCGACGTCATCAGCTTTCTCCTCTACAATAAAGATTTTTACAAGTGTTATAATTAGAAAAGTTACTTTCAGATTTTCCAATACAACTCGTATTGGTTTAAGGCAAAATGCGATGTCGTTTAAGTATAGTTATATTTCTTTCCACTAACGGTGACATTAGGAAAATATAAACAATCTTATTAAAATGTTGTCAGAAACGTAATATGTTGATTTAATTGCTATTAATGGTATTTTAAGTATATCTTACCTTTGATACTAGCATCAACATGGCCATTCTCAGCCGCTTCCTCGGAATCGTTTTGCTCTGTAGAGGTCTTACGACGCTTCCAGTTTCCGGACTCCTCTATGTTGTGAGGACGCTTAAACGGCTCGCGAGTTTCCATAGTCTGCTGAATAATTAAATTTTTAGTATTTTATTTACATGAGTATTAAGTACATAATATATACGACACAATTTTTCTGCGTTAATATTGTGAAATACATAAACACTTGACATCAGAATTAAAAAAAATTTTCATATATTCTATCTAGCCCACAAATCTGCACCTAGTTTATTTAACTACTAGTGTAGAGTAACAATCACCCAGAACATTCGCAACTGTCATCCTAATGGTGTACACATTCAACCTTCATCAGTCTAATTCAGTTTTAAAATACATACTATATTTAATTTATTATACATACATTTATTTACATATATTTTTTAGTAAGTATAAAGTGTTTTAAATGTCATATGAATAGAGAAGGCAAAATATAGATAAGTTATGTTTATTCAATGTTGCAGTATGAAGAATTGAGAATCAATTATAGTAATAATTTACTCCTCACCTCTTTACCACTCTTCTCATTTAGTAACCTCACGAAAAGCTGGTGGTGTCTCCAAGTACGAAGATGTACTTCGGCTGTTTCCTCTGAGTCAAGAAGCTTCTTGCAGAGTTGGCATTGGTAGCATTTGAATTCGGAAAGGAATGAACGGCCCACGCCGCGTTCAGTGCTGGAAGTCGAAAGAATACATAATGATGTTAGTTATAATGTTTGTTGCAACCAAGAAGCTAATACTCAATTTTTCTAGCTACGAGAGTTGGGTGAGTTTTTGCAAACCTACACATTAAGGGTAAAAAAGAATGGAGTTGGTTGGTAGTCTGTTTATTAATCTCTAGCTATCACATTTATTTCGGTTTCCTGAGGAATGAAATAGCTATCTGATATGGATAAATAGATAACAATAATAACACACTGGCAAGATCCAGAAATCTTCATCACAATTGTTTATATTATGTCTTGGTGCTTACCTATAAACAGGGTATTTGTCATCAGTTATGTTAGTAAGATCTTCACCCTCTGTGTAGTCTAGAATTGTGTCCTCCTTATCAATGCTTTCTTTCACTTTGTCTTCTTCATCTGCCTTTTCTTCATCACCATCAACCTTTTCTTTTTCCTGTTGAGTTTATGTTTAATTGAGTAAATAATTTTATCTTCTTAACAAACAGTACTTTTACTGATTAACTATATAATTTGTGGCAATATAAATACTATTTTTAGTAAATCTTGTAAAAATACCTGTCCTTCATCTACTTCTTTTTCTGCCTTATTTTTTCCCTTGTCACCCATATGCTTCCGATTGCGCTGGCGGTCTCTATCATCACGTAGGTACTGTTGCTCTGCTTGCAGGTTCGAAATCATCATTACTGAAATAGAAAGATTTTAAATAAACTTCATATTATTTAATAAATGTTACAATGTAGCTTTGTTACTTAAGTCAAAAAATCTGTTTTCCATTCAACCCATTAGATGATGGGCTTTGTATATTCTCATCGTCAGATTTCACTGCAATAACGGTGTCCTTGAGTATACTATGATCCAACCAATGCCACTCCAAGAAAAATCTATGCTTAGGCGTTCCAATAAGTTTATCTTTATACACTTCTGTCACACTTTCAGCATTGTAGTATTTGAATATTAGTTGTTGACTTTTGATCCTATCATTAATTAAAAAAGGCGATTTTCGGTGTTAATTCTAGTCTTTTTTTATTGCACTTCTGTCTCACTCATTGCATCAAATCATATACATATTTGAAGAGCTGTATATTCGTGAATACTTAGATCTATAGGAGCAAGCTGAACTTCGATTCGCGTCAATAAAATCGTGCAGATCGAGAAGTTTACTCTTTAGGCAATTATCATCCCAAATGAAGCATTTTTCGTATTTCATAATGGAGTGGACTATCCTGTAAGATGATGGTAGTTAGATTCGTTACGATGAATAGTTCAAGAGTCACTTTCCGCCGAGCCTAGTATGGAGGCATTGAAAACATGAATCGCGGCGTCATGTTGTTGCAGTCCGCTACAAGGGATGTTTAATCGACGGCAACTATAAGTGAATAACTCATATTATAAAAACCTATTTTCCCTAGTTACTTTATCAGCCTGGCATTTATGTAATTTATTAAAAACTTTTCCTAAACTTGAAGTTTTTGTTATAATACAAATGTTGGCATAAAAACAAAGTTTTTTAAAATGTTTTTTGTATACTGTTTTAAAAGGCATTATCGGTAATTATATGTATGTTCTTAAAGAGCATAAATAAAATACGTCACACAGGTCCAGTCGTCCTCATCCACCACCTCTTCTTTGAAAACTTAGTAAACACCAAAAAATGAGGTTTACTGTGCTCTTCTATGAGTAATTCTTAGTTGTAACAATTCACATGTTCTAAGAATTTTTACTATTCAATTACAAATAGTACTGGCCAGTTTTGATGTAACTTAGCCTTGTTCTTGTCCATCAATGCCAATAAAGCCTTACCTGAGTCGCGAGCCTCAAAGCGGCGTTGCGCTTCTCTACATAGATTATTGCATCGATTGCGAATCTGTCTGTATTCTTCCCCAAGCACTTGAGTTTTGTTTGCCTGGTAATTGGCCTTTAAAATCTTTTTCTTCTCTAATAATAACTTAATATCTTCCGTAAGCCAAGGAGCTGGATGGATTTTCTTTTTGTTACCTGTCAAAAAGATACCCTCCAGCTTGCTTTTAAAATATTATTCTTCAAGTTTGTACACGCAAATCAGTGCCATTGAAATGGATTACTTGCAGTATAAATATAGGTATAAAAATACAAGCCAAAAATCGATTATTACACATACATTGCATTAAAAGGCAAAATAGTATAGTGGAAATGTTTAAAATTAATGTATAAATAACTAACTCAAGTTAAAAATACATTATGGTTTGGCTTATACAATAACTCCTTAAGGTCAAACAATGGCTTTACTTGTGAAAAAATGGACGGCTTACCTTCTGGTTTTAGCTTTCCACTGACATCTTGCTTGTCCTGTATCATCCTAAGATGTTCTGGAGTCAATCGATGCTCATCCAGCTCAATTCTTGTAGGCATTTCCTTATGACAGGCAGTGCAGGTGGGGTGTAGATATTTCTTCAGCTTGCGGTGGCCCACAGTAGTGCGATGACCGGATCCATCTGCTGCATACATATCACACATAGCACAGTAGAAGTCGCGCGTCGGTTGCTGTCCCGATTTACGGTTGCGTTTCATGTCGCGAATCTGTAATGTTATATTAATTTATTACTAGACATAAATTGCTAATTCCTTTTTAAAATAATTGTTATGATTCTATTAGGAACTGCTTGATTTATGGTAATACCTGTTAGTAAATGATAGGTTATAAACAGATAGTTATTTAGCACTTTACAACAATACTCTTAAATAACATTACTGCTCAGTAAACAATAATGTTACAAGGCAAACTACATAAAAAGTACCTTAAACTCCTGCCTCATAGTATCAGCAGTCAAGGCATAGCTCTCAACAGTCTTTTGCATCATGATAGAGTGAGCCCGCCCACTTAAGTGATTTTCAAAAGATCTTCCATCCCACATACTCTTATTACAGATATGGCACCTCAATAGTTGCTGATTAATATCATCATATCTGGTCTTTTGACTGTCTTTCTTTTCTTCTTGCTTGTCTTCCACTTTATCAGTACCATCAGACTTCTCCTTTTCTTGCTCACTATATAAAACTTAAGTATTTTAAATATGTTCAAGAACCTTGATTTAAGTTTCTAAGTAAGTGACATTTTGGTAATAATATTGTATTATTTTGATTAGCAATTCATAGAATCCCATTTCAAAAGCATGGGTGATCTTTACACACAGAGGTAAAACATATTTGTCACTTACGCAGAAAATTTTGTTTTAACTGGTTAACCTTATAAAATATTAAAAATGTTAATTTTATGACCACTTTCCTAATACGAAGAATGCATTTTACAAAATTTATGGGCATTAAAATTTTGAGTATAAAAAAAGTCCTGAAAAAACAATGTTTATACAAAAGAGTTTCAATTAACAGAACCCATTGTAACAGTTATTCTGTGAAGACAATTGAGTATCCAACAAAAGATATGCCTCAGAAGTAGTCTCCGAAAAGGAAACATGGTAATACTCCGGTGAACGTTGAAGTAGTGAATAATATAGTTTGGAATTGAAAGTCGGTGTTATCACCGGAAGGAAACTTGGGTTCCTTACCTCTCCTTGGGTTTATTTTTAGAGTCGGCATCCTTTTTCGGGGAACTCTTGTTTTGTTGCCTTTGCCCATCATTGGGCCTGAATGGCTTACGATTGCTGTTCATACGCTCACCAGAGCGGTTGTAATTTCCCGTTCGCCGGAAATTACCTTGATTGCCCATCTGAATGGAATTGAGATTCCAAGTTAGTAAGAATAGCAAGCCACTGTGGGCTACAGAATAAAAAAGTAGAGACATGGTTGACAAAGCTGCTTGAAAACCTGTGTAGAAACTTGCAAAACCATTTAGATTAGTTAAAATTTTAAAATTAGCATTAGACAATTTATTAAGACTATAAATATATACCCATAATTAAGGGTAAGGCAGAATACTATTATTGATTTAAAAATCAGATACTATTCAACTTAGGTTTGACACACTGAAAACTAGCCAAAGAGCCTAAAGTTTTGTAAAACCAATAATACTATGTATATCAGATCAAATGGACTTACCCGATTAGGTGGATATCCACGATCAAACCGTCCCATAGGTGGACCAAAATCACGACGAATAGGCATGTCAAGTAAAGACGGGACAGAGTTTTGACGGGGCTGAAGAAGATTGATGATGTTGCTCGCCAGGGCAAGAGTAGCTTCAGTTGAGCCACCAGTTATAGGTAACAAATTGGGAATATCGTTGCCTGGCGCTCCCCCCTGCCATGGTGACACACCCGGACGGAAGTTCTTTCCTCGGTCGTTTCGCATGAAGTCCATACGTCTTCCACTGGGAGGAGGTCTTCGGTTGGCCATTTTAACTGTAACGTGTTATATCACATGGATGACGCAGGCATTATTTAAGAGTTAAATCGATATTTATATTTAAGAGCTCAAGCTAGATCGAAGATATTATTTGGAAAATATTGTTTCAAAAATCAATCGAACTAATTACGATGTTATAAAAGTACGGGTTCAAACAATAACTACTATTTTTGCATTCATTTCACACATTAGTTTACAACCCTAAATTATGTACTTACGTTTAAGATTTAATTACAAATATAAATTTGTACAAAAAACCATTAATATGTTCCAATGAAAAGCAAAACGTAACCGTATAAAATTATTGATTCGATTACTTCCGAGAGCGACGCCGAAAAGGAACTACTAAATACAAAATGGTCGCCGGCAGCGGCCCCGAGCAGTGTTGCCAACATTTATTTTTAAAAAAGTAGAAACAAAAAGACTTAAAGTGATAAGTCATTACTGATATTCATAATTACATAAATTGGTTAATCATATCGTAGAAACACCGTTCAACAATAGTTAAATCAACGTGTTAGACACATGACAAGTAACAAATTTAATGGCTTTAAACTTAAAGAGAGCTAGGTTCTTAGTTTTTGGTATGAAATAAAATTCATAAAATATTACGCCTGTCGCCAAGTAATTTAATTTCAAAGCCCTTCGCATGTTAAAATAAAAGCAAGATAAAATTTTGTAGACCGCTGATTTTAGGCCATTCATATTTAAACAGTGACGAGTCTTATAAGCTAAATCTTATATATAACTTTCTCGTGTCGCGGTGTTTGTGGTTAAACTCGGAAACGGCTTTCTCGATTCTCATGAAATTTTGTGTGCATATTGGGTAGGTCTGATAATCGGACAACATCTATTTTTCATCCCCCTAAATGTTAAGGGTAATCCACCCCTGAATTTTTTTTTCAATTTTAGATAAAAATAAAAAAATATTACAGCATTTGTAAACACATAATATACCTAACCCTGAATTTTCAACCCTTTACAATCAACCCCTATTTTACCATCGCAATTTTTATTTTTAATAATTTCATTTTTTTTTCTCAATTCAATTTAATCTTCCGCCTTCACTGGTCGATAACCATTTTAATTGACATAAAAAAATGTTTTTCTACATGTAATATACATGGCAAAACAACGTTTGCTGGGTCATCTAGTATATACATATATATTTAAAAAAAACTTTCATATACTTACCACGGCTACTTTATGTAATAATATGGCACAAAATTCTCAGCTTAATTTTATTAAGGTAAACTTCAAACTAAAGTTTACTATGAATATAAGAACAGTAATTAGACAAAATAAAAGTAAATAATGAATAGGTACTTTATTATTGTCACATTGTGTCTGCGAGACAACCTTTGGCGCTAAACAGAAACAACGATATACAACATCACATGACAGTTATATAAAGCTTACCGTCTACATCTAAACAACAATTGGTATGTTTTAGTTAACATGAGCAAAAATACACATCATGCACTGTAATATAAGTCTTAATATTAATTTGTATATAATTGAGTAACTAAAAAAGAAGCATACATTTCATTAATCTCTTGTAGCGTAAGTGCTGATAGTTATGGGCAGCTTATACATACATGTTAATGTAGTTTGCAAAAAAAATACTAGAGGCGCTATCTGCGGTTTTGTCTTGTATTTGTGTATGTTTCGTAATCGTCTATTTTTCTTAATAGGCATGCCTGATACGCGCCGTTTTCAGACCAATACCGCTCATAGAAATTTAAAAAAATTCTCATTCATATTCATACTGATTTTTCAAGTATGACATTTTGCATGACGGCCATTTGTTTTAAGTAAATGAGTATAGAGAACGCATAATGTATAGTTTTATCTTGCCTTCTTTAAGTTACTCCATTATACCACTATTAGAAAAAACTTATTTTGATTCCGCGATCTTGGCTACTACAACGCTTTGTAAGCTGAATATTTATAAAATAAAAATCTTAATTAATTTGGAATGTCATGTATGAAAGTAGCTATGTATTTACAAAATAAACAAACTTCGTAATTTATTTATAATGAAAGCATTACAAACGATATTCCAAATAACTTTAATGGAATGTAAAATTAAACACAGCCATTTTGTTATAAATGATAAATAACCTTAAGAGGTACTTATTTGTCACTAAAATATAGTCACAGAGCTAAGTAAAAAAATTATGATTCTATTATCTACTCGATTACTTTATAAAAGCTATAAAAATTTCTAGTAAAAATATTGTCCAACATTAGGAAGTAGGAAATGGCGAAAACAAGAATTATTTAATACATAATTATTGGCGCGCAAATGAACCATGTTTTAAACAACAAAAACCATATTTTGTACGTTTAAAAACTTCATAGTGTATTTTTTTACATACAGATGAATTTTACATTACAATTATTATTTAAACTAAAAACGTCTTTTAAGCCAATCTTATACGATTATTATATAATATAGACAAAGATACAACATTGAGGCAAACATTTAGAGACATGTCCAAGCGCGAACGAATTCTCCTGATAGTCATGCGCCATAGACAATAGATGGAAATTTTATTCACATTTGAACTTGTGTGAATCTAAATCGTTTTTAATGTCAAATTCCTACACATTTGTGATTGGTAATTACAGATTATGAAGAACTTCATAATTGTATTACAATTTCAGTACTTAGAATATTGATATAATTTAAATTATTACAAAAGCGTGAACGAAATATGCTTGAAACTTGTCGTGTATACATTTTTTATCAGAACTAGCAAACTTCAAATCCATTCTTAAAGCTTTTTTCTTAATAAAGATCATGAGCTCCAGCTTTATTGATCAGATTTATTAAAAAAATGTTCTCAAACTTAATTTTACTTATAGCTATGATAATAGTTATTCATTGACATGTTCATAAACATCAGATCTCTGTAATCTGAACTAGATATAGTTCATTCCCAGATCGTTATATTAAACCATCTCTTGGTTAATATGTTTTTTAGCAAATACAGACAAAGCAATTCATACGACACTACTTTTGAGGTTTTGATCCCATTCAAAATAAAATAATACATCAAAGAGGAAGAACACGTCATAGCTTATTGTGGCTGTCAGTCCGAATTGTAGGCTGTGGTTATTTACTGAAACAAAGGACAAGATTATTACTAATATTAAAATAATAACGCTTTAACTAGATTTAAATGTTTAAGTTTCAGTGTCAAAACGTATGACAGGTCATTCTCCAATTTATAAAAGCGTTTTAATATATCGAATTATCAACATTAATTGTAATAAATTCGCGTAAACTAACCTTTGTTTTTGGTCGCACCGATAATGTTAACTTCTGTATTAAACGCGTTGCTGCATCTGGAATGATGAATTTCGTAAGTATGTATGTAGTATCAAAAACAAAGCTATGTTGCTATAATATTTTTATGCAAATTAATTGTTTTTACGAATCTCTTTTACAAAAATGACTTTGAAAGGAAAATTGTAAAAGGAATATTGATTTAGAGAGAAAAAAAGAGTGTGTGTACTTATGTACACGCGTTAGAAGTTATACTTCTTTGGCGGATGGAAAAAAATAACTAAAACGCAGTAGTGATTAACGATAAATATTAAAATTAATCAAAAAGATTTTATTCAAATAAATAAATTATTAGTAAATACTATCACCGTCGTATATGAAATTGATTTAAGAACACCAAAATAATAGTTAATTATGAACACTGTTTAATTGTACTGTTACGAAACGTGTTCTAAATATAAAAATACTAGACTATTCAACTTGATCATAATTATCGATTTCCATGCCACCTAGACCTAACTTTACGATGTGGAATTTAGGTGTTGGTGTGCGCGCACATCGTAAAAATTCACTCTCATCATGTTTTTCCATCGCGCCAAAAGAAGTATAACTTTAAAAATTAACGGTTTTTCGTTTTCCATTTAGATATCATTAATAAAATATTACAATTATAGAATCTCGCAATAGAGTAATAGAGAGCATTATAAGGGGGACACATACAGTCAGAGGCAGCCTTACCCACAGGCGAGGCTCCGCACTGTAGGTCTTTAAAAGTTCCTTCGTGAAACTTATATGAAGTAGGTCTGGTTTAGATATTTGTTATGTTACTACATAATGAATTTTAAAATTATTTATATTAAATTGTTTCGAGAGCCAACTAACTTTATTTTTATTTACCATTATGTTATAAACTGTATGAATAAGTCATTAAGGATCAAATTCAAAAGTAAAAAAAAAAAAGTAGTTATATAAATCGATAAATTTAAAAATTTGCTTGAGACTTTGCGCAAGAGCGAGGCCCGGGCCGATGGCTCTGTTCGCCTTAAGGCCGCCGCTGCATACCGTAGATGTCCTTACGTTCATTAAATTACGCAAAAAATCTTTGACGCGATATCTTGATTCCAGTAAAATGATATCAAAGTCTTCCGAATGCTAAAAACGTCTAAATGTAAAATCATGACATACGTGAGTCATAAGTTCTGTTTCTGAATATTACTCCTACAGACCAGGCAGACACTCCCCGTATGATATCAGATTATTTGGTTCATACCAGTAAGAGATCCAAGTCCAGTCAGCCTCGTCCTAGGCTCCAACAGAAGTAAATAAACCGGTACAGCTGTAAGTATCATGAGACAGCCGACGCCCGTTTCAGCTGGAGATGCTACAGCTGGAAATGCCACTACTAGGATTGTGCAGATTATGTACAGGACTGAAAAAAAAAAAATTACAAAAATTAAATTAATTAATACTCAGATTTCTATTTCTGTTTCGCGATTAGTTTTGTTTAATATACAAGTAAATCTAACTTCATCGGTTTGTTGCTCTAAAGGAGTTGACTGACATTGAATATTCGCTAGATGTGAGCACGGTACAAGTCGAATATTCGGTATGTCAGTACATCGAGCTGAGCAGCTCGATACGAGAGCCAAACGCCGGAACGCGCTCCACTGAGCTGTAGGTTTTTAGGCGAATTCCTTTCCATGTTACATTACAAGTCAGTGGCCACCACCTCTACGTCCGCCATTTCGACTGCAACTGTGGATGGGATGGAGCACAGGCGAATCGCGTATATTCAGGTTTTGTTAGCATGCTTCAATGAACAAATTTTCATGCAAATAAGTATTCAAATCGAGGGACAATTCGATGTCAGTCGCCACCTTTCGTTTAAGGTGTTCGTACCTAAGACCTCAGGAATGAGAGTCGCTGAAGCTACTAGGCCAACATTCCTTGTTATATCTTTATTTATTTTTATTACAAAAACCTCAAAAGAATAGGTAATATAGCTCTTAATGATTAAATGAATTTTGATTATTACTTACTTGGGAAGAAAAGGTTGACTTTGATGGGTCGTTCAAGATTTGGCTGTGTATACCGCAGAACCGGCAGACATAGCACGGCCGCACCGATACTCAGCTGAAAATATAGAAATTTATGATAATGCTGTTTAATTTGTACATATTTACAATTGCTGCGGTGACTGAAGTAAAAGTCAGTATTCTATTAGTTTATTGCCCGTTCTTCTATTCCGTTCTACGGCCTTGATTTGAGAACTGGCAGTAAATGTAAAATTAGAAACATTCTTTCATTCGTTGACGTTCATAAGTGTACAAAACGTGGAATACGCTGGGTGTAGGTCAGACGCTTACTTTGCGAGATCAGGCGTGACACAAGGTAGTAATTTGGGACCGTTGGAATTTCTAATAATGCTGAATGACCTACCGAAAGTTGTCAAGAATGCAAAGTGCTTGTTCTTCCCTAATGATCTCAAACTATACATGCCTATAAGACATGGATCGAGTGGTTAATTGGAGCAGGAGAAATAGATTAGAGTTTCATTTGGCACAGTCATATCTTTCGCAAGGGCACGGTTGATCACTATAATACAATTACACCATAAGTGGTCAAGTAAGTAAGTGTTGGCTTAAGTCTCAGAGGTCAAAGATCTGGGAGTATTTAATACGAATATTGGTTATGCGCACCATGTATATAAGATATGCAAATGGATGAATACACGCTAAACCAACTTGGTTCAAACTTCATCATAATGAACTTACCCATGTAGCAAATCCAACATAGTTAATAAGAGCCTGTATGTCTGATACAGTTAAGTAGAGAAGCGACAAAAGCGCCACGGCTAATACAGCAGGCACAGGCGTCGCACGAGAAGACACCATCGTTAACATTGCAGGCATTTGGCCTTGCGCTGCACCCGCGTAGAATAATCTACATAATTAAATCAAAATGATTATTTGTTCAGATAAGTCGGTAATGTTGAATGTTACTTGATGTACAACTGCCGGGGTTGTTCACTGTAACTTTCTTAAATCTGGCCAGACTATTACGGCAGATATCTACCAGTATTGACTTGTCTTAACACACGTACAAACGTGCGTATACCATTTACTGGCGCTTTCGTTCAAGTATAGCACGTATTTGCGTTGGCGAATTTTTGTAAGTGTTGAATGTTCAAATTCAGTTCTGCTGATAGTGATAAAGTTCTTTGAGATTTATCGCAGTCATGAGTGTATATGGGATAAAGTGTAAACTATGAGGATCGTGATCGTGAAGTAGCAGTATTTTCATGGTGGTTGTAGTGGACGGTTTCGAACCGAAGGAAATAACAAAAAAAAGAGAGAAGAGATAGTTACGTACAACAATTCCGTAAGAAATTGTTGTACGTGCTGTTTACATAAAGAATAGATTTAAAAGGAAACTTTTCCCAGAGATCAAGAATGTTACGTTTCGTTTAGGCTATGCAACTCATTTATAGCGTCGATATAATTGCATGCTACAGGCAAGAAACGTGTCTCGTATAAATGACCTTTTAGTCACTTAGTAGTAAAAGCTTCTGCTTTTTCACAACAACTCTTGACCACACACTGCACATTCGACTGCTACCAAATTGGATAAGTTTCAATTGTAATATCTAAGACATCAATTTTTTCGAAATTTGGATAACTTCTTGCAAGGTAAAAAATTCAACTCTTGGAGCAGTCGAAACCACCTGCAATGATTTTATTGATTCCCGTCCGAATGGTTTTTTCTAACGGGATCAATTAACTATAAGATGGCAAAAGCGCGTAGATAGCAATGTTGTTTGATTAATTAAATATGTATATTCTATTTTTTTAAATCTATTTTTTGTTCCTCCCACACAAAACTCAAATTTCATACGTTCTTTGTTTTATGAAATATTAATACGAATTTAAATATATTTTAAATTTATTTAAATCGATATTCATTTTATTCAAATACGATAACGCTCAGAAGTCGGTGTAGCTTGAAAATATTATTGTTAGAATGTAGATTATGTTTTTATGTTCACTGCCACGTGCAACAAAAGATATACTATGGGATATAATCTTATATGATAAAGCATAGCAAGGAATTTTAACAGATAATATTTCGTCATATTTCTCCTACATAGAAAATATATTAGTGCCTGTACCAAACTCGTAATCCTTCGGCTTTTTTCATTTAACTCCATCCACTATCTTTCCTTAATAATGTCCAACAATTCTTATGTTTTCAATAATAGAATTTAACGTAGACTTTAATTTCGATTAATAATACCTTGAAGACGTAAGTAATACTCCGTTTACAGCGCCAAATGTAGACGCAGCTACGAACAATGGTATACATAGTGCAAATGCACCGAACAATCGCTCAGCGAATGTTACTGCTACCGCGGCTGAACCGAGTACCTTGAAATATACAAAATTATTATGGAAATACAATTGATAATAATTATTACATCCGTAGACGGTTATCTCAAAAATTGAAGTACATTGCCATTGAAATTATAAATTTGTTAAAATGAAAATGGCGAGGAAATTACATTTGTTACAAATTTGTTTTAATTATCTATTTATCAATTTTTAATTATAACTACTACTTAGGTTAAGAATTCGATTTGTTTCAAACTCTGTTACAGAGGATATATAATTGCTGTGTCTCTGTACGAAAGCTGCAGTTTATTCATACGACTGTAGAAACATGAAACATAATAGATTCTTCTTAAATTAAATCCTAGAAATCTTAAAAAAGCATCAAAACCTACCTCAGTAGGAGATAGTGTGGTGTAAAAGGCCACATTAGTGAGTGTATAAACGATGGTCACAAGAGTACAGGAAATAGCGATGGCACGAGGTAAGTTCCGAACCGGATCCTTAAGTTCTTCTATTATGAAATTTAAGTAGTTCCTGAAAATGTAACAGCTTAGAGTATGATGAATGACTAATGGATAGTTTATAAATGTTAATACAACGAAAACAGAAGGTTTATATATTTTAGTTAATTTTTAAATTGGTATTTAAGACTATAGCGATTTGCTTTATCTAAAGGCCTGTATTCAGTTTGATTATTGCGAGTGCAAGTGTTTAGAAATTAACATTCTCAATTGAGAATGATTAGTGCAGGTGTGTAGTACAAATAGAGTCCTGGGGGTCTAGTCAAGACGGCTTAACAGTAACAACTGTCGACACTAGCTGTCATTTTCATACAAATTTAGTTTTCGACTTTCTACATACACTACTGTTAAGCTGTCTTGACTAGACCCCCAATTCTTGTTTAGTGGCTCTTTTAAGTAAATTCAGTAGTCGATAGCTATCGTTTCGGACGTGGCTACTTAGTGGATTACAGTTCACTCGCAAGAACTAGAATACCTACGCTTCTATACTCGCTTCTCTAATATACTACGTAGACAACTAATAACCTGCAATAATCAGTCGCAGTCCACACTTGTTTCCTTCTAATCACTAATCACCTGCACTAATCATTAGTCAAAGTAAATATAGGCCTTTAGTTGGTTTCTAAAGTCATTGTATATAAATTTCCAATACATTTTTGACATGCGAGACTCATAATTGCTGAATCCTTAGGCATAAAGTAACGTTATAGCTCCCATGACATAACCAAAAGGCTTTAACAATGCGTTAAATCAACTAGTTAATGCATGAATTCCTATTATAGGATTTTCATATTCATGCATAACTATTTGATTTAACGCATTGTAAAAGCATGAATTCCTATGATAGGAATTCATACACTAACTATATGTTTTTGGACGTCCAGAGCATGAAAAATTTTTCGATTAAAAAAATATATAGATTTCTATGGAGTAGTCATAATATCAGACAATAAAATTCAATATAGTTTCTTGATAATGATATGATGTATTGATAACTTACCATCCGTTATAAGCGAAGAGACCGGAATAGAATGATAACGCAATGGAAGTGACGTCATTAGTTGTACCTTCAAATGTGAAATGCTCTACGTGCCCTGTGAATTTAAATAGACAAATAAAGAATCAAAAAGGTTTTTGACACTTCAGATACGCATTTGTGTAGTTCATTCGAAATAGGCCCTCGGACCTCGGATGGATGTAGGAATGAAAATAACATTAATAATCAAAGGCAAATGTCTATGTGACGAGGAAATCTTCTTCTGACCTATATCAGTATCGGACAGATTACAACTTCTAATAGATAAATAGGTTCATGAGGTCATGATCAAATTTAAACTATTTATAACCGATTTAATGTATGTAATATTTAACCTACAATTTGCCTAATCGTTCTCATTAATAATAATAATATTAATAAAAACTTTAATGACAGAAATATGGTTGTGACAAAATTCATCTCGTCAACGCACTGGGAGCCCTTGTATTGTCGGTAACTAGATTAAAATTATTCCGTGGTACATTTCGCATGTTTAAAACAATGTTTTTAAGAAAAATAGTATAGTATAGAAATACATCAAACTAAAGCGGTATATGACATCAAGTATGCGCAAATGTGTGAGTATGTAAAAGGCTGTGTGTGCACACACACTGTTTATGAGAGTTCTTTTAAGCATGCGCCGTGTTTGTGTTAGTTTTAGTTATACCCTTATTAATCTATTTCCTTAAGTGTAAGAACAATTATTTTAATCTGATTACGTTATTATTATCAACATTTTAGTTTTTTTTAATAGTTGTTGCTAACACGTACACAGGTTGTATTAAAGCATATATGAGTGTCGTACCCCGCAACAGTCTATTTTAGATCCATATAAATAAATTGCAGGTCCCAGTGGGGTCCATACATTTGCAGTAAGCCATCGGAAAGCGTTGGCGAACGGACGGAGTCCAAAGAGGACTTATTAGATGATTACTCATATCCGGTGATCTCCAGTTACATTAAATTATGAGAAATACCATACAATAACTTCGCTAACTCGGTAAAGGAATGCCAAAAGTATACAATAAATTGGGACATGTTCGAATAAATTATCTAATTAAACATTTACTTAAAATATTTGACTTAGGTACTGAATTGAAAAATTAATTTATGCCATTTTAGGAGCTCTAATTATTATACGAACGGCAAATCATATAAAACCGTTATAGAATTAATAAGCATAGGTAGTAGGTAAGAATAATTAATTTTTATTATTTATTTAATATTAAGGGGAATTTATTTTGTACAGGCAAAAGCATTTAATTACCATTTAATTAGATGTTGTCAAGTGCAGATGATATTACTCAGCTCTCAAAGGAGCCGATAAATCAATTTACGACTCCATTTGCCTTAGAATCGAGTCTATTACCAGCCATGGAGTTAATTTAGTTTAAAAAGGGATTTAATTTAAATACTGTAGTATATTTAGAACATTATTTTTCACTTATAAGAAGTTTGTATTAAAAACCTGGTGCATACATGGCATGTTCTTAATGTGATAAACACGGGTTTTTTTTTCATATCAATTTCAAAAGCATCCTGACTGTTTTGGGAACCAATTATAAATTTAACAAAGCACGCATTTTTAGTTTTTGTTCGGAGTTCGAATCTTGTACGTAGAAGTCGATTCACGTTACAAGAAACCAGTTTTGACCCACTTCCTTGATAATGGCCCTTACTCTGTAACTTCCAAAGCGATACCGACAGCCTTCCCGATCTTTGGTCGTTTGGGAGTTTTTAGTCTGGGCCATTCCGGTTCCGGAGGTTTGTGATATTAGCACTACGGATATTGAGAGAAGTACATCGACATTACATATATAGATAGATAGATGTTTGAGTCTTAGACGTGCGTCTTTTTCGTACGCTGTTGTTCACCGTACGAAAAAGTATTGCTCATAGAAAAATTAACAGCGAGAGTTCGAACGAGCTACATATGCCAGAGTTGAAAATTCTCTAACTTTTCCGTTTGCCCGAAATAGTATAAAATGTTCCTTATAAAAAAAACAAGTGTTAAAAGTTAGTGAAACAATTAACGCCCGAACCCAATATTTAATCCACAACCTCAGATTGATAACCATCTGAGATCAGACCGTGACAGTCGATCGAATCCTATCTGCATCCCAATAACCAAACCATTTTGGACATAAGACAATCCATTTTTGGCGACGGATAGAATGCAATCTCTTCGCTGTTTTCACTCATATTTGTTAATCAATATTAACCAAATAAAGTGAATAAAACCGTACAAATAATATTAAAATATACATGTCTATGTTTAAATCATATCAAATAGCTTTTTAATTATTTTAAAAACTGGTGTAAGTTAAAATATTATGATAGGATATTGACACAGTTGAACTGTCATTTTCATACAAAGATCTATACACATACACCGATCCGACCTACCATCGATAGCTTGTATGGACAGTTGGCTATTACAATCCGACGATTGGTTATTGGCACACTATTATCAATATTTGGATTAAGACGGCTATCTCAGATAGCCAACTAGGATTAAGATAGGTCATTCGGTTTGGACGTTAATCAGTTATACCTGTGCACAGTTGGTATATTCCAGCAGCGATGATGATGAAGAGCGCCAAGAGCTTTGCGTATGTGAACCAGTCCTGCACCCTCGTTGCCGCACGTACAGACCAACAGTTTATAAACGTCAATAGCACTGGAGTAAACAAAAAATATTAGGTCAATTGAGATATTTACGTATAACGTCGACAGTCTAGTAACGGTAAAAATATACAAAAGGCATAAAACTAAGTTTAGAAAATCGTCAAAGCGTTACAAATCTCTGTCGCATTCGTAAAACTCAGTTTTTAAGTATGACATTTTTCTTAACAACACCCAAGACTAAATTGCGACTCCAATTGTATATAATCTAAATTTTTATTTAATTTTACGGCTAAAAGCTTATATATTATGGATTTGTAATATGTGAAAACGAACTTACATATGCAGCAAGCAGCCAGTAATCTAGTGGCCTCGTCGGGTGGTTGACACTCTGGGAATATCGGCTTCAGGACGTAGACACTGAATGTCAGCGCAACGATCGCCTAACAACAGGAAATTATATAAAACCTTGTATATCTTAAAATAAACGACTGAAGCTTGCACCTTTAAAATTTCGACTTTGTGAATGACAGAGTCTCTTACAATCTCTTTTATGGTAAAGTCGTATTTGACTATTATTTAACTTAATATTATAACAATGTAAATACTGTATATTTGTTTGCTATGTTTAGTCACATGAATAAAATTAATTATCTAAAAAATAACCTATTACGTGTTGGAAGGTGCTGTCCACATATAATTGTCTATGATGCACTACGTTTGAATTTGGATTACGTTTTCTTTACTTTTGATGTGTGTTATCATTTATATTTTCTACATTTTCTCTTATACAAGTAAACACGATGTTACAAGTATTACTAAGGTTTTATTTATATGCTATAGCCACTAGTCACACCCTATCATTGCGATCAATATACAACAATACATGAAGAAGAAGTTGTAAGTAGCTTTTTAAATCCATTTTCCAATATTAGAAAACATTTCCTTCTAACGTTGTGTACGATTTGAAGAGATTTACGCAGTTCAATAAAGTTCAAAGAACAAATCCGGTCAATCCTCGGATTTACACTAACAGGGATTGAATGTCTAAATAAATTGTTATTGAGAGAATAACATTAAATGCCATCGAAATGTTTATGCATGGCATTAAATAAATTCAGTAGCCGCCAGCAGTCCACGTCAAACACATATCTACAAATATATTTTACTCTTATGTATACTGTTTCACGTTAAAAAGCTTTTTTTAGAACAATCCGATTTACGAAGCGCAAAAGCACAAGTACCAACACGCATTTAGAACTAATTAATGTTCCAAGACCTAAGGTAACAAATCCTATTTTCTCTATCTTGCTATATTTTTAAATAACTATCTAACCAAATCCTATATGGGAGATTTTATATTAGCTATATATAAATATTATTATTATACTTTATATTGTAACCCACAAAGGAGGTGGGCGATGAAAGACGTTACTAGGAACGAGGTCAAGATATTGATCGCTTTATTGTCACCCTTATTGCTATACAAATAAAGATTTGCACAACCTAATTTCAAGAATTGGGGCTATTTTTGGTGTCACTTTTCTAAGATCAACTAAACAGATAATCGCCTTAAGTTAAGACAACGTACTATTTGAATCGGTTCTACTTAAAAACAACCGCAGATATTTTCATTAATATAAATTAACACCAACGTTTTGATAGCAAAAACTACTTAAAAATATTCAAAACTCTCATTGAAATTCAATCTATAGATATATATAGTTAGGCTCCTTGCTCAAATCAAAGAAGAAAATTTCAATGCTGAATATCTAGTAAAACAGACATGACAAACATGTTTTTTATTATCTTCTTAAACCTAGCTTAATATTGCATTTAACTTACTTGCGAACAAGGTCTAACAATCATACATTCGATCCACAATCGAATAAAGGCAGCGAAGGGCCCAAATGTCTCCATGATGTAGGCATAATCAGCACCACTCTGTCGAATCATAGTTCCCAACTCAGCATAGCAGTAGGCACCCACCTGTTGAAGAATGTAAGTTTTTATTACATTATAAACAATCTGACATTGGAGAAACATGGCTTACGATAATTATATATCGAAAACTACCCGTGACATAATATATTCTCTACAGTATAGTTCTAGGTACTAGGTGATTGAGTTACTTATATCTACAGTTATCAGCACAACAATAATTGATATTTAAAATAGCGACGTTTCTTTATTACATTGTGTTCGCTTGAGCAATCCGCTTAAAATATCGTACTTGATTTCCACCGAGACTTGTTAACAGTAATCAAATAAGATTAACTGCGAGACGGTAGGTACTTCTTAACAAAACCACTAGAGAATAACAGAATAGAAATTAATATAGATGGTCCGAATAAATGAGTAAAATGAGGAAGCTAGTTTTACTATTAATTGTGTTTTGTTTTTTGTTAAAATGAGATTTAATAAAAAATTCATAATTTGATAATAAAGGGTTCAGTCATGACATTGCCTTAATTTTATGTATTTAGATTGATTTGGGAATTGGAATAATTACTTTGTATTCGTTGTTTCTATAACCTAAACTAAAAGCTAGATAAAATGTCGATAGAATGAGCTGAGAACGAAGACAGTACACTTTTAGTACGAATCTGTATTTGTAATAAATAATACTTTTCTGGATTATCTAAAGATCGTCGTTTCTATTGAACCAAGTCTTCTAGGTCAAAATTATAATATTCGCGAATAACTTTACTTTCCAATCTACGCAGATGATAATGACCTACTTTTGTGTCGCAACTATTACGTTAATTATTAACACGATCTAGTTTTGGCAATTGTGTTTTAAATACCCTTTTTATTCGGTTATTCAAAAATGTCTGAAAACGTTAGAAAATATTTTCATTTGTAAAAATTCTATACATACATCATATTGCAAACATGAACTTCTAAAAGTAGACATAATCCGCCAGCATTTTTATCAGTAAGTCTGTTATTTTGCATATTTGTTTGTAATGTTAAAAATAACATCATCAAACAATATATCATATTTAGTTATATTTATCTTATTTTAGTTTATTTATTTAGTTTTTTTTATCATATTTAAATTCCATGAGTTATGATATATAAGGCTTAGGCTCCTTCAAGAAAAGAGCGTACCAATTCTTAAGAGGCCGACGACGCCCTCGCGAGCCCTGTGGCATTGAGAGTGTCCATGGGCTGCGGTATCACTTAACATCAGGTAAGCCTCCTGCCCGTTCGTTTTATTTTACATTTGATGTATGTTAAACATACTTTATTTTGACATACGAAACACATAGGCTATGGCTCGGCTCTGAATATTACCCTTAGTGGCACACAACCTTTAGTTACTGTAGTTTTATGATTCAACCTTAATGTGTAATAGTAGGTAAGTATATTAGTATACCTACTATAACACATTAAGGTTGATACACACCCGAGTTGATACAGAAGGATTGTCATTTGTTTAATTATTTGTCGACAGGAACAAGAAGCGAAATGTAATGTCATCCTAATTGGTGAATGGATCCTGTTTTATGAGTTAAATATTATGATAGTTTAAAAACTTGAATAACCAGATGTCACGAACAAGGTCAACTTGTAGAGACCTTAGTCCACTTATCCAAATACTCATCACCTAACTTGACAATCGATGTTATATAGTTTTGATGATAAATTGCAAATGGATACTGTGAGAGCAAAAAATATGGTAATTAAAATATTACATATCAAAGTGGTCTAACAATTATTTGTATCAGTATTACTGCTGTATTCTACACCCATCTAAGTTAGGGATATTAACTTTTAAGGATTTTTAAGGAATCATCAAGATAAACCTAAATATATTTTACATGAGATAAATAATCGATATAAGTTCTGAATTAAGAGCATTGCCACAGACTATTTAGTCTTAGTATTTCTTTAGTGAGACTGTGAAGTCTCAGATTTCTCTAAAAATCCTATGGTATATGTTAATATAAAAATAAAAATGGTATTAATTTATAAGTAAATTAAACGATAATAACGATAATCAATACAAATTTTAAAAGTTTGGTCATGGTGGCGGAGTTATTTTAACGCTGGCAACATTTCCACGTCGTATTGCGATACTTATTCGTTGGGCGAGGAAAGCACCAGCTCTGGGGTGAACTATCTATTAGGCGCTAACTTAAATCTTTAATTAGCGCCTGTGCACTTGAATCCCAGGGCCCAAGAATCTCTACTCTAAAGGAAACAAAATCTATGTTTGAGGAAAGACTGATATTTAAGCCTTTTTTTAATTTCCGCCTGAAATATATATGTAGCGTAGAGGTATCGTCACGTCTCGCATTTTCGTATATATATATATATACTAGTAAACAACGCTGATTAAATTCGGTGTGTACAATTCCACATGTACATTCAGACCTAATGATATTTACCTACAGAACCTACAAATTAAATAAATCAACAAGTAATACATTATACATACCATACTGAAAACTCCTGATGTTATCCAAACTAGAAGACTAGCATTGACACTTCCCGTATACTTTAAAACACCAGTGGGCGACACAAAAATGCCACTGCCGATAATTGAACCTACGATAACCGTGATTCCATTCAGCAGTGACATCTTTGCCTCCAATCCACCCTTATCATCTTCAGCCTCCGATTTAAGAGCGTCTGTATCGCACTCATCTTCACAGCTATTTGTACTTTTTGGTGACCTGTAACAAAGAAAATGTGTACTGTATACCTACTGATAAATTTCTTATGTTATTTAGATAACTATTTCGATAGTTTGCTGTCTATGGAACTTACTAAATTTGTCTAATTTTCTTTTGTCAATTAACAATACATCATGTGACAAATGTGACTTCACATCATGCTCAACAGCGACTAAATTTGAGTATAATTTAGGTTTATAAACATTTTTTTATTAGAATAAAAAATAAAAATGCTCTGTTAACTAAATGCATTTCTCAATAAGTAGAACATGCAACAATGCAAATTAAATTATAAAATAGTTTAAACGAGCTATTCTTCATGTTTGTAATTGCCGGCAGATTGAATGACAAAAATAAATTGAATCATATTTGCAGATCGTACTGTTTTTAATTGTTGCCATCTTTATTCAACAACGCCTATTAAATTACTTTTGTTGTTCAATGATGAAATAAATTTTGCCCTGAGATTTAATTCGTGAATTCATTAGAAGACCTATTCATCTCTAATTTAAAAGTTTTTTTCAGTTAAATAACTACAATTACGTATAATAGAAAAACACCTGCGTTCGAATTAGGAGGAGATATAGATCGTAGCAGAATGCTACGAAGGAGCTACGAAGTCTAAAGTTTTGATACGTGGGTAACACAGAAAAAATTTAGAACTGGCCAGTTAGAAACATTTCTAATAAAAACTTTTTGAATTTCAATTTTAGAACCCTTTATAGTATATTGCATTTTCTTTTAAATTTTTTTTTGTGAATTGGCGGCAAATCTAATTGTTACACGTCAAAATAAACCTAACGCGAGGAAATTTTCGGTCAATGATTTATTGTGACTTTCGTTGTGGAATAACTCTACAACAAAGCTATGATAGGCTGCGATTAGGATTTATTTAAGGAAGGCCCATCTTCTGCCAATATTTTGATTTACAATTGATTTAACGAGTTTAAACGTGGACGTAGCAATCTCAATGATGATCCGCGTGAGGGACGTCCTTTAACAGCGACTACTGAAGATAACATCAGTGCTATCCGATGCATAATAGAGGAAGATAAGAGAGTTACCTATCAGCAGATACGGCCAAGTCCAGGCATTGGTATGAGTCAAGTTCAAAAAATATTTATTACACGTACATTTAGGTGTCAGGAAGATTCCCCATACTTAAACCGACGACCAGAATAACCTTCGCATGGACTGGTGTCGCCAAATGTTAGATAAGTTCAACGGCGGTCACTCAAATACTGTATTTGACATCGTCACAGGTAATGAAAGCTGGATATATTGCTACGAACCCGAAACCAAAAGACAATCAGCTCAGTGGTGTAAAGAAAGGAAAAAAGATGATTGCCTCATTCTTTGGTCGAAAAGAATGAGGCCATCAATCTTCTAGCACAACTGTCATTTGACAGTTGTGCTAGAAGATGGAAGGACAGTTACTGCAGACTGGTATGTCAATCGTAGTTTGCCTGTTGTCAAGACAAGGAAAAACAGCGACAGAAGCGAAAGCAGCGCCCTCGAAGCAGGATCCTCCTCCACCACGACAATGCTTCAGCGCACTCTGCAAATAAAACTCTGTTGAATATTTGACTATGGCAGGTGTCGACATAATGAGTTATCCGCAATACAGTCCTGACCTGGCGCCCTGCGACTTTCATTTATTCACAGGAACTAAGATAAAATTCGAGGTATTCCATGGAGGAATGCCAAAGAAGAGACCCCTAAGGAAGAATTGGCCCACTGCTTTTCTCAGTGGTTCCATCGAAAGCTACGATGTGTAGAGAGGGACGGAAATTACTTCGAAAAACAATAAAAGTATTGGAAACTTTCTACATTAAGCCATTTTTCATTTTCTAAAAATTTTCAGTGGTCTATGTAACAAATCCTATCAAACTTTTAAGGATAACACCTACGGTTGATTATCGGGGTTAATATAATTAATTAACATTTTAATTTTTATGAATATCTTTTAAGTTTGTATCATTTTATTTTTATTTAAAAAAAACAGCTATTATTATGTGCCTAAAACCAGATATAAAAGCGATTGTTTGTTGTGTATAACTATTGTATGACTAATAAAAGTCTGTGAGTTCTATAAGGGGGTTATTCCCAGACTTGTTTAGCTCAAAGGAATTCAAAGGGGCCCTTATAAAAGAAATGGGGTCATACAAGGACGCGCGCTTGAATCACTGCCTGGATAACAATTTAATGTTTTAATTTGCTTCGAAAATAATGCTAAGTAGTACTGTAAAGTACAGTACTTCATATTATTGTTATCTAATAGAAATATGTAATAAATATAAATTATGGAATCACATTGTAATATCTCAATCATAGTATAAATACGCATCAATGAGTATCAGATTTGGCCGCAGCCACGTCAATTGGCCATCAGTCGAGTATCGCATGTCAGGGGTTCAATGATAAGACCTTGTTCTGTTCCGTAACAATGATAGTGTAGCGAACTCAGTTTGCGAACTACAAGTATTGAGACTTTCTAATTATCTGGTGAACGGCTTTTGTAAAAAATATAAAATTAATAAAAAACTATTTTTTTTATAGGAATTATACCTTTACCTCGTACCTTTCATGAATTGGAACATGAAGCTGACCTTGAAACCATAAAAAAAATTCACGAATAAATCAAACATATAAACTTATGTTTGAGATTTATTCGTGAAAAATTATGTTGTGAAAAATGGTTTAAGCTAAAAATATTTTTGTTTCTAAAGTTGTTTTCCAATAGCTAAGCGCTTAAATGCCTCCCCCTTCACTCACTTCCGAGACAATAGATCGGAAGCGATGACGCAACATATAATTTGTAAGAGTACGGCCTAGTTTCAAGAGATCGATCGTGACAAGGTCACGGCAATTATTCTCAGTCTAGACCACTTATATTTACGATAAAATATACGACAAAACTAAATTACAATGCAACCAGGCTATACATCTGAAACCATCAATAGGGCCTCATAAAAAAGATGTACACATTTTTGTGTTAAACATTAGACATATATCACATCCTATACCTCAGCTCGGATATCAACACGTGAATAATAAAACCATTACTGCATACATATTGCTACACATATTATTTTAGAAATAAAGTATAATTAAAAAGAAAATCTAAAATATAATGTAGAAATGATAAACTATCTAGGATTATATATTAGCCATAACTTAAAATGGACAAATACAACACTCATAAATCATTTAATTACTAAATTATTTTCTGTAAAAGGTTCCTATACACACATAGTTCAATATCTATATAAATCTTTGGCAAAATCACGCCTTATTTGCCTTATTGAAATTTGAGGAGCCGCGACTAAAACTAACTTATCACATCTTCAAATAGCTCAAAATAAAATAATTAAATTGATTTTTCAATACCCATACTAAACTTTATTTACAATCCCAAAAAAACAATACAATCCCACCACCATCCTCACGAATCGCTTATTAATCTACAAAATATATAATTATACATCTCATATTAACGTCTCTGAAATTCATCAAATTCAGAAGCACAGTTCACAACGCCCTCAAAATCTAATTCTATCTAAGTATATAACAAATAACGGTAAAAAAATCCTTGAGCGTTGGGAAGTGCTGTAATATAATAAACTTCCACTAAATATAAAAAGTGCAGAGAGCATGGCAATATTTAAATTAAGACTAAAAGATGATGAGTGACCACAGTTCTCTACGTAAATGAGTTCTACGTCGCTAATTCAGCCTTGAAGCTTTTCAATGACCCACGACGTTATAAATAGTATATAATAAGTTCTCATATAAGTGGCGATTGTCTGTTATGAGAATAAATGTATTTAAACCTAAAAAAATCTCATCAAGTAACTTTTTTGTCGTAAGAGAAAGTTAACTTAGAACTTTTTGTATGAAACCTAAGAAACCACGTCTGCACGCCAAAAAACTCTAATGAACATCGCCGGAATATAAAAAGACGATTCAAAGCGCTTATATTAGTGGAATCTGTGAAAATCTGTTTTCTGGTAGATATTATATCATAGTTTTACCATAAACATTTTTTAACATGTTTGGCATTGGCAATAATATTGATTATACATAGCATCTAAGAAGCTTGGTGTGACGGCGAGACGGTACATCACTCCGAGTCACCGCTTGCAACTCTATAAAGGGCAAATACGGTCCCACATGGGGTACTGTTCTTACCTCTGGGCGGGAGTTACCCACCACCAGCTCCTTTTGCTTGACCGTATTCGGTCGAGATAGAGTAAAGAGCGATTCGAAAAACCGCCGATAGTCACTTTCCGAGTGGCTTGATCCCTTGGCGTTGCGTAGAGATGTGGGGTTTTTCTGCATCTTCTACCGCATATACCATCAAGAGTATTCAGACGACTTGTTCCGATGAATACCTTCAGCTGAGTTTCATCATTATACGTCAAAGAAAAATACCATCCGATTCACCGTAACTGAGGCGTTTCTGAGGGCAGTTTTTGCCGCGCACTATGTGGAACCAGCTTCCCATCTTCGGAAGTATTTCCGAATGAATTCGACTTAGGGTCCTAAAAGAAAAGAGCGTAGCGTAGCGGCCGGCAACGCACTTGCGAGCTTCATGGCAATGTGAGTGTCCACGGATGAGGCTCCTGCGCGGTTACCGCCTCTTACATAAATATTAATAATAATGAACTTAAAACCTTGGTCCCTGTGGCAGTAGCTATAATGCTGGTAGCATTTTCTCTCTGTATTGCGATACTCATTTTAGTGTTAAATATGGGGGTTTAGGTACCTTGTTTTGAGGTAATCCACATAGATGCTCAACTGTGCAACGACCAAATTCGATAGAATAGACACTAATGGTGAGCAATTTTCTGTCATGGTTCAGGTCAAACTATCATTATTATCTATTTGCTTATCATTATTGCGCTGTTGCTGGCCCATCGATAATAATATTTACATTACGAACTTTGATTGTTGCTCATAATAATTACTTTGAATTAATAAATTCACAATTAATTTATAGCACTTATACTTCATTGTATTCGCCTACTTAAGAGTGTATGAAGATTATGTTGTATAATAGTAAAATGATGGAGACTATAGTAACATAGGTTTAAAATATTTTTTTTATTTAAGATGAAATTTTATTTTTGAGGTTTATTTAATTAAGTCAATAAAATAAATCTAATTTATCAGCAAACCTTCGAAAACCTTATTCGTTAAAAATATGTTATGATGAAATCAGAGTAAAATATAATTTAATTAGGAATGATATAGATCTAATTACATAACCCCAACTCAGCCACAACCTTACATAAAACATTGTAATACGTCAAGCTTAAATTGAAAACTATTACAATTTTGAATGATGCAATGATCTAGCGTCAATACGTCAGTTCGTCTGAATGTCGAGCAGGGTCTGTTTTTTTTATAGAACAGGGGGCAAACGGGCAGGAGGCACATCTGACGTTAAGTTATACCGCCGCCCATCGACACTCTCGATGCTAGAGGGCTCGCGAGTGCGTTGCTGGCCTTTTAATAATTTGTAATGTGAGTTGAGGTAATTAATTATAAATAATTAAGTTCTACGACACTTATTGACTGATCATCATAATACATAAACAAAGAAAGGTTTTGAAAGCATTAATAATATTTTTTAATGTCTAATCAACATTATTTACTCGTATTATACTCGTGTGCTTTACAAATTATTTCTAGCAAGATTAGTTTTAGATTCACAAACTTTGTGGGATCAAAGGCATTTCGGCACGTGTTGAGGCTTGGGGTCAGAAGGGGTGGTAAAGCGGGAGAAACCGAGGGTAGACCGGACGATCGATACCATGTGGGTAAGATTTAGAGTCACATAAAACGCAGTTAATATGTAATTTAAATGTGAGATCCGAACTCTAAGCTTACCAAATAAATTTTCTTAGATACTGTAATTAAATATGTATAATTATTTAAATTTCGATTCTCAGGTATGTCATATGTAGGTATTGGAAAAGAAATATATTACTTACTGCTAAAAAAACTAATTAATTTTAATTTGAACTTCAGCTTATACCGAGATAGATAAATAGCCTATTTAAGCTAAACAATCTAAATTGTTAAACTATTAATTATCTCCAGGACACACAGAACATAAGTGGATAATTAAGCACGTTTGCTTTAGTTTCAAGTTGCTACACCGTTTTAGATGTCACAAGCATGCTACGACTTATAAAGCTACGGTTTCTGACGTAATATGCGTAATCATTATTCACGCTATAGATTACGAGAGATATGTAAATTGTCATAAATATGTTTAAAAAAATGCCCAACATTATTTATAACGTTTAAATATTTTCGTATGGTAAAGTACTGGTTTACAAAAGCTAATATCTATAAATCTATAGATGTTCGGTTTTTTTTTCGGATTATTTGGATCGTACATATTAAAAAACAAGCTTGGCCGCAGCTTAACTCTTTCCTTTTGAACTTTTACGTATATAAAGAGATACAGATATGTTTACTGATATTTAAATTTAATATAAAAATTTGTAAGTGAATAAAGAATTATATTATACTTTTAAATTGGTTTCATTTATATACCCTTCACATTTTATTGAAATAATAAAAACGAAATATGCATTGAATAGATTACGATTTGACTAACAAACAAAGATTTTTTGTACTTACATTTTTTATTAAAATAAAACTGGCAAACTACACTGCACTGATTTTCCCGCCTTTTTCCAAGTAGGGCGACTTAGTCCGCCAAGACAGAACGCGAGACTGCCGTGCGCCAGTAATCAGTATACGTATTAGTCTGTAGAGAGAGGAAACATCAACTTGTGCAAGAGTAATAGAGATATACGTAGGTAATAGGTATTGAGCGAGGTTTTATTCGGGGGTAAATGGGGTGGTATACGTCAGACGTGGGCGGTATTAAAATGTCATAGGGCCAAGTTATTAAAACTCAACAGAAAGTTGTGCATTTCTATTTAAAAGTAAAAAAAAAGATAAGCATCCTAGTCTGCAACTAAATGATATATTTTCAAAATTTCAACATCTTCAACTTGAAAAGTTTTCATGCGGAATGATTCGGGTATGAATGTAATGTAAATATACTAACACTTAGATTTAAGTTATAATTACTAAGATAGTTATTGTTTGTTTGTTTCCAAAATTAACAATTTTTATTTTATTTATTTAATGTAATTAATACTTACTAGTCTTGTAGGTGTAACAAAATTAAATTACAGCATCAAGCAGTATCGTATAGTACTTACGATATACTGAAACACAAATATTGCATTTGTCTACACTTACAAAATATAATCGTTAGGTAAGAGGTTACTTTAGAGGTTTAGTACAAGAATAAATTTGAAAAAAATCATTTCGATTGGATGACAAAACTATATATTTACTATATAAAAATATACATATATACTATCCAGTTTCTTAGCATGTTTTAAAAGACGTAACGATTGTGCCATGAGCCAACCGTTTAATAGCGATTGGGCATTGCACATTGATGGATGACATTATTTGTTTGACCAATCACAATCGAAGGCAAAATTTCGTCTTGTTTCGCTCATCCCAAGCTTTAATATTTATTTTTTTATAACGATTTTACTTAGGTGTTTAGATACAAAGATACTCAGGGTATAATTTATTTGGTAATCTAGCATTAGATGTAATTTAATAGATGACTCCTGTCATAGGTAGTACAGTCATCAAGTCGAAGTAAATTAAATATTAGATTATAAATATTCATTTATGCGAGTAAGCCGCCCTGCAAAATATGTGTCTAAAAAATAAACATATACGGTAGGTATTTCATTTATTTTGTGGTAATAAATTGTTTGAAAAGTTCAAAAAATCCAAGATTATCGCAAGGTATCGCTGGAAGTTGCAGAGTAAGAGCGCTAGACCCTGAGACAAAAACTTTTTGTTTCAGTCGTGTTCCAATTTCCAACCAATGTTAAAAGATCAGTCGATCGAAGGAAAATCGGTGGATAATAAATTAACCTTTATCCACAGGATCAATATCAATATTTACAAATTTTCTTCACGTAAGTGTCACTCTTGCGTCAATATTCTTGTTTCAGGCTCCTCTGGCGTACTTTTATTATATTTAAAAACTAAATTTGTATGAAAATGACAGCTAGTAGTTGGTACCAATTGTCGACACTAGCTGTCATTTTCATACAAATTAAGTTTTCGACTTTCTACATACACTACTGTTACGCTGTCTTGACTAGACCCCGAGTTCAATATTTCCTTGGCGCGTATTAAAAAATGGTAAAATATAGTTGTTTTATCTGTATATTTTTAAAAGTTTTTCATCAAACAGCGAATAGCTGGCTAATGCACAAACCGTTTTACTTTTTAGAGCCAAAAGAAAAAAACAGCGAATTAGTGTTATTGGCAATTGACATGAAAAATTGTGAATTTGTGAATGACATTTGACCCAACTGAATATTTATTGTTATTTCAGAATACTGAAAATAGAAATCAAATTGTAGATATTAAGTAAATACTACTTATCTATTGAATATTTTTTTAAATAATTGTTATAGTTAATGCCTCATACCGTAAAATCTTAATGGCCCGATATTTATAGTTTAAAGTTAAGTCTAGTATTGCATCGTTTGCAAAATGTGTACGGCAAAAAGAATCGTGATCTTATACGGCAGTCAGACTTATACATCTCAAGAAATTGCAGAGAGAATCTGGCGCACTACAAAAATCTTAGGTCTTAAAGGCCCGGTTATGGCCATGGATGATTATCCAATCTCGAAGCTTATCCACGAACAATATGCCCTATTCGTTTGTGCAACAACTGGCGAAGGAGAGGAACCAGACAATATGAAGGCATTTTGGAAGTTCTTGCTGCGAAAAAACCTCCCATCTAACTCTTTAGTGAATCTCAAGTTTGGAGTGATTGGTCTTGGTGATTCATCATATGATAAATTTAATTTTGCAGCCAAAAAGCTTCATAAGCGTCTCTTGCAACTAGGGGCGCAGCCCTTACTGGACACTGGTATGTATCAATTTCTTATGTAGAATAAGTCTTCAATGGTTTAAACTTTAAAGCATAGAAAATCATTGTATTGATCACTCTCTGCATGATCACTAATTATACCAAATAACATTGTCTGTATGGTGCAACAAATAACATTGTCTGTGTACAATTAAAACAATACTAACCATTATACTATAACATTCTTGAAAGATTTTAGTTTGGCCTGTGGGCTTAGACTTCTTTAACAGTAGTGTATGTAGAGAGTCAAGAACTAAATTTGTGTGAAAACTACTGTGATCATGTCAACAAATTTTCATACAAATTTAGTTTTTAGTTAAAACACCACAGTTAAGGCATCTTGACTAAGCCCCTGAACATTTAATGTATTTTTAAGCAGCAGATAATGTATATACTTAACAACATTTTTACAGATTTAATATACTATATATGTAATTTAACTACAGTCTAGTTTTGGTATTTTCATACAGGTGCATTTATAAATTCTTATCTTTTTAGATTGTGTGGTCAAACTGATAATAAAAGTTTTATTGATGTCAATCATTTATAGTTTCTATTAAAAAATAACCTTATCAGCTCCTGGGTCCTTGTCAATGTGACCTTTTAAATATAATGTTTTTTGCCACTTTAATCCTTATCAAAATCTAGGCACATTAATTTTAAAGTATAGAAAATTGATAGACATCTGAAGATTATGTTATCATTACAGCTCTCTGTGATTATCAACATGACTTAGGACATGATGCTGTTTTGATGTCATGGATTGAAGAGTTCTATGCAAAATTAAACACACCTAAAAAAATTGACCCAAATATTAGTGTGACAAAGTTTGTTCCTCGTTGGAAAACAACAATAATTAAAAATAACAATACTATAAAATCTGAATATGGATTAAATAAAGATATGTACTTTGGTATTACTAACACTGATCACTTTGTTAATCCTATATATATGGAAATAGAAAGTAATATTCGTACAACACATGAATCACATTTTCAAGTAAGTTGACTTCTGAAATATTGATAAAACATTTATTTACAAACTCTTATTAATGTTTTAATAGTTGTCATTATTTAAAGTTACAATATAGTGTGGGTTAATACATTGAAAAAGTATATAGTATGTGTAAAGTTAAACATTTATTGTTAATTACAGTTTGGTATAAAGACTAGAATTAAAAACAAAAAAAATCCCATTCATATTATTCTTTTCTTGCAGGATGTAAGATTACTTTCCTTAAAAACTGTAAATAAAGAAAACATTAATTACTGTCCTGGAGATGTATTTAATATAAGACCACGAAATAGTAAAGATGATATTGAGGATCTCTTTGGAATATTTGAAACTCATAATATTGATATTAAACCACATTACATGTTAAACATACAAGAATATCATGAAGGTAAGAGACGTTTTAGCTTTACATTATAGCTACAGTAGATTACAAATTATAAGAATTGGTGATGCTTACTTTTTAAAATCCTTCTGTAAACATTGTGGGTATTCTTACTATGTAAATTGTAACGTATTTCGCGAATTATGTTTTTGCTATGGTTTTTATTTAAAGTCATGATATAACCTTTACTAACAGAAGTCTGTGCCATAGTCATCTCATTTCACACATTCATGAATTATCAACTGTCAATTGTCACTGTATGTGTAATGTCAGTTGAACTCATCAACATGTGTATTTTTGTGTAGAATTACATGTTTAATATTAGCACCGTGTTTTTATTGTATTTGCACAAATTAAATCAGGATATAATCAGTATCAATCGATATGCTACGGAGGCAAGCGCGATTGCGTCGCGAATATTTGTACAGGAAGTCGGCAGAAGATAAACAAAAGAGTATTCAAGCTAAAAAAGATCAACTAAAAAAATGTTTAGAAGAGAATATTCCAATACACGGAGACCTAAGGAAAGAAGCAATAGCTTTACAACAAAGATTAGAATTTGAAGACAAAGGTAGGATATCAATCTTGATTAATAAGAATTACGTCAATATTGTTAAATTGTAACCTCAAATTTTTCTAAATATGATGTATATTATTTATAGCCTTGTCAGATAAATTTTTTATCACCAGGTCCAGAAAAATCTGCAGTAATTGGTGGCTTCAGTGGCGGCGGTAACACATTAAACTCTCAAGATGATGAATATAGATATGCAGGTGTAGAAGATCCTAAGATTATGATTACAACATCCAGAGAGCCTAGCGCAAGACTTAAAATGTTTGTTAAAGAGTTAAGGTTTGTTATTAACATCATTAATAAAAAAAGTTGTCTTGAGAAAATTTTATGTAATGAAAACACCTTCAACAAATATTAAACTTTTCAGACTAATATTTCCTAATAGCCAACGTATGAATCGTGGGGGTTATGAAATGTCCCAACTCATTCATGCCTGTCGAGCTAATGATGTCACAGATTTCATAGTTGTTCATGAACACAGAGGAGTACCTGACAGTTTGGTTAGTAGATTATGTAATTCATTTTGGTTTGCTTTTCTTCCCTTTCTTAAAGTGCGATCTCTGTTATGTCAAGTTTTGAGTCCCAAATTCAAAGCTAGAAAAACAAAGTTTGAAAGATATCTGTACAAATAGAATATATAGAAAAATATCTTGTCTGTAATTTATAAAACATGGATTTATTGATATTTCATAACTTATGTTTCGCTACAAATTGCAGGTAATATGCCATCTTCCCTATGGCCCTACAGCATCATTCACATTGTCAGGTGTGGTGATGAGACATGATATTCCAGATATAGGGCCCATGAGTGAACAGTACCCACACCTAATATTCCATAACTTTAAAACAGATCTCGGTATGTAGATGGTATTAAAATGCTTATATTCCTAACATGGCAAATTACCTAGTCTAATTAAATATAAAAAAACATGCTGTAGTTTTCTGTGATTTACAGTTAAAATACATCTTCACAAAATTATTTCTTACAGTCTTTACAACATTATTTTTCAGGTAAAAGAACAATGAGTATTTTAAAGTACCTGTTTCCAGTACCTAAGCCAGACTCAAAGCGAGTGATAACTTTTGCCAATAATGATGATTACATCTGCTTTAGACAACATACACATAAGAAGGTAACTTATGTAAAAGTGTCTGTTATTAGTAAAACTGCAATTAAAGTCATTGTTATATAATAACTACCATTATTTTTTTAGGTCTATGTCTATGTCTATCTATTTTTTCTCTCCTTGTATTTCATTATTGTGTGTTTGTCAGAAAACTTACAAAATTATCTTTTTTTTAATGCAAATTTTTTCTTTAAATTATTATGTCATAGATGTGTCATTCAAATATTTCATGCTGTTTCACAGGCTGGTAAAGAAATAGAGCTGTCTGAAGTAGGTCCTCGATTCCAAATGAAACTGTATGAGATAAAATTAGGCACTTTAGAAGTCCTGGAAGCAGCTGACACCGAATGGGCCTTACGTCCCTACATGAACACTGCTGCTAAACGACGATTCCTTAGTGACGAGGATGGATGGCAGGAGGAAGAATGACTTCAATAAATTTTTTTTATGAACTATGTTTTTTATTTATTAAAATATTTTGAATAATTGTATTCCACTAGATAGTAGATATAAAATAAGCTCTAAAATAAGGCCTGAATTTCTTAAGGTACTACAAATTACTTTGATTAACATTTAACAATATTTATCTATAGAGATTAGAATTGTATATAAGAATGTGCTGATTGGTAAATGGGTTAATTTTTAAGATAAAATGTTTTGTTTTAGACATGCCAGTTCCTCAATTTCTCCAACAACCCTTACCAATGTATGTGATAGCAGAACAGTATTGGGATTTAAAAGCATTTCCTACGCAATATGTCTTTTCTCTTCTAGCGCTTATATCAGATGATAGGTTAGAGAGAGACAAATGTAGGGAACTTAGTTCTGCTGAGGGACAGGAAGAGTGGCTAAGTTATTGCAGGAGACCAAAACGGACTATTTTGGAGGTATGATTTCAGCTATAGTTATATATATATATTGTTTTTGCAGATACATTGGCACTTTATATGTAGTATAAAGCATATATTATAATATTAAAGCATATATCATTGACAGTTCTTTGAAATTACAGATAATTAACAATATAATACTTTCAGGTGTTACATGACTTCCACAGATCAGCATCAAATCTCACTATAGAAGTGCTATTTGAGTTGTTCTCCACAATAAAACCTCGCTCATTTTCTATTGCAAGTAGTTGTTTACCAGCACAAGGTAATTTAATTGTGACACCTTATATATCATTTGATAACAATGAGATAAACAATTGTTAGCTACTAAAAAATCAAAATTTATTTTGATCAATTTAGTAGGTATAAACTTAAGGAAACATATTTACATGAAATATCAAGATACATATAAAAGTCTCAACCTGATTTTAAGTAAATTTTTGAACTCCAGTGGTAATTGGCGATTATTAATATATAATAATTGAAAATGTTTTGAGTATAAAGATTAAAACTTTGACTTTATTAAGACAAATATTCTAAGGTACCAGAAATTTTGTTTATTTTTATTGTATCAGGCATATTTATTTATTACTTTTTTATGTTTTAACTTTAGGTTGTAAAATAGAATTACTAGTGGCTATAGTGAAGTATCAAACTAAAATTAAAAAACAACGCCTGGGTTTAGGTTCCAACTGGTTGAAAGGATTAAATATAGGTGACAAAGTGTATGGTTGGATCAAAAAAGGAGTTCTTAAATTTCCTGCAGCGGTAAGCCTAGTTTGGTTAATATGTAATTTAAAAGTAAGTGTAAATGTGTGAAATCCGCTGAAGGGAAATTTTTTGTTGGTAATATAATAGCAATCCCAACTTATAAACCTCCAATGTAATTAGGAAGATGATAAGACTAATAAATTGAAATTTTTTTCAGAATATACCATTAATTCTAATAGGTCCAGGCACTGGCTTGGCTCCATTCCGTAATTTGATTCAAGAAAGGGTAGCTCTCAATATTGCTGATAAAAATATAATACATCTTTTTTTTGGCTGTCGGTATAGGGATAGAGATTTCCACTGTAGAGATGAGTTACAAATGTGGCAGAAGAATGACAAGATTTCTCTATATTGTGCCTTTTCTAGGGACCAAGAAGATAAAATGTAAGTCTTTAACAGATAAAAAGTGTTTTCTTTACATCATTTACATATCTCAGTAAGATAACTATTCTCAGTATGCACATCTACTTTAATGTACTTGAAATTCCAATAAATGTAAATGATATAAAAATATATATTGCTAATTTTATTGTCTTTTATTAACATAACTTTTACACATTTAAAGAAAAACACTTTTTTACGGACCTTTTTACTTGTCAGTCACCGTGACCACGCACACTGTAAAGCACGCGAAACGTCGGTTAAATTTAAAATTATGTCTAAATAATTATAAGTTTAAATACAATAATACATAACTATAATGCGTAAAAAAGTGTTTTTCTTTAAATACAAGCAGATCATCAAATAATCGGGTCAACTTGTTGGGTGATAGCAATTCATAGCTGTTTCCAGAAAAATTTGTAGTGTTTTTTTGTTACAGATATGTTCAACATAAGATAATAGAAAACAAAGATAAACTACACAATCTTCTGATAAATCAGGGAGCTTATGTCTATATATCTGGAAACTCTAAGAATATGCCTAAAAACGTGAAAGATGCATTTGTTGAACATGTGTTGAAAGGAGTAGAAAATGCTAATAGTTTTATGGAAAATATGGTTAATATTGGCAGATTTCAAACCGAAACTTGGTAATATAGAATGTTAGAGATTAAGAATACAATTCTTGATCCACACAATTTGTGTATTTTATAAAATTATATATCAATAATAAGCCCTTGAACTTTGGGAGTTGTTTATTTTACACCTTAAATACTAAAACTATATTACTTATTACACAATGCACTCACTTTTAAAATTTTAAGATCACAATTCATTGGGATACAATTTCATTTAATGACCACACAGTTTAAAAACTGTTGACTAAATTCAGATATCACCAAACAGTCATTGTTTTTACACTTGCTAGCTATTACTCAGACCCCATAACTTAAGGTTACCAGCATCACGTTTTCTTTCTGAAGGTTCCTTATCTTCACAAGCATAGGCAATTAAGTAACGAGATGGATGCCATGCTACAGTAAATGTTGCCGCTTGTACAGGAATTTCTGCTACTTTTTCACCTAATAAAAATATTATTCTTAAGGATTAGTGCCTTAGCATAAAATCATGCTATGATAAAAAATATATACATACCGGTTTCAGTATCACCAATATCAATTATGTGGTCTTCACTGGCTGAAGCCAGCAATCGTCCGTCAAAACTAAAAGACAGTGTTCTGACTGGCCACTCTAATCTGCAAATAATATTATAAACAGCCATTACTTAAGAACAACTGTATTACATAGTTTTTTCAAGAAAATTGTGAAGATTACACACACTTAATCAAAAAATTTACTCAAGTTTTATGTGACCTTAAAGCAACACATATATGTAATATTTTTAAAATATAAACAAATTTTTACTGCTTAGTCTCAGACTTGTATGTACACACCTAGAAAACACTCTTAAACATGCCAATTCATTGACATCCCACAGTGACACTAAGGCATCAGCTGAACCTGTCGCAAAATATCTTCCAGTGGGCTCATGCTCTATACAAATACATGTACCTGGATGAGCTTTTAGTACTGTTTGTAGTTCTAAAGATGGATACCTATAACCATATAAGAACATATTGTCAAGAATTAGTCACCAAATTAACCAAAAGTTTAGCTTTTAATTAAAACATTATAAAAAAGTCATTTGTACATAAATATGTATTAAATTATTTACATTACATAAAATTTTCCTGTATAATGCATACTTAAAATGTTTCAATTTGTTATAAAACTATAGAATGATATAAAAATAAAATGTGTTTCTATATTATTCAAAGTATCTTAATATAATATAAAAGTAACAGGTAGGCTTTTAAATACATATGTTATTAATACTCACGTTAATATATGTACACAACCCAAACCATTTGTTAAGAAGAAAAGATCTGATGAGTTGTTCCACGAAATTTCATTGACTTCAAAGTTAAATTGTTCTTCCGTGACCTATAAAACATTAGAAGCATAATGAAAACCAAAGTTTTGTTAAAAATAAAATAACACCTTATTAATGCAAAAAATAAACTATCATAACCAATGTAATGGAATTAAAAAACCAAAAAATAAACAAGAATTCTCCTACATCTAAGTTTTTAGATAGCTATGATTAATGTGATAGTAGTAATGAACTAAGCCCTGGACTACTTGCACTGGTAGGACACTATGTTAAACAGTATTATAAAAAAACTTACTACTTTATAATTACGTGCATCTATAAAGGAGACAAGATCTTCCTTATTGCCAACAGCAATTGTTGAACCATTGGGTGACCAGGCTATGTTTATATTCTCTCCTTTAGTTGATATTGCAGCTGCGCATTTGTGTGATCTGTAATTATTTAAACAAAAAAGATACATTAAAAAAACAAACGATAAATTCAAGTGTTAATGACTGAGTGTGTGTGAGTGTGTAATAATAATAACAGTGTCAATTCTTTGTTTATTTATATATGTACAGTTTGTGCTTTTGTGCAACTAAGACTAAATGTTGTATATAATATTAAAATTAATTATTTGTATCTGTTTATAAAACTGTTAACACTTAACATTGATGGATGTAATGGGGTGGCAGATTATTTAAAGATTCCATAAAAACTAGCTGTGTGTTTTCTATTTATCCATAACTGTCAAAGATATGACCTTACAACCTGAAGGGCCTTGGTTAGTACCACATAGAAAAGCAAAATAAAGACATCTATCAGCTTCCATATTTATAATGTGTTACCTTACACAATAGTGTGATATGTAAACAGATTTCAAAGATCATAGATAGCACATTATCTTACCGAGCGTCCCATATCCTCACTGATTTATCGCCACTGGCTGTGCTAAGCAGATCAGGATGAGAGGCATGCCAGCACAATTGATCTACCGAACCCGTGTGTCCGCGAAATACGAAGTCCTGTACCTGTAAATTAAGCATAATTTTTTAGGAACTTATGTGGTTGTAGTATTTTAGAGTGGCTTGTGTGTTGGTATGAATAGTATTAGTAGGGAAAAAAACCCAAATTGAAATCGGTTATAACAATTTCTTTAATAATAGAGATATAAAGAAAATGAATAACTTACTAATCTGTTCCTCTCTAAATTGAAAATTACAACAGTTTTATCAAATGATCCTGAAGCTAATC
Organism: Pieris mannii; assembly: GCA_028984075.1. Taxonomy (NCBI): domain Eukaryota; kingdom Metazoa; phylum Arthropoda; class Insecta; order Lepidoptera; family Pieridae; genus Pieris; species Pieris mannii. The sequence continues at coordinate 8,608,155 of CM054777.1, forward strand.
GTCTACCATCACAAGACCAGCCAACAGAATGTACTTTCGATGTATGTGCAATGTATTCTCGCACTACATTGTGCGAAGCGAAATAATTACGAAGCTCTTGTAAATCTTCTATTGGGGTTTGTCCTTGCTTAGATTCTTTCATTTTAATCGTCTTAACTAATCAAAACACAAATGGAGGTTATCTCAAAAGTAAATTACAAACATTAAACAATAATCACACAGATGTTAAGTATATAGCTATAGGATAACAACAATATTCTATAGTCTATATATATATAATATACCGTAAACAGACTATGGTATAGACCAAGTATCAGCTGTACGCTCGCACTTAAGCATTTCACGTTAATGCCTTCTCACTTTAGTTATTATTGTTTTTTAGAAGATCATCTAGTTCTATACTCTATCTACGATATACACGGTTTTTTCGAAGTTGATTAAAATGCGCTGGTAATACTCAGATGAGTAAATATTCAGGGTCGTGAATTTAGGTTTCTAAACGACATGCAATTTATTTTTGCGTTATGTTAAAGGATAGGTAGGAAATACCGGACCCCAATTGACTACCCCCGAGGACCAATCGCATGATCAAGGTTCCAAATAATTCGGATTTGCGGCGGGAGGCGCGGCGGTCCAAGTAAGAATGGTTTCAACGCCTGCTATATCAGATAATCTTGTTTAAAAGTGTAAATAATTAATAATTAAAAAAAATAAAACACTAACTACCTACAGAATGTTGAGTTCAATTATTATGAAAAGTTTTAATATCTAATTCGAAGTATTTATTGAATACTATCGGTTTATTGTACAATCTTAGAGGTCACTTTGCAATTTATTTCTATCGAGAAAATTTAATAAAATTAGGATTTCGACTTAGTCACTAATGAGCATTAGTTCTCAATTTTATCATATATTTATCACAATTTGATCAATTCAGTATTATGCATAAGAACTATATAAATCAGAGATTGAAAACTCGGCACTCGCCTTCCCACATCGCCTTAAACCTGAGTGATTGGAGTGTGCGTGTGTGCGATATATCAAACGGCTAAGTCTGGTTATTCGGCTACTTGGCCACATGGTTGGCCGAATATCCGGTATCCGGTATCGGGCCAAACTGCTATCCGTTTTTAAAAAGATATAACTGTTTTTAAAAATGGAATAGTCTGTTTTTATCGACTCGCAAAAGTCTGTATGGTATTTTACTTTTATGTAAATAGTTAACAAAGTTAAATTTACATTAATTGTAGGATAGATTTCAACAAACAGAAGAAACCATTAATTCTAGCCCAAAAAATCACGACACCTCGCCTCAGGGCATTCAGTCCCATCGATGTATGATATTGTATTAACGCCAATTAAGCTGATTAATTTGGTTTTTTAAAACATAATCTTGACTTTTTTATATCTAAGGCCCCACCTAAAGGTCGATTTACATCAGATAGCGAATACTCATTCTATCCCTGCTATGTCAAATTCCTTTAGTGTAAGCAGGCGTGGAGCATTATTTCATTATTCTTAGTGCATTTACAAAGATTCTATAGAATATTCTAAAGGTAGCGACTGACATGGAATTTTCGCTCGCCACCTTAAGAATGCTCGCTCGCTCGCGGCTCGATGTAGCGCGGCGGTAGCCTGTAGAGCGCGCGATCAGTTTCTTAGAGCCATGCATGTGCGGACGTGCTCGCGTCCCTTTGCTGTCTCTTCAAAGCGTTCTTGTATTCTAGGTGCGCAGTCCTTTGTTTGCTTCATATTACCTACTTATATTTCATTTCCATAAATAAGTCTACTAATAAAATGAAATGTTTACCAATCTGGGTCAAATTCACTTTTGATCTATCAGGCATTAAAAATGAAACTCGAATAATTTTTTAAAATAATTCTCTCTATTTTTATAATAACTCAATTTTTATCCAGCATTTCCTTGGATGTACTCACGGCGCCACACTTTTAACTGAGTTAGAAAGTATAGAACTGGCGAGAGCCAAAACGCCGTGATAAACGCCATGTGAGCCAGCTTTTCCTAAAAAAATTAAAGGGAATGTAGGAATCATTTTAAATTAACAAGTATGTAAGTAGGTCATACAGTATAGGTGTGTGAAGGATTGGTAACGTATTTGCCTAATTAGGAAAATTTTAAAGCCTATTAATACTCACTCCATGAGAACATCGGACCCTCGGAGGCCCAGATATAGTTAGCCCTGTCTGTGCAAAACTACGTTTAGGCACATGAAACTTTGATTTCGTCCGTAAAAGGATTGATAGGTTAAAAATGTTTTTTTCCACCATCCTTAAATTAAATACAATCGTTCAATGTGTAACCTTCACGCACCTGCAAATAGTAATTTTTTCAGAAGTATTAATATTTTTTGACAATTTGTATTTTGAAAACAGAATTCACTTTTCTCTACTTATAAAAAAGTATACAGGTTTTATATAAATAACACAAACTAAATATACATAACACACCTTATTAATAAAGGTACACAAATTTAAATACATATTAAGGCATATTATTTAACTCGTAATCGTACCTACATATTTAAACTAATTAGACTGAAGTTCAGCTTTAGTACACATTTTATAATTACTGGGTTTATAAATCCAAAATTCTGATACTATATAACTAATAAATATATTTTTTTAATTCACCCCGATTTTATTCGATGACCTGCTCAACATAAGCAACTATGTAAGTATATTTTTTATTAAAACCTAAACATAAAAATCAAATATACAGTATTTACAATTTTCTTAACATAGTAAATAATAAATGGTCCCTGTGGTACCTTTAACTCTTGCAGCATTTCCTCGCTATATTGCGACACTTATCCGTCGAGCGAGGAAAGAACAAGCTGGGATCACCCAGACCTGGTACTTTCCTGGGGGGATACTATGTACCACGCGCCACTTCAAATCTTTAATTAGCGCCTGTGCATATGAACTCAACAAAGACAACAAACTCGAAGTCGTTGAGCGCGTCGTGGTGAGCATAACAACATGCACTTTTTTGGCATGGACACGTATATGGAGTACATATTTTGGGCAATCTATGGAAGTTAATTCTACAATTTCTATTTGGAAATTAATAGCAATGCGTAGCGATATGGTTCAAAAGGGTGCCAGTGTTTGGCGAAGGATATTCATTATGCAAATGACCGGCTTCCCTAGACCGTAAAAACTTACGCGCTACCTGATAGGTTTTGGAATTCATATTTGAAAAGAGGATCACCCCAGGATCTCTTTATCTGATATTATATTAGGATAATGAACTCCTATTGAGGAAAAAATGCTTGACCGTAATATAAACCCTATTATGTATGTAGGTATATGAAAAGATAAGTACAGACCCACAAACTTATCTGACGCGCTGACGGCGTCGCCAAAGTCGAACCTAGTGTTTCTTGATTGAAAGTTGGCGGTTTTTAGGGTAAAATTTTTCGGTTTGATTTATAAAAACGATATTCCTTAAAACATTCGATAAACGTCGATTGAAATCTTGTGGCAGACATTTTTCAAGGAAAAGACGTAACCACAGATTGAATAAAGGAGTGTTTTAGAGGAATCGTGTTTTTATACATATGACCGTAACTCTTTCAACATGAAGGAAAAAATTAACACACATTTTAGCAATTATAGTTTAATATTATAATTATGATCACTTAAACAATTCATAGGTCGAATTCCAAAAATTGCCGAACCTGAACCATAACACTTCAATTTCACTGTCTCTGTTAAAAGTTATGATAAATTGTAACAGTAAAATAATCCTTACTGTGTTAAGACTTAGAACGCGACATTGGCGGAATTGTGATTTACACACAAGTCGCCATTAAAAATAAGGTGAACAGTAAAATAAATCACATTAACTAAACCAAAATTATATTTGACTAGAAAATAATTAAAAAATGCAGTTACAGAAACAGGTAGCCCTTTAACAACAGTTATTTTATTTGGCTATAAAAAAAACATTAATATGCAACTCCCAACATTTGTTTATTATAAAAATCACCTAAGATAGTTTCTATTACCTAGATCTTTAGTAATTAGTTTTTCTATATGGTACATTGTTCTATAAATAAGAAAAGGACATGAATCTATAATCATAGAACAGTGATGAAGAACAAATGTAAAACTATGAGGAAAGCTCTGATATAGATTCTTATTGAATGGCACATGATTAGCGCGAGGCCCCATGTTATTGAACCAAACTACCCAATACGGAAATTCTTTTAATTCTTTTGAGTCACCACAAAATATGTTTTCCCCAATTTTGTGTGTTAATTTAGATTTATCTTTTTTAATTTTTTTTGCTGGTGGCTCACCGCATTCTGCTATTTCTCTGCTGAGTATATTTTTTACAGCTTTATTCAATTCCGTTATACTTTTACCATTTAGAATATCAGAATCTGAAATTATGGGTGGTAATGTGTAATCATCATCACTTTCATCAGTTGATAATTCCTTATCGTCAATACTATTTTCCAAAAATTTTACATCTGAATCTTCCATTATCCCAGTTGCATTTGGTTCAATATAATCATCAAGAAGCGTCGTATTGTGTACCCCTATACTATCACTATTTATACTAATGTTATTAGAAATATTTTGATTGGGAGAAGGGCCTACATTATTTTGTTTATTAGTTTCTTCCTGTAAACGTTGATAATATAGCGATAACAAGTTATAATTATTAGTATTTTCCTTTTTTTTCTTTTTTGGGACAGATGAGGGGTTTTTCCTTACCGGGGGTTTAGATACATTCCTCGTTCTTACGGGTTTGATGTTATGTTTTTGATGTGCAATATTTATAAGTTCATCAATGATAGCTTTTCGATCGAAGTTCTGAGGTAAATCGTAAGTTCCGTGATGTTTAGAAACTGTCGTTAAATTTGTTGAGTTTTCAGCAGTAGATTCTCCAGCTTGATCAAGAGAAAATGAATTAAGTACATTTTCTGACTGATCAACTGAAACGTCCTTTATAACTTCTTTTAATTCAGTTTTATCGTCTTCATCGTATATACACGCATTTGGATAATCAACAAATTTTATTGTTCTCTCATTGCTAAAGATAATGTCTGTCGACTCTTTATCACATTTACTTTTATTATAGTCTTCATAACCTTCAGTAATTGTAAATTCTTTATTGAAGCTACTCTCGTCCACAGACCCATTTCTATTTTTTTCTGATTTTAGTAAATTATACTCATCGTTTTCGCAAAATTTAACAAATACACTTATATTTTCACTTTCCCTAGATGTCTTATGGAATGTTGTCATTCCTTTGGGACCTATCGGATTTTTAATTTTGTTGTCTAAAGTTACTCCTTGAATTATATTTCTTTCTAGGCTATGTTCTTTTAAACTTAAATATTTGGTAACATAATCAAGACTATATTGAGTAAAATCTTCACTAAGCACAAGCCGTACATCTGGATCTTGTAAATATTCTAATATTACATTTGTTGCCGATGTCATTGGGATGTTAATCAGATTAAATTCATCTTTAGGTATAACAGACACTTTATCTTCTATTGGAATCTTATTAATAATCTCCATAGATATTTCTTGTCCTAAAGTCATTTGATGTTTCTTTCTTTCTTGAAGATGTTCTAAAAATACATAGTCATCAGCAGTCTGGGTCTGACAATAATTATCCATGAATAAATTATGCTTGCATACAACTATTTTTCGTGTTCTTAGAAATGCACACCAGTCTTTAAAAGAAAACAGTCTTTGTGTGCTCCCAGCATTTGAGTTTATGTTAAACGCCTTTGGGTAATTATTTTCTTGATTAATTTTATCAACTACATCAGTCAGCCTAACCTCATAATCAGAGTCTAAGCCAAAGCACATTTTTAGTGCTATGACTACATATGCCATACAAATAGTTTCAAAATCAGCAATAAATGTGAATTCTCTGATTTGTTGGCTGACTTTAAAGTATCTACATGGGTAGTGGTGTATCAATGAATGTATTAAGCACTTAAAGTCACTTGGCAAACACAGCTCTGTCATAAAATCTTCAATAATTTTTCTTATATCTGGTATTAAAGGTAAGCCTAAATCAAGGTTATTAAAAAGACTATTTACAATAGTACAAATTTGTGTAGTGGAATATTCATTCCACAATGAGTTGCTAAATCTTAAAAAATGTGGGATTTTTCTAACATCCAGATCTTCAGGAACATATTTTGTACAGTTTTTAATATTTATTTGCTCACTCTTTAAGAGTCTTTTTAAATGAGATAAGTGAATATGACTTCTATCCAAATTTAAGGCAATATAGAATATAGCAATTATAACACCTTTTTTCAGTGGGTGAATTCTGTACATATTTCTTATCTTCTTCTCATTCTTAAAACTAAACTCATCATGCTCATTACTATTGTCATCATCTGATAATATGGAAGCTTCTTCATCACTATCAAGAAGAAATTCATCATCGTCATCTTGTGTAACATTTTTTTCCTTACTTCTATAACTATTATTTTCTTTGTACAGATTTTCATCTTGTGGATATAAATGACAATTATCCTGTTCGTCATCTTTAGAAGTAATTGAGCAACATATTTTACTATCTTCAAGAGAAAATGATTTTACTGTATTAAAATTACTGTTTTCTTTTTCTTTATTATGTTTAGATAAATAGTTACAATCTGTTTCTCTATGATCTTTATGCTCATTACTGAAGAACTCTCCTAACAGCCTGTAAAAATAACATATTAAACATCAACAAGATAACAAAGAACTTGGCTAGATATTACTAATTGGGCACTTTCAGCTATTCAATTGTATATTATATAGCATGTTTTGCAAATCTATATAGTTTAGAGTTTCTACAGAGTACATACTCAGTCTGCTTAACCTGATACTTCTTTATATATCTTGTCCAAATCCATAGAATTTTGTTTCTAACACTTGGTTTAGCACCAGCGGCAATCAATTCATCTGTTAATCCTGATAAAATAAAGTTATATGCATGCCATTTGTACCACTCTGCGCTCACTGAAATACAATTAAATATTTATGTAATAGATGTTTGCTTAAATAAGTAACAACCATATTATGTTAAATCCAAAAGATGCTTAACTAATTACAATAAATTCAGTTTACTTTGTGTCTTTTGTTTTTAAGGAAATTGGATTATTTTTTTAAAGCCTTCATGAAAAAAATATGATGGTAAAATAAATCATTTCAAACTGTGACAGACTATTTTTCTAGCACATGACTATGTGTTATTGTAGCTATTTCTATCCATAATTCATAAAGATGATAATACATTGTGAATCTTTTTTGTAATATTCAGAAAACAATTTTTTAAAGTGAGCAACCTAAAGAAATATATATGTAGCATCCTTACTTTCTACATCATCATTTCTAGTGTTATATATTTTCTTAGTGGTATATTTAGCATGAGTGCCATCAGAGAAGACAACGGTTTCAACAATACGTTCTTGAATATTTTGGTCTTGCGTACCACACTCAACACAATAATAAAAGCCATCTACAAGATTCAAATCTGTGCCGCCACATACGTTACATGCACTTGATTTCATATTTGCTAATAAATCACAAACTAAAACCTATTAAGTCTTCGATTATTAAAAACCCACGTGAAATTAACTAGTTGTGTTTAGTCGGCACTTGGCATTGGGTTTTCAAAAACAGCTGCCCAGTGTTGCCATGAGGCCATGAGCTGCCAATGAGATGATTTTTTATATCTGAATCAGAAGTTATAATCTTAATAATTAATTGAAATAGGGATATAATATAATTAAACATAAAACAATTTTTACTTTCTGAATTTACAATGATTTTTTTCATTGAGATTTAGAAACACTGTATATAAACACTATCGTCTGTAAAATCGAATAATTCGCCTCGTCTTTCTTACCAGGAAATATGAAAGATCAACTGTTGGTTATTTTGGTAACATTAATAAAAATGTATTTTTCTTATTAAACCCGAAGAAAGGGGATTCCAGCTTAAAATTCAATAAGTTTTTTTAGGATTAGCTGAATTGATGGCATAGAACATAATGCGTATCCATGTCCATTTCCATAGGGTATGCCACTAATATTGACTGTCAGTTGTCACTTTGCTTAAATATGGCATTAGCATTTGGCATGTGCCATGTACCACCCATTGGTGAGTGGTGACTAGACCTACTTTTACAAGCTCATTGTGAGTTGTGAAGTGTGAACAAATTGTAAATTGTATCAATTTATGTGTGGCCTATTGGTGCCGTCGTCAAGTTGTTGGTTTCGCGGGGCGTGTTCTATAAATCCTATAATTGAAAGAAGGAGGCCGGGTAACCTCACTCGCGGCGTTAATTGTATCATAACCAGTTAGCAATTGTAAATTTAAAGGCTTCACCTCTGTGAACCGTCACACCCCTCTGAGAAATCGGTAACTAGTTGTTGTGTTGGAAGGGTTGTGACTTGTGCGTGTTATCTATGTGTATTTAATAATTAGCTGACGAAAGCTAATGTTGTGTAGTGTTGAGTTCTTCTTGTGATCTCTTGTTGTTCATTGATGGGCGGCATTTCGCACGCGTCGAAGGCGGCAGATCGGCCGCATAGGCGGATAATAACTTCCTGGAGGGTCTACGATAAAATCCGCCACACTGGAACTGATGGAATTAGAAAATATCGTAGCCAACACTGTTTACTTGAAAGCCAGAGAGGGTACGTACGTAACTACTTATTTAAAATTTAAATTATAGGTGCGAATAATTCATGAGCGTGGATTTTGTATGCAAAATATTTTGTTATGTGTTTACGACGTAAGCGAGATAGTTCAATGCCCTTATAATCGTGTAACCGTGTTAAAAGAGAGCAATCAATTAATTACATTAATGTACCGCGTTATCTCGATGCGATGACCGTAACGTTAACTCATTCGTCTATTATTTACCTCAAGATAAAACATTGTTTTGTTTTGCCAAAACGTATGATTGCATAAATTTAAATAATTATTAATAAAAATTAATAATAATATAAAAAATTAATAATATAATGATAGCTATGATTCGTAAAACCATAATTTTCACTCCTACAACTTATTGATGTTATACAGGCTACATTTGTAACTTAGACATATATAATTCATATTCATTATACACAGACTTAATAAGAATTTTGTTATTTGGTAGATAATTAATTGTGACAAATATCCTTTATTTAAATTTGCATATTTTACTTAGTTTATCCATATATAATAAATGTCAAGTATAATAAAGATTAATACAGAGGTAAATGAATTTTGATAATTTTTTCTGATGCGAAGAGACAAAAAAAGACTACAGATACAGATCAGACAGCAACAGTATTTTATTTTTAAATCCTTCATACATATTATATAAGTTTTAAAATTGTTAACAATTGACTTTAATATTTATTTTTAAACTTCTTTATATTATACTGCAGCCATCATCTATCAGACATCCGTATTGACATGTTTAATTCAAACAATGTTTCAATTTACATACATAGCACTAAACCTTACATCAAAATTAAAGGAATAGTTGAATATAGAGATTAATGATATTCATAACAAGTTATTTCAAAAATTTATAATTTATTATTGGTTTAAAGATATGATGTGGACCATGGTGTAATGTTCACAGTTCCTAACAGGCATCGAAATAAATTGGCAATTAAAAAGAGTGGAAGTAGTTTTATTGACAGTTCTTCACAACTGTCCTACTAAAAACTTTAAGTCAATATAAATTTATAATCATACATTTTTTATATACATTGTAATAATTCTAACCAACATGTTCCACTTACCATAAGTTTTTATAAAAGATATTTTCATTTGATATATATATATTTTATCATGAGTGTTTGTATTGTATAAATGTTTATGTATAACCAAACCACCTGATATTTATCTCCATTAATACATACTATTGAACAGTTTAAAAAAACATATATTATTTCAACAACTTCGGTTTCTTGGTAGAAAGTTTTTTTAAATGTATGTGTTTATATAGATTAGGAAGACTATTCCTAGGAAGACTACCTTTACTGATTTGTGTGTTTTGCAATATTTCCAATTAATTTTTAATTTGTATTATAAAAAGTAAAAGCTACGAAAAAATCTTCCGTTTAATATTTTAATTAAAAAAAATGTTCTATTGGGCGCATACTTGACTAATAATGAATCTTATAAAGGAATATTAGCTGTAACATCCCGAGGCCTGGCTGGGGTTAATTAAAGGGTAAAATTAATTTGGCGCTGTTCGTCTAACGATACTTACTCCCTTATTTAACAAGGTCAAACGTAAAATCTGTTCAGTTTTGATTAAATAATGAGTAGTAGCTTTTTGTGATTACGACTGTGGAATTTGATTAAAAAAAAAATGATATTTTTTTAAAACTGATTTTTTTGTTGCGACGGCTACAAAACTCGTAGCACAATTTTCAGAAATAATTTTGAATAAGGTTGGTTCAAATAAAGAAAATTTAAAAACTCGTGACTTAATGCAAAAAACAAAGACGTTAAATATCGAAATGAACGCAGGTTAACTTAACAAAGACACAGTACACGTAAAAGTAAATTATTAAAACGATGACGAACTCAGCCACTCACATACATTATTTTTTAGAAAATATTATTTCACCGGTATCCAAGTATATACCATAAAAATATTGTGCTAATTCAGGGTCATAATTCTATTGTCTCCGGATATTTAATTAATTTAAGAACACACATTTCCAGTACAAGTTAGCATTGCCTGCAACCGTTAGAAAAAGCAGATCCTATCACTTTCAAAGAGAGAAACAGCTTTCCTGAAACTTGGAATCCAAATCTGTTTCGATCAGATAGCATCGAACAGAGATCAAACGAATCGAGTGGATAATTTAATACGTCAAGTACTTTAAAGAAACAATTTTTCTTCGGTATGATAAGCTTCATTCACATTTGAGGCTGCTAAATGTGTGTTAAGAGATACGGTTTAAAATAGTGCCAATCTTGTGAAAAATTGGCATTAGCATATTATTTTATGAGGTGTTTCTTGGTATTATCTTGATGTAAACAACAGCCTTATAAAATACTGAATTACTATTGCGTTTGGTATTTTGTTTTTGATGTGTTCTAAAGTGCGAAAAATTAATTTCTTTTAAATACCCATTGAATGTATGAAGCGTAAACGTAGTATATTTCTATTTCTATATGGTTTTATTAGAACCAGATAGAAACTGTATTTCATATCAATGCTTTTATCTAGACATCGTAAAGTACCCTTCTCCACATAGTGTAATGTGTACATTGCTCTAATTACACGAACTAGAGGCCAAGATCCAGTTTGTATTGAAATTTATTTCAATTATAAATCTTGCTGTGTTTACGTAATGCCGTTGCGTCAATACGTTGCGCAAGCGATGTCTTTGTTTAGAGATATATTGAACTAATTTCATTTATAGATAGTTAATTGCCTTAATAATTTAATTAAGCCAAATTAGTAGATTTATCTTATAAAAAACAACTTGTAACAAACAATAACAAATAAACCCCAATTGTAATTTCTTAATATTAATGACCCGCCTTAGAGCTTTATTTTGTATGACAGTCTGTTCTCAGGCGAATGGAAAAGAAACGATTCTCTTAGTAAGATATTCACAAATTGGTTTTGTGATCATGAGCATCATCACTACGATATATTCCTTCCTGTTTGCATTTCGCCTAATACCTAAAATTTAAAGCTTCTGCTGCTGTTCTTAGCGTAATATTTTTTGAATTAATAAATATAAGCATAAATGAGATTCAATTATTATATATTTCATAACCTCTGAAATTACATAAAAATTGTTTTTATTCTCAGGCGGTTCCGATAGCAACAAGGGCAAAAGCAAGAAATGGCGGAAGATACTTCAGTTTCCTCACATATCGCAATGCCTAGACATAAAGACAACAATAGGTAAGTGCCTATTTCCTCTCTATATATCTCTTCTTCATGCCTTAACAATCCGTAAAATTGTATAGGTTATCTTAGATATTTTAGAAGAATATATTATTCAAAGAAACTACGAGTACAGATTGATTTCTAGAATAAATAGAAGATTTTAATGTTTTTGTATTTTTAGTTCATAAATTTCACCTTAAACTGGTCGTCTGGTAGTATTCAATAGATGCCACTCTTAAAAGGCATTTCTAATAATAGCGATTCATTTATAGCTCTACAAATGCATAACTCGAAACAAAAGATCTGTCAACAATGCCGCGTCCTATAGATTCTTGCGTTATGTATGAGAGGATCGTAATAACTGGGGTTATACAGAAACATAAATCGTACATTTGTAAGTTACGTCTTAGAGAAGAATCCTAGTTTTTATATAAAATAAACCTGCTTTTAAATAGGTATAATATGTATGTATTTATCTTTATTATGTGATTAATTAGTTTTAACTAAAATCCCTTTTGTCAAATTATATTTAAGCTGTGTTAGCGTAACTTAAAATCGAACAATTTGATGGATTTATTTTAAGGAGGATTAAACTCACATTGTAAATTCTATTAATCGATTAGCAATATTATTTATTGCGTAACTAACGAATACTTTTCAATTGTAATCTTGAGTCCATAATTAAAGTAATGATATAAGCACCGCAAATTCATTTCAGCAAAAAATTGATTTCAGATAACGTTACTTATAGCTAATGCGCTAGGATTATTGATGATTTAAGAAATCCCTACCGTCATTATGAGAGAAGTAGTATCCTGTCACCCATGTATATATGACGACCACATATAGCTAAACCGCTGAGGTCCCGGTAGAATGTAATTACGAATGTCCTGATTCGGACGTTTTAGAGCCAACCAATGTGGTTTTGGTGGGTATCACTTCCGCGGCTGATTCGGTTCTTTGGTGGAAGGATGCGTAAATGCATTATTGCACCTTTTCCATAAAAAAAAGAAAACAATTAAAGAAGAGTCTTTCGAGAAAAGAGCGTACCAGTTCTTAAAAGGCCGGCAACGCAGCCCTCTGGCATTGCGACTGTCCATGGGCGGCGGTATCACTTAACATCAGGTGAGCCTCCTGCCCGTTTGCCCCCTGTTCTATAAAAAAAAGATTGACTCCATTCTGCCATTTCTCTGATGACACAATTTTCTATTCAAGAGGTGTGTAAGTTTCCAACTTTAAACATATTCAGCGAAACTTGCACAGCAGCAAAGTATTCTATACTTTATTTACAAAGTACAACTTTGAACGGTAAAGATAACAAGTAGCTTGTTATTTCCCTTTGGGATTACAAATTTAGTTGTAACTAAAACGTATGACGGTTGCGAGTTTGCTTTTGCTATAAATTGTTATTTAATTCTTATATTAATTAAGTAAGTTTATTTTTTTACTTTGACCACATAGGTATAGACACATTTAGTTTATTTCTCAATTCAAACGAAATTGGCAGTGATCTGAATATGTTATTGGTATCACTTATTCTACGACTATATGTTAATGTTATAACGATAAAGCCCTAAAAACTCTTTAAACACAAATAGTAATATTTGGTATCATATAGTCATACTCTTATTTATAAAAAATCAAAAAGTTATTGCACTGTTTTATGTTTTTTCCGTTGTATTATATTTGCGCTGTAATGTAACAAGATAGATTAGCTTTTAAAATAGTGTTTTTTTTAGTTTTTATGAAAAGGGTGGTGTCATGAAACTTCGCCCTAACGTTGCGATTGGTCTGTGCAAATAAGTTGTTCAGAGTCAATAGTTGCGCAGAAGTCGTTTTCAAGTATTTTCCTACTGAGGTACATGCGCGAATTTTCTCCCACCACGCAACGTTTGGCTAAGTTTCGTTATAAGTGAAACCACCATAAGCCTTTACTACGGCGTAACGATTTGTTAACGGCTTTAATTAGTAACGATGGCTCCCTATCGCGTGACCCGCGAAGCCACGCAGGAAGTACCTTATTACCTCAATGTGTCAGGGCTTACACAACTAGAAGTATCCATCATTTTCCAGGGAACTTAATTTTATAGTTAGATGTTTGTTTTTGTATGTTTGAACCTATGTATAGTTTACGTATTCCCACTCGGGTAATATCTTTAGTATAATTGTTTTTTTGTTATATATAATTTATGTTACGAAATAAATGACAATAGAATAACATTTAAAACACAATAAGACATTAACATTGCACTATAACCCATATGGTTAATTCTTCGTAATGCGTCAATCTATTCACTATATGCACCTCCAAGTACGTGCAAAGTCAAATCAAAATTTAATAATAATTATACCCTGCGTTAGACATCGCTTCTCAAATTGGAGTCGCGACACAAACACAAAGTAGGATATTCCAAATCTAAAAGTGATTGACTCTCACTTCTTCCCGTACTTTGTAACTTTTAATTGCGATAGTAATGCCGATTCCTTTTCCATTTTCTATTTATGTATGGAAGATGTGTCCTTAGAATCACACTATTGCTCTCGGATGGTTTTCTGTTGCTATTTTATAATATCTGGCATCCCTAGTTTTCCCACAGTCGCGCTTAGGGCCGTCTACGCAAAGTAATTTATCACTATTCTAACTTTTATGGGATTAGTGCGTGGATTATAATAAATAATGTGTTGATTTATCTTCCACGAATGGGGTGTCAATTTATTATAGAATGGTAAAAATATATATTCAAATCTGCAGATTACTTGGAGTTACGTCTTTGTAGTAATAATTTCATATGAAATCACAAATAATTTGAATATCAAAAATGATTGGGAAGAAATACCTATATAGATTTGCGTTATGAAACAATTTATATTTGGTTAAATTTTTTAAGCTGTCTTTCACAAAACTATATCCAAACTATGTATTTCCAAGGTTTTCGTAGTCTTCGTTGATGAAGGGTGTACCTGTCTTAAAATGCCGTAACCGATACGTCGACTCCACATCACACTATCCTCAGCTTGTCTTAGTGCATTAGGGATATTTTGACCCATATTTGTTTATATTTGGTCAGACCAATGGGTAGGCGATCGACCCCGAATTCTTCTACCATTATTTATTTATTTATTCACACTTCGTTGCAAAGAAACACAAATAACACGATACATAAAAATAACAAGGGGTGCAACGGGCGGCCTTATCGCTAACAAGCGATCTCTTCCAGGCAACCCTAGTAAGAAAAGAAAACAATAAATAAAAACGATGAGTGCAAGAAGTGCATAACCAAAAGTTATATATATACACATATTTATATTAATCTATAGAATCCTAATCTATCCATTACCAGTTGGCAATATGGCCAAAGTAGAATATAAGAAATACCCGTTGCAAAAATTCTACCGAAATACCATACCAAATATTTTAGCTTTTTGTGCTTTATACATTCATGCTAAGTTTCAGATAGTAGATTTCATTATGGAAGCTTGCTGAATTATGACGCTATTAAACGTTATACAAACGCACACGCTTTATGGCTTAATTAATGTTAATCGCTAATGGATCGCCATCTATTGGCCGATGAAATCTTTTTGCATCGATAAAATGTAACTGCATACAAACTGTACTCTAGCCACGATACGAAGGCATTTAGATTTTGCTTATTAAGTTCTGTGAAAGGAGTTTAGAAGTCACAGAAATGTCAACAACTGCCTTTTCACAAAATATTCTTTTATCTGGAGTGTCTATTGGCGTTCAATTGATGTAATAATGAAGAAAATAGAATTTGGGTGAAAAATTCCCTTTCACTGTGCCTATGAGAAAAAAAGACGGGTGAGAGTGCAGAAAGATGGTCGGCGCCACTATCGTCAGAAATGAAGAGCGCGACTGAAGAAGTGCCATAAATGAAATTCTATAGTCTGTAGAAATGTGGTTCTCATCAAATAGGCCAACTCTTTGTGTCTCTGGTATAAACATGGAGCTGTAAGCTGCGATTTGAATTTAAGATTAGACATTTAGAGCAAAACAGAATTATTCATTGATTCTGTTGGCGATAAAAAGTTACTGCATCTATCGTAAAGATGCAGTAATTTATTCTTAACTGTGCATTTAAAATCGGAAAAGAGAGTTCTGTTTTACATAGATGCGAAAAGAGGAATGTTATTAATAAATATGAGGGCCTATCAAACATTATAAGTATTTGTTTTTATCATATATAACAGAATATTTGATGAAATTGAAAAAAAAAAAACATATATTGTTTATTAGTAACTGTAGAAGCTATACAAACTGTTACTCTAAGGCCCAATAAGTGTTCGGTGTGAAAATTCATATTAAATATTCATAATTTCTTAAACCCGCGAAGCGTCGTGCGAGTCCCTATGACGTACTATGCCTGTAAACACGTAAACAAGCGTCAAGTTTTTTATGTGATAAATGTCATTATTATAACATATATTTCTATGAAAAACAATATTCGACGAAATAAACTCCAAGACAGTATTAGGACAGGCGTAGAGATTATTTATAAGCCATATTACGTTATGGTCAATTCGACTAATATATATATATGTATTTTTATAGTGTCAAATACAAAAATAATGTCAAAACCGTTTACGACGACATCGCTTAGTACATACCGGTAATATTGATCAATATTATTAATAGTAAATCAAAGGTTCCAACTGAATTCTACTGTATAAGGTTCTTAATAACAATGTCATCAGCTGTTACGACTATCGGTGTTTACGACCAAATACGGGTATGGTATGTATTGTTACAAGATTGGTATTGATTGTCGTCATCCAGAAATATAAGTGCTCTAGAGAAATTGTTAAAATGTAATAATTTCTCTAAAGCACGCGAAGTTTCAAACATTTGTTATAACATCTATTAAACGAAACAGGAAAATGTGCGTTCGGTTGTGATTGGTCACTCGTACATAATACCATGACCCAACATGTCGCGTAATGGACTAAAGATGCTGTTGACCAATCACAATCAAACGGAGCGCAAAATCGTAAAATTCGTTTCAAAATACCCCGTACACATTTTCTACAGACACGTAGTTCTGCGTATACCTTTACATGCTTGTTCTCATTATTTTCAATTTTTTAATTTAATTCAAAAATATATGACCCAATATCATGTGGCCACTATCCGCTGTTAAACGTACCTGTAGTCGAGGTTCATTGATCAACATAAAATTTTATTGACGTAATCAAACAAAGCGTAAAGACGGAAGTAGTGGCCTCAACGTTAAAGTAGGAAGTGAAGGAAGCGCCAAAATATACAGAATCGATTAATCTCCTTACTATAAAATACAATTGTATTAGAGTATCAAGTGGCCTTATAGTAGTTGGTGACGTTTGCAACCTTGAGGAGTCTAGTGGCTGGGCTGTCAATTCTGGAGTCGTCGATTCATGTTTTATAGATAGACTTGTCTGTGTGAGCCCGCGCTTGATAAGTGAAGGAAACTGTATGCCAAAACTCGACTAGTGTCATAAGGTTTATGAACATAAAACGATCACGAAACAGATGCAGAAATCTGAGGAAAGCCAAGGACCGTTGACTATCCATCATCATGTGGCCCTTCAATCGCCATTAGCTGAATGGTGACGTTCCGGCATAGTCAATGTATATTATGTGTTGCGGGATATAATTATAATTTAAATTCAATTTAATTCAATTAGTGTTTCATGTAATTAAATTTGTATTTAGCAGCCTATATGGAAACAACGAACAGACCCTAAAGGAGAGTTCAGAGGGAGGTAACTCAACACGAAGTAATGGAAATAACAATAACTAATATAGACTAAATTAAAAAAAAAAGTAACACCCATCTGATTTATAATTTATATAGCATGTGTTTAAAGTGGCTTTAGTATTATTACTATTATTTTTTTTTTAATTGAAAGTTACATTGTTAATTTGTATCGATAATATCACTGCAGCAAATTAATTTTTGTAACAAAATAACGTTAAAATATTTTCTGGCACGCTGACATACCTATTAACATATATTTAAATAATACGTAACAACGGTTCTGCTATAGATAACTATTGATTTTCTTTAAAAAGCTCTTTGCGGAATGGATTGGGAGTTGGCATCACTTTCAAGTTTCAGAATCGAACAGAGTAAAGTAAAAATGCAATTAAAAAAAACTGATTTGACTAAAGGTAAATGTAAAAACCCAACAATGTTTTAGCCAAATATTGTTACGAATACAAAGTATTCAGAAATTGTGTATATTTTTTTTTATCGCAATTTTATTAGGCTGTGTTTTTTTTGCATCAGAAAGCATTGACAATTAAAATCTTTTTTGTGTAATCTTTCAATAAAGACTCTACGAGTATTTGATTTTTTTCATCATGGGCTTAGAATCTCAAAATGATAAAGAGACAAACGGTTATTCAGGGCGTTCTACAAAGCGATTTTTCAAAAAAGTATAATATGTTTCATATCTTAGGTAAATAAGCTTCAGTTAGTTTCTTTTATTTTACCCTGTTCATCTCGTTTAATTCAATGGGATGGAAGATAGGACACCTTTGGAATAAATTACTTTGACTATCGACCTTTTAGAGATAAAATATCAATTTTCATTAACTTCGGCTGAGTAGGGTATTCCATAAAAGACCAAATTCAATCATTTCGCTCAATGTCGATAGAATTCAAGTGAATTTTTGTTAAAACACTAGTTTATCTCTATTTTAGGTTATGGCTTAAATTAACTAATATACGTTGAATTGTACCTCCTCTGCTGTTTATCTGGTTATAAAAGGATCGTTTCTGGAAAGCTTTTACGTAGTATTCATCCCTTACACAAGCCGACTAAATACATTGTGGGGACAGCAGTTCGATGGTCCTTCTTGGGGCCTGTTTTCGCCGATTGCCTTTTTGCTCCTTTCCATGATGTGATTCCTTATGTACATCTTGAATCCTAGAAATGTCTCGCGCACTCCCATTTGAATTTTTGGCGTACTGTATCTGTAGCTTTTGTCAAATCGCCTGGTATACGGCATTTTAAATATGTGTTATTTATTAGTAAATACCTTACACCTAGGATATGCCTCAATTTATCGACATTGCTAATGAAAAATGCACTTCACTTATTTAACTCTATGGTAGAGTTATTTCAGCTTACTTTGATGGAGAAGGGAGAGACGGCCAGACATGTCATTCAATCGTTGGTGATTGGATAAGGGGGGTAGACCAGCTTGTTTAGATAAATCGTCCAAGTAATTTGGAAATGGAATTAAACACCGCAAGATTGATTGATCTAATAAACAAAGGACTTTACACTAGAATTTTAGAATTGATTGACGCTACCAATGAAACAATTCTGTTGTGTTTTGCGTTGTGAGCAACTTTAAATTAATTATCTTTTACAACAATCGACTCCTACATGTATTAAAAGTAATTATAATATTTTTATTACTATAAATTAGCTTTCTAGTAGAAGAAATAAATTTAATAAATAAAGGGTGTTTCAACAAGAACTTTGTTTTCTAAAACAAAATAAAACAAAGAATTTAGAGGAAAATGAATAAAATTTTTATTGTATTACAAAGAGAAAAGTTTGGCAATTATGAATGAAAAATGATATCTGGCAAATGTCCACCACGACCACGCTGACAGATGTTGATTCTTTCATCAAAATTTTTAATCACTTTTTGGCAAAATGGAGGGTTTATTTCGTTAATGACATCACGGATTTTGAGTTTTAAGGCTGC
Source organism: Pieris mannii (assembly GCA_028984075.1). Taxonomy (NCBI): domain Eukaryota; kingdom Metazoa; phylum Arthropoda; class Insecta; order Lepidoptera; family Pieridae; genus Pieris; species Pieris mannii. The sequence goes on from CM054777.1 coordinate 8,627,792, forward strand.
AATCGATTCGATTGGCTCCGTATAGACTTTGTCTTTAACATAGCCCCACAAAAAATAATCCAGTGGTGTTAAATCACACGATCTGGCTGGCCACTTAACAGCTGAATTTCGCGAAATTATGCGCTCGGGAAATTATCGCGAGATGTTAACCACTAAATTTTGGCCTATTATTGATGACATGGATATCACTGAAATGTGGTTTCAACAGGACGGTGCCACATGTCACACAGCCAATGAAACGATCAATTTATTGCAAACCAAATTTCCTGAGCGCATAATTTCGCGAAATTCAGCTGTTAAGTGGCCAGCCAGATCGTGTGATTTAACACCACTGGATTATTTTTTGTGGGGCTATGTTAAAGACAGAGTCTATACGGAGCCAATCGAATCGATTGCAGCCTTAAAACTCAAAATCCGTGATGTCATTAACGAAATAAACCCTCCATTTTGCCAAAAAGTGATTAAAAATTTTGATGAAAGAATCAACATCTGTCAGCGTGGTCGTGGTGGACATTTGCCAGATATCATTTTTCATTCATAATTGCCAAACTTTTCTCTTTGTAATACAATAAAAATTTTATTAATTTTCCTCTAAATTCTTTGTTTTATTTTGTTTTAGAAAACAAAGTACTTGTTGAAATACCCTTTATATATAAATAAGTTTATTTATATAAAAAGACTGATGATCCTTTTAGGCTATTCTTTGAGAGTCGATGCCAAGTTATAATTCTTTAGGCAATCTTTGCCCCTTCCAATGGCCATCTAGTCTGGTTTTATTACAGAGAGGTACAGAGAGAAGAGTAAGATTTTTCTGCAATTTATTTGGAAATTTTACACCAGGTGTTAGATTATATAATTTTTAATTTTTTTGCCACTACTTCAAATATATTTATGGCATTAGCAGTAAAATGCTAAACACGTCTTTATGTGTCGTGTGTATAAACCCGTTGGCTGTTTAAATTTTCATTAATCAATGTAATGGAATAATTTATTGCTCACTTAGATTGTAATGGCGTCCATTTTCTTTTTAGTGTTGATTAATATTGTTGAGTGGTTTGGTAGAGTTGTGGGTTTGAGGTTAAATGTTCTTAACAACTTTTTTATTTACCTTTGAGCGCGACTTCACTTGAATTTATTTTATGCCGTATTTGGTTTCCGTGGCTTTGTTGCCTTAAAATAATAAATTGACAAAAATATGTCGGTGATGATGATTAAACCATTGCCATTTTAATACAGATTTATTTTTTCAACATTATTTTAAAGGACTTTTATTAATTACTAGTGACCCGCCCCAGCTTCGCACGGGTGCAATGCTGATGAAAAGCAGGTTTTTATTATGTAGGTATTGTTATTTCCGTCCGATAGTATACGCGACATATACCATATAGACATATACCATCACGGACTTTTCTGTAGACCTTTTCAATGTGAACAATACTTAGTACATTATTTTGATAAAACTCGTAGGGTTCAGCCTGCGTTTGCAATGTAAGCGGAAAAAATGTAATTATGTACGACATCACATTAGAAACCTCAAAAATATCAGTACTTCTCCACTATTTAATGAATCTTATTATACATATAAACCTTCCTCTTGAATCACTCTATCTATTAAAAAAAACCGCATCAAAATCTGTTGCGTAGTTTCAAAGATTTAAGCATACAAAGGGACATAGGGACAGAGAAAGCGACTTTGTTTTATACTATGTAGTGATTATGATATTTTAATAATTCGTTTATTAAAATATAAGAATTAACAAAAGTCGTGGGTTAACGGTAAATAGAGCAGTATTGGCGTAATGGCTTTAGCGTGCAACTCACATCCCTGGAGTCGTAGGTTCTATCCTCGGCTGTGGCACCCTAAAATAGACTTTCTATGTGAGCATTTTACATTCGTTCGAACGGTGAGTCCTCGCCGATTTCTAAAATCTTTATAGTAGGTTGAAACCCCTTTTTTAACTTAGGTGGAAAAGCGTTTACTCATCCCCCGCACTAAAAGTGACAGGGGTATGTGATGGACTTACTCCAGGCACTCTGCTACTTGGAGAACCGGTTGAACCTACCTATACCTTCCAACTAAAACCACTTCAGATATTAACACCACGCATCAAAAGAAGTATGTTTTATAAATTATTAAGAAAATTGGCAGCGATTCCTTTAAAAACTGTCAACATGACTCGTATTTCGGACCGCGGCTAGCCCTATAAATACTGGAAATACGATCGCATATGTACAGTATAAAATTACACAAAAGTATATACAAACATAGGAATTTATTCCTTGTTCAACCTAGTTTACTTAAAGTTTGAACTATCGGAAAAATCTTGGCATAACAACCTGCAGAGTGCAGTAAACATTATATGTTGGCAAAGACGTACGGATTTTCTCACTTATTTTACTCTTCGTTGTTCATTATTTGTAACATTTTATAGGAAAGTGCGAATTATGAAGCCTTATCTATATACAACTTCCAGTTTAATATCTGATTAATGGGACATATGTTAATTGTTTATAGTAAACAACAGCATTCATTTCAGGCTTATTTAATTATTCTTATATTAAAAAAACACCGGTTTAAATTTTAAGTATTAAAAGTATAGTTTAAATATTAAATAGTTTTTTTTATTTCAGGATAATTAAATGTATTATTTGATAATTGTTATATGGGGTATAAAATTCATATAAGCCTATTAAATATAATATCCAGACTGTCTATGGACGGCGGAGATAAATTGCGGAAATGTGAAACTAATTTGCTACCAACATTCAAAAAGGATAATCGTAAAAACAAAGCCAAAGAAGACTTTATTGTTCTTTTGAAAGAGGTTTGAATGTAGACTACACGTCAAATGTGAAGCTTGCGAAACGTGTCGCAGCTTTTTCTTAGGCAGCATTGGGAGGCTGTTTTCGTGTGATCGTTCACATTAAACTGTCGTACTAGACAGCGGGTGACGCATTGACAGATTGACAGGACAACTTTGCAAGGATTTCGCAGCCGTTTTTGGCGGCAAAAAACTGAATGCGTTTACATTAGCTGTGGCCAAATGTGGCAAGTGGTACTTGATGGATAATCGGGGTAATTTAACATTGACTGCTTAATGTCGTGTCGGTTTTTTATCTGTACACAAATTTTAGGTTGATATATTACGTTTGCATATAATGGAAAACGTTCATTAGTTTTTAATCGATTTCACGGATAGACAATAGACAAATATTTGAGCTAAAAAAAAACTTTCCAGCCAGCATTTTTCCCCAGCTCGAATCGGAAGTAGATGTCGGTTTTATTTGTAGAGGTAGGTAATATTCGGTACAAGACCTTATAAAATTATTACTTCCGCGATGTAAATTTATTGATTAAATTTTAAGGAATACAATCGTTCATAAAATTAAATAGTAGAATTTTCTTTTGTTCCGCTTCTGAATATAAAAGTAATCCACCATAGATCAAGAGATATTTCAAAACATGCTTCCTGCATACGTTATTTGAGAAGGGTACGCGTCTGTTTTGGATAGGTTTCGGACGCGTAGGGCTATATTATTCGCGTTGCAAAATATGAAATAGTGACATATCAATCGTAAACACTGTACGACATTTTCTACCTTTGTAATATCCGAGTTAGTATAGTGTTTTCTAAAGTTTTCTAAACGATAATTACGATATAACTAATTTATCAAAAGCTGTTTGCATACTTGTATGATCAAACGAAAGACAGTTTTTGGCTTCAAATCTGAAGCCAAAAACTGTCTTTCGTCCGTATGTTTCCTTAAAACAGTGGTAAAATTCGGGCATTCAAATTTGTAGCAAGTTGTATCCTTATTTCATTAAAAAAATTTTCGACGTTGGTCATCAGACTTTTGTGCCCGACGCCGATATGTCGTGTTCTTCTCGATGTTTCCCTTTCATTAAAATAAAACATTGTATTTTTGCCACTGGTGAACACATACAAAACATAAAAAAATCTTACTTGTATTTTATATTAAGATTGACAAAACTGTGTGGCTTAGTTATCCATGCACATATTTCATTATGTGTAAAGACAGCCTTCGCCAATTTCGAACAATATACGTCGGGCCCTAAATCCACTTCCTCTAGATATATTTTCGGCTGTCCCCATGAAATCTTTATAATCGAGTACGGATGTATTATGAGACGTTTTAAGACATAAAGTGACTAACTCCTAGTTAAACATATTAAGCGTTGTATTAACAGCCGTAAGATATGAATTGTAAATAGTTCATTATCTGGTTGTTGGGTTTGCTTTCACCTATCGCTCATGTGCTATGAAATTTTATTTGGTTTTGTTATTATTTTTACTTTATCTAAGTATTGTATTTAATTAACTACAATCAAAATTTACCAAGAGTGTCCATGTGCGGCGGTATGACTCTTTCACTCACTCTTTTGTTCTGCCACTCTTTGCATTAGGTTTGAGTTACCGAGTTGCTGAGGGTTTTAAATAACATGTTATATCCAATGGCGTATTTAACATTTGCTCGAACGGTGAAGGAAAACATCGTGAGGAAACCGACATGTCTTAGACCCAAAAAGTCGTGTATGTCAGGCACTGGACGCTGAGCACCTACTTGCCTATTAGATTTAAAAATGATCATGAAACAGATTCAGAAATCTGAGGCCAGGACCTAAAGAGGTTGTGGCGCCACTGATTTATTTATTTACATATATCCAATGAACCATCTTCGTGTTGCATACCAGTGTTACAAGTGAACTTAGCACTCAACCTTTGATATTAACATTTGGAACTGCAATAACGGTGTAATGATGTTGTGTAATCTAAGAAATAGTTGCCCTTTAGGTATATTGCTTATTACACACATTTTATTGAATAACATGTAAAAATCTGCAGAATATTTATAAATACCGTTTTAACGGAATATCATTTGTAAATATTCATTACTACCGACTGTTCTACAAGAATTATTACCCTTGCGGCTATTTAACGGTAGTTATGTATACGTATATGTCTATTTTAGATATTAATTAATATGTGTTACGTGTAATTTTTTTTTAATATAGTCCGATTCAAATTATACCTAATTATTATAGATATGATGAATAGAGTTGTTTGTATACTCGGCCAGTGATCATTTTTTTTAAATAGGCATAGGTGATCTATATGTGCCCGACACACCGCGGTAACTTTTGGGTAGACAGGTATCCTCACGAGGTTTTCTTTCACCGTACGATTGGATATTTATTGCGTTCAGAGACTGAAAGTCCATTGGTGCAGAGAACCTAGGACTTCAGGAATGTGAGAAACCACTAGCCAAACCACTGCTCGCATTTAAAAGCCAATACAAAAATTACCCGGATTACTAATTTGTATTTATATTGAATTAAATAAAAAAAATTGTAAATTTAAGTAAATTAAAAAATATTATAATTTTTTAATTAGTTACTTGCGTAGTTTATTAAACTGAATACCAGTTTTATGAATTACATAAAAAGCCTTTTCCTTGCGAATATATTTTGAACAATTAAATAATTATCATTATAATGAATATTCAGTTCGCTACTCTTGTCCTTAAAAAAATTACAAACGTAAAACAATGTAAGACATAAAATTTACGGATGCGTAGTTATCACGACCTTTGTATGAAATTAAGATTAAAATTCATTTATTCAACAAATTGAATCGTCAAGGCGGGCAATTGTCATTCCTTCCGTGCATCGGATGACGTCGATGTTTTTATCGATGTTATATCGAGATCTTCGATTTTATTGGTTTATGACGTGTTATTTTGTTGTATAGGGTAGCGTAGTGTTCAAGTATATGTGATTTAAAAATTATCTGACTCGGCGAACTTTGCACCACCTAACAGTCGATGAATTAAGTGATATTTTAGCTAAAATACAAAAATTGTAATGCAAAGGTAAGTAAATACTTAGAGTCATTCTAGTCTATGACGTTACATTTCATTTCGATTTATTCACTTGAAGTTTTTCCGATATATTATAGGCGGAATCGGGTTTTTCGTTGTCTTTGTAACTAAGTCACATTAGTTTTATTTATACATATATAGATTAATAACTAATATTATAAACGTTATATCTGGGCGGTGATAGTAGTCACCACGACACCTTCGCCATCGGAATATATTTAGGAAACCTTGTGAATATAATCATAGTAATAAAGTTTAATTTTATTCCATAAATATACATATCACATAAAGGACTCAAGACGTTGCCATTAAGAGATAAACTAATTTATTTATATTTATATTGACCCCACGGGTGAAAGCCTCCTCAAAGGAGATAAATCTTAAATGTATAAGTAGTTAATCTTAGACAGCTCTTTTGTTTTGGTAACATAGGGGTAGCAAAGGAGCCGTATGAAACGTTGAAAGCTTATATCCCAAAATATCTTCAAAGAAAAAATTCCCTATACCAAGTTTTATTCAAGAAGGAAACATGACACATAACAAACAAGAGTGAAAAACTAAATACAATCAAATAAAGACCCTTTCCATGTCTTACCATTCCAGGCGCTAAAGTCCGAATCAGGAAATTGTGAAAAAACAGCGCGACAAAGGAAATATAAGTTATAATTAGAGAAGAAAATTCTCGAAGCTAAAAATTAAAAAGTGTTTTGCTCTATACCTCTTTACGTAATTATGTAAAGGTTGACTGAGTTGCACCGTTATTTATTATTAATGGACGACTACGAGTAACCTTATAAATTTCTTGTCATTGCTGAAGATTACGTGAATAGATCGCAACTGATCGGCATCAGAGATTATCTTGACGCTTTCTACTCGATATTGAGATAAATTGATAAGCCTGCTATAGCTTGATTCCGAGCGTAATTAAATTGCGACCAACTCCACTTTGCCACGGTTAATGGGAACATTGTATGACCGTTTATTCAATTCAACTGCTATATTTCATTATCCCTTGGTAGTATAGTTTTTATAGGAGGAGGTTTTTATGGCTTAACTTTCGATAAAATTATTTATCTTTGGACAGTCATCTTCACGATGTAGATGAAAAAACATTTATGTGAAGTGTATCAGTTAAAAAATAGTTGAATGTTTTTGGGAATTTTGATTTTGCCTCTCATGACATTTTTTTGGATAGTACGAGGGGGCAATATAGTTTCCAGACATGGAACAAGGTAGTTTTTTGACAATAATATATTATATTGAACGTCGTTGAAAACATTTATACATGATTATTTTTTTGTAATAGCGAGTTTTTTTTAAGTTACGATTTCTAGATTTGTTTTGAGCTGGGGTTTAAAAAAATACTTATTGAAACCTTTTGCGAAGTTAAAAGTCACTCTGCTACATAGAAAACCACTTAGTCGCCTAGACGTGCTAATAATGCTAGAGTTTCATCTTGACAGTTCCCACTGGAACCATACATTTCTTTATATGAAAAACTATATCTTAGTCAAGTTTCGTTTCAGTTTCACGTTTAAGACGACGCACTATCGAATATAGATAATTTGAAGCATTTTCTTTCAAGTTTGTTTTGAATGTAAAGAATTTAATATTTATTCAATTCGCATACACTACATATCAAAGTACATATTTAGTATGTAAATATTAAATAAACGCGATAGGTACTCGTTAATTAAGTTTTATATTTAATACTGATTTTATGAGCTAATTAATTTGTATTGATTTAATTTATAAATACCTTAATTATCAGGAAATAACAATGTCTGCTTTTAAGTTATAGTGCGAAACTATAGATGATATAAACAATAATGTAATACATAGTACATAAAATTACTTTTATAAAACTGGTATTTAAAGAAAAGACGGGTTGAGAAAGAATGGGTTTATAGGGTTGTCGAATATAATAGATAGTGGTATAATATTAAATTTTTATCTAAGTAAAGGAATCATTTAATATTAAAAAAGCTGTAGCAATTTTAGTTGTTATGTGTGCGGTGTCGAATATTACAGCGACATACTATTAATTAATACACGTTTATATGATACTAGTAATTATGTGAAGTTAGCGTGACCTCAATTTTACCCCATTAGATGGGAGTGGCGAGTAAAATACACATTTCCAATATTAATCTGATTACGGAGTATTTTTTAAATAAAAAAGGACGTATCACAACATATTTTATATGGAGGCGTCGATTCAGTGGTTTTCAATGTCTCTCTCAGCGATTTTGAAAGTATTAGGTTACACACAGTTTTCGTACAAATGAATTACTTTCATTTAGCGGAATACTTTGGCAGAGTTTTGAAAATTGTATACCATTTCGAGTATCACGTATAATGTAGAAATGTACACAAAAAGTGTATGAATATTTATTACTTTTTTCTATCAAGTGAGTTCGTAAAATTGTTGAAGACTTGTTTATGAGTAAAAAATTAAGTCTCTGTAGCGGCTATTAAGACTCAGCTAACAAAGATTTTGTTTTCATTCGTAGTAGGCACATAAACGTGGAACAGATAATGATGAATTGAACATAAAAGTAACCATAAAATACGTGATTAAAGAATAATTTTTAATACATTTTATGTGTTTGAGAATGTAGCCATTCTAGTACCAACATTGACGTAATGTCACATTTCGTGTGAGTACATATTTCTGTTGATAATAGAGGAGCATAATAAGAATTCTCCTATGTACTGGTACCAATTAATTATACATGTGTGCGTGAGAACCAGAAGGATGTCTGTCCAAGTGTAAGCGCCAAAAATCGACAGCATACATCAAGCACAGCTGATCGCCAACTTGCCTATAAAAAAATATACCAAAAATTTTAATCTGAAGATGTTTATTATTTATTATTATTAAAGCTTTATTAATCCTTACAGCAATTGGTTAGTTTGCAATCCTTAATAATAGTATTAGTTGTTAGTATAAATTTATGTTAGATTTATTTTTTAGTGGTCTAGTTTTTATAGTGCCCCTTTAAGGGTAAAGCCTCCATTGCCATATTTATTTAGAATATTAAAAATATCTGTAATAAAAAAATCTTTAAAACCAACATATCTTGCTTATAATTGATAAGGATTAATAATGACGTACTCGCAGCGCTGAGACGATTATGATAACAATTTAAAGGTATGCACTGCCTACATTTCATAGCAATGAACTAAAAGGACGAATGGCCATTTAAGTGCGCCTGTACCACGATTTAGTGGCCCATAAACCTCCCTTGAACAAGTCGTAAAGAGCCCATCAAATTGTATTCAACACAGATATAATTACATAGATAACGAATCAACTAAACTTTGGGTGCAGGACTTTATTTTTTGTTTGTTTTTTATCTGTATAACACGCTTAAATGATTACCGGTTTTGAATGAGGTGGTCATTTAATCGTGTTATAAAGGCGTTTCAATTTATAAATAAAAACTGTAAGTGTACAGCAAAATAATTATTTCCTTGAGAGAATTAATTACATTAGATTTTAAAATTAGAAATTTCTGCGGACATTGCGTGCTTGAAAACTGTTGTAACTCTTGCGTCACGTTTGTGACGTACAAAATATTTAAATAAATATTCTATATTGCTCTGACTTCGCCTGTATTTTTATATATTAAATAGCCATCACTGGCTGCTAACGTGTAGGTGGGGTTCGATCTCCGGCGTATAGTTATTTCGGGTTTCAAGACGAAGGCTAATTATCTACTTGCCTAAAAATTTAAGAAACATAAATGTGTCTCCCTTCACATTTAATTTTAACGTCTGACGTGAAGGTGTAACTAATATCTGCATTTATTTGTAGTCTGTTAGAATTTTATTAACCCATTTTTTATTGTGGCACAGGTCAATGATGCGTGCATACTAAAGGGTGCGCTTGTAATCTTCTTCTAAGATCATGATGTTAATAAAGTCTCAGAAAACAATTATGTTGATCTTTAGCCAACAAAACCCCATCAAAGGGAAGACAAAGCTCTAAATGTAAAAATAACGACTGTTAATGTATGGGGGAGTTGAATTTAAAAATATCTTAGATCCCCTCCTTACATAAATCATCTCTTGCCCATAAACAGATCATCGTAAACAGATTATCATGAATCTTTTGAACTAGCTGCGAAATAGCGGTGGAAATATCAGTGTTATTAATGTTTTCAATTGTCGACCGACTTGAAATGGAAGTTTGGTTAAAATTTGGTTTGTAGAATTTTATAAATTATATAATTGAATTGTAGCTAACTGGCCACGTTACGTAAAATAATAATTTCTATCCTTATTAATTACCTTTTTTATATCCTTGCAAATAACGCATTGACGTTCGTTATTTAAGCCAATTTGCGGTGACCGTGGTTTTTTCAACCCAATTTTTTAACGGTCTTTTAAGTAATAAAAGCCGTAAAAAGTAGCCGTAATGGTTTCATTATTAATAGAAGATAATGATCTTCTCATAAAAATTATAAATTGAAGAGTAATTTTCTTCCTTAAAGTTAACTTAAGAGAATAACTGACCGAATTGGTTAACAGTACTTATAATCGAAATTTTATTTCTCAACTGTTCTAAGGCACGAGAAGAGAAAAAAAACGCCACGCTATTTCTAATCGAATATAAAAATGAGCATCTCAGTTACATTGTTTTAACGTCTCTCAAATGTTTGTCTATAGCCCCAGGGCGCATGCGTGGAATATATACACACGAAGAGGCGGGCAAAAAGATAGCATTGTCTTCGACTAAAACTGTGACTGACATCAGATGGAAAGACTCAAGAACGCTTCGGTAGTTATCAACACCTGTCCGAAGGGTTAACATTCCTTACTGATAATAGAGTATTGACGTCACGCATACGTCAGTTACATATCACTCTATACAAATGTACGTTATGAAAACAAAGCCTTGGGCACAAGAGCTTTCAGATTCTTAAGATTTATTCACATCGCATATTCACTTTAGTTGGTGATCGCCTCTGCAATATTTCGATATATGCGGTTGACGTAGAAATTCTTCATAACCGCTATGTAGCGATAGAATTAGTGAATTACTATATCAGAGATAAATATAGCATTTACTATGCATGTACGTTTTAAATTTTGAAATGTCAATCGCCCAATCAAATCTTATGAAACGAATTAAGACAATGAAATCATCTAACTCAGAGGTCAAGTGAGGTCAGGCTCTTGAAACTATTGACAATTTGAAGCTGCATCATCTCGCTGTTAGCATATATATGATTATCTCTTCATGTTCTAAATTAGACTATGTGAAATAATATGGGGTTCGTTCAAATGATTGATGCCCTTTGAACCATACAATTTGTCAATATGAGACTTGAGTGTGCATCGTTTTAAATACGGTTCTTATTTAACACATCAAATGATTTACTGCAATTGTGGTTTGCGAGGTCACCGCAAGTTACAGATAACAAATTTGTGATTGAGTTTTTTTTATGTATTACATGACCAAGGTACAAGTCCTTTAAAATAATAGAGTACATGTTTGACTTTGACTATTAATGGTATATTAAGTTACGTTTATATTAATAGTATAAATCTAGCTATTTTAGACATGTAAAAGTATTTACAATATTATTATCCTATGTTGTAATAATAATAACTAAAGTTAGAGAATTAACTAATGCAAGTAAAAATTTAATTTTCTGAATTAACAACATTCTGTGATGAAGAATTAAAATGTCATTTTAATGCCATCAAATACAGCGAAGTTTTAAATTGTTATTTACAATTTATCATAAAACATCGTGCAATCTAAGTTTGTGAGACGATAAATACAAACAGTTGTAGCCGAAATGGCTCTAGAAATATTAATAAAACTTTATATTGGTCGTAAAAAAACCATTTCGTGCTTAGCCACCGTTTGTGAACATTCTCCAACTCGAAATTAATAAAGTTTACAAGAACAATTATAGCGATGTAGAGTCATACAAATGTTCAATTAATATTTAATCTTGTATAAGCGGGTTATTGTATGAAAAAATAGTAGATATTTGTTAAAATGTCTTTTTTGAGGTGTTGGGATACAAAGACGATAGCCATTTTCATATTTTTATTCACGCATACACGTGCATATATTATATACAATACAGTATATATTGTTAATTCCTAAGTTTTGTTTTCTTTCGGACATCGGAATGTGGTCCCAATACAGGGATGTCCTAATGTGTAGACGCTGGTCTGGTCCGGTCCGGTCTGGTCTGTAAAATAATGCGACAGTAATTTAATTAATAATAGTTTTATTTAATTATTTTCTAGTAAGTAAGTAATACATTGCTTATTGCCGACATGACTGCCATAGTGGTTGACTAAGGTTTGGATTCCTTGGATTACGTTGTTTGTAACTCAAAAACGTTTACCTTAAAAAGTAATGGTTGCAGCTCCTTACAAACATTGTGTAAAAAAAACTTGACGATTAAAAAGAGTGGCTGAGAGTTTATTGCCAGTTCTCTTCCGTAAATGTAAAATTAGAATCATTTAATGTATATTTCTTTTTTTTGACGTTCATAAGTGTACATTATGTTACCTATGATTTTTGAATGAATTTTTTTTTTGATTTGATTTGAATTATAATATAGAAGAATGTCTGCCCACGCCAATTGGTAAAAGGTTCGTGATAATTACTTCAATGCATCAAACAAACTTGAAATCCCCAAGCAATTGGCCGCAATGAGAAATTAATTAATTGGAAATGTCTAAGCGACGACTGTTATTAAGATATTTATTAGTTTCATTAACTGTTTATTACTTAATTAATTGTTTATGGATAGTTATGGGACGCGGGTATTAATTATGTTACGAGACTTTAAACTGTGTTTTTATATATTGCAATAAGATCAGCGTTGGTCTAGAGGCCTCAGCGTGTTACTCTTATCTGAGGTCGTAGGTTCGATTTCCGGCTGGGCGTCAATGAATCTTCTTTCTTTGTGCGCATTTTAACATTCGTTTGATCTGTAAAGGAAACATCTTAGACCCCAAAAAGTCGTGAGTCAGACACAGGAGGCTGAACAAAAACTTGCCCGTTAGATGGACAATTATGAAACATTTGTTAATATTAATATATGTATATGTCTGTCTAATGCTATAGACATATTTAATAAATTGCTAAGAAAATAGGTTTTATGATTAAAAATTGGCTCCATTTGGATCCTTTCGAGTCAAGGATTGTTAAGTTGAAGTTGTGTGACCTGTATAGCTAGTATTTTTATTTAAAAATAATGGAATACAAAGATCATAGATCTTACAAACATTTTTTGTTTCAAACCTTGGTGATTTAAGAGTGACGGAAAGTCAATTCTTCTGGTCCGTTCTACGCCCCTTGAGAATTTGTAGTAAATGTAAATTTAGTAGTATTTTTATTGACGTTCATAAACATTAACTCATGTGAATAAATGATATTTTCAGTTGATCATACATAATAAATCCCGACGTATCGAGATCCTTATAATTGATGTTATTTAAACAATAAGTACTGGTACTCTGTAACAATGTACATATTGTTATAATACATCAAAATCGCTATTGAAAGCACTAGTGCTGGTATATGGCTTGATATATCATCCCAACATAAAATTAGGTCACGGTGAAGCTTAGTATTTAGACGCGATAAGCGTATCGTTTAAAACAATTTAGTTATCTTTTGTACAGTATGACTAATGTGAAGTCCGTATTGAGTCCTTTCAGCAACCGTCTGAGTGACGTCATAGCCAAAACTATCATAATAGAAACATTCTTGCGCATTGAACTCTGACTAAAATCCCGCCGCGCCGAAAGGAAAAGAATTAGATTAAATTGTAAGAAACTTGGACGCCTACGTCAATAGTTTAAGTTTGAAAAAAGCCTTTAAAAGATCGTTTTATTCAAGTAGTCGCTCTTACGCCTGTTACATTTACGATTTGCGTCTTTTTAATGCCGGTTTTCTTACGATGTTTTCCTATTTTTCCATGGGATGGGAATATTACATTCTGTATACATCCGCAAAGGAGCAGTGTTAGTTAATGGCTTCAGCGTGTAGCTCTCATTCCTGGGGTTTGATCCCCAGTTTTGCACCAATCTACTTTATGTCTATGTGCGCGTTTAATACTCGCTCGTAAGGTGAAGAAAAACATCGTGAAGATAGTCATGCCTTAGACACAAAAAGTCGACGATGTATTCAGGAGGCTAATCACCTACTTGCGTATTAGATCACGGAACAGATACTTAAATTTGAGGACCTAAGAAATGTAGGTCCATTGTTATATATGCAAACCACTATTATTGGCATCTGTTATTAAAAAAAAACGATTTAATGGATGATTTATCAGAGCTTTCTCATTATGTTTTGCAGTGTGATACTGTAGACGTAGCTGTTGTTTTTACACATATTTCACTGTCGGTTTGTTACTGTTCGATTCATTTTATTTCCATTGGGTGAGCGTTTTGCAATTAAAGGAAACACTAAATATAGACAAAGTACACGATTTTCCTGAAATTGAACATGAATTCGCGTAATTTGTCAATTATTTTAGCTTTATGGCACTGAATCAAATATAGATCGATACAATTATCGATCTATATTTGATTCAGTCAATACATTAGTCAATACTAATGACATGTATCAATGAAATGTATTTATATTGTAAAAGAGTTGAAATTGCATATATGAGAGCCATTCACTCGTGACATAATATTTTGCATTACATAAATCTAATAAATATTTGTTACTTAAAAACCTTTGACTTGAACTCGCGGTTTACATAGAGAAAATTTTGGAGAAAAACTTAAAAAGTTATCCTTCCTGAAAACTGCAACGTCACTGGGGTAGCTTAGCAAAATTTTATTTATTTATTTATCCTTTATCGCCTTATACAAAAACACACATAACAAAAATAAAAAAAAAACAGTTACAAAAGATATAAGGCAAAGGGCGGCCTTTTCGCTTACAAGCGATTTCTTCCAGGCAACCCTAATGAGAAATAACGCTAAATAAACACCAACAGAGGGTAGAGTACAAAAAATGAAAAACAATTAACAAAAAAAAACAAAAAACTTAAAACAAACGTTACTATAACTTATAGAATATAATAAAACAAAATAAAAGAAAAAATAGCAATAATAATAAATAAAAATAATTGCAAACAAAAAATGTTCCATGTTGGTATATATCCTAAAAAGGTAGGCTAAGTAAAATCACATTAAGAAGAAACAAAGTTTGCGGGTGCAGCTAGTATTACTACAAGATGTCCGATCTTAAATTTGATGTCATAAAATATATGGTGCGATTTTATGTATTTTTCTTTTAATTATTTATGTATTTTATTTTATAAACAAGTAGGTGCTCAGCCTCCTTTGTCTATCACACGTCTTCGTTTTTTGAGTTTGTGACATGCCGGTTTCTGCGCGTTGTTTGCCTGCACAGTGACATTTTTAAATGTAGAACAACATTTCCATTTCTGTATTGCCGTGTTTCCAACGCACGACTTTAGTGATGAGGGTAGCATACTTAGCCGCGCTATGCCAACACTGTTCTAATAGTTATGAAAAGTTATCAAAAAAAGTATAAGTATAAATTATATATTTTTTTAAATTAATATTTACTCAATTTTTAAAAAGTTATAGTTTAATATAAACGTTATTAAATGCCGTGGAAAATCAATGGACGCCAAAAATAAGTTTTAATTACTAAATAGTGCAATGTCCATAAAATAGTAACATCCGACAACACCACATGTTATTTTCTATATACTCTATATGCTATGTATAAATAGTTAATGAATTCGCTAAGTTGTTGCCATATTAAACAAATGACTGGCTAGAATTGGTACTCTGTAAAAAACAATGATTGCAATGATTATATTATATTATATTACTAGTGACCCGCCCCAGCTTCGCACGGGTGCAATGCTGATAAAAAGCAGGTTTTTATTATGTATTGTTATTTCCGTCGCTGGAAAGCTCCGATAATATACGCGACATATACCATATAGACATATACCATCACGGACTTTTCTGTAGACCTTTTCAATGTGTACAATACTTAGTACATTATTTTGATAAAACTCGTAGGGTTCAGCCTGCGTTAGCAATGTAAGCGGAAAAAATGTAATTATTTACGACATCACATTAGAAACCTCAAAAATAACAGTACTTCTCCACTATTTAATGGATGTTATTATACATATAAACCTTCCCTTTGAATCACTCTATCTATTAAAAAAAAACGCATCAAAATCCGTTGCGTAGTTTTAAAGACAAAGGGACATAGGGACAGAGAAAGCGACTTTGTTTTATACTATGTAGTGATATATTATATTTGTTGTTTTTACTACGTATTTGCGTGTTGTTCTCACGAGTATGTAAGTGCGTGCTCCTATTTCACCATGCCTCCTGCTGATAGAGGACAAATCTTTGTTTTTAATTTATTTTATTATTCTTTATTACTCGATATGGAACATGGTGTAATGGTTGCAGCTCCTTACAAACATTGTTTAACAAAACTTGGCGATTAAAAAGAGTGGCGGAGAGTTTATTGCCAGTTCTCTTCCGTTGTACGCCCTTGATTTGATAACTGGCAGTAAATGTATAATTAGAATCATTTAAAGTATATTTTGACGTTCATACGTGTACATTATGTTACCTACATGAATAAATGATTTTTGATTTGATATAATTTGTGTAAAAAAGAAATCCCAACTTCCGTGTAAACCTTGTAATAACCATAGCATTTCGTAAACTTGGAATCGCGTGGTAGGAAAACTATTTTGAAATCGGCAAACAATGTCCGCGTCGTTTAGATAATAATCGCTACTGAGATATTTTATATGAATAAATCTACTACGGAGTGTTAATAGCCAATACTTTCAATAATTGTATGAACTCCACTACCAAGTATTCGGTTCAAGTGTGATTCGATTAGGCTTGGTTAGGTAGGGTGCTTTTAACGAATTAGGAGTATGTGAAACCGTCGTTTTCGTCGCCTTCATAATTTGGGCACTGGGGCTAATATAAATTTAGATCTTATTTTTTTATTCAATTTGCGTAAATAGCTGTTTATATAGGTAAGGTATCGATACAATTGTTCTTATCGATACCTAACTTTTTAACAAAGACACCAAAAATTCATTGAACTAGTTGAAATTTATATTTACATGGCTTTGCATCAATATAATATCTACGTTATTCTAAACTACATATTAATATACACTATATTAAGAAAATCGACGTTTCAAGAAGAGGGCGGTAAATAGTTGCGACAAGATGAAATTCGGAGCGCAAACTGGACATTGTGAAATGGATTTCGACGATAAAATTGATTATTAATCACTATTTTCTTATTTTCAGATGTAACCTACGAATACATTGTCGACCAGCAGCCCATCGGCAAGCTGTTGTTCCGACAGTTTTGCGAACGGAACCGCCCTCACTACCACAAGTACAACAGTTTCCTAGATGCAGTTAGTATACAAATCTATATTTTATTACTATTTTTATTAAGCTGAATTTTGGCTGAATGCACTAATCACGTGCGGGTTGGAATTGATAATCATTTTTTAGGAAGGCTATTTGTATGTAGGAGACTTCTGATTTTTGATGGAATCGGAACTAACTTTAATATATAATAAATATACTCTTTACTTATACGGTCTGTACGTTATAGTATTAAATTAAGAAAAGCGACATTTTAGTTGTAATGCTTAGGAGCAGCTTAGAATTTCAATAAGATGTTCTCGCTCCAAAAGAAAATTATTACAGTGCAAATGAAACGGGGAACGCGTAATTACCCCACATAAAATGAATTTCACCTCCCCAGGGTTGTATGAGCCAGGGATGGATTTATGATTTACCTGAATAATACGTGTCTTGTGTAAAATCACATCGGTGTTATATGTAGATTGGTCGAAGTCATATAAAATGCACTAGAAAATGAAGATTATATAACTATTATTATAAAACTAACTAGCCCTAAACATTAAAGTTGGAAATTTTACGTTGTTGGGTTCATACGAATGCAGCAGGAACGTTTTTTTTATATATTTAAATGGAGGCAATGAAAGTAGAAAAGATATTGCTCGATTTTAATTAAGTATCTATCCGCTCGCCAAACTTCAAAAAAGTACATTGTTTTTTTCCATTTTATGTATCCATTTTGAAAGATCGATCCACGATTAAGAAAACTTCGTTCGATAGAAAAAAATCCATAGCTGATAAAAAATTATATAGAACATGATTTTGAAATTTTCACGATATATTTTATCGCAAGCCAAGTAATCCAGTTCAGAATAAAAAAATACATGAATGTAATGTTTTACATAACTAATTGTTATTACGGGCCGGCGCTCCTCACTTCTCCAGGTCTCCACAGCAATTCGTGCTGTGATAGGGCCTTAATTTGTAAAGCCGACACTGTCGTGTCGATTAAGTGTGGATAGAACTAATGATCAGCTAATGAATCGAACCGTAACCCCAATCTGAGATGAACGTTCCAATATTAATTGAGCAAGACCTCTACATTTTGATATTACAACAATCTAGGGGATAATGTTAAATTATAGCCAGCTAAAATTATAAAATGCTACTTTTGAAATATATTTGCAGAAGTTTCCCTCGACAACATTTTGCATTGACATACAGTTTCTTATCATTTTCATCAAGAGAATGGTAATTTTTTATCTATTATCTGTAATAATTATGAACGGCTCCCGTATGTCAAAAATCCAATACATGTTTGACGTACGTATGAATCTTAGCTTGAGGCCGCTACACAGATAAGAAATGACTTAACTATTCTCTTGATGAACATGACAAGAAAGCCAAACGATACTAGCAAATTGTAGTCCAGGGAAACAGGGTGTGTATTTATATTAAAAAAGAGTAAAGCGTCGAAGACAAGTCGAAACACAAAGTTTTCTAACTGTCAAATGGTAATATTTTAAACAGATCTCCTCATTATCTTGGACTTAATTTTATAATATTTTGTTGGATTTAACGATCTATCATAAGGAAGAATGTATTACGGATCGATTCTAAAATTGTCCTTACTGACGTGAGAACTTGGGTAATACCAACAGGAAATGCCGTAGTTGAATTCTTGTATGCGGTGATATTAGTTTTTACGATTATGTATGTGCGTATTGTTCTTACGAGAATGTAAGTGCGTGCTCCTATTTCACCTGCTGAAAGAGGACTAATCTTTGTTTTTAATTTATTTTATTATTAATAATTACTTAAGATGTCATGTGGAACACGGTATAATGTATTACAGATTATAAACGTCGTGTAAAACTTGGCGATTAAAAAGAGTGGCGGAGAGTTTATTGCCAGTTGTTCTCTTCCGTTCTACGCCCTTGATTTGAGAACTGGCAGTAAATGTAAAATAAGAAGCATTCGATATTCATTTCTAATTTTCACGTTCATCAGTGTACTTTATGTTACCTATTAAGTGATATTGAATTTGAAGTTTTAAAAATAATAATATGAATTATCAGTCAACACATAAAGAAATACACGACACACAAAACCACACAATTGTTGGTATAATATACAGGTGTCACATCTTACCAGTTTAAGTAAGATGTGAGTATATTTTGTATAGTTTGAGTATAGTTTGGAATTCATTAAAAATTAAATATATTAATTAAATATCCTTAAAGAATGGTAGGTAAAAACGTTTTCTTTTTAAGTCATTCAAGACGCGTGTAATATTGTGGGATATAGTTGGTACAAATTTTTGTGTTAGAAAAATGTTTTTATTTTATTTATACTATTATAATTATTGGCACTAGCACTTAGGTAGTTTATATATACAACTATGTATTTTCGATCGCATTTCTGTTGCCATATACAAGTAAAATAACAGACTTATTTAGGCTACGCAAACGAGGTCGAGATCACGCAAAGTTATAACTGTACAATATTTCCTAAATAGCCATTCTAAATTCATCTCGTGTTCTCGAGTTAATCATATCTATACGTCTGAAGTTAATAATACAATCCCAAGTAATGGCCAGAGTACGTGAGGAAACTGTTTAGCCAAGTTCAACCACTGACAAAAGCGACACATCACAAACTATAGTGTGAAGTTTAGCATCAGGATTTATACACAGCTACAATACTGTGTACCACTACAAATCTGTACATAGCTTATTTTGTTTTTTTATGTTCTGTGAGCCATAGATCTTCTGCCTTCCTCCTGCGAATATTCCTTTTTCAGCACAGATAAGACGGACAAATTGAACGACCTGTTTAAGGTAACTCCGTAATTTATCTAAGCCGTCCCAAGTAAAATAAATGCCGTCGCAAACATAATTCTCTTATTCTATGCCATTACGGACGTTCTCCAAGAGATACCTTTGTAATAATTGTTTTTTTTTCTAGATTTTAAATAAAATACCCAGCTGTGACGGATTAAGTACGTCAGCGGAATTACATTTATTTATAAATTTACCCAAGTCTATAAATAAATTTAATTTCAGTACTATCCATACCCGGTTAATTATTAATTTAGTATCGTAATTTTTCCTGTCCATTATTATTTTGAAACATCCCCGAACGAGTTTATAGTTTTTATCTGGTTCAGCTATGGTATGCGGTGACGTAAATAAATAGCATTTATATCTAACCAATAAAAGCGTAATATAAACCTCCAGGCGGAGAGGTCGGAAGTGGAGGTGGATGAAACGAGGGTGGCGCTCACGGCGGAGGTGTTTGGCAGATATCTTAAAACAGAAGACAAAGATGCTGTCACCGACGTCGTTCCTGCCAATGTTATTGACGACGCCAGTGCACTTCTTCTAGAAGGTACCTTTTAATATTACTCGGAAATTGATTTATTTTTGTGATAGCCAAGCTGCATTGCCAGCACCAGGGCGTGGTGAACTCACTAAAATCACACATGTATCATTCTGATCATGTGACTAAGCTACAGAGAGGGAGACGGTCTTGAACCGTTATATTAAATACGATTTGTGTTAATATGACTTGGAACTTTACCAAGGTGCATAGAATCCTGAACTTCCTAGTTCTATGAAAGCACGTACGCACGCGAATAATATATCATTATATCTCTCCATATAGTTACGAAGAACAATACAAAGCGAATTTAGTTTCTATAGCTATATTAACTACTGTGTTTATGTTGATACAAATCGTAACCAAAGAGCTGACGTACGTGTGGCATTAACCTTCTAAAACTTGCCAATATTCTCTAAATCAGTTCTAATTTTACCTAAAATCAAATTTCCCTTTAATGTTTCTATTCGCCGACGGAATATAAGACAGTGATCTGTTTCTGTGACCCCTGAGTAAGTATCGTTACTGCGATTAAAATAATGTACATATGACTTGTAACTTTTTTTATACAGAAATAGACGTTTAGAAACAAAAAAAATTGAATGCAAATGTTATATTGAACACATGTACTAAACCAAATTAAAATACCAGTTAACATTATTTAAAAATGTGTTGTAGAATCAAAGACAGTTTTTTTTTAATAAATTTACAAACATTACTTACGAAATTTAAGAGTTTATATTTCACTCGATCTTGTAAGTGGAAAAAATATTATTTTGAATCAACTCATTAATCATTACTTCAAGTAAGCAAATTAATTAATTACAGGTGGCGCTCGTGATATTTTTGGCGAGTGCATACGATGCGTGAAAAACTTTCTCGCTGGCACTCCATTCGCGGAGTTTGAGAGGTCTATGTACTTTCATCGGTATTTACAATGGAAATGGCTAGAAGCACAACCTATTACGCAAAATACCTTCCGCATGTACCGAGTTTTGGGCAAAGGTGGTTTTGGGGAGGTTTGCGCTTGTCAGGTGATTTTTTTGCCTACTACTAATACTTTATAAAACTGTCAGATATATGTTTTAAATCGTAACAGATAAAATATGATTAACGATCGACAAATGGCGTGTTTTACAGTTTTCAACTTTCTAATTATATTGAGATAATTATGATGAACAATTCAATAAATATATTGACATTTTCTCGTGTCAATTTAATAAATGAACAATTGTTCTTTAACAATGTATACTTTTGATTAGTAAAAAATATTGCGACTGTTTCTAAAATTCAGTCAGTTATATATCAATAATTTGATTAAATCTCTTACAGGTTCGAGCTACGGGTAAAATGTACGCATGCAAGAAGCTAGAGAAGAAACGCATTAAGAAGAGAAAGGGAGAGGCAATGGTGCTGATAGAGAAGCAGATACTCCAGCGTATTAATTCACGCTTCGTTGTCAACCTTGCGTATGCTTATGAGACTAAGGACGCCCTTTGTCTGGTGCTGACTATTATGAATGGTAAGTTGTTAAGCCGCACAGGCCTTGTTCAATTAGCTGTGGTTTTCTCGCTACGACGGAAAAGCACTCCAAAGTCGGAGCGTTGTAAAATGCGATGAAATTGGGTTTGCGTTTAATCTTAATATATATATTTCTTCTGTGCGTGTGTATGTGACTGAACTCCTCTCAAACGACTGGACCAATTTTGACGAAATTTTTTGTGTGTGTTCAAGGGGATCTGGGAATGGTTTAGATTCACAATTTTGTCCGCTGGACAATGTTTTTTTAATTATTTTTTAATTTTATTAGTAGTTGTTGATTTTGGAATGTTTTACATTAGATGCGACAGACGGCGCTATCATCGCAGTGTCAAATTTTAAATAATATTCGAATTTTAATTTTAGTCTATCCCGACAGTTAGCGCTGCGATCAAATTAAAAAAAAAAGTTTTGTTTTCATTGTGTTATTGTAGACCATGTGCTGGATCGTTAGATATTGTCATAACATTTGAATAATAATTTTCATCAAAATGGTCCAGAATGTTAATTTAGCTTATTAAAAAAAGTTTGAAATTTTCAAATTAAAGACGTGTAGACAGGACAACGTCTGTCGGTTCCGCTAGTCTTTATGTAAATTTAGAATAACTGGTAAAAAGGCTCCATTCTGTGTTGGTGTTTGAGGCAATCAAGCTATTGGCAAAGCGGGTATCTTGATTAGGGTGTTGGAACATGATTAACTTCAAAACTTAACGCAGTGATTCGATTCTTAAGTGTACTGTTTATTTCAGTTGATTAAATAATTTCAGGCGGTGACCTAAAATTCCACATCTACAATATGTGCGCGGGCGCAGAGACCGGCCTGGGTTTGGAACGAGCGCGTTTCTATGCAGCACAAGTCGCCTGTGGTCTGGAACACCTGCACAAGATGGCTATTGTATATAGGTGAGGAATTGGTTTTACATTTAATATACTTATTAATCTAATATGTAAAATTATATAATATATGGTATGTATAAAAATTCAACGATCACGATAATATTTTTCAAGTGAAACTTCTTTAGGCGCAAGTGGGTTTTTTTTTTTACGGATGAAACGTCACGAAGATGTGCAGCGTTTTTGTTGAAGAAAAGGGAAAGAGCGATTGATACCGATCGAGAGAGAGTGAGAAAGGGAGATCGAGAAAAAATACACGTTATTGGTATTACTATTCACATACACGTATTCGTTTAGTAGTTAGTTATGAATATAGATGAACAAATACATTGAGTGTTCATATACTGGTACATGATCATCTATTGGGATTTATCTTCGTAATAATTAGTTTACATAGAGGTTTTACTTCTGACATGACTTTGTATTTTTTAATTAAGATAAAGAGCATTTATTATTTATTTAAGAATGCGGACATAATATTATTTAACTTTAAGCTCGTATTCTGGACATAAAAAAAAGCTTCAGTTTAATTGGTAAATAGCACTGCCCAGGACGAGATTGTGACTGGATATGAGAATACGGACCCTAATGGCGCCAACCTCCTTTTCGTGACGGCGTACTGCGAAACAATTTTACCATATATTTTTATTACTTAATATATTTCAGAGACTGCAAGCCGGAGAACATATTATTAGATGACGCGGGTCACGTGCGTATCTCGGATTTGGGTTTAGCCGTGGATGTCCCCGAAGGGGGCAGTGTCAGGGGCCGGGTTGGTACTGTGGGGTATATGGCACCTGAGGTAAGATTTTACGTCCGTTCAATGTTATACTTTCTGACTCACTGAGTATTCTAAAATTAATATTTTCTTTTTATCTAGTTCCTTGTATTGTTAATTGCTATTTGTTGCTTCCGATATCGTCTATAACCAGATATGTATTTGTAAATTCTTGTAGTAGGAAATTTAACACTCACTCATTAATTACTTGGTTCGTTATAATTCTCTTATTTCCATTCACTGATTTAACGTATACGGTATCTGTGTGCTCGTGCGCATGTGCCACAAATATGTTTTATATTCTATTCCCAACTCCGACTCGACCATTTCACCTCGGGCGGATGTTCGACGTGAATTCGTATTCACCAGAACGAATCAAACGAGCGACGGTGGCAGATTCTCACGAATGGAGAGATTCTTAATAAAATATTAACTAAATACTTTATTTAATATTTTTTTTAATAAAGAAAAAGACAACGAAGTTTAGAATGATGTGAAGAATTTTTATTTGCATGTAAATTTTCTCAGGTGATAGACAACGAGCGATATACTTACAGTCCGGACTGGTTTTCGTTCGGATGCCTGGTGTATGAAATGATTGAGGG
Organism: Pieris mannii; assembly: GCA_028984075.1. NCBI lineage: Eukaryota > Metazoa > Arthropoda > Insecta > Lepidoptera > Pieridae > Pieris > Pieris mannii. Next base: position 8,652,293 of record CM054777.1, read on the forward strand.
TAGAGCGCCTTTCCGCGCTAGAAAAGAGAAAGTAAAGAGGGAAGAAGTCGATCGGAGAGTTAAGGTATGGCACAGAAAAGCAGATTTTCACGTACGTAAGACTTATGCGGTCTTATAAAAATGGACTAAAGAGGTTTTTACATAAAAAAACCTAACCATAGTAACGACTATAATATATTAGAGCATATTAAAAACCAAGGATTTTTTTATAATAGTTTATTTACTTTCAGCGTGGTTCTAATAATACATCTATTTTAATATTTGAATTTTGAAACGTATAGAAAACGATGCCCTTTCAAAAGTCGGACAAAAATTAATATGTAGTTGTACATATAATTGTCATTTCTTTTGTATCTAGTTTTTTAGTTCTTTCGAGCTTGTCTTGTTATCTATTCATAATATTTTTTATGATATTACAGCATGAGCCAGAGAAGTATTCAAGCAAATTCAGTGATTGCGCACGCTCATTATGCAGTGCATTATTGGCAAAGACTCCGGCCAGCAGACTTGGGAGTAGCGCTGGCAAGCGAGGGGCTGGTCAGGTCAAAGCGCATCGTTTCTTTGTCAGGCTTAACTGGGCGAGACTCGAGGCTGGAATGGTCGATGCGCCTTTTGTTCCAGATGTAAGTCCATCAACACCAGAATAGGCTCTTCTTCGCGTCTTGACATTCATTTTGAAGTTTAGAGACATCTGTCAAAGTCGTCTGACGTTTGACAAATGTCAGTTTCATATTGTTTCAAAACTGACATTAATGTGTTTTGTATGTAAATAAAAATAATAATTGATTGTTGAAAGACTAACTCTGTCAGTTCTTGGGTAAAAAATACAATTAAAGTTTTTTTATCAATTTCAGCCACACGCCGTATACGCAAAGGACGTTCTTGACATAGAACAGTTTTCAACAGTGAAGGGCGTGAACTTAGACGCGGGTGACGACACTTTCTACGGGAAATTTAACACCGGCTCCGTCTCCATTCCTTGGCAGACCGAAATGTTAGAGACTGGCTGTTTTACAGAGTTAAATGTGTTTTCTTCAGGTATGGATACGACCACTAGCCCCGATGTGTTCCATATTTTGTTTCATTTAATTCTGTTTCGTAGTCAAATCAAAAATAATTTATTCATGTAGGTAACATAGTGTACACTTATGAACGTCAGAAAAGAAATATACATTCAATGTATATTCAATGTAAGAGAAAAAAAATTGGCAAAAAGTAAATATTTGTAACAACAGGAATGAAAAAACTGTCACAAGGTGTACATTTTCTGGAATAAAAGGAAAATTTCCATAACTTCAAAAATACATGACTTAATTTTTTTTTTAATTTTTCTGATAACTGGTGTGGCATTACCTATGAGAAAATTTTCGACTGGACGTCGACTTTTGGGACACCCTGTATATAAAATAATCTTATGCTTCCCCTTCTGTATCATGTTAGTAAATAAAATTAAGTAGCATTTCGCGATAACCGTTCATTTATCCTAGTAAACATATTAATATAGAACATATCAATCATGAAATCTGTATTTATTATTTTTAACATTTATTAATATAAAAATATTTTTTTTAGATGATACCGGAACAGAATGTCGCAGCTCTGACCTACAACTAGAAGCTACACTCGAGACTGTACAAGACGATAAAGGATGCTTTGTGTTCGCTAGAAAGGTATCATATATTTTCAATGTGTGATGTGTTCATACTTCAATTCAATAGTTTAATATTATATAAGATACGATTTTGATACAATGCGTCAATGTCAAAAAAAATCGGTTTTTTAGCAATAACAAAAGTATTTCGTAGGTTTTTGACTTTACTCGTCATCAATTTGTTACAAATCAAAATAATATATATATGCCCATTACTTGGTGCTATCTATTTAAATAAGTCTCCATACAAACAATTTATCTTTGGAGTTGGAAGGAGGATTACCTCTAATATAAATAGTATTTTCTCTTTTTACAATATAAACCTAAACAAGTCTAAAAATAAACTAAATTTTTGACTTATTCTGACATATCGAAACCACTGTTTCAGGTGTTATGCCCTCAGAAGAAAGTCCCTCAACGCTTGAGGCCTGTGCCCATCCCCGAACATTTGCTGCAACCATCGTCTCCACCTCCCCAAAGCTGACCGCTTTTGTGGGTAGATACGATTTCTTTCTGCGGGTAGATCGACAAAACGTCTCAAACATTCTATTGATGTGGGTAGTATTGCGAGTAGCCGATTTTGTGGTTAGCTGAATGTAATGTGGGTAGTTTTATAATTGACTTGTAAATTTGGCCTCGGTGAGTCTAATGTTGCAAGTTCAATTTTGCGGGTAGGTAACAATGGTACAATATTTACACGCACATATTTTAGTTATTCGAATCGAACATTTATAGACAAATTTAAAATATTAAACGAGCGATGAACCTTATTTTGTCCTCGCCGCCTTAAGTAGAAATAGACAATTGTTCCTACCCCATTTACAAGGTTTTTGTTTACGTCAAAAGGTTAAAAAAATGACAGATAGTATACTCCGTTCACTAGAAAAAAATAATTAAAAACATTTTGTATGCACCGTACCATTTGCTAACCGTAAACACCATTTCTGTATTAAATCTTTCTCTCGGGAATTGGATTATATTATCAACTGTCCAATAATCGAAATATTTTACGCCTTTTCAAATTTTGCCTCGTATACGTACGTTTTAATTTGCATTTGTCTTCAGTACCTGTCAAAATGTTTTGAAGTTTCCTTCCACAAACAGAACAATCATGAACAATTTAGTTTTAAGCGATTTTTCTTAATATATTTTATTTTCGATCGAATTTATTATGAAGTTTGATTCGCCGGTTTTAGATTAGGAACGCTTAATCTAATTTACCAGCACTTTAGTGCGTGATTTTTAATGATATTATTTATTATTTTTAATATTTGGACGTAATTTGAAGGTGACTAGAGTGAGCGAGTGAAATTGTAATTGCTCTGGCTTTTATGCGAAAATCGACTTTGTTAACATATTTATATGAATTAAACTCCAAAACTGATTATTATTTTAAATATCCCGAAATATGCAAAGTAAAAGTTCCTAAATAAAGACGATTATTGCATAAATATTCAAGGGCTTAGAATTATGCCATGCAAAAGATAGAGAAGAGGAATTTAGGCACGGCTTTTTGAATCTAGAAGACTTGTAGTCTTTGGTCGGAGACAGATTATATTAGGGGCATAGATAACAAATGCAAGTCAAAGTCTCTGGTCTACGGCTATAGTGACGTACTAGTACAATGCAATTATATATTTTTAATGGAATGTATCAAATTTTTTATAGTATAAATCGAGCAATAATTTAGAATCGATATTGTTGATTCGGTAACTCGAATTTTTTTGTATTTGGTGTGTATATTCCTCCATTTGATAATTAAATTTTAATTCGTGTTTCGCGATGTCGTAGATTAATTATAAAATTTATCGTTGAAGTAACGAGCAGCTAATTTTAAAGTTGTTTTTTTTATTCACCCATAGCTCGCAATGCTTTGTATAATTTTCGAAAAAAGTCTATTATAAAAATGAAATAATTATCGCGAAACAATTACTTGGACCTTTGTCAAATTTTAAATTTATAGTTATTTTTACGTGTCTTTTAGCCAAGTGTACATTGCCGGTTTTCTTCCATATTGTATTAGTGTAAGTATTAATGCATTTTGACGTCTACTTTTATTGTATTTTACAATTTTTAAATGCCTATTGTCTTTGGCGTTCGCTGTTAAAATTTGTATAGAAATATTGAGAGGTAACGCTTGTGACTGTATAGTAAACATTTCTCACAGACTCTTGACACGGGTTAAACTATACGTTAGAGGCATTACAGTTTTTTAGATTTAATCATAGTCTCGTTTGGCCAAACGTAAGGTGTGCTACACACATAAATCATTCTATTGTTAGGTATTGTAATGTTGGTTAGTGTGTAGCACTCCCATGTACAGCGAACTTCATTATATAGCAATGCAACTAGAATAACATGCGAGTTTTGATTTTATCATTTTTGGTATCGCCTCACTAACCAGTTAAATTTTTCCTTCAATAGATTTTTTAATGTTCTGAAGAAGATGCGTAAATTATTTTGGCCTATAGAGGCGTTACCAAAGATATTTAGCGCAAAGGAACTATATATTGATGGGAAATGTTACGAGTTCTGTGGAGTATTGCCAACAGCTTCATTTTCTATAGATAATAAAGAAAAAGTAATAAAAACATAAATCACAAACGTCCATACTATAATTTCTAAGAATATTCCAGCGCTTTGTGCGAGTATTTTAAAGATACTGTTCTGCATTCTAAAATACTCTCAAAACTCGTAACTCCCCCAAAATCGCACAAACAAGGCTGAGGGTTCTCTTCCGTTCTGACTGCTTGTCCATTCCACAGCTCAAACCACCATAGATTTAGATGTTATTCGTGTAAGTGTATCGTGTTGTGAACACCTGTGTCGTCTACTTGAGAGCAGATTACTAAAAATAGGGATTGCACAAAGTTGTCAAGACTAAGTGCTCCGGCAAACTACAAACTTTTTACCTGCCAATAACAAACTATTGTTTGATCGGGTAGGGTTAAAGCGCACACAAACCCAAGTAACTATCGTGTTCGATGTGGGTGTGCACTCCAGACAAACAAATTAAAAACAGTCGTAATGCCGATTTATCTTATTGACTGCCGATAGCAAGCGTATTGTGGGTACTTTCATATATTTTAAAACAGCCTTATTAAACTATCGGCTGATAAAAGGTTTGTATTTTACGGATTTCTTATTATTTTACATTTCAACTTATCTTTAATATCTATGTATTTGCAATACTGACTCGTTGCTTTATAAATGTAAACAGTCAATTCAAGAAAATATCCTCTCAAATTGTGTAGACAAAGCTAATAAGAAACAGTTAAACATTACTGTTGGCATTTACAGAAGGGAATGAATGTATTTTTTGACTACTTCCATGCTTCGAAACAAATGCTATCTACAATTTATGTGTACCTTTCGATTTAACAAGCCCAGTATAAGCAAGTTTTATGAATTTGTCAATAGTGGCTATGGAATGATTTATGTAACTTGATGAACAAACTAAGCACATAACCAATATAGGATCCTAAATTTGTAATAATCATAATAAAACAAATAATTAATTAAAAACTTAATGTTCCGTACCACTTATCGTTGCCTGTGTCATACTCAAGAATACGTTGTGGCAAATTTTTGAGATATTATTTTTTGTAAGGACGCACAAACAATTCAAATGCACAAAAGTATTGTTATTGGTATTTGAATGATAAATGGGTGTGATGATCGAGTAGTTTAGATTAGCTTCGGTACTGTTAGTTATTGCAGTATTTTGATGCAAATATAATTTAATAAGCGTATTCATAAATAAATTGACTCCGATTATGTGTTTGTTTTATTTTTTTAACACTTCGTTACATTGCAATATAAAAATTGAACATAAATGAAAAGAAGGGGAAACGGGCGGCCTTATCCCTTTCAAGCGATCTCTTCCAGGCAACCACTGTGTACATAAGGTAGGTACGAAGTGCTAAAATACATATTACACATTATATACTAAGAAAAAACTTAACAGGAATAAAAAAAAATAAACTAACTGATACAGGATACATAAACAAAAAGTAAAATGTGCACATGAATCATGATAATTTAATTCAAGATCAGTCTCACGTAAGTTAATTGATTTATGTGAATTGTCAAAAAATTTTTTTAGCAATATTCATTACTTAGTAAGTAATGAATATTGCTAAGCAATAAGGTTTCCAGCATACAATGATTTAAATTCATAATACTATTAAAATGATTTTTATATGATTGCATATAACAATAAGGAAATGAAACAATTTGTTATCGCATAATAATTTTATTGATTACTAATATATTCTGAACTGTCCGTTTCATAAAGAATTGCGTAACATTTAAAAACATTCTATACACTATTCTCATTTTTTTTTAAATGCGAGCGCCCAATAACATTAAAAAGCTAGTAAGGATTTTTAAAACAATGTTGTACATTTGTATTATTTCACACTAACTGACTAGCTACAATATACTATGGTCTAGGAATTTATAATCTACACTTATACCACTGTACATAGAAAACGTGTATTGAAAGGTCATAACGATAATTATCAATAGGCAACAAACACGGGGTCTGTTGACGTTATCTATATCCCCCTAATGACTATATTTTTTAAACATACCCATGGGATTTTAAACTATAAAGGATACTATTTATGGGAAACCGAAACCGGAACGTTTATTTAAAAAAAAGGACACATTGTCTGTTGATATTTGAGTTTTAGTGTTATCGTTCATTCGACTGAATTAATTCATATGTTAAGAACAGATAAGGCACATTATAACACTATTCATACTATACTAACATAGTAAAGAGAAAAGACTACTGGACCGACTTTAAACTTCTACATGAGAATGATAGGCTTTCCCCCAATATAAACTTATTTCCAAAATTAAAAATACATCATGTCTAGCCGTAGAAAGCCGGTATAGGACACTAAAGAATAAATATAATCATTTCGCATTTTTCTAATCTCAAATAAATATTCATTTATTTATTCATAATACCAGTTCCCATTTCAAGGGCTGGTGAGATGAACTGGCAAGAAACTCTGCGAATATAATCTAAATGGGGGATAAATTGCAATAAATCTGCTTACGTAAATATACATACTTGAACGGCCCCTAAACATTCACATAATATAACTCGTATTTCAAACACATTAAAACCTTATTTCATAAATATGTTATTATTTGTAGTCGATGTCAAGCCAAAAAGTAATAATTCAATTATCACGCACTAGCCTTTTTCTTTTTCACATTACTCTTATCAACATAAATACGCTGGAACAAAACAAACTTTCCGCTTTGTATATTCTTCGTTTCATAGATGGCGCCCTTCAACCGCCAAGACGGTTTCTCACAGTGTTGCCAACTCCTAAAATTCTTTCCGACTTGCAATTTATCTAAAAGCTTATTTGTTATATCTGGTATTATCGGCTGTAAAATGATTGAGCAAATACGTAAAGTTTCGAGTGTCAAATGGAGTACAACATCTAACTGTTTTTGGCTTTCCGGTTTTTTCTTGAGCTCCCAGGGTTTTAATGTTTCGAAGAACAAATTGGCTAAATGTAAAGCGTGTATGACCGCGTCCACTGCTTTATAGAATTGGTAGTTTGAATAGTGCGAGCGACATATGTCTGTAAAAATATTATTAAAAAACTATATTGATACAGTATGTGTAATGTTTTAAACACAAACTTATATAGATACAATTGTGAATTGAATATTCAATTTCTATAATCAATTTTTCATTAACGTCATAGACATGAATTTACCTGGCAACCTTTCCACTGCATCTAATAACTGTGACGTCACTTGGAGCTGGCAACACTCTGCCAATTCCTGCTGATGTAAGGCGGGGAACTCACATCTCGGGTTCAGTGCAGGTCCACAGCTTCTACTCACTAAATTGCCTAGAGTATCTGCTAACTCCGAGTTCGCTATGTTGATTAGTTTTGTTTCGCTATAATCTACAAAAAATGTTATATTATCATCTGCCTTGTATACGCCTACCGTGAGTGAGAAATTTTATACAAATATTTTACACAGACATAATTTTTATTGCTGTTTTTTTTTGTGTATTTAATTAATTGTCTGATTATATAACTAAATATCACAATATTGATTTGAAAATTTGTGAATAGATATAACTTTTTTTTAAATTTCTGTGTTTCAATGCAAAACAAATTTCGTAATTAAAGCATATTTTAAGCTACATAATTAAAAAAAGATTTTGGCAACGCCCAATCGGAAAAGTAAAGGATGATTTAATTGTTTAATTTAGAAAATCTCTACATAATTATTAATTTTACTTGAGAACAATACAAAAACTTACTAGCGTCATCCGCCATTGTTGCCTCCCGTAACATTAAATATCTAAGGGCGTGAGACGCAGCCGTATGCCTTGGGTCTACCACGTTGTGGAGACTTTTTGACATCTTACTGCCATCGACCGTCCAATGACTATGGCAGAGCAACTGACGCGGCGGATGCCACTTGATGGCCATTAGGAATGCTGGCCAGTAGATACCGTGGAATCTGCAAAGGTAATTTCACCTGAATATTCCATCCTCCTTCATCTTGCTGATAGAGGCTAGCCTAATAAAACAATTAATCTTAAATACTTTAGTACTTTATCATATTTTTTCGTATTGTAACAAATTCGTCTGAAAAATCAAAATGTTACGTATATAATGTTCACACATCTGGCATCAATTAGTTGCCATATTTAATTTCTTTTCAAGTAATTTATTAGTAAGTATAATCTTATAACAGAAAAATATGAATCAAATTATGTTTTATCGTCACATGTTGTTAAATTAATGATTAGCCAATGAATTAATGAAAAGCCAATTTACTTCAATATATCCTTTCCGACAACTTGTACATCTGCAGGCCAGGGTCTGCCCTTGTCCTTCATATGGTCATCATCGGGGTATCCGCACACCGTAAGGTAGTTTATAAGAGCGTCCAGCCACACGTATATACTTTGTTCTTCATCGTCCGGCACCTGATAATCAGCCAGTATCGTTGGTATATTGACAAATGATAAATATTGAACTTTAAAAAGCAAAATCACTTTAAAAAGAAAAAATCATACAGTAATACAGTTGGCGCATGAATCAACACATACCTAACATTAAACATACAAGTTCTGAATTAAAATTCGGATAAACGATAGACAGATTATTTATTTTATTTAAGTATTCCTACAGATAATCACTAAATAATATTCAAACAATTACATTACACACAAAATCCAAAGCGGAATACACATTGAAACAGAAACATAAAGCACAGTTCTAAGATTGATTTATTGATAGATTATAATATATATTTAATATGAAGTAACAAACAAAGCCATTATTAGTAAAATATACCTGAGTTTTTTAAATATTTTTTTAACATTTTTTTAGTCACATTCAATATATCGATTTGCTGGTAATTTATGTTGTAATCTGTAGGTATACGATACATAACCGAGTTTCGTATATAGTTGGTTATTATTTGGTTTGGATAAGGAGATGTATAGATCCAACGTCTACCCGGACTAACAATAAAAATACATTTATCTTTTTTATATAAGATACGAGGCAAATGAGTGATTCGTTGCCGACCTTTCAGATGTATAAGGTTGTTTTAAACAAGTGAAGGTCGTATCTCCTAAGGAAGAACCCCCCGGGAGTCGATTTCACAATTCAATTAGAAAATACTTACTCGTATAGCCCAATGCACCCTGGATGCCGGTCTACTGACAGAAATATCTGGTAGATAAACATCGTTTTCTACCATTTCTTGCAACTGCTTTTGAAATTTGCTAGGTGTCACAACACCATCTGTAAATATATCTATCAGGTTAATTTTAATACATCACCAGCATTGTAGGATGTTGTCTCTATTCACTTCAATTACTATATTTAATAAAATATCATAAAATAAATCACATCACATTTTATTCGTCTATAATTGTTTTCAAAAATCGATAACTATATCTAGGTAACACTGAAAATGTTTAGAAAATGAAGAACGGCTTAACGTAGAAAGTTGGCAATACTTTTATTATTTTTCGAAGTCATTTCCGTTCCTCTCTTCACAAGGTCGCACTTCCGGTCTTATTTAGGGGTCTCTTTCGCAGCCTATCATAGCTTTGTTATTGAGTAAGCCCACAACGAAAGTTATAATAAATCATTAAGCGAAATTTTCACGCGTAACGACAGTTTTAGATTTGCCGCCAATTCACAAAAACTAATGACAAATGAATGCAATATACTACCAAGGAGTTCTAAAATTGAAATTCAAAAAGTTTTCATTAACAATGTTTCTAACTGGCCAGTTCTAGTCATTTTCAGTGTTACCAAGGTATTTAGAAAAAAAATAGGTTCTGCGGATTATGTTATTCTGAACATTTTTGTAAGTTTTAGATTGTTTTGGCAGAAAAAATATGTGGTCCTATTGACGATACTGATCCTTGATAACTGGTACCGTTCAAGTATAACGTAAACACTATAGGGGCGAGGGGCTCTTCGATTTTTTTTGATTACATTAACAGTAATTACTAAATATTAAAAGAATATATTCTATACACAAAATGCAGTTAATCTGCTCACGTAATACATGAACGGCCCGATTGAAACGTATGCGTTTCGCTAGGAAACGTACCTGTCTGAAGCCATTCCCTGAGATGCTGCTTGAATGCACTCAGTCTAAACATATAGTTTGTCTCCTCTGTCCATTCTAATTTGTGTCCTGATTCTACTGACACTCTAACCTAAAACTTATTGGTGTATAATAAACATATAAACTTTTTCGCATGCATGTGATGGCTTACTTATTGACCGATATATTTTGTGTATTCAAGAAATGATATAGGTGTGATATCAGAATTACAGAATCTAAGTAAAAGTCTAGTCAAATAACATAAGTTTTTTTATCAAACAATGATGCATGTTTTGTGGTATTTACTAGTAACACAAACACGGTAGACTTTGTTTAAAAATGCTTTGAATGTATTCCCGTCAAAGTATTTTCATCTTTCGGTCTTATCTTCAGAAATATTTTTTTTTAATTGCCGACCTGTAATGGACAATAGTTCATCGCGAAATATATTTTTCGCCTTTTCCCTATTGCCGTTTTTAAATTACCAATGAACAGTTTGAAATTCACTTTGAAAGTCAAACAAAAAAACGATACCTGACTGCGGGATGATAGGAATAATAAATTGTTCATACTTCATTCTACTGAACATTTTTATGTATACATATGGGTAAGTGGGTTACCTTAAAAATAAAATACGTTTATTTTGGAACATAGGATCATAATGGTATCACTTATTCCACGTCATTAAATTCGAGCCTGTTGGCATCCCTATTCATCGGCAAAGAAGACAGAAGGTGTCTTAACTCTTATACATAAAAAAAACTTGCTCATATTTTGAACTTAGAAATGAGCTGCTTGTTTGATCATTGATGTATATTTATTATTTAATACTATGTAAATAGAATAGGAATTTAAATTGTATCATGTTTATAAAGGGGGACGGCGCGTACGCAGTCCCCACTACCAAAAATTACGCGTCCGAGTTATCCACATTAGGGATAATCGCAGAGGTCAACTCAACCGCAGTGCAATGGAGGAATCTCGCTCTGGGGGAACCGCCTTCTTGATCACGGTAACCCCTACGCCAGGTAAGTATGCTTTGACACACTCTCCAAAACTATACATATCAGTTAAGAATCATTATAATACCGCGTTCTACATTTCTGATTTGGCCACATGGCGCCATCTGCTATGAATGCGTTGTACTACGTATGTTGTTTACTACTTTAAACAGCGCAATCTGTTATAAACCAACGGAACTAACCAGACTAAAGTTATACATATATGGATTCCAGGTCCTACTTAAGATTTATTTTGTCGAAATGTGACGAATTCTCTTTTGTGACATATTTTTTATTTAGATTAAACACCATTAAAGGGATAAAGCTATGTTTCAGTTACATACATGTATTACAATTGTATTGGATTGTATAAATAAGGAGATAAGTTTAAATTTTCAAAATAAGTCATAAATTTGATGAATGATGTAAGGCTTATTCAGAGGAAATATTTTCATGATAAATTTGAATGAATGTTGTAAGAAAGATTTTACTTACCTTGCCATCAGGTGTGTCATCAACTCTAATCTGAGCATCAGGCACAAATGCCTCATCATTCACACTGTACCATCCTGAATACTTGGCTTTGTATATATAGTCTTTTTTAACTAATTTTTTCTGAAAAATGTTATCATAGAAAAACTTAAAAAAAAATATTTTATTTCAAACTTTAAATAATTATTAAATTTCAAACTTTTAAAAAATTCTATTAATTGTTGCTTATCTTACCACTAAAACTATCTATGTGCTTGTATATATCGTACATTCTAAAGATTCCATTAAAAATATTTCTTAATACATATATATTCTTTGATATACCTATATGTATAAAAATTAAATATATGACCCACATAACACATGTGTATTTTATATAAATTTTGAATTCTTTAAATATATATAATATACTCTAAAACCCCAGCTTACCCAAAAGTGCCTAACAGCTTTTTTATGCCTCTCGTCTGTAGTTCGTACAAAATCAGTAAACTCAACATGAAAATCTTTAAATAAATCTCTATATTCCTGTGATATAGCTGTACAGTAGTCTGGTAGAGAGAGGTTCACTTTAGCGGCAGCCTGCTGGATCTTAGTACCATGTTCATCTGTGCCTGTAGCATTTAATTATGGTACAATTTATATGGCACTATTTGATGGATATTTATTCAAATTTTTCCAAAGTTTAATTTTAGAACTGTTATTTAGAGGAAATAAAATAAACCCTACCAGTACTAAAGATCACATTTGTGTCAGGATTTGTTAATTTTTCAAACCGTTGTATTGCATCTGCCACAACTGCACTGTATAAATGTCCTAAATGTGGTGCTGAAATAGTATGAATATCTCACTTTAACATATCGATATAAAATAATGATTTTAATACATGACCATTAACTTACCAGCATTAACATAAAATATTGGGGTTGTTATATAAAATGGCCTTTTCTGAATGACTGAAGACAAGAAACGAGTCGTGAGACGCATTCTAATTTGTTATTAATCAAAAAATACTACATATATTTCATAGAATAGGGCATTTCTGAAAATTCAAGTTCTTGGTTAGAGTAAAAGTAAAGTTGAATCGTGAAAATTATTAACGAAAGGTTATCGTTTATTAAATCAAATCTTTATAATTTATATTTTTATAAAAAAAATACCAAATAGAAATATTAAATAAATTAAACTCTAAAGTTTTGAATTATTTTATTATTCAGTCTCAAACCGCATTTATTTATTTTACTAAAAACAAAAAGGAAAATTCACAGACCAAGAAGTAGTATCTAGTGAAAACTGAAATCCAGGGCCACCAACATTTAAAATAAAATACCGCTAAACTTAAATCAACTGATTTGGATAACTTTAAACGCCTAAATCCTAATTTCAAAATGTGTATTATATAGTAGACAGTCGAAAACTAAATTTGTCTGAAATTTTACACAGTTGTTCAGTTGATCTAAGGCATCTTAACTAAGCCCTCTGGGGCCTCTGGTGAGACACCGCAAGAAGCTCTATTTTAATGTAAGTATCTCTATAACCTTTAAATGTGTATCTATTTTCTATTCAAGTGTTTTGTGATACATAATAAGTTCTCTGTGTTGACAAGGTGATTAATATAGAATAATTATAAGCCAATTGTTGAATCCTTAACAGGCATTTAATTTAAATTTCAAAATTAAAATGTGCAGTACTAAAAATTGGCCTAATATTTATTTTTATTAGTTGCGGGGTTTATTTATTTTACAAAACATTACGTGAATTCCTTCTCCAAAAAAATATTTTATGTGAACATCTAGCAACCGTAAGAAGTGTCATATGATACTACTTAAATGATTGACAGTGACACCCAGAATTAAACGTATGTCAAGAAGCGAATGAAAATAGAAAAAACAATAAAAAAACTACAATACCTCGCAATACAAATTTCATTCTACCTGTGATCTGCGTCTAATTCTGTTATTATTTTAAGATTTATAGTAACAACATTTGTTTTGTTATTTTTAGAAGAGCAGCATTGTTTGAAATACTAAAATGGAAGACTACGAAGCCGAAAATGAAATAAAAAGGAACAAGGTAATCCATGTGCTATATTTATATTTTCTATAACAATCTTTATTGGCATGTTGAAAAGTACTGATATTGAATTAACAAAATAATATTTTGGCAAATGTAATAGATATATGGCTGTATGTATTTCCAGGACCGCAGTCCATCTCCTGATGTAAAATCGACTGCTGTTGTCAAATACACCGCTTTTCAAAGTCCAGTTGGGTATGCTCGGCTCCAGTGCAACACTGACCTTAATCTCCCTCCCTCCAACTGGGGAGGGATTGATACATATGGTTTGAAACAAATTTTAACAAGGGGTACAGGTTTATCAAGGTAAATATAGGGACTAATTAAAAAAACATGGTTCATTTCTAAACAAAAATATTTTTTACCTATAGTGATTAAAATGCTATTTGTTATTTTTATTTAAAAAATAATATTCAAAGAGATAGCAGAATCTTATTAATATGAAGTGATAATCAGTTTCAGAATGGCACACATGTTTCCTGATTGTGTAGGTGAAGTCGATTTAATATCTGATGCTGAGTGCATCAAAAAATTGCTAAAATTACCTTATCAACCAAATGGAACTGTAAGTAAACATGATTGAAGCACCTAATATAAGTTTTTGACATAACATACCAGGTTATTAGTTTATATATAACAGTTTTTTAAGATAATAAAAAATTTTCAGGTAAGCATGATGGTGCATAGGGTACAAAACACACTGCTATTGGACGACTTTGATGTTTATGACTACCTGATGAAGTCAGAATGGTCTTGGTTAAAGGATTTCTTCTATGAAAACATAATTAAAACTATGTCTGAGAAGGTACATAACTTAAATATAGTAAAGGCTAATTACACATCAGGGTTTCCAGTAGTAAGATTTAGTTAGTTTGAAAATAAAAGACTGCCTATTAACCTATTGCCTATTCTTGGATACATAGTCTAAGGCATAGAAATCTGTTTGCAATTAAATATTCCTACAGAATTTTCACAATAATTTCTAAGAAAATCTAACATAATGCCGTGTGTAGGAACGTATGTCCCTAACTCCTGCAAGAAGTGCAAGTGCATTACAACTGACGCACAAGTTCCTGTCACACAGTCTACTTGAAAGGCCTCAGCCATTGCCTGCGCCTGTTCCAGACACACCTGATTGGATTTCTGGTTAGTTTTGGCCATTTACTAAATGCAATGCACTATGTCTCAATCCTTAATTATTAGAAATTCACTGAAAGTTAAAACATAGCTGTCTGTTATAGTATTAATGCTAATAAAGTTTACCATAGCATTATGTTTGTTGCATGTTCTGCTGGTTTTTTGCAGCACAAAATCTTATAAACTCTACAGGAATCTTATTCTTGTGATTACCTACACTTACATTGTAATTAAACAAGATGAATGTGTAGTTATGTATTATTATCTAAATTAACAGTTTTGTAATTTAGGTATCTTATGTTTTCCAATATATGTAGGTCCGCACCTACCGGAACCAGACTCACGTACAGAAGAATCAACTCCTGAGGACTCATATAACCGCAATGTTCTTTGGACCTTTGAAGACATTCATATGTTAATAGGCAGCAATCTCCCGATATTTGGTGATAAGGATCGACCATGCGTTAGTTTGAGGCTGAGAGATGCGCGGGAGCCCATCAATGTGTTAACAGGTACACATCACTTCTAAACTTTATTTACCTTTACACTGTACATTCTAAAAAGGTTTATATTTGCTATGTTACAAATGTACTAACAATTTCCAAAGATAGAATACATAATATATCAAAAAAGGTTCATGCATTTATGAAAGGAAAGGATTAATAAAAATTCTTACATACATAATTCGCCTGTTCTGTGAAAGGGTATTTATTTGAGATGATCTCAGCGAGTAGCAGTCTTATCTGTAATCGTATTGTTATCGTAATATTTTCTTTCCTAACCCTCGTAACTACTGGTTAGTTAGAACGGGACTTAAAATATTGATTTGCTCTTCCAAAGTATGTAACGCTAGTGAGGTTTGATGTATCTATAATATATTAAAATGAATTCTTTTTAATGTTAAACTTATAACAACTTAACTAATATTAACCTTTTGAATATAAATAAAATTAATATTGCATGTAATTCTCTTCAAGGCTAATCAAAACATTTAATACTTATTGTAATTTTTATACTTTTTAACTCCTTGGTAGCTATTTATTATTTCTAAACTTTACTTTAAATTTCAGGAATTGACTACTGGTTGGACAATTTAATGTGCAATGTCCCAGAAGTCTTAATGTGTTATCATTTAGACGGTATTGTACAGAAGTATGAGCCAATGAAAACCGAAGATCTGCCTAATATGGAAAACTCCAAGTTTTCACCAAAAGTCATAAGGAATGTCGCCCAGAATATTTTATCCTTTTTGAAGTCCAATGTCACCAAGTCTGGACATACGTACTGGTTGTTTAAAGGTGAGTTTATTTGCTCGCAATTTGTATGACTCAAAACTTAGCAATTAAAAAGAGTGGTGGAATGTTTCTTGCTAGTTCTTCTTGCCCGCTCTACGCCTTTGACTTGCGAACTGGTAGTAAATATAAATTTACAATAGCTTTAATTTGTTTCTTTTGAGTATACTTGTTTACATAATATATGAATAAAGATATTTTTAGTATGAGTTTGAGTAAGTCTGTAATTTTAGTACCAAGTTTAATCCGTTTGCCAAATTTATCTGTCATAATCATACATGCATTAGATTCCATATATGTCGTGGTCCAGTTGTAGAACTGATCATTTTATACGTCCAGCCATTTCAAAAGATGAATATTTTATTTATTTATATGTATTCAATGGTTGCTGTCCACAAGTCTCAATAATAATCAGGCAATATATAGCTAGAGTTAGTTCGGTTGAACGCACTCTCAGAAACAAATGGCTCGAATTCTATGTTTTGTTTTGTCTATTGATAGAACTATAGTCAACATCTTACAAGATGTAAGCTTTTATAAAAACTGCAGAGTATAGCAAATGCCCTTTTCAGGTCCCCACGATGACGTGGTAAAACTGTACGATCTGACCTCCCTATGTCCTGACAGTCTCGACAATCCGTTCACGACCCCAGTTGCGATGTTATTGTACCGCGTTGCCCGTAACATGAGAATTATGAATCGGACGAGACATGTCCGACAACTTTTGGAACATGTAGTGCAATTGTTGCAAGTGGAAAGATATCCGCAGATTGTCGCTTCATCTCACTATATGCTGTCTGATTTGTATGTACCGGCGACGACTAATCCTGCTTGCCCGGATTTTAAAGGTTTGTAATATTAAGCATTATTTGAAACCTTAGTATGATACAACAAAGGACAAAAAATGTCTTAGAATTAGATGATTTTGGTTGTGACTATAAACATTATTATTAATAAAGGCAACAGGTAATTTAAAAAAGTTTTTGATGTGAAACATCTATAGCCACACGTAAAACCGATTTCTGGCGTGGCGACGCATGCCGTGGCGACGCATCGCCACGCTATATGATGGTATATACATACAATCTATATGCAGTAGTAAATTTTTGTATTTAATGAAAATAAATGTTTATTCATTAAATAGTCATCGTTATCTGGAAAACAAAATCGTAAAATTTTATTTTATCATTATGACATATTTATTTCCTATCACAATCTGTTCTTTTCTGCATATTACTTCACAAAATAATTTCGATGTTTCACATCTGCCAGGCGTCCCGTGACGGCTCACATTTTTTTCTTTTAAGATTTTTATTTACTTAATTATATTGATATTTAATTATTATTATTATTTGCCTCATTCTTGAGTTCGATCCTCGGCTGTGCACCAATGGGCTTTCGGTCTATGTGGGATTTTAACATTCGCTCGATCTATGAAGGAAAACTTCGTGAGGAAACCAGCTTGCTTTAGACTCGTCGAGGTCGTGTATCAGGCAAACGAGGCTGATCACCTACCTGCGAAGTTTAAAAAAATGTTCATGAAACAGATACAGAATTCTAAGGCCCGGGTCTAATAAAATATTTATTATTGTTTAATTATTATTTTTAGATGAAATTCTAGAGCCGGACGAGGATTCTGATTTCGGAAACTCAGCTGAGTTTAATGATAACGTTGATGGAAATAGTGAGGGAGACACAGAAAATGAAGAGAAAGAGGTAATTGTTTCTTTACAATAAATCGAAAATAGATCAGAAAAAAACATTTGATTTCAGACTAGTGTTAGTAATTACATAAAAAAACAGAGATATCTTCGTAATAAAGCACGTGCGAACAATCCCAATTTGTAAAAAAAATAACGGATTCCTTAGAAAGTCGAGTTTATTAAGTGCTCGGATAATAATACGCCAAAAGAACGTACACAGCTCCGCAGTTTTGACTTATTTCGGTAACTTAAAAACTACTTTTTATTATTTATTCTTTATTGAGGGTGACTGATATTATGTAGAGTGAATAATTTAATGGAATACAAGGTAATGTTAAATGTTTCAAGAACTTAAAGAATTTTGATTTATTTACTTATTTTTCAGTGCGTCATTTATTTACATAAGAAACTTAATATATACGAACGAGATACACGGCGCCATTAGCTGTCCTAATTTTAGTCTACTAGGTATTCTGTCTTTAATGCCCTTTTGAATTAGTGAAACTCGCTTATATTACGAATTTTAGATGGTAATTGATTTAATAATTGCACACCCTCATACTTAATAGTTTTTTTAAAAATAAAATACAAATAATTTGTACGCGGCTTAGGCAAGATAAGCAATCTTGCTCGACGAGTATTGCGTGTAGTGTCTGTTGAGGCTCTCGGATTTTTTTGGATGTCTATGAATCTTTCTGTGAAGGAGTAATCAATACAGCACCCAAGACGTATTCGGCTGTAGCGTCTATAATCACTGCGATGACGTCATACCCTGAAACGCGCTAACAAAGTTATTCCTACTCCTTAGGATATAAAACCCTCTGACTTTAGCCACTTTTGCCAGTCAGTGGTAAGGACTGATCGTTATTTATCCCTTTAATCGTCGGTCGGAGGAAGAGCTTTCTTCATACGGCATTAATCACGTCGGAGAGTAGGTTATCAGTTTTCCATCGTCGTCGTATCCTTACAAGTTTAGTCAGATGACTCCCAAGCGCAAGCTTCAAGAAGACACTGTAATCAAATGAGCAATTTATTTATGGTAAATAAATCAATAAATAAATGAGTTTCTTAATCAAAGTAGCATCCCAGATAGAAAATTTATACATATCTTTATATTATAATCTTTAAAACAAATATTGAACAGGAGAAGAAAACTGAGGACAATTTAGAGGCAAAGGGAGACAGTCTCGCGTTACAAGTGAGAGGTCTGACACTAAAAGATACTGGGAACAAGAACACCCAACATAGTGGTGTAAGTTTTTTTGATAATTTTCACATTTTATTTTATTTTTACTTATGTAATGCAATATGCAAAGCATGCGTTAAGTCGCATCTAAACTGAATAAATAAATTTTGATTTGATTTGATTTGAATGTTTTGTTAAAATTAAATAAAAATCTTCTCATTTCGAAATAGACTTTGACATAAGTATTAAGTTTTGTATATATGTATATATTTTCTTAGAGTGGAAAGGAGAAAGAGTCGGTCAGTTCGGGTCTGGGCGTAGAAGTTCCGGATAGATGTGGCCGGGCATTGTCACATGCACTCAAAGGGTTAGCAGCCCTGCATCACCTTACTATTGATAAGGCCAAGGTGAGCTTACGGGATTTTATCTTTACTAAACGCAGAACTTTACTAGGCACCTCATGTAATGACGTCATAGCGATGTACTAAATGCATAAAAAAATCAAGTAATCTTTAAGGCCCTTCGACACTCGCGATCTAGGTATCTATTGATTATTTATTATATCAACGTTTATCAATATGGGGGTTGAATGTTTAGTATATTTTTGGTAACAGGTCTATATCCATAGGTTAATAAAACAAATATAATTTTTGTTCATTTATTGATAAAATGAAAATTTTTAAATTTACTGATCGTACTGTCGCGTCAAAGGCGAGAGAGGTAGGTAGTAGGCGGTGGGTTGTGGTGGGAAGGGAAGCACATTCCACGAAGGACCAAGTTGATTTGTGCGTGTAGTAATGCAATTAATAATCTAATTAGAGGTATATTTATTAAGAACTGTTTGACTTTTCTTGTTTTTAATATTTGTTATGCTGAAAGGAGTTTAACTGTTATTGTAAAACAAAGTAAGTCAAAATTTAAAAGTTATAAATAGAATTTGATTAATTTGCCAAATTTACCCAGTGGAGAATGAATAAATCACCGACGCTACAAACACAGACAAAGACAGATTTCTGTATCTATTTCATGATCATTTCTCATAGGCAAGTGGGTGATAAGCCTCCTTGTGCTTGACACACGCCATCGACTTTTCGGGTGTAAAGCAAGCCGGTTTCCTCACGGATGTTGTCCTTCACCATTCAAGCGAATGTTAAATGCGCACATAGAAAGAAAGTCTATTGGTTCTCAACTGATAATCGAACCTACAAGAGTGGCACCTTACCTAAACCTTAATTTAGCTAGTTCTTGCTCTAAAATACCGTTCTTAGCACGTTACGGTAGTCTTTGTAAATATTTTCACAGGAAGAGGAACGCGAGCGTCTGAAAGAGCAAATAATCAACGAAGAGCAACACCCGAAAATGGCTAACCCATTCGAGCCGATCAAAATGGACTATCAGCCCATGAACAAGAAAAAAGAACCGAAAGAACACGTATCAAGAAGCAGACGCCGGAGACGCGAAAGAAAACATTCAGAGAAAACTGGGAATTACCTAATCGAAGCCAATTCGAATGTTGATAAAAACGCGATTCTAATACGCAAAGAGAACAACACATATCCAACTTGGCATGAGCCGAATAGGGATGACAATTTCGCCTGGAAACTGCATTTGAAGACGTTGTTGTATGAGAAAATATGTCTCGCATACGCAACCCTAGCGGAATATAGTTACGCCCACGAACAATATGGGTTTTCTTTGAAATACATAGAACTTGCCAGCAAATGCCAGAAATTGTTAGGCAGTATGATAATCAAAAGTAGAGTCGTGGATGCGTCATGTCTTATTGGAAGGATTGGGGATAATTTCTTTCAACTCAGCAAACATTGGTCCAATCTGGAACAGTACCAGAAGCAGTTCGAGATGGATCATGATATCGATAAGAAAATTCGACACGAGATTGAGAATGATTTGGTGGATGAGACTGATGTTGCGTGTAAAGATTTCGATTTGGGTGAGTTTATATATTAATAATATAAATCGCGGATGCTTTTAGTTTCCAGAAATATATTTTATTTCTAATGGGAATTTTCTAGTGTCAACAACTGTACACTAGACTTTTGACTTTCGAAGTCTTTTCTACCTTCTAATACAACCTTCAATTGTTTAAGGAAGGAGTATACTCCTCCCTGAAAGGCAGGCAACGCAACTGCTAAAATGGGGTCCATGGTCTGCGATGACTGCCCTTTTTAGACTTTTTAGGCTCGATTGCCAATATTCTATTAAAAAAATAAAGACATATTTAGACTTATATACATATAAAGAATATAATCTTCATCTTCTCTTCTGACGATTTTTTTTTATATTTAACCTTTGTTAAATATACAATGAAATATGTTCAATATCTGCTTTTGTTATAGTCAAATTATATTAAAAATATAGATAATTTTTTCCACTTCCATGAATGTCATAATAATTGATTAAATGATCCAAAATTTACGTTACAACATTTGTTACGTTGGCTAAAGTTTTCAAATGTTTTTAAAAACTCCGCCTTTTTTATCGATCTTTTTTCGCCGATTTTTTTTCGAACTAATAGAAATACATAAGTTTATGGCTATGTACTTATTAAATTTTCAATTTACAGATATATCGCTACCATTAAGCGATCTAGAAGCAATGAAGTCGTCGTGTGCGTATTACCGAAGGGCGAGTGACGCAGTGCCGGGTGGCGCGCACAAGCGAGACGAATTGCAACGACGCCTGGCCTCAGTGTGCAACGAACTCGCAGTTAGATATATGAACGATGGACAACGTATGTTACACTTCTCCATTAGATTCTTTGACAAATAATATTTTTTATTGCACCTGAAATCTAATTTACCAAGGCCGGCTAGTAATTAAATGAATTTAAATATTGGCCAGATAGACTGTGTCGCCTAACAAATTCAATTAATTACACAACAAACCTGATCCAAAAAAAAAGTTGAATTGTAAAAGGATAACGAATTTAACGTTTTTAAATGAAGATTAGTTCATGTCAACAAAATCTATTCAAATTTAAATTGTATTTTGGGATCGTAATTTTTTTGACACCAGTTCGGAAAATGAGGTTTTTTAATGTTGTTTAAAATTCCATTTATTTTTAGAAGTCTACATGAAATATGCAGAAGAAGTTGGCGAAAACTCACCATTTCCAAAAGACATTCGTGACCAATTAAAATCCCTTTCGCATATGTCTGCGGAGTGCTTAGACGAGGCCACGTCGATATTCGAGTCGGTCAAGGACGTTCCGAATTTGGCACTTTTGTACTGTAATAAGGCGCGATACATGAGATTCAAGGCGCATTGTGATAGAGACGGGACTACGTAAGTTTAACATTTTTTTTATTTAGCTAATGTAAATACGATAAAAGTCATAAACTAATTCTTAAATTTTTATAACTTTTCACATTCGAGTTGCCTGGAAGAAATCGCTTGTAAGTGATAAGGCCGCCCGTTGCCTTATACCTTTTGTAACTTGTTTTTTATTTTTGATAATAATAAAATAAAATATGTGGGCCCCAGGGGCGCCAATTCAGTGGCTAGCTTTTGCTACCGTATGGGTGGCTAAAATAAAATAAAATTAAACTGATGACTATGAGAATAACACGCAGTGCTCGGTGCACGTCTGCTCCACGGGCGTAACCAACCGTATTGCCCCTTTGAGATATGCGGGCGCATGCGTGGAACGTACTTAGATACTTTGCGTACTCCAAGACAGAGATTTAAAATAAGGGGGATTCATAATTAGCCGTTACACGCGTCATTCTAATAGTTATATTTTTTGGAATTGGAATATCTAAGGGTTATATTATAGTACCGGTACAGCTCATGGAATAATACATGATACCAAATCATTTACAGTCTTTGCTAGAATTGATTCGCCTTAGCAGTTATGCGAACTAATATAATACTTTAACTTTTTCATATTAGTGTTAAGATGTCGAACTATATTGCTGAATCAGTGCTGTCAACATAACAAAAACGGTAAGCAACGACTAATTACATTGTAAATGTAACTGGAGATGTAATTTTTTAGATCTGAAAAACGTAGCCTATACAGCAAAGCCGAAGACCTGTACATGGATGCCCTGAAGATGTTAGGTCCTCGTGAGAACTGTGGAGCAGCAGCGGTTTGGGATCTGGTGTCTTGGGAACTCTCGTGTCATCTCTACACTAAGGCTGTATCGATGCAGGACTTTCCGGACTTGTATGGATGTGTAAGTACTATAGATTTATCAATTTAAACATTGTTTACCTTGAACACAAATAAATACTCTTTTGTCCATAGACAACACACGTAGGGACTAAAAATATATAGTAGTACAAAATGTTAATATTTTTATTTAGGTTTGTTAAAATAAAAGAAACGGTATAGATTTAAAAAAAACATTCAAATCATATGACATTTCACACATTATGACGGGTTTTGTACAGTTATGATTCTCAAATCGAGAAAATAAAAGTGAAGAGATGAGAGAGAACACATAAGAGAAACGCTTTGGCGCTCTTTGTAATCGCCAAGTATATGATACAAAATTCCTGACATATAAATGCGTTTAGAAGTAAAAATAATCGATATTTGTAAAATTTACATACTTTCGGTATTTATAGCAGTGCCTTTCGTCGATTTAAAAGTTATGAATCCTTTAAATCCAACACACAAATATTCAGTATTCTTAAACTACTTACATAGTAATGATAGTAATTAAAATTTTCATAGTAATGATAAAATATAAACGTAATATTGTTACATTATTGACATAACATACCGATTCGAGTGCTTTTCACCAATTGTAGTCAGCGAGATGCTGCCATACTTTTGTGTCAAATAAACTCATGCTTGTACTTGTTAAAAAAATAAAATATTTATACACGCCTAAACCAAACATTAAATATAATTTAAATTATTAGGAAGTAATGGAAGTAGCCGAAGCATTCAAACACGCGCTCAAGTATTGTCTTCTAAGCCCCGGTCCAAGGCAGTATCTTTATCAGTTTAGAGCCGCCATGATTTATCACCGGTTGGGATCATTGTACCATTCTCAATTCAGGTATGTAACATTCATTAATGATTACAAGCAACATAAACCGTTTTTTTTTCGCGCCGCGTTTCCATTATGCAAGTACATGCGTGTATGACGTCACACTTATGTGCGTGTGAGTGAGTTGGATTGGAAACACGACTTACTTCAACTTGCAGCTTGCATACAAGTTTTTAGTGGCATACATGTGTAAAAGCTAATTGATCTTGTTCTTAGGGTAAGAAATAAAACACTCCAATCATGACTTGATTCACTATAATTCACTTCACTGATTTTACGTAAACTCTATAACTTCAAATTTGAACATAGGAATTGCCCGTGCGCATGTCTTACAACCTCTTTTATAATCTTAATCCACCCGTATCACCTCGACGTCCGCCGTTCCACAACTGCGCGATTTTCAAGGCAGTTTTTGCCGCGCACCACCACTTTGTGGAACCAGCTGCCCACTGAAGTATTTCCGAACCAATTCGACTTAGGGTCCTTCAAGAAAAGAGCGTACAAATTCTTAAAAGGCCGGCAACGCTCTCGCGAGCCCTCTAGCATCGAGTGTCCATGGGCGGCGGTATCACTTAACTTCAGGTGAGCCTCCTGCCCGTTTGCCCCCTATTATATAAAAAAAAAAAATATTTTCCCTGCTTCGACCCGACCATCCCACTTCGGGCAGTTGTTCGAGTCAATTCGTAACAATTCGTAAATAACCGAACGAGTCAAATGAGTAACTAAGAAATGTTAATAATTTAATTAGGTAAATATTAAAAGCTATAATATGATACAAGTTTGTTCTCATAGTTGTACAGTGTTTATCACGAGCAGAAGATTTGTTGTGGTAAATATTAAAATAAATTTTTCTTTGTATCCCACTTACCGCTAATTTTTACCAGGTAATACTGCATACTTACGTCTGTAAACGGGCGCATGCGCTTGCGCAAATAAACTAGCTTGAGTGATATGCTCACAACTTTGAACCTAATTACATGCAAGTTGCAACTTGTTTGCAAGTCACTAGCATAATGGAAACGCGCAAAAGGGTTCTCTTCTAGTTCTTAACTTATATGAACTTATAACTTTATATGTATATTTTTAATTTACAATATACTTTTACACAAGACTTCTTTACTTACACTGCTAATTTTTACTATAATTATTTTTTTGTGACTGAAGCTCAACCAGCTGTTGGGGTCTCTGTTAAAATTACCAGTGCTTGCAATAGTCTGCTTCACAGCTAATGCTCAGCCAGTGCCGTTTACAACCACAACACACACGTATACACGTACACAGAAAAATATATTATTTTTCATTATTTTTTGATTATTATCATTTGTGCGGTTTGTTAGTAATAAATGTCTATGATCCTGGTCATAATACTCTTTATCATTTCTCAACATTCGAATTATAATCAGAACGACTTTATAATAACGTACTGAACATGAATTAAAAAAAAACATATCTTTGAGGTGAAGTAAAGGAGATATAATCTTTAAATTTCCTTTTTTTATAGCCATGGATATGTAGTTCTTTATTGAAATGTTCAAAGCCTTTTTTTAAATTATTCTATAGATTAACGACAGAGGACGGACCCAAACGGCGTACCTTATTGAATGCAACTTGCACGAGTTACCAGGAGGCTTCTGTTCGTTTCGCGGCGCTCGAGGACATCTTTATGTTCCTCGCAGTGAGGTTGGAACACGTGGCTGCCATGGAAGGGCACGCACAAAGTGAGACATTTAATAACTATCTACGATTTTCTAGTAATGAAAAAAAAATTACACAGACTAACATTAAATGGATTTTTTTTCAGTATCTCCAAACGTCAAACTAAAGTCCTACCAAACTGCTTTAGAACTCTTACAACAGTCCTACTCCGTCTTGTGGCTATTAAAAAATCGCGATCCCGAAGAAAAAGACACAAAGACTGAGGAGTGTGATGAAAAATCGCTCAAAAATGAACATGGCCTAGTATCATTATTCGAAAACAGACTACATCACATATTAAAAAATATTATTCAGTATTGTCGATCGAAGACTAACAAAGACTATGAAAAAATGACAGATATGTACAAAAAATTGTATTGTGCTAGTTTGAAAATAGTTAAAAATGACGATATGAGATTGTATGCGGCGAGTATTTGCGATGTTTTAAATATTATGGATGATATTGCTAGAGAATATGCGTAAATTAACTGCAAAAATATTTCTAGCCAAAACGATATACTGTCTTAGCCATGTCGAATTTTATGCTCCTATTAAAAGCCAGTAACTGGCCTCAAATGCGTATAAAAGACGTATTGAATACTATAGTAATGATTATGAGAGGTAGCCAGAGTTTTACGATAGTTGTGTCATTTATTCGTATAATGTCAGTATTTGACAGCTCGAACGCATGTACTAATAGAATGTGTGTTGCCACCCTTATTTATTTCGCCTTTTTCTGTCAACTGGTGTCTACGCTTTGATAAAAAGAGACAAACGACTACAGCTTTAGGTACATACAACGTTTGTTCGTGCTTTCACTGGTAAATTTTTCTTTACATTATTACAATTATCTATTTAATTTTAAATTCGTGATAGGAGCATGCTCAACTCACTAGAAAAATGAATTCTTATTAATATCGTTTCTACTGTGACTTTAAAACTTGAAGTCTTATTTATAATGTGGTCTCAAGTTAGTTCTAGTCATGTATTATTTCTTTTTCTTTTTTTATATATATGAAATCTGCATCGTAACTATGTTATCAAACTTAATATTAAAATAAATCAGTGGCGCTACAACCTCTTTTAGGTCTCGGCCTCAGATTTCTGAAACTGTTTCATGATCATTTTTAAATGTAATAGGCAAGTAGGTGATCAGCCTCCAGTGCCTGACACACGTCGTTGACTTTTTGGGTCTAAGACATGACGGCTTACTCACGATGTTTTCCTTCACCGTTCGAGCAAATGTTAACTGCGCACATAGAAAGATTGTCCATTGGTGCACAGCCGGGGATCAAACTTACGACGATCAGGTATGAGAGTCGCACGCTGAAGCCACTAGGCTAACACTGCTCAAACCTAATATTTATACTTTTTTATTTATTTTGAAACAATAGGAGCTCATTTAGATTACTTGGGAATTGCATCATTAAAACAAATCATTTATAAAAGATTTCCTTTTTATAGACAAAAAAGGATTCTGATGAAATGAGAACCTTTTTGAATTGGGTGGGAGAGATTTTACATTTTGGTATACGTTACCCGCACTTTAAACGATGCAAACGACGCACTGACTAGCGCGAGATATATTTACAAGCCGTATATACTCTATATTGTACTTCTAACATTTACGATTTCGAAAAACAGTTATTTTGACAGTCGTAAGAGGACATAGGTGAACTTAAGTTTTTGACGGGTAGTCAAAATCAAGGTTTAGCGCTAAGTATTACTATGTCAAAATGTCTTGGATTTCCTGCATCTTACTCTAAAACCAACACGTGGACACGATATGTTTGTATTGTATTAAGGCGGTGTTTTTTATCGTTAGTCAATACTCGACCTTATAATAAATAATTATATCTTAAAATCAATTTAAAAAACAGAGCTATTTCGGTGTGTTGTGTTTTAGATAGTAGTAAAAAATCGGTTTTATAAGTAATCAAATTTCATTGTTAAGATTAAGTCGATTACTTAACTTATATTGTGAAGAATTAAATTTTACCATACACATATTTTAAGGCGTTAAAGGCTGCCATGCAGTTTAATAAACTGGCATTAAATATCGTTGAGTTGCACCGTCCTTTAGATGTTAGGTGTCGTTAGAGCTTGTCATTGTATGACTTTTAAGTACAGCTCAGAGCTCTCAGTAGTTATCATCTTTTTAGTGTATGAAACTAACGAAGGAGGCAAACTTCCCCGTATCTTGTAAATATACATAAGGTATGGGGAGGTAATAATCTACAGTGTATAATGTATAATTAATGTCTAAACATTTAAGAAGTCTCGTAATTGATAAGATTGGACTGATTTGTTGTGTAAATACATTATTAAAATATGTTTCTTATTAGATGTTTCATTTTAGCAATTCAACGTAACAAAAATTCCATCTTTACCCTTTATATCCCATCCATTTACTCATTCGATGCTGTGTTATTCGGTTCAAGACTATAATATAATCACTATACAAAAATTAACTTACTTTTAAAAATATCATATATAATATTGATTATCTATTACAGCGATTGTTTTATGTATTTTTCGGTTTATTCAGGCGGTGAATGCTGGTGAAGAAATAGTCTGAGTATAATTTAAGACTTAGGATGAGATTTAGAGTCTAGTTGTGCTCGTTGATATTCGCGTTTGTCACAAACGTAGTTATTAACATGCAGGAGTTATACTTAAGAGAATAAACAGAATCGAACAAATAATATTTAACATTTATTTCAACAAGTATCACAAAACACAGCCATTACATACATTTAATATAAAATCTTTACAAAAGCTAGCATATTGACAAGTACATCATTTACAAAAAACATAAACTAGTGTGTGTGTGCGTTTCATCATGAATCTTCATGATTTTATGTGTCATAATTTTCTGACAAGAACGTTGTAAAGATTTGACAACTTTTATTTAAACAAAAAAGATAGGAATGATTACAATAGGACTATATCGTTCGAATGTGAGTGCCCTTGTTATTATTATCTGATTAAACCCACGGATTTAGAAAATATAATATATTTTAATCAGTTTCACTGTTTACCTATTTTTATACTTTGGTACATCATAAATTCGTTTAATAATTCGTAAGTGCGTTTATAAATATATCTAAATATAAAAGGCACTGGAATAAATCCCTAATATATGTGAAATTAATTCTTATATAGTCTAACAAAATAAATACAAACATTATCTACATAATGTCCCGGTTTCAAAAAAATATTTTGTAAATAGAACCTATTTTCAACAATCGAATGGTGAACAATCAAGATTGGCTCTTCAAAATATTAGTATATATTAAAAATTTAAATTTAACAATGTACTTAAATTACAACAAGAACGTAATATAGTCTATATATATCTATTAATACTAACAAACATATATATATTTTACTACTTTATTTAAGCCCGCTTGTCGAACTCTTATAACTAATGTCCCAATCCCTAATGGAGTATGGACACGTATAATCCTATTCGTAGCCTCTGGCCAAAAAGCTTGGTCCCAATCATACATAATCTCACAAAACAGAATTAATCTAAAAGGATTAAAATATATCTTGAACTAAGTTGTGCATATACACTATGCCTTTTCTTGTCTTTGTTTTCTGGAAAAGAAAAAAATATTTTACTATTTTACTTTGGAAAATAAGTTAGTAAAAATTACGATTTAAACCATTCATTGTAGTTAAATATTATATTAAAAAAAATGACGTATAAATAAGTATGTTTACTTCAAAAACTTTACCATAGACTAGTAAAGTTTTTTTTTGTAGATGGATTTCGTTTCTATACAAACGTATTTTGCCGCATTTACATTCGTAGTGAGCGATACTTACGACGATGTATAACTTCCCTGCTCACTACGGCTGAATGTAAATGCGGCATTTAAAAATGGTTTAGTGTAGGAACGTTTAGACTAACGACTCGGTGGTATCTACAAATCGTTACATTAAAAAACTATTCATCTTTCATATTTAAATTATAAATACTTAATGTTGAATCCCGATTAATGAAGATTAAGAATAATTATTAAACTTACCCAGCTCCCAACATCTCCTGTATTTCCTGGAAGCTCTTTCCCTTCGTCTCAGGCACAAGGAACAATGTAAAGAAAAAGGCAATGACACTACACACGCCGAAGATCCAGAAACCAACATACATTCCGAGGGATGCCGATATGGTTGGGAAGTACCTGGAAATTTCAATTATTGATTATTCCTATTTGATAAAGTATGTAAGATCTATTCTATCTAGAAGTGTAATGAGTGTCCTTTGTTATGGTTTGTCCACAATAATTCATGTCGATTGATTCTTTTGATTTGTATATTCCAACATAGGGATCAGTCCAAGTTTCATCAACGCATTTACTGGACACGTGCAATGTAGTTAGGTTCATTAAATTAAGTACTTGTATTAAAATATCACAAATGAATATATTTCATTCAATTCATAGTCGTCCAGTCTTGTTTCCACGTCCCGACGGGAAGGAAATTTTTAAAACCAAAATTGTAACAGGTGTTATTATAAACAAAATAAATAATTGTTATAGTAATTCAAAGTAAGACGCGTTTAATGCTAAATTACTAGAAGCAAAAAAAAATTAATATAAAATCTTAACCGATATTTATAAAACGTACCTGGTAACCAAGAAAGACATCACCCAACAGAAAGCAGTGGCAATAGGTGACGCTGCAGCCTTCACTTCGATGGGGAACAGTTCACTCATCACAGCCCAAGGTAATGGTCCCAAACCCCAGCAATAGGTAACAATGAACACCACAAGGGATAAAATAGGCAGGAAGCTGATAGATTCCACCACTGGACTCTCGTTCTCTGATAGAAGGAAGAACATGCCGAGCAAACCCTGGCGGAGAGATTTTATTGATAACTTGAACTCAACATAAATGTATAGGAATTTAATTTTCTTAATAATAATTCAGTGGCGCTACAACTCTGGGAATATCTTTTGGCCTCAGATTGCATTCGTTTCTTGGTTAATTTTATTTCATAAACAAATTGGCATATGTCTTCGATTTTTAGTTTTGAGAGATGCTGTTTTCCATCACCATACGAGCGAGTGTTAGGCAAAGACATACGATCTCTAACTGACAAGTGACAGTTATAAGAGACGCACAATGAAGCCATTATTGAATTGAATTAAATGTTACCTAATTCATTAAGCTTCCGATAGTTTAAAGAAATAAAAACTAAGATAAAAAAGTCTACGTATTATAAAAATTAAAACGCTGCTGCAACCGATTTGGGTGTGACCTGGTTTCTCTATATTTCTCGTGATAATTATTTATTTATAGCTTTAAAAAAACACTTCTTCATGTTTTTCGAATCATCATACCAACAATGCAAAAAACTCAATCTATAACTGAACATGATAAAGAATAAGACTTACAGCTCCAAGAGCAGTTCCACATGAGGAGATGAGGAGAAGAATCCGTCTACCAAGCCTATCTACGACCAGCGGTGTGATGAATGAAGCTACCACCTGAAACGTATATTTTCTTTTAACAAAAATATAATACAATAAAAAGTATTTAAACTTATATAATACACAATTATTTTAAAAATATTCTAACCATAATTATCAAATTGTCTTGATTATTTTTAACATAAACAAAATTGTTTTCACGGCCAACGATTTTGGTCTCTATGCTTTTCCTGTTAGAAATATTTCCACCCTTTGGACTACATAAAGATTGATAGATCCCCGCTATTCCGGGGGAGCTATTATATTTCTTCCTCATATTAATGCAAAGTTCCGGAATTTTTAGACTATTTCGAATGTTATATGTGTATACTGTATATATATAATGTAACTAATATTATACCTAAGTCAAATTAATTTCAAAATCAGCAAGATTTCTTTATTATTTATGTGAAAACACCTGCTTACATACGAAACGATTCTTACGTTCTGTTTTCATGTTTAAATGAATTTTAATATTCGATATTTGTTCAAATATAAACGTTGTAACTGAACTGACGCACGCTCGTATACAATTTGAATAAAAGTGATCCATACCTGTACAGCACCAATAATGATGGTTGCGACGGAAGATTCTAGAGAAGTTCCTGATGCATCGAAGATGTCAGTCATGTAAAAGAGAACAGCGTTAATACCACAGAACTGCTGGAAGAAGACCAGCGCACACGAGATGTAGAAAGCTTTGAAGTTACTGCCGCGAAAGACATCAGCAATCTAAAACAAATGAATACATAAAGAATTAGTATTGATTAGATTTCCAATTTTAAAATTAATCATTTTATTATTATAGTTAATTTATTTATTGATCTTCTTACAAACGTATTTGCAATTATCAAAAATATATTATTGCCCATTCATTTCGTCCATTTTTCACCCTGAATGTGAACTGAAAAGTAAATTTAGGAGCTGTAAATGCTTTCCTAATTCGAAATTGGCTTTCATGACAGTCCAGAAAGTTCTTATCACGCAATGTAATGTAAGTAATTCGACAATATAGATACACTTCATTATTGTAATCTTACCGTCGCAGTCTTCTCCAAGGAAGCCTTCACTTCAACCTCCATTTTGCTGAGTTCAGCTTCAACACCCGCAAGCGAGCGGCCACGGATTGTCGCGAGACATTCTGCTGCTGCGTCTCTGTCATCTGAATGAAAAAAAACAATTAAAAACATATGCAAACCTGAACTTAACTAAGATTTTGATTATTTTTCATTGTGTATATTTAAACTAAATACAAGTAAATTTAACGAGTATTAAAAAAATCCTTTTCGTGTACATTTATAATTACGTAACTGGGATTCGTGTGATACTGTTTTCACGAGCCTAAGATTGTCTGTCAACAACAGTTATTATTATTACGGAATAAAAAACGTGTGTACGTGTGAATACACGCGTCAGAAGTTATACTTCTTAGGCGTAAGATAAAAATCTTTTCAAAAATCTTCCGCCTTATTGTACGCTTGTAGTAAAAAGTAAGGACACATTTTAACACAATTGAAATATAACAAAAGCCGAACATAACAAAAGATACACGAGTCGTTTGTTGATACTGATATGACACGTAAAAAATAAATTTCTACTCACCCTTTAGCAAGTAGTAAGTAGGAGATTCCGGCATGAAGAAGAACAGAACACAGAAGAGTGCGACTACTGCTACACCTACATAGGCAACTGCCATATAAGAGATGTATGGTCCAATGCCATAGACTAACAAGAAACCAAGAGTGATGAAGGCTTGGAGGAAAGACCCGAGTGCACCACGGCTATCATCCTGTAATAAAAAACGGTTAATAAAACTCTGACTTTAACGAATGCAAAGTAAATTTAGGTTTTTCGTGATTAATACAGGATAGTTTATAATAACTCGACATATCTTACGGTCAATAAATATAATAAAAATAAGACAATCTTATACAAACTTATTAGTGCAAATTAAATTATTAACACCCTTGAATCATGTCTGTATATATTCATGTACGTCAACCATACAAGCAAATAGCTCAATATTTTTGAGATAGATTAACACTATTAAAGCACACATATTATTTACACAAGCATACATATATTTGTTTGTAAACTAAAAAAAATTAAATCTCCCTAAGAAAGACATAATATTCGTTCATCCTTGAAACGTAAATCTATACGAAAATAACAATATAATAGCAGAGCAAAGATTAATGTAAATATAATGTCACAATATTTGTCAAGGGCGAAATCCGTAATGTGACGCAATCAGATAACCCGACCCCTTTAATATTGAATACAATGTACCAGTTTATAGGTTAGGAATAATATAATTAAAGTACGTATAAATCACATTGTTTTTATGTAAACTTCAAGACGATAGTTCTTTTTATATCTTAATATAATAATATATTTAAAACTATGGTTACCAGATAACATTTTCAAGTTATTTCCTTTACAGTAAAACTATCAAAAATAGTTAAAGTTTTACTTATATAAAAAATATAGTCGCAATGGAAATCTCCATTTTCGAAGTTTTCTATTAAACATTTAAAAATATATATACGTTAGGTTACATTCTTTCGATCGTCTTTTTTTCTAATAAATTATAGAGAAAAACATATACCTAGATTTTAGACTTTACTATACCTTACTAGACTCTATATGTAAGGTTATATGCTCACCGTAGCAATTTCGGCACAGTACATTGGCGATATTGTAAAGACCATGCCGACAGACACGCCCCAGAATATACGACCAGCGAATAAATACGCCATTGTCTTAGCCACCGCCACTAGGATCCAACCGATAAATAAAGGGATGGTAGCCGAAATCAATCCCCATTTTCTACCGATTTTTGAAGCTGCAAAACCTCCGACAAATGGTCCTAAAAAAAACACAATAAAGGGACAAAGTAGTGATTTTTAGAAATAAGAAATACGCGAATACTTCACCTACTTTATCTCTCTTAATTTAATATAATCAGAAACTTGCTTGTCTATTGTAGTAGTTTTAAAATCATAATTTTGTCATGAATTCTATTCATCTCTTTTGAGAGACAATTTACAATATAATAAAACCCGATTCAATGTATATCATTAGTTACGATTCGATACGTCATCAAATTCTTTTTATTTTATGTTAATTAAACTTTCTAACCAAATTGTTTACCAAATACTTTTCCACTAACCAAATATAGCGCCAATGGTGAGAATCGATCCCATCCAAGCCAAGTCATCCGGAGTGGGTATGGTTTCCAAGGGTGATTCATTGGTATTGTTAAGCTTGGAGTTGATAGGTGCCGTCCATCCCATGTTGTAGCCCAGACACGCGATGAGTATGTTCGCTGAAACGAGACATGGTGGATATAGAATCCTCAAATGGCATGAAAACATATTTTCCCTTCCCAAAAAAATAAATCAATCTAATTGCAACTTAACCAGCTTTAAGTCTCTTTCTGTCATATTTTCGTTGCAATAAAAGGACTGATTCATTTTTAAAAACTAGCGGAATTAGCTTTAACTTATCATAAAAACCAAAAATAAATTCTTGTATTTCGTGATTCCTGTTTTTCAGTAGTTTAATGTCTAGACGCATTGGTTTGTTTTTACAACTGAAACACTCCCGGCGGCCGTGACAATAATTTAGATTTTAATTTAATGAATAAGTCGCAGTATCCTCATATAATGTTTACATACTTTTTTATAATATTCATATCGAATACTTGAGTATTACACGAATATTATAGTCGTTTGGTGAGTTACTAGAACTAAGTCTAGAACGAACGTACGTTTTATCTGTCATTACAAACATTGATGAAAATATTACTATATTTAAAAAAATCTTCCAACTTACGATAAGTTTGTTTATCATGCTCTTAATTATATTTTTGTTTTTTATTTTGTTGCTGCTTGTTTAATATTTTCCGTTGCAAACTTGCTTATGTTCTAATACAATTTCAGTGTATATGTGTAAAATTTGTGATGTCATATTTTCCTATATTTATATGTATACATTGCTTTAGAACTAATAAATAAATTTTTCTTATAAATTCGGTTCGAATCTACCATCTCTTTCTGAAACATTATCTGCATGCCAAGCCATCATAAATTAGCCTCGCCTTCACAATAAGACACCCATCACAATTTTAAAAAATCCTATGCAAAATGAGTGTAATATAACAAAATATGTATGGCGCCAAAACGAACCTACCCTGGGCGCTGCCATAGACAAAATAAACTCGTAATGTCATAAAAGTAAGCTTTTCCCGCCGAATCTGGTTTAATATTGCTTGAATGTTTACATTTATACATTCATACATTCTTGTGTTTATATTCCAATGTAGTTTATATAAGTACATGTTCTATCTATTTGATTAAAAAAACAATTCCTAGAAATATAGAGCAATTACATAGATAAGAATTCTCGTTAGAAAAATACTATGATTACGTTAACAATGTCTATATATTTCCGGTATACATAATGTACATAGTCTAGGCATATATATGATGTAGTTATTATATGCTTAATACATATATTAATCAGTATTGTTGTGTATAAATACAACAATAGTTAAATTTTTGGTTGCACACAAGGTATATATGATCCCCTTAAGATGAATTTGTATGCCCCACATATTTAAAATAGTATAATTTTTGCACATAAAAATCTCTTACAAAAGAATTGGTTTCATTGTGCTTAAATCAAAGGCAAAATAATTTCAGTAGTAAAATTATTACAGAAATTAATTTGCGTATAAATGTAAAATAAACAAAACTTCAACGAAGTATAAATGTTTGTCTAGTGGTAAATAATGTTTGTATTAATTCCGTTACATAAATCTAGATTGTGTAGGGTTAAGGGATATATTGGTCTTCTTGCGTCAGAATTTGGTCTAGATATATAACGAATATGTACATAAAGAAACCAAACTTACTGTAGTTAATAATATTTTTGAATATATAAGATCATAGTATAAGGTCTTGCCTGATTGTATGATTTGATTGGAGCACTTTGTTTGTTAATAAATAAAGTTAATAAGTAGTTAGTTGATCATAAAATAGGTGCATGGGCTTGGCCTACTGTTTGTATGCATTCGATGCTAACTCAATAATGTAACACACCCATTTGAATGTTCCAATAAACCAACCAACAGTTCAAATCGATTATTAATAATCGTATAAATTCATTTGACGCTGACGATACATTGGTTTTAAAATTAAATTTTTATACTTTTTAATATCAAAGATTATGTGATTTAACAGACTTCATTGATTTTGAATTAACTTTTATCAAGTTTCGTTGCGAGTTTAAAATAATATAAATTCGCATTTATTATCTGTGAAAATCCCGTTGCATTACGTTTATTTATACATAGCCAACGGAGGCGGTAATATGGCACTTCCCTTTTGAGATCAATTCGATTTGACATTGTGTAGCAATGATCTTTAGCAGTGAGAAGTTGTTCACATTTCAATATTAAAAGGAAAAGTTTTTTTAAATGTAATTAGTCAGTAATTAGTGTAAAAACATTTGAAATATCACACGATACCTACGGTCATGATAAAAACGAAATCAGTTTTTATTACGACTTTTTATTGAAGTACTCATTCGTATTTGTCAAATTAAAAAAAAAGAGAAAAATAAAATAAATTCTTAAAGAAATAAATTGAATTAGTTCTAAAGTGCTCTAGAATATTGTTTGTTCCTAAGTTCTATTTATTCATGACAAAACAAAGTGTATTTAAGACCATTGTATAATTTAACTGCGATAGAGACTTCATATTCGTAAATTATAGGAAGTCATTAATCATAAATGGTGGAATTAATGACGTTACACCTCCCATTAGTCACCATACACAATACAATAATAAAGCGTTACCTACTGAAGTCATCTGCTTTGCGTTGTGTAAAGGAAACAATCTAATCTCAATTGAGCTATACCTAATTGTTTATTTTAAACTTTGCTGCGCTGAAGGAAGATGGATGCTCCTATTCTAAGTATGTCTTGAATAATCTGTGGTAATTTAATTCAACCCGAAATTTCTTTAGTTGTTTCATTATATTTTGCATTTAATATTAGGTAGCGTGAATTACTCAATAAGGTTGAGTTTTATTATCACTACATAGTATAAAACAAAGTCGCTTTCTCTGTCCCTATGTCCCTTAGTATGCTTAAATCTTTAAAACTACGCAACGGATTTTGATGCGGTTTTTTTTGATAGATAGAGTGATTCAAGAGGAAGGTTTATATGTATAATAACATCCATTAAATAGTGGAGAAGTACTGTTATTTTTGAGGTTTCTAATGTGATGTCGTAAATAATTACATTTTTTCCGCTTACATTGCAAACGCAGGCTGAAGAACCCTACGAGTTTTATCAAAATAATGTACTAAGTATTGTACACATTGAAAAGGTCAACAGAAAAGTCCGTGATGGTATATGTCTATCTCTTATGGATAACCCACAATAACTTTTTTTCGTCATTTACTTTTTACGACAAATAATGGCTAATTTTCGAAGCAATTTTAACCAATACAGCATTAATTCTTAACCAATTAAATACCTTGAATACATTCTTCATTTAATATAGATATATACAGCCCATTACTTATTTATATCATATTATTATCGTTATATATAAGGTAGAATACAAAATTATACTAAATCAATTCTGATTTTGTGTTCTGTATAACCTAGACGTCCGTCGTTCCACAAATGAGCGTTACTAAGACACTTTTTGTCGCGCACCAGCGCCAGTGGAATCAGTTATCCACTGATGTATTCCGAATGAATTCGGCTTAGGGTCCTTTAAGAAAAGAGCGGACCAATTCTTCTGGCAATGTGAGTGACAGCGTACACTTAACCTCAAAAGAGTGTCCTGCCAAGTAAAAATAATAAATGAAAACTTATGTAAACTTGTAAAATTCTAAATTGTGAAATAATCTACAATTTTAACTCATATCTAAAAAAAACATACCTTTTGTAGTAATAATAATTAGGGACAATAATAGTACCTATGTTTGACTGACATTCCATTTATTATCATACAACAATAAAGATATTTTGGATGCGTCTTCGTGTCTATATTTATCTTGATAATTAAACTATATTTGTTTGTAATCTATGCACGTGAAATTCGCATGACATTCGCTCACACCCATAAGTGTTGGCAGGTAAGATGTATTTTAAATATTTTATTTATTACTTCAAGCACTTCGAATGATTGAAGTCACTGAGTTATAATAGAGAATATTATATAATATTCGTTTATAGAGTAAGTTATGTTTAAAGATATTAAAAACGTCAATGATTTTTTTTTATTATTAGGGATAATTATGAATACAGTATTTTTGGAGATCAGCGTTAATTTAATAGATTTTCTTTTGTTTTAGCTAACAATTTAGTTTTTTTTTGTACAACATGTATTAATAATATGTACCGATGCAAAAATCGGTACATATATAATAATGAAACAATAAGGACAGGGGCTAGGGATATGATTTGGTAGTGCTTGAACAGTATCGATGTAAAGGAAGCCAAGCGAATACAGACAGACAGTAAGTATGGATGGAAGCATCCTGCGGAGTCCCTATAGGATTAAACAATAACGACGAGTTCTGTGATGCGATTTCAAGGATATATATATGTCTTTCGGACTTTTTTATACTATTTTATCACACATGCATCAAACGATTCTTGTAAACTATGCCAGTTACCCATCGACATTTGTGAGTGAGTAAATTCAAAGTAAATTACTGTCGGTAGATAAAACAGAGCAAACATTTGATTACTTTATTTACACTAAGTAGGTCCTATAAATTTTCGATAGCGTTTTATTAGCATGCACATATGGAAAAATGTTTCTTCTCAACACACAAATTTATACACCTCATTAAAGAAAGTTTTTTTTAATTAAAGTGAAATAACTATGAACTTTTAGTTATTTTAAAGCAAAGATTATGCAAGTAGTAATAGATATAGATCAAATCTGCCAAAGTTCTCTCAGCAGTTTAAATTGTTGGGGTTTGACAAACCATGTGTATTGTATCAGTTTAACTTCGGAAATCGTTTGCAAAATATCTTAATTTTCGCCCGTGTTTATACACGGCGGCTGCAAAATATCTAGGCGAGTCGGGACCATAATGTACGTACTAACTTCTGCCAGTCTTGCAATATCTGAGATTAAAATTATGGTATGATGAAAAGATGCAGATAGAGGCAGCTGCTTATCCTTCAGTAAAACGATAGATTTTCAACACCTATGAAATGTAAATACCTTGTTGACAACGCTATCGTCAAGTACATCTAAGTAAGTTCCAGTTTCTACCACCCGGTACTGGTATCATTCCATTATATCAGGTATCATGCAATCGGCAATCAAGTCATATACTCGAAGATGGATCCCGCCTCATTAATTCGTTTTCAAAAAGTTAATCAGCGGAAATAATGTGTTAAAATTGAAATAATAATTTAAATTCCAAGGTCAAACAGTTGATTATTTCACATTATCAATACTTTACATAATGTTGATAAAAATACCAAAAACAAGTGTAGTGGGGTAAGATAGAACATTGGTTATCATAGCAATAAAAATTATATAAACTTTTATGACCTTTGTGATTATAATTTTATATAATAACATCGACATTATTTAATATAATTAAGCTGAATGAATGTTTCCTGACAGTACATCCCAAAAAATTAACAGGAAATTTATCGCTGAAACAGTTCGTAGCACGGATTTTGCTACGAAACGTAGACATCGCAAGACACTAGTTTCAGTTACATGTCTATTAAATCGTAAATTTCTTGCAAATGCCTCAAGAAATTTATTATTTATGTGTCCGTTTACGTTTTTTAAAATTTTTATTGAAAGAATAAAATCATAAATCCTCATCAAATGATACATTGAAATCAGCAAATGACATTTCTGTAAATGGAATGTGTTTCAAGCAAAACAGACGTGAAATCATTGTTATAACAGCTGTATTAAATTATAATAGACCTTCAATGTTTATTATATTACGATTTTCAACACTTAAAAAAAACTGTTCTGTTCTTTTAGGAAGTTAACTATGATGACAACTGAAGAAAATAATTAATTATATAATATGGTATATATGATACTTCTAAAATAGCTTAATTAAAAAAACAATGACTATGGTGAGTTTTGAATAAATTTTTGTTTAAAAGTTATAACTTATTTCACTGTAATTAAATGAACTACTACACAATCATGGTCAGCAAGAATCTTTTATGTCGAGTTATGTAATTGTTAAGATGTTTTAATTAAAGTCTTATTATTTTTTCAATCCAGAACTCTTCTGCCACGCAATTGATAATCGCGATAGTAGTTTGTTTATGTAACAATATTTTTTTGTTTGTTTAGTTAATTATTGATTATTGGTTTCAGAATGTGTTTAAAAATTTGTGAATTAATAAAATTAATTAAAATTAAAATGTGTTTTCAAGTTTAAGAAGATATTTGTACCAAGAAAACACTCGAGTCTTATGATATACGTGTACTTTATCAGAAATTTAATCCAGAGGTTATTTATTTTATAATATTATAACCGTCTTATCTGTTATACGTATTTAACGATGGAACTACTATTTTGCGTTTATTTTTTAAGAGAAAATAATAATTCTACGAGTAATAACGAGGAAAATTTTAAGATTTTGTTTACGAAAACAGAATTTCGTTATAAAAAGCATAAAACGAATGTACGCTATAAATATTTATTTGTATACAATATAATAAACAACGTAAATTGGTTTTCCGCGCCAAGCCAAAGTGAGTCTAATCTGAGATTTTAAATTACTTTTCACAGGAATTTAACTTATTTTTTAATTTATTTATGTTAAAACCGAAATTCAAAAAATATTAGCTTAAATTAAGATGTCGGCTCAATGTTGGGCGCGGATGGCCAGCCAGAGCCAAATCGAAAAAGAAATAGGACCTATTTGAAAAACTCACGAATTCAAATCCCATTCGGAAATACCACAGACACATTTTTCACAGATAAACACAAACACATCACATAGACATACCGACGCCGGCGATGACATATTGCCTCCAAAGTTGTCCCTCCTCCATTCTGTACGCTTGTTGGTTGACTGGCGCGCCGCTGCCCACGGGGTCGTAAGCGTAGCTATCTGCCATCTGACGTCACTTCTCTACGTAGTATTGGCACGCACGCCGTTCCAAATCTGTAAGATTTCCGGTTTCAGATTTTTCTCCTCACTATTAATTAATTTAATTTAATTATATGTCCCAAAATTCCTTTCGTGTTTTACTTATTAAAAATATTCAAATTTTAACTCAAACATAATGTTTCATTAAATTGTCCCGATAGATATGAAAGCTAATTATGATAATTATTGATTAAAAGGCTAATTATCTCCACGTTTTACGTGACTTCTGAAAAACATTGGCCCATTAGATTACATTAACATTCTTTGGGTGTGATAATATTTCAAACGAGATATATTGTTATGAAGTGTGATTTTAATAAATTTTTGATTTAAATATATTGGAAAGGAAACAGACATACAATTTGGATTTATGTTAAGTAATAATAATGTAATAAATATGTTAATTATAATGTTTTCTCAGTAAGCAAATTTTTGTACATAAAATACATGCGACTTATTTATTCGAAGAATTATAATTTAGATTGCTACATAAAAATTCTAAACATACATAATACATAAATTAAACACAATATAGCAGTGATTATAAAAGGAAAATATTCTTAGGAATTATCACATATTTTCCATAAATATTACATTATATCAGTTATAGATAATACAAGTAGATATTTAATGCACATCGATATGTTTTATTATTTATTCTGTTTTCCATAAACTATAAATAAAGTATATGAATCGGTACTATAGCTAATGAGCTTATAATGATAAGTATCTCAGATTCTGTACGTTTTTCTTTATACGTATATTTTATATCACATCGACATTTTTGGGTCTAATATGTATTCTAGGTCTAACATGTTTAACTTCGTGTTACGTATATGATAGAGAAAAGAAAAACCATGGGTGCTTAGTTTAGTGTTATCACCACCTCTCCAAAAACAACTTAACCACTGGGCCGTAATCCTCTTCAGCGGATTACAAATAACTGACATTATTATGTATCTATTGTGTTGATGTTGCAACTTAATACAGAACAATTACATTTCAAAATAGTTCAGTTAATTACAATTTGATGGCGATTGGTTATAACGATGTTCTAAATAAGGAGATCCTGGCAAATCCCGGGGAAATAATTCATTTTCCGTGTTTCGAGCCATTTTTATATCTATTATAATAAATAAATTATTTTCTTTATACATAAGGAAATCTTATCACATTGAACTGAATTGTGTTTATATTATTTTATTGATTTAAATTCAATGTCTCACAAATTAAATCACGATACAATTCTGATCGTGAAAACTCTATATCCATCTAGTATTATATTTTTTATGATTATAGTTTTAATTTTATAAACATTAATAATAAATTATATAAAAAATCCAGTGGCGTTACAAGTCTTGGCCTCAAAATTGCTTC
The DNA here is from genome assembly GCA_028984075.1 of Pieris mannii. Lineage (NCBI taxonomy): Eukaryota > Metazoa > Arthropoda > Insecta > Lepidoptera > Pieridae > Pieris > Pieris mannii. The sequence continues at coordinate 8,695,216 of CM054777.1, forward strand.
CACTGCCTTGATCCTTTTTCTCGCGACGTTTGCTTGCACCGTACAAGCTACTGTTAGATGCGCTCACAGACAGAATATCCAATAGTGGCATCGAACCTAAGACCTTCAGGTATGAGAGTCGCTCCCTGAAGCCACTAGGTCAACACTGTTCTTATCTACATTTGAATGCTATATTATCACTGCTTCAGCTTATTACTCTAGGTGTAAAAAAATGCCTATTGAAAATATATTTCACCGCATGCGCTGCGAAAACTATTGATGATAGAACTAGTTATTCATAAACTTTATCTTATGTAAATCTTTGCGTGGATGCTATCGGTTCTAAACAGCGCTACCCTTTTTGACTAATTTTGGTAGAGTGGGATTAAAGAGGGCACTGGTCTAGCCTAGTACTCTATATTTTAATAATATATATTAAAATAAAGTAATAATATTGCTTACTAAAAACTTATTAAAATAAATTTAGAGCTATATAATTAGGAGTAATTAAATAAACTCAATTGAATTCTTTAAATTCTAAGAATTATTCATAAAAAACCTGTTTATAGAACGGAAAAGTCAGGATAATGAGGAAATGATTTTTCGCGTATAGAATAAATAACGATTTCCCGTGTCTCGTTCCGGTATAAGTTTTCCTTAAGGGAAGCAAGTACAATGATCTTATGACATCGACTAATATGTTTTTCTTCAATCTTTCGTTTTCCTGTTATTATAAACGGCTAGAAACTGCTTCGATCTTAACAAAAGAATGTAAAACATTATACATCTCTTAATTTTGGAGATATAAAACCTTCTTCAAGTTTTCCTTCTTTAAGCCTTTTCAACGCTTCCTTACTTGACATTACAAAAACTCTGTGACCTACTGAGTCGTATGCGTAAATCTAGCCCTTATATACAGATTCTTTATCACAATATTTTACAATAAATTAATTATTATTAAATTGATTTATCTATGGATTCATATCCTATTATTGATTTTCTTTACGCCTGATAATTTTTATTCAGCAAAAAATAATTTAAAAGCTGTCAGGCTGAAAACTCAAATAACTGACAGTTTTGTAAAATTAATATGTCGTTAAGTTTACTCAAATTCTTCAGTGTTTTTCTCAAATTTCCTCCTAAAGTTCTCTATCCGCATATCTAATTGCTCCAAAAAAATATCGAAATTTCCCCATCCGTTCACGCGTGATGTGATGACCACGGAACTAGATATTAGAAGAATGTCGTCCCAAAAAATTACAGACTAGAAATAATTATACTACTAATACTAATACTATATCTATGGAAATATTTACAAGTCATTTTATACGCCACAGCCACAGCTATAACATTTTCTGTTTAGAATTTTATATAAGTACAGCAAGTTCAAGTTATTGATTAGTATTGTTATTTGCTACTGATGTTTAATATCGAAATCATTTGATTATGAGCAATTTCAGGCCAAAAGAAACTAACTTATTCTTAATATTTTAACAATAATAATGTAAACTGTAAAAACTTCACATATCGATTGAGAGAAATAATATAAGCGTACAATGACGATTAAAAATGTATGGCCCTTTAATGATACACTTAAAAGTATTAGATTATGGCAACAGGTAAACATGATTAACATGATAATGCACTCATAGATATTATGGAGAGTTTTACAAGGTTAATATCAAGCAGTAGCTTGAGAGATTTAACTATTGCACATGATTAGTGCAATTATTAACAAATGTGATCGATCTTTATAGAGTTTTTGGTTTAATTATTTAAAGGCAAGCTGCTATATCAATTACAAAGTTTCACAAAGCTTGATTGATATATCAACACATGAAGCCGATTTGGTCTAAGATATGACTGATTTCTGACGATGATTCGCTTCGCCACAGCTAAAAAAAATAAAGTAAATATATGCTTTATTCGAGTGCTTCATAATATGGATATCATTGAGTTCATGTCATTCTGTTTATCATTAGTATTCGACCTCCGGCACAGTAAAGGCCTTCTCCAAAGTTTTCCACTTGTCTCTCATCCTCGCTACCATTTTCCAATCCTTTATTCCATTCACTCAGGTTTCTAGTGGGCGTCCTCTCATTATTTAATATATGGCTTATCAGTTACAAGACGTTATTACTATTCAAAATATTTTCTTTACACAATTTTTTACATATAGAGGTTTCAGAATTTTTTTTGGAAAACCGCATGTAATGGCATTGAGATATCGCACTTTACGCACTATAAGAGCCAATTCACACTATCTGTTCTATCTTGAGTATATCAAATTGGCTCGATAATTGAGTAGTACTGATTTGATAATTTACATATCAAAAACAGTGTGAAGGTTTCATAATGACCGTAATAAATATATATCATTCGGGAAAATCAAAAACCAGTGTGATTATTTAGAATTAATGCATATACTAGTTGATTTTAAAAACAGCATGCAATTGTGAATCTCCTTTTCACATAGTTTTAAGTGATACAGTTCGTGGACACTCACACTGCTAGAAAGCTCACAAGCTTTGCCAATCTTTGTTTGACAGTAGTCGTCGTGCCTGCCCGTTTGTATAAAGCTCAAAAGATGAAGGTTGAAGATCCAAAAAAGGAGATGACTACCAGTGGATTTATTTCTGTCATGGTCGTTACGATAAAAATTATGACACTGAATGATAAAACATCATATTGAATATTATCACAACCAAGGATGAGCATGTACGTCTCACAATGATGAATGCGCGAATAATTATAATAATACCTTAGTGGATTTCTTTCTATCGCATCTTATTTCACTAGTGGGGTGACTGTGAGAAAAATCATAACACCGAATGATAAAATATCATTTTGGATATTATCAGTTGTAACTAAGGATGAGCATGCACACATCACAAAGATAAATGCATGACTGATAATAATGATATAAGCTAGACGGGAAAATAATTCTATAGTTCGACAAAGTACCATTTAAATATTGAACAAATATAAAATTACTACGATGAGACTTAAGTAATAGTAAACATTACTTCATTTTTACTTCCAAGAAAATAATGCAACGTAACTAGTTATTCTTCTCATGAATCAGTGTCTCAAGAGGTCTATTTTTTTTAAAGTTCATAGAATCTTTTCCAATTTATAATACTTGATTAGCTTTTTATAAATATATATTTAAAAAAATAAGCTATGTATATATATATAGCTTTTCTTCTCTATGACATTTATTCATAACTTATAATAGCATATTAATAAAAAAAGTCATAGTTAATAAAAATACGTCATTATAATAAATATTATCACAAACTAGTCATTTATCAAGCCATTTATAATACACCTAATAAACATATGCTATTAAATTGTCTATGAATAGAGGGTCAGCAACATACTATTTTACTTCATTTATATGATAATGCAGGAATCTGTTCTATGTTATACATTTAGGAAGTAAAGTACAGTATGTAGGAAGTATTACCAGGTTATCTGTGAATGTAATTATTTCTCTTGTTTAGAAAGGCTTTAGATTTAACTCCCTTGAAAATGAACCGTTTTGACGAAACTCATTTCTCTTTTGAAGTGAAACATCTTTATCGACGTATTGAAGAAATTTTGTAAGAAAACGTCACGTTTTTCGGTTACGCGCCATGTTGCTTTTTTTATCGAAGTTTAGTATAGGGACGTAAAGAATATAATGTAATATATGATAATAATAACAACAATATATTAGTTTTGAAATAAGAATAACAATATATTAATTTGAAAGTGATAAAATAAAAAGACTTGTTCGAATTTAAGTGAATTTACAAGAAAAGTGAGAGTGATTATACATTTCGTTTTATAAATTCAACAAGTATGAGCATGATTTTAATATTTATTTGAGGTTAACCTCACTTTTTAATTGTAAGTATCAGTGAATGTATATAAATCTGTTAAAATTAGCAAGTATTAATAAATATGACTGAAAAAATTGTTTTTCTTAAGGCTTAAGCCTTATCTACCCAATTTACAAATAGTAGAAAAATGATATGTCGTAAAGAAGTTTCACTTCTTACCTGTGTACTCTGGTACACACACATATTTTTTTATCACAGCGTACATAATTTGAATGAAAAAGACGAAAGAGTTCGATTTTGATTCTATCAAAACCTCACATCTATCAAGAGTATGAGGAAATTTTAAATATTACAATAATATATGTGTATAGAAACTGTAAAACTGAAAACAAATATTTATAATGCATTATCGTGTCAATACACTCGTCTACTACGTCTTGTAGGAGTTCGCAGTTATTTTTTAAACATAACTTTCAGATGTATTATAAGAAATAAAAGGGCCACTATCTCTTCCAAACGATAACGTAACCCCGTTACGGTAAGTCAATACTTAATTCTACCAATTATTATTATTATAAAAAGTTAATGAAAAATATCTTGCCCTATATGATAATTCAAACTGTTCCTTTTAAACCTAATACAAACAGAAATTAGCAAAATGTAGTTCGTCTAAATATGTATCCATAAAGCCATCTAATTTACCTTAACACAGTCAAGACATTTTCTTTTACAGTTAAATCTAAATCTACATAATCTAAGCTAAAACAAGCTAGTAGATTTTATAAATGATAACTTGGTGTTGATAAAATGTGATTTAAAGAATCAGTATGTTTGATAAGGTATAATAAATAATAATGTATATTATTTTGCAAAAGCGATTAATTATTTATTAATTAAATTGTAATTATTTGATTTAATAAAACTTAACGCACAATCAAATTTATTTATATCCCCCAGGATTTAAAACTTAGACTTTTAAAATAACTTACCAAGAGCCAAGTGCAACTAAAAACAAAAATATAAAAGCTCCCACATTCTCCAATAAAAAATAATAGTATAATTTGGGTTTCTCATTAAAAACTTTTTTTAAGAACATGTTATCTATGGTAATAATATGGAAAATAATAATTTAAAAAAAACTTACACGCTTTTAACAAGTATTCTGTGGTACTTGTTGTAGTTCGGCTTCAATCGGTATGAGTTTTGCAACACTGTACAGAACATTTAATATTGCGTTGTGTCAACTGATAATTTTATTATAAAGCATTGATTATATTTTTAATGACTCATAGAATACATAGTGTTATGGTACTAGATAATTTTTTTGCAAAACTTGAAGTTTTCATGACACTTGTGACAGGACTTTTGACCGTATTGAAGAAAAGAGGTTTTACTCCCTTATTTATAAATATTATACTTTTTCTGTAAATCCCTATTATAACATAATATTTTTTGTAAACTTTTCCGAGCGTAATATGGCTCGCAGAATATAAGAATCATAAGTATGTATATTTAAAAATACGCGCTAATAGTATTACAAATTCGCAAAACTATTACGGCTCGTTAAATCAATTTTTATTTACCTTTTATGAGATAAATGAATACAATTCTAATATAAATTCACTCACACTATGGGAACACGACACGTACCACGCTGTGAAGTTGACAGTACTGAGTTAATGAAATACTAATTACCATTACAACAATTCAAATTATAGATAACACGAAAATGGTCCAGCCCTTTTTATCTATAGATATGATACAAATAATAGAAATTTAACAAAATGTAACCGATTTATGTCTATCGTTAAATACATAATGATATTTCAACTTTTACGAGAAATCGCAACATCAATATTTCTTTTACAACTTTGCTCTGTAAAATGGGCAATGCGGTTATTACAGGAACAAACATATTTTGCATTTCATTTAATCTTTTAATACATTTGGCATTTTAAATATAGAACTTGGCACTCAGGACCTTCTTAAATCAATATTAACAGAGGATGAAGACGCTTTTGATGAAAATTATACTTAAGTGTTATTTTAATCACATTAAAATCGATTTCCTCTTAAAATACCGAGGAAAGCAACCCCAATGTAACCTCTTCTTTCTTTTTTTACTATTGTTAAGAATGAGTAGAGGTCACTGATTATAATTAATTAATTAATTAATTATATAATTTCGCGAAATTCAGCTGTTAAGTGGCCAGCCAGATCGTGTGATTTAACACCACTGGATTATTTTTTGTGGGGCTATGTTAGAGACAGAGTCTATACGGAGCCAAACGAATCGATTGCAGCCTTAAAACTCAAAATCCGTGATGTCATTAACGAAATAAACCCTCCATTTTGCCAAAAAGTGATTAAAAATTTTGATGAAAGAATCAACATCTGTCAGCGTGGTCGTGGTGGACATTTGCCAGATATCATTTTTCATTCATAATTGCCAAACTTTTCTCTTTGTAATACAATAAAAAATTTATTCATTTTCCTCTAAATTCTTTGTTTTATTTTGTTTTAGAAAACAAAGTTCTTGTTGAAATACCCTTTATTTACCAGAAACGAAATCGCATTAATTAACTAGCTTTAGTAAAAGACACGGAAAAACATATGTAAATTCTTATGAAATGACACAGGTAGCGATGTCCACTTGAGTTGAAGAGGTTTGACGCCATGATAAACGCAATAATGAAGACACGGCGGTAGGAAATTTTATGTTTAGATAAAGAGATACCAAAGGGCGGAGTCATTGGATTTCTTTGAATTAATTGAACGAAATTTTCTGTGCCCCATGTCTTGTAGGGTCGGCGCCGAACGTATGGTCTTTTATTATTTTCCTAAAGTTTATAGTTTCGATGGGCAACTGCGCTAACAGAGAAATAAATAAATCGTATATTTTCATAATCAGACGGATTATATTTCAACATTTTAAAGCAAAAGAAAAATATAATGAGCTTTTATAATGGGCTATACAAGCTCATTATTAAAAGAAAATTGTTTTTTCGCCCTAAACTTAAGTTTAGCTAATTCTTTGAGACAACGTTACATATAATACCAACATAAGTTATTTATATCTTTAGATTCTTATTTTGATATGTTAAAGAGGGCGTTATGGTTATACCAACTACAACTTTACAAAGCATATATGTATTATATTATATATACTATCGGACCCGACGAACGTTGTCCGGTATTACCGGCTGTCGATAGTACCGGCTGCAGCACCATCTGCTGGGCTGATTTGTTAATCTGATCCATTCAGAGCTCCATAACTCCTAGCAAAATAATATTCAAATCGGTCCAGCCGTTTAAGAGGAGTTCAGTGACATACATATGTATGTAAGCTATCTTGTAAGTTAGATCAAACTGCGCAAGGTATGCAAATTTTATGAAAACGGTTGAAGCGGACACACAAAAACTATTCAGATTAATAATTTAAAAATATTATATTAATTTTCGTTAATGTTAAGCACTCGATAAAAGTGATTAATATTCAAATTTATAAGAATAGCCTAAATAAATAGACAGCTACAGCCAGGCTTTGGCTTTTTTCTCCAATTTTTTTTAGTCCATTTATCACACTAACTTAATTATACGATCATCATATTCTATTCATATAAATCGTCACCGAAGTGCTCTCCACTTATGTTTATCGGCAGGAAAATTACAAAACTGTAACATTATAATTTATGAGTAAATGTTGAATTTATCAGCTGTTTGTAACTCTATACCAATATAGAGTGCATGGGGCAGATACAGTTTTGCATTTGTTTCAATTCACTAACGGGCAACTAACTCGTAAATAAAAATCTCTTTTTGGATTGTGACCTGCGAGTGCCCAGGAAACTTCTGGACTTCTAGGAGCTAGGCTGGGTTAATTGGCCAGGACTTAACGTACTACGAAACAAATATGTGTCTAAGTGCGAAATCTAAGACCACAAAACTATCTGTTTCAATTCAATTATCAAGTTACACTAAATATACATAAACTAATTAGAGTAGTAGTTGGCGAAGGCATTGTCAAACTTGTTAAATTAGCTGTGATGTCGATTGACTTTCTTCAGTTCCTTCGACAGAGCAGAAATCTAGAACAAGCAAATAGGAGTACCTACATGAGATAGAGGATTTCATGAAATTTTGAATTATAGTGATCGACTAGAGACGTGCGAAAATTCTATATTATTTAAAGGTCCTTATTCCTGAAATTTATTTAATTTCACGGAGCTACACGTGATTTTATACATTGAGAAACTATTTCAGTATTTTATGTAATATTTCAAATGAAAATTGAATGAACCATCATCATAAAAATTGCTATTTTCATCTTTCTGCGTTACTTTAAACTGCAGCTTTAACCTGCAAGACTTTTACCATCTATCTAGCCCGTTGAGGAAAACGCATTTTTCTGGAATATCTGCTAAGAAAATGGTGGTGAGTTTCAAAAGTTATACGCTATCTCGAGTTTGATATAGGTAATTGTAGTTGTATTTGGGTAAGAAAATCCTGCTTGCCCCAGCATCATCTGTTATTCTTCATCAAATCAATAGTGTTCTAATTGTTGTTAATTATTTTTAATTATTAGACATAAAACGAGAAGTAAAGGTAGACAGCATCGTAGATGGGAAGATGATATTAAAAAGGTGGCAGGAGCCACATGGATGAGGAAAGCAAGAGATAGATCTTTGTGGAGAACACTTGGGGAGGCCTATGCTGAAAAGCAAGACAATCAAGAAACCGGTGTCTAATGGGAAATAATATGATAATATTTACATTTACCTTAATTTAATTTCGTTATTAAGCATAAGTAGTGTATAGAGTAGAAGTAGGATAAAATGTAACTTAAAGGATTGTTAATAAAGGCTATATTTATATTTATTTATTTATTTATTTATTTTAAATTATTGTAGAGGTCCACTTGATGGCGCAAGCGATTGATCCATTACAGCTGACAACATAATTTCCTCATTCTATAATCATTTGGTGATGACAAGCAAGCCAAAGCATATTATATGCAAAAATTTATAGTTTCGTTGACAGCTGACGCACATTCTTTGCCCGTTCCATGTTCCATTTTGGAGCTGATAGAAGGAGATCAACTCTACATGACGAAAGAGGTCGCCTTTCTGAGATAGGAAAAGTCAGCATTAATGATGTTTTTACAGACAAAAAAAATCATAAATGCTGAATTTTAGAGGACACCTAGGAAAAAAGAAGTTAAAACATATTATGTCAGAAGATAAACACAAACGGAACGATGATACTAACGATATCTCACAAAGGCTTTAACAGTAAAGTGTTTCTTTTTACTTCATTGTCGTTTTTCCGTCGTCATCTGCCACCACCAGTAGAGAAAAAACTTAATCTGATTGCAGATGTCTGTTTCTATATTTAATGACGATGTTTATCCATTGATAAAAATGTATGAAAGCCATACGCCTCTCGTGTCTTTAGCAAGCACCCCAAAACCGAGAAATAGCGGCGAGGCAAGGCGAGGTGACACGAGGTGGCACAAACGCACCGTCTTTACTTTCGCGAACACATCCCCAATTAAATTCGATTAGTCAATCATTAGCTAGACAATCATTTAAGCTGTCCTTTAACGCTTTTTGTAAAGACTTTAAAAGGAGGTGATTTCTAAATCTTTATAAACAAAATTATATTTTATATTTAGATATAATCAAATGAAACCGGGATAATGAAATGTCGCAAAATTAGGACCGCTCTAATATATGTAGTACGTATCTTAACGCTTTGCCTCACTTTGCAAAAAAAGGTTTACTATGTGGAGAACCTTCTTGTTCTATCCATTAAAAGAAATACCATTTTGACATTTGAATTACTGGCGCCTGTGTGAAAATTTCAACAATGCACGTTAGTTACGGAAATCTAAAATTATTCAGAGTGATAAACAACCCAAATCCCTAAATCGTCAAAATGGCATGTCATACAAAACTCCCGAAACTGGAAACCGAAGAAATAGCCAGTAAGGGTGCAAATTTATTAGGACCTAGTCTGGAATCAAAATTTGACGAACTCAAGTACGAAATAATTCATAAAATAGATAGTGAACTGACAGACTCGAAAAACGCAAGAGATTATATAACGCAAAAGTACGACGAGCTTTGTAATAAGATACAATATCTAGCCGAACTAGATGCTACGGTAAACGGTTTTCGTACTGATGTTAAATCAATAGAAAAACAGATACTGGAATTGTCTACAAGATTGGATGATGTAGAGAAGAGAGCGATTGCAAAAGATTGTCCATCTATTTCGTCGTCAATGTTGGGTGTACCTAAATAGTGTTTAGCGTTTGTTGAATATATTTTTAGCATGTCATTGTCTTGAGTTTTATTCAGACTTTCTGATATTGACTGGTGATGTGTCGTAAGTGATGTGAGTAAACGCATCTCAGCGAATATTTCTTGGAGGTGTTCCAATCAAGGTCCCCCGAGACATCAAATTCGTGTATATGATTTCAAAGTCAAAGCCAGAACCTATGCCCGATAATGGGTAGATTCTTTTTATTTTGACTTGTTATTAGTTAACTATTTAATATACTTTTACTGTTCGTAGGTTAATTAACGAATTCTGTGACCTTATACGAATAAAACCTATGCGACCTTTTGGGTACTTATCATGTACCTTTAAAGTTAGATCGAACAGATTCCCACCAACATCCTAACCACGGAAACCATAGCTTTACTTTGACAATTACGATTTCGTAGTTCAACGAGGAAAATGAATGAAAGCAAAATCATAGGAAAAAGTATATTTCTCAAAAACATAATATCTTTACAATAATTATTAACTTTATACAAATTTTCTAAAGCCACAATTCATAAAAATTTAAAACATCCATAAATTTATAACAATTAGTAGTTCCGAGTTAACAGTTAAAATAAGTAACAACAAATATTTGGCACATCTAAGTCCACAGTAAGTACTACATTAACTATCACTAACTGTTCATACTTATAAATTAAAAACAATATAACAATCATACGTCATATAATAAAATTCACATAATAACGTCTTCATTCATTCATGTTGTTACAGGGCGCGTCTTAGGCAGCATTATCTTCTTATAGTTTCTTAAAAGTGAACACCATTGGTACGTAAGAAATCACTGAATTTTTAAAAGGAACTCCTCTGAGTATTATTTATTTTGCTCCGTGTTCAATCTAGGGCGTCTAGTCCTACTTTCAGATTCAGAAACGAGACTCGTCAACTTCCATACGCCAAATTCATTACATTATTGACGTACGAAAGAGTCACACTTAAAGCGTAAAGTCTCGATTCTTCATCCTTAATGTAATTTTTTTGAATAATACTGCGCTAAAACTTTTGACGACCCTCTCAAAAACATAGCTCAGAAATGTCGTCCAAATACTTTCGAAAACCAAAAACTACGCCTTGCCGCCCAAAATAGTCTGAATCTGGGTAACAGTCTTGCCCTTTGTCTCTGGGATCAAGAAGAAAACGAAAAACACGCACACAATCATGAAACCGGCGAAAAACCAGAAACAACTGTAAATACCGATCGCATTTTTCATCAAGGGGAAACACAGGGTTACTATAAAGACCAGCATCCAGTTGGTGATCACAGTAATCCCTGATGCAGTACCACGGAATTCGACGGGGAAGAGTTCAGACATCATCATCCAGGGTATGGGACCGAAGCCCAAAGAGAAGGAAATAATGAAGAGGACCAAGCAGACCAACGGAATCCAACCAAAAGAAGAGACATTACTTCCATCCTCTTGCAGTTTGAAATACGTTCCCAGGATAATAAGACAGAGGCCCATGATGATACAGCTTTGGAGAAGGAGAATTCTCCGACCGGCTCTTTCGATAAGCAAGGAGGAAATGTAAGTGGCAATAGTCTGAACCACCCCGACAATGATGGTGGCGATGACGGCTGGGATATCAGACCCGGCGGAAGCGAAGATTTGGTTCGTGTAGAAGATGACAGCGTTGATTCCACTAAATTGCTGGAAGAACATGAGGCCCAAGGAGCAGATGAACGCCATAAGGGGCGCGCGGCTGGTGAGCATGTGGAGAATGCCACCTTTGAGACGTGATGCGTTGTCAACCTGTAAACATTTTTAGAAATATTATTATATTTTGCTAAAAAACTGCAGAATCCATTTAAACGTTCGATTCTCAATGAGAAGGTCGTATTATTGAACACTGGCTGTTAGAGGTGCTTTTAATTAACTTTATTAAATTTTAATTTATCGATTTACCTGACTCAAAGCGGTTGTTTGTCCCATACGTCAAGTTATATAACCTTAAACACGTATATTACGTTTATATGAAACTCTTTCTCACCTCTTTCTGCATATCCTCAAGTTCAGTAGTAAGGTCAGCATCATCCCCACGGAGCCATCTCAACGCCTTCTCAGCATCGTGTCGTCTATTCTTTCCAAGTAAATATTGAGGTGTTTCTGGCATCCACCTGATATTTACATGTAAGAATACAATTAAAAACATGTTTTGTGCTCGGTATGTAAGCACAAAAAAACTTTCAAGTATTTGAGAACTATCTTTTTGTGAAATCAGTTAAAAAAGATTATGGCAATAACTTACCAAAACACAACAATAAGCAGGACTGGTATGACAGCGGATACGATTGACAAAGTCCTCCAGTGGGTCCAACCACCCACCACGAACGTAAACAGGATACCAACAGTCAAGAACAGTTGAAAGAAAGCTCCCAATGACCCACGAATGGATGTCTCAGCTATTTCACCAATGTACATTGGCGCTGCTACGCAAATACCACCTGAAAGAAATATGCCCAATTAGGAATAGCGTAAATGAAGACTTTTGAGATTCCTTTTTTCAGCGAGAAATTATTTTTACTATTATTAATATTCGCTTCCTTTCCTTTCTTTAAATATTTTAACCTATGCTGGCCTCATAAAAGTCGCTTTACAAGCAGTGTAAACAATAGGATAAAAAATAATACAGGATTATGTTTATCACACGCAAAATGTTAAAATCGCAATTGAAAAGTTTGATAAATTCAACTCAAATAACACTATTATGATAATAGTAAGGAATTACCAGTAGCTAGTCCAGCAAAGAATCTAGCAGCGATCAGCATTCCTGCTCCATTGGCGAAGATTGTCAGCAACCAACTCAGAATAAATGGTCCAGCCAAAATGAGAATGGTTGGTCTACGTCCAAACTTTTGTGCGAAGACGCCGACGGGTAAGGCGCTGATGGCAGCACCAATTGCCAGCACTGATGAGACAAGAGAACCTGAAAATGAGGATAATATTTTCAAACTGATAAACCGTTACTAACTGATCTGAATTTGGTTTTTGCTATACAGTCTTGTATCTGGTATAAGATAACCTAATGAGCAGACATTTATGACAAGATAGTTTTTAAAAATGTGTCCATGATTTGTTATTGTTTCAATCAGAGTTTAGTTAGAATATTTACATAACCAATGTAAAAACACAAGGGCAATATAGTAAATACAATTTGGCTTAAACACAAGGAAACCAATTAATGATTACGAGAGCATAGTACTAAGCTTAATTGTAAACAGAATTTCTAGCGACTTTGCAGTTAAACGTCAGCGTGCATACCGCATCGTAGCCAAAAGGCATAAAAATATTTTTAGCAAGATTACGCAAATTTAGGGTTTGAAATATGTTTTGTTACGACATTCTAGAATGTGGGCAATATTCTTTGTCGATACTACGACAACATTTAATATTTTTTTAAGCTCACGTCGGTAGGAAAATCGTTAATATTATAGTAAATCCACCTCTGAGACCTACTGACTCCAATATTATGAGTCTCGAGAATTATCACGCGACAGTACGTAAATAAAAATAAGTATAAATATCCGGTCACACCCACAGACATACCTCCAGCGTGGTACCCTTGGCAAAGCGCCAGATTACGTAGAATTCGGACAAACAAATAATTTATTTTTACACTTTATTCGCGTGATCGGAAGCTGCGTATGATTTACGTCAATTTCTGACAGTGATGGTAAATTTTCTAAATTTAGCGAGATTTTGGATAAAAACAGTTACCGATTTCATTGTTTATTTTACATGCGATAAAATAGTATATAGTTACTGTAACACGGACTTTATTCTAAGAAATTTCTTACTGACTACTTTTCGTTAATATTTTAATTGCAGAAAAACCAACTCTAGAATTTACGCAACTCGTTAGTTATTGCATAAATTGTAATTAATATTATTATATATAAGAATGCTAATCCCAACAAAGTTTTTCTGACAGATGTCCAAACGAATTATACGGAATTGGATGTGATTTTTACAACTATCTATTAAAATGTCTCACTGACGCATAATTTTTATTTAATTTAAAAATGAATGTATGTATATATTATGCTACTAAAAACAAATAAATATATGACATTTTTCTGCCACAACTAAATAATGGTAATTGCAGCTTAATTATGGATGAAAAAAAAATGGGTAAACTTCGCATTACTACTTCAGATACAATTAATAACGCATAGCAATCGTTAATTCGCTTGAAGATATGTCCTGGCTGATGTATTTTTAAAATTTAGTCCGATCAATCGAATGATCTCGTGTTTCTAATGAATGGTAATCATATTACAAGATCAAAGGCCCACGCTAAGATCAAGGTTAAAATGAAGATTTATGCTCTTAAGGAATTTATAGGAATTAAGCTGACAACCCTACTACTTTGTAACACCAAAACTTATTTTAATTTATTTTATTATTCTTAATTATTCAAGATATCATGTGGAATATGGTGTAAAGGTTGCAGCTCCTTACAAACCTTGTGTAAAAGAAAAAACTTGGCGATTAAAAAGAGTGGCGAAGAGTTTATTGCCAGTTCTTTTCTTCCGTTCTACGCCCTTGATAACTATCAGTAAATGTAAAATTAGAAGCATTTAATGTATATTTCTTTTTTTGACGTTCATAAGTGTACATTATGTTACCTACATGAATAAATGATATTTTAATTTTGAAATCAGTGATTGACATAACAATTGGCTGACGTTTAAATTTCAATATTCGTGAAGCGTCTTTACGTGGTAAGAATACTCATGGAAATCGGAATCGCTATTGAACTTACGGGGTAAGGCAGCCTTGAATGAAGGAAACATAAAATTGCGGTAAAAATTTCAATAAAAGAAGGTATTTCCTAGGCTTAGAATTCTCATTAAGTTGCAAATGATACTTTTGGATCGAATCTCTCTATTCATTTAGATAACTTTTGTTCATATAAATATATGAAATATCTCAGAATTTACATTAAGTACTTATTCCCAAATAATGTTGAACGTATGAGAAGAACTGGCAAGAATGTCAATACTTATTTTAAATCGGCAATTTCATTATTTATTTTAAAAAAAGCGTATTTATCTTTTAAGTTAGATAGTTGTAGATAGAAGAAAACAGTTATTAAAATACATAATTACAAACGAATAAATATTAAGTATTTAATAATCAGATTACAAAAAATATTATCTATCTTTTTCAGTTCTAAGCAGTGTTGGCCTACTGTGTGCGACTCTCATACCTGAGGTCGTAGGTTCGATCCCGGGCTGTGCACCAATGGAGTTTCTCTCTATGTGCGCATTTAACATTTGCTCGAACGGTGAAGGAAAACATCGTGAGGAAACTGACATGTCTTAGACCCAAAAAGTCGACGACGTGTGTCAGGCACAGCAGGCTGATCACCTACTTGCCTATCAGATTTAAAAATGATCATGAAATAGATTCAGAAATCTGAGACCAAGATCTAAATAGGTTGTAGCGCCACTGATTTTATTTTTTTTCAGTCCTACACTATAAAAATAAACACAAATAAAAAACTTACTATCTTTAGTATCCAGAAGAAAGTCAGCTTGCTGCCCCAAGGAATTTATGAGAATGTCGGTTGTGTTCGTGTCATTTAGGGCAAATATATCTCTCTCAATAAATTCACTGGTGTTTTTTGGAGGCTCCAGTTGTGGCAACGCTGGTGATGTCCAGCCGAGTATGGTGCCGGCTGCTACAGCCCCTATTGCAGCTGAAAACACAAAAACCAGTTTAAGTTATCTGTGAAATATTGCGATGTAGTTATTAAATTTAATTGAAGCAAGCAATATATAACTGACACTGTGGATTAAATTAGTCATTTGTTGATTTAGTTTTTTTTTATAGAACAGGGGGCAAACGGGCAGGAGGCTCACCTGATGTTAAGTGACACCGCCGCCCATGGACACTCTAAATAAACACAGTTTAATTGTAATCGCTGCATTATAATGAGTTTTAGTTAATTTTCTAACAATAATTTGGTCAACTTCAATGGCAAAAGCAAAAATTGAGTATAAAACGAGGCGAGTGTTAGCATTGCTGCTAACTTAGCATATCTTAATAACTAATGAGGAAGTACTTTTGAAAATTCGATATCTACAGATCTCATGTGGGACTCGACTCACATCCGGCATCCTCTTTGCTACTCAGAGAGCCGAGGGAGCAGTACCTGCTAAAACACTCGGGTGCAACCCTACGTCATAATTATAATGAAAATAAAACACTTGCGATGTAGTTCTTTGATGTGGTGCTAAACTATTATCAGCGTTTAAGGTAGTATGAATGTCAATTATTTCTAGGCTCTTGCTGCGAAGTAAATGGTTTGCTTACAGGGATAACATTTCTATTTTTAATATAAAAAAGTAGCACTAGTGCAGTTCATTATTATAATTAAAAGTGATTTGTGGGATTTAGCGGCTTTGTGTAAATAAGTTGAATATGACTATGATAATTGAACAGAGTGACGTAATTCGCGCTTATTTTGCGATTGACCGATGTCCGGATTATGTCTCAGATTTCTGCAGAGATTTCATCGATAGTTTTTCTTTATAGATAAACCTTAAATGCCTGATACGTCTCAATGGTTTGTCATATTGAACTTCTCATGATTTTTTCCGTACGGAGAAGTCAATTCAAAGGGAACAGAAATCCATTAGTCGGGGGTTTTGGGATTTGAAGGAAAGACACTATCTATTATTTATGTTTTTTTTTACTTTATAATTCTTACACGTACACATACTTCGCACGTACATACGTTCGGTTCTATGAAAAAATGTAAACATAAAACAGGATTCGTGAGCTAACGACGAACGACAACAATTTAATTAGAGACAAAACAGATACATAAGCTTGGCTTTTAGTCGAATATTGTACTAATGTCTTCATACAAAAGGTAAAACATACAGTACACCAGACGCCAAAGTGGAACGGGTGGAATTTTAGGCTTGATGTCCGATGGTGAAATTTACAGGCACCCCGTGCTATATGCGATAGTCAAGAGAGCTAATATCTCTCTGCTATACCAAAAGATAAAGCCGATCAGAAAGGTCAAGGTCAACGACTCTCTGAGTTGGATGCAGTCAAAAGGAACATCTAAGTAAGGTGTTTAGCCAAATTAGCTACTGAGTACTGCGATACTAGCTGAGGCTTTTAAGAGAGTGACGGAAAATAGTGTTATGACCAAATTTGTTAGGGTTAAATTCGACTAAATTAGGTCCCCATCGTGACTCCAGTCACGTCGAGTAATGGTTAAATAAAGGGTTTCAATTTCGAACACAAGTTTGTTCCGACACTGCTCGATATCAACGCACGAAATATTTGCACGGCTGTTGTTTAAGGCATCCCAGTTGTCATATGCCGCTTAGCAATGATCACTACTCAACTGGAAGATATCATTGATATATAGGAGAAACAGTATTGGGAAAGGTACACAGCCTTGGGGAACTCCATAATTTACGGGATTTAAGATGTTTCGTTCGGCCAAACCCGAAGTATAATTGCGGCACGAATGAACCTTCAATCAAACGATTTAACTAAATCAGTCTTTATATAAATATCCTGAATCAATATTAACCTCGATCGAAATTGTCGAAATGTATTGATATAAATAGAGAACAGTCCATCAAATTTTGATTTGTTAACATTGGCAGATCAGATTTGTTTGCTAAATATTGAATATTAATCGCATGCGCATATCGATAATCAATTGGCCGATTAATAATGTTCGTTATGCAATACATTAATTGTTTCACGTCTGTATGATATAATTGTTATTTATACACAGAGTTGCCAGTTGCCCAGATCCCATGCGTCAAATAATGCCAGGAAATAAAACCTGGATTCCTGGGTAAGCTTACGTGTTTTTTAATAAATTATATAAATTGTTTTTTATAAGAAAATATTTTGCTGTCTAGAAGTAGTTAGTTGAGGTGGAATTCAAATCTTGGAAACTGCTTTGAAGGTTCTTCACTCTCTTATGTTACGTAGACTCCATGTATTCTTATAGAATAAATCTATTCTTCTGTAGGAACTAATTTTAGAAAAATTTCTTACCAGCAACAGCAGCGATATATTGATTGGTCTTCCTCGTCTCTCCGCCCTTCTCCTGGACGGAGAGCATATACATAGTTGGCTTGTCCATGGCGTCAGTTTACCGCATTCTAGAACAAATAATAAGAATAAAATAAAGATTATTTTCCAAGGATTAACTTAATCTAAGGGAAAGTCATCTTGTAACTGTCGAGGTGTTTGTGGACATACGGAGGTCAGAATACAACCATAATAATACGGAATGTTGGAATAAAAAAAAGACGATAGAGATAGAAGATAAACCTCTCGAGGATGATCTGTATCTTTATTAATTACATTTGTCGTTTAAAATTGAAATATTTCTGTCGATATTTATGACACCAATTTTGGTAATTACGTTTTTTCTAATACATTGCGACTTCACTGAAAATCATGGAACATCAACAACAAGCCAACTAGCCAACATAACACCAATAAGTAATTTAAGGTTAACCTAATTTACTAATAAGGATACTGTCTCTATTAAGAGGAAGACACTCTCTTCTTGTTTCTATTTTTCACTGTTTAGCACCTAAAAAATGGGGGTAGAATTTTTTTTAAGCTACCTCTAACCCAATCCAAAAATAAAAGACAATACAGATAATAATTAAGTTTCTAAAGGATATCTATAGATATGCTTCGAAATTTATTATTTACTTACGATATTGCGAACACAATATCACCATCGGCTGTCACTACTAACAATGATGGAAATCTAATACTAAGGTTAATTGATACTGACACTATACCGCAATGCTACGGATGAATCTAATAGTTTTAATCAGCTTTAAAAAAATTGAATATATTTATAATTTATTAACATAATATAATATTCTGAGAATGCTGTATATTGACTTCTGTAGGAGTGTTTTTAGGAATCTATTAAAATGTCAATACGCTCGGAAGTAAAATGCTTTTTAATGTAGGCATTACAGACTAATAATAATAAAATATATGAAAATATTCTTAATTAATAGAAAAATACTTAAATTTTACAGATAACAAAAATATATTCGGATGGGTAAAGAAAACCCTTTTTAACTGTATAGGTATTACAAAAATTGATAAAACCTTGACGTAAAAATCAATAATTCAATCAGATAAACCCACGCGATACACTAGTAAATTGTTATTGATTTGCGTGACTAGAATCAGTGCATTTCCCCACAGATTACAATTGTTTATAACCTAGAATATCCTTAGAGAGATGTTAAGGACACTGCTAATTATGATAATCAGATGCTAACTTGTACTCATTTGATTTCCAGTGCCAAGATTTAAACGTATTTGGTGTAATTTCGTTTTAGGTTTGGAAGCATAGTTTGAACTATCTTTGGACAAATCTACAAATAAACAATTTGCAACCACAGCCGTTTAAAAAGTTGTTGCTATTAAGATATTATGAATATCATTATATCTAGATCATTGTACAAAAAACAATTACCAAATAATAATAACACAATAGCTGCTAATTATGTATTTATTTATAACTAATA
This sequence comes from Pieris mannii, assembly GCA_028984075.1. Taxonomy (NCBI): domain Eukaryota; kingdom Metazoa; phylum Arthropoda; class Insecta; order Lepidoptera; family Pieridae; genus Pieris; species Pieris mannii. The sequence goes on from CM054777.1 coordinate 8,714,923, forward strand.
AAAACATATGTCATATTATAGGAGCTTGTAGATTCGTTACTATTCGAACCCTGGGCGAAAACTAACCTCTCGAAAAGGGCACACGCGACACAATGTATAAAAAAATAAACGTTTTTAATTATGTGTTTAATTAGTGTCTGATGAAAGGTCTGCTTCATGTCAGTTCTTATACTTAGAAAAATGTTATACATTTTTATTTATTACTGTTTAAGGTTTTAAGCTATTGCATAGATTTTATCGCGGGCCTTGAGCGTGGGGACCGAATCCAGAAATTCCATAACGAAAAAAACCGCCGACCATCAAAATTTTAGATATTAAAAGTAGCCCTCTTTTATATACACACACACACACATATAGTTTAAGTTCTCAATTTAGATTCTCAATAAGTATGTATATATTTATATATGTAAATTCATTCTTCATTATGTATATCACAGAAACCATTAAACCAAGCACGTGTACTATTTAGTACCTTTTTGTATGTTTTTGTATGTATGTAAAATAAATGTAATCTATAATCGTAGCTTATTCTGTTAAAAATAAATAATAAACGTCCGCATCGTTGGTAAAAATTACTGATGCACCAGAAGGCCATAAAGTTATTTATTTACATCGTTCTGATGAAGCTTTTCATTCATAACAAGCTGACTTCGGTCTAATAGTCTAATATTATCGTGTTAATAGTAGTTAAACTTAATTTAAATTTTCATTAAGGTACTAACATTAATATAACTTTTTTTGCAAGTACAGAAATGTTTAATTGCTTGCCATTGCGAAAGAAAAATGACAGTTTTACACATTAGGCCTCTTCTCTCTAGCGCCAATATTGCGATACTGCATGTTAAAGCACTTTATGATATACAACATTTTTTGGTGAGGTAACAAATGTCTTCGATCAAGATCAAACCCTGGTTATGCATCTCCGCATTCCCCTCAAGATCGGCATTTATTGAACTGATGATGTAAAATAATGCGCAGTTTTGTCAATAGATGGCACCACATGGTGATTGCATTCGTAAAATTAAATTATTTATTTATTGTTATTCGATACTTTACAATTCCAAGCGGAGAAGAATCCACCAATCTTGAGTTCTCGAGTCAACTCAAGTCAAACTCAATTTTATTTTAAATACCCACTTAAGTTAACGCAATACCACTGATTTCTACGAAGAGCCAACTGCTACTAACAATATCAAAATTATGTTGAACATCACTTCATAGGAATAATTGAAAATAAACATGGTATAATTATACTTTTACAATCAGTACATTTACTGATGACTTTTTCTGCCTTAAGTACCAAAAATTCTTGGTAATTTTATTCTATTGAGTGTTTTTCTTATTTTGTTTGTGTTTTTAATTGTATTTTTTAATTTCTATTTTTAGCAAACTTTATGTTTAGATAAATTGTACATACATTTTAGATATAAGATTTTATAAGATAATCAGTAGATTTAGTACTATGTATGATGTTTTAGACTTAATAAATAAATAAAAGTAGGTTCGTGTAATAAACTGTACCAAATATGTGCTACGCAAATCTTTATGGATCTTTTGGAAACTAATATTACCGGATGAAAATGGCCTTGGCTATTTGTAGGGTTTGTATGTAGGTTCAACAGTTAAAAACTTAAGCCCCGATTTATTCATATAGCTAAGATAACTAGTGAACGTCAAACATATGAAATGCTTCAAATTTTACATATACTGCCAGTTCTCAAATCAAGGGCGTAGAGCGGAAGAGAAGAACTGGTAATAAACTCTCCGCCAAGATTTTTGTATATGAATTCCACTTTAAGTGAAGAGTTTTAATTTCAAACATATATCATAACACAGCGCCCGTTACACTATTCTTTGTTTAATAGTGCTAAAAGGCTGTTGACTTGAGAAATGAAAAAGTAGAAAAGAAAGTAGTAGGTCTCAGATAAATTGAGAATGGACCATGGGGCCTGTGGTCCATGCGCGGAAAGGTGAATACGACAAATGATGCAAGCTTAGCTCCCGGGACAACACCCTAACTCGAGAAAATTCAATACATTCCTTGTAAATATTGCGTGTGGGTGGGTTCGTTTAAACAGACCCTCATTTGTAGTATTGATTGAAAACAGGATGACTCAAATGTTACCTCGTTGTCTTCATTGATCCTTATTAAGATGCGATACGCTAGAATTTAACCCAGTCATATTACACCTTGACTTATTAATCATCATGCAATTGTAAAGTTTTCTTTTTTTAATTTTTATATAAAAGTAACTATACACACATACAACAGCTGACCACTAAGTATTTCTGAACCAATTCGACTTAGGGTCTTTCAAGATCAGAGCGCACCAATTCTTAAAAGGCCAGCAACGAACTCGCGAGCCCCATGGCATTGAGTGTCCATGGGCGGTTGTATCACTTAACATCAGGTGATCCTCCTGCCCGTTTGCCCCCTGTTCTATAAAAAAAAGGCAAAGCGTCACCTTTCTCACCCAACTTTTTCATGTCAGGTTTTTCATACATTATATATATATACAGTGAATTATAGATAATATATGTTGTCTAAAAAATCCGCCCATTTTCATGTGATGTAAAGTGTTTCATATTATGTATTTTCTATAGTAAAATTTTACTGATCTACCCGTAGCAATACTATTGGTTACAGAAGCTTTACTCGTTGCATGGAAGTAAATCAAAAAATCAATCAATCAAAAATATCTTTATTCATATAGGTAAACATGTACACTTATGAACGTCAAAAAAAAACAAATTAAATTAATTGTAAATTTACATTTATAAACAGTTCGCAAGTCAAGGGCGTAGAGCGGGTAAGAAGACCTGGCAAGAAACTTTCCGCCACTCTTTTCAATCGCCCAGTTTTGAATACAAATTGTTTGAACTGGAGCAAATCAATCCCAATCATTAAAGTATTCGTCACATTTATAACAGGCTTTATTAATTAATTTACTTTTAACAAGAGCTTTGAATTTATTTACTGATACTTCTCTAATTTCGCTTGGGAGTTTGTTGTATAAACGAATACAATTTCCATATAAAGAATGGTTTATCTTCTGGAGCCTGGTTGGTTGCACACTCAAATTAGTTCAATTACGCGTATTATACTGGTGAAAGTCACCATTTGTTTCAAAATCGTTTAAGTTTTTTTGTACATACAACCAGGCTTCAAGAATATATTGACCGGATAATGTCATAATATTTAGTTCCTTAAATCTAAAGGAAGGTATATATTTGAATCATTGCTTACGTTCTAAAGCAATCGTATATTGTATTATTAAGGTGATATGAGAAATGTTTATTGTGGGAGTGAAATATCCATAAGTCACTGGCCGACCTGTGATTTAATTATAAATACGTATTTTAATTAGCGAATATTCAATATTTAAATCTATGAAACAACACAAATTATTTAATTACTCTTCAACGTTATTCATCTTTCTATTTCATCACTACATAGTATAAAACAAAGTCGCTTTCTCTGTCCCTATGTCCCTTTGTATGCTTAAATCTTTGAAACTACGCAACGGATTTTGATGCGGTTTTTTTTATAGATAGAGTGATTCAAGAGGAAGGTTTATATGTATAACATCATCCATTAAATAGTGGAGAAGTACTGTTATTTTTGAGGTTTCTAATGTGATGTCGTAAATAATTACATTTTTTCCGCTTACATTGCAAACGCAGGCTGAACCCTACGAGTTTTATCAAAATAATGTACTAAGTATTGTTCACATTGAAAATGTCAACAGAAAAGTCCGTGATGGTATATGTCTATCTTTATATTTATGGATAACCCACAATAACTTTTTTTTGTCATTTACTTTTTACGACAAATAATGGCTAATTTTCGAAGCGATTTTAACCAATACAGCATTAATCCTTAACCAATTAAATACCTTGAATACATTGTTCATTTAATATAGATCTATACAGCCCATTACAGTTTATTTAGCAGCGATCGAACGCGTATATTATCGGAGCTTTCCAGCGACGGAAATAACAATACATAATAAAAACCTGCTTTTCATCAGCATTGCACCCGTGCGAAGCTGGGGCGGGTCACTAGTAATATATAAGTTAATAATAATTAAATCAAATTAATAAATCTATAAGTTTATAAGGAATCTTTCATAAATTTGTGATGCCTGCAGCTTTGTTTGGATATGTTCGTGTAATATTTTTTCATAACAACTATATATACATATACAGTATCCTTATATGTGAAAGAAACTCGCTTGCTAGATTTTTATGAAATTTATTTATTTATATTTCTGCATAAATTGGGTAGGCCAGAGAACAAACCAGAGTAAAAAAAATTAGACCTTTATGTGATAAGAGCCGATGCGAATTTTTATTTAACTTTTGATTTGTCAGCTTATACCGCATTGATGATGCGGTTTAAGTAAATGATAGATTAAGGTTCCTTAGATTAATATAAATATATATATTTTTATATAACTTCTGGTAATGCACTTCTTGCACTCATCACTTTTATTTATTGTTTTCTTTTCTTATTAGGGTTGCCTGGCAGAGATCGCATGTTAGCGATTAGGCCGCCCGTTGCATCCCTTGAAATTTTTATGTATTGTGTTATTTGTATTTCTTTGCAACGAAGTGTTAATAAATAAATAAATAAATAAATGGACTTTTAAAAGAAGAAAAAAGGTTAATTTACAAACACACACAATTATATAAAAGCAATACAGGTCAAAAGTAAAGTCAGGTCTATTTTGCTGGTGACAGCAATACTGATTTTCAGTGGACCCATATTTTGGCAACAAATTAAGGACCTCTAACAATCATATAACTCATTCACTTATTCACTTTTCATACTTACCTTGTCCTTATGTTAATATCATCAATATATCTTATCTTAATATAAGGAATATAAAAGAGAAATATATAAATAAGTGCAGTCGTTCGAAAACCAGTAGCCTACATAATTATATTTAAGCAAATCAATTTTATTTATTATTAATACATTGTACACAGCCTAGTTGTTAATAGCTGTTAAATAGTTCTCAACTCGTGAGGTTTGTCAACAACGCAATTAACACTTGCTCATCCGGTAAAGCATAACATCATGAAGAAACCGCCGATGCGCAGAAATATTATGAAATGTGGGTAGGTCCATTATAGAGGTTGAATCCAGAAACAATTTCACAAACGTAGTTAAAAAAATATCAAGTGTTTTTTGTTGTTCGGTAATGGGGTATTGATAACTGCGCCACATCTATCATATCCAATGTTGATAGGAACACTTAATGGCTAACAAAGTGGCATTTATCTATACATGTCCATCACGTTGAAGCAAGGTTGAATATCGACAATATACAAAAATAAATTAATACAATTAGGACTGTTTCACAATGTATGGATAAAGTGCCAAATAGCTATGCAACACATAAATTATTTGAAAGATAAAAGTTCCGAATAAGATACTTGGCATTTCATGACGAATAGCGCTATCTGACAGTCGTGAAACGCAAAAATAGTTTTTATCCTACAAATAAGTAATAAATACAGACCCTTGATATGTTATCAAGCAAAATATGTACTTATGACAGTAGAAAAAGGTAAATTTCTATACGCTGATACGAATTATATAATATTGCCGAAAAAAGTCAACAAAAATCATGCGTGTATTACAAAAAAACGTCTAAACAACATACTTCATAATAAAATATTATTAAATTCCAATTAAATAAATATAAACATACCTATGTTCAAAAATGTAAGTGTTTACTACACGAAATCTGTTTCAAGAGTAAACTACTGTTTCTTGACATCGTTTCTAAATTTTTTTGCAATGAAATATTTGCTTATTATATTAAATACTAGTGACCCGCCCCAGCTTCGCATGGGTGCAATGCTGATGAAAAGCAGGTTTTTATTATGTATTGTTATTTCCGTCGCTGGAAAGCTCCGATAATATACGCGTTCGATGCTAAATAAGCTGTAATGGGCTGTATAGATCTATGTTAAATGAACAATGTATTCAAGGTATTTAATTGGTTAAGGATTAATGCTGTATTGGTTAAAATCGCTTCGAAAATTAGCCATTATTTGTCGTAAAAGTGAATGACAAAAAATAGTTATTGTGGGTTATCCATAAGAGATAGACATATACCATCATGGACTTTTCTGTTGACCTTTTCAATGTGTACAATACTTAGTACATTTTTTTGATAAAACTCGTAGGGTTCAGCCTGCGTTTGCAATGTAAGCGGAAAAAATGTAATTATTTACGACATCACATTAGAAACCTCAAAAATAACAGTACTTCTCCAATATTTAATGGATGTTATTATACATATAAACCTTCCTCTTGAATCACTCTATCTATTAAAAAATCATCAAAATCCGTTACGTAGTTTCAAAGATTTAATCATACAAAGGGACATAGGGACAGAGAAAGCGACTTTGTTTTATACTATGTAGTGACTATATATTTAGACTTCAGTAGTAATCCAGTTATTTATTGCCGAAAAACATAAACCATTGATAATTCGGTTTTCTTTTAATGATATGAAAATCCTTCAACTGATAGCGTATCGTAAAGTATGGATTTGATAAGTAGCTACTGTATATGGTTACCAATAAAATTAATATTGGTAGACCAACGCGAGGGTATAAATAAATAATTGCCCCCCGGCCAGAGGGTAACGAACGTTGATGTAATATTATCACAATATATCTCTAAGGGAGATTCAGTTCGACCTAACAATAATAATAAACTTTATTTCAAAGAAAAAATAGGTATTGGAAAATTGACCTAATGACATATACGTGTCAAGTTATGGTAACAATTCGAAATTTCAAAATTTGATTACTGATTTTTTGTCGGACTCATGGTACAAGACAGTCAATGCTACAGTAATTTTATCGTTACGTAAACTCTTCTGAATTTTTGAAGTCTTTTAAAAGAGGCTATTAACAGATGTAAGTTATGACGATTACCACTTTGTTTAGGTGGTATATATAAACCATGGACACAAATAAGAAAGTACTCTAATCTGCTGTAATTCTATTTCAATTTTGTTAATTTTTTGACACCATTATTGCCGCGTCGTATTTCATTTAGAAATTCGAAAAAAATTTTATGTCCACTCAAAATATTTGTGCAAATGAAAATATATTTACTGACGATGTATTGAGAAAAGCAAGAGATCTCAAATTTGACATATAAATCTACTGCCGATAGCGTATCGAATTTTATATTCAGGATTAAGATATGAGCTACTGTTTCTTGTAGAATATCGTATGAAGTATAATATGTATTGCTGGTTTTATGAATGGTACTGGTTTTGCTTATGACTTTCCTCGCGTAGAAAAATATTGCGAAGCCTGAGGCGTTTCTTATCAAGATGTAACAATTTATGTAAGGATTTTATAGAATTTTATCAATGAATAAAAAACATCTAACCACGAACAACAATTACTAAGTAGAGAATTGAAAAACCTGCCGACTTTAAGAGACACCAAAGAAAAAAAAATTAAATTAAATTAAATTAATGATTTAATTTAAGTATATATTAAATGAAACAGTTTGTTTGAAGCTAGGTGTCAACTGTACTTACGCCCGTACCCAATAATGTATCCACAATCTCAGATAGAATTTTTTTTTTGTCGTTCCACTTTACCGATTTAACACTCATATTCTTAATCAATGTAAACCAATTAAAGTAAATAAAATCTATGCACATTGTTTTACTCATCAAACAAATTGTAAAAATTTTAAGATAGCATATTGGCACAGTCTGAACTGTCATTTTCATTCAAAGGCCTATCCACAGATACCGATCCGACCTACCATGGATAGTTTGTATCGACGGCTATTACAATCCTTCGATTGGTTATTGGCACACTTTTACAACATTTGGATTCAGATGTCTATCTCAGATGGTCAAAAATGGATTGAGATAGGTTACTGGGTTTAGGAGTTAATCGTTAAAAACATGAGCTTACAAAAAATTAGGGAAAGTGGGGTTGCGACACTACACTCATTTAACGGTTCTTAAATTTAAGTGACACTTCAATATAAGTGTAGTCGAGCTTTTAGGACTTTATCGCAAGAAGAATGGACATAACATTTGGTTTAAGAGTCTAATTATTTACTAAAATAAATATGTAACTTAATTACTGTCAGGTTACATAACTCCGGCAAATATTTATATATTTTTATTTAAGATATAAGGGCCTCGGCGAGGTGCTTAAATATTTTATATGATTTAAAGTGGACTGGTGGTAACATAGTAGTTGTAGTCAAATTACTTTGTTATGAAGAATACTGTTGCAAAAAAAAATTGTATTATGGAACTAAATTGAACCGTTTTCATAAATTAAAACTTTTATTTGAGTTTAATCCGAAATATTACTAATAAACAAATACAATGCTAAATATGTTAATAACCGTATGTCCAGTCCTTATCAGTACTGAATACTGATAAGCGACTATCTCCTTGATATTGTACTGTTTGCTATAGAAATCTCTTTCGCGTATATGAAGGGCCTATATAATGTTATAATTTATATGCATACTTCTAGTAAGTGGAATTTTAAACTAGCACTCACCATCGTATAAAACTATTTTTAAACATTATTTATAAAAATTTAATTCGTGACGTTTCTATTCGTATTTATTCTATCATATTTTAATCACACATATTTCTTATTTCTTCTGCTTATGTTTAATTTGAGACTTTTCAATGGCTCTTCTGATTGGTTAAAAGTTAGCTAAATACGCTTTAATATCTTTTACAATGGAGTTCTTCTGGAAATACGTTAATAAACTTCAGAACGGAATTTAAAGTAAAAATATAATAAATTAATATTTTTTAAACAAATTGTGTTACCCTTGTTGAAACTTTTAAAAGAAACGTTGAAAAGAGCGAGAGAATTTTTGAATTTCGAATAATATTCGAGCGCTGTAATTTATCATTGCACACAGACACACACGCAACGACAACATTTAAGCAAACTATAAATGATAAAAAAATTACGTAATAAATTGTTTTGTTCGCTTACATTTTAGCGGTTCGTACATTAGCCCGAGTCCAAGTACCAAAGTGTAAAAATAGTTAGTTATGGTAGAATAAAATCGGGTATGACTTGGCAAAACTAATTTGCTTATGACTGAAAATGTTATTCCTATATTCATTCGCCTACTAAGGAAAGTATTATATAATTATTATTATATCTTTACCTAAGGCTGACATTTTGCCTTTATGCATTGATCAGCGCTTAAAATTAACCGATTTCTTTAAGATCCAAGGAAAGTGAGTTTTAGATAAACAATATTAATTCTTATCGAAATGAATTTATCATTCATAACAAGTATTGAACTTTGAACCAAATTAAGATATTTAAAAAATGATATCTTAGGGAGGTTTAGAAAAATAAAGCGAGAGAAACCGTTGAACAGACAAAGTCCGTTATTACTAATTAAGCTATATTTATAATAGCAATACAACACATTTCTTTGTGTTTCAATTAACATTTAACAATAGTAGAGGATATTAAAATGAGACAAACCAGTGATTGAAGTATTTACAGTTTACACCCTCTTCTTTATAATAACTCAAGTACTGTCAGTTAAGTACTGTTTTTTCCTCTTACCGTCTAGTTGTATTTACGATTTATTAAAGAGGGACGGCACGCGCGTGTATTTACTTAACTAAATATTTACTTTTTAGCTGTAATGTCTCTTCACGAAAGTGATATTTTAACACCGCTTAGGTCAAGTTACATAAAAATAATGAGCGTTATCACGTTTTAAACAATATATTTTTGTGACAAATAAGGTCACGAAGGACAAGAATGCTCTTTTATTACTTTAATTGTAATTACGCACAAATCTATATCTTTTAATTGTTACGATTAGATAATATTTACTTAAATAGTTAATTAGTTATTCGTGTACATAGTCCAACTGTAACTCGGAACTTTGCGATAGAAACTCAAACACAGCATTACCCACTTAAAATAACTGTTATTTTCTTAATGTAAATTATTAACATTAAAATACTATTTACCGAGGTAAACTTGTTTTTCGTAATTATGTATTATTCCAGTATTTAAAACTTCTGCGTAAAATATATTTGCTTAGTGAAGTAACAAGAATTTAACCTATCTATTTTATTTTCAATGTAATTATAACGTACTTCAATGGAGGAAGAAAATATTGAAAAATAATGTTGATGGAGCCACGTAAACAATTTTTTTAAATACCCTCACTTTGATGTGGATGAATCTGTATGATTAACCGTTGACAAGTCTTCTTAAAATATACATAAACTAATTAATTTATCAGAGCAATTTAATTTAAAAAATTGATAACTTATAAGTTCCCAATTTCATTGTTTAACATTATCAAAGATGTCTAGAAAAAAGTTTCGTAACTATCTCACATCATAAAAATTTAGAAGTGTTATTGTAATCGTTTATAGTAAAATAATCACTTACCAAGTGTCAAATTATCTTATAATATATATTCACTATTCATTAAAATATAATAGTGGATCGTTGAACTTTTCTCAAATTATGTAACGTCTTTTGCCGCGTCCGACTGGTCACTGTTGAGATGTCAAAAGGACGCGCACAACACCCGCGCGCTTTTCGATCACTAGCCAAAATTCGAACGTCACGGGCCGATGTCCACTGAAAAAAAAGATTACGCCGACGCAAATTTTTGGTATAATGTTGCCGTTTTTTTTAGTTTTTCAATTAATTGTTTTATTTTTTAAATACTTATCCAACTACCAAAGGACGGGCAAGTAAATATTATAGTGTTTATTAATAAATAATATAATATGCTAATTTATTTAATACCGCCATGTTATTTTTTCTTACGGTCATGGTAATAATGGCTGACGAAGTTATTATTACTTATTCCGAAACACAATTACCATCGCTCACAACAGTCGTGTTTGCTAGCTGAGCGTTTTAAGATACGATTATGCAGACAAAATAAAAATTAATTTAAATACTTACATTTTCCAATAATATATTATATTTATGTAATAATGTTATCTTTAGTAGATAAAAATACAAATCTCTGTCCGAAGGCGTAAATTACACGCGGTTCAACATGATTCGGGTCTGTTGCTTGAATCATTATATATAATACTTACAATATTAACTATTAAGTAATATAAACGAAATACTTAAATAAACAATGCAAGGGTTTGAATGAATAGTAGACTTTAACAACGTACACGGTTTTTTTATATATATAATGAACTTACACGGTTACCTTAAATAGATTAATAATACGTTTTATTAATGTTGGTACCCGTTTATTTAAATTATAACTATGTTTTTACATATTAACCATGGTTTTATCGCATCTTCATATGAAGCTTATGGTTTTCTTGTAGGCGTTTAAAATTATGGTTTTGAGTATGACTATTTCTGTATGGCCTGAGAAATTCTTCCAGATAAGCAAAAAACAAGAATGTTAAGGTAACATATTTTATAATCGAGTTTTAGCGTTGAGATAAACTTTTTAACGAATCTATGATGTTATTTTCTTTCGTCTTCGGTATATTTTTTTTGTTAGGGTTAGATTCTCCTCCAGTTCACAGCTGCAACTTAGTCTAAAATCTCGGCTTGAAGCTTGAATTGAAATATGCATATGAATGTATGAGGTAGACATCATCTGACTCAGTCCTTCTGCACCTACTATTACCACCTACTTAACCATATTTTTTTTTAGGAAAAACGTAGTTATAATTTAATATAATATAATGTACCTTAAATTAGTATATGTAGTATACTATTTATTAAAACTCTTGCATTATTTATTTGAATATACAGATTTCGCTGCAATTAAAATTAATAATTATTTAAATTTTAATTGATATAAATTGATTCAAGCATCAGATCCAAATACTGTTAACCGCTTGTAATCTGCGCCTGCGGTCCAGATTTAGAAATTTTATCTTATAAAGATAACATTTTTAATGAAATCTATTGTATTGGAAAATATAGTATATATTAATTTTTATCTTGTCTGCTAATCATATCTTGAAAATGAATAATGCGCAGCCAGCAAACACGACTACTTTGATCGATGTTAATAAATTTTCGGTGTTAGTAATCATTTCTGCCATTACTATCATAAATATACGCCATATACAACAAAAGAGGAAATAACTTACATTATATAATAACTTGCCAATTAATAATAAATAAGAATATTACATACTTTATTTATAAATAGCAATAAAATTACCCTTCCTTTGGTAGTTAGATCAGTTTGTATTTAAAAATAAAATAATATAACAACAAGCTAAGTAAAACGGCAACTTTACACTCAAAATCTATGTATGCGTAATCTGTTTTCAGTGGACATCGGCCCGAGATGATTGAATTTTGGAAGTTGACGAAATTAAAATTCCAACAGATTTTTAGGATGAGATCGGCAAATACATATTATAATATTATATGTTATAGAAGATTCGACTTATCACATGTTTTGGGTTATCGTGACCCAAAACATGTGATAAGTCGACTGACTGACGAACAAAAATCAATATTTTTATTATGGATTTTCTGATAAATTAATGAATATTTCACTTTTACCAGGTACTCCATATAGACTTTAAAGACATATTTATGCACTTTAGGCTCAAAAACACTTTTATTTTCAAACTGCCATATCGTCTATTTTTATTTTCGAATTTACAAAAAAATACATTTATTCTTTTCCATAATTTTCAAGATAATGACGTGACAGTTTTATCAACATAACAAAGAGGTACTGAATACTGCACCTCAAAGCCTACGAAAGTTATATTTTCGCCCAGGGGCTTGAGACAAAGACACTTTTTGATATGTGACGCAGTTATATTATATTGTAACGAATTTGTAAATGGTCACGTGACAAAACGACATGTTATGTCGTTCTCTTACAAATGCTTTTTGCGGAAGTGAGTCACGTCTTTCGAAAGGTGAAAGTTGTCTTCAGCCCTAGGCTCTATTGACAAATAGTGACTACTGTATGGTGACTTACTATAATTTGACAATGACATATGATAGTCTGTAATACATGATATGACAGTTAAATAAATAACAAAGTGACGCTGTCAAGCACACGTGTTTATTTGCAACACTGTTTGTTTTCTTTCTATTTTTTGAAAAAAAAAAACAATCGAATGGTCGAAATATCTCAATAAAATGGATAAATTTAATCAAAAGAAGCTGTTACAACAGCCAACTTTGGCATATACTAGTAATCCTGATTTTAGTAAACCCCCGAAAATTGCTAACCCAGTAAGTATGTTTTAATAGTTTTTCCACATTATATAGTAACTTTTTTTACTAAATGTATAATTGACAAAATACTTTCATTGAATTTGGTTATATACATATACTTCACATATATGTATTTAAATAGTGATGTTTATATATAATCATATGAAAAATAATACACTTCTCCCTTATATTAATAATATCTTCAACAGACATATTTCTAAAATGTTTTTAGATATTATTATAACTGGTTAATTCCTTATGTTATGTTACTAAGTATGTTTAACTAATTATATCAATATTTATAATTATTTATGAACCATTCCCACTTGCATTAAATTCTGATATAAAACTTTACTTAAATATGTTGCATGTGCTTTAAGTTTCATCTAAAGATATTAACTTTTATCAATTTTTTTCTAGTACCTTCAATGCCTGGGAGCTCCTCACATAGATTCTTTTAATTATATGCTTACTGATGGTTTGAAAGCAGCTATAGAGAATTTAATACCAGTTCAATTTCAAATGCCATCTGGTGAAAGAGTAAAAATCCAAATAGATGATGCTACTTTTTCTAAACCAAGTGTTCCAATGGAGGCTGTTGGTGTTAAAAACCAGAGAGTATTGCCAACTGAATGTAGACAGAGGGCAGCTACATATAAGGGAGATTTTAAAGTTAGATTAACAATACAATATTCAGACAATATTGTAACACTAGATCGCTCCCTGGGTCAGCTACCTATTATGATTAAGGTATTAAGACATATATTTAGCCATTTAATATATTAACTATAAGGGAAAATGGATTTTACTTAAATAAGTTTATATTATGTAACAAATAACTGAGACCCATATTGAGAGTCACATTTTGCTGTTTTATTTATGTTATATTATTTCTTTATATGAAAAAAGTCATATGCTCTTATCTTCTTACCTTAATAAATGCCCTCTGAAAACCAAACCAACAACAACAGGGTATGAGCTAATTAAATATTATACAGTTTCTGTGATATTCATATTACTTTCCCCGTTCAGATTATTATTAATAAAGAATTCAATAATTCAAATTTATATCATTCAATTCCTAATCTAAGAAACATTTCTATTTATATTTTAATTTCAGTCTAAAATGTGCCATTTAGACAATCTTTCACCAGAAGAACTTATTAAACACAACGAGCATGGAGATGAATGGGGTGGCTATTTCATAGTAAAGGTAAAGAAAGTGCTACTAATAAAACAACATTCAATCTTATGAAACAACATTAAACATTCATCAATTTTAAATTAGCCACAAAGTCAAATCTTGTACTATACAACAGTTTAATAAAGAATTATATCTACAGGGTCATGAACGTCTAGCAAGAATGTTGCTAGTTACAAGAAGAAATTACCCAGTTGCAATCAAGAGATCTGGTTGGAAAGGTCGAGGTAACTTGTTTACTGAGTTTGGTGTACTTGTAAGAAGTGTGAAAGCAGATCAGACAGCTACTGTAAGTTATTAAATATAAGTTATAAAATATATATAGGGAATACTACTGCAATGTATTCAATTAATGTATGTGTAGATTATTAAGTTTTTGAATTTTTTTTTTGCTTTGTTCCAATTCATATCTGTATCTTTAATAATCAAGTTTTAAGCAGTTTTGAGTCAAGATTGACTTGGTACAATTTTTTTAATTTTATAAATAGTACCATATTGCCTTTTCTTCGACACTGATAATCCAGTCTCGAAAATTGTAATACCATACTTATTTCTCGTTATTAAGGTCTACTTTGCAATAGACAGATGTTTGACTAGCCTTAACATGGAAAATAAATTTTTGGTATGTATATTTCTTTCAGAACAATGTTCTTCACTTCCTTCAAAATGGTACTTGTAAATTAATGTTTTCGCATCGGAAAACTATGTATTATGCACCTTTGGTACTCATTATAAAGTGTCTAGTTGACTGGCCAGATCACTACATATATAGATTGCTGTTACATGGAAAGAAAAACGATTTATACTATGTTAAGTAAGTATTTGTATTTTTAACCTATATATGTTATCGAAGTCTATAATTTTATATTTCTTGTCGTATTTTCTGGCCTATGCTATAGAGGTAAGCTAAAACAAAAAGTTGTAATTGAAAACAAAAAATAAACGATACTAATAAAACATACTGAGATTATAGTATTTGTCGTTCTCTTATCTTTGAATACTCAATTATACGTAACTCGTCAATAATGTATCAGAATGGATGGACAAAGTGTGTTGTAGCCTTATTTGGTAATGGGACTTATTTTAATTACGCCTGGAACACCGTCTCTTGCAATAAATCATTACGCATTTTTATGAGTTAGATCAACTTTCTGTATTTACACACCCGCTACAGTAAGTGCAGTCAAATGAACCCAAGGTATTTGTGTAACTAACATATGATGTCTAGTCCATAGGCCAAAGGATATATCAACAAAATAGAAACTATGACATTTTCGATTCAGCCGTCTTTTTTTACAATAATCAGGGTTGTTTTAAAATCGCACTGAAATAATCAGGCTGTTTTAACCGAAGATCCATCCTAAAGCTTGTGCTTTCAAATCTTAACTTCACCAATAGATTTTTTATTCTATATTTGCAATTAACAAATGTCTTTATACGGTGAACGGAAACACTATGGCATGTCTTATAGTAGAAGACTTGACGGATAAAAAATATATGCCCTTTGAATATATATTGCAAAGATAGAATGCAAAATCTGTTGGTGAAGTTGAGATTTGAACGCACCAGCTCTAGGATAGATCTTCGGTTAAAACAGCCTGATTATTTCATTGCGATTTTAAAACTTTTCGTGCACTGATTGTAGTTACAATGAGTGTTAGAAAACCAATACTTTTTAAAATTCTAGTTGTGTTCAAAACATGCTTCGTGAATTACACGAACAAAGCCTCCATACAATGGAGGAGTGTCGTGAATACGTCGGGAAAATGTTCCGAGCTAAAATCACTGAGTTACCCCCTTGGGCAGAGGATTTGGAGGCCACGGATTTTCTATTAAAACACTGTGTTATGATACACTTAGATGATTATAAGGATAAGTGCCACGCCCTTATTTATATGACTCAGAAGTTGTATGACCTAGTTCAAAATAAGTGCAAGGTGAGTTCTCATTAAGTTAATAATTCTACTTAAGAACCCGGATTTGTAAATATTTAATATAAATTAAGTGACTTTGTCCGTTTATTTCTAAATTTAATCCGCTGTAAGAGGTCACAAAACCAGTACTTTTATATGAAACTTCTTTAGTTTCACAAATAAAAACATATTTATTTCATTACATTACACGAAACATTATCACTACAAAAACCAGTACTCTAGTAGACCACGACTGCTGAAGAGCATTCGAAATCGAGAAATGTTAATGAAGTAAAGAAGTTTGAATTGAATCGTGTATATCTTATCTTATATATTTAAACGAGCAATTCTTGTATATATATATCATTGGAATCTCTAAACCGGCTCCAACGATTTTCATGAAATTTAGTATAAGGGGGGTTTCGGGGGCAATAAATCGATCTAGTTAGGATTCATTTCTAGAAAATGTTATTTTATTCGTGTTTTATCAACTTAAACATAGAATTGCTCGTTTAAAGATGTCAGTCAAATAAAAACTTAAATATGAATATAATTATCTTTATTCGATAATTATATTCATATTTTATCATTTTATTAGTATGTAATTCGTACTTAAATATAATTTCCAAAAAACACAACTTATAAAAAAAAATCCCGAGCAAGGCTCGGTCATCCAGGTACTTATGTGTTAATGTATCATGTGAGTTGTTGACTGATATAAGAACAAACTGGAGATCTTGTGTTTAAATATTTGAAATCAATTGTTCTATAGTATATTTTTATGTCATGGTAATGTATTTATGCACATGATTACAAAACTGACTGACCTAGGTAATACTACTGAGTAATCTAAGTGCTGCCCTATTTCATCGCCCCTTGCATAGGTGAAACGTTCTTTTGTTTTTTATTTTTAAATAATTTTTGAATTACAATAACAGACAAATGTATGCAAACACTTTGTAAAAAAAACTTTAGCAAAGAGTGACTGAAAGTTGAGCCAGTTTTTCTCGTCCCTTGATTTGAGAACTAGCAATAAATGTAAATTTAGAAGACATTACTATTATTTTTCTTAAGTTCCCTTTATCGATAAATTATGTTTTGATTTTAACTCTTTCCTTTTTTCCTAAAATTACCTACTTTGCGCTGTGTCAATTTAATAACATAGAAGTTTATACAAAAATTATTGTATTATTATTATTTATGTATGTTTTTTTATTTTATTCTTAGGTGGAAGGTGCTGATGCTGTGATGGTTCAAGAGTTGCAAGTGGGAGGTCAGTTGTATTTGCAGATTTTGAAGGAGCGAATGCAGAATTTGCTTCTTATGATGAAGTATGGCTTTCTCAAGCGGAATTTTGGGGAGCGGAGTATAGGGGTTAGTTTTTTTAAAGTTTTGATTATTATTCGATTATATCACATTTCGATATATTTAGTTTAGCGAAATTACGAAAGAGAAATTTAATGTTTTGTCACAAATTAATACCATATTATTAAAGTCTTCGTTACTAAGTGCGGAAACAGAGTCCCACATACATACATACATAGTCTTCGTTAGAAAATATTTTCTTAATTTGGGTGAGTAATTATGTAAATAACTTCATACAATATAGGTACATACTCTCAAAACCAGTACTAGTAGCGCCACATATATATTTATTTATTATCTATTTGTCTCCACAGACGGAAATCCATCAAATAATTAAAGCTTCCGGTTCGTTGGAACAGCGAATGGAAATGTTCATATCAACGGGCACGGCGCCCTCGAACAACGTCAACTTGCCGCAGTACAAGGGACTCACTATAGTCGCCGAGAATATAAACCGGCAGAGATATATGTCGCATTTTAGGTATGTTTTTATTTATTTATTTATTGTATACAAAATCTTAAATAGAAGGAGTTGGTGTGGTGGAAACACAAACTGGACACAGTTTTTCTGTCCACCAGGACGTCGAAAATATTTAGATGTTTAACTTATATACATACAGTGACATAATATACAATAAAACATTTTTACCATCAAAAATTGCACTAACAACGTAGTAAACCAGTTGAAACATTGCCGCTTCATAGATAGCCGGTGCAAGAAACCTGTTCTTGACGAGAATTCTCAATCGACTACAGGATGTGTTCTAATATTCAAATATGAATTAAATGACGATGTCTGATTTTTGTTATGCGTAATTTATAATTGTTTGCTTTATGTAATAATTTTTTAATTTAAATTTAATATTGTTTCTAGTTATATTAGTAAATAGTGTAGCTGTGATTTTATCTTACATTTATATTTTTAAACAATACAAGGAAATAAGGAATAATTATTACTGTTAATGCTCCTCTCTAAAATAACATGTCTGGCGGTAGTTTTCATCTGTGGTTTCTTAACAATCTAATTCTTGTAACCCCTATTAATAAAACTGAATTTTATCACTCCTTTACTGTGCAAAGTCAAAAGCATGATTGCTTTACCTCTTGATATAACAAGATTATATAACAACAACTTAACTTGATATAATAACAACAAATACAGAAGAACAACGGTGGTCAAACAAACTTCTAATAACTAAAATAATATGATCTTCATATCCTTTATATAAATAAATAAATTATTGTTCAAGACATTTATTTGTGTCGGTAATACAACATCAATCAACAGTAATAATAAGTTTTAGTGCATTTTGGGGTGGGATTATTGCTTTCTTAAAAAAAAAACAAAGTAATCGAAGGTTTACGCATTTTATATATAACATATTATATCGTTCTATATAGTTCTTTCAATATCGCTGATATTTCTTTGAATTGCGTCGTACGTGAACTTTTGAAAGTTCTTGCCTGCTGTTATATAGTTTAAGTGAAACCCTTTTTTTATTTAGTTTAGAATAGTTTAAACATGTATTTAGTTTTATTTATAAATCAGAGTATTAATAACAAAATGCAAAAGTATTCGCGAATTGTAATATATTATAATTCTTAGAGCGATTCATCGTGGTTCTTTCTTCATGGAAATGCGAACAACGGAAGCTCGCCAGTTATTGCCTGACGCTTGGGGCTTTGTGTGTCCCGTTCATACGCCCGATGGAGCTCCATGTGGACTGCTGAACCATCTTACTGCTACAGCGCAGGTATTTTCATGCCACATACAAAATCTTAAAACTTCACAGCATACATTTTATGAATACTTGTGTAATCTAAACCAACAAACTATTATCTATCTCAGAATGAAATTGTAACTCGAAAATCTAATAACTTACTTGACATTTTCTTACATCGTCATCTTAATTTGCTTTATTAAAAATGATAACTATCACATAAGGTAATTCTTAAAAATATTTTCAGGTGACAACACATTTAGATTCGAAGGAAACAAGGCTTATACCTTATGTTTTAGAAAAGTGTGGTAAGTTATAATCTCTCATGATTAGGAAATTCTAAAAAAATCTTAAAGAGGCGTGGCGATTGTGCGATCTATTATAATAACAATCGCGTAATAAGTAAGTAATAAAAACGCGTAATTTCATTCATTCATTCACAAATATACATTATAGTTTTTTTTATTTTTTTTATATGGCTTTAATTTGTGCCAACTGGGCACAAGGTACTTCGCCAGTGTCGTGTAGATGGAGAAGGCACGAAGGAGATTGATCGGTAAAAATAATTAAAACCTAAAAAAATAGTTGGAATTTGATTGCTACATTATAGTTTTTCATACTAAGTACGAATACTGTCGAACTATAATGACGTAAGAGTGTCAACATAAGTAATTTAGCATTGCCGCTGCCTCGAATCAAACCCAGTTTTGTTTTACTAAAAAGTAAGAAAATTCTTTCAAGATTATTGGTTTAACACTTCATTTTTAGAGTTATAAATAAATAATATTTTTATTTTCTATATATTTCAGTAATTGATTTGTCAATTACGTATAGCATTGTAATGATGAAATTGAACTCTGTCTATATAGTTGTACAAAAACAATTTTATTCCAGGAATGGAACCGATAAGCTCCGTTTCCCAAACGCCTTTAGAAAATGACGTATACAAATATCCAGTGTTCCTAGATGGGCGTTTAGAGGGTTATTTAGACGAGGGAACAGCGGCTAAGTCCGTTGCCTATCTCCGAACACTCAAAGTTAAGGGGGAAGATGTGCCTATAAGTACAGAGATTGTGCTTATACCTAAACTTGAGGTGAGATCTTAGATGTCATTAACCGACTTAAAAAGGTTAATTTGCCCTGAATGTGATATTATTAGAATTGATTTTTAAATTAAATACATCTCAAGTTTTATCTAAATCGGTTTAGTATTGTATGTCAGTGTATCTCTTACAACCTTGGGCAGATTTGAGTAGAAATTCGCGTATGTACTTTTATTTTATTATACGTCTATTAAATATAATTAATATCTTTAATTAGTCTAAAAATCCAGTTCTATTCCCTTAGCGCTTCATTTGGATTTAATGAACAATATTTTAAACGTGTTGGTTGTTTTACTAATTAAATTTTCGATAAATATTAAATTAACTTAAACAATCTACAGACAACGTCTCAATACGCGGGCGTATTCCTCTTCACCAATGAGACACGGATGATGAGACCGGTGATCAATCTCTCGACTGGTCAACTGGAAATGATAGGCACAATGGAGCAACTGTATTTAGATATTGCTGTGACGCAAACAGAGATTATCAAGGGTAAAATAATTATACTACGCATATTGAATTTATAAATAATTTTCAGGTTGTAATTTACAAATATAAGTTTTCGGGTCTCTAATTCAGTCCGTTAATGTCAGACCGTTTAATTTTCTGACATATTTTGTGTTGCTAGTTGTATAGTAATTTATTTATATAAGGCATGGGCTTATACTTACACTAGACTTGAATCATAAATTTAAAAGCTGAAGAGTTTAGTTTAACTTAAATTGAAAAATTATTTTTGTGTGGGATAATTTGTTTATATATATATATATGTATAGCAAGACTATTTGTGCATTAGGCCCCGACCTTTTAACTTTATTAAAATTACGTGTAATTAAACGTAAAAATTTAAATGACTAGATTCCGAAGGCATCTTCTCCCTCCCTTCGTAAGAACGCTTTAAGAACGAAATTTAGGCCACAACTGTTCAATGACCAGATATATTCATTTCCCTCTAACTTTGATTTGAGAATTATCCAATTAAAAATGGGATTTTCTATTTATGCACCAATGTTTGTCGAATGTGTAAATATAAAAAGCCACTGTTCACAGCTGTTTCCGTATCCTTTTTTTATTTTATTTCTAAAAAACGCTATACTAAATGTTTTTTGTTATCCAGTTTTTCTCTAATACTGAACTCTCCTATACTCGATCGACTTATTTCCTTTTCTCCTATACTATGCTCCTATTTCCTCCGATTTTGCTTTGCTAAAGCGACTTTTGCTGTACCATTTTATTACTATCAAGACTCATTGCTATCGTACACAGTTTATATAGAAACGCAATAATACTATTTACACATATATTAATAACAAATATAATTTGACTTCGTAGGTAAAACAACACACTTGGAACTATCAAAGTCGGCGTTTATGAGTAATTTGGCTCAACTCGTTCCAATGCCAGATTGTAATCAGTCACCCAGGTATAAATATCTTTCATTTTAATAAATTTGATTAGATTTTCATGTACATATTTCATTATTTATTATATATAATACAATAAATAGGTGTGACCAGTAGATCTATATACGTCCACGAACGTATACCATATACAAAAACAAAACAAAACAAAAAATTCATTTATTCATATAGGTAACAAAGTACACTTATGAACGTCAAAAAAAGAAAAGAAATATACATAAAATGATTCTAATTTTACATTTACTGCCAGTCCTCAAATCAAGGGCGTAGAACGGAAGAGAAGAACTGGCAATAAACTCTCCGCCACTCTTTTTAATCGCCAAGTTTTTTTTTTATATACGTCTACGTATATCCATACGCACCATATAAGGAGGCGACAATATATATGTAATTATTATAATAAAAATTACTGTTTATTCAATATGCAATAAAATACTTTTTTAAAGAAACATGTACCAATGTCAAATGGGTAAGCAAACAATGGGTACACCCATACACACTTGGAAGACGAATGGCGAAACCAAATTGTATCGGCTGCAAACAGGCGGCGCGCCCCTATTCCGTCCCCTACATCACGATTTATTGAGTTTGGACGACTTTCCTTCAGGAACCAATGCCATTATCGCTGTCATTTCTTATACGGTGAGTTACTTCAATATAAACAAAATTTTGGTGTTATGAAAAAAATCGTATATTTTGTAATACCGCCTTATTTATATTACCTTTACAAACTCAATGTATTTTATAGGTAAAATATATATATCTGTGGCCATAGGTCAGAATATGATAAATGCAATTTCATTTCTTTACTGGATCAGCAATTAAATTAGTAAGAAATCTTGAAGGCACAATTTAAATATAAAACACTCCATATATTATTAAGTCATACTGAGCAAAAATGTACTTATCATTGACTGATCTATGACCACAGATGCACAATATGTAAAAAATACCTACTCCGTGGGTTAAACATAACATTTCAGGGCTATGACATGGAAGACGCGATGATCATAAACAAATCTGCCCATGAGCGCGGCTTCGCGGCCGGCACTGTATATAAATCAAACTTTATTGAGCTGGATAATGTCAACTCTTACTTTATCCGAGATCCGAGCAAACCCGAGCTAGCGGCTTATATCGACGAGGATGGGTTGCCGGCCGTTGGTGCAAGAGTTAATTCTGAGGACCCTTTCTATTGGTAAGAAATAGGTGCGAGTTTAGTTAGTTATATGGTCCTGATAAAAAAATAATATTGTTCAATAGTCCATACGGATAAGATCATGAATTAACTCGGATAAAACTTGCTTCTTGCTGTTGCTTGCAAGGTTACTGACTGTGGGAAACATTCCCATGGTCCCCGTTCTTGTATACGATTAATAATTTTTTTTTCTATTTATTTACATATAAAAAAGAAGTGTGTGTACTTATGTACACGCGTTAAAAGTTATACTTCTTTGGCGTATGAAAAAAAAATAACTATAATGCAGTAGTGATTAACGATAAATATTAAAATTAATCAAAAAGATTTTATTTAAATAAATCAATTATTAGTTAATACTATCATCGTCGTATATGAAATTGATTTAAAAACACCAAAATAATATTTTTTTCACATTGTTTAACTGTACTGTTGGAAACACGTGTTCTAAATACTGGAATATACAACTTGAACATAGTAAAAATTCACTCTCATCATTTTTCTACATCGCGCCAAAAGAAGTAATACAAAAAAGTCAATAATTTAATAAAAAATCTCTGTTTTTACTATGTTCAAAAAAACTGTCCTCTAAATCTGTCAAGTTTCTCGTGTTTGAAGACATTTTTCAAGTTATACTTCATTTCGCGCGTTAGGGAAAAATGATGGTTAAATTTTAGGATGCGCGCGCACAACGTCACCAATTACCGACACCCTGAAATTAGCTATAGTCAACATTTTAGTTTTTTCTATTGTTAACACTAACACACACACTTGTTTTTTCTAACGTAGAAGGATAACATATTTGAAAAGTGTTTTATCCTGTTACGCCTAAGTACAACTTCTAATGCGTGTACGTAAAAGTACACACGTTTTTATTATACGATTCAAAGAGAAAATTTACTTCCATGTAAATATTTTCATCAAGACATGTCTGTTTTTGTAGTTTCTTCGACGGTGACAGAAGTCAGTACATAGTAAACAAATACCACGGCAAAGAGGAGGTATTTGTGGATAGTGTAAGGCTCTGCGGGGACTTTTCGCCTCGCGCTTGTAAGAAAGCTGTTGTCATGTTGAGGATACAGGTTCGAAATTCATACTATAAAAGCTCTTTATATAAATTGTATGCTTTATTTCAGAAACGATAGTGCTAAGTCCTCCTATACGTCAAAAATTGATTGAATTTTGACACATGTAACTCATAGTTAGTCTTGTTTCTGAAACTCACACTAAATGTAGTCTTCACATTTTTCTCATGGCATTATTAGTTAAAATTAAAATAGAGCAGTGTTGGCCTAGTGGCTTCAGCACGCTTTCGCACGCGACTCTCATACCTGAGGTCGTAGGTTCGATCCCGGGCTGTGCACCAATGGACTTTCTTTCTATGGTCGCAGTTAACATTTGCTCGAACGGTGAAGGAAAACATCGTGAGGAAACCGACATGTCTTAGACCCAAAAAGTCGACGACGTGTGTCAGGCACAGCAGGCTGATCACCTACTTGCCTATTAGATTTAAAAATGATCATGAAATAGATTCAGAAATCTGAGACCAAGACCTAAAGAGGTTGTAGCGCCACTGATTTATTTATTATTAGTTAAAATAACCAGTAAAATAGAGTTTATTATTAATATCAGGACTTTCAAATTGCGGTATTTAGTCAGGCACTTCTCTTTACTTGCAGATAATATTTTTTTAAAGTAACGAATTAATATTAGACTTAAAAACAAGAGGTTTTTAGAATCAAATCAAATAATCATAACATATTTGTATCATTTTCTAATAACCTCGTGTCAACATTCATTCAGAAAGGTTTATTTTGCTAAGAGAAACTAGAGAAGAGACAAGAAAAGAATCAAATGAAAACGCGATTATATTTTGTAAAATCTACTTTTCATCTCTACAGCGTAACCCAACTGTAGGTGACAAATTCGCGTCTCGAGCGGGTCAAAAAGGTATCTGCTCGCAAAAATGGCCTGCAGAAGACCTGCCTTTTACGGAATCTGGATTAATCCCAGATATCCTGTTCAACCCTCACGGTTTTCCTTCAAGAATGACGATAGCTATGATGATCGAGTGTATGGCGGGCAAAGCGGCCTGTTTACATGGACATGTAAGTATATGAAGTTTGCTATTTCAGTCAAAATGTTTTTTTTTTTTTGCAATTTAAAAAAAAAAATTCTTATGCACCTTGGAGAGAATTCTACTTAAAATATACATGAGTAAGGTCTGTCATTTTCTTCTAGTATTTTTTATGTTCTCACCAATTTTATGTTTATTTTTGTTTAGTGAATTTTTTTGATACATTTTTTAATCTGTGCGTTTTTTTAATTTTTTTTTTTTTTGTATTTTTTGCCTGTATGACGTATTATATCAGGATTTATAGTTTTTTAATATTATTATAAGACCGGCAACGCAATCACGACCCCTCGGAAATTGTGTTCCCCCGTTTCTATAAAAAATACTTTTTATTATCTCCATAGGCTGAGTGTTTCATGAAACTATGATCACGCGATGGACTCCATGACATGTTCAGAGGCAAAATTGAATTAATTTTTATCGAAAGATTACAAAAGTTATGGATCAGTATATATATATTTTTTTAAATTTATATACAATTTAAGGTACACGACGCAACTCCATTCCGTTTTAACGAAAAGGATACAGCAATCAATTACTTTGGAAGGCTTTTAGAAGCTGGGGGTTATAACTATTATGGAACGGAGAGGGTGTACAGTGGTGTCGATGGACGGGAGATGGTAGCGGATATTTTCTTTGGACTGGTCTACTACCAACGGCTGCGGCATATGGTGTCTGACAAGTGGCAGGTAAAGATCGTTTTAGAATTTATGTGGTTTATTATGCTTGACTTCTTTGTGTGGGCAAATCATTTCACCAGCTTTTCAGGTGTACATTGATTTTTATAAATTGCTGGATTAGTACTCAGAAAGGCATACCATCGACTGATATTTTATTTATATTTCTTATCTTTATATATATAATTCTTCTGTGAGTGTGTATGTCACTGAACTTCTCTCAAAAGACTGGACCGATTTTGACGAAATTTTTTGTGTGTGTTCAAGGGGATCTGGGAATGGTTTAAATTCACAATTTTCTCCGCTGGACAATGTTTTTTTAATTAATTTTTAATTTATTAGTCGTTGTTGATTTTGGAATGTTTTACATTGGATCCGACAGACGGCGCTACCATCGCAGTGTCAAATTTTAAATAATATTCGAATTTTAATTTTAGTCTGTCCCGACAGTTAGCGCTGCGATCAAATTAAAAAAAAGTTTTGTTATCATTGTGTTATTGTAGACCATGTGCTGGATCGTTAGATATTGTCATAACATTTGAATAATAATTTTCATAAAAATGGTCCAGAATGTTTTAGCTTATTAAAAAAAGTTTGAAATTTTCAAATTAAAGACGTGTAGACATGACAACGTCTGGCGGGTCCGCTAGTATATATATATAAATCTTATCTTTCAAGGTCCGTACAACCGGCGCAGTGGATGCTCGTACACGGCAGCCCGTGAAGGGAAGACGGCGTGGAGGAGGAGTGAGGCTGGGAGAGATGGAGAGGGATGCTCTAATCTCTCATGGAGCTGCCTTCATGCTGCAAGACCGGCTGTTCCATTGTTCGGATAAGTGTCAGGTATATATCCCTTATTGACGTTGTTGTCTAAAAACTTAGAAAAAAGACGTCCATAATTAAAATAGACGACAATCATAGTTTGTTTAATCAACTTTATAAGTGCATTTTATATAATTTTTATTGTGTTAATTCGGTAATTTACTTATAAGTGATTTCAAAATCTTTGGTTTCAGGCGTTGCTCTGTACGAAATGCGGTACATTACTAGGACCAATAGCAGTTACAGGGGGTTCAAAAGACACGTGTCGTCTCTGCAAACAGGGACACCTTGTATCAATAGCTATACCCTATATATTCAAGTTCTTCGTTACCCAATTAGCATCAGTTAATATTAATGTTAAAATAAATTGTGTTAACACGCTCGCTATTACGGCGGCCTAGTAAATATATGGGAACAAATTTTGTTTTTTATTACAAGCTTTACCACCATACTTTAACTCTAATCTAATCTAGCCTAATGAAGTTTACACTAGTGCCTTATGAAGGCTACCACTTTTGTGCCTATTTAAATAAATAATAACAGTTTTAAACCTTTTTATAATACATTTATTATTTAAATTACAATACAAAAGATCGGGAACCAGTCAAAATAAAGTATATGTAAAAAATAAGCTTCTTTTAAAATTTCATTTTTTTTTGCACTTCGCCATTAAGAGTATGTTTAAATACATGGTTCAGTTCCTAATAAGGGACCTATTATATAAAGTTATTACGTAATTAGCTAACCTAACATCTTATACTGACCGTATTAATATTACCAATCATTTATGCTTTAAAAATATATTGACTTGTGTATCTTTCAAATATATTAGTCACACATTAAATTGTAAAGTGCGCTATGAAATAAACAGTAAAACTTGATATTACTTGAATCTTACATTTAACTGCAGAACTGAGTTACGAGTGTTTTGTTACCAGTTTTATTTTTAATAGGATCTCATTTTTTTTGTAGGCAGTCCTATATTTATCAAACGTCTAAACAAGGTCCACATCGTTGGTACATAATTTAGGTAATAATGTTTAAGCCTTCCAATTGCCAAGTAATAAAATCAATGATTCCTTGAGATGAGCGCTTCCGAGGCGATGTCAATGTAATGGAAGATGGTTGCTGCAGCAGCCAGTCACGGGGTCTCTTGGTAGAACGCTTACGCGACCCCAAGTGACGTGATTGGTGGAAGGGGTTTAGTGGGTAGGGCTTTTAGAGCGAGTCCCACACTCTGTGCGGAAATGCAATGCCTAAATATAAAAAAAAGAGAGATGAACGCTTCTGCCGCTCCGCGCTCGCTTGGGGCTCGACTTGGCGAACTGCAATGCCGTGCCCCCAGATTTAAATAAAAAGAATTCATATTTTAATAGGCACTTTATTAAATGTTAAACTAAAATATACTTATTGTACAATGGACCTTAATTCAACACACAGTATGAAAATATCTTCAATCTAAACAATGCTGTCTTTTGTAGTGTCAACATACTTTGTATTTTAACATAAAAATATTTCTTACCCAAAAATTATATCCTTATCCTAATTAAACTCAAATATTAAAACTTAAAATACTAAATCAAGTTTGATGAATTTTGGTAGACAACATAGGAAAAGATAGGCTACTTTGAATCCTGAATTCCATCCAGCCTGTCACCTTCATCTACTTGCTAATTAATCAAATTATTTTGTCAAGTGCACTATTATTACGCTATTCTTCCATAGCTTCTACTTCTTGCTTCTTGTCCTTCTTCTTCTTTTTCTTCTTCTTAGGCGTTTCCTCCTAATAAAAAAGACACTTATTAGAACAAAATGTATTACAGATGTTATTTATAACTGGAAATACATAGAATTGAATAAATTAGGTTATAATATTGTATAAAAATAATTTTACTGCAAAAAATATCAGTTTTCTATGATATCAATAGCATTGTAAATGGCGCGATTTACTAACATTTTTAATTCATTATTCCTTTTTGGTCAACAGTTATATTTGTTATAATAATAAAGGTATAATAAGTTAAATTAACTATCAAATCAAATCAAAATATCTTTATTCATTTAGGTAAACATGTACACTTATGAACGCCAAGAAAAACAAATTAAATTAATTGTAAATTTACATTTACAACCAGTTCGCACGTCAAGGGCGTAGAGCGGGTAAGAAGAACTGGCAAGAAACTTTCCGCCACTCTTTTCAATCGCCAAGTTTTTAATACAAATTATTTGAACTGGAGCAAATCAATCCCAAGGATTAGGGTCATTTAAGTATTCGTCACATTTATAAAAGGCTTTATTAATTAATTTACTTTTAACAAGGGCTTTGAATTTATTTAGTGACAGTTCTCTAATTTCGCTTGGGAGTTTGTTTGTAAAAACGAATACAATCGTGTTTCATGTTCTGTTCTTTTTATTTGTGTGAGTTTCTGTTTACCACGTTTATTGCCCTTTACCAAAGCATTTAAAACTGATTTTTAAACTATCATATGTGGCATATTTTCTTAAAAATTGCATATCCATTGGAATGTTTGAAACTCTTAGTATGAAGGTGGCACTGCGCCACACCCCCGCCTGGCAACTGTGTAGTGTCAGTACCCTGTCCCACTCAAACATTAAATACACTTAACATCTCAACAAATGCTTATTATTGTGTAAATTGTTGCAGGTTCTTTATTTACATTTATTTCTCCATGAGAAGTGATAGTTGTTTAGTTCTTTCATTATAATAAATAAATACAAAGAGCATAAAACAGGTTCGGCAGCCCCAATATACTTAAACCGAACATTGAAACATTTCTTTTTGTTTAACTTACCACCAATTCTTGCTGCCCAGCCTCTTCCATAGCAAGTTTCATAACTTCGATATTCTTCATAGGAATATCTCCTGTTTCATAGAACTTCAAACGGTCTTCTACTTGTTGTCGGAGTTTTTCTCCAAATACAGTTGTTTGGTTTTCTGAAAATTCATGTGATTTAAGATATAATCAACTTTTTAATGATCCTGAATAAATTGTTAAATTAGTGTGTGTATTGAAATTATTTTCAAATAAATATTCTTACCAGAGAAACAATCAATCCTTGAAGCAATAGAGCATTTATTAGCCAGATATCTACTGATCCGGCCTTTGTTTTTGAGACCTGCTCGGCCAATGAATGTTGAATGATATAAGAGACCATACTTTGGTGTGTTAGACCTGGTCTTTAGGGCTCTGAACAGCGCCTTTTCAGCACCTAAAATTATAAAAATATTTGTTAGTTATATTTATGTGGTACTTGTAACTTTTTTTTTTATTTTTTTATAGAACAGGGGGCAAACGGGCAGGATGTTAAGTGATACCGCCGCCCATGGACACTCTCAATGCCAGAGGGCTCGCGAGTGCGTTGCCGGCCTTTTAAGAATTGGTACCATACATTTTATATGTAGTTACCTTTAATAATCAGAACAAATATGAATAGCAAATTTAGTTAATGTAATAAATAAAGTGGGGAGAAGACTTTGAATACATTACCCAATATCTGTAAAGTGGAGGCAGGATACTTGGCCAGATTTGTGAGAGAACCAGCCTTAGATATCAAACGGGCTCCCACTTGATCACCGATAAGCGTCGTTAGGTTTGGTGCAACAGAGTTCATCTTAGTGTGGAGATATTCCGATATTTGTTTCCTAAATCAAAATATTTTTAAACCTTAAGGAATTATAACTCATTTACATTTGAAGACAGTTATAATAATATCCAAGAGATCTAGAATTAATTGTAGCACAAAATTTATTATTGGTAAATGTAGCAATGTAAGATGAAAAATAACATATAACTATTTTATTTTTAATCTAAATTGCAATTATATTGCATGCCTTTATTACTGCTAATTATAGACAACTTGCAGTAGATCAAACATGCAGGCATAATGAAAAGCATAAAACAATTTAGTATTTTAAGCCCTCCATTAATAATTAGTACTTACTTAAATTGCATTATAAGTAAGAAACTATATATTATTTATACAGACCAGTAATTCTGACATTATAACATACCTATAAGTACTTAGTGAAACCACTCGTCCAGCAAACATTTGTATGTTAATCAAATCAACTGGTGATATATCCATTCCCATTGACATTTTAGAAGCATCAATGATAGCTTGAGCCTTCTCCGAATCACCTAGTATCTCAGTTAATGGCTCCAGAGATTCCTCTGTAAGGGACTTTCTATCTTTGATATATTCTGCACACTTTGTGTAGAGATGGTTGTCTGGGACAATAGCCACGAGCTCTGGGAAATGGTAAGAGTACCATTCTCTGAAATTAGGTTAAGCGTTAATAACCTTTGCAGAGTTAGCATAAACATTATAACAAATTTGACGAAATCAGTTTAGCATGGCACAAAAGCACCAAAAAAACCTTACATTAAATAAAAGTACATTTATTGTTAATATTTGTTGCAACAAAAGTTTAGGAAAAAAAAGTAACACTTTTTTTCTTAATACCTTGATTGCAGTCATAATATTGCATGGCTTTATTACTGCAAATTATAAACAACTTGCAATAGATCAAACATGCATAACACACAGAACAGATTGTTGGAAGTATTTAAAAAAAAAATACATATATATATATATATCTATTATAAATGTATGTGTAATATTAAATGAAATGTAATTTAAAACATTAATTAAAAATATCATGTCTATTGCATGAGCTAGGTTAAAAGTAGCTCTAGCTTATAGTAAATTTACAGAGAACTAACCTGATCCTCATTGAGAAGGTATTTACGTCCTTGTCAAGCTGATCCAGCAAGGCTATAGACTGTATGATCATGTTATCTACTCGGTGTACATTGAACTTCACTCTAGCACGAGAGTATGAGTGCCCTAATCCCAATTGAGCGACAGAACATGCTTTTAGAGTTAAACCTTTGATCAGAGCATGGAAGTGGAATTTTATACCTGTAAAATGTAAAAGGTATAGGTTACCGTAAAAATCAGTTTAAGAAATCTATAACTAATGGCTTCAAAATTTTCAAATTTATTTTGTGATGCATCTGTTCTTGTTATAAAGTGTTATGCAAATAAATTATTAAATTAAATTAATCTTATATATAAAATTCTTGTGTCACAATGTTAGATACTCCTCCGAATTGGCTTGACCAATTTTTATCGAATTTTATAATCATATTCAGTAGGTCTGAGAATCAACTACTATTTTTTATGCCCCTAAGTGATAAGGGTTGTCCACCCCTAAGATTTTATTTATTAGAAATTTTTACTTTTTTATAATGTGCTATTAAAAAATACACACAACCCTAAATTTTCACCTCTCTATCACTAACCCTTATAACAGTCATTTTTGTAATTTTATAATTATTCATCCTGCTCGATAACTGATCAATTACCACTTGGTCAGTAAGTTATCCCCGATAGTTGAGCCTAACATTTAATTGAAATTAAAATATGAATACTACATGGTAACATTAGTATCAAGACTGTTTATTCCTGCTACAGTTAGTGTTACAACTGCTGGATTTTTTAATTTCTCACACTTTTTCTGGATCAACACTCATTTGCCAGACTATACCAGTGTCACTTCCCAGTAATCAGACCAGAGGAGTAGGGATGAGACGGCAGCCAGTCTCATGTATCTCTCACACAATAAGCCTTCCCTTACTCCCCCCTCCATACTTTTCAACCATTATTATTGTCCATGCATCAAGGGTAGTAGTAACATTTACAATTATCATTGTACTATCTCAGTGTAACTCTCATATTAATTGTATTCTCAATTAAATTTATTATTAATTTGCTGGACTATAATTATTTATTCCTATTAAACCAAAAATTATTAATACTGATTGAAGTTCACAAGCTCCTTGCCGCTTTCACTCATATACCACAGCCTTATGAATGTACAAGAAGTTTTTTTTTTTCTACACTAGAAATTCCCTAGAAATAATTCATAAAGCAAAACAGTGTTTGCCGGGTCAGCTAGTATTTTTATATAAATTTAAATGGTTGCAAAATACATGTAAAAACTAACCTAAGTTCAATTGAGAGAAAACTTGATTCACAAAGGCACAACTAAACTTACACTAACAATGATGACATTATCCTTACCCCTTATTAATTCTGGGACAGCACCAATATGTGAGCATGGTATCTCTAATGCCTCACTAACTGCTGCACCAAGTTTTGGATCTAAGACACCTAGAGTGCATTTGCTCCTCTTCTTTTTCTTAGGTAGTGAACCCTCCAGAAAAAGATTTAAGTCTTCAGATAAGATACCTGGTAAAATTGTCATAAATGAGATATCACTAAATTTAGTGAAATATAGACAATAAATCTCATATGAAAATACAGTGAACCAATTTCAGGTCTATTATTATTTCTGATGATATTTAAAGAAGCTGAAAACCTTAATATACCAAAATACAATATTGGCAGTTTCATTTTAATTTGATAATAATAGAATTGCATTATATATATATATATTACAAAAAGTTAACATACTAAATAACTTAATCTCAGAGAACATTACAATTTACCTTCAGATACAGCATTTATGTTTTCTAGAGCAGACACAGCAGATTTGAATGGCTGAAATCCAGTCAAAGATACAACAGAATTAAATTTCTGTAAGTCTGTTACAGATTCTTCAACTTGAGGCAAAAAGGCTGCAAGTTCTTCAAACTCTGCCACTCGAAATAGGGCAAAACCAGCAGCATGCTCAAAAAGGATATATAATTTACTCTGAAAGACAATAAAGATACTATAAGTAATTTATAATTTTGTTTAAACTAGTTCTTAAAACTGTGACAATGAGTGCGGAGACAATGGCTGTTTTATTAATTACTACAGATTTTGAAAAAAAAAAGAAAACCTGTTAAACATTATATATATATGTAATACTGAAAGTTTACATTATGGTAACTACATTACTTCATTATGTCATTCTTTAAACTTTGTAAAATTGTTTTGGTTATATATAGGTTATGATTTACTCGTGAGACAAAAAATAGATAACTAAATGAAAAAAGAATTATTTTTTAGGACTATATAGTAAACAACAAACAGGAATCACCTAAAATCTATTGAAATACAATGGAACTGGGCAACATAACACGTTTCTTGAAATTAAACAACATCTTGTATGTATTGTTTGTGAATGTTTACAGTTTATAATATCTTAAATTTTGTCAAACTTACCATTTTTAAATAAATTATAATTCAGTTGGATTTTATTTATTCAAAAACATTTTTAAACAAAACACGTGTATTTCCAAAACTTAAAACCAAGTAAGAGACTAAGAGCAAGAATTAGCGTGGTCGCACCAACGCGGTAATTCTGTGTGCTTGTGGCAGTTGTCTACTGTCATCAGTCACTTCACTTCACTTTTAGTTGCCAGTTGTGTCAGACATTTGAATTTGATGAGTAGTTGTTTTAATCGTAAGTTTTTTTATTAAAGAAAATGCTTCCCTTTCAATCTCAAATGCATCAAGAAAAGGAACCACCATCAGTCAGTTTAACTAATCTACAGTATGTATACTCAAATGAGAAATGCGATTTGTGAAGTTTATGTATACTGTCAGCGTTAATAATAAGGTATCAATATATTAATAACAGTCTTGTACATTTACGTATAAACAACGCTTTTTAAATTAATAAAAAAAAATGGATATGCTAATTAAATCCCAGAATCATTTTCCTCCAACTGCATCAATTTTTCAGAGATTTCCCAGTATTTCCTCGCTTTGCCCATATTGCTGGCTGAGTGTGCAACACAGACTACTGAATACATATATTATATATTTATAACCTGAAGAAAATAACTGCCAGTTGTGTCAAACATTTGAATTTGATAAGTAATTGTTTGAATCATGCACACATAGAAGTGGACTGTTTTTAAGTGTTTATTTATTATTTATCAATCCTATGGTGTAGTGAAGTTTAAAAAATTTAAAATGTCTAGATCGCAGCGTGAAATGAAAACAGCTCATTATAGGAAAGAGACATTTTTAAACTTGTGTATGTTATCGAAAGCGAGGCCTATGCAACAAGAGTTGTCCCGACTTCTGTCGACAGAAAATTCTCTGGATAAACTAACACAAAACTTTTTCAACCATTTATCTTACTATCTTGTTACAATAATTGATGCACAAGGTACTTCTAAATTGACGTGGCCCTTATACGACTCTAAAGCTGAAAGAGCCTATAGGAATGAATTATACATATTTGTGTGTAATTTTAGCAATAAAGGATTAACACCAGTCATGTCATCATATTTTGTTAATCCCAGTTGTCATAAAGTTACTGTGTTAATATTTCAAATGTCTTCCTTGGCAATAAGGACACTTATTACTCATCTTGGTAATGACTGTCAAAGGACCATTATCAAGGAGGTTGATGAAATGAAACAAAAGGGATGTGACAAAGATACTTTTGTCACCTTCGTTGAGCAGAAAACACAAGCTATCCAGTCTAAATTATCTAATCATCTTAACAAACAAAAAATTGCAATGGACATTGCCACTAAATTACGTACTAAAATTGTTGAAAATGAAAAGAGAGTTACAGAAGCTCAGAATTTTATTAACAATTTAGTAGATCACTATATTGAAAATGAGAAACCAAATGAGACAACACAGCAAATCATTTTAAACATAAAGAATGTAAATGAAGACTGTTCATTTTTTGATGACTGGTTAGCTTACGTGGATAGTAAAATTATACAATTAGAAGAACAGTATAGAAAAGATATCCCATTTCTAGACTTATGCCAAAAAACATCAGAACTTACAAAGACTGTTGTTATGAGGTATACAGGTCAAATTGAAAAAAGTAACTACATGATATCTTATAACAAATCTGATAAAATAAATACACAAGATCTTGAGCGTCAAGTAAATGTGGAACAAGCCTGTATTTTAAAGAATTTAGATTTAAATGGAAAACTTAGTTTTCCAAATTTAATAAGAGCTTTCACAATAGCAATACAGTTTATTTTAAAAAATATTCAAGTTGATAATCAGATTTATGACTTTACTAAGTATTTAAAAACAGGTTCAATTAATTATCATGAAATTTCTCTTGGACTACAATCTGTTATGGAAAGAATATCAAATGCTGAAGAAAAAATAGAGGTATATATAATCTTTCCTACACCTTTCTGTTTATAGATATAATTGACCAATTATTGCAATTTTATAGTATTGCAAGATGCCTTATTTAGTATTAATCACAAATTTTAGTAAATAATTAATAAATAGCAAAGTTATCATTAATATAAAAAACTAATTGAGCACAGGGACACAATACATATTTTTTACTGCTAAGTGTTATTTAATGTTTCAATTCTCTCTAAAAGATAAGTTCATTTATTCTAAAAAATTGCTTTTTATTAAAAATAAGAAATAAACAATACCTGGTTTATTTATCCTTATAAATTCTTAATACAATAATTTTGATTTAGCTTTCATTGTTTTCAGTATTCTCCACCATCTGTCACATTACCACTAAATGATGGTGGTTTTGGAGACATATATCCTGGGACTCTCACTGGGCCATCCTTATCAAATTTAAAAGCTGGCATGGACTGCCATGCTTTCTTTGAAACATTTACACCCCTCATTGCATCAAAACAGAAATTCAGTATTTACAGAACAGTCAGTAACTTGAAACAGCCATTGATTATGAGTCTTCACCCACCAAAGGATGACTTTATGAGAAGCCTTATATCATTAAACATGAACACTAATAATCCAATCAGTTCAAATAATCGTTCAGGTAATCTATCTGTGATCTCACATGTAAAAAGTAATGAAACCTTAACAGACAGTGCATCTGGCTTTACAAAACAGCAAATTCAGAGACTATTTTCTACAAAGAAAACTAGGAGTTCAAAAAAATATAAATATAGTAATGAAAGACCAGCAAATGTTAAATCAGCACTCAATTATGACTCGGGAGTCTCAGTAGAGAGTTGTGTTTTAACACGGAGTTATTCATCTCCAAATCTTTATGATAACAGAGAAAGGCTGTCAATACCAAGAACAAGAGGGCGTAAACTATCTATTATGAAAGAAAATAATCCTTTAGAACTATCTGGCATATCTGTATTGGATAATAACAGTAACTTTAGCACACCGGGCATTGCTAATGCTGAGAGTACAATTAAAATTGTAATATCTAATGCAAATATAGATCTAAAAGGTTCAAATAAAGAAACAACAACATCAGCACGACAAAGCATTGAAAGTATGGGCACTCCTAAGATGAATACACATTTGATAAAAAAAACAAGTTCTATTGAAAAAATTATAAATCGGTTTAAAAAAGTCAGAGCTAGTGTAATGCCGACAAAAGAGAGCTTCATTGAACAGGAAGAGAAATGTATTGAAGAGGAGAAAGTAATGAGATCAATTTTGCCAGATTTAATAAGCCCTAGCTTATCATTTACAGAGGAAAGTCACATATCCTTTGAAAGTGATGTGCAAAAGAATACACGTGAGAGTTTGGGCGCCGCTTTGGGTGTTGATCAAACATTTCTTGATCAATTTGATTTGATAGACTGATGTAATTCTTTATAGCTGAGCTGTAGTTATAGTTTTCTATTTTATGTTATTTACTAGAATAATAAGGTTAATTGCTATTAGTACATGCATTATAGTTAAAACTTCTTTTATTTTGCTTCTTTTATTTCATGGAGACAGACATGACTGACGTGAGAACAATTTCTAGGTAATATTGTGCCAAAAAAGGAAACTTGAACAAGAAAAAAAATATCTTTGTTTTACCAGAATTTTAACCTAGATAAGCCAGGTCCAACACTGTCTGTAGTTCTTTTAAATGAATATTTATTGGCACTACATAATATAAAAAGAAAACTGAACCCAAAATTCGAAATTGTAACACACAATAAAAATCATATTTAAAGCAAAAACATTATATTAAACTAAAGTAAACAATAAATAAATTCATACAAACTCTTAAACTTAACGTTATGTAAGTAATTTAATACTTTTATCGTAAACAATGGTGAAAATAAGCAAGCACGGTGAAGTTTATGCACTGTCAGCGTTATTAATAAGGTGTCAATAGAGTAATAACAGTTTTGTACATTTACGTATAAGTATAAACAACGCTTTTTAAATTAATAAAAAAAATGGATATGCTAATTAAATCCTAGGATCATTTTCCTCCAACTGCACCAATTTTTCAGAGATTTCCCAGAATTTCCTCGCCTTGCCCATATCGCTGGCTGAGTGTGACACCGAACTTTCCTGGCAATCAGAGAAATATTTGCCAGTGGTTTTCAGTAATTTTTCCTCGACGGCTAACTTTACCGTAGTCTGGCAACCCTGTTCTGGAGTTTTGAAGAAACCCTTTATGAGAAGCGCCAGACCCCAGCTTAAAGGTGCCGGGACATTTTTCCAGATTCCGGTGTCGATTAAACCGGGATGAAGACAGTTTACTGTAACGCCAGTTCCTTCTAATCTACGTGCCAATTCTTTGGTAAAGAGAATATTAGCTTCCTTCGATACGTAGTATAAGTAACCAGGCATAGTGTCCAAAGGATTTGGGTTCTCTAAATTGACTCTGGCTAACCTATACAAAGAGGACGATACAACTACGACGCGTGATGGAGAGCTTTTCTTTAATAGGTTGATAAGGAGATGTGTTAGAAGGAATGGTCCGTAATGATTTGTAGCCATGGTCATTTCTAGGCCATCTTCTGTTTTTGCTTTCTTAAAGGTCTGCGCATAGCCTGCATTGTGTATTAACACGTCCAGCTTTGTTTCTGTTTTATTGATGTCATCAGCAAATTCACGTATTGAAG
Source organism: Pieris mannii (assembly GCA_028984075.1). Classification (NCBI taxonomy): domain Eukaryota; kingdom Metazoa; phylum Arthropoda; class Insecta; order Lepidoptera; family Pieridae; genus Pieris; species Pieris mannii. Next base: position 8,753,566 of record CM054777.1, read on the forward strand.
CAAACGAGGATAAATCCAGTTTTTTTACAATCACTTTCGAATTGTCCGTTTCTTTTACGATTTCATCTGCAAATGTTTTTCAAAGGTATTAAAGGAATATATATATGTTTGTTAAAGAAGGGTTTTCTAATCAGAGACATTTATGCAACATATAGACTACTAGCCTACTTTTACAATTGTTTCAGTAATGAAGGCGTAGCAAGGTAGTAGACATAAAAAACGATGGAATAATAGAGGTAGAAATGTATATTACACACAGCTTCAACTGTTTAGGCATTTTTGCTTAATTTAACAAATATTTGTATAAAAAGACTACCTTTAATTTTCTCGGCCAGGTCCATATTCCTACAAGCCATAATAACTCTAGCGCCTCGTTTCGCAAGATCTCTGGCGGTTTCTTTGCCAATACCACTGGTACACCCAGTAACGATCACGGTCTTTCCGTCCATTCTCGCCTTTCCGTTGTATACGCCACAAGTGACCTGGGCGTACAGTCTAATGAGAAATACCACGACAAGTAGACCGAGAACTGCGATCGTTCCTAAGAGGAGAAGTAGAGGAATCGCCCAAAGCAAGATCTCCGGCCTCAATACTGCTGCGAGTACCATTCCTGAAACCAAATTAGTAGCTTAGTCTTTATCACATTGTAATAAGTTTTTTTAATAAATAAACTGGGTCCAGTAACGTTATTAACTTTGTACATAGATAGATGATATCAAGATGGCATTTCAGGTTGTTCAACAATATTCCGTCAAATTAAAGGCAAAGTTGGCTTTTAAATTATAACTGCATGATATTTAAAATAAGCGTTCAATACTTTTAGTTATTTTTATATAGAAAAACGTTTTGCTATTTAATTCTCAAAATGTATAATTATTTTTTATAATTTAGTTCTAAAATAATGTATTACATATTTCCTAAGCCAAAAGTCTTTACTCTAGTGTACATTCACGGAATACTCAGATGTTATGTAAGAATTGTAAATCCTAAATAAGTATGATTCATTATTTGCTACGTTACAATAACTTGAGATGTTTACTGTGACAATATTTAAAACCTTAAGTAATCAAAATGTTTGGCGACTTCTCGGTTTCAAAAATATCATTAAGTCTGAGTTAACAAGTTACGAGAATGACTGACGAATCATTTAATGTTATTAAAAATTATAATTTGGCTTAATAAATACCTATACTTATGTATACCTAACCCAACTTTTGAACTCTTTGAAAAAAGTGTTTTCTTCACGTCACATATTGTTTTATTGATTTATTTATATACTTATGCCCAAACCCAATAACCTATCTCAATCCATTTTTGACCATCTAAGTTAGATCTTAATCTAAATATTGATGAAAGTGAGCCAATAAGCAATTGACGGATTGTAATAGCCATCTGTCGATACAGCTATCCATGGTAGTTCGGTTCGGTATGTGGAAACACTTTTGTATGAAAATGATAGTTTAACTGTGATCTTAATATGTTAACTTACACCAGTTTTTAAAATAATTAGTATAAGCTATTTGATATTTTTAAACATAGACATGTATACTTTTGTACGGTTTTATTTACTTTATTTGGTTTATATTGATTATCAAATATGAGTGAAATGAGCGAAGAGATTGCATTCTATCCGTCGCCAAAAATGGATTGTCTTCGTAGTGTTTGGTTATTGAGATGCAGATAGGAGATCGATCGACTGTCACGGTCTGATCTCATATTGTTTTCAAGCTGAGATTGTGGATACATTATTGGTTTCTGGCGTTAGTAAAGCATGAAGATCCGTCTTACGTCTATAAAATACGTATATTTATATTATATTTTATGATTATGGGTCTACCTAATGAACAATAGGGAATTATTGAAATTATTAAATTATTGAATTAAAAAAAATATAGTAGTAGGTTAAATTCAACATACAGAGAATAAAAAAAACGACCACTTAAAACTCTGTTGTACACTTGACTTCCCAATTTGATTTGATCCCCGCGTCTTCCTACCTACCTACCTACCTACGCGAATTAAATTACACATATACTTAGATTGATCCAGATAAAATTGTGACTGTATACTATATCGCAATACGGCTCTTTGTATATCCACGCTTAGGATTTTTTCTTATAAACCAAATCAATTCCAAGAAATTATTTACATACAAAATGGACAATTAAACGGTAATTAAAGTCAGTTTCTTATGAAACTGTTAACAATAAACAATACGAATAGTATTTGAGCAACTTTGGCATTTGCATTTTATACATAATTTGTTATTTGAAGTCTGATACAGAAACCTCATTAATTCTCCTTGAACTACATTTAAAACTGAATCTGTCAAATAATTCGTAATCAGCTAACAATTTGATCAAAATGTTTCAAATAATATAGTAATCTGTTTATGTTATATATGTTTACTGTAAATACTAGAATTTATTGATAAGACTAATCAATGGTGACTTCGGCAATCATATCCGTTTGTTTTTTCAATAATTTTGCTTTATTGGCAAGTAGATTATCAGATGTTGTGCATTACGCACGTTTTCTATGCATACACCGTAGTACACGTTTATTTCTCCATGATGTTATCATTTACATAGCCGGGATTCAAACGTACTGCCTGAGAGCCCTGAGTCGTTTTACCACTAGACTAAAGTACGGTTTCTTTATTAATAAAGAATATGAGTTAAATTGTTACACGGTATAATTAAAAAACACCCTACATTTTACATTTTTATATAACTATGTAGTTATTACGGTAAATGACAAAATGTAACCAATTAAACATAATAATATAATTATTAACATTAAAGTTATAGATTATTTGAACCTTTTCTGTTTAGGACCTGCTAATTAAAGTAATTATTACCTACAATTTACCTATGTATCATAACGCACCAAAATTAATCATAATTACTTTGAAAGTTTTAAAATATATCTAATTACAAAGAGAAACCTATGTGAAAGTTATTTAGAAAACTCTGAAAGTTCGTAAAATTACTAGACCATAAAGATTTTATATTTTATCGACTTTTGTACTTACACCATCGTTTTCTTTATAGTTTTAACAAGTTCGAAGTAACATATATCAAATCTAGCGCTATGATATCGGCATAATTCTAGGATCCAACCAATCTTTATTAACATGGGAATTTAATATTAAATGAGCAAGAGCTTCCTAGACTTATGTATATCAGTTTCGGGTATGGTTTCTGTCAAAACCTTGTATACAATCAAAGAAAACGTTAACTCATTGTAAGTTTCGAAAAGGTAAATAACGTGTCATATCGTACGTTACTTGCATATGAAGAAAAAATATCAATAGAATCAATATGATGGCAAGCGGATGGATGGGATGTTGATCCCGTGGAATATGCTGCTTTGGCATGCGCTGTCTCATCTTCTTTGGGCAAGCAAAATGGGGAGCCGGGGAGCAGGCGAAAAATAATAAACGGCACACATTTAAGATCTTTCCTCCAATTCCACCAGACTCTTGGTGTTCAAGCGCATAAGATTTCAGTAGGCGCCTGTAGATAGACCTGGTGACCTCAGAGCTGGTGCTTCCCTCGCTCAACGAGTAAGTATGGCAATTTTTAATTATTTGATTGTCATGATTACTGATAAACCTTTATAGAATCCTATTTGATAGCGTGCGTTAAAAATACGGTTTAATATATATATATATATATATATATATATATATATACATATACGGCATCTACACTAAATAAATACAGACTATTCGTCATAGTTTTTTGTGAATTTTGAAGATTTGATAGTTTAATTGCCAAGTTTAGTTTTTCTTTTTCAGTTTGTACTTAGATGCTTTGCGAAGATAAGTTGAGTTATAATTCAATTGAAATATATAATGCGATGTTGAAGCAACAAAAGGTTTATGAATCATTCTAGCACGAACTGACAACATAATGTCTTGTAGCCAATAAAACATATTAACTAAGACCGATAAATATAGATTGTGATCTGTAATATATATTATTATAAATTATATAATAGTTTTGATAGAAGTATTTATATTAATAATAATAATTTTTGAGGCATAAAAGGTGACGTATTTCCCATGTTTTCTTTTAATTTTATTGTCAGTAAATTTATAAAATAGCATGTTGTGTTATGACTTATGTGAAGCCTAAAGCGATACAATAGAAAGTTGATTTGTAACTATTTGATATTCTACGACACCTATGATTGTTAGCCGTTATGTAATTTGATGAAGTGCTCATCAGTTAAATGTACTTAATGATATATATGATCATCATGTGACGTCGAATTGGTAAAGAAGTCTTTGGAACATTTTTCTGGCAGTTATAGATAATTAGCTACTATTAAAATACAATATAAAATAAAGCTAAATAATACAAAATTTAATTCAGTTACCTATTTAAAAATCAGATTCAACGACTACTACTTAGAATACCTAATAAAAAAAACAAATGACAATCTAACAGTCGCAACAAACTGTGTAAAAGGCATTAAAAAGCCAGATTATCGAATGGCGACGTGTAAGGGGAATTCCGGGCGCATAAGCTAACCTTGAGATTCCCACGTAATTTGTGGTCAGTGACCATATCTTTAATTATTCATGTTTTCGTATCGCATCAATGTGGATTCCAAAATTCCAATTCAAAAGTCGTGATTAAAATCGAAATGATTTAACAGACCTACGTAAATTTAATTTATTTTGTAATCCTATGAAAAATTTCATAAATTTATATAATGTTTTTGATGTGTCATTTTCATTCTTCGTTACTACTTCTTTTTATTGGGATAAGCATCATGGAGAGGCTAAAATTCTTCTTTACCTCTGATACCAAGAACTTACATTCATACACTTAAATTCGTTTAGTGGTTTTAGTGTGAGAGCATAACACTTTCACATTTAAAATATGATTTACGAAAGTTAAAATATTTTTTTTAAATATAAGAGAGATTTAAGTTAGGATGTTGATATATAAGTTTAATTTAAATTAATATTTAATTCAAATGAACTTACTGTTAATAATGAAGATTCAAAATCACTAAACGTCTTATCTTCGTGAAGTGTGAACTGAAACTACCTCGCAGGCTTAAGCCATTTCAACAGTATAGCCTTACAAACTTATATATATACAATGGTATTCAAAAATAGACTTTACTGCGTTGTATTAACCTATATATCTGAGGCAATTGAATAATAAGTTAATTTTGAAAGTATTTGCTCAAGAAATTAGCACTCTGTCATACGTACAAAAGGTTCGTTTTGCGTCTAGAAACTTTTAAAGTTATTGCATATAGCGGCTTTTAGCAACTACGTTCTGTTTTTCATGCTTTAATAAATCAAAAAAATATTAACTGCATTTATAGTTTTTCATAATAATTTAAAAGTATAACGTAGAAAGTAGGTTGCAAAATTAACTTAGACTAGTAAATTTAAAATAAAAGTATTTAATTTAAAAAATTAATAAAACTCATATGTTAGTGATCGTCTGCATAATAACGTACTGCCCTGCCCTGGTCTTTACAAACCGGGGCGCCTGATCATCACCATTTGTTGATGATGGTGCTGATCATCTGTATGTACGTTTCCATATTTCTTTCCCGAAAAATAACGGTCTGTTTCAAGAGCTTTCTTTGATTACATTCTGAACAAAACTCATATTCTTTAGGTTTATTACCTAACATTAACATTTTTAAATATAGAGTTATTTGTCAGACAGAACACAATAAAGAAGATTTTAGGTATGAGAGAATGAATATAATAAACTTTAAATGCAACACGCCGATACATTTTTGCTCCTGCTTCTTGAATCATTATTTCTTTCGATCACTATGATTTCATTTACTGTACGAGTGAGACTTTTTATGAACAGCGTGGGTTTCGACTTTTCAATACCTTCTTAAGGTAGGAAGAGCGAAAATCTCCACAGTTTAAAATTTGTAAGGGAAGGCAGTAAAAACTTTTTAACGTGTAAAACATACATAGACTATAAACACCCTTTGTGCAAGCATCAAGAGTTTGGTTATGAGTACCAAACAATGTCAATGCGCTCAATGACCATTGAGCTGACATGTACAAGATACAAGCTTTCTTCTTGCCACACCTGTAATATTTCGGTTATGTAACATTTAAATGCATACAAGCCAACTTCGTTTGATGAGATATCAATTTGAGGAAATAATCACGATACGTGGAGAAATTTTATAAACCAAACTGACGTGGATTAGAGATATATAATGTTTTGTTCATTCGTTCTGGCCTTTTTAATAAAGTTCAATCAGTTTTTAACAAATTAACTAAATTTATCGAGGGATATTTTTACTTTGTGGTCTATTATTGTGGTATTAAGAATTTTGACATTAGACATGAAAAGCAATGTATACACCAAAGTATAAAGATTTAAAGTGAAACAGGTCTTTTTATATTCGTAGAAAATCATTTTCACTATCTATACACAAATATTTTCTACTTCCAGACTTACTCTAGACGCAATCTACCTGGCAAAGTGCAGTTGCACGAAATTAAGAAATAAGTTTTAAAAATATATGTATTAGGTAAAATATACATGCCTCTATGGCCACTTTCCTTGGCTAGAATTTTATGTGGCTTCAACACAAGTAGCGCCCAAGTAGGAAAACTCATTGACTCTGACTTCTGCGCATCTGTGACTAAAATTTTGGTCGGTAATTACCTTAATTTGTTAAATGCATAAAGCTATTAAGTCTGCGACTGGTCAAATGTTATGAAGTGAAAACTGGTTACTGTTAATATTTGGGTTACGTAGAGACTGTAGACTCGGCCAATCTAGCAAATTGCCGCGTAATTATTAAGCATAAATAATATTTTATTCTTATTTTACCTTCATTTGCTCGACCAAGGTCCAAAATTATAAAAAAAAATATATTTTTAGTCATCCTAACACTGTGTTTCTCTAAATAAACATGAATGAAAAATTATATTATGTAGGTGATAATAGTGTTTATAATAATTAATTTATTACCATATACTTTTAAGAAACAATTCTCTGACCTAAGAAATTAAAACCTAAGAAAAAAAAGACCTTTAAGTAACTGTTGTCTGGAATATATCTAAATGACTCAAAAGAATTTTCAGGTTAGGTCAGGTAGACCAAGGTTTTTCGTTTCCTAGAAAGTTGTAGACATGAATTTAATTGTACACTTTTAAAACACACACTTTAGCAAACGCACTTAGAAACCAAGATTAGAATTAGTAATTAAGATACTCCAATATTATTAAATTCCAACAATAGCACTTACAGACAGGTCATAATAAACTCCTTACATCCTTTCTTTGAAGTGAATGAACAGTTAGCTATTTATTCAGGTTTCTCCATTTAGCTGTTACAACAGTGGACGACAGGTCAATGTCATTTTTTGACACAACAAGCTTTCGCCTGTGGGTCACTCGTATGTGTTTACGCCCAAGCCCATCTATCTCAATCCATTTCTGACCATCTAAGATAGGCATCTTAATTCAAATATTGATAAAAGTGTGCCAATAACCAATCGACGGATTGTAAGAGCCATCTGTCGATACATGCTATCCACATTAGGTCGGATCGGTGTATATGGATAGACCTTTGTATGAAAATGAGAGTTCAACTGTGTCAATATCCTATCTTAAGATTTGTAAGTTAAACTAGTATTTAAAATAATTTAAAAGCATTTTATATGTTTTAAACAGAGACATGTACATTTTTAAATTATTTGTACGGTTTTAGTTATTATATATGTATTTGGGTTATATTGAGTATCAAACATGAGTGTAAAGAGCGAAGAGATTGCATTCTATCCGTCGCCAAAAATGGATTGTCTCCGTAGGGTTTGGTTATTGAGATGCAGAAGGAGATCAATCGACTGTCACGGTCTGATCTCAGATTGTTTTCAATCTGAGATTGTGGATTAACTATTGGGTTCGGGCGTAAAATGTGGAGTAGAGATGCTATTTTTGTTACTATTTTCGTATGTAAAATTTTTGTAATTAGGTATGGTGAACACGGTCTATAATCCGTCATAGTATCCGTATAGTACATACAACGCTGAACACAGAAAATTATTTTGTGGTACAGTATGTGCAGTTTTATCGTAGTTGATACTTGATTATGATTACTTGCAATTGTCAACCCTGATCTTGAACTTAGAAAGACCGGCAGCACAGCAATGTTTGTACTTTTATTCGCGCAATTAGCGTCAGGTAAACTCCATGTTTTAAAAATATTAATCATTGTATTTGACAAACGGAAGTCATACTTAGCGCTAAGTTTTGAATCTAAATCTTAGGGTTTGACCGAAAAATTTACACGTGTATCAGGAATATAATGTAACTTGCTTATTCAGAAATTTATCAATGAAACATGATATAATCTTTCTTTTTTCAAAACACACGAACAGACAAATATATAATCTTATAATCAAAGTAAATAACATTATTCAATCACACAAACTACCTATATCATAATGCATTTATTATAGCAAAAACTCTAAATCGCTGGTCATAAGCAAAATAGCAGCTGCATAGGAAATCTTAGAAAGTTATTTTCTCGGAATGACTGGGCTGATTCGCGTGGTCGCATACCGTGAAAGCCTTTAATATTATATTTTGCCTAAGAGAAAATAGGAATGTTGCCTGATTTTTCGTATAGCTGACATATTTTTATATTAATAATTTTATTTATTGAGGTTTAATTATTTTGTATGGTATTCTATTAAAACATTGAATATTTTTTTTTATAGAACGGGGCAAAGGGGCAGGAGGCTCACCTGATGTTAAGTGATACCGCCGCCCATGGACACTCTCAATGCCATAGGGCTCGCGAGTGCGTTGCCGGCCTTTTAAGAAAAGCTTTTTTTATAGTTAAGCTGAGCAGTCACAAAACCGTTACATTATTATAGTATTTATAGTAAGACAGTCGTCTTACCATGTACCTATAGTTTAAACTTCTCTATTATATAAGTCCCAAATTGATATTGAACACATTATCGTTATCAATATTGAATCGATATGACTTGATAGCTATGACAATTTTTTTAAATCAAATAACTAATTGGAGTTTATGAGAAAGGTATATTCTACAAATATTTGAACCTTCTTGCGGACTGGCTTAGACCGCTACTGTTGTTATACTAACAAAAAAAATAGTATACATTGCGTTGATATTTCTAATCCGAGAATGATAGCAGGATTAGAGTTAGTTTTATAAAATTATATTGAAATATTTTTGATACGAAATAACTATAAAAAAATATTTTAGTTGAATTCACAATTTGAAATAAAGATACCTTTAATTAAAACTATTTTTGGTTAGAATAAAGTTTTAATTCGTTAGATTCTAATTGTGACTGGCCAGCTGTCACAATTTTCATCATGACAAACGCGAAATTCTCAACGTATAATCAGAACTGTGAAATAAATTAAAAATAAAGAAATAATTTAAAATAATGTCTATAACGGAGTCGCCAATACCTCTTTCGGATCTCGAGGCGGTGCTGGCCTGGGTGGACACTTTCAAACTTTCACGTCCCACTAAAAAGATAAATAGGGATTTTTCCGATGCAGGTATTTGAGATACAAAGCTTTTCTTACCACATACATATTAAATATACAAAGAGATACAAATTCACATGGGGAATGTCATCTGCATAGTAGCCGTATGAAGTCTATTAATTAAATAATAGCGTAGTTTATTTGTTATTATTATTTTAAGAATTGATACAAATTAGAATGAATATAAATCGATTTTAAATTACTTTGAAAATGTTTCAGTACTCCTAGCTGAGATCTTAGGCGTCCATTATCCCAAATTAGTTGAAATGCACAATTATCCGCCGCGAAATAGCCACTCTTTGAAATTGAATAACTGGATGACCTTAAATAGAAAGGTCCTTAAGAAACTAAGGCTCAATTTATGCTGCAACACAATGGAGCAACTGGCTAACTGTGCACCGGGAGTTATCGAGAGAGTACTTATTATGGGTAAGTAAATTATACCTCGGCCAGAAAGTACAAAGTAATTTCGTATATAACAGCTATGTAAGAATATAACAATTCATTGCAACATATTACTACTAAATCTTATTTTATTCGTACGCAAACGAGTGCGCCTAATTTAATTTATTAGCAAACATAATATTTGAAACACAGGTTGAATCAAATCAATAATATTAAATTTTATTATTAGTGTTATAATTCCTTCCTGCAAGGGTTTAATTATTTTACAGTCCGTGATAAGATTCGCCGGGATGAAGAGCTAAACAAAAGTATGAACCAGGAACAAAATTTATCAAGCGGCGGTAGTTATTATGAGACTTGTGGAGATGAAGGTACAGTACCAACTTTTTAATTATGAAATAAAATTTAGTAAATAGAGGTACATAGATAACATATGTATCAAGATCATATGAATTATATTTTGTGCGTCCCATACGCATGTAGATGAGTCAAAATTTATTTAAAAGCATGATAAAAAAAATTCGTAACGTCAATTGATTTATATTGTGTTGAAATACTTACTGTGTAGTACAATGTGTCTACTGCGCATGCGCTAATAAGACGAAAATATATGAAGGTATACAAACTCTTTTGTATAGAACAACCACGGCTTTGCATGGGCAACCTTACAAATTTTTTTTCCGGTTGCTGAAAGCCAAATATCTTGGAATTTAATTGGTAACGGAACTTTCAAGTTTGCTTCAGTTGATTCAGAAATTACCTTCTCAAACTTTACCTCTGTATAATATTATTATAAATAAAATTATATTTATAATAATATCATATTATTTATTATTATTAATTCAAGAAAAGAGCGTACCAATTCTTAAAAGGCCGGCAACGCACTCGCGAGCCCTCTGGCATTGAGAGTGTCCATGTGCGGCGGTATCACTTAACATCAGGTGAGCCTCCTGCCCTTTTGACCCCTGTTCTATAAAAAAAAAAGTGAAAGAAGTGGAATGTATATGAGTAATTAAATAAAATTATAGTTACTAAATAATACTTAACCCTTTTTGTGGAACAGTACACGCGTGCTTATTGCAATAAATATTTTTTCGTTTTGCTTTTATTGAAACACTTAAAACACAGTGCTTTAACAAAATAATCATGTAAATGTATAATTGCAGCAAACGTGCTCGTTGTTCCGGTCAAGTCGCGTATAAATGGTATTCTAGAGACTGTTCAACGTAAGGTGGTATGCTACGAGTCCTATATGTCGCTCAAAGAAGAGATGAAAGATGCGAAAGAATCTATTGAAGTGCTTAAACAAAAGGTATCACCTTCCATTTCACTAGGGATAATTAGTCCACTATATTATTCAATGGGTTTTTATTTTTGTTGGTCCAAATGTTTACACTCTAGCAGCTTACAATCTGGGTGTTACTCTTGATAAAAAAACACAACCTGCATAATTAGGCATAGGCTCAAATAATGCAACACATGCTAATGAAGATTAGATATACGAAAATATGGTCCACAATAGATTTGTTATTAAATTATTGTATCATGTAAATAGTGATTATATTACGTAGGGCCTGTTTCACTATGTCCGGATAAGTTCCAAATAAGCTATTTATTACTTATTGGTAGGATAAACTAGTGTTTGTTGCGTTTCACGACTGTCAGATAGCGCTATTCGTCATGCCAAGTATATTATTCGGAACTTTTATCTTTCGAATAATTTATGTGTTGCATAGCCATATTTTGGTACTTTATCCATACATTGTGAAACAGGCCCTTAGCACGATATTTTATACCCAGCTTATTTAACGATTATGCAAGCTTACTACAATGTATGACCTTTTAGCAACAGATTGAATCGATGGTCCGTTTTTAAATCTTAGCTAAAGTAGGCAGTCGTTAACAGTTAATAATATATATTAACCATTACAGTATAAAATTACCAGCCAAAAACGATTAATGGACGGATTATAATACCCTCCATTATTCAATGTAATATGTTTCATTTGATTTCAGGTTGAGCATCTAGATAATTTACTAAAGCTTAAAGATGAAAGAATTGACGAATTGCAAAAGCAATTAGAAAGAAAACAATTTAGGCGCAAAGAAGTTGAAGCTTTGCAAAATAGTCTAGTCATTCCATTCGAGTTAGGTCCTCCTTCGCCGAAAGTAAGTGATGTTGTCGTCCCAAATAAACCCCTTGTATTAAAAATTAGTGACTCCATTACCAAAATACCAAAGCTTGAAGACCCATCAAGGCCTAAATCAGAAGAGAAGATTCCAAAAGAAGATATAAAAATCTATAAAGTAGAAGAATCGAGAATTCCAATACCAGAAAACAGTACTCGAATAGAGGTCGCTAAATCTTTTTCGAAGCCAAGTATTACTGAAGTAACATCGGATGATTATGTGGAAAAATTGAAAGACATTGATAAAATCAGATCCGAAGTTTTTTTTGAAGGTATAGAAATCATTGATCAGAGGACTTTTGACTATCTTGACAACGAAGAATTTAAAGATACTGAAGCGGATTTTGCACAAATTAATTTTATATCTGATGCCTTTGTTAATTAATTAGTTTATCAATTAATTGTCGTATATTTTTAGTATTTTTAAAATGTCCGTATTATTTATAATTGTTTAATAGATATTTAGAAATAAATACATGTTCACGTAATCGTTTATTTTTAACGTATGTTGGCTTGGAATATCTCGCATAAACTGGGATTTTGTTTTAGTATTTTTGTTATGTTTCGTAGTCGGTCCTTGGCGAAGTTTTCTGTCGGGGATCTGCAAGAATAGAAATAGATTTGATAGATTATTTTCTAACACTTTTTAAATACATTGCAGTTTTCTAGTGTAAAAGAGCATAGGGCGAATGCAAACGGTTATCAAAAATATTATACTAAAAAGTATTTTTTTATTTTACTTTTTGCTTATGCTTAAATTACTTTTCAAATCAATTTTGATATAAATGAGATCGGCGCACCCTTTGTCACGTGACTATACAAGTTCATTTGACAAAAATAAATGTATTCCATTTTTTTAGATAAAGGACTATCTGTACTTTTCATCATAACCTAAGCAGAATTTCACTAAGATGAAAGAGTTATTTAGTATTATTATAAAAATATAATTGGTATAATTACGTTTTGACTTCATTTTCCAGACCAATAACTCCAAAACGATCAAAATCGACGTCGTTGCGAAAGAAGCATTGCTGGTTGATGTTTTCCAACTTTTCTTTTAGAGGTATCAAGTCGGTCACTAAAAAAATTGTTATGATCATTTACTTCAATAAAACATCTACATATTACCAAAGAGACAAGATACACAAATCGCATACAAAACTATTATTAATGACAAGTCCTAATATTTATCCGTATTAAAAACCGATGGAAAGGTTTGCGTATACTGAAACCAACTATTCAAATTTCGATTCTTAAATTAACGACCTGTCTAGGATTCACACAACAGGACTTTAAAATATATGGGAAATAAATACCTATGTTACTCAGAAACAACGTAGTATTGTAATCGTACAAAAAAATTTGAAATCGGCCAAATTGTTTTGTTTTAAACCAAAATACAAATCTTACCTCTTTATAATGTATATAAACAGAATTGGTATTAAATTATCTTTAATGCTTTATATAAAGATACCATTTTATGAATTAAATACCGATGCAATAGACTAACTCGTAAATGTCATCTCTAATCAGGTCCTATTCTCAGTCCTCTAAATTAAATCAATTTTAATTAATAGACTTTATAAAAGCCGAAAAGGTTTGTCAATTCGACTGGTATTTCTTTTATTTATATAGTGAACACAACACACGAAAAAAGGACTTGTGTGTACAAGGGTAAAATGTTTGAGTTGGAATAAACATTAGGTCATAGTCGTATTATGAACGCTTTAATTAGTTGCTTCATGCCTAATTGGGGGTAATAGGACATTTTATAAACTCCGAACTAAGTGGTATAAAAACTAAAAAAGGTCACCTTGTTTGGCCTTAATTTTAATACCTTTGAAAACTCGTTCAATACTTGACACGTCAGAAAGACTTTTAATGCCACAAGTACAGGGGGGCAAAGACACGGATGTATTTGACGTCTGTACACCAACGCCATCTATAGTCTGCGGCCATTCACTAAGCGGACTCTCTTCTAGCAGATGGAAATCTACCTTTTCCCTTTTCTTCTTCTCTTCTATCCTTTGCTTCAAGATTTTTAGTTGTTCTGTTGTTTTGATAGAAATTAGTTACTAAGAAAGGGTTTCATATTTATTAAATCATGGCATAAACGAAGAAAAAGATAAACTCTATGCCACATGGGTAATTTAATTCCCTAACCGTCTTAATTACTTGCCTTTGGTTGGTTTACATTGTTAACATTCGTATATTCTATGTAAATTACAGGCATAAGGGAACGCACTTGCGCATAGACTAATTCATAACCAATAATTTCTGTCACCGCGAAAAATGGAGGTCAAAAGATAAGGTCTCTTGCCAAACATACATTTACGATATTTCCTTTCTTTCTGCACAAAAGCGTGACCCAATACGGCAACGTCGCATGTAAAAATTATTAAGAAAGATACAGTTATTTTTTAAAAGTTGCTTTTTGTATAAAAACATATGTTATATATAAAAACAAATAGATTTTTTTTTTAATTTTGTAAAGCGTTTATGATCCCTGAAACCCCAAGAAATTATAAAGGACATGGAAATACAATGCTTAAAATTGTATAATTTATCATGACGCCAGTGAATGATTTTGCCGCGCTAAATAGAGTTCCGCCGAATCAATTAATTCACTATGGCGCATTTGTGCTAACGAAAATACACTTATTAATTTTTAGTACTTCGAAGAAAAGCGTAAAAATAGCGTATATATCCTTGAAACCTTAAATAAAAGCAAACAATGTCACAAAGTATCTAGCGATTCCATTATTGAAAAAAGAGCCTTAACTGCATGACACAAGGTTAAATTTTCTATAAAATCTATTTTAAATACGATTTGCCAACTCGATGAATTCTAAACCGTTCCGGATGTATAAACAATCAAAATGGGCAAATATGTCTTACCTGGAGAACAGGGCTCGTACTCATCAAACGTTTGTTCGTATTGGGTGAAGGGACTGGCTTGCATATAAGGAGGTAGCGTTCTTATGAATGAATCCATTTTCATTGCCTGACATTGTTCCATCGGACATGCCTGTTTGGTAGGTATATTATTTGTAATATCGTGCAAAATTGATTTTTAGTTTAAACGAAAAGTATCTGGCCAATGTGTCAAATCTGGCAAGCCTAGACTAATTCTTGCTGATATCATAGAGACTAGGCTAACACACGAACACAAAAGTTCTAAAAGCCTCAATTGCTGTTGTTGCGTTTATCATAGTATTTTATTTTGAAAATCAAATCACAAATGTATATAATCAAATTGGTTATCAATCAATATTAAAAAACGAAAATCTAAATTTACATTTACCAACAAATCAATAGCGTAGAGCGGGTGAGATTTATATGATGGTGTCATTGTGTGTCAGAAAATTATATGGGCAGAAATCTTGTACCAAGTTATGTACCCCTACAATATATTTACCATATACCCTTAGTATACTGGGCTGCGTTAAGAGCAGGCTGGCAGATTATTAAAAAAAATCTGCCAGCCTGTCTGAAGTATTTGCAATTTTTTTTATTTTTTTTACATTTTCTCTCACCATAAAAATTGACAACAATAACTATTCTTCACAATGCAATAGGCCTCTATGACGCTTTAGTAGTAACTGCAAATTTAAACTTCCATATTATAATAACTAACTAAAATATAACAAAAATAAAATAAGAAGGCTTTGGAATAGATAAGATGGCTTAGGGTGGATTCGACCATACAAGAGTAAATCTTAATCTTAGAATAAATCGTCAGTTAATCGAGAGTAAATCAATTTTACGTTTTACCATGTACAATTCTAAGAATAGTGGGCCTATTCGGGAATAATTGTTACTATACCACCGTTTCGCACGGAATAATGGAGCTATTCCTAGAATAATGTGCGTCAGTCAGTCCAATCATCTGATTTTTATCATTTCACAAATATTTATTCTGTGTTTTAATTTAAGTCAACGCAACGTACTAAATTAATAGTCTGACATTGCATAATGCAACATTTAAATAATTTGATTGATGATAGTGATAGTCATGAGGAAATTAATCAAAAAAAAAAATAAAAAAAAATTTTAGTAGCAAAATCGAGTTGACATGATTATGCTCTTACACTATCCCGTTGTAGAACAACATTTATTTGCTGAGTTTTATTGTCGTTCAACATTCTCTCTGCTATTTGCGAATTGTGTATCAATTATGTTGAGCAACATCTATGGATTTACTCGAGATTAAAATCATGAAATAGATTATTATTCCTGGTAAAGTTACCCCTTTAGAAATTGAGGTTTGGTTGATTGGCCCTTAGGCACGTCATATTAGGCACATATTAGGTCCTTACATATGAAATTGGCGTTTTGTATGGGAGGAACAAAAAGTCGAATATTTTTAAATATAATATATTTAATTAATCAAAGTATGAACCATTGTTTTCTATGCACTTTTGCCATCTCATAGGTAGTTCATTGATCCCTTTACTACAAAACCAGTCGGACGGGAATCAATAAAATCTGTGAAGGCGATTTGGACTGCCCCATCAGAGTTAAATTTTTTCCCTTGTAAGAAGTTGTCCAAATTTCGAAAAAAATGGTAATCTATTGGAGCAAGGTCCGGGTAGTACGGAGGATGTCTTAGAGATTCCAATTGAAGCTCTTCTAATTTGGTAGCCGTCTGTTGTGCAGTGTGTGGTCTAGCGTTGTCGTGAAGTAGCAGTGGCGTGGAGCGATTGACCAGCCTAGGTTGTTTAGCCGCTAGCTTTTCCATCATGGTTTGCAATTGCTGACACTAGACATCAGCCGTAATAGTCTGGCCAGATTTGAGAAAACTGCAATGAACAATACCGGCACTAGTCCACCAAACGCTTACAAGTAACTTTTTGGGGTTAACTTTCGCTTGGGGCAGGATTTGGCTGGCTGGCCAGGATCCAACCAGTGCGCTGAGCATTCCGATTATCGTAAAGAATCCATTTTTCATCACAGGTAATGATTCGGTTTAAAATACCTTCATTATTGTGCCATTTCAGTAATGTAACGCAGCAGTCAACGCTCGTTTGCAGGTTTGCTTCAGTCAATTCGTGGGGTACCCATCTTTCAGGCTTTTTAATCTTCCCAATTAGCTTCAAGTGAATTACAACAGTTTTATCACTAACACCGCAGCCTGCAGCTAACTCGGACGTGGTTTGCGATGGATCCGCTTCCACAATAGCCTTCAATACTTCATTATCAACTTGAGTCTCAGGCCGTCCACGGGGCTTGTTATACAGGTCGAAATTTCCAGAACGAAAACGTTGGAACCAAAAACGAACTATGTTTTCTTTTGCAACATGACCGCCATACACATCATTCACCCTTCGAATCGTTTCCATCAGCACTAGTGCCACGGCGGAACTCGTACTCGTAAATAATGCGATATTTTAAGTTTTCCATTTTGTAAAATGAGTGACATAAACAGAAAAAAACAAATGAATGACGGTCATCGAAGCACAAATACATGAGTAAACAGCTGTACAAATTTAAATTTGAAATTCCTTACCAAAGAGGAGAAAATCGTGATTTAAGTGGACAGTACGAAAAACGCCAATTTCATATGTAAGGACCTTATATTAATATATATCATATAACGATTACGTATTTTAAAATAGTATGTTTTACAATTATAATTCGTTCATCCTGGCGCTACTATCTATGTTTATTTATATATTTAAACTTTTGAATTATACCTTTTCGTAGTGGATTTTGTGGTCATGATCAGGAACATGTGAAGGTATCACACTCAAACTGTCGTTGTGCAAACTCCTAAAAATTAAATTTGTGAAACAACTTTTTTAAACAACTGTTATAAGAAACGGTAACCACAATGTTAAAAATATATATTATAACGAAAACACGAAATTTAAATGCTATCATTTCTCGCATTAATTTCTATTTGAGCATCTTATTTTTAAAATGTTCATTAAAGTAAATAAAAGACGACAATAGACATCTTTTATTTACTCACAGTTGATATGGAGAGACCCTAATCGATCAGGTAGCGAATGAATAAGTGAGTTTGACACACTTTAAGGTCCATTGATTGGACTCCTGCAAAACTAAAATGTGTGCGAAATAAGTAATGGTAGATGTTTCAATTTACATATTGAACAATATTATTATAAGTAAAGGGTGTTTCAACAAGAACTTTGTTTTCTAAAACAAAATAAAACAAAGAATTTAGAGGAAAATGAATGAAATTTTTATTGTATTACAAAGAGAAAAGTTTGGCAATTATGAATGAAAAATGATATCTGGCAAATGTCTACCACGACCACGCTGACAGATGTTGATTCTTTCATCAAAATTTTTAATCACTTTTTGGCAAAATGGAGGGTTTATTTCGTTAATGACATCACGGATTTTGAGTTTTAAGGCTGCAATCGATTCGATTGGCTCCGTATAGACTTTAACATAGCCCCACAAAAAATAATCCAGTGCTGTTAAATCACACGATCTGGCTGGCCACTTAACAGCTGAATTTCGCGAAAATATGCGCTCTTTATATATGTAGTAGTTATAGTATATCAAAGTTTTTAATACAATTGTAATTTGTTGAGTTCTTTTCGAAGGCGAAACTAAAACTCAATTACAAGTAAAAAATAATGAATAAAGTTTAAAAATTTCAACTGTAAACTTCTTTATTAACATCTATTGGAAGTGCTAAAAACGTCCAGGTTTGTAAATAATAAAATAAAAGATTTTTTAATGAATATAATTTCTAGAACCAAATGTAAAGAACAATGCAGATTAACATACCCAAGTGCAGATAATGATTCATCCGCCACATCGTCATCTTCTAATTTGCATGCGTCTCTATAAATATGTAATCTATTAGTTATAAAACCCTTGGGAAGAATAGACAATGTTGTAATCAACAGACAAAAGAATTCTGTATACAGACTGGTTCTACAGACCGTGGTTTAGGCGTCAACGACGATGAGCTTCCAATAGATATAGATAGGTAGTTAGGTATGTAAGTGCACTTATAAAAAAAATAAACTTACGGTGGCGGCACATCCTCCTCTTCATTATCCTCTACCATTTCATTGAAGAGAGAATCCTGTAATTATTATAATTTTATATAGTTACTATTACAGTCATTCAATAAATATCTATACTATCTATACACTCTTAACTAATCTATGGATAAATACTGCTTACATAGAAAACAGTTTTAAAATCTAAAACAACTGCTTAGCACATGTACTAGCTGTGTAAGGCCCACAGAGAGTTTATGTAATTAAAGAAGAAAGCCCACAGAGGTATGCAAGTTCCTGGTCGTGTCCACATGTTTTAGGGACGACACCGCTTTTTATATTTTCGTATGTAAGTTAATGTTGACATGTGTTTGTCATTATTTTGTGGTCCAATTAAAAAAAAAAATTAAAATATATGCACAAACACAAAAAATTACACATATATTATCGATCTTCATTTATTTAATATTAATAAAACATGGTTACGACATGATTCAGCTTCAATATTTTACTAATAGGCAAGACGTATGAAAACCAAAATAATTGATATTGAGTATGTTGTCCTACAACTCCAATGTGGGGATGACATGGTCTGGCCCAAAAAAAAAAACAAGAGCAGACCAAAAGGGCGATGTGCCGACGAGATCGAAAGGGTTAAAAAAACTGCATGGTGACGGAAAAAAATAAAGTGAGTGGAAAAGTTGACATGACCCTCCAAGTCATGGTGGTATGTTATATAGACTACAGAGATAAATAGATAGTAGACCACACAAATATTAAGTACCAGTTGCTAATAAAAGCTCGTTTCAACAGGTATTATTTGTAATATTCGCGACGCTTAACAAAATGTAAATGTTTATAAGAGACATAAACTTACGATTCTCTTTCCTACATTCAAGACAACCTTTTGCGCCCCTGCATCCGCTGATTGCCTTTGCTTCTCGCGCTGAAAAAAAAATCATCAAAGGTAGAGCAAAAAAGCGGTACTTTTCTCGAAGCATTTCTATGAAAAGTTTTTAGACTACGAATATTTGAAATTAGAATATTTTTTCTCTATATCTATTCTATCCCTAACAAAATCGTCAACTATGGCCTTCCATATAAGTTGATGGTAGTTTTAAGCAACAAACTTAAAACTTAAATATGATTAACAGGAAGGTAGGTACCTAACGTACCAATTTCGTGGTAGATGCAATTTCCATCGAGTCCCTCGCTCCAAGCAGAGTTGCTTTTGTAACGGCCGTCGGAGCTGCACTAGATGTACTGAAATAATTTAAATAATTTTACGAACTTTATGTAATTAACTGAGATTCGTACTATTATAGGCAAGTAAGTCTAGCGCTGGCCGATACATGGAGGGGATTGCTGCGCATGTGTACTGTGGTGCGGGGGCCGGAATGCGACTGGAGAGCCAATCGACGCTCTTCATTCCACAAGCCCCCCTCAGTTACCTTATTTTTTACTTCTGCGCAATAACGGTCAGCCAAAATACAAAAAAAAATACATAAAAAATAATAACTCTAGTTGACCCCACCACCGGATTGACACTCCTGACCAGACTCCATCGGCTGCACGCAGCGAGTCGAGCCATTGTTCCTCGCGCGAAGCAGCCCCCACCAAG
This sequence comes from Pieris mannii, assembly GCA_028984075.1. NCBI lineage: Eukaryota > Metazoa > Arthropoda > Insecta > Lepidoptera > Pieridae > Pieris > Pieris mannii. The sequence continues at coordinate 8,774,317 of CM054777.1, forward strand.
GGCTATAAGCCCGACCGCGTACCGCCCTGTATCAGCAGGGCGCGAACCAACACACCACCCGAAGGGGCCACATGCCCGTGCGGGTTTAAACATCCCCCTCTCGAGGGAGGGTGTAATAATTACCAGACGGTCAGCTAGAGTTTCGTGCCGCTACTTGTAAACACGACACGAACAGATCAAAGCGTCACGTGACTACCTTGGAGAATCGCAAGTGCAATAAGTACTTTGAATGGGTATATCGCAGTAGTCAAAACAAAAACAAAAAGTAAGCGTTCATAGCGAAAATACCTTATTAAAAAATTATCTTACATAATTTTTAGTATAGATCCCATGGTTCCTCTTATATCGATACTCGCTCTGGTAAATCGTTTTTGGCTCGTATCAGACTGTAAAATAAGAGTTATGCAACAAAATTAGGACGCTTTCATAATAACCATATAGTTAGCTGGCGACTCTCATCCAGTCAGTTCGATCCCCGGTTGTGTACCAATGGACATTCACGTTGAGTGACCGCTCGGTCGGAGAAGGAAAAAGAAGGAAAACAGCGAGAGGAAACCATGGGCTGTGGCTCACTTAATCATCTGAGCCTGTCATTAAAAAAAATCCGGCATCGCAAATGCAAAAATCCGCGGCATGTGTACACGGAAGGCAGATCACTTACTTGTCTAAGTCGCAGTAAAGTAATTTGAATATCGAGAAACGTAATTAAAGTTCGATATTCAATCATGTCGCTAGAATTTTGATTTATAGCAGCGACAAAAACATTTAAGTATCTGTCAACCAAAAATGACCAAAGAAATTGAAGTTATTTATGTAGTGCTGCTAAATTCTTATCATTATTTATACAAACAGATTTTTTTACATATTTCAATTAAAGATATTGAAACAGTTAGTTTAAAAAAACATAAGGCTTTAACTTTATATCATAAATTAGAAAATGATAAGAATAGTATTCATACTCCTTTAAGAGATTGTTTATCTGTTTGCCGACATTCCCATTGTTCTATGGGTTGATGCTTCAAAAATTCATCTTTTATTGTATCCAAGTTTGGACAATTTGAACTATGAAACATTTCATGGAAAACTGCAAAGAAATTTATATAATATTGAAACAATAATTAGGAGGGAAAGGTGATATAAATAAATGAATCTAATTTCTTTTTGACATCAGCTATATGAATAAATTTTAATACAAGCATTAAAAAAACACACAAAATATGTAAATAGGTATTTAATATAGCTAGTAATGGTTTCGTATTTATTTTGTAAGCGTAAGTCTTGCACTCAATTATACATATACATATATCTTCCGGTATAATGTTCGCTCGTAACGTAACATCGTTACGTAACGTAACGTTTTTAAAAAAATGGTCCAATCGCTTTTTTTCAACTTACTTTACAAATTCTGTACCGAGTCTGTTCAGGTTTTATATACTTTATATGACACATGCAAATAACGTAGCTTTCTACCGGTAAAGTAATTTACAAAATCGGTTTAGAAGACCCAGAGATAACGCCCTGCAGCTCTACAAACTGATTCTCCTTATATAGAACAATAATCATGCATACTAATAATTAAAACAATTTACCGTATTCTTTCCATTTCTTTGGTGCCGTTTTAGCGGCCTTAACAGACTTTAGAACCTCCCTACGTTGTGGTGGATTAAAATCAGCCATGTCACCGAATATTATGAAGGGAGGATCGTCACCTTCTATCGTTTCCCACCAATTCTTTTCCTGACGTATTTCAGTTTCTGTTGATAAATTTTTATTAAGCAAAATATTAAGTATATCAAGTGAAAAGGTGCATATATTTTTTTGCTTTCAGTTGGTAGAAATGATGCCATAAACAAAAATACATAGAACATAGACCATAGTAAAATATGTGTTAGTAATTTTTACTAGTTTACAAAATAAAGGAAAGTTACAAAACCGACCTTGTTTAACCTCGTAACAATCGCAAGGATCCTCTTTCGGGTTATCCTTTATAGGCGCTTTGGTCTTCATCAGGGCAGGGATGTCAAAGAAATACTGGTTTGTTTCAGGAGTTCCACCAGCGTAGTGATATATGAAACCTAGGAACTAAAACAGACATTTTCACATAAATACAATAAAAATAGGGTTTAGGTTATTAAGTATTGATTTGGACAGCTACATATTTAATTATTTTTCAATCGCTGACTATTTTATGTAATGAAATAAATTTGTTTGAAATAAAAGTGTGAAGTCATAAAATAAGACATCAAAACTATAAATACGTTGAAGGTAGTCGCATACTTTTTTAGCAGACAAATCTATTTTATGTTTTTTTTTTATAGAACAGGGGGGCAAACGGGCAGGAGGCTCACCTGATGGTAAGTGATACCGCCGCCCATGGACACTCTCAATGCCAGAGGGCTCGCGAGTGCGTTGCCGGCCTTTTAAGAGTTGGTACGCTCTTTTCTTGAAGGACCCTAAGTCGAATTGGTTTGAAAATACTTCAGTTGGCAGCTGGTTCCACAAAGTGGTGGTGCGCGGCAAAACCTGCCTAGAAAAACGCGCAGTTGTAACGGCGGACGTTTAATTTTACTAATATAGTTTATCTTAATTTTAATTTTAATGCTACTCTGTAGTCCTTCTAAGCATTTTATATCTCCGGCCTATTTTTTTATACAAATAATTTCAATTAAAATCGATTTAATATTTTCTTTTGCTAAATTCTAACTTCAATGCGGGTCTGCGTAACGAATTGTGGCAACAGATGTAAATAAAACTTTCCCTCCTGGGAATCCAGGTACAATCATAAAACGCGCAACACTTGTATGGTAAAAAAAACGCCGACCATACCTTCGTAGAAACTTATTAGGTTCTATTGTTTATGTGAATAGATAAAAGATATTGTTTATCTTAAAAGCGTTTTTTTAATTATTTCTGCTAATATTTTTTTTATATCTTTATAATAAATTTTATTACATCTTCGAATCGTGAATTTTTGAAGTTATACTTCTTTTGGCGCGATAGAGAAAAATGATGAGAGTGAATTTTTAGATGCGCGCGCACACCAACACTTAAATTCGACATCGTAAAGTTAGGTCTAGGTGGCATGGAAATCGATAACTATGTTCAAGTTGTATATTCTAGTATTTTTATATTCAGAACACGTGTTTCGTAATAGAACAATTAAACAGTGTGAATAAATAAATATTATTGTGGTGTTTTTAAATCAATTTCAAATACGATGGTGATAGGATTTACTAATAATTTATTTATAAAAATAAAATCTCTCTGAAATAAAAATTTATATATTGTTTTCATTATATTCTGTTATATATATATATATATATATATTTATATACTCATATTAAAGTTACATAAGATTAAAAAATAAAATTATACCAATTAAAATGGGTTTATTATACCTCCTTAATAACTTTATCCATTTTCTCTTTCCACTCCTGCTCAACTCTTGCAGCAGTTTTATACCCACGAGACAAATTTAATATTAATGCCTGACTTTCAGCCAAGATATGCTGTAACCCCGTTATGTAGGTTGTGTAATCTGATAACAAAATCCCATGTCTAAATGAAATATTAATTTAAAGATCAAACAGATTTGCTTAATAAAACAACTTGGTCAACAAATAATCTTCCCTCAAACTCTGATTTCAAAGTCTACTTCTCAAAGGCATTCATTATTGTTACGACTTAGTCCTTTAAAGATTTAATTAGTTTACTAGTATAGTGTACATGTGGCAGCCAAGTAGCTTAATTAGCCATTCAATTAACAGCCAAACCGTTTAACTAGCTGCCATAGATCTAAGCGGAGATTGAAAACTGTGCCTGCCATCAGCACAATGTTTACAAACTATTTTAAAAGAATTTTATTCTAATATAAAAATTGATGAAATAATATATAAAAATGATGAATGAAAAATTGAAAAACGTTTTTAAATATTAATATAAATATAAAAAATTATTATATCTATAGGGCATACACCTATTATAGCAACTATGTCATAAGACCAACGGCGCTTAGAATCAAAACAGGCATTAAAAAAAAGGAAAAATTGAAATAAAAAATCTGTTGTAATTTGTTTTTATATGTTACTTCTGCTCTAACGTAATTTGTTAATATTTATTAAACTCAAGCGTGTAAACGAAAAGTAATATTACCTTCAACAAGCCTTAATAGCTGAAGCCTGCTTTTCCGTCTTTCAGAACACATGACGTACATCAAACCGGCCAAGTTCTTGCACTCCAACTGCGTCTGCAGCGCTGACACCTTCTCCTTCCTCTCTCTGTGAGCTTCCCTCATCATGTGAGAGGTTCTTATTTGTTCATTCCTGAAAATAACTGCTCATGGAGTCTGTGTAATAATATATTCTGTTTCATTACTCGAAATTATGAAAAAAGCTCTCAATAATACACAAACGTATTAAATTTGTAGGAACCCTCGAAAATGCATTTCGTTTTCAAGCATAGACAATGTGTGGGTAATTTGTGTCAAATAATTAATATTGACATAATCACCAAAAAGGAAAATCAAAGACTTCCCCCCTCCCTCCTATGGTGCTTACGTAATGCTGTATACTAAATTCCCCGTAGTAGGTAAGTAATCTGCTGTGTTCTGTGCCTGACTCACGCCGTCGACTTATTAGGACTAAGGCATGCCAGTATCCTCACGATGTTTTCCTTCACCGAACGAGCGAGTGTTAAATGCACATATTATGGAAAAATTAATTGGTGCACAGCTGGGGTTCGAACCTACGACCTCAAGGAGAGTCGCACGCTCAAGCCATTGCAATCCCAACACGGATCTTAATCCATGTAAAAGGTAATTCAGTAAAGAAATACTAACTGTAAAATGTAGTCAAATCTCTCTTTCATCATTTTAATTTCTTTCTCTATTCGAGATTGAAATTCTGCGGTGAGAGTATCTTCTTTCTCTTTCAAAAGTTTTTCGATCTCTTGTGTACGTCTCTTCGCTTCTTCGGGACTGAGTCGGTCTTAAACAAGAAATGTATTAGTTTATATATTCTTATTATTATATACATGTTAAATAAAACATTAAGTCTTCTCTCGGAACAAATGTAGTAAAACGGATTAAGTGAATACTTTTTCCAGGACAGGCGATTGTTTAAATCGTTTTCTCAGCCACATTTAAAATAAAATTTCACGATAAGCATGTAGATACAATACCAATTAAACTACTTTTTATAAACTTGTCGCGCTTCTTAACAAGACTGCTATGGTTAAATTTATCCAAACCACAGTGGTTTCTAATAGAACATTTCACGATTCTATTATATTAATCTGTAAAAAAATGATTCACATCATTTGATGGCAAAGAAGATGGGCAAAACAGCCGGTAGATATGTAAACAGATAATTTTTATTTCTCTTTATTTTACAAAATAATATAGTAAATCACAAACTGTTATATTAGAAAACCGCTGTGGTTTGTATTAATGTAACCATAGCAGTCTTGTTTAGGAGCGCGACAGATGCATGTAAAAGTAGTTTTTTAATTTATGTTGGTTAGTGTTATGTTAGGCTATCTATTATCTGATTGGGTAGACTATTTATTAGTCGCGGTAGTAAATACCGCAACGTTCTCTCGCCATACCTATACGTTGTTTGCTATCGATATACAGAGCCGAACTTGCGGTACCGCGCGAGTCTGTACGTCGTGCTCCACACGATTTTTTGTCATCTCGAAAAAATCTATCAACCTTAAAAGCTCTTTTAAAACACATTATTTTTTATCATGAGGGAATTATTAATAAAACCTAAGTCTAGCAATAAGCTAATTTAAATACGTGTGGCACTCGGGATCTAGCGCTGTAAAGCTATTGCATAGCGTTTTTTTTTCAACTTATGCAATTATAATTTTTTATTTATGGATTATTTTTTTCTCTCTGAAATTAATTCTATCTACCACTCTACCAATCTACCAGACTAACGCCTATATAGTCTGTCTCACTCTAACGGTATTTTTTGTGTTTACAACTTCAAAATGTTTTGCGACTACAAAGCGAATACTAACATCCTACAACTTACACAATTTCATAAACATTTATAAAAAAAATTTTACGTCATGTCCCTTTAAAAAAATACATTTTATAAGGTATTGTTCTCATACTGAGGTATTAGAACTTTATGCTGAACATTGACTAGCTTTTAAAAATAAATTAATAAACAACTAGACTTTTGATATAAATATATGACAACGCCAATTTAAAATTCAAATTTAATATATATTACATATTTAAATGGGCAAACTACTGTTTGAGCATTCGCCAATGGCTCTTCTATACTGCCTTATAATTGTGAACCTTTTCATAAACTATGCAGAAATAACCATACTTTCGATTATTTAATTAATTTGCTTCTATTGGCATTCTATAACTAAGAACTCTAATATTCTATCTCGTAATCCTAGATTGAGCCTAGTTAATTCTATGATTTCCTCATAGAACTTGTAAGTACGAAGTACGAAACTTTACTTTGAAGTTTCTAGAGTTATAGTTTTATTTACGTATTGATATTCAGATTTTTAAATACGTAGATGTACGCATAATTTACAATCTACATATCGAAAAAAAATATTACCGTTTAAATGAATTGAGGATTAACGATTAGTTAGACCTAAAACTTACTTATTACTCATTAAGTATTACCAAAAACATCTACAGTTAAGTATTTAACTTTTATTCTCTTTATCATTGCTTATCTACTGCTTTATGTGAAACGAAGCTTTATCTAAAAGAAAAACAATGGCGCTATAACCTTTTAGGGTCTGGACCTCAGATTTCTGTATCTGTTTCATGATCATTTGTAAATCTAATAGACAAGTAGGTGATCAGCCATCTCTGCCTAACGCACACCACATTTTGGGTCTAAGGCAAGCCGGTTTCCTCACGATGTTTTCCTTCACCGTTCGAGCGAATGTTAAATGCGCACAAAGAGAGAAAGTCCATTGGTGCATAGCCGGGGCGCGAACCTCCAAAGTCAGGGATAAGAATCAAACCCTGAAGCCAGTAGGCCAACACTGCTTTATCTAAGCGTTTAAAATTCGTAGTCTTGGGTTCGATACCTTTAGACCAAAATGTGTCCTTACTCGACATATAATCGATATTTTAATAAATTAAAAAAACAAACAAATACCAGCTGCCTATAATATAAAAATATCTACCTTTACAAGGACATCGATTAGGCACATCTTGAGGGTCTTCTGATTGTTCATTGTCAATCACACTAGCACTGTTTACAGGCGATGCTTGTTCTTCTTTGATGACTGCTAATGCGTCTGCGCTACCTCCACCTCGTGACATCTATCAATAATGACATATCATATTTAATTTACTGCACTTTTGCATAGTGTAAGCTATGTAGGCTAACACTAAATAAAAGTGGCGTATTTAACAGCAGGCTGAGTAGGCTGGAGTCTATGGCGGCAAATTTGGGAACCGATTGTTTTTGCTACCTCATAAAAAAAGATTTTATTTTATGCAGAAGTCTCCAACAAATTCTACCCAACCTCCCCAATCAGTAATCGACTAAAACGTATTTCCCACTACCCCCTGTAAACTTAAAGTTCTACTACAGCTGCGAACTGGATGGTTTGTGTAAAATTTAGTGCTCAAAAATCAAACCCATAAATTATTTTACGTGCAACGAAATTGTTGAATTCTAAAAATAATCTAGGATATGACAATTGCGATGGCGGCAAAAATTTCACAGCCTTGAAAATTTGTAAATCCGGCACTGTAGACAGAAAGAAAAATATAGTTTTTGTACCTACAGACATAGGATCGTCACATTTTGATTATAATGTGCGTATTTATAAAATATACGTACTTTTAAGTAGGTACATATAAAATACATTCAACGAACCGGGACTTAACAGGGACAGTTACTGAGGTAAAAAACCCCTAAGACTCAAAAGTTACCCTTACATACCCTACCAGTTTCAACTTTATTTCATTGGGAATTCATTCGTAGTCAAGAAGGAACAATGCATTAAGGTTGAATTAAATTTCTTGTGTCTTACGAAAATAATAATATAATAATTATGGAGCGACGTCATTACTACGTAGAGCTTACAAGTCAAAATCCATGCGTCAAATATCATATTTGTCCGTTGTCAAAGTTGAGTGAAGTGGCAACATTCAAATGAAAATTTTGATAGTTGTCGTGCGTGAAGTTTTAGCATGTGATGTTTTGTGAAAAGTGTTAATTTTTAAAAGAAAATATCAAAAAATTGTGTTACGTGTAGTGCAGAAAAGTGTTAAAAAGGGTTCTGTGACTGTTACGGACTATGTTTTATATGGTAGCAGCATCAATTACTCCAAAGTAATATTATATGGATAAAGCCGTCACCTGAGGTGGTTATAAGGTTAGTGCTTTTTTCGTCTGTTGTTTTCTTAAAATAGATTTCTGGTCGGGTTGCAATGATGTTACAGATTTGTTTGTGTAACGCCTTCATGTGACTTTTCAGTTTTTACAGAAGACCTTGAACTAGAAACTTTTATCAAGCATTTCGCTATCAAGGTTAGGATTCCGCGCATTTTCTCACTGTATCTTTGTTTATTCTCTTTATAAACATATTAATTCCATGTATTAACGATCTATATTCACTCTAATATTACTTTAACCTTATGTTTAGTTGTTTTAAAGTAGTTAATACGTGAACATCGTTTTAGCGCAAAATTTAATCGAACCTAACCTAGCATTGGTGAGTGACTTTTTGCTGTGTTTTTTGCACCGGTTAAAATCACCGTTAACTGTAGCGAAAGCTTAAGACCCTGATCTTGTAAAGCCTGATGTTGAATAAAGGCTATATGTTTTGGGATCATGTGATCATTTAACCTTTTTGCAGATTATGACAGAAAATTTAAATCTCTATCTTATACTGACAGTATCATGATAAAACTAGCATAAGGTAATTCCTTTTTGATAACACATTTAACACCTTAAATTTGCATTCATAGATACCCATTACCTGTAGCCTTTTATTTTTAGTTCATATTTTAGTTCATATAAGTTCAATTTTTTTTGTTATATTTACAACAAACATTATGAAAACACTTAGTGGTAAAAGGTAATTAAGGTGTTTGGATGATGTGGTTAAGTGCATTATTAGTCACCTTTTCCACACTTTATGAAAAAAAATTGGCAAGTGACAAATATACTCAAGAAAAAATATTTGTTATGAAATTACTGATTTAATTAATATATAATTTTATTTAATTAAGGAAATAATAGTTTAATAATAAGCATTAGAGTTTTATATATAATGCCTTAATAGTATATTTATAAAATGTAATGGTAGAAAAATTTCATAAAATTATCAAATATATTGTACTAATGGCAACAAGAATTAATTTAATCCTTTGTAATGAATTTTCGCACTCATGTTATACATAGACTCTTGACACAGTGGAAGGTATACATGTCAATATATTATATTATTTGCAAATTAATGATTCACCTGATTACGGTTGTCCTTGATAGTAGTAAAAAAATCTCTTCATTTAGAAGAATTTCGAAATTTATGTAATGAATTCACACTTTTATTTTTATTATTTTTAAAAAAGTCAACTTACTGTGTTCTATTTCATAAACTAAAGATTAATGGTATGTTTCACAATGTCTGGATAAGTTTCAAATAAGCTATTTATTACGTCTTATTTGTAGGATAAACAGAATTTGTGCATTTCACGACTGTTAGATAGCGCTATTTGTCATGAAATGCCAAGTATCTTATTCGGAATTTTTATCTTTCCAATAATTTATGTGTTGCATAGCTATTTGGCACTTTATCCATACATTGTGTAACAGGCCCTTAACATATCTTTAAAACATTGGATAACATTTGAGATTGAATAAAAATGTTTTAGCTTAGTAAGTTGATCACATACTTATTGTTAGAATGACTCAGGCTTAAAAATTTATTCACCATACTTAAATATACAACAAAAAATAATGAGACCTAAAACATAATAGTTTTTGTTTTTAGTTTATGTTTCTCTCAATGTAACAAGGCACCTGGTGATTGAATATGTAATCTATGATTCTAGAAATTATATAATTTTATGCTTGACTAAGGATGATTTCTTATAAAACAAAAATATGTTTTCAATACATGACTCTAAAATAATAATGTATGTACTAAATGTTTGAAATTAATTGAGTTTGTTATGCTTATTATAAACTAAATTCAGATGTATGATTTTTTCTAAGTGTAAATTATTTTATTCTTTTAAACATAACATATTCAATTCCTACCTTTCCTATATAATTTGTGGTTCACTTGCAATTGTAATTGTATATATATATTCTGCTGGTTTTTTTTTCACGTTTTTAAATTTTTCTGATTTGTTATTTACATCAGCTGATTGTGAAGTTACTGAGTGACAGTGACACTTCCTAACACTATGTTTTGGAGTTTGTTGTGATTGCCAGTGATAACAAAATCTCTTTCTTATTAAGTTTTTAAGTACTAATTTTTTTTAATTTTATTTATAAAAATATATATCATATAAATATAATTTTCACTTGTTGCAGACATGGAGTCTCATGTTTTAAATGTGTATCATCATGCTCGCTACCGCACAATAGACCATAAGATTATGCGTACAACAAGTGAGTCACTGTCATCGGAAGGTAGCTGTGGCCAAAACAGTCCTGAATACCTACAGGATCAGGCATCCAGTCAACACGAGGAAAGTAATGAAGGAGATTATTGGAATAGTCAAAACAGAAATTTGTGGAGCCAAAATCAGAAGGTATATATTTGAGTCTAATTAATATAAGAAAGATATATTTTATACAAAAACCTTAAATTAATTTTTTTATCATATATCATAGTATATTTTTATCATACTAGCAGCCTCAAATCAATTTAATGAAAATAAAATTTTCAACAGACAAAATTTTCTAAGTAATATCAAATTTTTCAGATAAATATAACAAAAAGTCATGATTCAAGTATAGATGAGGAAGAAATTGATGTTCAAGAAGTTTCCATAGATGAAAGAATTGATTCATCTGATAATGAGGTGGATCCAGATTCAGCTGAAGATACCTCTCTCGTTGAGGGTGCAGATTATGATGTTATCCAGGTATTTGCTGTTGATCCAGATTTAGATTTGGAAGGTTCTTCCTCTGAAGAAGAAGAACCAGAACAAGAAGAAGATGATGAAAATGAAGAGGAAGGAGAATACCTAAATTCGGATGACATATCTAACCACACCAATACTGATAATTCTGTTTTGTACCAACAAAACCCCTCAGATAATATATGTGAAGGTAATTTAGGCATTAATTTAGATACTTCTATAGTTTCAAATGTTGATGAATATTTTATAGAGGAGAAAGATATATTGGCTGTTAAAGATGAGCCTGTTGTTAAAGATGTTGATGAGTATTTCATTAAAAATGTCAAAGAACTTTCACAACCAACTATTGAGGAAGATTTCTTAATACCTGAGAAGTTGCCAGATGAATCAGACTTTCGGATACAAAAAAATGTTGTTGAAGAATTTTTTGCTGTCGATCATAATGATGATAAGAGCGAAATTATAAAGGTAATAATTCCTGATCCAGAAACAGAAATAGAGACAGAATTGCCAATTAATGAAACAGATCTTGCAGGCTTGCCTAATATTGAAGATTTAAAAAGGTATCTGTTAGAAGATATGCCATATAATAAGTTGAAAAATGCTCAAAGATCATGCAGCGTACCTCATTCACCAATGCATAATCTTTGCTTAGATATAGATTCTAAAACTTGTTTAAGCTTTGAAGATTTGAATCTTGACTTGTCTGATTTGTCCTTTGATAACTGTAAAGACAAATCTAACAATAGCTCAAAAAGTGATGATACACCCCAAACTCTTACAGAAGAAGATGTAAATAGTTTTTTAATAACCTCATGTCCTCCTAGTATAAAAAATCAAGATGATTTAAAGCTTCAAGATATGGAAATTGATAAACCTGTTGAATCTAAAATGTCTGAAGACCATACTAAAACACCTAAAATACCCTGTGTTGAGCCTAATGCAAATTATAAGAGCAGTATAAACAAAATTCCAGCTATAGACCCAGTTACAATACAAAATCAACATGCTGAACTAAAAACAGGCAACGTAAAAGAGGAGCCAATTTCTCTCACTCATTTAGCTAAGACTCCCTTAAAACCAAAATTAACAGTTTTTGATTTTTGTATAGAAAAAAAAGTTAAAAAGGAAAGAGATGTAAAAAATGACATTGATGATTTTGTGGATGTTGAGTCTTGTAATGATTCTGTTATCCCAGTGCTTGAGGCAAACAATTTAAATTCTCTATTAGAACAATTTGAAGCTACCGAAAAATTAAATAAAAAGAAAGAAAAAAATGTTAAGGTGGAAAGTACCGTGAAATCTAAGCCAATAACAACTTTAACCAATGGAATGCGATTACATGATGCAGGTGTCCAATTGAACAAAAACAAAATGCGACAGATTTTGGTAAGTAATAATATCACATTTAAATTTTTATAGCAGAATTGTAAGTCTGTAATTTTTACTTTAAATTATTACAGATGCCATCAACAATAAATACTACAACAAGAAGATCTCCAAGCCCTGTGCATTCAGATCATGACTACTGTACCACTAAAAAACGGCACAGCCTTCCAAACATAACCGGCGGCCGTAGTTTATTAAAACCTGAGGTTTTATCCAGTAATAATAAGATCTTAAGTTCAAGGCACAGATCTTGTAAGAACAAAAAGATTGTGTATCATCAAAGTAGTGATGAAGAAAGTGAAAAGTGCAATGCTAGTAAGAAAAAAGTTGTAAACAATCGTGCTAGTGATGATGATAGTGACATTAGAAAGAAATGTAGTAGTAAAGAAACTTTAAAAGTAAATGCTAACATTAATTCACGTAAGAAAGTATCTCCCGTGCATTTTATTTCCGAGTGTAGTGTGGATAAAGATAACGGTTCTGTGATGGTGAAAAATGCTTCTAAAGCAAGTGATACTGCAAGTAGTCAAAATTCTAATGGTAGTCTTAAATTAACTATTAAAAATAAGTGTGAAGTTATAATTAGACATGGTGATGCTAAGGAACTTGATAAAACAAAAAGTACTATTTCTGAAAAATCTCCTGTTAATAATGTTAAGGACATTTTAGATGAGTCTAGATTAGAGAAATTTAAGCATGCTAGCGATAAAAGTCATGGTCTTACTGAAAAAATTAAACATCCTAATGAGGTAACTGATAGAGTTGCTGAGCAAGTCAAACAAGAACATTCAAATGGCGATGATTTCTACGTTACTCTATTTAAAGATAAAAAAGACGTACAAGTACCTCAAAATATAACGAAAATTACGGAAAAACGAAGCCATGACAACGTCGATAATGTTTTACATGAATCTGCAAATGGAGCTGAAAATGAAATACAGCCGCAAAAAAAGAAAAAGCTCAATTTACAAGAATATAAATTACGCCGTGAAAATAATACTTCAAATCAAAGTTCGGCGCAAGTTAGTCCAGAAGCAATATTCCCAGAAATGCCAGGGAATATTAACTTGGATAAAGCAATTTCCAGCAGTCCACGGGATATGCCGGCTGCTGTTAAACCTGCAAGTGAAGAACATAATGATAAAGCTACTGTCAGTTCTGAGACGGCTAAAAAGATTTTCGACCCTATTCGTGAGGCATCTAGAAAAATTCTTATGAATACTAAGAAATTAAAGGCAGAGGCTTTAAGAAAACGAGACGAAGATTTTATAATGAGTAAGATACCAAAAGTTGAAAACCTGGAATTACAACCATTAATTAGTGATGCCGAAATGCTGAAAATTGTTAGTATGTCTGCTAATCCCATTATTTCTATACCGATTCCGAAATCGAACGAAGCTTTTTATCAGCCACCCAAAAACTATGATGAAATTATCGTGGTAAGTATGGGAACTAATACGGACGAAAAAGTTTTCAAGGTAACTGAATCAATACCTGAAATAAAAAGACATAAACCATTGTCTCCAGCAAAAGAGAATAAAACTACTATAAACTTTAAAATAAAGAAATCTGACAATATCCTAAAACACAATGTTTTCGAATCCATGAAAACTGAGAATAGTCCTAAAGAAGATCAAGCTGCTGACATAAAAATAGATGAAAAAGAACGCTACAAAGGTATAGCGGCTACCTTAAAAAGTGTAGGAAAACAAGTAGACACAAAGATATCTAGTAATTCTCTCTTTGCAAGTATACAAGACGTCGTAATGAAAAAAGCTATAACTGTACATAATACAAATTCTCATCCGGACCAAAAACAAAAATTAATTACACCAGTACACAAATTAGAATTTGTATACCCTAAACCTATTATTGTCCGGGACTATGATGAAAATGCAGACCATGGCGAGGACAAAATCATTCTTCATTTAGAAAAAGGTAGAACTAAACCAGAAACGCGTGTTGCGACAGTTCAAACCGCTTGCACTGATGTAAATAAACAACTCACACTTGAAGTAACTGAACAAAAAACACCAATAGATCAATCAATTTCGCCACGAAAAAGAAACGATAGTGACATGTCAATGTCTAGTGAGGGCAGCCCTGAAAGGAAGCTTCCTGTACCAAAGACTGAATATAAGCGTCAAGACTTAAAACGCGAAAAATCGCCTATAAAAGAGAAACGTTCACGTTCAAAAGATCGGCATGAAATTAAATACAGGCGCTCTAGATCACATTCACGTGGACATCGGCGACACAGGTCAAGAACTAGAACACGTTCACGGTCTCGTGGAAGATACAAGAGGTACAGGCGGTCTGATTCACCGTATCGAAGAAAAAGACGTTCAAGGTCTCCTTATAGATCCCCCCCGCTGCGTCGAGAATATCGTTCCGCTCGTTCTGGATCGAGGTACGCAGAAACTAAAAGCTCAATTGCTAAGAAAAGTCCACAAAAGATCGAAAAAAAGACCAAGTCACTTACACCACCAATTAGAAAACCAACTGTCTCTGAGAGTTCTGACACAACTACTTCTTCCAGGTAAAAATAATAATCAACGGAATGTGCCATAATAGTATTAACCGCCCAACCGACTAAATTGAATGCTTCCTTTTGGTTTAACTGTGTCAGATCATATTCTTAGGTTTATTTTATTTATTATAATTGTATTAAGCTGAGTGAGGTTTATTACCGACAGTTGATTTTTATTAATTATCTATAATTTAAAATAACTTAAAACACCAAAGATAAACTACTATATGTCATTGTTTGTTATATTTTTGAAGATTCCTTCTCTTTACGAAAAATAGATTTCTCTATTTTAGATAATTATTACTATGTAGTAGCCATAAGAAATAACTAGTATGTCTTTCACATAATATAATCTCTTTCAGTTCCTCTTCGCTATCCAATACTAGTGGGTCTTCATCAAACTCAAGAGGAGCTTCCAGCACGTTCCGAGGGAGTAACTCTAGGGCGACAACTTTTAGGAATTCTTACAGTTCTGAAGATAGGTAAGAAAAGCCGAAATTATAAAAACCAATAACAGTTTAATTTGACAAAGAAAACCCTTTATAAATATAGATATATTTTTTACAATGTAAACTAACATTTCTTTAGCAGATATTTTTAAGATAATTTAAATGGTCTGTTAAAAATTTCAAATAAATGTGCATATCATAAAGTTATTGTCAAATATAATTTAAGTTAAATATGTATTATATACTACATTGTTGTACTAATGTTGAAAATGCGTTACAGAGAGAGCAATACGCCCGTGGAAGAAAGACGGATAGTGTTTGTGGGAAGGTTAGAGCAGGACATAACTAAGTCTTTGTTGCGGAGTCAATTCTCCAAGTTCGGACCCGTTACTGAAGTCAGACTGCATAGCAAAGAGGACGGGTAAGTAATCAATGATTGAAACTTTATGTTCTCTCTAGCCGAGATTTAGTGCTTACTGTGACTCCTAAATACTATATTTATTTGACGTACTTAGGACAAAGTCTATACTCAATTTTATTCTTAGAAACTACTACAGCCTGACTGATACTAAATTACTTTTCTATTCAATTGAAATACCACTTTAATATTTGTCTCCGTTTAAGTATCACGTAAGCAGATTCACTGCAATTTATGCCCCTCCCTCTTGTCAGCAAGTGGGCAGTATTTTTTGTAGGAATCTGTGAAAAAGCATTTCCTTTTCAAGCATAGACAATGTGTGGGTAATATATGTAAGAAAAAATACAGTGACGCAATCACCAAATAAGAAAATCAAAGACTCTTAAAATTGTAATGCATCAAAAATTTTTGTATATGACTGATTCATTTTATTTGTCGTGTAGTTGGCAAATATTCAATGTATTACTAACTTCAGGTCTCGCTACGGTTTTGTAACCTACCAGCGACCAAGGGACGCGTGGTCAGCCGTCGAGGCGGCATCATCTTTTCCTCAGTATGATGTTGGATTTGGTGGTAGACGAGCATTCTGCAGGCAGAGTTATGCAGATCTTGGTAAGTTTTTATAGATTGCAAATATGTGAGGTAAAATTTACATGGGCTAAGGCAAATAGGGTTATTATTTTTAATGTAGACGGGAGGCGCTTATTACAGTACTAAAACAGTTCTGTGATAATAATTTTCAATATTATCTTTGAGAAATCAATTTTCTAATGAGAATGTAAAAAAAAATCTTATATTTATAAAATTTTTCCTCAAACAGATGGGCTTGAGGCAAAATATACAGAGAGTGCATTTCACGGCCAGGCGTCCGCTCCCCCTCCGCGCAGGAGCGATGACATGTCCTTCGAACAAATGTTGCTAGATATCAAAAAGAAATTGAACAATCGTAAAGGAGACAAAAGATCGGAAGATAGCGCTTGACGATTGCTTTTCGCTATCTTCCTTGTCTTTGAGATCTTAGCTAACTCCATATTGGTCTTAATGTCATTTTTGACTTTGGCATGTCATAGGTTATCTGTCAAATTGACAGTTGCAATTTCGATTATGACACGAAGTCAAACAGAATGGGGCATAGTTCTTGTGTTAAAAAGTGCTAAAATCGAAACTTCTACAATTGTAGGTAATTATTGTCCTGGACTACATTATGTACGAATGTGACATTTCCGAGAATAATGCCCTAAGTTTTGTTTGTTTTATTTTGACGTTTATCAATCGAGATTTGTGCAATCGTAAAGACATATTGTTTTATTTTGCTCACTATGTACCTACTTAGTTGATCGTAGTACATTTTTTAGACTGTGTAATTAGTTTTATTGTAAATAGTTTAGTTTTATGTTGCTTCGTTAACACTACCTCTTATTTTTATAGAAAGTTTGTACAGTCACAGTCATAAGTGAAAGTGAATACATTTTTAGAGTCCCTGAAATATGCTGTCCTTTTGAGACTAACGTCTAGCCCAAAGTTTGGTTTGAATCTCAGGGAACATGTTTTGGTTCAAGGCTGGCAGATCATATTTGACAGTTTTAGGATTACTTCAAGTGCTGTAAATTTTAAACATAATTTCACTTGTGATTTGTTTAAAAATTTTCATAGACAATAATATTGTTTTTGATCAAAAACACTGACTGTAGGAGGAAAGCTTTCGAGTATGTCTTCGAAAGTCAATATAAATTTAAATTGAAAGTTTTCCTTCTGGTCCTATATAAAGTTTTATAGAGGCTAAGTTTGAAATCATAATATGTACATAATTGCAGAATCCATCCAGTTTTAAGCTTGACATATATATCAGGGATTTTCAATGCCATTAATAGCTTCATGTACATGATAGAACTGCGATGATATTTTTATACGAAAACACTAAATGAAATACAATTTTTTAAATAAAGACGCGTTTACTTATTAATATATTCCTATAGTCACTGGTGACTTAAAATTAGTAGGTGACAGTACTGGTAATGTAAGGTAGAAATGGTTTTTATTTGATAATGTTTTTCATTTAAGTGTATTAGTAGATTTACAAATTAATTTGGGTCGCAAGTTATGAATAATTCTTGCAGAAAATGCATTTAGAGCTTAAAATCGTGCAGTAGGTCCCGAATGCGGGCGGTTTTTCGATAACAAACATTAGATGTGTGCGTAAATAATTTGGCAATTTGTAAGATGCGAGAAGTCGTTTTGTAATAGTATACGCTAAGTTATACCTACCACGGAATCTTACCAAGCTTTTCATACAGAATAATTAGTTCATGACTTGTGATAATAATATATGTATTAATAAATATATCGTAATGCAATTTACCTTTTATAGGTTTTATAAACACTAATAGTTGTTGAAACATATTGACCGCTAAAATTTTAAGTGGTTTTGCAAATTATATTCTAGCTTTTCTATGCTTCCATTATGCATGTGCCAAATTTCTGTTCCTAATCTGACTGAATAGATATAATCACACTTTTATACGGTGCCACGGACAAAAGTATCACGCATCTTCCAAGTACGAAAACGATTGCTTGTTTGTCATTGGTTAAACGATACGAGTCATGTGTCTATGAACGAGAAACGCTTTTGGTCAAGCGCGAAGCGTGACGTCATTTCATCTCTCGTTTTACCATCCCGGTTCGGTCCCGTTTCTGGTCACGTGACCAGCGCCGGTACCCTGTTATGTCTTATATCGATTACGATACCCTGCCGGACGTTAATCTCTTTTGGGATCATGTGGTACATAACATTAAAAATGAAATTAATTGGCAATTACAAAGTACCGGCGCAGTACCATATGAATTCTATTGATGTGGGTTAACGAATACCGGAAATACTTTTGTTTATGGCTCATATTCACACGTTCGTTATCTGTAGAGTTTAGAATGCGGTTTTGAAAAACCAACGAAGCGAACCGTTTTGCGTCGTTTATGATTGGTCAACAGCGTCCGACGAATCGCAATTCACCTTTGGATCCGTTTTTCAATGCATTTTAATATTTTATAGAAATTTATACATTAATATTCAAAAAAGGAATTTGGTTGAACTACAGTTTCCGTTGTAATAGAAATAATCTAGGAGCGCACTTGGACAGTTTCTTGTTTAATAATCTTTGAGATTTGTAACCACAGAATACCACAATGCAAATAATTTTTAATTAACAACGTGTTATGAGATCATTAAAGTTGAAGGGCTATTCTTGTGTGGCGTCAAAAGTTGTATTTGATTTTTCTCAAGGCAACAACGATACTAGCGGCTTAAATGACGCTGTTGGGCCTTTTCTTAACATATTTCAAAGTTTGAAAGTTTATTTAAGTGCGCTCACGTATAAGCAAGTTTCATTGCCAACGATGCAACCATGTACGGGGTTATTATTCTGTATATTATATATAGTATAAGTGTTATCGATTTACCTCTTTACATATTGTATACGTGAATCAAAGTTCGTTGAGGTATTTAAAAATCCTGCAAAGACGGGTATTCTAAATGGTTTATGAAAGTATCATTAAAGTTACCCGAATTTGAACAAGTTTTTGAAACAAAAATATTATATAGTCCCTAAACTTTTCCTTTTCCACTAGTAGTCAAATTTGAGCAACATACATTTTTTTACTAAATTCTTGTGATTTTCTGCATAACATTATAAAAAAACATTTAAATACATCTACAGTTTTTCTATTGAATCACTAGAGGTAGGATTTAAAATCTATAGTTAGCGTTAAGTGTGTCAAATAGAATTGGATTTTGACATATTATATGAGTCACACTTAGCGCTAAGCACGACTCTAAATCTTACCCTTAGAGCTCAAGCTCTCTGATCAACGGAATAGTTTTCTGTCGATCTGTTTTTAGGTAAATAACACCTAGTCACTACTACGATAACTTCGTTGTGATCATATTTATTTTGTCTTTAAGTCACGTGTAGTTTCTTAAGTGATTACTCGCCTTTAGAATTATATATATATAATTATATATAAAACCGCGAGCCAATACGCTAAGATCAATGTTCTTTTATTTAGTTTTCCACACGATAACCTAAACAAATATATAACTTCTAATATACAATAAATCTGCTTTCTGCGATAAGACTCAAATCTAGTCTAAAAATCTGTCAAATCATTTTTTCTCAGGACAAATGTATGAATACGTTTTTAATACGAAATCCGACGTTTGTTGAAATAGATAATACGTTTGCGCATATTTTTTTTAACATTGTATGCTTTTAAAAAATAATTTGTTAAAAACAAAAAAAAAATATAAAAGAAGCGCACAAGTTTTGTTGAACAATCATTTTATAGAAATATATTAGTAATGGCAACACATTTATAATTGATACTAATCGTTACCACTATATATTTTATTACTAACGCCACCTATACGCAAATATTGGCGTAGCCACTATCGAGCTTTCGTAGTATAGAAAAAACATATTTACTCAATACATATTAAACGGGTTTTGAAAATCCTAATACTCTATTTGTGTCAAGATATAATTGCGTAAAAGTAATTTGAAAATCTTTAACTGGCAACATTTTAGTATAGTCTGACCGAGAAGAAACCGTCGTGGGATTAACTTCTGCTAAATTAGCTTATTTTACGTCATTTTAGTACGACAGTCATCATCTGGATAATATTAATATATAAAAAAATAAAGGTATATTTGAAAGTAGGAATTATAGTAGAATAACTACCACGCCGGTTCCATTTCCGTAGTGAATATGAATTTTATTATTCATTTTAGTCATATTAACAAGTCTGCCATTAGCTTTATTACTTGACTGTTAAAATGTGTATAATATTTTTATCTAAGACAGCTTAATGTACTTGAACGTTACCAAATCCGAACTCAAAAACTGTAGCAACTCTTGGTTAAGAAAACTAGCTTTTTTTGGATTTGCTATAAATTACCAATGTGTATGACTTATACTGCTGAATGCGTTTGTGTTTGGCATGCACTTTTTCTCACAGAAGAATATGATTGATTTAAAATAAAAAGTTTGAAATGTCAATTTGCTAATATTTTTATCTATTGAATCATTGTTATGTCTTAAACGACTAGGTTAAGTTTAGGAATTGATAAAGAACGAATTAAGTGTAAATAAATATGTATTTAGATTTACTACTTGTACATTTGAAAGTCCAATTTTATGTTTAAATTAGGTTACATTTAAAATCATACAATGTAAGTAATATAGACTCAGTGAGAATGTTTTATACGTAAAGTTGTTGAGAATAAAGTATTTTGAACAATTTATTCGTTTTATTTTGCGTCGACTAGTTTACGCTTTATTAAATGCCCTATTTACTATCATAAATAGCAGGTAGTTCGGGCCTAGGAGTAAAGTGCCGGATTGTCGGCAGCAGCATGGCCTCGAACAACTTGGATTGCATGGCGAGTTATGAAATAGGGCGATAACTCGCCGGGTCGAATCGCTGATGACTTTTGCCTCCTTCCAGGATTCGGGGAAGTGTGCGGTCCGGAGGATCGCATTGTCGAAACACGAGTGAAATTAGCTTTTTACATTTGCTATTGAGCGATAGATGTAGTGTCTTTATAAAAAACTTTAACATACCAAAAAACAGATGGCTCTGTTTCAAATTTTATAAACTATTTTGAAATTTTTGATTTTGCTATTCAATAAAAGGTGTCGCTGTGCTATCTAAAAAATAAAGTTATTGCCGTTAATATTTTAGTGTTATGCTATAGCGGCATGTCATACATTTTGTTTTGTATATTTGTTTGTCACAAATATATTTTAGCTGTTGTTATATGGGAATTTATATATATATATACAAAGCGGTTATATATAAACATACATTCACACAAACATTCATACATACACGTATAGATAGATATTTCCTTACGGGTGCGAGGCACGTTATATACAGAAATACTTCTTACTAGGTTTGGATGACGTCTTAGTTTTATTTTTGCTGTCTGTATTTCTTACTTTGTATTGTAAAAATAGTATTTTTGTGCGGAGTGACGATCGACCTTAGTACAATTTCAGTTATTTATTGAAAATAGTTATAACTTTAAATATTCTTATTCTCAAGATGTACCTGTATTTTGTGAAGGCTCTTCTAATAAACTGGCTTTTATTAATATAACCTTTGCTTTACGATAGGAATATTTTTGAGGATTAACACACAAGCATACCATCAAGAGCATGTGCATATACACTTGCTGTCACTATGCACAATTTTAAGCCCATCCGTATATATTTTCCAAACCGGATTCTAACATAAGTGTAGATAATAAGCAAACTCAGGTTTATAAAGCAAGCGTTATTTGGTTAAAATCAAAAGTTAATTGCATTAATTAGACCGATTCGGCTTGTCAGTTCCGCGCTACAAAACGGATCTCGGAAGTATCTTGATTCCACCCTTTACGCCTCGAGCAACCACTACTTAGATCATTTCGACACCACAGTACTATCGATTTGTGTGTATACATTGCGTGTTTTATATATAGAAAATAATAATTTATGTTATTGTATGTAGTAATAATTGTATTAGGAAATTGTGAATTTATTTTAATTATATTTAAGTATTTAAATTGTAAAAAAATGGTACGAATTGTGTATTGAAATTTCGTTTTATGAATTCTTATGCTAATAGTTTCATTGCGGCCGAAAATTCGTGATTAATAGATTATACAGCCAGCTGTTCTAAAATATATATAATGTGTAGTGAATGACTAAAAAGGTTTTAGGTTTACAATTTATATTTGATATGGTAACACCAAATAAAACGATTTGTAGCAAAAAATTATATTAGATATTTTCCAAATTCAAAACATTCGACATTTTACAATGAAAGCCTATTTTGATGTATTTGTGGACAGCAATGTAACGCAAAGAATTAAAATGCATCGTAGTAGCCAGTAGCGACTAAATTAGTATAACAGCCTCAGGTCATTTCCGAGTGTCTGTACTTTTAACGACTAATTTGCTATTATTGCCGTTGTAAGGGGAGGGGAAGATTTATTTTTCTATATCAAGATGGGATTAAATTATTATTTTTAAATATTTATAAAGTAATGGTTTTGTGTCTTTATATTATATTGTACACGCATATGTTACTAAAATTCAGGTTCTGCTTTAGCACCTGTCAAAATATATTTTTTCCTTTGCAATAAATGAATCCTTGATTTGCATGGTACATATTATATTCATGAAAGAGAAATATCGATTTATATCTAAAAGCAATTAAATAAAGGACTATATTCTGTTCTACAATTTTCTTTATACAATACGTTATTTACGCATACTTTAAAAAAGTCAGAAGTCAATTTTGAAGCAATATTTTGTTTGAAAGAGATACTCTTCTACCAATAATCAATCTGTGCTTAAGAAACTTCATTAGCTCCTTTGTTTGCGCCGTCACGTCCAGTGGGGTTTGGAGGCAGAACTTTCTGCGTCTTTTCACGGCAAGAATCATCATACAATTTTATACTATGTAATTTTATTGAGTAGCTGACCCGACAAACGTTGTTTTGCCATGTATATCATATATAATAAAAAATAGGGGTTGATCGTAGAGGGTTGAAAATTTAGAGTTGTATGTGTTTTTAATGCTGTTGATACAGTTGATAAAAAAATAAAAAAATATTTAAAATTAAAAAATATATATTTAGGGGTGGACTACCCTTAACATTTAGGGGGATGAAAGATAGATGTTGTCCGATTCTCAGACATACCCAATATGCACACAAAATTTCATGAGAATCCGGAAAGCCGTTTCGGAGGAGTTTAACCACAAACACCGCGACACGAGAATTATATATATTAGATTGTGTGCTCATAACACAAGTATCAGTCCGCCGAGAGTAAAATCTATTAGACCGTATGCGAGTCACTAATCCAACAGTATTAATTAAAATTACAACGTTGACTTGATATATACCAATGAGTTAATATAAAAGCTGTAATCAATTCACAATTACAATAACATTAATGCATTTAATAGTAATAAAAGAAATACTATAAATCGAAGAATTTGTTTAAATTTCAGGTTTGTTATATTGATGAAAATCTCTTCTTGGATCTGCTGGACTGCTTAAACACGTGACAGCTTCCATTAGTAATTTACGTAATATCTGTAATAAATAACTGTAGGGACATACACATATTTGTGTCTTACTCCTAGAGTACCATCTCCGTGGTAAATACTGCTTCGCCAGGATTTCAAAAAGATAACATGATGTTATCGGGTATATTATAGGCATACCTGCTGTAATTATGAGCAGTTAATAGTTATTATATAAATCTCTATTTTAATCGTAAATATCAAAGTAAGCCTTGTTGATTAACATACTAAGATTATATATTTAGTCGGGCGAATTCAAACTTGGGTTTAATCTATATAATGTGAGAAACAGGATATATAAATTATGAAACGGACTTTAGTAAAACACTATGATTATGGATCTGAAATATATTGGTATGTGTATATATGTTATATATATTTCTTCCGTATTTTTTTAATTATTTCATAACTAAAATGATGAATGGATTAGGCGTAAAATTTAAGATCTTATTACAATTTAAACTTCCACGATTGTGTTTACTTTTACGATGTGGAATCATATTAAAACTTGTAGAAATAATTTTCCAGTATCTGTCAAAGCAACAAATAGTAAACGATACAGCGAAAATGCTTTAAATACATTTATATTGCAGCAGTAGAGTGAGTTAAATTCTTCAATTTTACGTTTAACTGTTGTAGCGATTTTTAATACCTTAAGGCAGAAATCGGTAGCTAGGGAATAGACTACAACTCCTACAAAAGCGCCATTATTACATTAAAAAATCTTCAAGATATTAGTATAATCTTTATTACTATATACATTATCATGCCTAAAAGTATAAATATAAAAATGTTAACAAGTTCAGAAAATAACAAAGATTAAAAACCTCACTAAACTTTCATATACATTAATTCACTCCATTACACTATAACCGAGAAGAGAACCACAGATCGGGCGCTAATAGTGTATCATGGTAGCACTTTGGATTTTTCACCTCAAATCTCAACGTAGTTTTAACTGTTAAGGTCTGCCCTTTAATTGTGTTACCCTACTTGAAAATCGATGAAGACCCACCAACATCCAACCACCCTTAACACGCTATAATAAGGGTAATATTCCCCTGCGTCAAGCAATATTTTTGCATGAAAAGGATGGAAATAGAGGCATGGTTCACTGATTCTCCGGGGGTGGTAACTTTGTAGAGTGACGCCCTAAATCGTAGGGGTAGTTGTCAGTTTTAAAAGTATTATAGATGTGGCAAGACGTCTCAAATTAGTACCGGTGTGTGATTGTGCTTGTGAGTGATATATGAAGGAATTTATTTTTATTCGGTAAGTAGTTAGCGCGTTGATGTTTTTCACATGTTTGATCAACATGACAAAAAGTGCGTGCGTACAAAGTACACATGTCAGAAGTGAAACTTTGTAAATTAATTGTTACTAAGGTAAAAACCCCAATAGATGATTATGAACCAAGAAATGATCACTCTATATATTTATATATTCACATTGTTTACACACTCTTTAACTACTAATGATAATATATATATATATACATATATATAAATCTGCGTTTACCGCCCAAGATGTTATGCGACAGAATTACAATTTAAAGTTCTAATATGTAGGTACTACACAAAAACATCAACCAATAGCGTATATTTTTTCTCGATATCCCTTTCTCACACTCTCGATCGGTCTCAAACTCTTTCCCCTTTCTTCGACAAGAACGCTGCATATCTTCGTGACGTTTCATCCGTAAAATTTTTACCCTCAAGAAGTTTTCATTAAATAATCCGTATATTTTTATTTATTCTATTTTTAAAACGGAACACGTCTATGTGTGAATTATAAAATATAGGAATGGTTAATGGAATGAAAAATATGAGGCAATAATTATTATTTGCAACTAAGTACCCAGACATAATTGTTAGGAAGACAAATTTACTTTAAATTGTTCCATAAGGTTGACTTAGCTGTACATAGATAAAATCTGACTGTAGCACAGTGTAGCATCGTAGGCTCAGTCGTAGAGGTTTACTTTGTAGGTATAAGTGTAAAGGGTTATTACTATCATGTTCTGATATATATCATTATAGTACTATGTATAGGAAAGTAATTAATGTAAACGCCGTTTTGTCAAGAAACATAGTAGTTTTATAAATAAATCACGTACATACTATATACAGGGCAAGTTTTTGGATCATGAAGGAAAAGTTAAATATCGTAGATAGGGTATTTTACTGAAAGAAGGTTTTATTTTATTTTATTTCTTAAAAGTTATTCATTTAAAGATTTTCCAAAAATTACTGGCCTCGCCTGGGGCCGACTTAATTCTAAAAACATCAAAAAAAAAAAAAGGAAGAGCGTGAAATTAATCATTTTAATCAAATTAAAACATACATGAAACTGTCTTACTCAATTGAGTGGGTATTTTTTTGTAAAATAATTAAATAAATGCTCATAATGTGATCGATGATATTTAAGGTACTTTCCCTTCATGTCCCCCGTCTATTGCTTATGACCGTAGACGTATTACAAGCCAGGAATGATGAATGATGGCGTCGTCTACCAAGTCAACTAGTCTTAATTCATTATTGCGATTTATGTCAAAAACATCCTGGGTTGTTGCTAAATATTCAACAAGTTAGTGATGTAAGAAATTTATTTATTTGACTACACCATATAAGTATGACGAATGTTTGTGTATATAAAATATGCAAAATATAGGTTTTAATTTATTTGCTATCTTACAGCTGGTGTGAAAGTATGATTTTAAATTTGCATTGTTTTTCTTTTAGCGGTTACTTTTTTTTTCTTCTATTGTATATATACAATGTATATACAATGACCTATTGTACGTGTCCCGGTCCGGTGGTGGAGAGGCTGGCTATCTGTCACTCAGGTCTCCTGTTACAGAGACCAGTCTCTCACATACACTTTCAAATGTTATCATCTTAGTTTTTAATCATTGTAACCTTGTATGTATATGTGAGAGAAGAAATAAAGATTATTATTATTATATTATTATTATTATTATTATTAGTATTATTTTCAAGTTTTGTTATGGAAGAGCTGAGGACCCTGACACATGTTTTTTTTTACTTAAAAGGGTTTCCAAATCTTATTCAATATAATGAATTGTTGTCATTGTTGTTCATTTAATAAACACATTTTTTTATTTAACTTTATATAAAACTTCCTTATACTTAGTGTTCACTATAGAGTCAATGTAATACTATAATATACTTTATATACACTATATATAAAATAAACCAAAATAAATATGCCTAAATCCTATTAGCAGCAGCAAGCAGTTGGCCTAGTGGCTTCAGAGTGCGACACTCATTCTTGAGGTCGTAGGTTCAATCCCCGGTAGTTTACTTATAGATTTTCTGTCTATGCGCGGATCGTAGACTGGCTCGAACGGAAACGGAAAAACATAGTGAGGTAACCGGCAAGCCTCGAAATCGACGACATGTGTCGGATGGAAAGTAGAGGATGACCTACATGTCTATGAAATATAAACGACCAAAGAAGCACACACCAAGACATATTGGGTTTTATCGCATTAACCATCCCTAGTGTTCAGAGGAGTTGTTCGGATATAAACAGCTGAGTTTCATCATCGGACGTCGAGGCAGAATACGAAATTCCACCCGTATCACCTCCACGTACGCCGTTCCACAACAGAGCGTTTTTCAAGGCAGTTTTTGCCGCGCACCACCACTATGCGTTACCAGTATTTCAGAACTAATTCGACAGGGTCCGTCAAGAAAAAATCATGCCAATTCATAAAAGGCCGTCAACTTTTTTTTGCCCCGCAACGAGCCCTTTGGCATTGAGTGTCCATGGGCACTAACATCACTTAACATCAGGTGAGCCTACTGCCCGTTTACCCCCAGTTCTATGAAAAAAGCGCCACAAGATCATTATTATTATTAATTCCCTATTGAGTAATAATTTATATCTAGTTTATTTTAAATTTATAATTGGTTGATAATTACAAACTATGACCCTGATATTCATTTAATAACACTTAAAGGAAGCAATTTAAATTATAAAATTTGTAATAAATGATTCTGTGAATATTATTCCCATGACTCGTATTAAAAAATTCTAATGGAGCCACTTTACTTAATTAATTTCGACTTTGACATATGTTAATATTTTTGATAATGCTACGCGTAAAATACAAATTTAACTCAGTATGCGATCTTCTATCACACATGGCTTTATGCATTTTTTTACAGAATTCTTGCCGCATATATATAAAGACGGATATTTAAAATACAAAACCAAAAAGTGATAGTAAAAACAAGAAATATTTACCTGAAAAAATACTACATATTCTATTCTCTTAAGAGTATGCCAATTCTTTAAAGGCCGGCAACGCACTCGCGAGCCCTCTACTATCGAGAGTGTCCATGGGCGACGGTATCACTTAACATCAGGTGAGCCTCCTGCTCGTTTGCCCCCAGTTCTATAAAAAAAACAAAATTGTTAAACGCTTCACACTTCTATATAAATATCATTAGTTAATTAATTTATACACAATATATTTTTACGAATTATAATTCCCGGTTATAATTCGTAAACATATATTGTAAATAATACATAAAGCTAAGTATATTAAGCGTTTGTAAAAGGCTGTCAATTCATGTCAAAGTTCTACAATGATATACCTAAACTAGCCTTGTGAAATTAATGATAGATTGAGTTACACAAGGCAGACGAATACACTTTTGTATGATGAAAAAGGTATCACCTATTAAGTAGTATCTTTGAGAGAAATTTTATACTTTTAATGCGTTTCCATTTTCTTTTGTTTCACTATAGAAGGTCATGCTTGTCATAAAGTACATTTACCCGATCCACGACAGCTGCTTTGTCTTTCCTAAGAGCTTTCAAATAATGCGTGTACATTGTTGTGTTTACAAAGTTATCTAGATTCACTTCTATATATTATATATATGTTGTATAATGTATATGTTCTATTCTTATAACCTGTGTATGGCATTATTGGCTAGTTAGTTACAAATTGCCTATGCCTGTTTGAAAATAACTTAAATAAAAAAACAGCTACACTATCTTAGCCATTATTACGCCAACGTTTGGGTCAACTTTGAATAAAAATGTTATCGTATCAGTTTCATTCGTAATTATGAGATTTCTATTGAAGCAACCAATTTCAATTGAAGAATCTCCATAGACAAAATGTGAATCATAACACTTCAAATATAAACATGAATTCATAATGATGCGGATATACAGTTTCAGTTTAAAACTATGAACGAAATACGAGCAAACCCGAAGTCAAGGGCTAGTAAGTTATAACAGACATTAAAGTATAGAAATAAAAGTAGATAAAAGTTTACTATAGCAACTTGTGTTATGAATTATTCATGCATTTTTGATTGCACATACACTGTAATCACTTAATAGCCAATTAGTATCGTTGTGTGAATTAATACCCCTTTACATTAACTGAACAACTTCACTAGGGACTCAACCCATATTCACAGTGATGTTACGTCTATGCGGTACGATGTGACGTTTTTAAAGTAAATCTACATCTTTTTTCAGCTATGTGTAATATAAAGTATAAGGAAATTAATATGATAGAATAATTACGATGCAATATGATAGCAATACGTATGTCACTGGGAAGCACGGAAATATATCGATTAATAAAATACAATATTTATTGTAGTGTACTATCTAACATTATATACAAATGTTATGTTGTGCTCAAGGTAAATACAACATAATTTCATCGTTAAGAAGGAAATACCGAAAATAGCATTTGTGATTTGTATATAATATATATGGCATATTAATAAAGTATGTTTGTTAGTATATATAAAATAGATACCTCCGAGTTTAGTAGGTTCACGTCTTTAGGAATAACATAATTTCAGACTTAAGATAAACTACAGAATAAATATTTTTCGTATAGTAATTAGCAGCGATTCTCGTCCAATCAGGGGCGCGCGACGACCCATTTGACCAATCGCACTCACGCGTTACGTCAATCTTTTGACTCTAGTTTTTAGTAGCCCTTCGTTAACTTCACAAACATTTGAATAGGAAAACCTACTAAAGTGCGTAGGCATTTGTTTTAAGATTCTTCAAACAGATTTTTATCAGACGCATGGTGTATCAGTGTCATAGAATTACTGGTGAGTTCGTTTCAGTAATAACAGAAAAATTCACATCGAATGTTGGATCGGTAATGTCTTGATAAAATAGTCCAAGTTTACACGAATTATCTGACCACGATTAGCATATAGGGTTAGGCGCTGTAAAGTTTACGGGTTAGATCGTATCGCAAAGTGGCCATCTGTCCGTGATCACCGCAGTTTAGGGTTAACTTTGTTATATTTTAATTGTCTTTATGCTAATTTTATGATGGAGGGTTGAGGGTTAAAATTGTGTTGGTGTCATCTTTATCAAGGTTATGTTTAATTTAGAATTTCAATCAAAATTAATAAATGTTAGTAAAACAAGATTTGACTGAACATCTAGCGATTATTTGTCTATTATCAAACATCAAGGAAGTTGACACAATCAGTGCAAACGCTGAAAAATATACAAAGAAGAAAACTATTTATTGAAGAAGAGAGGAATACAAGCACTTGAATACGTTTGGCCCGTCGGGTTCTACACAAATCACTCAAAACGGGTGGGATTTCGGTTATTTTTAAAGAACAGAAGGCTAACGGGCAGGAGGCTCACCTGATGACCTGAGGCCCATGGACATTCTCAATGCCAGATGCTCGCGTGCATTGCCGGCCTTTTAAGAATTGGTATACTCTTTTCTTGATTGACTCTAAGTCGTATTGGTTCAAAAATACTTTAGTGGGCAGTTCCACACTGTTGATGTGCCCTGCAGAAACTACCTCGAACGTCGAGGCAGAATACGAAATTCCAGCCGTATACCTCGACGTCCGCCGTTCCACAACTGCGCGTTTTTCAAGGCAGTTTTTGCCGCGCACCACCACCTTGTGGCACCAGCTGCCCACTGAAGTATTTCTGAACCAATTCGACTTAGGGTCCTTCAAGAAAAGAGCGTACAAATTCTTAAAAGGCCGGCAACGCACTCGCGAGCCCTCTAGCATCGAGAGTGTCCATGGGCGGCGGTATCACTTAACACTTAACGTGAGCCTCCTGCCTGTTTGCCCCCTGTTCTATAAAAAAAAACTTAAAATGCGTTCAGTTGTGGACCGCGATATCGACGTCCGATGATGAATCCATGTTGAATATATCACAATTAGTTTAGTTATTCATTATGCAAGATATATCTTTATTTAGCATATAAATATGGAATTTAGCTAATCACTAACTAGATAATGAATTGTTTACACACTGGCTTTTACAGGTATTCACACACAACTGTGGGATTTTAAACAATCGAATCGAGAAATTAAAAAAAATGTAAAAAACGCGTTAAATCCTCTATTATCAAAGAATGTTAATCGATTCCAAAGTATCGATTTCTCGTTCACCTCACTGATTTACAACACCTGGCGTGGATTGATGGAAGTATCGAATTACTAAAACCATTAAACAAATGCCATGTTTTACCATCAAACGTTGTTTTGTATAAAATTCGATTAGATGGATAAATAGGTCTGTTTGTTTGGCAAATATTTTATGGAGTTTTTTGCGTCGCCATTATCCCTACACCAAAAACCCTACTTAAAAATATTATCGAAGTCTTTGATTTACGCGAAGACATTTGAAACTTCTTCAACGGATATGAACCAACGTGAAGCTATGTAAATAATTTGAAGTTATCTCTGATATCATACTAATCTAATTTTAGAGTTATTTTGCTAACACCAATATTAACGAAATGGTCACTTCATGTTGATCTGGCGACAGCGCGTTTTGAGACAAATCTTGCCCCTGACAACTTTACAGAAACAGATGCCATCCAGGTATTTCAAACGGGTAATTAGAAGAGCATATAACTTACTTAAAGACAAGCAACGCACTTGCAAACCTCCTAGTGTGACAAACTGTCACACTAGGAGGAACAGGATGTCACTTAAGTGACATTACACCCGAAAAAAAAGTTACCTAGTTAGTTAAAGTTAATAGTTTAATAGTCATTGTTATTGTAAAAACTAAAAGTACATCATTGCAACATTAGTGTGTAAGTATACTTTTACACATTCTCTTGCGATATTCGGTTTGTCGCGCGACGCTTGCGTTGAACAAGGAAAGCGTAATATATACCATATATATATATATATATATATACATATATACCATTCGGTAGTATTGCATTGGTGAATACTATGTAATTCACACGTGGTAGAAGTGAAACCTTTAAAAAAGTTTTTATAATAAATAATATGTAAATTAGACTTTTTTTCACTATCTAAATATCTTTTTTTACTATGGTTATGAAAAGCGACGGTTAAAAGAGACAGACACGTTAATTCATAAAATTTAACTTTTAGTTAAGTGTAGTAAGAAATTTTCACTTAAAAAAGTTTCTATAATTAATACATACTGTAAGTAAAATTGATAATTTTCATCTCGTTTTATAATTGAACTACATACTTACTTGGCTTACTCATTTATTTTTTGCACATCTATTTTTTTATTCAGAATTTAATTTAATACACACTTATTTAAATTTTAAACTTTACACTGTATAATGCTTCCTATCTCATTTTCTCCCACGTTAAATCTTATGAATTTATGTGTCTATCTCTTTTTACTGTAACTTTCTCCGTTGCATCCAGTTTGAAATGACACCGATTCTAAAGATGTTTCACTTCAAAAATAAAGTCCGTAAAAACTATACTATTTATCTAATTAGACCCGGGTTGACTTGCTGTAAAGTACGCACAACTCCAGGGCAATACTACATTACAATTGGTGCTTTATATACAATAAAGTTTTATATCATTGTACATAATATAAATGAAATAAATAAATGTATAAATTTACATACATAAAAGTATGGAGTGAATTAAAGACACGGCAAATCGGTAAAAAAATCATCAACTATTCTAAAACTAAATTGTAACGCGTTATCAATAACTGTAAAGTGGCGATCAAACGGGTGATTCACGATGAAAAGCGCTCGCAAAATAATATAACATGAACATTTCCACCGATCCTATCTGACCACTGCATTAAATAATGCCGACATTTAAATGCACGGCGGTTGATAGTTCCACATTTAAATGATTTACAACTACGTATGTTCAAAGCTAGATTAAAATAATACTTATATACGTTTTGTATGCTTCATTCAGAGGTTTGAAACGTTAAGTAGAATAGACAAAGTAATAAATTCGTGTTTAATTGTGATAAATTAAAGCGCGGCCATTTTATTTCAAATGTGCGACATAGAAACCGCTGGCATAGAAGCCAGTCTGAATAGATATTACAGTTTTAGACTGGCCTTCACATCCGAGATAATACAGTGCAGCGCAGACACAAATACACTCTCTATTTCAAAACTCTAAGGCATCATAAGAAGTATGTGGCTGACAGGTTTTCAGATCAGGCTGGGTTTTTTACACAGTTACATTAACTTACGGCTTTTTAAAAATGAGCAGGAGGCTCATCTTATGTTAAGTGATACCGCCCGCCGCCCATGGACACTCTCAATCAGAGACTGATCGAGAGTTCTGAACGCCCTTGGCTATTTATCGGCATGCACCCTCTTACTTTTATTTCATTTTGAAATTCAATCGTTTCTAGAAAATCGCATCATTTGTACATTAGCGTGAGCGCTGTAAGTTTTTGCTGGCGGAGTGTGCAGTGCAAGTAACTTTTAACTCGTTTAGTGCTGAAAAAAACCTTTGCAGCTGCAGTTGGTATTATTGGTATTTTTTTCGAGTGTTTGACAGATTTTTTGTACCGTCGATTCTTCATTTAATTTGGATACTAAAATCCCTTCTGCTTGTAGATCCAGTACACAGTTCATTTAGTGTTTTGTCTCAGTCTAGTTGAAATATTCAGGGGATGATGCATAGGATCTAGCGAAGACGCGATTTCAGCGCGCCCCTCTAGATCTTATTTTTGTAATTAGCCTAAGGGTTAATCAGGCCCTACTCTTAATGCCAGACGGCTTGCGAGTGCGTTGTCGGCCTTTTTAGAATCGGTACGCTCTTTTCTTAATGGACCCTAAGTCGAATTGGTTTGGAAATACTTCAGTGGGCAGCTGATTCCACAAAGTGGTGGTGCGCGGCAAAAAATGCCTTGAAAAACGCGCAGTTGTGAAACGGTGATGTTGAAACTCAGCTGCGGGTATTAATCCAAACAACTCTTGATGAAGGCTCGTGAGTGCATGGCCAGCTTTTTAAGAATTGGTACGCCCTTTTGATGAAGGACCATAAGTCGAATTGGTTAGGAGAAACTTCAGTGGGCAGCTGGTTCCACATAGATAGGCAGAAAATGGATTGTGAAACGGCGGACGGGAGGAATTCCGTATTCTGCCTCGACGCCCAATGATGAAATTATCCATCTAGAAAAATTGCAATATTTCATATTTTTCATATAGGAATTGAACCGATCTCGTGCCATTCACTAAAACTATGAGATCCTACTAAACTTCCACTACATAAGTACGCCACACCAAAACTGACCGCGAATATTGCTTGACGTAATTGAACGAAGTACATCATTTATTCATGCCAGTTAAGTGCGTTATTGTCTAAGAAATCTCAGGGGTTCAAGATAATATTAGAGAGGATTACCCTCCCTCCGTAAATAATGGGTGGCTTTTTTTAAATAATAGATTTTATTGTTTAAGACTGTTAAGGGTTTTACTAATACTGCGCCAGTACTGGTAAGTTTTTGGACTATCGACTTTCTTTGATATATCGGATATCGACTGTATATCAACTATAGGTACGTACCTTCAAATCAGAACAATAGCAAAGTACTGAATTCGATATTTGCAGAGTACCGGAAAGTTATTAGACGAATACTCTTTGCGGCATGCGTGAGCCATTAACGTCATTCAAATTTGTATTGTCACGTGACCCAATGTTTTAACAATTTTATATTATGATAGTAGATCACGCCTATCGCAAAGTATTTATAGAAAAGTATTATCGTGCACACAAAGATGCCCTTACGGGCAATTATAAATTGATGTAGGTATATATATACATATGTAATATTCTACTAATGAGTAATTAAACTATACAATAATCTAGCCTAAATGTTAGGTTATCTATGTATATACGCGTATATAAGATGCACTTACAAAAATGTCGAGAATGTTAAACGTAGGACGTATGTCGCATTCCGTTTCACTACGATTGGTCCTAGACATCTGACAGTTGACACGATGCGGTGACATTACGCGTCATTATATTACATCTGTTTGTTCAATCATAATGAAAAGCACGATTTCGTCTATAATCTATCGTTTTTGAATATTTTTCCCAATATCCTTACGAATTTCCATTTTCCACAGGCTGTATCAATAAAATGAGGTGCTAAACATGGATTCGCCATCATCTCAAGACAACGACATCGAAGTCAACGTGGTATCGGGTGCCAGTAGCCCAGATATCCCCTCATCACCCTCCAGAAAAGATCAGAAGTCTCCTTTTTACGACCTGAAGAAGGATGAAAAGGCCACAGGCAGCGCGCCGTATACAAGTTTCTCAATAAGTTCAATATTAAATAGAGCTGAACCGAGAAGAGACTCAAATGTATTGGAGGCAGCGATCGCTGCTAATCATTTTGGAAACGCGAATGATGCAATGCTGTCTAGGTATGTATATCACAAATACAACCAAACCTTTCTTTTACACAGTTTTATTTACTTTTATGTTTTTATTTCTCTTTTAATTATGTTTTTAATTGCTTTATTTAGGGATGTCACATCTTCATTTAAATTTCACTGTTTGTGTTAACAAGAAGAAGCATAATACAATACTCGTAAAAGTATAAAAATTAAGCCGTCTTAATTATATTATATAAAATAGATTTATTTTTCAACTTAAATTAGCACTAAAAGGCGAACACTGGCGATGGAAACTTACAAAGTTTTGATATAAATAAGCTGGTAATAAGGCTTAAATTAAGTTTACTTTATGAAGACAATTAATTTGAACGCTAATAGTATCTTCTATTAACGATCCTATATAAATTGTATACAATGTTACTAAAATTCACATTGGGTACCTACATCAAGATTTTTTTTACGTTTATATTATAATATTATAAATTAATAGGTTTTTTTTAATGTTTGCTTCCCGTTATTACCTGCTTTAACTGGCAAATGAAGGACGGCTGTATTTTTGTTATAATAAGAAGAAGATTCCTGATTTGACAAGTTTAGTGTTGCAACGTTATGAAAAGTATTAAATAGTGACGTTGCGAAATTTTTCGATATGGAAATGGGATATTTCCGGATCGATTCCTCTGGTTTATAGTAGTATATTATATATATATAAACAACTACTATTTTAATAGAAACTAAGTATATCAGGAATTTAAATATTTCTGAACGGATAATTTAGTTATGACGATTCATTTTATTAAGGATCATTACTTTTTCAGTAACAGTGAAAGCTTTTCGTGAACATTTTTTTCTTGGGGACAAGAAAATATCCACGTCTTTTCCTGATGTACTTGGCTGAGGATCCATTTTGATGGCAAATCAAAGCAAATAGATTCACTTAAAGTTCACAAAAAAATATGAACAATACTAAACAAAAATATTAACTTTTTATAAAATAAAGCAGCGATTACTAATTAAGAAATAATTATTATGAATAATTATGTATTTATTTAAATAAAAGTCAATAATTTAGTCTTTATTTGTTTATCAATTTTTTTGTACATCACTACACAATAGTGTAGTGATGTACTACACTTATTACATGTGGTATCATTATTTTACAAAATGACAGTAGCTAATGTCAAATGTGGAATCGAAATATAAGTCGTGGTATAGTCTAGTCTTGGTTTATGACAGGGCTATATATTCAATTAAATATATCAAATTTATTTAACGCAAACGCATCGTTTAGTTCTTTGTCAAACTTAGGATAGTGCTTCTGACAATCAACCTTTTATTTCCTCTAACACACTGACAGTATTATAGTTTTGTATAATTTATGTAATCCACTTAAATTACTACGCTGCTTATGAAATCAATAATATATATTTGTAAAAATCATCTTTAGTTGATTCTAACTTAACTAATGATAATATGTAGCAACACCATACACACAGCTAACTTAATTCGAACAAGAGAAAGCGCACGTCCCAAAATAATCCTTAGAAGAAACATCATTACCCCATCTAATCAACGAGATAGTTTTGCGGCCCCTTATCTGGCAACACTGCGTAAAATTCGCGGGTAAAAATGACCCTTTTATCTGTCAAACCCGTAAATGTGTAATGGGTTGTAGTGACGTGTAAACACGGTCGACAGTGGATAGTTGACGTTTCATTTGTTTTGACTACAATTTGTTAGGACATGTTGTCCTTTAAACGAGGTTTTGTTGCATTAGATTGTTTTGGATACAACAACACAATGAAAAACCACAGATGTACTTACTACTTAAGAATTTCGACATAAAAATGATCTAACAGAGAAATAACATATACAATTAATTTAGTAATCATCAAGTTAATTTAGTACTTATACGATGTGACAAAGATAAAATTTCAACTATTAAAGTATATAACCATTCTGTTCATTGTTTCTGTTCTTTCTAATTAATAACCTAAATCTAAATATAAATTTCCTGTTAATTAATAAAAAACAATGGAAATAATTAAATCAAACAAGAAAAGAAATCTTGTAAAGCGTCTTTATTTTCACCCCTAGACTAATTACGCCTTCAGTGACGTCCGACATTTTGTTTATGATGTAAACCATCTGTCACTTTTCCCGCCATCGTGTTGACATCTAAACTTTTTACTTACCTTATTTTTGTAAACGTCTTACGATTAATTAGGTAAATTGAGACGAAAAAATATTTAGAAAAGATCAGAGATTTAAAGATAACAAGGAAGATACCCATTTACAAAACTCTCAGTATGTTATTTAAGGAAAGAAAGGAATTATATTAATCAAAATTAACAATCACCAAAACAACAGATTTAGATCAAAAGACAAAAATTTTTGGTGATATGTAGCTCATACATGTTATAAAATCTTTGATGTAGAAACCTCAACGTAACATATGTGTACCACTCTCTCCCCTCAATAAATAGAATCAAGACGTTATTAATAAAAGTAATAAAACCTTATTACACGCGTTAAAAAGCACAGATTATACACATACTTGTGGGACCCTCTAAATGCCCCTAATAGGTCCAAATGGGGTGGGCAAAATCTTAGCCTTCTTGGGGTGAGACGGCTACTTACCCTCTCAAATATAAATAATATAATGGATTTGGTTTTGCTCTAACTTATAAGCGATAGCGATTCAAAATAATATTTTGAGACGCTTAAACGTTGAAGTAACAGTTTCATAGATATCGGCGCGCTCAATTTGTTTTTCTCTGAATATTTAAGTAATAGATGGCAACAAGCTTCATTATATCTATAAAATAAAGAATAATTTTTATTGCTAAGTTCGTTTACACACTTCAATTCTTTTAAAGCTTTTATGTGTGAGGTATGACTTTGACACTGACAATTCTTTAATTAATTAAGACTGAATCTTCATTTGATCATTAATTAAGTTAAACCACGGGGGTAATATAAATATATATATATTAATATATATATATATTAAATATTAAATGCTATAATTTAACGCTACCCGCTTTTCCGTTAGCCCAAATTGACTGCATTCAAGGGTAGGTACTTAAGTAAGGGGAAGCTCTCCTTATCCTTTAAGAGAATTTGATATATTTGGAGATTTTTAAGGAATTTATTCGACGGGAAGAGGGATATTGTACATAGACTGCGGTGAAAAGTCCTGTTTACTAAAATAACGATACAAGCATTATTATCTAAAAGGGTGCATTTTTTGTATTAGGTAGTTTAAAGGAAAATACATTTTGCTGTATTGAAATCTTTCTTTTATATATTAATACAATCAGTTTTATTTTCAAGATAAAT
The DNA here is from genome assembly GCA_028984075.1 of Pieris mannii. Taxonomy (NCBI): domain Eukaryota; kingdom Metazoa; phylum Arthropoda; class Insecta; order Lepidoptera; family Pieridae; genus Pieris; species Pieris mannii. Next base: position 8,813,348 of record CM054777.1, read on the forward strand.
ATTGCATTTTTTTTATAATTACAGCCGGTAAAAAATATCAGGTATATCGGGTTTATATAGGTACTAGTTTTAAGACAAAAAAAACAAAAGTTCTTTTAACCAGCCAGGTTGCAGTATAGCTATTTTGAAGCTATATGTTGAAATTAAGAAGTGCTGGTAGAGTAAAGAGCTACAACACATAGAACTTCAACAATATACAAATTGTCGCCTTGAATATTTAAACATTTTTTTTGAAAATATAATTTAGAAATATGAAAAGTATTAAATATGTTTCGAAAAGTTTAGCAATATATTTCATTTTTAAAACTAGATATCTACTATACGTATATTAAACACGTTTCATCATAAGGCAAAATGTTTGTGACATTTTACTTGAACTAGATTTAATTATTGTATAATAGTATTTTCATTTAAACGGTACTTAAATAAAATAGGAGTATTGTATAAGATGACAATTGTCCAAAAACACTTGACTCGTACAATACTTTGTAGCGTTTAACAATCGTTTAAATTTTTCGTAAAACTATTTCATAATAGCGGCTATTAAAACTTTAATTTTCTCTTAAAGCAACCAAATAAATACTATGTTATATTGACAGTTAAGCGGTTAAAAGCCTTGTTCTAGAGAATGGCCGTTAGGTTATTGTCGTCGTGACTCGTGAACCTAGAAATAAGTGAAAAGATATCTCTTAGAAGCTTTTAAACGCGTCCGAGAATACCTCCCTATCTACCAACAAAAGACTCCCGTGTCGCTTGCACAGACAAGAGATACAAGTAAACACTTTATGCTATAAAAGAAAGTACAAACGCTATTATTAGTAACAAGTGTGGAGTGTTGAGCAGACGCGCCGCAGCAAAAAGAAACGCGCGGGTGACGGGCATCGATTTTTATACCCCTCGAGGGAGGCGGGGTCATGAGACGGCCAATCAGGACGCGGTGAGCCAACCAATCATGGCGCGGCTTCTTCCTTTCCGCTTTAAAAGGAAGCAGTACTTTATCGTGTAATGGAATTTGAGTTTGGAACTTCCCTGCTGGGATTAAATGCGAGAGACCAATGCAAATTGGTTCTCTCGGATTTTTTGCTTCAAACAGTTGCGTGAGTTTTTAAATTACATTTAGATTGAAACGATTAAATTATGAGTTTAAATAGAATCGATAACATATAATCTTTAAAAGTAAAAAATGTCAGTAGAACCACATTTGAATTAAATCAGAAAATCAACCTATATTATGAAAAAAATTAACAGTGCTTTTAAAACTCATGAATAGAAATTAAGACATTTAAGGTTATATGAATGAAAAAAATAGTTTTTGTTCTCTAAACAAGTACTAAACGATTTCCTAGAAAGAAATTGTCATAAATTCGCAATCAGTTGTTTCTATTCAGCCTGCTAAATTATTGTCGATAAAGCATCCAATCGGCATTGTCAAAGTTATCGATAAACATTGCTATACTGTATTAATAGGGACGTAACCCTATCGATAGTATATCATTATGAAACAGATTTACTAATATACTTATTTTCATATATGATATAATTGGAATATAAAATAAATATCAACCTAAAAAAAATGTGAAGGGAAAAAGTCATGATGTGAAGTGGTTTAATTCTACACTGCTTTATTGCGACGTTATATTATGAGAGTGGCTACGTGCTACGGCGTAGCAACGTAGCGACGTTGCTCTGCGGCCGTAGAGTGATTGTAGCAAGTTATCTTTAATTTTTTACCGTTTTAATAATAATTGTTTCTTTGTTTTTTATTCTTCCTTTCTTTTTATTGTGAATAGCAGTAACGCTTATTTGCCTTAGTGCTAAGTAGTTTTATTAAATTGTTTTCCTCTTTTAATAGTTATTTTGAATAAGCGATTTTATTAGCACATATATAGTAGTAGTTACAGATAAAAATGGATACTATTGCAATAATACATTATTTATATTAAAATGTAGGTATTTTAAATGTGTTAAATTAAATGTTCACTAAAAGTGGTAAAACATATTAAAATCTGTAAACAAAATACGATATGATAAAGTAACTAATCAGTTTTGATATTTTAATAACCTTAAGGTAACCTACTAAACACATAAATGGCAAACTTAAATAAATAAAACATAACATTTCAACAGCTTTCATCTATCGATATTTTAGTACATCACTACCACTCCAGGGAACGCGCCAATCCTCTTTGTTGCCAAATCGATATTTATATATCGATATCTAACTGGTAAGCGAGAAAGCTTGTCGATGTCTATCGTGAACATTCGCTTTGAAAAAAGAAAAGAAAATGGCAACATTGCTCCCAGAGTGATTTATTACCTCTCTACTTTGTTGTTTTTTATTAGACGTGGAAAAGGGCTGATTCTAAAGATAAAATCCATGTTATTTTCATTATTAAAACATATTCATTCCTTACACAAAACTCAATAGCAATACATTTTTCAATGTGCAAATATTGAGATTTTTTTTAAAATGTCAAACCATAAATTCCGACACGATTTTTAAAGGCATTTAATAAGCTACAACCTCTCTTAACTACTTAGCCAGGTGCTTATGCAACATATCGTTGACACCTTCAAGTCTGAAAAAAAAAACACGTTTAATTTTACACAGGCTAACTTGTCTACCTTCCTCCAGTATGTTAACGTCCGTAGTGACACTTTATTGTATCACAGTTAAACGAAAAAATAAACATTTATTTATAGATACACAAATACTTTAATCAAAAAAGGGCCCTCACTTGAATTTGCTCTATCTTTAAGTGACACACTAAACAAAAATGTTATAAAAAAAAAAAAAAGCCAAACAAAGAAATGTAGAACGTTAAACATAAGATACTCCAAATGATAACATTTTCATTTTATTAAATATGCTTTATTTACTAATTTCCCAGATGAATAATAACACATTTCTATTGTAGGCTAATTTTTGCAGCGCCAGCAAATCTAAGTCAATTCACGTTCCTTGTTGCAGATTGGGTCTTATATCTCAATGGAGTGCGCTAGCTGGCAGGTATGGTGGACTTGTCCCAGCTCCTTGGTACTGGCAGAGGCCCCACGAACGAACACCACCTAGAGGTAAATACCTGTTTATCCATTTTTTCAAATGTCATCAATTTTTGGTTTCTTCGCGAATTTACCTAACCATAAGTGCAGTTAATTGGCTCAAACGCAACACTCCAGACTTAAGATCTGTAGGCTAATAAAGTAACCATATATTACATTATAATATATAATGCTTGGTTGTATTAACGCAAAAGTGAAGACTGTGGTTATAAGTAATAAGCATTAAACCTAAGAGCTCTTTGAGGGCTTCAAAACCTCTTTTTGTTGGTGAACACTACATATATATTTTTAAGCCCCTAATGCATAAGACAATAGGTGTAGATAAGATAAGGAGAAATATTGTAATCGTATTATAGATTTTGTGACTGTATGTACTTGACACGGATATGTAAGTCTTTCTTATACGAACTAATTAGTTTTATTGTATCACTCGGTGTGTCTTTTGTTTATTAGGAAGCCATTTTGAAACATTTAAAGGTGCGTGTCTTATGCAACCTTGATTGTATCACATAGTATTAGGGCCGTTACTAAATTTGAAAGTATTAGTTATGTAAGGTGCGATTATGGCAACACTGAACACGATAATGGCGCGAATGATGTCACTGTAACACGGATTAGCACCGCTACGGCCTCCCTCAATCGATGACTGGGATTTTATATGTCGGCGATTTTATAGCAAGTACATACACATACATTGTACCTACTTATAATTATGCATTTAAAAAGTAAAAGTAATCCTCAACGACTTTTTTGAGTGCTTATATTGCAGTGAGAGCAAAATTTTTAGAGCTAGTATTATTGTACCAAAAATAGGTTTCTACAGCTACAGGTAATTTTTTTAAAGTTATCTAAAATAACATCTAGTATTAAAACTGAACACAAAGCTTTAAGCTACTTTTTTTAATAAATTGCTAACAACAAAGCTTTGTATATTTTTATTATGATCTGTAGGTATTTATAATTTTTCCCACCTTTCATACTATTCATATATGGAACGGCGCACAAATTCGCACCGCAAAAGTTAGGTTGTCATTTTTGTGAATACAGTTACAAAAACTACCAAAATAATTTCCAACATACATAAGACAGATCTTTTGTTTAAGTATAAAACGAAACTTCTCACATTTTCCTGCGCTATATTTATGGTAAACAAGCAATCGTCATCCCGTCTGCTCTCTCAACCCCGCTCATTTCGCTTTAATTTTCCAAAACCCATCTCCGGGGAAAACAAAGCGAACGCCATTTCACGCGGCCCAAACCGACCGAACAATGCTTTTCTACCATCGTACTATATTTATACGTGTAGCAATACTGAACTGTCAAAGCTCTATCTGTCCCGCTCTCTCGTGCGCCAGTTGTATTAATCGGCATTCGCGCCAAAAGCAATGTTGGCATTTGGCGATGTCGCGGTTGTTTTAATTTTCGAATGTGGTTTGTTCGGATAGCTGTCACTGCATTTGTTCGTCTTTTATTTTTTTTTCTGATCGAAGTTTATTGTAAGAGCCTGCTTCATTTCTCTTTCCTTTGTACCTGTGTAAATTACAAAGTGCCCTGATTGAAAACGCAATACGTGTATTAAAAAAAGACAGTACTTTTAAGTTAAAATATTTCGACGTCAAGTAGCTTAGAGACGCTTCTTCCACACAATGTAACTCCTCTAGTTAAAATACTCAATTAAATAATATTCTAAACGCATAATAGACTCATAAACTGCTTAACTAGTAAGCGTTTGTGTAAACAGCAAGCCAACGGTAACAAAGGATTATTTCATATGGCTTCTAAAATCAATGCGAATCAGTGCGACAACTAACAAATTTTCACGACCTCTTTCCGCTTACACTTTTAACCGCGTTGAGTGTCAACGTATACTGGTTAGTCATCTCAAAAGTTGTGCAAATTGTGGAACCGATTTTCGACTTAAGTAATGAGGCTTAAGGTGTTATATCGCTTGACTAACAGCTGATGTCCCGGTTCGATTGTAGTGATTCAACCGCGTTGATGACATTCGGCTTCGCGCCTTCGTGTCGTGTTCGAATTTTGAAATTCAATATTGGAATAATTTGTGACAATGTCACTTCCGGGGGAAATTGGTTTTATTCTTTTTAAACAACTGTTTGAGGAGTTTTGAAACAAAATCAAGGATAGAAATTTAGTTTATGTTGTACTTTCTGTAAAAACTTAGAGCTAAAACAAATTAAAGGTTATACCTAATGATTCTGGGTTTTTAGATAAAGATTATGTAATTAAATAAATCATATAAGAATTAAAACTGACAAAAACAGCATGCTCACTATTATATAGAATTTCCTTGTTAATTCGACTAATTTAACCTCAAAACTAAATCCGACACGTGAAAGCTACCAAATTGCCTAATTAAAGGCGCTGAATCCTACAATTAGATTTATTCGTATTAAACCAGAGGTAATTGGATCCGAATCGTGTCTATTTATTTCGAAACCTTTTAACGTAATCCACTAATAGTTCCAGTCCATGATTTGTGAAGATTTGTTCGATTTATTTTTATTACGGAGTATTAAGGACTAATAAGATTAGCAAAAACTCATTTTGGGGCATGTCTGAGTACCATTTAGGTATTTTGTTTCCAAGACAAATAAAATCTGTTTATTGTTACAGAAGACTCAACAACGAATGAGGATGGATCTGCCGGGGGATCCCCTCGATCCCGCAGTCCACCTAGAGCACCTTCTCCTCCATCACCATCCCATTCTTCACCTCGCTCCCCACGACTTCACCCCGCATTATACCAGCAACAACCAGATCCCCAAGACTCAGACCCCGACATAGATGAAAGCGACGACTTCGACAAAGATGAAAAACGAGATCCAAACACAAATCTCGGAAAACGGAAGAAAAAAACTCGCACCGTCTTCTCACGATCGCAGGTGTTCCAACTGGAATCGACTTTCGACATGAAAAGGTACTTAAGTAGTTCAGAACGCGCTGGCTTAGCAGCGAGCCTGCACCTAACAGAGACACAGGTGAAGATCTGGTTTCAAAACCGCCGGAACAAATGGAAAAGGCAGCTAGCCGCGGAATTAGAGGCTGCTAATATGGCGCACGCCGCGCAGAGATTAGTACGTGTGCCAATTTTGTATCACGAATCGAGGCCAGCGACAATGCCGCATACCCCCATGCCATTGCACCCGCAATTCTCGAGTGAATCTGGGGTATATTTCCCACCTCAGGCCCCGCAGCAGATGCAGCCATTACCGGTGTCTCCTGTTACTTCGAGAGCGCCGTTATCCAGTTTAGTGTAGTGTCCGCTTGACGCCGCAAGGGACGCGGCGAATGGACAGTACTAACTAGTCATATTATGTGTTGTGAGTGTTGAAGTTAGGTTAGTTGTGTTATACGGGCAATATTGCAGTTCGCGAGTTGGCAACTCTGTTGTGGCAATTAAAGCTAAATGTTTCAGTACGGAACCCATTTAGTAGGCAAACAATGTAGGAACCTCAATAATTTGAGTTTCTTTATTTACAGCGTGCTTATATAGCAAGGTCAGTAAATAGTTAATTTTAATAAACACGATTTCTACTGTCTCTCGTAGAAGAGTTCACACGAACAGTCGCAGCAAGCTTTAGACCAACTTGTCCGTACAACACAAAGAGATATAACGTACAAAATCGTTGTCATTGCACATTTGTATTATATGTATATAGTTTTAAATCGCTAGCCAATTGTATATAGTTGCAAGACGACTGTGCTTTTTGTGTAAGATATTTAAATATATTTATTTCTAAGTACTTGTTACGCTTTGCCAAATATTAAGTAGTCATGTTTATTGGTTTTCGTAAATACTTTAAATGAACACTTAAGGCTGCTAGATACCGTGTAATTGTCAGAATACACATTATTTTGACTTTACTCTATGGTGACTGTCACCATCAAGTTAAATCATTGTAATTTTTAGCAAATTGTAGTAAACAAATTCGGGCTTTTCCGGATGTCCAAAATTACTAAAAAGTTCTCTTGTCCTTTTCTATAAACTTGTCTTTATGTTAGATGAAAAGAGACAGATGCGTACTAAACAGTGCAATTAGACTGTTCCAACTTCGAATATGGAAGAAAGGAATACGTTTATATAATGTTTGTGTAAATTATCTTCATTCATCACTTGCCTTCATTTGTATTTTTAAATTCAAAAAAGGAATCACAGTAAATGCTACCATCATTCTGTAGAATTAAAAATAGTAATAAATAATAATTTTGTTACCGAAAACCAAAAACTATAGTAATAATTTTGTATAGTGTTGCCATAATGCTAATTGTAATTAGAATAAGACCTCTATTCTAAAACGTCAAAGTTATTTATTGATAGTAGTTATTACTTCGTAAATTACTGTATTATTATAATTAATGCTAAGAGAAATAAAATATTATACACGATAACTTTCTTTTATTCTCAATAATTGCCCAACGCAAATTGCTTTGGTTACAATAGAAGTGAGTGCCTAATTTCATCGGAGAATAGGTGTCAGTTCCTTGTTTAAATATGCTCCTACACTGAAAGAGTTGCTTGCGTTGAGACATTTGTCCCAGTATATCGTAGATAATATATACGATTTAACCTCAAAATTAACACGTGAAAATGAGAATTTAACAGAAATTGCTTAATTAAGGACACTGAATTTGAGAAAGATAATTGGAATTGGAAAGAGGCTTCTTGGACCCTCGTTATTTACTCATGAATAGGGTAGCAAGCGCATACAGTATGGCCATGGGGGTCCCTCTTGCACCGGAAGTCTCTACATACGCTGCATTTTTCAGTTAGTTAAAATAATATTGAAAATATAATAATAGATACTTGAAACAATTTAGGTTATATTATTTTTTCGGATTATGCTTATTAATATATACATAATTGATAACATAATCTTTATAAATGTATATTTGAGATAAAAATCATGTCGGTTTTTACTCTGTTGTCTCACGCTTCAAAAATTTGTAGATACTTGAAATTCGCGTGTGTAGGGTGTTAAGTATCGGCACACTTTTACTAAACCAGAACTTCCGGCACTTCCGGCCAACCACGCGTTTCCGGCGAGGGGGCTCAACAAGTGGTTACTATTTTAATAAAGCTTTCGAGAATTGAATTATTTTAGTTTTATATATCCTCTTAATCTGTCTCTTTTAATCACTGTGTATGCACCATTTGTCAGAAAGGGACAGAAGAGTACTTTAGTTTGAATATAAATTATATAATATGACTGAGGTGAGTTTTAGACACGGGAATTACCTTATTAATTAGTAACCTTTACCTCACATATATCAAATCCAATACATTTTTGACGTACACAAGTCTTGTAAGCTTAGCCTTATAGATAATCAACATCTAAGGTTGTTAAGCACTATAGAATATCAATTCAGTCCTATGACCTCAAAATGGGGCATGCTACACAAGTTTAGATGTTGGTTACAGTAAGTAACAACCGTCATCTAAATGTGGTTTGAGACCATTAATGAGACTGAAAATGTAAGAACAATTCCACGTCATTTGAGTATATGCTAGATAAAAACTAGACAAACTAAAATTAAAACTACATTTCAAGTACATGTAAAAGAATTACCTGTACTTAAAAAGAAACTAGATTAATTTTATATTAATTAAATCATAACTGATTAATGAACGTATGGCGTATTAATTTCAATAGTAAAATCAGGTGTGTTTAATGCTTAAGTTATTGTATTTTTGATAGAGTTTTGTATTGCGTACCAATTCTTTAAAGACCGGCAACGCACTCGCGAACCCTCTGGTGTGGAGAGTGTCCATAGGCGGCTGTATCTCTTTTTCATTATGCGAGCCTCCTGTCCGTTAGCCCCCTGTTCTATATAAAAAAAATCTTGTGCTTAAGAATTTAGTTTTTGTTTCCTTCAGAGTGGTTGCCTGGAAGATATTACTCCAAAGATATACGGCCGCCAGTAGCCCTTCTTTTTATTTAATTATTTTAATTGTTATTTGCAACAAAGTGTAAATATGAATGAAACACTGCGTACTTTAAATTCCGTTGGGGTTCTCGACTAACGAGATCCTTCAAGAAAACAGCAATTCTTAAAAGGCCGGCAACGCACTCGCGAATCACTGTCCATCCGCGGCCGCTATCACTTAAAGTCCGGTGAGCCCGTTCACCCCCTGTTCCATAAAAATAAGTTCACTTAACATTCAAATATTTACTTCAAAAACACGCAACTACAGTCCTATCAGTTAATTATTCCCTTGAGTATAACAAACATGACGCATAACCAACGTAATAAACGCCAATCCCAAAAAATCGCCCCACACTCACCATATCTATTTAATTAAGCGATTCTCGATATTAATTCGATTATTACTCTTCATAAAATGCTACAAAACTGACTTTTAGCAAACGATACAACGTCACGGAAGGCGACAGTAAAGCAATTTCGTTTTTATCGTCAAGAGATACAGATTATATTGCCCTATCGCGACCCTTATATAATTACCGTCACGAACACGCTATTCAAACGTTAACGTCCAAATGAATCGTAACGTTAGAAAAATAAAATTCAAATTGTGAACTACCATTCGACTGTCATTAATTAAGTTTAAAAAAAGAAAATCAGACCTTAAGTTCGAATGTGGAACGTTGAATTCGATTTGTATACCCTAATCGCAGCTAGATCAAATGAGCGCTTTCCGGAATCTTAATTTAATTAAATTTGGAATGTTTTTGAATTTGGAATGTTATCGCGGCATCGCGCGTGCCTCCGAGTGTTGCCACGCGCCACCACCCGATTGTGACTCGGTTGTTATCATCTGTCACTTAATTATCGAAATCGACTACATTTTTTGCTAGGTAAGAGTGGGAATTGCTGTTTTTAAATAGTTACATTTTCTTTCTTAACTGTGTTTAAACTGATTCAAAATAATAAACGTATATTCCCTTTTAATTGTTTCATGACAAAGGGATAGACTTATTTTTTCAATTTGCTTTTAAAGTTATCGATAACACAAATTGCGTGCTAATTACTCGATAAGTCGAAACGTATAATCGTGAGTCCATTTTGACAGATAACAACGAAATTACGGCTAATAGTGGGTTCCGTATCCGCCATGTTTGTTTTTTAAACCTGTCATTATTCAAATTTCGAATGGCAGATGCGTTTGGATGCGTTAATCGATTTGGGAACCATGTTTTTAACTTACCTTTATACAATTGTAGGATATAGCCTTATTGCTATTAATATATGGGCTATTTTAGTTTTCAATAATTTCCAGGTAACTTTGTCTAACATTTCAAATTACAAAATTGAAACATGGTTGCATACAAATTTGTCATTCAAATATGTGCCTTCACCACATATATATAAGCACGTATATTATCTGTGTTTAAATGTTGTTAAATATATTTTGACACACGCTTCTTGAGCCGAAACAAAACAGTTAATGATCTGTTTAATTATAAACGTGCGTTTACAACAATTAAAATTTAGTTTAATGACACGTGACTTGATACTTTGTACAATGTATGCTGTGGTAACAAAAATACATAATACATCAAATCATATGCAATACTTTAGCTTCTTTTATTATTGAATACCTACTTCGGCGATTTTTATGTTAAGTGATAGTAGTGGCAACTACCGCAGAAACTAATAGTAATTCTTGTCTGTAATAAGAGAATTAAATGTATGAAATAATATTGGTTTATTCAAGGAGAAAGCTAAAGTACTCATATATTCTAACTTCATTGTTCTTTAGAATTAACAGACTTATTTGTGCTTACAAATGTCTAGCAAAATGCTATTCTGACTAATAGCTTGCCAAAGTTTTTGGCAGGATTTTTATTATCTCTATAATTTTTGAACAGTTTTTTTTTAAACTTACGGTACAAAGCACTAAAAGTCTGCGGTCAGTAGGGTTTGGTCCTTGGGTTGACAACCTTGGTGCGGCCTAACCGCACCTTAGTTAAGTAAGAGAATATGAATTGAATAAAAAATGATATTATTACATAAAACATATAACTGAAATTTATGGAGCCATGTAATCGTACCACAGGTCCAATAAATGCAATTTGACTTAGGGTCCTTCAAGAAAAGAGCGCAACGCTTTTTTAAAGGCCGTCAGCACAACCTTTGAGTTAAATGAATGCCACCTACGATGTTAATTACATATACCACTGTTTGCCAATTGGCAGAGGATGTGTTCGGATTAATACCAGCAGCTGAGTTTCATCATCGGACATCGAGACAAAATACGATTCCACCCGTATCATCTCGACATCCGTCGTTCCTTTTCCTTTTATTTAAGCCAGTTTTTGCCACGCACTATGTGGAACCAAAAAAGCTGCCCACTGAACTATTTCCGATCCAGTTCGACTTGAAGGTCCTTCAAGAAAAGAGTGTACCAATTCTGGCAATATACTCACAAGCTCATAGTCATTAAGAGTGCACATGGACATAAAAAAACATCAGATGAGCCTCCTGCCCGTCTGCCCCCTGTTCGCTTAAGCAAGACCTCACTTTTAAAGCGAAATCTGGGCTGGCTGTCGGCCAATTGGTATAACTCTGATTTCTGAATATTCTGATCCTCTCCCATTCTCTCTAGATGGTAAGTCCAAAGGCGTCTTATGTATAATAAGATGGTAATAATAATTAATAATTAGTGTTCTACTTATCTTGCACATGTTCATCTGTAAGTCTAATAGGCAAGTAGCTGATCAGGCTCCTGTCCCTAACACAAGCCGTCGCCTTTTTGGGTTCTAAGGCAAGTCGGTTTCCCGTTTTCACGTTTTTCTATTCTGATCGAGCGAATGTTTTAATGCGCACATAGAAATAATTTGTGCACAGCCGGGGATCGAACCTACGACTTCAGGGATGAGAGTTGAACGCAGAAGCCACCAGGCCAACATCGCTCATTTCACTTCCTTAAAAATTAATTATGTATTACTGATGTATGATTTTATATAAATGAACATACCGTCACGATGTCTGTCATATGTTAATTCCATACATAAATAGAAAAATCCGTGAGTCACAGCCAGGATTTGGATATGGTCTCAGAATTGTGAGCCACACTCAAACTAGACCAAGACTTTAATGGTTTAAATTTTTTGAGAACGACCTTTTGAGATGCACTTGGTTTCACAAAAAAAACTTGTAATTAATTAACTGATAAGCTTGACCCACAAAAAGGCAATAAATAACACACGTTGCAACATAAATTAGGGGATGGTTAAAATTCTGGCCAAATGAGAAATTATACATTCGCCATTATCAGTGACTAAGCGATCTAACCAAGATAGCTAACGGTCAAGAACTCAGCCGTTTGGCGAATTTAGGCAACTTTGTTATTCATTAATAAATATCATTAACGATTTCGTGACTAAATGGCTAAATTTAGATCTCAACCTGTCTTATGCTGAAACGAAAAATATTCGTAAACAAGTTTTAATCAGTTTATGTACAGTATACATGTTAAATGAGCAGTGATGGCTTCAGCGTGCGACTCTCATCGGTAACAGGTTCGAGCCCCGTCTACAGACCAATGGACTTTGAATGAATGGTGAAGGAAAATATCGTAAGGATACTGGCTTGCCCTAGACCCAAAAAGTCGACGGCGTGCGTCTGGCAAAGGACGCTGATCACCTACTTGCTTAGATTAACAAATCATAAAACAGATACAGAAATCTGAGGCCGAAACCGTAAAATGTTATAGCGTCACAGTATTGGTTTTAAAACATCTTTTTAAGTAAACTTATGTATTATACTTTATTATAATATGTATAGTAAAGTTCTCTCATCCATTTGTCCCTCCTTTCCGTAGAACTCGTTTTAGCCAAAGCTCACCGATGTAAAGATTAAGCATTCTGATAAACTAGCTAGGTCTGGATATCCATAGTTGCTCACCTCACACATTAATATCAATTTTTGTTTAGTTTTTTGTAAAAAAAAATATCAGAATTTTTTTTCTATAAGTGCTTGTCACATTAAAATTAGTATTTTGTGGTTCTTTTTACAATGTAAAAGTGTGCCGAGCGTTGGCAAGTTTTTATCAATAAAAAAACGGACAAATCACACAAAGATATTACTTGTCTAGTTTATTAACGTAAACTATTTTAGTAATAGAAATATACCTACCGACACGATTTGCTCAATACAAAAAAGCTAGATTTTGTTTCCTAACGTGCTCATGCCCCACAGGGTACAATTTGATTGGTAAGAGGGAATATTCGAAAATGAATTAAAACTTCCTCAATTTTATAAGTTTTCGTACCGGGTTTTATTGAACTTGATTAAAAATGGGTTTCGTTTGTAGTCATAATTATTGTAATCGACATTTCGTGTGTGTTTAATGATTGAGAAATTTGTTGTTTTTACAAAAACCAAGCCTTTTTCATTATTATTGTATCTACTCCATTTCGCTTTACTTTTCTTTTAGATAGATGAGGACACTTCTTAATTTACAACTTGTTCATATATTTTTTTTTTGTTGTATTTGTGGTGTGTCTTTCATGTTTTCTTATTGATAAATTTTATTTTAAAACAAACGACTAACGAGTATAAAAAACAAGACATCCAAAGTAATTCAATTAAACAATCGTATTAAATGTAATCGTATAAATAAACAAGTAATTATAAATTAAATGACTTCCGCTTAATGTTCACTGATACGAGATAGTATCGTGTCGTGTGCCCATTCGTATGCCAACGAATGCCCATGGAAAAAAATGCCCCCGTTACACTCGAGAAACTTATATAATTTTTTTGTGTGAGCTTCAGCTACTTTGATTCAAGTTTCCTAATCGAAGGAACGGTGAACCTCATGGACGGTAGTTGGTAGATGGTTTTATGGAAAGACATGAGACAGCTCCTGATTGGGACGTGGCTGAAATATTGTTAATGTAACAGTGGGCAAACGAATAGGAGGCTCATCTGATGTCAAGTGATACCGTCGCCCATAGACACTTACATTACTTTGCAAGTGCGTTTGTTAAAAATCGGTAAGTTCTTTTCTTGAAGGGCCCTAAGTTGTATATGTTCGGAAATACTTCGCTGGGTAGCTGGGTCACATAGTTCACGGGTGAAACTGACAAAAACACTCAGTTGTGGAACGACGGCCGTCGAGGTGATACGGGTGGAATCGTATTCTGCCTCGACGTCAGTTGATAAAACTCAGCTCCTGACATTAATCTTTAAAATAATCCAATATACCTAAAGATTCAATAATATTTAAAGTATGTCAATTCAGTATCTTAATTAAACTAAATCATTAACGCTTGATCCACCGATTTGAAGGAGCAACAGACAGTGTTGTTTATTACCTTCTCATAGGAACTATGGTTCACATACGGGACAGTGAACTGTGTAAATAAGGAGTTTAATATGAAACATAGCAGTAGTATATTTCATACTTAAAAAATTGTAAATAAATTTAAGATTCTAGTGAAATTTTGATTCTATTTATTTAAATAAAGTAGGCCTTGTGGCGGTCTTACTGCTTCCGAGAAATAGCTCTTAAAGCTAACTACTGTATTTTATATTTATTTGAGTGACTTTTTAAATAATTTACACTACACTACACATGTACAATCATTTTGATGTAGCTCCACGCTCTGCCATTAAATATAGGCAATCACTTATATTATATAGTACATATGACGCAGTAAAGTAGTTAAATCAGATAGTTAATTGAATCTCTAGACAGTTAATTAAAGATCGATATTCAATAACGACTAGATTGAAGTTTAAGAAACTAGTTAAAGTTCCGTCAGACAACTGAGTGAACGGAACGTTTAACTAGTTTCTTAAACGTTCATAGGCAACAAGACTAACCTAACAATAAAACGAAACACGGAATTTCCAAGCTGTAAGAGCTTGGAAATTCCGTGTTTCTTCACGATCACACCGAAATAACAGTAACAAATGAAATAATTTTGGCGGAGTCGACAACATGTTTACAATTTCACCAAAGACCACAATTTGAAACAAAAAAACCTTTGCCAAAAGAAAGACTCTAAAAGTAATCAGCTGTTGTCGTGCCCTCCATCTTGTTTTACATTATTTATCCACACGCTGGCTTTCGGTTAGACAGATACTTAAACGTTTTAATGCTAATGCTAGCGACTTGAATTTCGATCTTAAGTAACTGTCTAGAGATTCAATTTAACTCTTTGATTTAATAACTTTACTGCGACACATACACAATATATAGGACTAACTTAAGTGTTATTAGTTTATTGAACACTGTATTAAGATTTCAGATTATTATGAGGCTAAGGTGCGGGCCATTCCACTTATACGATCTCTTCACGCTGTTCATAACGAAAAAGTATTTGCTCTCTTATCTAAGATGTAAAATATTAAGTAAATTATTTTACTTAAACATTATACTTAATTTTGATTAACATAGT
Source organism: Pieris mannii (assembly GCA_028984075.1). Classification (NCBI taxonomy): domain Eukaryota; kingdom Metazoa; phylum Arthropoda; class Insecta; order Lepidoptera; family Pieridae; genus Pieris; species Pieris mannii. The sequence continues at coordinate 8,828,803 of CM054777.1, forward strand.
CACGGTGATAGTTAAATGTGTACAAAAAGTGTTTAGTAATTTCTGGAATTACAAAAATATACTTTTTTACAATACATCGTTTAAAGTGAGGCTTAACGTCACGAGGGTGTGACACAAATAATACAATTTGAAATGAGACGCGTTAAAGTGACAATTCGAACAGCATTTACGCGTCCCGTTTAAAAACATTCGATTCCTATTTCAAATGTTTGTCATGATTGTATGGCTGTGAGAAAGTATTGCAGCAACAATAATGTGATTTATATTTATAGCCCTTTCAGTTTATTCAATGACGACATAAAATTTCATTAAATATTTTTAAATAATTGTTTACTTCAAATAAATTATATTATTTTAATACCAAAAAATTTTCTCCAAGTTTACCCTCAACGTAAAACTTTCCGTCTACCGTACAAGAGAGGAGTGTCCAATGACACCTACTGATGTTTTGAAATTAGAACGCCGCATTCGCAACACGAACCTACGAATTACAATTTAAAAAAAGAAGGGCGCTATTTTTTTCTTTTCGCCTCTGTTTAGCTACCACTTAAACATTGTCATTGTAATCAATTGAATACGCAACTTTACACTCTATCACAATGCAATAAGGTGGTTACAATATAAAGTAGTTACATTGAATTTTGGTGAATTATACAAAGCCGTTTATTTTTCTTATTGTTGAATATTAGTGCAGCGATTTGGGCGTTAAGTTCCTTTTTTGAAAAATGAATAGGTAAATACTACTGGGTCAAGTTGCAAAGTCTTTAATGGAGAGTGTTTTTTAAAAACAGTTTTAGAATAAATTGAGCTTTAGCACTGTGAAATAAAGCTGAAATTGGCATGTGCCTCGTAAGATTTAAGTTAATACGATTTAAATGTCATTGTTATTTGACAGGGCTCCTTCATATCATTGTATTCTTGCCGGTGATATTTTAATCCTAGCTCGAATAAAATAATTTTAAGTACCTACCTACCAAAATTTTGCAAATTTTTTTCCAGATTCAGAACCACTTTGTATATCTACTTATTAAAAAATAGTTTTATTATAACTTTTCTTGATGTAATAAAATTTATTATTAGTTTGTTTATTTGTGCCTATTTCTGTGTATCAGATAATAAGAGCCTTCCGTGATCTATGAATTTCATAACCAGGCATAAAAGCCCATGGCCCTAGATATGGGAACTGTAAATCAGATGCAATCACCAAATTATTCAAACCAATTAATGTACATACAAAGTAGTAAAAATGGTCGTTAAAAAGTCGCAGAGAATTAACATTTTGCTGAATATTAGTGGCATACAAGATTGTTGTTTAGCAAATAGTGGTTGCCTGGAAGAGATCGAGATAACTATGTTCAATTTTTATATTGTAATGTAACGAAGTAATAATAAAAACATATAAAACAAAGCGGTGTGGTAAGGCCTAGCCGGGTAAATAAAACTCAACAGGAATGCCATTTCACCCAATAAAAATGTCATTTATTTATGTAAGTAACCTACACTTATGAACGTCATAAAAAAAATTAATAATTTAATGTCGTTATTTAGAGCTAGTGTAGAATGGACGATAAAAACAATGAACAAAAAGAAACATATACTTTTGACTTATAGATAGGTATCATTTTGAGACTATCTAATTAAGTTCGTTAGTTACAATAGGCATTTCGTGCACAAATGTTATGTATACATATATACATATTTTTAGAGTTACATAAATGGGTAGGACTTTGGTAAGCAAATATTATGGATTCATTAACTAATTAAAACTCATATTTCCTGGGAGCGAAGATTAGTGTAGATAACTGGCCTGATCTGTCATGTGAAGCTTATCAAATTTCTTTCCATATCTCTGCAATGCTTCGTTGCAGGTCTGTTTTGGCCGGCGGAAAAGTTCCATAGACGTATTGTCGAATTTCAGCGACGGATCAGGGAAATGGTATTAACAAAATATTTATTTGTGTTTTATGCTCTCAAACACTAGAAACGCGTAAGAAATAAAATATACACATGTGAATGACATGAGAACTTCGCAACGCAATCTATTACCCCTTGATATGGTTTAAATGTAAAGTATTTATAGTTTTACTTCGGCTTATTGTTGCAAACTAAAACTGGATTCACTGACATTGCAAAAACCACCTTCAGCTACTTGATAAAGTATTTAATTTAAAACTTTAACGGGATATAAACGTGAATTTTTTACAGAAGACATGCTTTTCGGAAATCGTGATTCATCTGTGACTTACAACCATTCACGCGTTGTAGAAATATACAATAAACACGTCAGTTAATTACCTAAAGTTCACGATTAAAAAAAACAATTTTTTAAAAGTAATTAAATAATAATAACAATGTTAAGACAGTATATGAAGCCGGTTCCAGGGGTAAATGCTGACACCGTGCAATGTGAGACACGTGTAATTCCAGTAAATTACGAAATGGTCGGTAGGCTGCCGATTGCATATCTTAAAATCAGCTACTATTCGACAACATAACCGAACGCATATTATTATTTATGTATATAAATAATATCTTTAAAGACGTACGAGGGCTTAAAGAATGGCCCCGCGGTCACCTAAGCCGGTCTAGAGAGAATAATAATATTGTGCGTCATAATCCTAATAATAAACTCAGAGAATGCAACGAGCTTTGGTATCGGATGCTACTTGTGTGAAGACGTTAGCGCCGTCTCACCTCTTTCGGACAAGAACAAATGCTGGTGCGGGCGGGCAGAATAAAACTCAAAAATGAGTCTTACCTGCAACTTTAAATTTGTTCCCTTAGGAGGAACACTTGGGTTCAAATGCATGGGCATAAACTAAAGAATGATGCTTGATAGGAGACTAAAGAGCTAGTGCGTTGTTGGATTAACGAATAAGTATCGCGATACAGAGAGAAAATGCTGCCGGCATTAAAGGTTTGCACAGCCACAACAGCGAAACTCTAAAAAATATTTTAATGATCTAGTTAGCCATTTGTTTTTACTACGTAGTATATTTAAAGAATAAAAAGTGATATTAAATTAATTTATATTCATTAATGTTTGATTTTTTTTATTATGGTGCGAGATGAGACGGATTTTAGTAAAATAATTACATAATATAACTATGTAATATTACGAATACCAATTTTAAACTATATAATAAAATGACGTCATTAAAGTGTGTTCATTATAGATACACAGCTATCGTAATGGACAATAACGTCTAAATTATGGTAAAATTGTCACCTCTCTATTATAATGACATTTAACAGCTGCTATATGGGTTTATCTAATGCTCTATAATCCATTATTGTTACTGGTTATTGGAGTGTCGTGTTACTGACGTTACTAAATTTAACCATAAGTTAATCAACGGCTTTGGTCTAATCAAGAATAAACTTCACAATAAAACTTATATTATGTTTTAGCTACAATTTGCTATAAATTATCAAAAAAATGTCAAATCATTTTTTCCACTTAGACCACCTAAAATGGCACTTTTGAACGTTAATTAAAATATAAAGATGACTCCAGTTGCCCCTATAAAAGGTATTTTCTTGTGGAGAAGAATGGGCAAAAACTCCACACTTACTCTTTGAAAATAGAATTCACAATATTTTATACATTAGTTATATAATTATTTGTGAAGAATAAAACTCCCATACAGGTATATTGTATTGTTAGTTTACAGGTTCCCCACATATTTAGAAATATCGAAACCGTAGAATATTATACATTAAAGAGTAATAAAAAAACAACAAAACAGTGTGTGAGATAAAAATCTAATAAATACAGTTTACATGTAGTATTATAAAACAAAAAATAACAAAAATATGTTAAATTAGATCAGACCTAAATAGTGTCTAATGGAGCAGGACCAGAGTGTTTCCAAGCATTCTTTTATTCTCATATTCATCTTGAAAATAGTCCCCATAACATTATCCCCTAGTATATTTGTAATATGCTTGTTTACAAATTGTACTTTTAGCAAAAAAAAAATCTTTCATCTAGTTTTATCACATTTTATTTTACGGTAACATTTAACACAAACATATTATTGCAGTGACCAAATATTCTATATTTTATATGATAAGTGTCAAAAAGCTAAAGATATATGTTGTCTGTGACATTTATTTATTTCCAACATACACACATTATCTTTACAGCCTATGCCAATACGACAATATGAAGAAACATTTAATAAAAATATAATAATGTACATAAAAATTAGACGATTAATTTCCACAATATCGCTACTGTGAATTCACTCTGCGAACATACAAATATGTCGATAGTATCGGAGACAGCATTTAGTAAGCGCAACGACATCTGTCAATATCCACAATATGAAACCTTCCTTATTATTCATAAGCCGTTGACCGAAATTCGATGATTCACGCACTTATGCGCACCCAATTAAAGTATTATCAGATAATTTGGCATTTGAATAAAAACACAATTAGACAGACGGCTTGTTGTGACCATTTGTGTTAGATTAATGTTATTTTTGGCTGATAGTGTTTGTCCGATACTGCTAATACTTTAGACTTAAGTTATTTTATATACATATATTTTAAGACACTGTTTTAGAATTTGGGTTGTCACTTTGTTGGTAACAGATTAATATAAACAACAACATTGCTGACCCTTGCTGAGCCTAGGTCCATTCGACATCATTCATGGCCGCAGAGGACCCAGAGTTTTAACGGCTGATCGCGTGGCTAGATGCGGACAAGGCTAAGCTGTTACCGTGTCCTGCCTCGGGCGATTGTTGGTGGCTCCGTGGGGTTTTAGTGGGTATGCACAGTGGCAAGTCCCGCATAACCCTTCACAGGCAACCGTGTCGCGGGAGGGTATGGACATTCTGGAAATTTGTCTAGATTTTGTTTCCATAAAACCACAGTAGATTGAAGTAATATTGTCTTCTACTTATAGTAAATACCATTTCATATATAAACATGTTACTTTAATATTATGTTACTATTAAAGTTGATCGCTCTTTGAATTTGAAATACTGTAAAAACAGTGATATTAATACTCCATTATAATATTCTGTTCCGTAGGTAAACCAAGAAATCTTAATGCAAACAAAACTCGTAGTTCACAGTTTATGCGTTCTAACCGCAGTGTGTGGGGTTAGGCGATAATGATCAGATGAACATTTCCTAAATTAATTCTTTGCTTCGGACTCATATTTCTTTTAATATGAATTACTTAAAGTCGAACAACTTAAGATTAACTGCTTTCTCTATGGCTCAGGGAATCCGGTGAACCAAAATTAATTCCCCATTGGAAGGCATCAAAAGCTAAAAACCCTTTCTTACTTATACCAAGTAACTTACTAATATAAAAAAACTTAATAGTATTCACTTGATACAGCCAATATTATAACATTGCATTTTATTTTGTATCTACGGTACACGTTTTTTTGTATAGAACAGCGGCAAACGGGCAGGAGGCTCACCTGAAACTAAAAAACCGCCGCTCATGCACGCGCACCACGCGCGACAAGAACTGCCTTGAAAAACGCTCAGTTGTGGAACGGCGGACGTCGAGGTGATACGGGTGAAATATCGTATTCTGCCTCGACGTCTGATAATGAAACTCAGCTAATATATACGTATAAATATGTTCTCAATACAGAGTGTTGACCTATTGCTTCAGCGTGCGACTTTAATCCCTGAATTAGTAGGTTCGATGTTTTCAATACAATTACTTCTCTATCAGAATTGAATACAAACAGAAAAATGCTCTATATATTTTCACTATTGCTTCTAAAAATAAAATATCCATAGAATTAAGCCAATACGAAGGTAAATCCGGGCTCAAAGCCTGGTTTAATAACGTTACAGTGCCTCTGAGGCGGACGATTTTTTGCAACCCATTTGCGAGCGCGCCACTTTTTAATTCTTTTGACGATGAACGCGTTTGGGCTGATGTTCGTGATGGGACCATATCGATAGAAAAAAAGTTGGATTTGAAGTTTTTAGAAATGGTATGTTACGCTCTCTGTCTTTATCTGTCAATACTCTTTAGGAGATTAGTTTAATGAAAAACATGGATCGTGTTGCGTCTCTGCGTGGCATAGATAAAGACGCTGTTGATCAAATACGACCAAACTTGTGGCGAAGTTTTTTCTTTATAAAGGTACTAGTTTACTAAGACGTCATGGAACATTACGATCTAGTCTAAGTTAAGACGGTTTAGTAATTTAAATCTAACCTAAATTACTAATAAGGATATTTAACAAAAGAAAATGTCCATTAACACTACTCAAAGTTTCCATTAAAGGATAGAAACTCTGTTCTTGTGTGTAATGACAGAATTTGTGCCACTTTAGTTGGATTTTTTTTTGTTATATAAGTACTGTTGTAAAGGTACAAGGTATATTAGGGTATTTAAAGAGCAGAGACAAAAAATCGTATCCAATAGTTGCAGTGATAACATTGTATTATCCCCGCAAATTGCTAATGCGCCTAGCCGCCATTTTGGTGACGTATTTTGTTGACATTGACATTAGACACTCTATACCGTTAGCATTATTCTGGCTGATACGAATTGCGACGGACGAGTACCTACGCGTTTTTGTTTAATTGTTATCTTGTTGTTGTTTTCTTAGTTGTTATTTGTTATCAGTATTAAGTTTTGTTATGTTAAGAAAATAATTAATAGCCGTGCACGTGAAATTATTATTCAAGTAAACAATTATTTTGTTCATATATACCTATTTCTAAGGTGTGAGATTAATAAAATGTCATCAAATATTAGTTTTTTCGTAGATGTAATCTTACAATAAATTTCATTTCAAATCTGTCAAACTTAATAATTAACCTATTATATTTACAATTGCATTTCTTTTTTTGCAATCTGTACTTTTCTATTCTGGATGACATCACGTGGCTCTAAATGTGACAAGGTTCCTGCGCATTAGCAATTTGCGAGGCTAGTAGATTGCTATATTCATATTAGCCGATTTAAACAAGCTAAATTTAAAAATTACAACAAATCCTTCATCTTATACTTATAGAGTATTTAACTGGTATACATATCTCTATCAGTTACGAATTAATTAATTCCACTTGAGTTCATAGCGACATAATCTTTTATTAAAACCGAACGTAAATATAAATATCGATAATCACATCCCACCACTACTTGTACTCGTATGCAGCTCACAGCCATCATATTTCATTTTTATCATTTTATCCAATCCTTTGCCGAAACCATACTTTTAGAGAGGCGCTCTTTTTAATTCGTTTTGCGATGATAACTACGCGCGCTACTTTTTATTCGTCGAATATTACTTCGGGTATGGCTTCACTCTAATTTGGAATCGCGCATATATGAAACATGTTAAAATAAGATAAAATAATAACAAATAAACGATAAATAAAGAATCTTTTATAATCAAGATGTAATCAGTTGAGAGCAGTGATGGCCTAGTGGATCCAGTGACACACAACCCTGCGGCCCTAGGTTTGATCCCTGGCTGTACCAATGGAATTTTTGTCTATGTGCGCATTTAATATTCGTTTGAACGGTGAAGGAAAACATCCTGAGCACCTCGCTGTATTGCTACCTATTCGTTGAGCGAGGAAAGCACCAGCTCACTATTATCACCGGTATTATCAACCAGGTGCCAACTTTTATAATAATTATTATTACAGTAGATGAGGCCGCATACAAATTCTATGCCATATCCTAGTGACATGGAAAATTTCGTCTTGTAACTAAACTATACAATTATTTTTCTAAAGGAAGGTACACCACATCATAGAATGCATTTTCTACGGTATATGAAACAATTCATCTATACATAACTATATAAATACATGACAGTGTCTATTTAGTTTATACTAGTAATTTAAAAATACTTTTTTTTATCAAAACATGGACAAACATTTACAACAATATCAAAAAATCGCCAAACTGTATGACAGTTTGTTGGCGATCATAGCGCTCTGTTATTTAACAATCGTATGAGTTTTACAATTAATTACGTTATTTATTTATTTATTTATTCTGAAGATTCACAGCACAATACAAAAATAGATGAATATATACATAACAATATGGGCCAATTATAAATCTTCACAAATAGTTAATTTTAAGTTAAAGAAGGTACCTAAACATTTCAATTTTTTTTAGTGTTAAACAAAAAAAAATAAAAAGAAAAACAGAATTTAATTTGTTGACAATGAAAATGAAAATGAAGTCAATACATTTCATTCATCATGGTTAAAATAATTATTTTATTATTATGTATACTAATTTCTAATTACTTATATTTATGTTATAAATTTATTATATATATTGAATGAATTTTCAATACAAATTTATATAGTAATACACTGTAATTATAATATAAACTTATAATGCCGATTAGCGCTATAGGCACTTACAACACTTTTGCACATACGTAGACATTGTAAATGTAATATCGAATACACAATCCTCGACAAAACACGCGTAAATAACAGTTATGTAGTAATTAACCTCTCATATTTACGGGCCTCGAACCTGGAGCGTGACGAATGCGCCTGTCACTTTCATTGTGATTTGTTGCTTTCACGTTTTTAGGTAAAGGGGCAGATTTTTGGGCCTAACATGATTTGTTGTTTCCGTATACGTGAGAAGAAATTCAGTACGTAAGTTGTACCAGGATGTATAATGTATATGTCTATATTTCAGGCTTTTCTTTTTAAATTGTATCTTCTCCACCTAAATATTATACTCATTGAACTTTAAAAGTACATAATTTTAGAATCTACAGCTTCCGCCATAGCACGCCGGAAACAAGATGGAAAACTTGTCTCTTGTCAGAGATATCGCTTGATATTGTATTCTGTATAGCAGGGACTACGATGGTATTCTTCAGAGGCGCAGTGGGTGGGTAACAGTAACTTTTACACTAGGTAAATAAAAACCGGCTTATTTCAAATCTCAGCTGGGCATAAAAATAAAACACTACGATAAATTGAACATGTATGGTACACTGCAGGCAGTATATTCTCCCATTGCGATCATATTACTGTAAGCGAGGAAAACCGTCAGTACGGAAAACGTAATTCATAAATTTGCGACCTTGGAGCAGATGGCCCAAGAGCCCCCTTGTCCATAATAAAAGCCAACTCCAAAGCGAAAATCTAAGTTGTATGAAGGAAGTTGAACGAAGGACGAAAAAAAAATTTATAAAAACATTATTATTATGTTCTCGGACAATTAAATGAAAACTACAAAAAAGTTAATACTGATTTTTTTTATTAAAAAATTTTTATAACGGTTACGCGGACTATAAAACCTATGTATTACATCGATCGTCGTTAGCGAGAAATTTAAAATTACAAATTCTGGTTAAAATAACTTTTATTAATTGATACAATGAAATGATTTTACGGAAATAAAGGTCTTCATATCAAAATATATGGTTATATATGTATTAAGCGGTCTCATTATTTTAATAGTATTGCGTATGAGTGAGCCGTGCGGTACAGCCAAGAGGACATGCGTTCGAACCCCGGTAAATAGTAATTTTATATATTATTTATTATATTAGTACGATAGATTCAATGTTAACAACCGGCTTGTTTTAAGTCTAGTACTTTAATTATATTTTATTAATAAAAGGAAATATTATTTTACTATTGACTGTATTAATTACTTCATTGAATCGTTTCTTTTTACAGAAGAATTTACAGCCCTCGGATCTCTTTGAACGAAATGCATTTTTGATCTCTTCGCCTTTTGATGCAAATTATGTTTTTTATAAAAAACTATGAATCTTAAAAGTACCATAGACAAGGAAAGTATTCTCATATTAAACAACCATGTATAATGTAACAAAACCGGCAGACGCCACTGAAAAAAACAGCTTGTCTATCCTAGACAATGGACGGCGGCTACAAAGAGCCGATGCCATAGATAAATAATATTTTTCATACTCATTGATCTTGCGTGGGCGTTTAAAACATAAGCTTTGGCGTTTATTTTTTGTTGTGATATAATAGTGCTAGTTCGATAGTAAATCTGTTTATGTTAAGTTTGGAAGGCCCAGGTGTCCATGTACTTAGCAAAACGCAAATAAATAATACAATTTTGGATGCCTAACTAAATTATATATATTAAATACAGACAAAACAAGATTTAGTTTTGAATGATAGTTACTCTTACGTCTATAGTACAAAACCAACTTAATGTTGAAGTATTTCTGTTTTCAATCCCGATATTCATAGGTTGGGATTAAATAGCTAAATTTGTTTTGCATAACATAAGCAAACTGGCAGGAGGCTCACCTGGTGTTCAGTTAGCCATAATCACTCACATTGCAGGGCTCGCAAGTGCGTACCTGCCACTACCCACGTTAAATCTTAGGAATTTATGTCGCTGTCTGTTTTTACTGTCGTTTTTTCGTTTCATCGACTTTTAAAGCACAACGATGCTAAAGAAATGTTAACTTCAAAAACTCTCAATTGTGGAATTTCATATTCCGCAATTGCCTCAATAATTTAGTGCTAGTTTCGTAATATTTTAAGTTATTATGTACCTATTATAGTGGCTTTGTATTAAGCACTAAAAATAATAATCGCTACCACTTATACTTTATGGCACACTCGAGGGAGCGTTAAGGGTACTTCATACGAGTTATTAGCTCCTTTGTCGAGTGCCTCTACATATCTCATGCTCCGCCGAACCCACTGAGTTCTGTTATTGTGGCAAATCTCTAATGCCGCTGTTTGTATCTGATAGGTTTTAGTGTTTTGACAGTTTATAGGTATAAGATTACCCCTAGTTAAGAGTACATAAAAGTGAGCATGTATAAACAGAATAGTTATTTGAAGTCAATTAGTAAGAGGTCACCACAAACCTCAGTTAATCTCAACTACTTTTAAGACTGCTTTAAACTCAAAGAACAAAATCGCCAATTTATTCTGAAACCATTAAAAATATTACTATACCAATTACAATTGGTACAAATCAGGAAACATGTCCTAACAATTATTACACCACAATAAATAACAATGAAATTGTCAACAAATCGAAAATTACCACCATCTGCCGCCACGTGACATATCCCAAAGGGTTTTGGCGCGCTTTGCATCTGTCAAGTAGCCATCTTTGGTGATAGAGTAAATTTGCAATTTTACGCGCCATTGACTCCAATGGTATGAAATTAACCGCACATAATCTGTTTATTTTCTTTATCTGTTTGCCGAATGGTTAATTATTAGACTGTCTGTATGGATTATGTCCCGTTATGAGAGTTTAAAATAGAGGAAACGGTTGACTTGCTCTAAATTAATGTTAACTTTGCAATTTTTTGCCTCTTTGGTATAAAATACTTCTTGTCACAACATACATATTCTATAATATAATTCGAACACTTACGCTTTGGTATACAACTTAATTTGCGGATAGGTAATTAAAACTAAAAAAAAACAATTGTAAAAGGATCTAAATCCTTGCTTGTAATTTCAGTGAATCTTTAGAGTTTGCAGTTCTCACAATTAGCTCCAATCAATATTATCAATCAGCTCTAATATGTGGAACTTGTCCCAGCTCTGCATACGGTCTCACCTGTCAACTATATACCAACAACTCAACTCAATTCAAAATCATTAATTCAATCAGGTACTTACACATACATACTGTACACTTATAAATATAGAGATGGAATAAATGGAAATCACAATTGAATTGGTCAAGTTACATTCATTTGTACTCATAAATACAATTATGTCAATTTTTTAACGAACGAACGCTGCCGAACGCATCCGATTGTGCCTCTTTGTCGCTCGTTCCGCGCTCTCCCTTGCACTGTAAGCCTTAAATTGAACAGAGGTAACGCCGCATGCGTCATAAGCGAGGTAACGCCGCATGCGTCATGTTTTTTCGGGCGTGCAGCCGGTTCCATCGAATTATAAGACGTTGTCACGTCAAAAATACAATTAGATCTGGGCGCAACAAATTGATAATCATTCATCAATCTAATAGACAATTTTCTTACAAGAAAATTTAACACACTTTGGGTACCAACTCAAAAACTCAAGGGTAAATCGCACTCTTAACCACACTTATAATCCTTTTACATACTTACATATTCATATATAAACCCAATTCAACGGTACCTTCAAATGGCACATATTTCCCCCATTAGCCGCCCCCCTCAATTATGACGTCATAAACTCATTAAACGTACATGTTTCGACAATTACCAACCCTAAATGTGGCGCTACCTATCTCAATTAAGATTAACCAAGTACCGAGAATTATAAAAATCTTATATAGATATATATATGATATTGTTATGTATTGTTTATCAATAATTACAAGTCTTCTGAGAAATTAAAGGCTTTTTTTTTATTGTTCTTTACGAAAACAGAGATACATTTCAAAATATTAGTCGTTTTTATCTTACTATTATTATTTATTTTATGATATTGTGCTCAATCATGAGACCATTTAATTATTTATTCGATTTACGGGCGTTAATGAAGGAAAATGTTATATCTTCTGAGAAACTAAATTAGCTTCTAATTAAATTAGTTTCTTAAGGCAGTTTTTGCCGTTTGGAACCAGCTGCCCACTAAAATATTTCCGAACTAATCCGACTTAGTGTCCTTCAACAAAAGAACGTCCAACTTGTAAATGCAATTTCGAGATTTCTGGTAATGTAAGCGTTCATGGGTGGCTGTATCACTTAACACAGGTTTGCCTCCTATTACATAAACAAAATCAACTCGTACGGCCAGAAAGTTTACATTTATTATGAATTTCATTAATATTAAATAATATCAAATATTTTTTTTTTAAATAATTAGTATTAATCGTGTAATTTTTATTTATTTATTTATCGCTCGGCACACTCATACATTGGTACATAAGGAATGACATTTGGGATGGTAGGATATTGTATCTAGAGGGTAGACTAAGTTATTTTATAGACAGCAAAGTCTTTTGTGGCTTAAACCCTCAAATACATAAATATGTATCACTTTTGTGATCTATTTATTTTGTTATATCTTTTTCTAATGAAACTGACTTTTATCATCAGCTCCCAAATAGCAAAATCACTTTAATACCTAAACGACTCGACTCAAAGCTTTCAGATCACATTTCCCCCTCATCATAGACACCCTCTCAATCATTTAACTACTGTTTATGGTCATTACTTGTAGTCCGGGATTGTATTCCCGGGACACTCTCCCGGGAACGTCTCCCGCGGGATCGCATGTGTCTATGGACAGTTGTTTTGTCTGTGGTTTGCGTTTTTTATTGAGTTATACGTCAAATTGTTTATAAATGTAATAGGGATTAAATTTTTCCGTTACAATAGTAATAATTTAGAAATTGGTTTAATAAAACGTAATAATTCTGAAATATAAACGGATCTTGATAAACTTTAATTAAATTAAAATTATCATTTTGTTATAAGCCATTGGCGCTACATACAAAATTTTAGGTTCAAAGATTATAAGTATCTATTTTTTCATCATTTGTTTTATCTAACAGCAAGTAAGTAGGTGATCAGCCTTATGTGCCCGAGACAAGCCATCGACATCGGGTCGAGCACTTTGAGCTTTTAGCACTGCCGAACCTACGAACTCAGAAATAAAATTCACACGTTGATATCATTAGACTGATCCAACAAATGATACAACACTGCTCTTTAATATAAATTAACAATGTGTTATATAACAATAAAGATTGGTGGAACTAATTTGATACACTTTTAAATCTCTAAAGGGTTATTTACGCTGGCCTAAGCAATCATAACAAGCAAAGTTGCGGGCACCAGCTACCAATACTTAAATATCAGAGATTGATACCCATCCAATTATAAGACCCCGAGATCTATGGAATATAGTAATTACTGTTCACATTGGGGTAACGTGTGATAACCCCCTTTGATGTCGCTTTGATCTGTCCCTCTTTTGTTTTTAATTTTGTGACATTTAATAAACCGTTTTTTTTTTCAAAGAGGCAGGATATGTCTGATACAATACTCTTCCGTTTTTAAATTATTTATTTCTTTATCTGTTCATATATCATTAATTATTCGTTTATAATATTTATAAACATTTTTATTCGTAACGAAAATGGCCTCAATTTAAATACATTTGTTTTTTTACGTATATTAGAATTACTATATGTACATACATTTTTAACGTTACTTTAGAATTAATAAATATTTTAATAGAAAAGTAAACTATTTGGTTCAAAACGTTCAATGAAGCTATTTAATAGAAAATTAAGTTAATTTGCAAATTAAAACAACAGTCAAGTGAGTTACCGACACCAAACAAATTTAACCATCGAATCGAAAACAAACATCTCAATTCAAATTTCGAGCAAGCTTATTCTAAATTCAAATAGACAATACTGGCTGAACAGGCGCATTAGAGTGTGTAAAGATTGTCGTACAGTGGACCCCGTGCGGAAGATATTTTGTCGAAGAATTTTATACTACTGTTCTAATTTAGTTTCAATTAATTACTTATTACCCTCACCTATTTTTTACATTTATCCTTAGATCCTTACTGTAAATATACTAATGAAAACGTTTTAAAACGGTTACGTCATCAGATATTTTTATAGAAATCAATTGAATTACACACATATAAAGATTATTTTTATTATATTAAAGAAAATTACGATATATGTATTTAGTATAACATACTCTATTATCTCAGCATTAATATATTAATAATGTTACATTATTCTGTATGTTAATAAAGAAAAAAGAAAAACGTGTGCATACTTATTTACACGCATTAGAAGTTATACTTCGTTGGCGTAACAAGATAAAAATCTTTGAAACATTTAAGCCTTATTCTACGATTAAAGAAGAAACTTCTGGGTGACGGTGTGCGCGCATGGTAAAATGTTGCACTCAACATTTTTCTTTAACGCGCCAAAAGATGTATAACTTCAATAAATTCTGAATTAGATCTGTCTTCAGTTAAATCAACTATTATTGACACTCAAAAATGTAATTTCATATCATAACATGTTATTTTATATTATAACATATTTATGTAATGATAATTATTTTATCTTTCTTTATTTTATTAATCAATAAATATAATAAACTTGTTTACTGTAACACGGTCCTAATAGGACTATTACACGACCAGTTGGCCAAATGGCGCGAAATCCGACCCTCTCGACCAAGCCCAAACATTGGGGGCGAACACAGATTAAACATCAGATAAAGCTTTTATAGACTACAGACTATTCGTCAATTAGAGTAAAGAGGTTATAATGATCTCGATTTGCTTTCAATGAAAAACAATTTAAGATTTTATAACTATATTCTTGAATTTAACAAAACTCTCTTCAATATTTTATCGAGAAATCTTTCAGGTTAAAAACAAAGAAAATTGTAATTTTATTGTTCATAAAAAAAAATATTTATTCATAATTTAAAATTCAAAAAGTCATTCTCTATTTTGCAACATGCCGTAAAATGCCGCCTATTCTTACAAAAAAACTGCGCAAGTGAATGGAGAAATCTATCATATTTAAAATCAAGTTCTTTTAAATTCAAGAAACAGAAGTACACCTAAATCTTATTATACTCCGCGTAAGTATTTTTGGTTTCCTCAATTATTTTATAAACGAAACTTACCATATCTGAGTTTTACTCTTTGCCCAGTTACATTATGCCGTCCAATGGAGGGAAGCCCGCGGGACGTAATAACCTCCTAATGGCCCGACACATATTTTTCATTCCGACCTATTAGAGGTCCACCTAATATGGGGATTAAAATTTTACGATTGACATATCTGCGTAAAATGCTCTATGATTGAACGTGTGTTTGCTTTTAGGCTTTAATTATGATTTGTTTTCGTTAATATCGCTAGAATTGCATGTGCTCTATGGTTGTGAGTACCTGAGGCAATGCCTGACAAAAACATAATTGTTTTGGATAGATACAGAGGGCTGATAGTTAACTTGTGTCTTCCAATGTGCTGGAAAAACTTGACTCACTATTTGGTACGTAGTAAGAAAACAGGTCCATATTACCTTCAAAAATACAACATAGACTTGGGTCTTCGAAAGTGATTTCTCATAAAAGCCTGTAAATTTAAAAAATCTTGCTAATACGTATCTATAAAGTGTATTTTATAATTGTAAGTACGTTTAAAAATTGAATAATTATTAAAGGCCTTACAAAATATGCCCGTTTATATTAACCATGTTCAGATATAGCTATTATCTGTAATGGCTAATCATAAAAAAATTATTGTTCAAAATGGTTACTAAAAACATTTAAAAGAGTTTCCTACCAAAGGCAAATAAAACTATTTATTATTTAAGTAATAGACAATAAAATACCACGCCCAAATAATTATATTAAATAGTAATTGTCACGAGAACTGATTGCTATAAAGTTAATTAGGGGCCGCCCTCGCATAAAAATATTACATTAAGCACTCATCGGTTTGCTTATAGTCTATGATAGGGTGACTCTATAGTACGGCTTAATCTATGGATGAGTTTTAAAATTGATTCAACTTTCAAATCTTTAAAAATAACGTGCGTTATGATTTTACACATTTTTTTCAGAATCAATTTTACGGATATTTTCCAAGGCCGTATCGTGCTAAGACCTAACTGAAAAAAGAAAATAATTAAATATACTTAATCCTTTAGATTGTAGTATAGTGTAATTAAATATTAGTGACCGTATTTCTGCTAATCCTAGGTAATATATTGTAGCCATGTATTGTAGTACAAAGATTTGCTACAACATAATATATTACAATACATTTTTCGAAATATTATTTTTAATATTTTTTTAATATATAAAACTTTGTATGAAGTATTCGTAATCGATTAGTTTGCTGCATATAAAGTACTATGATAAAAATAAATAAATTCTAATCATAAAAAAAACAGAAATTATTATTTTTACTCCAGGTTCGAAGCCTATCAAGTTATGTGTCTTACTATATAAACCGCAGAGTGAGTTCATATACAATAACTGAATTGGAGGATCCACTTTGAAAACCGCTAACAACAAACAAAATTGTACCTCAAGACTTTACAATATGGTTCACATTTGATTGCGTCGTAAAATGGAGTCCCCCTGATTTTCGATTACGTATAACGAATCGTAAATTCGATCTTTGACACCTTTTTCATTTGGATTTAACTGAACTCTATTGAGATTGATTTTAGGAATCACAGACTTAATTTGTAGCTTGAATGGGTTTAATGCCGTTTTTATTTAAAATATCATTTTATATTTTTAATTTATAAAGACTTGTTTTTCATCAAATTTTTACGTAAAATATCGGCTTTTGTGAATATCTAGGTCATTGCTATGACGGCATCTCTTTTACTGGGGAGTTGATTGGAAAAGATGACACATATGCCGTAGGTCTCCAACACATATAACTGTTGATCTAATAATATGTATAGGTATAGTGATACTTTAACTTATGATTATCGTTATCGATTTTGAGGAAGTTGCAATGGATCTGATAAGCGTTTCGCATTCTAAAGGTCTAATGTCATTTTCACTCAAGACATATTTTCATAAGTATTTAATTGTCCTCATGATTGAAAAATAAAATATATTTGTTATATTCAAACCAACATTAATAAATATACCACCATTGGTATTGTACGTGTTTTATTATTTAATAATAACAATAACTCTTATTAATTAAAACTCTTATAAATTATTTGAAGTGTCGTGTCTCGAAGTCATCTAATAGAAGGTAAAGGAGAAGTGTGGTTACGTTTAAGTAGATAGTATATAAAAACTAAACTTCATTTTGATTTTTACAGCAACACATTACACCACGCCAGTGAAAGATCACACCAACGAAATTCGTTACATCTAGATTTTTCTCACTTGCTTAATTTTACTTTTGTCAACTGAACAAAGTTAAAATTGCTTTTAAATTAAAATTAGTTCCAAGTGCAGATGCCACAGACAGACATCACCCTTTTTGTTTCTAAACAGAATCATTAATTAAAGTACTCGTAAAGTAAAAGCCACTAGCACTAACTGGATCCAGATAAGCTGACACACGAGCTGCAATCTCGTTCTTCAATCGAAGGACTAATCTCATTCACCTGTAAGGTTCTGTACTCATTCCCTTAGTGAGTGAATGAGTATTGAGTACAGAAATTTATGTTTTTTCTCGATTTTAGATTTTATATAAAAATACTACTTGGCGTTTCCAAAGTTTTGTTCTGGGTCTCTTGTTTTCACATACCTGTACTCTTGTTTTCACATATGTGTAGACGTGGATTATAACTGTCAAACAATTTATTATCTATATCGAGGTTGTACATTTTCACAGATTTAAAGAAAACACTTTTTTACCGGATTGATGCTTTGATTACGTTTCGCATGTTTTACAGCGTGCGTGGTCACGGTGAAACGCCGGATAAATTTAAAGAATGTTAAATAATTATAAGTTAACATAATACAAAATACAAATAAAATTTAAAGAAAACACTTTTATACCGGATTGAAGCTATAATCCGGTATAAAAGTGTTTTCTTTAAATTTGTAAAAGCTATGTTAATAAAATACAATACTAGTTTCACAGATGCGAATCTTTTCTTAGTCGAAAAAATGTATTTTAATGTGGCTATAGAGATAAGGTTAATGTTTTAAATTTTGTACTGATTTATACAAAATGGAGGTCGAAATATGTTTAACGCGATATTAGCACACGGTTCTACAACAGTGCTACGCGTTTCGTAGCACCTTTAAATAGATGAAAATTATTTTGTGACTATTTATTTAAACATGTTCAAAATCTTTTGGAAATAAGCTTTAGGCTTTAAAAATTAATTTAAAAGTAAAACAGAATGTAACGGTAAAGTCATAGTTTTCTCTCCTAATTTATTTAATGAGTTTATAACGTAAATTATATGTAAACGATATTCTTTTTATTTATAAAAACTAAATAATAATTAATAACATATCTAATGAAATACATTATTTAATGTTCAATTAACAGCATCAAATGTAAACGCACCCTTAAAATGTAATACAAGTTGCAATTCTGTGACAGCTTTCACGGCCCATTTGTAGTTTCCTTGTAACGGAACGCAGCCAAACTGCAAGTCTTTGAGCCGTTTGAAAATCGAACTCCAGAGCGTCAATCAGCAAAATTGGAACGCTACAAAGAAGAACGCAGTCCATTTGCAATCTCAATTCGAAATTCGAGTTTCGAATTCAAATGAATGACCGTTGAAACACGAAGCGCCCCCTATTTCGTTTCTTTTTGGAATTTTTAAATATTAGGCCTTAATTATTCTTTTCATTTCTGATTTCCGTTTGTAAGGCATTTGCCTATCTATAAAACTTTATATTTTGGTATTAATATTGCAATATTTTAATGCAAATCTATCATTTTAAGTCTTATCAGTTAACCTATACGCATCCTTTTTTATTTTTTTCATAAAATAAAACAATGAAAAGTTATAGAAAGTATAAAAGAATAAATACTATAAATTAAATTTATAAAAGTTGGGCCTGTTATGACAATTTCTTTTATAATCGTATATTATATGGTAACACAAAGAGAAATAAAACCCACGCAACAGTCATGCATTAACTGATAGAGTAATCCAAAATGATTTCATTCAAAGAAATTAATCACCGGACAATTCAGAACGAAGAAACCATTAAACAATCCTCATTTCTCGAACGCTTCCAAATAGAACCGCGAATGACATTTCAATTTATACTCTGTGGTAACCGAGGTACGGCGGATTTGGCGCGCATTTTGACGTATGCGCCATATTTAATCACCTACAAAGCTTGCGTAGCTACATACGCATTCAGAACTAACAAAAGAAAAAAAGCAATCTCCTCAGATTGGCATTTGGGGGCCAGCATACAAAAGAGACCTCTTTTTGGGGGAATATTGTTAGAAGATTGAAAAACGTTTTGTCGTCAACATGTTATTTGGTAATTTAGTGTTGCCCGGTTGAAATAACGAGGGTTCTGATTGCAAAGGAGTTTAGCATGTGTCTGATTGATTGCTTTTTGAGTTGCGTTGGAATACGCTTTAAGATTAATTAATTGAGTGTTGCCATGTTAGCATTCGTGCATAGGAATTATTCTTCTTGGAATGCTAGCAACGGTATTTAGTATAGTAGGTTAATATAGAACTTCTATATAATTTAGAAATCATTACTAATTATCTCTTTCAGAAGGGGTCTTCTTATATATATTAAATCCTTGTAAAGAGATAATATATAAATAACTATGATAGAGTTGTCGATAATGACATAGTGATTAGAATTATTTAATCATAATATTAATGTAAAATATTTAACTATCATTATTATTTTTGTCCAAATAGAGAGGAAATTATGTTTTATAATTTATTCATATTTTATTTCCAATGTCCGATATGTAATCCAATTTTATTACTTTACTGAGAATCAGATAGTCAGTGAAATTGAAGTGTATTTTCGCGGCAAAAGGCGATGACATTTACTTTTTTTTCTCACTCGATGATTTTTCCGTTTCACCAGACTTGCGAATGACTGCGTTCTCATTTAAGCAATGGCATTTGACGGCTCGGTCTTTGTCATTCGAGTAAAAAAAAAATAGAACGCTCCATTTTGATTGAAGTCCGTGCTTTGGGGCGAAATCTTTTGGGTTCAGCAAGGTGAATAGATTTATGAATATCTTTAGGATATGCCCTTTTGTGTTATGATCCTAAAAGAAAATCTGTATGTATTATATCTTGTATATCTATCTATTTGTTTATTCCTAGTCATATACAAAAACCCAACATAATAATATACCCGACATAATTATACAATGTTCAAGTAATTTATCCAAAACTTTGAACATTATTACATTTTTTTTCAATGTGTTGTTATTGTTTTAATGCACTTATTGCAACGTTTGTGCTACAAAAACAAGTAATGTTTTCAACGTCTCAATTATTGTTCTCGTAAAAAGGCTAAACTAAGAAGTATTTCTTCTCTAGCCTTCATATTTATTACAACAATGACAGTCTAGTAAAAACAACACGAATTTTTAATAAATCATCATATCATGATCGATTGAAATTCCATTTTTTTAAATATATATTGTCACAATGATAGACTAAATTCAAAAGCGCATCCAGATTAAAACGCGAAAACTTTAATGGAAACCAAACATAATAGACAATATTTACATAACTCACACAACTGGAAACGAAACTTTATTAATCAAAAAGCGCGGGAAAAGAAAATCCAATAGACTGAAACTCATTAATATTTATTGAAAAAATGGTTCGCATCGAATGTTAAACAATTTCTCAGTGGTATGTCAAGTTGGGTGAAAGATATTATTACTTTAATTTACTCTGAAACATAAAAAAATTAAGCAAAACGAAACCTTATCTGAACGTATTACGACTGTATTTATTTATCATAACAGTTATTGGTTGTTCATTGGATGGTTTTGCTACAAATTTCCATTGCATTTGACAGAAAGCCGTGTACTATTTTCAACCTTATGACCTTACGAATAGGTTTATTTAT
This sequence comes from Pieris mannii, assembly GCA_028984075.1. Lineage (NCBI taxonomy): Eukaryota > Metazoa > Arthropoda > Insecta > Lepidoptera > Pieridae > Pieris > Pieris mannii. Next base: position 8,850,309 of record CM054777.1, read on the forward strand.
TAGAGAAGACGCAATGTTAATGTATAAATAACTTTGTTTGGTTATGATAATGGCATTTTTCATATTAAAAGTTATCCAAGAGATTCGTATTCCCTGTGGTATCGAACAGTGTGATTTGAAATCAGAATGGATTGTAAATCTACCATTTGTGACAATTTCCTATGCATTACGGTAAGGATTGTAATTGCGTTAAAATATTTAATTTTACCTATAAAGATTTATTTATATTAATGATGGCTGGGTGACAGATCTCCTACTTGAAATTAGAATACTCTTCTTAAAGCCGCAGCCAGCATTGGAATACTTGGCGTTGACATATCGAACGACGATCAGTTTCGCGGTCACTAGGAGGGAAAGGTTAATTTAGCCTACAAAAAGCTTGGTGTTCTCAGCAAGGCGAGACGGTACTTACTTACTCCGGGCCACCGCTTACAACGAATAATAATATAAAGCGCAAATTCGGCCCCACATGGAGTACTGTTCTCACCTCTGGGCGGGGGCTCCCCAGTACCAGCTCCTCCCACTTGACCGTATTCAACGAAGAACGGTTCGAATCGTCGACGACCAATCTATCTCCGAGCGGCTTGATCCTTTGGCGTTGCGGAGAGATGTGGGCTCACTCTGCATCTTCTACCGCATTTACCATGCAGAGTGTTTAGAGGAGTTGTTCGGATTAATACCTGAGTTTCATCATCGGACGTAGAGGCAGAATACGAAATTCCACCCGTATCAACTCGACGTCCGCCGTTCCACAACTGCGCGTTTTTTAAGGCAGTTTTTGCCATGCACCACTACTTTGTGGAACCAGCTGCCCACTGAAGTATTTCCGAACCAATTCGACTTAGGGTCCTTCAAGAAAAGAGCGTACAAATTCTTAAAAGGCCGGCAACGCACTCATGAGCCCTCTAGCATCGAGAGTATCGGCGAGGGCGGCGATATCACTTAACATCAGGTGAGCCTCCTGCCCCCTGTTCCTGTTCTATAAAAAAAAAACAATGATCATGAAGCAGATACAAAAATCTCAGGCCCAAATCTAAATGGTTTTAGAACCACTAGTACACACACTACCATACCATCCTATAAACCTTAGGTATAATCTAATATTTTTGAATATTATTTAAGCTCAATATAAGTAACTTAGCTGTAATGGTATTTTTTCAATTAAAACCTCAGATATATAAGAACATTTGTATGTGTTTCACAAAAATATTCAGAAATATTTGTAATCAGATTGACGATAAACATCTCCAGAGAGGGTAACATGGGTTTAATGGTAATTAATGGCTTGATTAGACCTTATAATTACTTAAAATATACTTGTTAAGACTTTCTTGACGCGGGTTCAAGCGTGATTTGAGTCTAACGTTAGATTAAGTATGGATACGCATTCGTTTTTAGAAATAATTTATGTGGCTTTTTAATGAAACTAGCTATAACAGCCAAGGGATTTACTCAAGTATATTACCTACTTGAGTCAATCCGTTGGCTATGGCACTCAAGATGTCCCCGTGCCTTTGAAACAAAGCTATATGAAATAGTAACAAATATTATATTTCCTGCCCGTTTGCCCCCTGTTCTATAAAAAATATTAATTCTTTTAACATACTTTGTTCCCTTTGGAGTAGGCTCCGCCTTTGCGACTGGGCCGCAGGGTTCAAGCGCACAGGCACTGATAAAATATTTAAGTTGGCACCTGGTAATATAAAAATAATCGCTCAACGAATTAATGTCGCAATGCAGCGAGAAAACGCATTAAAAGTAAACTGTCAAAGTGACCAAACTTTTTAAATATATCTAATTTTCTATTTATAATTTTTTATTATATTGTCATCTTCATTGCATGCTTTCCTTTAAATAAATCCCGATTACATTCTATAATAATGAACAAGGTTCACTCACTACCACCCCTTCCACCAAGTGGGAGGCTAGACCAGAAGAAGTCTTTAGAAGAACTTTAAAGAAGAGATGATGTCACATCCCTGCAAGCATTGTACCCGGCCTTTATAAAACAGAGCAAATTGGCCGATGTGAATGGCCCTTGTTGATACAAGGTCCATTCGACAGCATTCATGGCCTGCAAGGAACGTGAGTTTAAACGGCTGATCGCATGTCTGGATGCGGACAAGGCTAAGCTGGTTCCGTGTCCTGCCTCGGGTGATCGTTGGTGGCGCCGTGGGGTTTCAGTGGTAATGCACATAACCCTTCACTACCATGGAACCATGCCGCAGGAGGGTATGCGTAACGCATTTCCCCACGAAAAAAAAAGTGAGAAGCTAGACCAGAAACCAGTTTACAAGACACCGCAACAAGTATCTTACAACATCTTAGTTATATTGGATATCTAGGATATTTGTAATTTCAATTACTGTGATATTGTTTTTTTGGTATGTAGGTAACTTAATGTACACTTATGAACATCAAAAAAAAAAAGAAATATACTGCCAGTTCTCAAATCAAGGGCGTAGAACAGAAGAGAAGAACTGGCAATAAACTCTCCGCCACTCTTTTTAATCATCATATTTTCTCTTTTACACAACGTTTGTAAGGAGCTGCAACCATTACACCATGTTCCATATGACATCTTGAGTTTAATTGTGCGCTACAACCCTGAAAGACAAGATTAATCTTGGCCTCGGATACGATTATCTATTTCGTGAATGGTTTTTCTAATGAACAAGCCTTACCTGATACACGCCGTTGACTTTTTTTGAGTTAAAACATTCCTCACAATATTATCCTTCACCGGAGAAGCTAAATGCACATATACAAAGGCAATGGTCTATTGGTGGTTCGAACCTACGGTCTTAGGAATGAAAGTAGTACGGTCAATTCTCAAACCATTCGAACTGTAAGTACTTGTGCTGTGTTTAGTAGTAAATTTTAATTTATCGCAGACAATAAATGTATTTTTTTCTTTGCTTATATAAGTTCAACCCGTCTCTAATTAAAGACTAAGGTGAAAAAAACTTTTCGATTCGAAATATAATCGACCTATATATAATAATATATACATTAATATCCGTAATTATAAAAAATATTTAAATATTGGTATAATTTCATAATTTTTTGATGAAATCTACTTAATAGCAACGCAGTATTAAAATAAGGTTCTTTATCCTCACTAATCCAAGAGGGGAGGAGGCATGATACAAGATTTAAACGTTAAGAAGCGGCGGACAAATTTGCGGGAGACAAGCATCTTAGCAAATATACTGTATGCTCGTGTACACAAGTTTACATTAATGTTTTATATTTTGTTTGCGCATGTTAACATATTATTTCAGTAGTCTAACGAATGAATAAATGTTACGAAAGATACAGACATCTGATCTTGCTAAAAACTGAATGAGGTATCCTAAAATATTTATTTATTTATTTTATTTATTAACACTTCGTTGCATTACATAAAAGGAAAATATTAAACATTATTTAGTAACAAGCAACTGGCGGCCTTATCGCTTTAGAGCGATTTCTTCCAGACAACCACTGTGAGTAAAGGAAAAAACCACTATGAGTATGTTAGATAAGGTAGGCAAGAAGTGCAAAAATAGAAAAGGGAATACAAAAAAGAAACATACTTAACAGAAACAAAAAGAAATAAAAATAAACTAAACTGATACAAGTTACATAAAACAAAACAAAAAGTAAACAGTGCACATGAATCATGACAATCCAATTCGAGATCGGTCTTACGTCAGTTAGTAATTAGTGATATGACGTGGACAGGTAATGTTTATACAGCAGAAATTTAAAGGAAGATAGAGAAGGAGCTAAGCGAATAGTGACGGGAAGTGAATTCCATAGCCGAACTGCTGAAACCTTAAAGGAATCGCCAAGAAAAGAGGAGTTGTGGGATGGAAAATAGTTCTTCTTCAAGTAGAATAATTTCTAAATATTCAAGGTTTTAACAGTTCAATATTACATTAACAGCTAATAACCACCTATGATAAGAAAATAAAAAGACTTATTTATTTACATTTATTTTGTGTACACGACTGTACACCCATATTGTAACTTAGCTACACCTTTGAGATATTCTTCTTAAGAGCATGAATAAAGTCTTATATTATAACGCGACTCGCTATATTGATATTTGTGGTATCTTCGATTGAACTAGAGATCCCAAAGACCAATGGCAACACTCTAAAATCCCAGGATCCATCCGCTGCCGTTCAGTTTAATATTAGGTACTAGCCTAACCTAACCTGGCACTTAAAAACAAAGTTCAAAGTGTATTGAGCGATATCTTTTCATTCTAACTCAGTAGATACATATATATTGAAAAATGGCGTGAGCGACGTAGTCAGGGTACATAGCGCGCTGGGACAGGAATCGATACACCCACAGGCTTCTTGTTTGGAGACCTCGGCAGAACAAAAGACCGCGCGTCAGTCTTCGAACTAGGTGGATTCGACTAGGTGGATGACATCGTTAAGTAGGTAGGCTCCCAGTAGTTACAGGGATGCCACTGCAGGATCATATTAACTGGTATATTACAGGGTCATATTGGGGGAAAAAGTGGTCTACGACCAGAAATGAACCAAATAAAGTGGCTGATGATGATATCGTTAAAAACCAAAAAAGTTGGAAAAATTGACAAACTGTTTAATATAGAATAGTTTATACCAAGTATCAAGATATTCCGATCCACGTATAGCTCTTAAATGAAAGCTTTGGAATAAAGTTGCGTCACGAGTCGTCCTCTAATTAACTGCGAGAGGTTTGCACCATCTCTGAGTTATTGATGAACTTTCTTATCGAAATGTTTTACCTGGGTCTGTACATACTTTGAAGTTGTATATTCAACGGGAAAGACACGTAAAAGGAAGATTCAACGTTGACATTTTACATTAGAATTTAGATAGTTTTACAAAATTGAACAGAAAAATTTCATTATTATATAATATGTTAACTATAGAAAAGACGATGTTAAAGAATTAGATAAATGCTAAAGTAAAAACGGAAGTACTTGGGCACGTAAATATGTATATAATAGAAACTGTTAGTTTATGATTTTAAAAAGAAAACACACGAATACAGTATTTTGAACCAATAATCAGAAATGGATAAGTATAACACTAAAATGAATTTATAAGTTTTGGTCCTCATGGCATTTTCATAGCTGTATTGTATCTATTTGTTGAGCGAAAAAAGCACCACATACAAAATAAAATATATGTATTATGGAATATAAGATACAGGTATCACATTAAATTTGTATCACAGATATCGCTACTCATTGGCAAAGAAGACAGAGGGTGTAGGCCGATAAAAAAGCCGCCGTAATAAACTCTCTCAAACATCATACGCCGCTCTCTTGCCTCCGTCAGTATTCCAGCCACTTTGCGGCTGGTGGTATAAACGGTATAAGTCCTCCTCCATCTTTTTCTACTTTCTTACTCCATTGGAGTAGAGACTCTTGAGCCGAGGGTTCTAGTGAACAGGAAAAATTTAAGATGGGTCTGGTAGATAGTACCGATATCTTTAGATGATATGACGATTTGCTATTTTAAAAGACTGCTGAATTTGACAATTTACTGAAGTTTAGAGATGAGAGAGATTTCCTCTTTTTTAAAAAACTTGCATTTAAACTAAATAATCGTAGTTAAATAATTTCCGTGCTTCTTTGAAGTTTTTTTTTGGCCTTCAATTCTAACAATCTTGATTCTGGTCTCTGGTATCTCCCCTAGTTTAATTAATAGTAAATTATATTATGTTTATTTATATAATTAAAACAATTGCAGATTTAAAAAAAAACATCAGCTCATTTTACGATACAATCTTTTATAAACTTATGATGTTTAAAAGTATACTTATCAACATTTTATTACATAAATATTGTAAAGATAACCCATGCCATAAATCCAATGTGAACGAAAAAAGCGGGAAATAATTAGCCGTTACAGTTGACAGTTCTCGCTTTGACAGCTCCAGGCGAAGGAAACTTGCCATACAGCCACTGCATTCTATTATCATTGAATTTAAGTTACAATTTTTAAAATTGGAATAACTCGTTCATTCGGAAACGCTTATGCGCGGGAAACGGAAAGGCGGGAAGTAATTAGCCGCGTCCCGCGCTTTTCAGCCTCGGGCGAAGAAGACTTGCCACAGAGTATAAAAATGTGGGCAATAAAAATGTTGGCAATATTGCCAATAATAGTTTTGCAACAGTTTTATAGAACTTTTTCACACTTTATGAGTTCCGTTTACATCTGTATGTGGGGGTGATGGAAATATACCTATTACTGCATAATATCATGCTCGGCTTGCTTCACAACTTATTTTATTGCTCAGGTATGATATGGAAAGGAAAAATGGTTATTGCACTGAAATAAACGAATTGAGGTTCCTGAAATTATGTCCGAAAGAAGAACCGGCGTGTCTCCGTGTCGCGTTTTTTTGCTTTTCATTTATCCAAAATAATTAAATTAATTTTATTTATTAAGATATGTTTTGATATTACATTGTTATGTTATTACAGTTCGACAAAACATATAAACAGTGTATTCACTGTATTCTCAGTATTTTGCTCAAATAATTCCTTTAAATATATTAGGATTAATATATATTTTTTAATTTGTTTTAAAAGAAAAAAATCAACATGTCAATAATTACCAGTGCCTTAATAACTTGTTCCACTAATACAATATAGCCATTCATAAAGGGATACAGACAAAAAAGAATCACCGGTCGTAAAAAACGCGTTTAACAACCGTGTTGCCAGTTTCTGCGCACAAATTACCCCAACGCAATTTCGCCCTAAGCCCTGAGTCGAAATTACGACGCGGGTTCCAATTTGGCTGGTAATGTGAAAGGCTTTGAGGGAAATCAGGTGTTATTTTATAGAACAATGATTGTACACATACAGGACCAAATAAACAATTGTATTTATAGGAAATAATAATAATTTTATTACATACCTACGTACTTTTCCTAAAAGAAATAATGATCATGGGCGAAGACTTCAGAGCATATTAGAATGGGATTGTTTGACCAAGGCTGTGCACAAATGAATTTTATTAGTGAAATCTCTTAATAAGTAGTATTTCTGTGTTTTTACTTGTATTTAATGGCAAAACGTGAATAAGTTTTACAATATTTAACATTGAGTTTTACGGAGACAGTTTATTAAATAATAAGTGAGTTTATTCAAATATGTTTAAAGTGTTTCTTTCGAATAGACTACACTTTTAAATTAAACTTTTCAAAGGATTTTATTGCGTATTTATTACATGATTGACTTGACGTTTTCAATAGAAGTCCCTTGTTTGAATCCAGTACAAGAGATTTAACTATGTTTTTTATATACCTTTAAGGTACCTTTACTTGGAGAGTCACATCTTTCAGTATATCGATTTTTCTAATAAAAAATATTAATAACCGATCAAAAAAAGGGAAAGTTAAATAGGTATCATAATATGTACACGGTTCAAATAGACTCGAAGCGTTGTAATAAACTAGTTTCATTATCACGATATCTTCTTTGGGAACGCAAAATCCTCGACTTAGTTTCATTTATTTACAATAATTTTCCGGTGGCTCTTTTTATATTTGCGTTAAAGTGAAACAAACATATACTAATAATTATTGACTGATATAGTTTTAAAAATGAGGAGGTCATATTAAATTATTTTAAATTAAAAGAAACACTAGGTAAGTTTTTTTCTAGTCTCTAATGTTAATAAATTATGCGAGTAAACTATAGTTAAGATTGTAATAGTACGTTTCAGAAGAAAATCTAAATCTACAAACCTACTCAAATATAAAGGATCCTCTACTTCATTACAATATTATATTCAATTTGATAAGATTAATATTTCTGTACAAATACAGAAACCAATATCATTTATACACTTTGTGAGCATCAAATAAAATGAGAATCGAATAAATTTCAAGCCAACCGAGCGGCGACGGTGAAAGTTAATTTGAAAATGGAATAAACAGAGGCCGACCAATGGCATACGTTCTCTTGGGACGGTCATCCAATCGTGTTCGAGGGATTTTCGCGCGCTGAATTTTTATTAGCACAGATAATAACACCATTTTGTGACAGCTCCCTTTTTCGTTCTACGCATTCGGTGTTGCTGTACGTGAAATGGAAAATAAATGGGCAAACGTGTCTGGCTTTGTGATATCTTCAACTATTTGGTAATATTGTTCCAGTGTATTTGAGGGTCGGTAATGATACAGCTTTGTGGTTCTAGCGTGATTTTGTTTCTTATTTCTTGGGGTACATAAATGCTTTCTTTTTGTATTAGATCACAAATCCTATTGCTATGGATGGATACTAAAACTGAGGTTGGTTGCTATTCACCCGTTATTTACCTACGTTAAATATCAACATTTATTAAATATAATAACCTAAATAAATAAATCATTTTAAGAATGTATTGAATGAGTGAGGAATTTTATAACTGTGTTACCTGTAATATAAAAATATAACTTATATTTTATGATCGCTTGATAGCGGTACCTGTTGGCTCCTTAATAATTTATGTTCCCTGTTTTAGAGAAACTATTAATTTAACGAGTTGTAAATAAATAATATAACTAATACTACGCGTTAGACATGTCTAAAATACAGATTTTGTGACAGCTCCCTTTTTTGTTCTACGCATTCCGGTATTGCTTTGCGTAGGAGTTCCTATTAAGATAGAAGCATTTTAAGCAAATGTTATTTATTTAAATAATTACAAAGTAGCGTATGAATTAAAAATATAGTGAATACTTAATTTATTCCCCTGCAAAAAACAAAAATATAAGTTTACGCAAGTAGACTTTCCCATACACTTATAGTACGGAGAGGTAATGTTACAAGGACCCTTGTCTAAACATGGTTGTGGCACGCGGCGCCTCTCGATAATTTGTTAAGCTTAATTATAGGGTTATTTTGAAAATGGAACGCATATTGTGACTACATTGTTAGGATTTCATAAGCGTAGGTTAAAAAATATATTCGAAGGAATAATTTAGATGAGAATTGCCATTCGATAAAACGTAATATTTACACTTTATATTTTTCCTTATGATCTGTTTACCGCCATTTATTTTTGACGTTTTTGAGAGTGATTTGATTTTGAATTGATGATTTGAAACAGAAAATCAATATCAAAAATTTACTGTTAGTAAAGCATGAGTAACATAAAATTCATTTCTGAACTCAAGAAAAGAGCGTACCAATTCAAAAGGCTGGCAACGCAAACGTAAGGCCTCTGCATTTCGAAGAGCCAATAGCCAGTATCATCCCGCCCGGTTTGTCCCTGTTCTATTAAATAGAACTTCAAAAATTAACCGAATAATCATAAAATCAGTCGAATTACGCTGCTTTAGCTCTCTTTCAATCACAGCGTAAACAGAACCTGTCAGAAAGAGACAAAAGCCTCTCTTTTCTCATATCAGCTTTATTATTACGCAATCGCACCTTATAATTGCTACACAGAGTCGATGCTTTTATTTGTATATTGTTCAGTTTACACTAATTTTGACATTTAGTCATGTCGTTACAATTAAACCCAAAGAACGAACATAATTTGATTTTTAACCTGTAAATAAAATTCAAAAATGGAATGTTCTAATGAACATAGATTAAAAATACAAATAAAGCCATCAAAGGTAACACAAGACCTCTTTAGTATAAGTTACATTAACAAATAAAAGGCATTAGGGGCGCTCTCATTAAATTACTCGACTAATGGCCGGCGCGTGACCGTGCTAAGTATCGATATGAGTGGGTTGCTATTGAAATTGGGTTTGCCCATTTTTGTGATACAATAATATTTATTTTCTTATTTTATTCCGAATTAAAATGCTTCACTTTAATATGAATTGATTTCATTTCATTCTCAGTCATTCATAAAAGCTAATGTAACTGGGACTGGTTCCTATATTGAAATTACATTATCATATTGTATCTGATTTAGACTTTAGTTTCCGATAAATTTCCAAAAACATATATACTTATGATGTTATCACATAGAGCATAGAAACATTAATGTATGACCATACTCTATTCCAACACATATTGAACAATTCCAACAATCTATCATATATAGGTTAGACTGGGCACCTCCGATAAAAGACAACAATATTTATATTATTTGAACATAACAATGGTTTTATTATTTAAATTGAAGCTAAAACTGTAGGTATACATTTGGACACGTTTTTCATAAGCATCATTATATTACTAATTAAATTAAAAAATTAAATTAATTTTACGTTCCATTTTCAACCAATTGGCCAGGTTTCTGGCTGTACCTCGATAGGACATTTAAAAATATATACGAGCACACGTACTGTATACCTTAATTAAATTAACTGGTAGTAAATGTAAATTTACAATACATTTAATACTTTTTGACGTTCATACTTGTTTACCTATATGAATAAAGATATTTTGTTGTTGTTGTTGTTGTTAAATAAATAAATTTTTGCGATATCAATCAAACTTTAAGGGAAAAATACGTTTAAAAGAAGTTTGATGTTATTTAATAATAGATTTAGGGTTAAATTATACCCTTGTATACATAACCTAGTATTTGTCGTACATACCTAGACCAAAAGAGGTAGGAGGAAGAGATAAGGGACAAGTTAAAATACCCATAACCGACTAGTGAATGCCTCAATGTGTGTCAAGTGTGTCAAAGTAATCCGTGGGGTATCCCTTTCGGGAAAAAGCCTAAATATATAAATAAAATATTAATTTAATTATATAAATGAGCAATGTTAGCCAGGTATCTTGAACGTACCAATTACATTCAGCAGACTTTGGAGACATTCAACATTTGCTCGTTCTGATGGAAAACATCGTCAGGATGGCTTATGTCAGGCACAGAAGCCTACACCGCTTATTACACAAACAATTAATGATATCTAAACAGATTTTTAAACGACATTTTTCGTTATACAAAGGTTACTAGAAGTAACGTCTATATCATATAATCTTAAACTACTAAACATATATACGATATGGTTAACCGACTGTTAATGAATGGGTTTAAATTCATTTTAATAAAAGCATTTTATAACTATATTTACAATGATAATGAAAATCTGTTGTACAATTTATGTTTAAATATTGTAAGACATTTAAATTATTTGAATGTAAATCCTTAAATCGCATGAAATCGCCCGACCATATAATCCCTCCACTTTTGCTTTCATTGAAAAAAAATCGACAATGTCATTAGAATCGGTGTTGCATTACCAAATAATATTGTCACTAAAAGTGTTTCTGGTAACACTGATCGTTATAGATAGAGTACTGGGAATAGATTATAGATATGTGTCGAATAATTGTGTTTAATTCTGGGTTCCGTACATTGACATCTTTCTATATATGACGACTCCTTTTAGTTTTAAGGCCGGAAGGGATGTATCATCATGTAATCGGTATTTAGTTTATTATGGTCGTTGACCTTCTTGTAAGCTCATCCAAAATTGTTAAAAAAAATTAAACAAATTTACCGAGGGATCCAACACGGCTGTGGGTGCCTGCATGTAGCACCACCATGTATTCAAAAAACCGTGTAATACTTTCAAGGGGAAGGTGATTAAATTCTTAAAGACAAGGTGCTTTCATAGCGTAGGTAAGTATTTAGACCTCAGTTCTTGCCAACAATTATAAATAACATAACTTCTTATTATGGCATGATAATTAATATGCAATTTGGATGCCTCTTTTAAATGATTAATTGTACGGATTTTTATGATTAATCTATCTAATTGTACCACTTTCTCTGAAATAAATGATACATTTATTTCATTATTATTTAATCCATAGATTAAGATTAGAATAGCAAACCGGGAATATCGCGGCTTAGACTGTAACTAGAAATTTTTAAGTACCTTTAATTTTTGAACATTTGGATACAAAAAATATCATTAAATTAAAAAAAAAATAGAATTTTGTTGACTTTTGATTTGTTTTACTTTCAGTGACTTTTTTCAAAACTTAATTTAGTATTTACTTTAAAAACGTAACACGTCACATTCCTTATATTTGTTCTATTCATAGGGTTTTCTATAATACTAATGATCCCTAAAACCGTAGCAAACTAGCCGAAAGATATCTTTGTGCGCGCGCGCAGAAGCGTTATCAGTGTTTAGCAAACTGCGTCATTGTCATTGCGTCAGAGATTTAAAGATAATGCATTCTTAAGATAATCCCGGAGACAGAAATTTAAAGATACATTTCGGCTATATAGTTTCATTTTAAAATGTTTTTCTTATAAAAATGCCCAGATATACTATAGACAAATATTTAAATAGCCATTGTTTAAAACATTTGTAAAATTATGAAATAAAATTTATCCTAAAATCTAGAATGGACACCAACATTCACTAAAAAGTATTCTATAACAATATTTCTTATTATTTATAATATATTAGTTATTATATCTATTTAAAAAATCCATTTTAATTTCACCCGTTCCACTTTAACATCCAGATGTCCAGCGTTTCAAGACGGAATGCTTTTTAAGACACGTCTTGTCGCACACCATCACTTTGTCACTTTCACATCACATTCACATCACATCACACCACACAACCTTCAAGGCCGGCTACGCAATTGCAAACCTCCTGGTCTAGCGGGTGTCCATAGGCGGTTGTATACACTTAAAGTTTGTGTCACCCGCCTAGTCATTTTCCACCTGTCCCAGAACAATATTTTACTTATAGCAATCAATGCATTAAAAATTAATAAAAGTAGAATACATTTTTAACGCTGACAGCATTTCCTCACTGTATTGCGAAACTTATTCGTTGAGCGAAGAAAGCACCAGCTCTGGGGTCACCGGTACTATCTACCAGACGCCAACTTAAATCTTTAATTAGCACCTGTGCACTTGAACCCCACGGCCCAAGAATAGAGACGCCGAAGAGCAGTTTGAGGAGTTATTTTATCAAAATAATATGTGAAGAAGATCCTTTCAATGTAATTTTTGGTTGTCGGTGCCAATAACCTTGCGTATTTTTAAAGTCGCTTAAGAATGGAATCCGAATTATGGCTATAAAGAAAGTAACTAATATTATAGCAATAACATAAAAACAAATTTAACGACGTTCTTAGTGGCTTACAGCGAAAGTAATACTTTAATTTTATTGTAATCTTTCTACAAAGTTTAAAACAGAAATTAGTAATAAAGATTATGTACAGAAGTTGTACGATTTACCACAATAACAGATCAGATAGACCGCAATGAGTATTGTAAGTCAGCGGTCACTGTTGTTAGCTAAGTCCTTACAATCTTATTGATACGCTTTTTTTGTTAAAGGTTCCTCAGACAAACCACGTCGTGCGTTTTTGCAAGAAAATCTTTACGCTTTTAAAGCTTGTTTCAATTTAAAGTTTTTACTACACATTACAACAACGAATAAAACAATTATATCAAATCACTAAAAAACATCAATAATTAGCAAAGAAAAATACTAAAAACGACAATTAATTGATGAAGTCATATATTTATAGAAACCTTCAGAAATTTATGTTTTATAGCTGTAGTATGAGATCCGATCTCTTTGGCCTATTTTAAACATTTTGTATTAAGTTTTGACACAAATTTATGTAAGTTATACGAAGTTCACTGGATTGTCTAGTAAGATATAAAATACTTACGGAACCGACATACGCTTTCCCTTACATACGTCTTTAATAAAAAATCTTCAAACCTAAAAAACAACAAAATTTATACCATTTTCAAATATATGTAATACGCACTGAGGGTTTATATTTGAAGATATCAAAATGAGAATTGTTTAATTTTTCTCTCTCTATGAAGATGCTGTATTATTTTTACATAATCACGATAATATTTCAATGATAGACTATTTATATATATAGTATAGTAATAACAATATTTGTCAATATTTCAATAAGCTTACTGCGAAGAGTAATTACGTAAATATATCTCTTGTTTAATGTAAGTCTAATTTCTAAAAGAGCGGTACAAAACATCGTAAATTAAAAAGTTTCAACTTAAAACGCACGATTCGCGCATCGAATCTGAAAGTCCCTTAGCGCAGCACAACACAGTATTGTGCTATTGTATCAGTGGAGTGCGAGTCTAATACGATAAAACCACTTAAGTACTATTCAAGAGTTATCCAACAATTGATTTGACGCTTGGTTGGCTAATCGGTCAATATGCTAAGATTTTGTAATATGGGGCATCTTTTTCGGCGACGTCTTTGTGGAAAAGATTAGGGATGTATCAAATCTCTATGGTGTGTAAACGCATCAATATGTGTATGAAAAAAAAACCTTACTTTGACCGTTAAATTTCATATATTAGGAAATTCTACTTGGTTCAGTAATTATATAACCAGACGAAAAGGGTCGTCTTAATTCCGTGTTTTTATTATTACATTTTAAAATAATCATGGCTAGGTTGCCTTGGCAACCTTTAAGCCAGTTTATATTAATATGTAATTAATGACAATTACATAATCACCAAGTGAGATTACGAGCCACCACAATATTATTTAATTTTCCGTATTAATCAAAAAGAACTATTATGATTTCAAATGTAATTTGCCGAGCGAGCTAATCACAAATAAGACATAAATAAAAAAAATACTAACATGGCCGTCGTCTGTTAGATAATTTTTACCTTTTGACTTAAATGTGAAGAAAAATTACCTATTTCTATATTTGTTTATAAACACTGTGCAGCAGATGCCCATGATTTCTGAACAGAATCGAAGCTTCATAGGAACGTATTTTCCTACAGTGGATGATAATGATATGTTCCCACAAGGTTTTCAGGGAAATAGTCAATGCTCCATGGTACATTCCCAACGATGACTTCTATCGGGACCTTAAAGAAGATGACGTCACAACAATAATAAAAAAGATTGCTGGAGGCCATGAACAAAAGCTCCACCAACAAGTGAGTGTCGGGGCTATTCAACTTCTTGGCACCACGGCAATGTTTGCTGCGCACCACCACTATGTGGAACCAGGTACCCACAAAAGTATTTACAAACCAATTCGACCTAAGGGTCCTAAAAAATACCCGTAAATTCATAAAAAGCCGGCAATTCACTTGCGAACCTTCTCGCAATATGAGTGGGCGTTGGCCATGAGCGGCGGTGTCACTTAACATCAGATGAGCCCTGCCCGTATGCTTTCTATTATTAAAAAAAATCTGGTAACACAGATTAGAAAAAAAAATGTCTAAGAAGTTTTTATATAAAAGTTAAAACTCGCGTAATGTCTTTCATAGCACCGATTTAAAGATCCTGTCCCTGTTGTGTAGTCATAACTCCATTATAATCTATCAGGTCGTATGACCTAAAATCATTACATTTATAAATGGAGTTAGATATACTAGAACTTCTTATCATCTTCGACCACAATGATTTGGGGATTCACCATGATTTGGGGATTGGTGAATCCCCAAATCATTGTGGTCGAAGATGATAAGAAACGACCAGTCAACGCTTACACTGTAATTATATTTACAGTGTAAGCGTTGTCTGGGTGTGCTGCTTGAATGGGTCTATTATCTAACTTTGTATACTTTAGGTATAAGCATAAATTAATAACTAATGTACCTACAGATATAACTTTTCTTTAGTACTAATATACATAATATGTAAACTGTACACTTTGAATTTGTGTTTAATTTTAGATTTAATTAAGTTTAAGTACCTAGTACAAATGTTAAATTAGAACTACGTATATCTTTGTTGTGTAGTCAACATTTTTTAGTTTATATTAATTTGTTTAGAGAAGGGGGAAGAAAATGTAAAATAGATTTTCATATAAATTGTTAACAATTACGTTAAGTTTAAGTGTTACAAACGTAGTGGTTGTATAGGTATTCATTGTTACTAACATTCTATATATTCATAAATATTTTCAGTTTATATTCTTTTGTTTGGAAAAGAGAAAGATGTTGTGTAGTCTGTGGTAGTGTCAGTGACACATAGAGTAATAATCGTTGATCTATATGTCATCTGTCATCCTGGGACTTCCCTCTCCTTTAACACGGGCTTGCAAGACATTGTAAGAATTACTTAACATAATATTTAAACTAATAAACAACGTTGTGTTCCTAAATAAAGTGTTTAATTACTAATAAAACAGTCACTTTCACACGACTCATATCATTGTTCTTAAAACAATATAAAACCTATACTATTTTATAGAGTAAGTACGCGCATAGACAAGTTTTAAATTCGTGTTTATTTTGAATTTATTCACAGAATTACCGCGAGAGTTTGTAACAAATGTTTCGAAGTGGTTTGTTAAGCTTTCATTTCTATATATCAGGTATCTGGTGTAAAAACTCGTAGTTCAATCTCCGTATATTATTTTTCAACTAGTTTTCACTTGATTTGTTTTATAAACGACGCGCGAAAACTATTGAAATGATTTTTTGTAACTTATACGAAATTATTTCATTGATTCAACTACATGAACCTAAAATTCAAACTTACTTGAATAGAAACAAAAATTACGTAGTTATATTTAATAGAGGTATACCTACCGCGATTTTATTTTTACAATAAGATTTAAGTTATTAGACTAAAATCTTATTTAAATCACACATTTACGTTCTGTTATGTTTGTAAACGTTGCCTTTTGTTCGGTTTCTAAATTTGTACTTTTAATTTATGGCAATTTAAAAAAGGTTATAATTGTGATTTGTTATTCATATATTGTAACCCAACGCCATTTATCCAAGTTAAAAATGATTTCAATGCCTGTTAATTTTCTCTCCCCTTCACTGTGCACATCTGAGTATTACTCAAGTAAGTTATAAAGATAAGTCAAGAAGCGGATTCTCAGGAATCTGAGGGGCGACAAGAGAGGCGTATCTTACATTTATTTTATATGGAAATGGCTTTTTTATATTAAATTGTTAAATATTTGTTTAAGATTAGAATTACACTACGTATATACATCGTAGACCTCAAGTTATTATTAATAATATAATTATTATTGGTTGAAATATTTATCCACATTTAAAAAAGATACACACACTTAAATTGATATACAGAATTTTTTTTCTTCCAAGGACCTTACAGATTCTTGGTAGACTAACTTATAGACATTTCCAACTGGCCCATCTCTCTTTCTGTTGAGCATTTTTCTCCCTATCATTTTCACCAAATTCTTTATACTCGTCAGCCCATCGTGCGCGACCTCTCTTTCTTTTATATATAGCCTCTGTGTTGACTTATCTAGATAACTACTACGTGGTACTTTTTTTTAAGAAAACGTAGTATTAGTATTACAACTAATCATAAAAGTTGTATAAGACATTAAGTATGTATAGATTTTTTTTTTAATTTATATGTAAGAGGAGGCAGACGGGCAGGAGTTGGTAGGTAGAACGACCGACGTCGAGTCGATAAGGATGGTATGTTGTATTCTGCCTTGACGTCCGATGATTTTTTACGATTTGAATGGGTGTGTGCATATGCGTATAATATTTAAGAATATAGCTGACAGTTATTATAAAAGCCAAATCCACAGTTGTGTATCCAATTCGCGTCACCTCAGTTCATCTATATTTTTCACGGTGTCAGTAAATATAATAAAAAGCTTCCCCTCATGCGAAGGCATTTTGTGTTATATTATTTATATACCTACTGTATATGAATTACAGGGATCACGAAGAAAATGTAATAAATCGCACTTTTCTTTTATTATCTATATGAACGGTGGCTGAACATTTTCTGCAGTCCTTTCATACTTACATAAAAAAAAGTATATGATTTTCTATTAGATATAGCACTTGTTAAAACTTACACAATATCGGCTAATGTACATAAACATATTTATTAACGTCTATTCAATATTCCGGATACAAATTCGCACATATATAATATATTATCGAAGAACTTTACGTATAGTATTATATATCTCTAAGAATCAACGAATTCTTGGATGGTTAGATAAACGCGGATCAGTTCTCCATACAAATAAGTTATTTAAAAGTATAGCGCATTCTCACTTGCAGTAACAAAACAGCACTTCGATCACTTTCGATCGAGTTTTATATTATCCCAAACAATTACATGGAGTATAAAGAGATTATGTAACAATTTATCCAGCTAACAATAGTTTATCCAATTTTTACACTCATTATTTACGCTGCTTACTCATTACAATAACTAACAAAAAATAGTACAAGGGCCGATGCGATAAAAAAAATCGCAAACTCAAAACAGACGCGGCGGGTGGCGCCCTATATTATTATAAGCGAAAATGGTATTAACTAAGTGAAGATAAGGCCTATTTTTATATAACGTAAATTACAAAGGCCTATGTAGCTACCGAATTCAAAGTGATTCCCTTTGGTGTTTGCGTAATGCTCTTATTAATGTTTTGATACAAATATTGTATCTATTAAGCGCCGCTATATTTGTGCCTGACTGGAAAGTACCTATAGTATTTTAGTGTTTGAGGTACACCAATGAGAACCGAAATGGCATTCACTATCTTTATTGTAAGCACTGTATTACATGGCGGTTATAGGGCGACTGACCTGATACACGTGCCAAATAGAATTACGAAATAATCATACGTAAACATAACTACAAATGGAATAATTACACCTCTGCAGTATTTTAGGTTTAGAGCTTAAGTTTGCGCTCAACTCAACAAATTCGTGATACAGTTTTACAAGCATTTTGTAAAACAAAAGAATTACCGATCAAAAAGAGTGGTGCAGAATTTGATGAAAGTCTCGTGAGAACTAATAGTAAATATAAAATATAAAAATAAATCATTGACGCTACAACCCTTTTTGGTTTTGGCCTCATATTTCTGTATCTGTTACATGATCATTTGTTTATCTAATAGGCAAGTAGATGATCAGCTTCGTGTGCCTGACGCGCACCGTCAACTTTTCGGGGCTAAAGAAAGCCGGTTTTCTCACGATGTTGTACTTCACCGTTCGAACGAATGTTAAATGCGTACATAGAAATAAAGTTCGTTGGTGCACAGCCGGGGATCGAACGTACGACCTCATTGATGAGAGTCTCACGATGACGCCACTTATCCAACACTAGTCTGAAAATATAAAATGAGATTTTTTAATTTACTTTAATTTAAAACCATTATTTATTTTCAACACAGAAATATACAGTATTTACAATATTCTTAACCTAAATAGTAATAATATGGTCCCTTCGGCAGTTTTATGTTGGTGTTTACTTGCGGTTTGTTACTTATAAGTAGCGCGAGTCGAGTGGAGAAATCACCAGCTCTCGAATAATATAAATAAATGTATGACTTATCACGCAATAAAATATAAATCACTGGCTTCCCATCTAGGGTTGCCATGTAAAAATAGCGTGTTATTCCCGTAATAACTACATAAATAACTAGCATTCGAGTACCTTACGTTGTCTTGAAACTAAAATTATTAGATGCACAATTTGATTCAATACTAATATTAAACACAGTTGTAAAATTAGTTAACATGTTGTCTTTTTTATATTTTAAATATAATAAATTTATATAATAATTTTATATAATAAATTATTTTAATAACTATATTATGTGTATACTATAAACTATACCTCATATGTAATAGGACCTATGGTTGCTTGCTTGCACAGGGTATCCCATTTAAACATGGATTATAAATATCATATGATGTATGCTATATTTTATATTATCGTGATGTGATATTTTTTGCTGCTGCGATATGCAAGTTAACGATATAAATGTAGGCGAAAAATAAAATGATTTATTTTATGTTATAGAGACCGGCCATATAAAAATATGAATTAATAAAAGCATAACTGTTTGCTTCGAACTTATTTGCACGAATTTAAAGATTTTATCCATATTAACATTAAAAAATTATTTCTTCGATAAATAAGTTTGCAGTAATTAAATAGTTAAGAAAAAAGGTATCTTTAATATATTAAGGTTCACACTTGTGTAGAGTAAAAAATACTTATATGTAGTACATAATTATAGAAATAAATGTTTACACTTTTGTCTAGCGCTATCTATTACCAAAAAGAAAAAATAATTTGTTAAAAAAGTATATTAGCGCCCTCTAGCGACAAGTAGCTATACAATGAGAATTAGAATTGGTTCTATTTTAGATTATTATGTGTCAAGCACATCTCTGTCGAAACTCTAAACCATTTTATGCTAAAACTATTACAAAATGAATTATTATTTCTTTGAATTTTCAATTCCACAAATAGAAAAATGTATAAATGCTGTCTATCAGCGTTGCTTACAGCTTTACACGCCATATAGCGAATTAATAAAAGTAGGCAATAGATGGCTATCGTGATTTTACTACTTAACAAAAAACCTACAGAGTTATAACACGATAGTTTATATATATTTTTTGCAAAAAAATTATGAGCAAGATTACGTTAAACTAATTTTAATATTATTTATTTACATAATTGTATATTGTAATGGGATAAATAAAAGTAATGATGGTATAACTTTGTAAAAATTTGTATTAATGAATCACTTATAATTTATAAATATATCTACAATTCATCTTTTTTCTTCTTTTGCGTTATAGATATTTTCCAATTATCTGGTTCCCAATCTTTTTCGACAATCCTCTTTTGTATTATTCGTTTATAAACTAGTGCTGACAATCTAGCTGTCCTCGTTTTTTCTTCCGACTCAAAATCCACCTCAAATAGACCGAAACGTTCACTGTAAAATTCAAATTGGATAATTATATTTGGAATAAATACGTTACCTACTCTGTCTACTGAATGCAATAAAGAGTTCAAAAATCAGCTAAGCTGTGTTAATTTTTGCTTCATTTAAATTCTTTTAAATACATGCACACACTGACGTGTAAACACACACATTTACGCATACTTAATGTCTTATAAGACTTGTGTTTGATTAGTTGCAATGCTAAAACTACTTTTATTCAAAAATCGATTTTTCCATGTACCACGGTATAATTACCCACAACACGGGGACTTACTAGTGTGAGAACTAGCGATAGATGGATTTTGTTACAGTCTATTTGTCATGAATAAAGTTTTTATTATTTTTTAATTAGTAAAAAAAACGAGATTTTCGGTAACCATTTTAGTGATTGACGATACTTTTATTTCAATTATAATCAAACATAGTATTGTCTTTTATTAACATAACTTTTACACATTTAAAGAAAAACACTTTTTTACAGATTATAGTTATGTATTATTGTATTTAAACTTATAATTATTTAGACATCTTTTAGTCGATACCAACTCCGGGGAAATAAATACAGATAACACAACATTTTCTACAGCTGTAATACTTTTTGACATTTAACACCTTTGTCTTCAGTCACCGTGACCACGCACGCTGTAAAGCACGCGAAACGTCGGTTTAAATTTAAAATTATGTCTAAATAATTATAAGTTTAAATACAATAATACATAACTATAATCCGTAAAAAAGTGTTTTTCTTTATATAATCAAACAGTTGAATATAACTTTATTTGTTAAATATCGCAAAGTTACCACTTCTAATTGTTATCAATTGATTAGTACGTTTATTTTGTATATGCTATTAATAAAGTCTCACTCATTCGTTTCCCATACATCAACGTCAAATTGAAACAGAATCGGCAACCCTAAATTAGATTTGATATAATAATAAAGTGAGCCTATATGGCACCTCTTAAAATGCTACTTTATTTGAAAATCTATTGCATTATGATTTTTTTTGTCGCTTACAGTAGGATAAGTCACGATAATATATATCAGAGTGAAAATAAATTTACATAAGATCTGTTGTCATAGAAATAGAACATCACTTATCTAAATTTATTTTCACTCTGCGTGCGCTTGCCTCGGCCGGGCAACCGAGCGACCGAGCCATCGAGTGTCGCCTTTTTGATTTGCTCAAAGGCGTCTTATTCGTTTGGCGTGCACCCTGGAGGCTCGGGCTTACCACGCGCAGCCGCCTCGCGATAAGTTTCCTCGGCAAATGCCTCGCGAGGCTGATCGCTCTGTGTGGACCGCCTATTGGCTTTTTTTAATGTCAATAATTTAAAATAGATTTTCACTAAACCTGCATATTAAGAGTTTACTGTGTATTCTATATGTACTAACCTCGTTCCAGCAACCCACTCAACATTATCCATCAAGCTCCAAACGGTATAACCCTTTATTTGAGCTCCATCTTCAATAGCAAATAAAACTGCGGTTAAATATTCCCTTAAATAATCTACCCTCATTCGGTCGTTCAGACCCGGCTCGGAGGACCAGCCTTGCTCGGTTATAAATGTTTGAGGGTAGTCGTATTTTTGGTTTATGTACATATATAAGCGGTAGATTCCGAATGGGGAACTCTGAAAGTATTAAAAAATTATTAATAATACGTATTGTGAACGACTTCTTCGTGTCAAATGATACGAAAAGGATTTTTTTAACTACCCTAATATTGCAAAAATCTTACTTTCAGCCATGAACTCTTTGATTGTGGCCAATGAACACTTTGTGATATTTCGACGCCTATGTCGTCTTCAAATGACGGTACTTCAAACGTTTCGGTATTTTGAGGTTTGACTAACACTGACGTATAATGATTTACACCTAAGAAGTCAGCTGAACCTGGAAAAATATTTTTTTTATATTTTTTAATTCAGATTATTTATTAGTAAGAATAGTAATAGAAATAAATGGATCTTGGCCAAAGATTGCATCAGTATCCGTGATAGTTTTCATATATAGTGATAGTGGTTTCCTCGCGATCTTCCTCCTTCATCCTTAAACCACTTTCTTTATACTATACTAATAATAATAAATTTTAATTATTGATTTAAAACTTCAAACATTCACGAAGATCTTCTAAACCTGTCCTATGCTAAAACCGAAAGTATTCTTCTCGTGCAGCAGTAGTTTAATTATAAAATTGTAAGTGTTATGCAGAATTTATTACGTCAAGTACCTAAAATCATTAATACCATATATGTATATTAAGAAGAGACTGCCAAAGACAGAAGGAATCTTAGGGTGGAGGCTAATGCACTTTCTCCTTTAACTATTCATCCTTTATAAGTAGGTTTATCTTTCTTTCCTTTTTAATATAGGAATAACAATCTATTGGAATGGGACTTGAACTCCCATCTTAAATCAAAATAGTTTAGAATTAAATGTAGACTGAATAAAGGAGATTAAGAGAACATTGTAAAACTACCTTTCAAAAGTTTAATTTCCTGCGGGCTTAATGTGGGTAGACGCGAAATTTCATATCCCTGCTCTTTACTTTTCTTTAATACTCTGCTTTTCACTGTTTTGGGGAAATCGCCGTATTTCGACCAAATCGGGTTCATGTACATACCGATCTGGGAATTATTCAAAAATGATAAATTACATACTTAGGTGAAATATTTGACGTATTTTTTTTTTCATGACAAATACGAGTTGCAATATTTCTTTTCATACATTATCTCTCGCATTTTCTTTTTCATAAAAAAGTACCTATATACCGTATGTTTTATAAACGTCAATATAAATAATCACCGCATTGATCTATAAACAAAAATTTATCCAACTTACGGTAAAATCTCTATAAATTTCAGCAGCCTCTTCATTTTCTGTTTTATTGTCGAATCCGAAACCGTAGTTCAGAGATAAGGCTATACCGACGGAACCTGAAATTTATTAATTGGGTGTTTTTCCAATAAATAAAATACAAAAACTATAGATGTAGCACAGAATTGATTTCCTTCTGATACTTTTTACTAAAATCGGTGATACTTTCTGTGATCGCTATT
Source organism: Pieris mannii (assembly GCA_028984075.1). NCBI lineage: Eukaryota > Metazoa > Arthropoda > Insecta > Lepidoptera > Pieridae > Pieris > Pieris mannii. The sequence continues at coordinate 8,874,039 of CM054777.1, forward strand.
TGCTTTCAGCAATTTTTTTTTAAATACTAAATTTAGAAAATCCAAAAGAAAAGTGTCAAATAGCACAGCGTTTAGGTTTATTTGTCAATCTAATAGGGAAGTGTGTGATCGGTCTCTTGAGCCTGACACACGCCGGCAAAGTTTGGGTCTAAGGCAAGACGGTTTCCTCACGATGTTTTCCTTCACCGTTCGAGCGAATATTAAATGCGCACATAGAATGAAAGGCCATTGGTGTTCAGCCGGGATCGAACCTACGACCTCAGGGACAATACTGTGAATTAATAATATATTACTAACCCTTATATTTCTTCTTATATTCCCTTTCATACAGTCTGTAGGCCGTCGCATGCGCGAGTAAAACATGTTTTAAGCACATATTATCTCCTATTCCTTTAGAATTTAGTGCAGGAGCCATTATACCTCCATAGCCTGAAAAGTTAAAATGTACAATGAATTAGAACCTTCTGACTGAAGACCTACCTGTGGCTTGGAAAAGATGATCGCATGGGCGTGAAGGAAGTATTAATGAGCATTCTATGACAATAATATATTTGTATACACCATGTAGCAGATACTACTGGAAATTAGTTTATATGTCAGAGAGCGATGGCAAATTATCGTTTCAGTTAGGACATATGTTGGGTCAAAGAGCCTGTTGAGTTTATACTATAAATATAGTATAATATTAAGACGGTGCCGTCCCTATAACATGTCAACAAGACCGGACAACAGACGAGACGCCACCGAACATAGATGTGTACCTATGTTCCCAAACTTGCTTAACTATAAAAAATGAAGTTAAAATAACGAAATCAAAGAAATACATACCTTCAAAACAAAACGATGGTTGATTTATAGTTATCCAGTACTTCACTCTATCTCCGTATCTTTCGAACAGGACTTTGGCGTAATCCTCAAACCACTGAACCACTATAGGACTGGCCCATCCACCCAAATCTTGTAAAGTTTGTGGCAAATCAAAGTGATACAACGTGACCATCGGTTCTATATTGTACTTAAGTAACTCGTTTATTAAATTATCATAGTATTCAAGACCTTTTTCGTTTTTAATGTTTGTAAAACCTTCAACAAAAAGTAGGTACTTATGTTATAGGCTCACGAAAGATTTATAATTGTATATCGTAACTAAAAGCCAAATTACAAAGGTTTAGGTTTTTTAAACGATAATTAAATGTCTTATAATTATAAATTGTACAATACGATCATTATTTATGTAAAATTAAACAAATGAGTGTATGATATTTCAAATCAAATCAAATCAAAATTTATTTATTCAGTTTAGATGCGACTTAACGCATGCTTATGAATGTCAAAAACGTTTACAAAATTCGCGAAAGAGCAAAACTACGCCATCCGTTTGCAAGACTACCAGGAGGTCTTGTTCTGAGAAGAACGGGCAAGAAACTCAGCAAGTTTTATCCTCCCTTTACATACAATAATTCAAAAGAAAATGTCATAAACCACAACGTCATTTAAGTTACATAAGTAAAAATAAAATAAAATCTGTTCTGTGATTTACCACATTCACCATTACATTACATTCCATTACATTACATTCACAACACTTCCAAGAGAACAAAGCAAATTATAACAATATAATTATACCTATTGCCAAGCGTTTTTATCTTCTAGGTAGTCATTAACTGTGTAGTAACCTTTACACATTAAGGTTTTTTTAATATGTGTTTTGAATCTGTTGAGAGGCAGTTTCAATATTTCACTAGGAATCATGTTATAGCAGCGTACACTTAGGCCTATAAATGAAGTGTTTATTTTCTGCAACCTGTAAGACGGCTGGAAAAGTTTTCCCTTATTTCTTGTATTCCTATTGTGAATGTCACTGTTCTTTAAAAGAGAACTAATATTACTACGCACAAAAACGATACAGTTGTAGTATTTATAAAATGAACTACCAGAATGTAGTCTCATACATAACAATGACTGAATTAAAACTAAATTTAATTCTTAAATCGAAACTAATTGTTTTCTATTACCCTAAAATGGACACCTTATTTAAGAGCACTAAGCTAAAAAAATCAAATGTATACGTAATAAGTTAAGTTTACAAAAAAAAACGAATTTGATGAAGAAACAATTAAACAACAACAATATAATAAAGGCTAATCGAGAAACATTTTTCTAATAGTTATGCATTTAATAATAATATAATATTAATCGTTTATTTGCAAAGGAAGTATAGAAATAAGTCTTTATTTTTTTTTTATAGAACAGGGGGCAAACGGGCAGGAGGCTTACCTGATGTTAAGTGATACCGCCGCCCATGGACACTCTCAATGCCAGAGGGCTCGCGAGTTCGTTGCCGGCCTTATAAGAATTGGTACGCTCTTTTCTTGAAGGACCCTAAGTCGAATTGGTTCGGAAACACTACAGTCGGCAGCTGGTTCCACAAAGTGGTGGTGCGTGGCAAAAACTGCCTAGAAAAACGCGCAGTTGTGGAACGGCGAACGTCGAGGTGATATGGGTGGAATTTCGTATTCTGCCTCGACGTCCAATGATGAAACTCAGCTGCAGGTATTAATCCGAACAACTTCTCTAAACACTCTCCATGGTAAATGCGGTAGAAGTATAAAAAACTGACAATCGGCCGTATAAAAAGGGGCATGCCAATGGCATAGCAATAATCATGTAATAATGAGTGAAGTTATTTTTAATTGTTGTCAAAACTTATGGTTTAAATACCCGCCCACATTATAAAGGCCTTGCCTTTAAATCACCTTCTCCTTGAAAACATTACACGGCAGTGAACTATATTATATACTATACTATATATTAAATAGTTTTATAGCCATGATGTACCTAAAATTTTTTGAATCAATATAACAGCCAATAACTGTAGAGGATGGTTAAACCTGGAGTTTTGCTGAAAATTTTCCCTACAGATAAAGGTTGAAAAAGAATCAGGATTAGAACCAATCGTTCAGATCGTAAAAATTATCGATAAGTCATAGCTCACCTGTAGGAAGCACCCTCGGCCATGAAATCGAAAACCTGTAGTGATCTACGCCAAGTTCACGTAACATTTCCACATCTCGTTTGTATTGGTGATAGGAATCACTGGCGACATCACCGTTCCTGCCATCAGCTATCACGTCAGGTCGGGTGTGGAGGTATCTGTCCCACATGCTTTCACCTTTACCTAAAAAAAAATTAACGCAAATTTGTACGTAATAAATGTTATTATGCAATACTTATGTATGGTTTTCGTTTGTCTTATTATATTTTTATCAATTTCTGTGACACTCTAGGAATGTAGGCGAAAAACCCTGGATATTTTAATTTTAATTTATTATAAATAAAAAGTTATTCCAAAAATTTTGTCCAGTTCCATTTATTTTATTGGAAAGTTGCTGACATATGCCATCATGTACGACGATTTATTTTATTAATTAAATATATATACTTATTTTAAAAACTAACATAATTATATTCGTCTACCCGCAGATTCAAAAACCAACGGCACCACAACTCTGGATTTTTATATCTGGGCCTCAAATTTCTGTACCTGTTCATGTTCATTTGTCAGTTTAATTGAATGTTGTGGCTAACACACGCCGTCACTGTTTTAGGACTAAGGCATGCCGGTACCCTCACGATATTTTCCTTCACTGTTCGAATGAATGATATATGCGCATATACAAGTCTACTGGCACAGCTGGGAATCGAACCTACGATCTCAGGATACCCTCGCAGAAATTTCGTGTATGGAAATCCGTTAAAATATTGTTTGATTGAATTGCATACATCATCATTTCATGTTGAAGGAAATTGCGTACATAAAAAAGAACGCCGACGCTGTCATAAACACACTCCTGATTGAAATTAAAATATTTTGGCACGTATAAGATTAAAAAGGTTGTTAAACAAAGATCTATAACTGCATAATGACAAGAAAAACAACTGATATAAGAATTTTAGAATTTTAATTTTACAAGGACAACTTATTGTCTTCACTCTATGTACTTATATAAATCAGTAAAGTATTGAAAACGAATCCTTAACTTTGTAAGAAAAAATCCTTAACTTTGTAAAAGATCCTTAACTTTGTAAGAACGTCTATTATTATTTCATCGAAACCATATTTTCGAAGACTGAAGAAGTGCGGGTGTAATTTTTACTTACCATCGACATTCCAGGCACCTTCTACTTGATACGCGGATGTTGCAACGCCAAACATAAAATCTTTGTTAAACATTCGAAGCCTGTTGTCAGACCACGCATTTGTATATAATACGCTGAAATACAGTTTAATATCAGTGTAATGTGTTTGTAGCAATAACTTTAGAATATCCATTGAAAAGATGAAATATGTAGGTACCTATATTAGTTACATTTAGAAGTCTTTTAATACGAACATTTGGGAATTACGAATTCTATTTTTGAATTTAAAAAAGGAATACTGAAATAAATTTGAAGCAAGATATATCTATAAATGCTTAAAAGTACCTTATCTAGTTCAAATAATTAAATGTATAATAAAATATTTTTTATTTACTTATTTTTATATTTACTTAAAGTTTTCCTGTAAATTGTATGATTGTGTCACGTATAATATACTTTTTGGTTACTATTCGATACAATATAAATTAAAATCTTATTAAATTTTGTATTAACATTGTTTCATCTAAATTCAAACTTCGAACACTTGAGCGAAACTCATTGGGTGAGATATCTTAGATTCTAAAGTAATTCGATAGTACTAAGTTTAAAAGAAATAAAATGGTTGTATCGTTTTTTCCAAGGTTTTCCTTATTATTGTTAGTTGTAAAATAAATATAACTTACCAAAGCGTTAAAATAAATATATATTTTAATCCCATTTTAAATTTCGTTCATAACCACAAACGCGTATTATTGCTGCGATGATAACACAACTATTAATTAAAGTCAATTATAGTACCACCACGTCATTGACAATACAAATTTTATCAACTGATAATTGTTTAGATAATGACTTTCGTTTACTTACATGCACACATTCATACATATATAACATTGAACAACTATGTAATTTATACACAGTAAAAAATCATGTTCTATCTTTAATCAAAGTCAAGTGTCAACAATAAGAAATTGAAATACATTACTCGAGGCCAGGCTAGTTAATCAACCGTAAAAATGTATTTGTGGCTAATAAATTAGTTTCATTATCTTCCTTCATTCTCATTTAATGTTCTATTGACAACCGCTTTGCGACAAAAATTAACACCAATGTCTATCAATATTAATATTATGTCATTAGTCATATCCCTGTCACCTCATAAACTTGTCATTGTCATGGTTCACAAAATTGCCGCGTCTTTTAAATTTTCTATGAAGTTCGTATTTACAAACTTCATAATTAATTTAAAAGACGTATATCCCCTTAATTAAGGGGATATACGTAACTTAGATGGTCTTGTGAAAGTTAAGTATATTCAATAGCTAGTTTATTGATGGGTATCCGTAGACAAGTTGCTATAGTTAGAAATCGAAAGTAAAATAATATTATGTACTTATGGTTTGTAAAATTTGCTTCATAGAAACGATATTTTTTTCATTCTTAATTGTCATTGTCAACGTGACGGTATCGTAATAAATCTTCGACTTGACGGTTTATGTATTGAGCTACTCTCAACGGTTGTGAATTTAAATCCGTCCTAAAATTTAAAGCCTTAACGGATTTTTCTTTTGCATGTGTAATTAAACTCGTACGGAGATGGCAACCATGAAGAAACCGCCACGCTTAGAGCAAAAATCAACAATATGTGTTAAGCACAGAAGGCTGATCACCTACTTGCCTATTCAGTAATATAATGATCACGAAACAGACCATGACCTAAGGTACAGCAACCTTGCCAGCAAACAACCACGGGTTATAAATATAGCGAATGTAACGAAGCCTTTATAATTTACTGTTTTTAAATAGGTAATAAGGTTTTAGAAACGCTGAGGCTTACCTTTGTTTGCGTAGCCAAGTCCACATTTCAAGGATCGTCATGCTCGCTTAAATGCCATTGCTTGTGGTGGCGTCCATGCGTCGGGTTGTCTCTCTCCCTAAAATATGGCGAGGAGGACGATGGCTGGCCATGTATCATACTCGTGTACGGGTGCTAATTGTGGTGACTGGTCGTACTTGAATTCGTGTATGCGGTGATATTAGTTGTTTCTACTATGTATTTGCGTGCTCTTCCCACGAGAATGTATGTGCGTGTTCCTTTTTCACCATGCCTCCTGCTGATAGAGGCCAATCTTTGTTTTTAATTTATTTTATTATTCTTTATTACTCAAGATGTCATATGGAACATGGTGTAATGGTTGCAGCTCCTTAAAAACTGGTGATTAAAAAGATTGTTATTATTATTATTTATTACCTTCTATTCTGTTCTACGCCCTTGATTTGAGATCTGGCAGTAAATGTAAAATTAGAAGCATTCTATGTATGTATGCATTTGATCTATAAGTATTAGAAATTGAGTAAATTTAATTTAAAAGTGTTAATTTAGAGCCTCCTTTGTTTCAACTTCCTCAATTCTTTTAATTGTTGTCAGTCCGCCCACTAGCCTTGTACATAACTATGCCATCATCAGCCCGCCTTTGCGGACTGCCATCATATATTTGCCAAACCGTTCCAGCGAGTCGTCCATACGGTGCACCGTTGGTCTGCGATTTAAGTTGTTAAGCCTTTTGCATTATCAAGATATTAAACATGCCTCACGTGCCTCCCGTAATACCCCAGGTTACATCATTCAATTTAATATAATTGATTTATTCCAAGGTAATGCCATTGTAGAATCAATTGGTCAAGATCAAGATGAAGCTGCAATATCTTGAATGATATTATCATTATTTTTATTTTGAATCCTAGTTATCTGATTATTTTAAGATAGTTTGATGGTATATAAAGTGATTTTAGCCCTCTCTTAAGTAGAGATGAAGCTGATTGTATTGAGGTAAGGAATTCAGAATTTTATTATTTATAGATTCATGTACGTGGTTTTGCTAGAAATGTTTATTACGTGATCAAGGTTTTTGCCGTTGGTTTAAATACGTTTGTAATTTGAATATTAATATAAAACAACCTTTTCGATACATTAATTTTTGACGTCCCATTTTAAATGTACCAAAATTTATTTATTTATTGCTAATCTTATCAATGGGTTAGATAAAATCTTTGTTTCGTTCGAATTTTTTTAATGCAATCAGAACCCTAAAGTTCTAGTGGAAGAACAGCTTCCAATAGCTTTACCAACTGCGATGCCGAAACTATTTTTTTACCAACGTTGAAACATCAGTGCTATATATTGCGATAACTACAGGCCGATGTGGTGGACGAGGTGATCAGGCCGAGCTAAGCTCGCCAAAACAGCCCGTTCTGAACTGTAAAGGTCCGGCCAACCGCGAGATTCCTTAAAAAAAAAAGATATTTCACACAAAAACAGATCGTTTATACAATTCGTAATTCAGGGGCTTAAGATCTATTTAACTAAGTAATATTTTTTCTGTTTTTGAGAATAATAGTAACACCAATAAGGCAGGCACGTAGTGGCAAAAAATATGTTCTTTTTAAAAAAGGTATTGTAATTTACAGAATCCAGACCTGCAAATATAATGCTTTTCATTAAATGACGTGACGTGACGTGTATTTAACAATTTAAATATAAACTGGATATACAAGTTATGTTAAAAATTTTATACCTTGAAACAAAAATTTATTTCTCATATTAATTATACTTGTTTTCTAAGGTTTATGAAATTTAAATAACTAGGAACTACAAATAGGTTTTGAAACAGGCCTACATGAGGCTTCTTTCATGCAGATTGCACCTCGACAAGAATTAGAGAATGATCTTACAACTTATATCATTAAGGGCCTGTTTCACAATGTCCAGATAAGTTCCAAATAAACTATTTATTACTTATTAGTACTTTATTCATACATTGTGAAACAGGCCCTAAGTCTGTTCCAATGATACTGATATTTAATCAAATCTGAGAATATATAACTTTGCGTCAATTATACATGGTTTATTTTTTTACGAAAATTGTAAAAAAAATAAAACATAAGCTTACAAAAGCTTAAAACATTTTTGGTTCCGAGAAATTTTGATGTAGCTGTTACCCAGCATTATATTGATTTAAATATATCTGCTGCTAATTTCTTCAGTCAGATCGAATACACTAAAAACTGATTCAGCAGACGTAGTCGTTATGTATTTAAATTTGATTTCATATTTTTCTTATAGTATTTTGTTTGCGAGCTGCTACGCTCACCCGAAACATGAGAGGAAGTTCCCAGATGACTTCCTTTTCGGGACTGCCACAGCGTCCTACCAGGTGGAAGGAGCTTGGAATGCTGACGGTAAATATATAAATTTAAATACCATTTATTCTGTATTCGGGTTACAAATAATTAAAGAAGGTATGAAATTTTGTACATACCATTAACAGGTGTCTATATTGTAGATGTATGTCAGCATAGTTCTGACATTTTTTCGCGTTCTATAAATGTCAATGATAAAACCAAGTTACAAATTAATTTCCAGGCAAGGGTGAAAATATCTGGGACCACATGACCCACACAATGCCAGAAGTAATCGCTGATCAAAGTAACGGTGACGAAGCAGCCGACTCCTACCATAACTATAAACGCGATGTCGAAATCATGAGAGAACTTGGCCTAGACGCCTATCGGTTCTCCCTTTCCTGGTCTAGATTACTTCCCAATGGTCAAGCAAATATCGTAAACCAAGCGGGCGTTGACTACTACAATAATTTTATAAACGAAATGCTTAAATATAACATTACTCCACTGGTCACTCTCTATCATTGGGATTTGCCCCAGAAATTGCAGGAGCTAGGTGGCTTTGTTAGCCCATTGTTCCCCGAATGGTTTGAAGATTATGCTAGGGTTGTGTTTGAAAATTTCGGTGATAGAGTAAAGCATTGGATTACATTTAACGAGCCGAAGCAAATTTGTTATGAGGGTTACGGTTGGACCACAAAAGCCCCCAGACTGAATGTAACAGACGTTGGCACCTACCTTTGCGCGAAACAATTGGTTATAGCGAATGCTAGAGCATACCATCTATATGACAAGGAGTTTAGACCCATTCAAAATGGCAAATGTGGTATAACTATAAGTGTGAACTGGTATGGGCCTTTGACAGATTCTGAAGAGGATCAATTCGCTGCGGAGATAAAGCGACAGGCCGAGGTATTGTGACACATTTCACTGATAAGAGTACGTCTTATATCTCTTGTCAAGTTCAAGTGTCTTATCGATAGCCTTGATCTTATATGTGGGGTACTAATCCCTGTTATGCAACAAAAGTTGACATATTTTTTGTTTCTCAAATGTTGCCTTAATAAAAAAACGACCTACCTAAATATTATTATTGACCGTTGAACAATTAGCATTTGATTATGTAATTTAGAATTGGTATGATTTTAGTGGGGTATCTATGCCGATCCAATTTTCTCGGAACAAGGTGGATTTCCAAAGGAATTCTCTGAAATCGTGGAGAGGAAGAGTAAGGAGCAGGGTTACCCTAGATCTCGTATGCCAGAATTTACCGACGAAGAGAGAGATTTAGTTCGAGGCTCCTTTGATTTCTTCGGTGTTAATCACTACACAACTTTCTTGGTAACGGCGAATGAAGAATACAAAGAATGGTATCCAACGCCATCATTTCTTTCTGATATTGACGTTGGCGGCTATGTTCCCCCGGAGTGGCCGCAATCAGCATCCAAGTGGCTAAAGGTATTTGTGAATTTCACTTTTGTTTAAATACAAGATATCTTTAATCTAATCTAGCATCCTATTTGAAGATTTTGTTACATTTTCGGATTAAATATAACATACCGTCCCAGCGCCTTATGGACACGTTTCTCCATTAATTCATAGAATACGTTTAAAGTTGTTAGTGGATAATATGTATAAATTATTGATCCTGCCTGCATATTTTAATTATCTAATTTTTCGCAGTTTACAATTAAAATTAATTTTTTTAGCTTGCACCAAACAGTATTTATAATGTATTAACGCATCTCAAGAGTAAATACAATGATCCAATTTTCTACATCACTGAGAATGGCTGGTCAACAACTGCTGAAACTGGTCTGGAAGACGAGGACAGAATCACCTATTATAGAGCAGCATTAAATAGTGTTTTGGATGCGCTTGAGGCAGGAGTAAACCTTAAGGGCTACATGGCCTGGAGTCTTATTGATAACTTCGAATGGATGCAAGGATATCTGTAAGTGTTTACCAAAATTCGGCCTAAAGACTTTTGTATGTGAATCTTTCTGTTTCAGAAAAGTATACATTTTGCCTTAATACAAAGAAAAACAAAGATTCCACGGCATTTTTTTAATATCGCAAATAAGATATCAATTCTATATCCAGATATTATTTTAATTTAAACACTTAAACAAACATGAATTTTTAAATAATTTATTACATTCTTTACACAACTGTAGGTTACTCGATGTTTCAAATACGTATAACAACAAGCGAGCATCAGTGTGGCTACACAGATTATTTTGTGATGTGAATACTAAACATCAAAATAAAACAAGATAAATTTATGTAACGATCGGAGTAGTCTTTTGACCTTTTTCTTCTTTCGTCGTCAGGTAAATTACACAATAACGCATGACAAAAATGGCAACACAGTTCATTACAACATGCGAGACAGCCCATCATTTTCTATCCAAACTTAAAAATAATTACATGATTTTTATTTTTAAATTGAAAAATTACGGTAATTTTAAATTTCGTTCCTTTAACTTTTCAGAGAACGTTTTGGTCTGTACCAAGTTGACTTTGAGAGTCCAGAAAAGACCCGTACACCAAGAAAATCAGCTTTTATATACAAAGAAATCATAAGAAGCCGAGTTATTGAACCGAACTATGAGCCACCCAGCAGAACAATGTGGATTGACGAAGGACACTAATTTACGAATGACACTAATATTTAAACATATGTTCATTCAAAGAGATAATTGAATAAATGAATAATTACCTATTTAGTTTGTTTCTGAATAAAATGCTATGTAAACATTTATACATATTGTTTACAATACCGTTTCTTTCCCAAATTATTTGCAATCTGGCAAATATTATACTTATACAAATTCGGAGGTACCTACTATACTTAAACAAAAAGTAATATAGAAGCATTCGTAGGAACATAAATCGAGATGAACATGAATATTGAAATCATTAGCAAAGTAATAAAAAAATATGAAAATGGATTAGAATTTAAATGCAGCTGGCAGCACTGTACTGTAGTCTGTGCAGAAAGAGGACTGTATTATTTGTAATTATATTTTAAAAGAGATCTTGTTGAAAATAAGAAAAATAAATGAAATAATGCGTAGAAAATAAGAATAAAGAATTATAGGGTTTTGCAAAATCAGCACGCTGGTTCTATTTTAGCACAGACTTATAACAACACATTATTATATCTACTTGTTCTATGCTACCAACACAAAATTGAAAACCTCGACTTAATCTTTGACTAATGACACTATATTCAAAAGCCGATGCCCAGGCTATGGTTCTGTACTTACTGTTACTACTTGTGATTGTGTCAATACTTCGTGAAAATTGAGAATATCGATATTTGTATTCATTGTTTCAATTTCCATATCAATATTCTATAAAACAGAATTCATATTTTATTATTTCCCTAACTGTGAATACTAATTCAGTAAAAATGCATGCAAGGCGAAGAGGACCGAATTTTACGTATGTCAGTGGATGTGTAAAATACATGATTTTTGTATTAAACTTTATATTTTGGGTAAGTTCCTAATAGTTCTGCTAAATTAAAACTGTTAAGGTGTTTAATACCAATAACGATTTCTAAAAATATCTGTTAATTAACGTATAAATTGCATCCATTGTTCTCAAATCTCGTGTGATTCATTCATTCGAATTGTATGTGCGATTGTATACATGTTATGTTTAGAGAGACGAAGGATGTGACTGAACAAAATGATAATTGCTTCCGTCGTCAGTTGTTGGAACTAATTTGAATTAACTTTTAATTTAAATAATGCAATTTTTATATTTTGATATGATTTTTAACTGTGCCTTGCTAATCATTTGTTGGTCATTCTAGCCAAATTATGTAAAATAAGATACCACTCAGAATATGGAAATATTGATTTCCATGTTTTTGAAATTTATCCTTTGGGTTGGAGCTTATATTCAATACCTTGAATTTGACTATACTGAGTGTGTAGGAGTCTCGGGGGACCTTGTTTCGAAAACCTCCGTGAGATTTGGAGTAATTTTTGCTGCTTAAGTTGTAGTTTAAAATAAATTAAATATTTAAAAATTTTTTCGATATTTTGTGCAATATTAGAAATTTGTAAACGATCCGCCATTGTAAACTTTTCTATTTACCTTGAATTTGCTTATTCTGAGTATCTAGGGGTCTCGGGGGCCTTGATTTGAACACTTCCGTGACATTTGGAGTAATTTATGGTATCTGAGTTGTAATCTACACTAATTAAATATTAAAAAACACTTTGATAAAACATCAACATTACAAATTTGTAAACAATCCGGCATTTTAACTTTCGAACTTTTCTATTGGTTATCCATTTCATACTTTTCTATTGGTTCCATTTAATACTTTTCTATTGGTTACTAGAGATGTGACATTTTGCATAAAATAAATCGATTGTTTTTAGTAAGAAAAATCGATGATAATAAAGAGTTGTTTTTTTTATTCCTACTACAATAAAGCTAATTCTTACTAAAAATCGATGATAATAAAGAATTGATTTTTTATTCCTACAGCTTATAAAGCTAATTTTTACTACAATAAAGTGTTTACTTTATTTTCTAAATTTTATATTCAAAAATCACCCAAAACCGAATCAGAGCACCCCACTTTCCACGTGGTCTGGTCTTGTCTGTTGGCTTTTGAACGGCTCCGGCGCGAAGGAAGAGCAGCCCCCACCCGCTACGTACCAAAGGACAGGCATGAAATGCCGTTCAAAAGCCGAATTATTATCTAGTTCGGTTAGGTTAGGTTGGTATATTAATATTTAATTTAAATAACTGTTCAAAAAACGAATTATTATCCAGTTCAATTAGGTTAGGTTAGTATATTAATATTTAATTTAAATAATAATGGAAAGCGAAAGATTTTCATCGAATATTTGTATACATAATATACATATACTTATAGTTTTATATTATTTATATTAAGAAATAAACATAGCTTTTTATATACATTAGGATTTAAAGATGAAAGCATAACAGGAACAGATGTAGGTAACGGGATACTGGAAGAAGGATCAAGATGATCGAATAGCATGGAGTGGTTATACCGAGGACAGGACAGAATGATATGATTTAAATCACCAATATTCAGCCCACATTCACACATTTCATTATCTATAATATGAAATCTGGTAAGGTGGGCTGGGGTACACACATGGCCCAATCTCATACGAATAAGAGACGATGTTTCCTTTTTGTTAAATTTCATTTTAAAAAACCATGGCTTCAGTGGTATTGTGGGCTGTATAGATGAGAAATATTTACCCTTAATTAAACTGCTCTGAGTCCAAAGGTCAGTCCAAGATTTTTGAAGAAAAGAAGCAGGAAGTGAGGCCAAATCATGATAATAATTTTTATATGAATTGGCATCGCCATTCTTAACAGCTTCATTTGCTAGTTGGTCTGCTATTTCGTTACCAAAAATACCAGAATGTCCAGGTATCCAACCAAATGACACAGACAACCCCAATTGTTTACATTCATACAGCAAACCCCTAATCTCAATAATGATAGGAAAAATTAATTTGTTTTTTAATGGATATTTTTGGAGAGCTTGAAGAGCACTAAGTGAATCGGTGAATATGATTGATTTCTTAAGTTTCTTACTCAAAACTAGTTTTAAAGCTTTAAAGATTCCGTAACATTCCCCTGTGAAGATTGAGGACTCTGGAGGAAACTTTATTTTTATTGTAGTTTTACTTTGTAAGTGAAATATTCCTAAGCCTACAATACCAGACGAACCGTGTTTAGAGGCATCTGTAAATATATAATTATTGTACTCATGGCAGTGTTGCTCACAGAAATAATTAAAAGTAATCCTTGCGTGGAAATCGCCCTTATTTATACCAATATTAAATCTAATGTCTGGGGAACTAGTTAGAGATTCATAGTTGGTTCCAAATAAAGGGTGAGTTGTCAAGGTGTGAGTTGGAGTTTGAATATTGATAAATTTATTGAAGCTAACGATGAGACAAGGTGAAGATTTATTTGACCAGTAATTGGAAGATGTCAACAATTGAGATAGTTCTTCAAGCTTAGAACGGAGAGGATGATTGGTATATTGAAGGGAGCGAAATATGAATTTATCAGATAAATATTGTCGCCTAAGATATAATGGGGCATCAACACATTCTACTTGTAAAGCATTAATTGGACTAGTTTTCATAGCTCCTGTAATTAATCTTAATGTCTTAGACTGTATATTATCTAATTTTTTAAAACGGGTTGTATTTCCAGGAGATAATAAAAAGGTACCATAGTCTAAAATACTTCGGATTAAAGCGTTGTACATAAGTTTCATACAAAAGGGATGGGCACCCCACCATACACCGGATAAACATCTAAGGATGTTTAGGTTTCGCTCACACCTATTAAAAATGTAGTCACAATGATGTACGCCAGATAGCTTAGAATCTAAAAACACACCGAGGAACCTTACAGAGTTTTTAACAGGGATAATAATACTACCAAAATACACAGTGATCGGAGGAGGAAGTCGCTTTCTAAAAAAAAGCATGGCAACACTTTTAGTGGGGGATATTTCAAGACCATTAGTATCAAGCCATGTTTTTAATAAATTAAGAGAATGAGACAGTACTGAGCAAGCAATGGCCGGTGATTGATGAATGGAATAAAGTAAAAGGTCATCAGCATACTGAAGAATACAAATCCGATTACCAAAAGAAGCTTTCAAATCATGGGTATAAATATTATATAAAATGGGACTTAATACTGATCCTTGAGGAAGACCTCTCCATAAGGTTCTAGTTACAGCAGTAGAGTCTTGTGAAATTAGAGTGATGTGTCTTTCATATAAATTATTTATGATAAAATTTGATAACATTACAGGTACATTTAAATACTGTAGTTTTTTATGGAGAACTGACAACACTACATTGTCATAAGCAGATTGTACATCTAAAAAAGTGGCAACAACAGAATCATTCCTTGAAAATGCTAAATAAATGTCAGTGGTAAAGATGGCAATACTGTCCATCGTACTCTTTCCTCGACGAAAACCAAATTGACTGTCGCAAAGTAAATTATTGCTTTCTAAAAACCATTCAAGACGAGTTTTCACCAAATGTTCACAGAGTTTTATCAAGACCGAAGATAATGCAATAGGACGATATGAATTTGCATTGGAGGGATTCTTATTAGGTTTGAGAATTGGTATAATGATCTGGTTTTTCCAGCGTGGAGGGATAGAACCGGTTAACATGATTGTATTTATCAATTTCAGGAAATATTCAAGACTGTGGTCGCCTAAATGAGAGATGAAAGAATATGGGATTCCATCTTCACCAGGAGCAGAGTCTATAACGGAAGATAGTATTCCTTTAATTTCATACATAGAAAATGGACTATTGAGACCAGAGGGGTTTAATGGCATCAGAGGCATAATTATTCTTTCAGGAACTGTAGTAGGAGCAAGTCTGTCGAGGAATTGATTAGTTAATGAATCGGGGAAAGAACCAGAGGTTTCAGTAAAAGCACACCTGAATCTTCTAATATTACGCCATACCACTGAAGGACGGACATTAGGGGAAATAGAGAGGCAAAAAGTTTTCCAGCTATCTGCTTTTTTCTTTTTGAATAATAAACTAGTGGTCTTGAAAGCATCTGTAACCAGATCAAAATTTTCAGATGTACAATTCTCATAATATTGAAGCTCAGCTTGTTTTCTTTTTTTAATAGCTTTCGAACATTCTTGATCCCACCAAGGTGGAGATGGAATGAAGCCCAGAGCACCATTTTTAACTGGAAAAGTTTTGTCAGCTACCTCTATAAATAATTTAGTAAATGCATCAGCACAAATTGATTCTGAACCATGTGAGATATTAGGAAGGGAAGTCATCTTTTTCTCTATAAGGGTTTTAAAGGTATCCCAATCAGCATTATTAAGGTGATATTTTAGTCTAGGAGAATGTCTAAATGTAAAATTAATATGAAAAGGAAAACTAAGAAGTAAAGGGAAGTGGTCACTACCAAATGAAGAAGAGAGTGTAGACCATGAAATAGTGGAAGCTAAACAAGGAGTACAAATACTTAAATCAGGGACACTTGAGCCTTCATTGGGAGTGGTCCGCCGGGTCACAGAACCATTGTTGAGAAAGCAAAGATTATGTGAGTCTAACAGTTCCATCAATGAAACTCCGTATGTATTGGTTGTTGAACTGCCCCATGAACTATGTTGACAGTTAAAGTCACCTAATAAGATAAAAGGCTTAGGGAGAGAAGAAATAATAGAGTCAATTTCAACAAAGATAGAAGAACTTGGATGAGGGATATATATTGAAACATAGCAGATATTATTTACAATAGCAGCAATAATTGAAAAATCATTACTATGAGAAGGAATAGGAAAGAGAGAAAAGGGAAGATGATGCTTGACTAGTAAGGCAACCCCACCATACCCGTCAATGCGATCCTCACGGAGACAGGCATAGCCCGAGTACCTACAAGGAGTACCTGGTTTTAACCAAGTCTCCTGTAGAGCAAAGATAAAAGGTTTATATTTATTTATAAGATAAATAATATCACTTTTCTTAGATGAAGCACTTCTACAGTTCCACTGTAGAGTTGTGGCTTGCTTGTCCATTATTAATATAATTTGGTAAGTTAACGATAGTGTCAATTAAAGGAGCAGCGTTGGACGGTGAAAGAATATTAGACTGTGATAAAGTGTTAATGAGAATTTTAATTAGGTCTGCAATAGATTGTAATGTCAATTCATTATTGTTGTTTGGGTTTAAACCACAACCATTCCTGGGTAAGGGCATATCATAGTCTTTAATTAATTCATGTTGTGTATTTTTGTCATAACCTTTGGATAGTTTAGGAATATTTTTTGGTTTAAGAAAAACAGTCTTTTTGTAAGTATTACTCAAAGACTGTTTACGTGTCTGTTCATTTTGAGGAGTAGAAATTGTGGAAGCCCCTATGAATAATTCTATTCAAGCTCCCTGATGAGTCCGCGAGTAAAGGAATAAAATACCTTCGATAGCTTAAACTCTCTCATTTAATCGATATTTTAACAGACAATATAAAGCGTACAAATTTACATTTTGTTAGCGCGTTTTAAATTACATCTAACGCCATCTAGATACACTATATGTATTTAACATTCCGCCCACCAACGTTATTTAACGTTCTTCTCAGTATTTACCGCCCACCATGAGGTCAAGGGGGTATGAAAAGCAAACTAAAATTTCTAAACTGCTATTGGCAAAACACAAAGTTTGGATGTTGCTCTTTTGAGAAGCACTCCCTTACACTTCAATGTTACGACCCTAGTAATGTTATCCAAGCCAGGATGCTTCATAACTATTCTACCTAACAACCATCTTGACGGTGGAAGATTATCCTCCTTAACAAGAACTACATCTCCTATTTGAGGTTCCGGGGTAAGTTTTGACCATTTGTAGCGTTGTAAACAATACGTTAAATACTCGTTTGACCAACGACGCCAAAAATGTTGCATCATTCTCTGCGTCAATTGCCACCGCTTAAGTGTGCTGATGTTACTTTGCTCATAACTAGCTTCAGGGATAACTACAAGTGGTTCTCCAACTAGGAAGTGCCCTGGAGTGAGTGGCGAGGGGTCTGTAGTGTCTCCAGGTAAGATCGACAATGGCTTGAATTGAGGCATGCCTCGATTTGCGATAAAACTGTGGTCATCTCCTCAAAAGTAAGAGTGGAGTCACCCACGATTCGCTTTAAATGAAATTTAGTTGACTTCACCCCTGCCTCCCATAAACCTCCGAAATTTGGGGCATGAGGGGGAATGAAGTGCCAAGTAACATTATGATTACCAAGCCATTCGCGAATGTCAGTGGCTACAGAAGAATTATCAACTATGTGTTTCAGTTCTTTGGACGCTCCTACAAAATTAGTTCCGTTGTCGCTCCAAATATCGCTTACGTGACCTCTCCGAGCAACAAATCTCTTAAAAGCTGCTATGAAACTGTCAGCAGTGAGATCGCTAACTACTTCTAAGTGGATGGCCTTAGTGACCATACACACAAAAAGACTGATATAACCTTTATAGCTTTTGTTTCCGCGACCTTTGGACATTCGTATGTTAATTGGGCCAGCAAAATCTACACCACTGTTAAGAAATGCTCGCGCTGGCATAACTCTAGCAGATGGTAATTGGCCCATTAATTGATTTTTGGTTGATGCGTTATATCGAGTACAAGTCACACATTTATGTACATGTCTTTTTACCAAGCTTTTAGCACCAATTATCCAGTACTTCGTGCGTAAGAAGTTCAACATTAACAACGGGCCACCATGTAATGTTCGTTTGTGTGCATCATCAACGATTAAATTTGTAAAATTGCTCTTGTATGGAAGAATGATAGGTTGTTTGGTGTCATCGGGAAGGTGAGCTTTGTTAATTCTGCCCTGTGCTCTTATAATTCCTCTATCATCTTGATAACAGTTCAATCGTTTCAGTTGAGTATTTTCCACTTCAAGTTCCCTTCTCTGACACTCTTTTATACAGAGACCAAGAGCTTCATTAAGCTCTGCGGAAGTTAAATATGGCTCAAACTTATGGAGCTTTTGTTTGACCTCCTTAATTTTTAAGAATCTTCGGCAGAATGCGAGGATACGAATCATCCTCTGAAGAGACGAAAATCTATTCCAAATTGGAATATCTAATACAGTATCCATTACAAGGTGAGTTTTAATAGTTCGTTTCTCTAAATCAGTAGATATAGATTTTGGCCGTGTATATTCTATATAGTAATTTTGTAACCACCTTGGGCCATGTAGCCATAAACTATTTTCAGCAAGTTCTAGAGGTGCACATCCCCTGGACGCGACATCAGCGGGATTATGTTGAGTTTGTACATGAGCCCATTGCGTATTGTCTAATTTTGACAATATCTCTGATGTTCTATTTCCTATGAATGTTGTCCAATTACTTGGATGCTTACTCAACCAAGCCAAGACAACCGTTGAATCAGTCCATCCATGAACATTCTTGCTCTCTACACTCAACACATTGGCTACTTCAGTTAAAAGCCTTCCAAGTAAGACTGCACCTAGTAACTCCAGCCGAGGTATTGAAACCTGCTTCACTGGCGCTACTTTGGTCTTAGCAGCTACAAGATGTGTTTCAATTTTACCGTTTTCAGTAATACACCTGAGATAAACCGCTGCAGCATACGCTACAGAAGATGCATCACAGAAACCGTGTAATTCTTTAAAACTGTTAATTTTACTTCCTATCCACCTGGGTATTATAACCTTGCTGACATCATTGAGCTCAGAACGGTAAGTAAGCCATTGTGCCAACAAATCATCTGGTAATGCCTCATCCCAATCTATACCAGCTAACCATAGTTTTTGTATCATTAACTTAGCTGAAACGATACTAGGTGACAGCCATCCTAACGGATCATAAAGTCGGGCAATGTCTGAAATTACCTTATGTTTTGTATAAACATCATGCAGAAGAGGAAGTTGAACTGAGTAATGAAAGGAGTCCGATTCCTTGTCCCAGGTAAGTCCTAATATCTTTACTATTTCGTCTATTTTTAACTCAATCTTCCCGTCCTGATTTCCTCCGTCGTCCACCACCCTTGCTGCCAATTCTTTGTTATTAGTAACCCATTTTTGTAATTCAAACCCTCCCTTCCTAAGTATATTATTCATTTCCTTATATATCCTAACTCCTTCTTCTACTGTTTCGCAACCAGTTAATAAATCATCTACATAATAATCTGTTATTATTTTCTCAGCTACATCAGGGCATTCATTGTGTTCATCAATGGCAAGTTGTTGCAGCGTCTTCACAGCTAAGTAAGGAGCACAAGCTGTGCCAAACGTAACTCTTACTAATCTGTAATCTTTTATTTCTGATTCCTCATCTTCTCTCCAGACAAGTCGTTGAAAATCTGCATCCGCGTCAGTAACGACCACCTGCCGATACATTTTCACAATGTCCGCGCTGAGACAAATGGGATGCATTCGCCATCTCATTATAATGTGACGTAAATCCTGCTGGAGCTTGGGACCCACCATCAATGTTTGATTCAGAGATATTCCGTTTGTTCCTTTACAAGATGCATCAAATACGACTCTGACCTTAGTCGTGATCTTATCTTCACGTATGACGCCGTGATGTGGCAGATATACACTTTCTAATGGATGTTTATCTTTTACAGTAACATGTTCCATATGACCAAGATCGAGGTATTCTTGCATGACTGCGGAATAACGTGCCTTAAACTCAGGATTTTTCTTGAATCTCTGTTCAAGAAGACGGAATCTTTTAATTGCAATATCTCGAGATCTTCCATATTTACATTGAGGGTCCGTTTCCTTAAAAGGTAGACGAACAATGTATCGTCCGGTTTTGTTTCGTAGTGTTGTTTTCGCATAAAACTCCTCACACATAATCTCCTCCTCGGAGAGAATTTTGGTGTTGTCGGAATCAGTTTCAAGTTGCCAAAACCGCTTTAATAACTCATTATCATCAACCTGAGTTTGAGTATGCATACTATGTATCAAGCTATGATGACACTGCGTTTGTGCTGAAATTTCCTCATTAACTAAGTTAGTGGGACCAGATAAAACCCAACCTAAAGCAGTGAATTGAGCTATCAATCCACCGTTTGGATCCCGAACTAACCCGACCTTGATGACATCACCGTAGACATCAGCACCCAATAAAATGTCTATTTTAGAAGGTGTGCTATAATGAGGATCAGCTAAATTTAAAGAAGATAATTGAGGCCAATCTACTTTCTGAATCCTTGTTGAAGGAAGCAAGCTTGTGATAGTTCGCAGTACATGGGCTTGTACTTCCATTTCAAAATTGTGATCATGATTTGATTGAACCAATACTTCAACTTTGTATTTAGAAGCCAAAACACCCTTATCACCACCCAGTCCAGAAATAATGCTCTTATTTAATGTCTTTCTTAACCCAAGAAGCTGTACTGCAGATTCTGTTATGAAAGACGCCTGCGAGCCTTGGTCGAGTAATGCTCGCAATAGGTGAAATTGACCATTCTTCGCTTTAGCCTTAATCACAGCTGTTGCTAGTAGGACCTCTTTAGGAGCAATCTGTTGCATAAAGTGTGTAGAAATATTTGAAATTGAAGGCAAGTTTTGGACTGGTGTTTCGTCTGTTGATATTTTGGAATCAGAAACCATACCTACACCCGGATTCAAATTGATTGTTGAATGTACTTTTTGTTTAGGAGGATGAAGCAAAGAATGATGGTTGTTACGGCAAACTCTACACTTTGACGAACGACACGCGATAGCTAAATGACTGCTTCCCAAACAATTGAAACAAAGATTACTAGATTTTATAAAATTATGACGGCCTTCATAATCCATTTTACAAAATTCCTTACAATTAACAATTTTGTGATTTGATTTATTACAATATGCACATACGTTTGAACTAGAATTTGACACCACATGATGTACTTTGTTTGGGTAATTTGTAATCCTTTTAGTACTTTTAATATCCAAAAATTCAAGAGATCTAAAACGAGATTCTAAAAATTGTTTAAATTCTAATATTGTTGGTAAATCATTCGATGTACAAATTCTTTGTTCCCACAACTTTCGGGATTCCGTATCAATTTTCTTTGTTAGAATATAAATAACAATAGTGTCCCAATGTTCAACATGCAATCCTAAATTTTTTAAACCCTGTAAGGTTTCATTCGTAGTATCAAACAGCGTCTTTATTGCTTTACACGATTCATGTACAATAGCTGATTGATTTAATAACCGATCTAATAAACAATTCACCAAATATTTCTTATTGTTAAATCTATCATTTAATAAAGTCCATGACTGATCATAATTCGCTGCAGATAAAGTAACATGTCGCAATATCTGTTCGGCTTCTCCAGTAAGAAGCCCCTTTAAATAATGAAATTTTTCTATTTTGTCTAAAGATGTGTTGTTATGGATTAATGATTCGAATAGGTCTTTAAAGGTTTGCCAATCTGCATAATTTCCCGAAAATACAGGAATACTAATTTTTGGTAATCTTAAATTTGATTCACCTTTACAAGACTGATTATTATTCATACAAGAATTATCTATAACATTGTCAGGGTTGGGCAACACATCTAATAAACTTAATTTATAATTTAAGTATGTGTCCTCCAACTCTTCATATACATTTAAATATTCTTCTTCAATTGTGCTATCAAAATTTTCTAAAATCCTGTTATGATTATTCGTTACAATTTTCCAATCACTTTCTAACAATTCTAATTTCGTTTTAATATAGGAAACTTTGGCTAGTCTATCTTTTGGAGATTTTCGGAAATTCTGATAAGCACGTTTTAATGTTTCTTTATAACCAAATTGACTTTTAATAAGAGATGCCATAATTTACAACAATAATTAAATAACTAACACTAATCAAATTTATAAAATAATACCTGATACGTCCCCTAGTCTTAGGGAAACGTTACCGAATTATGTTCCGACACTCCTCGTTGCTGACTGGCTACTCTTACTCCTCACGATGCCCGCAGAAGATTGGATACAACGCACAGTTGGAGGGGAATTTGCCGATATTTCGAAATGGGGGGAATCACTTATAACACTGGTACACTGTGGGATGGTCACTAACGTTCCTTTAATACACCTGCTGTGTGGGGAAAATCACTAATGACTTTTGGTACACCACTAATTCACTTTGATACACTCTTCTCAGAAGCTACGCCTCCTTGGCGTGCTATTAGTTGACTATGGCTGCTTTCTAGCAGCACCGAGTTAGCGCGCTATTAGCTGGTGACGTCTGCCTGCGCCTCCGAATGGTGCTTCTAGCCACGCCCTGCTGCCGTTGACTACCTGCGCCTCCGAAAGATGCTTCTAGCCACGCCCTGCTGGCGTGTCTAGCTGATGATCACTGCCTGCGCCTCCAAAGACTGCTTCTATCCACGCCCTGCTGGTGTGTCTAGCTGATGATGACTGCCTGCGCCTCCAAAGACTGCTTCTAGCCACGCCCTGCTGACGTGCCTAGCTGGTGATGACTTCCTGCGCCTTCGAAGACTGCTCCGCTCCTCTTTGCCACGCCTTCCACTCGCGGATTGTTACACTTCACTACACTTTCACTTTTCTTCTCGGTTGGTAAAGTGCGCGGGCACTTCATTAACCAACCGGTTGTAAACCCACGCCCGGGTCACGACGATGCACTTTCAGGGCGATCCACCTCTGGTTTCTAGTGCAATGGGATAGATCGCGGTCTATCCGACTCGAACGGGCCAATGAATAATTCTATGCAAGCTCCCTGATGAGTCCGCGAGTAAAGGAATAAAATACCTTCGATAGCTTAAACTCTCTCATTTAATCGATAATTTAACAGACAATATAAAGCGTACAAATTTACATTTTGTTAGCGCGTTTTAAATTACAGCTAACGCCATCTAGATACACTATATGTATTTAACACCCTACATTGGAAGAAGAAAGTAAAGCATCAGCATAAGACACTTTAGAAATCGGTGCATGAATTTTTGATGCTTCAGCATAAGAAATACAGCTTTTGGCCATAGTTTCTTTGATGGCTTTTTGGCGATTACACTCTAAACATTTTTTGCTTGTGGCAAAATGGGAACCTTGACATAAGCAGCAGTATGCATCATCCTCTAGGATAGAGCACTGATCAGCCGTGTGGTCTTGACCACACTTGAAACATTTTGGTTTTGATCTATAAATTGCTTTCACGTGACCAAATCTGCAACAATTGTAACATTGTATGGTGGGGAAAATGTAAATATCAACTGGGAGAGCAGTGTAGCAAATAAAAATTCGCTTAGGAAGTACTTGTCCATCAAACGTAAGAACCACAGTCTCAGTAGGCTTAAATTCACTGCCATTACTTGCAGTGATACGCCGTCTCATTCTTCTAACTTTCAAAATTGGACCGCATCCAATTAATATTCTCCTTAACTTCTTCATCTGACCACTCAGCAGGTATGCCTCTTACAACACCCATACGGGTCACAGTAAATGTTGGGATAAAAACCTTATACTCGACTGATTGTAAAGCAGAACTATTTAAAAATGAATTTGCGTCTTGGTAATTATTAAAAGAAAGAGACAGTCTATTACGGCCAATTCGTTTTAAACTTCCGTTAACTATATTATGTATAGAATCAATCAATCAATTTCAAAAATTCTTTATTTAATGTTCAATAACAATTAAAAGTGCTACATGTCCAGTGTACATTAATTCCTGGAATGTAACAAACTTATAACTAAACACGTTTTTTTTAAAAGCCGTATTGCTTTTTTTTTAAACTTATAAGACAAAACAGATAAAAACTAAAGTTATAATATTTCGAAGTTTAGCATTAATAATGAGGTAAACTGGGACTATGCAATCTTTAGATGAGATTTGCAATTTTGACATATCTAGATTTAACTAAATAATTAATTATAACTAACAATAAAAATAGGGTAGCACCGAGAACAAAAGAGTGGACGGCAAGCAATCATAATAGGAACAGTCACCCGCCAAGGCTAGCGCGAGCATCGATAACGCGACGCACGCGCATTCCGGCTCTTTATCACTTGATAATAAGACCGGAGGTCGCGCGCGACGCGATGACCAATACTCGCGCACCTGCGCAGGCCTGTTATTCATCGCACTCAAGAAACAAGTGATGGGGTAATTTGTATCGGTTGTATTTATCGATGTAAGGTAAATTTTTCTTCCGCGTTTTACAAAGGTTATTAATGTATTTATTTTTACTATGTCGGTTGTTATGTAAATAAAATTTCTTAGATAGTTCGTATAAAAAATCGTGAATAGTCGGAAACTTAATATTAATATGGACATTTAGAAGGTTTGTTCGAAACGGAGTATTAAATGCATATTTTAATGCTTTATTTTGGACAACTTGTAAGCTGTTAAGGTTAGTAGGGCACGTACTGCTCCATACTGGGTAGGCATAGGTTATGCATGGTCGTACTAAGGTGCGATATACACTTAGCTTAGTTTTGCTACTGAGGCACGATCTTCTATTAAGGATGGGGCTTAGTGCATTCAAAGCCTTCATGCTCTTGAGCCCTAATGTGTTGCGTGTTAAGGGTCCAGTTGAGTTTATTGTCCAATATGACACCCAAGTACTTAACAGAGCGACTCCATGGAATCGCATATCCTTCAATGTTGAGGGTACGAGATGGTAGTGACCTAGTCCCGGAGAACATAATTGCCTCTGTTTTAGAGGCGTTAATTTTTAATTTCCACTTCTTAAAAAAATTAGTCAATAAATCGAGTGAAAGTTGGAGGCGACTTATTATCAAATCCAGGTCTTTGGAAGAAGTAAAGGATGCCGTATCATCGGCAAAACAGGCGAGGTTGGTGCGGGTTTGTATGGGTATATCGTTAAGGTATAGTAAAAAGAGCTGGGGACCAAGAATTGATCCTTGCGGGACTCCGGCTAGGACCGATTGGGTGAAGAAAGTGTGCTATTTATGTGCACCTTAAAAGATCTATGGGTTAAGTACGATTTCATTATTTTAATTATTGCTATAGGTACGCCAATTCTTATAGTCCAGTCATTACGTACATTCAAAAAAGAAAATGAATTTGCGCTTCTAATTTTTTAATATGTTGTAGGGGATACCTAGAAAAGCTTAACTTGAGATTGTCGACCAAGCTTTCCTAGGAGCTTTCGCCGCCATCTTGGAAAACGCTTAAAATTTGTTTTTCGGCAATAACTCGGCTATCCGACGAGATTCGAAAATTTTTGTTGGACACTTTTTGTAGCTTTCTTTGTGCTCTACAATAACGCCCGAACCATTTTTAGCGTATCATGCATCGTTATCGAGATATCGATCGATAAAGTCAAAAATTTAGGACACAATTTTTGTTTTTTGCTTTTTTTTTCTTTGGGTCTTAATAAATATGAAAAATTGTGGAATTCAAACTTGTAGAGCATATTCAGACCTACAATTTCCTTCATGGATTTTTTTATGTTGGACAAAAATTACGATCTCCAGCGCGCCGCAAAGTCGGTGAATCCACGCTCAGCGTCGAGCGAGCTGCTCGCTCGCTTGTGTCTGGATGTCGAATCGAATGGGAAATTGTTCAGGAAATTGATGGGACAAAAAATAAGTACATAGAGCAACAAATTAAGGATCACACAATAGTAATTTATTAAACAAATAATTTGTTTGTGCAGTAAAAAAAAATATTTTTTTACAATACAAAATAAACAAAACAAAATAAACGGAAAGAAAAATATTTTTTTCTGCACTCGAGACACGAACGATGGACTTTTTTCGCTTGGATGGTCCAGGCTGAAGATCTTCGTCCTCCGTAAACTCTTCGAGTTGTTGTGTCTGTTGAAACGTTGGAAATGATGCTGATGCGATGAGAGCATCGTCATCATCATCGTTACAGACATCGTTGTCGTCGTCAAGCAAAATGTCGACTCTGGCGACGTTTCTGCATGTTTGCCCACTGCAGTGCATGCAAATAACGGAGCAACTGATTCCCGCTTTTCTGCACCCACAGGCGGCCTTACAATTTCCTTTACACTTACAGGTAATGAGCTTTAATAGCTCAGGCGGAGCGGGTTCGGCGGTGCTGGTGATTGGTTCGAGCCCTCGATTGGTCTGACGCCAACCCCATCCTTGTGGACTCTTGAAAAATCCGAGCCAGGTTTGAACTTGGAGATACGTCCGGAAAATATGTTGACGCACAGCTCTTTTGGTTGGCGGGAGTAGTGAGAGGTGATTTACTTTATTCGCTGTCATTGATTTTTTTAGTTTATTAGTTTTAGTTGTTCGGGTTCCGGTTCAGGTTCAGGTTCCTGTTCTTCCGAGACTGATTTTGTTCGACGAGCGACAAACGACGCGAGTCTTTCGTTCGCATAATTCTTATAACACGCCCTATGCACACTCACAGATTCGACACTTTCTAGCATGCGTTGATGGTCCACATGTCCTCTTTTCTCACTCACCGTCACTCTCTTGACTGCTGAATTCTTCGAACAGCTTTTTTTTAGCAACATAAATGTCGTCGATTAACGCTTTTTTACAAATAAAACAGTCTCCCATGGTCACAAAATTGTTCAAACACGTGTGCTCACTTCGAAAGGCTCGAGGCAACTAACCGAGATGCTACGAAAAGAAGAACTAGTTTCAACACGTAGACCCTAACAAAAGGGTCCCTTTATACCTGACCCCTCCAACTCCAACGGACGCTCTATGCGGGCACTCCGTTATAACGAGTTTACAGCCAACTAGATATCGAAATTTTTGCCCAGAATATCGGAACCCTCGATTTACACTACGCACAGCAAAAACTCAACACGGTACGATATACTAACTTGAGCGCGCTCGACGCTGAGCGTGGTTTCACCGACTTTGCGGCGCGCTGGAGATCGTAATTTTTGTCCAACATAAAAAAATCCAAGAAGGAAATTGTAGGTCTGAATATGCTCTACAAGTTTGAATTCCACAATTTTTCATATTTATTAAGACCCAAAGAAAAAAAAAGCAAAAAACAAAAATTGTGTCCTAAATTTTTGACTATATCGATCGATATCTCGATAACGATGGATGATACGCTAAAAATGGTTCGGGCGTTATTGTAGAGCACAAAGAAAGCTACAAAAAGTGTCCGACAAAAATTTTCGAATCTCATCGGATAGCCGAGTTATTGCCGAAAAACAAATTTTAAGCGTTTTCCAAGATGGCGGCGAAAGCTCCTAGGAAAGCTTGGTCGACAATCTCAAGTTAAGCTTTTCTAGGTATCCCCTACAACATATTAAAAAATTAGAAGCGCAAATTCATTTTCTTTTATTTGCCTTTTTTTCGGACGAAATGACTGGACTATTAGTAGTTTATGGATAAGGGCTTGGTGCCAGACTGTGTCAAAGGCTTTCTCAATATCAAGGAGGAACATGCCTGTCGACTCACGCAAATTGAGTCCATGAGACACAGTCTCGGCTACTCTAGGGAGCTGTTGGGTAGATGAATGACCTTCACGGAAGCCAAACTGCTCATCAATTATTATAAGCTCTGTCGCACGGCGAAGTCGGATGCATAAAATTTTTTCAAAAAGTTCTCCTAGGCATGGTAGGAGGCTAATTGGACGATAACCTGCAGGATCAGATGGATCTTTGCCCGGCTTGCGTATTGCGATGACTTTGGCTACTTTCCAGTCTTTAGGGAAATATGCAGTCAGTAAGCAGGCATTAAATATTTTTGTAAGCAGCACAATACATTTTTGGGGTAAGTGTTTGATTAAGTGATTCGAGATTTCGTCCGGTCCAGCTGCTTTACGAGTTTTGAGAGAGGATATAAATTTGGCTACTTCAGCTGGTTTAACCAGTTGAATTTGATAACCATCTTGTTGGAGGCAGTCTAGAGAGTGCCAGGAGGCATCGACAACAGACTGCTCGTCGCTGGGCCAGTTATGTGTGAGCAACATGTTGTGAGAAAAAGCATTACCTAAAACTTCACACTGTTCCTTGATATTTGAGGTAGTGGAACCATCTTTAGTTTTAAGTGGGGCTAAAAGTGGGGTAGAAGTTGATTTCAGCCCTTTGGTAATGCGCCATAAATCGGCACAAGGATTGTCAACTTTTCTAAGTTTACGAACCCACAGGTTGTGACGGTGATTTATTAATGCAGCATTGATATCTTGTTGGAGGTATTTCACTTTACGGTTTATAAGTTTACGAGTTACAATATTCGTTTCTTTGGCGGAATAACGTCTGAGACGATTATTATTTCTTATTTTTCTTTTAATGCTTCTTGTCAGTGAGGTCTCCCAAGGTTTAAGGGTTGTTACCGGAATATTGAAGTTTTTTGCAGAAATTATAGAGCTATGAAGGTTTGAGATGGCGGAGTCAATATTATCGGGAGATTTAAAGGTCGTTTTGTGTAAAGATATATTTTTGTTTAAATACGAGCGGTAACCGTTCCAGTCAGCCCTTGCATAATTTAGCTTTACAATTGGCTTACGACGCGCTTTAATAGCGAGACGTACGAATACTGAAAGGTGGTTAGAGGAGAGTGCATATATGGTCTCAATAGAGTCAACAGTATAAATATTTTTAGTAAGTAACAAATCAGGGTTGGTAGGTAGCCTATTTTCATTGTAATGAACTAGAGTAGGCTCACTAGGGGCATAGACAATGACTTCGTCGTCGAGCATGAGCTTGTAGATTATATTACCGTGGGCGTTGGTTGGACCAGGTGACCAATAAGGGTGCCTAGCATTGAGATCACCCATAATTAGTATTTTATTATCTGACGAAAATAGGGCGTTTAAATCACTAGGGAGCAAGGGCATATTGGGTGACTGGTAAACAGAATATATGGTAATTTTGCCGTGGTTAAAATAAAGGGATATTCCTATGGCCTCTAGGTTAAGGGTTGGCGGAGTTGAAAGAAGTTCGTGTTCTAAATCGGCCCTAACCAAGATAGCAATACCCTGACTAGAGCCGTCGACCCGGCCATCAAGTCGATAACAGGAAAAGCCTGGAATTTGGAGAGTAAGCCGCTTTGTTAATCTAGTTTCGTTGAGTGCGATGATGTCAACGTTAAGATCTCTTACCGCCAGTTCCGCTAGTTCCTGCTGCTTTTTGTGAATACCATCGGCATTCCAATAAAATACACGTAGTTCATTAAAGTTAAACATAATGACCAAGGTGAGACAGAATTAATATTACTTTGTCCATGAAAGAATCACACTTTATGAAGTCCTTCTTGAGGGTTTTGATAGATGAGAGAATTTGAAGCATTTCACTCGTCGTTGTGTCTTGTTGGAAGTTTGTGCGGTCCTCACTCGTTGGGGCAGTCCTTGAGGGCACTCGCGATGGCACTGGTTGAGAATCATGGCATTTAGGTGCCCCTGTTGCCTGGGCGTGAAACATTTGGGAGGGCACGCTATGCTTGGTAGCCGCGTGGGTTGGTTTCATGATGGCGTTGCGAAACGATTCTCTCTTGGACTTGATACGTTCAAGGTACTTAACCCGCTCCGTGCACTGCGAGAAATTTGCTGCGTGGTCTTGCCCACAATTGCAGCAACGAACAGTTTCTATGAAGCCCTTTTTGGGGCACTGTGAAGTAGGATGTGCCAGAGAGCATTTGACACATCCAGCGGGTCTATTGCAGTTTCGGGAAGCATGGCCGAAACCCTGGCAACGGTAGCACTGGGTACAGTTTTTGCTACTAGTTCTGTAGCGCTCAATCACAACAACGCAGTTAGCCAGGTACTTGATTTGCTTGAACTTTGCCATGTCGGTCCCTGTAGGAAGCTGTATGATTACCGGGGGGCATTGAACGGGCTTACTCAGCTTAACTTGGGTGGCAGTAGTGCCAGCAAAGCTAAGGGACTCTAGCTCCGCTGGAAGGCAATCGATCAGGTTCGAAGGAAGACCTTTGATAACCACTTTAGGCATTTTTTCATCCTTCCTGGTGAACGTATGGAATGATACATTTTCATTTAGGAGTCCATTTTTTACGACTTGATGACCCTCAGATGAGTAACATTGGATTTTGATTCGATTACTACCCCTGTATTCAAGATGGTAGCTTTTGTTATATTTCTCAATTATAGCCTTTAGTTTCTGGTGAGTCCAGTCTTCACGAAGTTCGATTACGATCGGCGGGACACGTCCAATCTTCTTCTTTTTAGAGGCATTTTTAAAAGGCTCTGAGATTTCATGGGCGGTATCCACTGGGAGGTTGCTGTACCGGTTGCTTGTTGGAGTGGTGGTGTCTCTCGAAAAACGCTTCGGAATGGCGATCCTCTTTGGATAATTCCATTTATTTAAATCATCCCCACGTCTTTTGGCGGAAATACTAGCCAGATCTGGATTTGAAGACGATCGTGTGACGAATTTGTCCATGTTATCGACTTATCGACAGTGGCACATCACTAGCAATAAGAAAAAATTAAAAAATTAAATAGTATTAGATTAAGTTTTTTTATAATTAACATATATAAAATTATTAGTTTCATTGCTGCGGTCTCACATCAGATGGTTACATGGACTGGTCAAAGAATGAATACTTCAACTGTACTTCCCCATCCGTAGAAAAATGTGGTGTACCATACTCATGCTGTATCAAGCTAGTTTTTTGATGGGTGTCCGTAGACAAGTTATTATAGTTAGAAATCGAAAGTAAAATAATATGTACTTATGGTTTGTAAAATTTGCTTCAAAGAAACGATATTTTTTTCATTCTTAATTGTCATTGTCAACGTGACGGTATCGTAATAAATCTTCGACTTGACGGTTTATGTATTGAGCTACTCTCAACGGTTGTGAATTTAAATCCGTCCTAAGCCTTAACGGATTTTTCTTTTGCATGTGTAATTAAACTCGTACGGAGATGGCAACCATGAAGAAACCGCCACGCATAGAGCAAAAATCAACAATATGTGTTAAGCACAGAAGGCTGATCACCTACTTGCCTATTCAGTAATATAATGATCACGAAACAGACCATGACCTAAGGTACAGCAACCTTGCCAGCAAACAACCACAGGTTATATATATAGCGAATATAACGAAGCCTTTGTAATTTTCTATTTTTAAATAGATAATAAGGTTTTAGAAACGCTGAGGCTTACCTTTGTTTGCGTAGCCAAGTCCACATTTCAAGGATCGTCATGCTCGCTTAAATGCCATTGCTTGTGGTGGCGTCCATGCGTCGGGTTGTCTCTCTCCCTAAAATATGGCGAGGAGGACGATGGCTGGCCATGTATCATACTCGTGTACGGGTGCTAATTGTGGTGACTGGTCGTACTTGACTTCGTGTATGCGGTGATATTAGTTGTTTCTACTATGTATTTGCGTGCAATTCCCACGAGAATGTATGTGCGTGTTCCTTTTTCACCATGCCTCCTGCTGATAGAGGCCAATCTTTGTTTTTAATTTATTTTATTATTCTTTATTACTCAAGATGTCATATGGAACATGGTGTAATGGTTGCAGCTCCTTACAAACGTTGTGTAAAAGAAAAAACTGGCGATTAAAAAGATTATTATTATTATTATTTATTACCAGTTCTTCTATTCTGTTCTACGCCCTTGATTTGAGAATGGCAGTAAATGTAAAATTAGAAGCATTCTATGTATGTATGCATTTGATCTATTAGTATTAGAAATTGAGTAAATTTAATTTAAAAGTGTTAATTTAGAGCCTCCTTTGTTTCAACTTCCTCAATTCTTTCGAATGTTGTCAGTCCGCCCACTAGCCTTGTACATAACTATGCCATCATCAGCCCACCTTTGCGGACTGCCATCATATATTTGCCAAACCGTTCCAGCGAGTCGTCCATACAGTGCACCGTTGGTCTGCCATTTAAGTTGTTAAGCCTTTTGCATTATCAAGATATTAAACATGCCTCACGTGCCTCCCGTAATACCCCAGGTTACATCATTCAATTTAATGTAATTGATTTATTCCAAGGTAATGCCATTGTAGAATCAATTGGCGAGTCAAGATGAAGCTGCAATATCTTGAATGATATTATCATTATTTTTATTTTGAATCCTAGTTATCTGATTATTTTAAGTGTGTTTGATAGTTTGGTCATTGGTGGTATATAAGGTGATTTTAGCCCTCTCTTAAGTAGAGATGAGGCTGATTGTATTGAGGTAAGGAATTCAGAATTTTATTGTATATAGATTCATATACGTGGTTTTGCTAGAAATGTTTATTACGTGATCAAGGTTTTTGCCGTTGGTTTAAATACGTATGTAATTTGAATATTAATATAAAACAACCTTTTCGATACATGAATTTTTGACGTCGCATTTTAAATGTACCAAAATTTATTTATTTATTGCTAATCTTATCAATGGGTTAGATAAAATCTTTGTTTCGTTCGAATTTTTTTAATGCAATCAGAACCCTAAAGTTCTAGTGGAAGAACAGCTTCCAATAGCTTTACCAACTGCGATGCCGAAACTATTTTTTGTATCACGCGATACCAACGTTGAACCATCAGTGCTATATATTGCGATAACTACATCGATATTTTATCCCATTCAGGCCGAGCTAAGCTCGCCAAAACAGCCCGTTCTGAACTGTAAAGGTCCTTAAGGCCAACCGCGAGATTCCTTTAAAAAAAAAGATATTTCATACAAAAACAGATCGTTTATACAATTCGTAATTCAGGGGCTTAAGATTTATTTAACTGAGTAATATTTTTTTCTGTTTTTGAGAATAATAGTAACACAATAACGCAGGCACGTAGTGGCAAAAAATATGTTCTTTTTAAAAAAGGTATTATAATTTACAGAATCCAGACCTGCAAATATAATGCTTTTCATTAAATATATCTGTACTACGTGACGGGTATTTAACAATTTAAATATAAACTGGATATACAAGTTATGTTAAAAAGTTTAAACCTTGAAACAAACATTTATTTATCATATTAATTATACTTGTTTTCTAAGGTTTATGAAATTCAAATAACTAGGAACTACAAATAGGTTTTGAAACCGGCCTACATGAGGCTTCTTTCATGCAGATTGCATATCGACAAGAATTAGAGAATGATCTTATTCTTACCTCATTAAGGGTCTGTTTCACAATGTCCAGATTAGTTCCAAATAACTTATTTATTACTTATTGGTAGGATAAACAGTATTTTTGAGTTTCACGATCAGATAGTATCTTATTCGTAACTATTATCTTTCGAATAATTTATGTGTTGCATAGCTATTTGGTACTTTATCCATACATTGTGAAACAGTCTGTTCCAATGATACTGATATTTAATCAAATCTGAGAATATAAAACTTTGCGTCAATTATACAAGGTTTATTTTTTTACGAAAATTGAAAAAAAAAAATAAAACATAACTTACAAAAGCTTAAAACATTTTTGATTCCGAGAAATTTTGATGTAGCTGTTACCCAGCATTATATTGATTTAATGTATCTGCTGTCAATTTCTTCAGTCAGATCGAATACACTAAAAACTGATTCAGCAGACGTAGTCGTTATGTATTTAAATTTGATTTCATATTTTTCTTATAGTATTTTGTTTGCGAGCTGCTACGCTCACCCGAAACATGAGAGGAAGTTCCCAGATGACTTCCTTTTCGGGACTGCCACAGCGTCCTACCAGGTGGAAGGAGCTTGGAATGCTGACGGTAAATATATAAATTTAAATACCATTTATTCTGTATTCGGGTTACAAATAATTAAAGAAGGTATGAAATTTTGTACATACCATTAACAGCTGTCTATATTGTAGATGTATGTCAGCATAGTTCTGACATTTTTTCGCGTTCTATAAATGTCAATGATAAAACCAAGTTACTAATTAATTTCCAGGCAAGGGTGAAAATATCTGGGACCACATGACCCACACTATGCCAGAAGTAATCGCTGATCAAAGTAACGGTGACGAAGCAGCCGACTCCTACCATAACTATAAACGCGATGTCGAAATCATGAGAGAACTTGGCCTAGACGCCTATCGGTTCTCCCTTTCCTGGTCTAGATTACTTCCCAATGGTCAAGCAAATATCGTAAACCAAGCGGGCGTTGACTACTACAATAATTTTATAAACGAAATGCTTAAATATAACATTACTCCACTGGTCACTCTCTATCATTGGGATTTGCCTCAGAAATTGCAGGAGCTAGGTGGCTTTGTTAGCCCATTGTTCCCCGAATGGTTTGAAGATTATGCTAGGGTTGTGTTTGAAAATTTCGGTGATAGAGTAAAGCATTGGATCACATTTAACGAGCCGAGGGAAATTTGTTATGAGGGTTACGGTGCGACCACAAAAGCCCCCAGACTGAATGCAACAGACGTTGGCACCTACCTTTGCGCGAAACAATTGGTTATAGCGAATGCTAGAGCATACCATCTATATGATAAGGAGTTTAGACCCATTCAAAATGGCAAATGTGGTATAACTATAAGTGTGAACTGGTTTGGGCCTTTGACAGATTCTGAAGAGGATGAATTCGCTGCGGAGATAAAGCGACAGGCCGAGGTATTGTGACACTATTCACAGATAAGAGTGCTTCTTATATCTCTTGTCAAGTTCAAGTGTCTTATCGATAGCCTTGATCTTATATGTGGGGTACTAATCCCTGTTATGCAACAAAAGTTGACATATTTTTTGTTTCTCAAATGTTGCCTTATTAAAAAAACGACCTACCTAAATATTATTATTGACCGTTGAACAATTAGCATTTGATTATGTAATTTAGAATTGGTATGATTTTAGTGGGGTATCTATGCTGAACCAATTTTCTCGGAACAAGGTGGATTTCCAAAGGAACTCTCTGAAATCGTGGAGAGGAAGAGTAAGGAGCAGGGTTACCCTAGATCTCGTATGCCAGAATTTACCGACGAAGAGAGAGATTTAGTTCGAGGCTCCTTTGATTTCTTCGGT
This sequence comes from Pieris mannii, assembly GCA_028984075.1. Classification (NCBI taxonomy): domain Eukaryota; kingdom Metazoa; phylum Arthropoda; class Insecta; order Lepidoptera; family Pieridae; genus Pieris; species Pieris mannii. The sequence goes on from CM054777.1 coordinate 8,909,757, forward strand.
GTTAATCACTACACAGCTTTCTTGGTAACGGCGAATGAAGAATACAAAGAATGGTATCCAACGCCATCACTTCTTTCTGATGTTGACGTTGGCGGCTATGTTCCCCCGGAATGGCCGCAATCAGCATCCAGGTGGCTAAAGGTATTTGTGAATTTCACTTTTGTTTAAATACAAGATATCTTTAATCTAATCTAGCATCCTATTTGAAGATTTTGTTACATTTTCGGATTAAATATAACATACCGTCCCAGCGCCTTATGGAAACATTTCTCCATTAATTCATAGAATACGTTTAAAGTTGTTAGTGGATAATATGTAAATGTGTGGGAAATTATCGCGAGATGTTAACCACTAAATTTTGGCCTATTATTGATGACATGGATATCACTGAAATGTGGTTTCAACAGGACGGTGCCACATGTCACACAGCCAATGAAACGATCAATTTATTGCAAACCAAATTTCCCGAGCGCATAATTTCGCGAAATTCAGCTGTTAAGTGGCCAGCCAGATCGTGTGATTTAACACCACTGGATTATTTTTTGTGGGGTTAAAGACAGAGTCTATACGGAGCCAATCGAATCGATTGCAGCCTTAAAACTCAAAATCCGTGATGTCATTAACGAAATAAACCCTCCATTTTGCCAAAAAGTGATTAAAAATTTTGATGAAAGAATCAACATCTGTCAGCGTGGTCGTGGTGGACATTTGCCAGATATCATTTTTCGTTCATAATTGCCAAACTTTTCTCTTTGTAATACAATAAAAAATTTATTCATTTTCCTCTAAATTCTTTGTTTTATTTTGTTTTAGAAAACAAAGTTCTTGTTGAAACACCCTTTATAAATTATTGATCCTGCCTGCATATTTTAATTATCTAATTTTTCGCAGTTTACAATTAAAATTAATTTTTTAGCTTGCACCAAACAGTATTTATAATGTATTAACGCATCTCAAGAGTAAATACAATGATCCAATTTTCTACATCACTGAGAATGGCTGGTCAACAACTCCTGAAACTGGTCTGGAAGACGAGGACAGAATCACCTATTATAGAGCAGCATTAAATAGTGTTTTGGATGCGCTTGAGGCAGGAGTAAACCTTAAGGGCTACATGGCCTGGAGTCTTATTGATAACTTCGAATGGATGGAAGGATATCTGTAAGTGTTTACCAAAATTCGGCCTAAAGACTTTTTATGTGAATCTTTCTGTTTCAGAAAAGTATACATTTTGCCTTAATACAAAGAAAAACAAAGATTCCACGGCATTTTTTTAATATCGCAAATAAGATATCAATTCTATATCCAGATATTATTTTAATTTAAACACTTAAACAAACATGAATTTTTAAATAATTTATTACATTCTTTACATAACTGTAGGTTACTCGATGTTTCAAATACGTATAACAACAAGCGAGCATCAGTGTGGTCACACAGATTATTTTGTGATGTGAATACTAAACATCAAAATAAAACAAGATAAATTTATGTAACGATCGGAGTAGTCTTTTGACCTTTTTCTTCTTTCGTCGTCAGGTAAATTACACAATAACGCATGACAAAAATGGCAACACAGTTCATTACAACATGCGAGACAGCCCATTATTTTCTATCCAAACTTAAAAATAATTACATGATTTTTTATTTTTAAATTGAAAATTAACGGTAATTTTAAATTTCGTTCCTTTTACTTTTCAGAGAACGTTTTGGTCTGTACCAAGTTGACTTTGAGAGTCCAGAAAAGACCCGTACACCAAGAAAATCAGCTTTTATATACAAAGAAATCATAAGAAGCCGAGTTATTGAACCGAACTATGAGCCACCCAGCAGAACAATGTGGATTGACGAAGGACACTAATTTACGAATGACACTAATATTTAAACATATGTTCATTCAAAGAGATAATTGAATAAATGAATAATTACCTATTTAGTTTGTTTCTGAATAAAATGCTATGTAAACATTTATACATATTGTTTACAATACCGTTTCTTTCCCAAATTATTTGCAATCTGGCAAATATTATACTTATACAAATTCGGAGGTACCTACTATACTTAAACAAAAAGTAATATAGAAGCATTCGTAGGAACATAAATCGAGATGAACATGAATATTGAAATCATTAGCAAAGTAATAAAAAAATATGAAAATGGATTAGAATTTAAATGCAGCTGGCAGCACTGTACTGTAGTCTGTGCAGAAAGAGGACTGTATTATTTGTAATTATATTTTAAAAGAGATCTTGTTGAAAATAAGAAAAATAAATGAAATAATGCGTAGAAAATAAGAATAAAGAATTATAGGGTTTTGCAAAATCAGCACGCTGGTTCTATTTTAGCACAGACTTATAACAACACATTATTATATCTACTTATTCTATGCTACCAACACAAAATTGAAAACCTCGACTTAATCTTTGACTAATGACACTATATTCAAAAGCCGATGCCCAGGCTATGGTTCTGTACTTACTATTACTACTTGTGATTGTGTCAATACTTCGTGAAAATTGAGAATATCGATATTTGTATATATTGTTTCAATTTCCATATCAATATTCTATAAAACAGAATTCATATTTTATTATTTCCCTAACTGTGAATACTAATTCAGTAAAAATGCATGCAAGGCGAAGAGGACCGAATTTTACGTATGTCAGTGGATGTGTAAAATACATGATTTTTGTATTAAACTTTATATTTTGGGTAAGTTCCTAATAGTTCTGCTAAATTAAAACTGATAAGGTGTTTAATACCAATAACGATTTCTATAAATATCTCTTAATTAACGTATAAATTGCATCCATTGTTCTCGGATCTCGTGTGAATCATTCATTCGAATTGTATGTGCTATTGTATACATGTTATGTTTAGAGAGACGAAGGATGTGACTGAACAAAATGATAATTACTTCCGTCGTCAGTTGTTGGAACTAATTTGAATTAACTTTTAAATAAAATAATGCAATTTTTATATTTTGATATGATTTTTAACTGTGCCTTGCTAATCATTTGTTGGTCATTCTAGCCAAATTATGTAAAATAAGACTCAGACCATGGAAATACTGATTTCCATGTTTTTGAAATTTATCCTTTTTATTAATATAACTTTGCCTTTAATCACTATTGACAATTCACGAACTTGAACAAATTTATATTTTATGCACATTTACAATGTTTCAGCTTTTAGGAGGTTTAGTAGTTGCTGTTGGACTCTATGCATTTATAGATAAGTGGCAGGCAACTGGACTTATAAAGGTAATTATAACATTTTTAATATTAAGTCAATCATGAGCTTGCCTTTTTCCTTATATTGATTAGAAACTTATCAGTATTCCCTCGGATATGCTTCAAATGAAACACATATAGGATATAAAAAAAATATTATGTGGGGAAGTTACATTTATTCCCATTATGAGTAACTGTAAACATTGGCAATGTGAAAATTCTTGTATCAAAAGAATTTAAACTAAAAAGGGTAAAGTAAAGTAAAAAAGCTAAATAAAAATAAAATTCTAAATTTGTGTTTATTTAAAACAATTTATTGTTTATTATTTGAATACTAACCATACATATATATTAATTTCAGTTGGACACTCTTTATGACTTAATATTAAATATTAGTCTCTTGATTGCATTGATGGGAGGTGTAGTGTTCATTGTCAGTTTTGCTGGCTGCATTGGAGCTTTGAGAGAAAATACCTGCTTGCTAAAGTTTGTAAGTTTAAAACTATAAATGTTTATTTGACTCATTCAGGTGGACTATAAGTAATTTTTCATTTGTAAACTGTTTTAAAACACTTATAAGATATTATTTTGACTGAGTTGAGTTATTAGTCAAGAGATTGTTGAAAAGAGTTTTCTGAATTATTTTATGACACTGCGCAAAAAAATTGACACAAATTACTGTAATGTACTGACAAAAACATTGTGTCATAATTTTGAACTACCAAAAAAAGTACACCTCATGTTTCTGAGAATTTGAAGTTGGAACACCACATATTAAATTGTAATCTAATTTGACCATAATCCCCTTATTAAAATAATACTTTTATAATTTTCAGTACTCCCTTTGCCTACTGATACTATTCCTAGTGGAAATGGGAGGAGCAGTGTGTGGCTTTGTGTTTCCAAGATCCCTTCATGGCTTTATCGAGCAGAGCTTCACAGAGAGAGTTGTGCACTCATATAGAGAGGACCCTGATTTGCAAAATTTCATAGATTTTGCACAGAGTGATGTAAGTATTTTAAATTAAACTAACCATTTCTTTGGTTTTGACCAATCAAAGTCACGATACAATATTGTAACAATTGTTTTGGATTAGAGAAACCATTTATAATTGTAGTACATAACTATGAGTATTTTGTATTAATTTGTACAAACTTAAGTCTTAATTGACCTGACATAATTATTAAAAAAATAATTTTATATAACTTAAACCATTATTTTTTCTTTTTATATATGAATAAATATAATACCTTACTATAGAGACACGGTGAGTAAAGCTATGAATAAATAAGTTTAAGTTAGATACTTAAAAAAGTTGTATTTTGTTATCATTTAAGTAAGAATACAGCTAAAATTAAATAGTATTAGATTAAGTTTTTTTATAATTAACGTATATAAAATTATTAGTTTCATTGCTGCGGTCTCACATCAGACGGTTACATGGACTGGTCAAAGAATGAATACTTCAACTGTACTTCCCCATCCGTCGAAAAATGTGGTGTACCATACTCATGCTGTATCAACCCAACAGATATAAGTTCAGGGCTAGTGAACATCATGTGTGGGTATGGGGTCCAAAACTATCCGGTAAGCACGTTTATTTAATATAAAACAAATTATAAATTGCAATAAAAGTAAAAATCTGTAAATATGTTAATTCCGGACAAAACGAAACTAATCACTAAGTATTTGAGTGTACATATAATAAATTTAACCAAAAACAATTATTGTGGCTAATGAAAAATAGTCTGACTGTCAGTTTATCTCCAATATTATTAAAGTATTTGTTGTATACAAAGTTTAAGCTTTATCTCATGAGCCTAGGAACAGGAAATGAATCATTTAATGACTTAATATATTTATCGTCTGAACAGATTACATATGAAAGTATCTTGAGAACAATGGTTTTCAAATTTCGAGTTTGTGATGTAATTTAAATATTTTATTTTGTACAATAATCTTAATATATATATTGCAAAACAAAGTCACTTTCCGCTACTTAGATTTCCTGTCTTGCAGTCCTGTTGAACAAAGTCTTAGGGACGATTGAAATTTGTTATTCCACATTTAGCTTATCTAAAATATCTTGTATATTTTGTGTTAAAAGTCCACATACACGTTCTTTTCTTATTATAATATAAACCCATTAATATATTTAAACCCAAAGTAAACTAATTTTTGTTCTATTAAATGTATATCGATACTTATATTGGTTTTTCATGAGTTAATATGCACCACTTGGTTACTAATTATCTAATTTAGCACAAATTATAACAGATAACTCACACATCCGTCCGGTAGTTGTTGTTATCGAAAAACTCTTGTTTCCTTGTTAGTCAGTCTATTCTATCAATTTTTTCACTGTTTTAGTAATAAAATATGATGTTTACCAAAATCTGCAAAATATTCGTTAAATTAATTTTGTCTGCTATTTTTAAATATTAATATTCTTTTGTATGAAATGATTTCGAAAATACAGGCAGTCCTCGACTTACATTGTTTCGATTTACGTCGTTTCAAGTTACGTCAAACAATTTTTTGATACTATTCCTCAAGTTACGTCATTTGTTTCGATTTCCGGCATAGGAGAATTCACTTGTCGCAAGGTCAATGTCCGTGGGGCCGGCACACCACTTCGTTGTTACAGCCGATGGATCAAGGAGTTATAGCGTCTTTTAAGGCCTATTATCTCAGGAGAACTTTTTCACAGGCTGTAAAGGCTAATGATGATAAATGATGGCATGGAGCTGAGAGATTATTGGAAAAGTTATAATATCTTGCAATGCGTAAAAAATATTGCTGCTTCATGGGATGAGGTGACACCCAACAATTTAAAAGGACTTTGGATAAAGTTATGCCCACTTTTTTTAAGCCATCTGAAAGTTCTTCATCCACAGATCAACCAAATATCGATGAAATCATAACTGACATTGTTCATTTGGCCAACCGTTTGCCTGAAATTGCAGTTACTGCGGATGATATTGATGATCTGTTATGCTCACATTCGCAAGAACTGACTGATGAAGATCTTATTGTATTAGAGGCACAAGTACAAAAGGAAGCAATTGAGTCACAAGAAATAGCTTCTTTTAATAGTAACTCTGAAACTTACACAAAAAAAAAAAATCTGTAGCCTTAGCAAATTTGGAGAATGCCATGAAAATTTTTGAAGAAAATGATCCTAATTTTGAGAGAAGTTTTAACGTTAACAACAAAATTTGTGCAGCCTTTTAGTGTTACCAAGATCTGTATGATAGCAAGAAGAAAGAAGCAAAGTAATCTAGAATTGATAGTTTCTTTAAGCCAAAAATTAAATTTATTATTTCTCATTGCATATTTTGATTACATATTAAAGTTTTATAATTATTATTAAAATTAATAACACATAAATACCAAAAATATATACGTTAAGAACTTACTTTTGATAATAAAGTATGTATGTATATCCTTTGTTCTAAATGCAGTTTTTTCTTTAAATTTCGAGTCCGCATGGAACCTAACCCTTGAGTTTTACATATGAAAAAATATGTCTCGACTTACGTCGTTTCGATTTACGTCGCTTATTTCGAGAACCTAACATGCCGTAAGTACGAGGACTGCCTGTAATGACTATGTAGTCAGCTTAAAATTAATTTAATTTCAGTTTGATATAAGTGATGTTTTGAATTTTAAATTGAATGCTTGTGATGTCATGAAGTGATAATTACAGTCAAAATCTGTTATAAAGACATCGAAGGGCCTACTCATTTGTTCGTAAAAGCCGATAGTCGTAACAGCCACTGACGTTGCTATTAAGAACCTAATGAAATACAGCCGAGACCTTTCATTTTGGTCAATATAACCGGTTTGTTGTTATAAACGATGTCGTCGTTAACGGTTTTGACTGTAGTTAGATGTTATGTAATAAATAAAACCACTTTAAAAATCGAACATTTGAAAATATTTGCTTTTATTTAAAAAAAAATTCATAAAATTTCAGGTGGCAGAAGCGAGCAAGCGTGTATGGACCAGTGGGTGTATAGAAATCGTTCGACTATGGGCCGAACGGCATCTCTACACTATTGCCTCCGTAGCCCTTGGGGTAGCATTATCACAACTATTTGTTATATACCTCGCTAAGACCCTCGAGGGACAGATTGAGTTGCAAAAAGCCAGGTACAGGTATAAATATTTATCCAATTTTAATTATGCCTAAACTATCTCAAGTTTTAACCTCTGGTTGAGGTTAATGTGAAACTATTTATATAATTCTTTGACATTAATTTCAAATTTAAGTTTTAGTGACTGTCAAATATAGGCCCTATGTCAAATACATATGGAGCCCATATGAATTTAAGTATAAGGTAATGTTCCAACATTACATTATACTTAAATTCATTCACGGATACAAAACAAAAAGTGGTTGCATGGAAGAAATCGCTCGAAAGCGATAAGGCCGCCAGTTGCCGTCCTTTTCATTTTATTCATTTAATTATGTTCAATTTTTATATTATAATGTAACGAAGTGAAAATAAATAAATTTATGAGGCACATCTATCTTAGGATGTACGGTGTGAACCCTTTTTATCCACTCATGTATCCGACCTTATTTATTCTTGGTTCTGTGCGCTACAATGAGCTTAGTGTACACAGAGAATTCGCCCTTGTGATGTATTTAATAAAATTGTTACATGGCTAGGATAGTAATTTGGCAGTACTTCAGTACCTTAGCTACAATGTACCTGATGGGTACGTCAGACTCCGACAGCGTCAGCGACATCGTCCGCCGTTACTTCATGTGCCCACAGCTAGGACGAACCTTCTGAAAAGGGCACATGATTCGGTGTAACTTAGCTAACGAAATATATAAGTTAACGGACCTATATCATTGCTGAGTGAACTGGGAAAAGTTCTATTATGTAATTTTGTCTTCCCTTATTAATTTTGCATGTTTGTTTTTTTTTTGTTTCATCTGTATCACTCTTGTGAGACTTAGGGTCACCTGTTTGGGTAGGAGTATTTTTATAAATAAATAAAATCTTAAACCATGATTCTTGTCCGAATGTAGTGTGTATAACTTTGTATGTAACTTACAGATGGCAAACATGAAACCGGGGCTCGGCAGGCGCGTACAGGGATGAATGTAGACGCGCGCTGCTGTAGCGACCGGAATCGAACCCGGAGCCTGCCATTCACATCTAGTGCCATATGGATCCGGTGTTAAGTGTTAAAGTGTGAACAAAGTGTAAAGTGAACAGTGACTTATTGAAATGGTGACATCATGAAAAGGTAAGGAAATGATATGGTCACATTGACACCAAATTAATATGGGCCACATGTAACATCTGCTAAAATAAGTAAATATATCCTTCAGTGTACTAAAACAATTATCAGGCCTGAAATTTGACATTTAGTAAAAAAAATATGTGTCATTGCTTATGTAACATTCGTTTCTTAATTACTAATGACGTATTTTATACAAAGAATTATTTGAACCACCAATATTTTTATGTATTTGTAATATTTTTATGGAAAACAAGACCAGTGCTCTGTGCCATCGTGGATAGAAAAAATAATATAAGTTTATCTGTGCAATCACATATACCTAGATTAACTGGTTTCTGAAATTCAGATAAACATTGGGAAAACATGCAATAATATTGGTATTTCAAATAGTCTTCACATGTATGTCAATTGTCAATGTCATTTGTAATGACTTGACTTTTGTTTTTTTTATTTTTAACTTAAAATGGCAAGAATTGTTTATTCGTAAATATGTACACAGTACAGGTTTCAAAAAAGTTATCATATATACAATTTTATATTGTAAGTAAATATGTTTACCACAAAGTACGATTACAACAAACAAATGGATGAAGAGATAAACATTAAGACGTCTGACTTTAAATTAAAAGTTAGTTGGACACCAAACGTAAAGAAATGTTTACTAATTAATGTTTTCTTCTTTCATTTAGATTTTAGATTTTCAAAATACTTTTAGTTAGAAACTTTCTGCATAGATGGCGTTGTAACCAGTATAATACATTTACAATTATGTAGGTTATAAGTATATGATATGCTAATATAACTTTTCGTGCATTTATAGTAAGCATAATATGTAAATATATATATGTTACTGGGAATGAAATCTCATTTTTAAAAAGGGGCTTTTATACTATTGGCTAGTTAAATTTAGTGTGATACTGATGTATATTTTGTTTCGTGAATGGAAAAATATATGAATTTCCTTAGTTATAAGCTATATATCACTGCCAAGTAAAATAAAAATAACTATTAATGCTCTAACATATAACAGATACCATAATTGTTGTGAGCCTTATATGTTTGCTATTAAAATTTTTGAATTTCAGATTGACAGATTCTAGTAAAGGGATGTCTTATTTTTGACTGGTGTTTATAATATGAAAAAATAATAAACTAAAATGCTTCCTTGTTTAACCACAGTTGACTAAAAGAGATAGGTGGTAAATTGGTTAAAGCCTGTCAGTTTTTTGTGACAAGCCCGGTAAAAATCTGCTTAGCCAAAGTCATTTTTACCTGGAATTCGAAGACATAAATGATTGTAAAAAAATTATATAATTTGGATGATTCCTGTAAGGCATCCATTACAATGCTCAACAATTATGGTATTTCTCATATTATCGGTTATACATATTGAATTCAATTGGGTACAAGAAATACTTGCAAGTGAAATGGACATAGGCAAGTTTTTACATCATGTTAGAAGTTTTGACTTACTGAGAAAATCGTCTTACTTAGGAGTTCTCACGTGCCTAATACGTGGAAATATTATTTTAAACAATTTTTTCTCAGTGACATGGAGAAGCCAAAAGTATTGAGTAGTTAGTATTAAATATTATTTGAATATTTATTAGAGTTTTTATATATTATGGGTAGACAAAAAATGAGTCGATTTTTTTTTATTTTGTTATGTAAAAGCCACATTCCAATATTAATTTGTTGTTGCGTAAATAAAAGATATGATTTTTTTACATTTTATATTTTCTTGCTTTAAGCCGAATATTGTGTGTTGCTCAATATAAAAGACCAAATGTATGTGATTGTCTATTAACCAAAATTAGTGTAAGTTTGTGCTTTGTAGGTACAATGTCATAACTAATATACGCACATGTTCGCTAACAACAAATTAAAACATGTATTTATATAACATTTGTCATAAAATCAATTTTCATTGAATTTAAATACATGTTTTGATTTGATTTTGTTTTTTTAATGTTAAGGTACACAGTTTAATTGAAATCTAATTAATTGCCATTGTTCTATAGTTATTTGTAAGATTTTGTAAAATTAATAGTTTCAATATTATTTAAAGTTTATATAAATTACTTATTCATAATGATTAAGCGTCTTCATTTATAGTAACAGGTAGCAGTTTAAATAGATTTTAATTTAAAATTTCGTTGCTAAGTTGGCTACAGTTCGATGTGTAGGCGTTTTTGCTATTTGGTGATCCCGTTCAAGCCAGAAAATGCCAAGTATTAGTATGTATTAAATATAATAAAATTTTGTAGTAAGGTGTTAAATTTGTGTAACTTGCAACTGTCTATTGTAGTATAAACTCAAAAATATTCTTCTACGTTGTATTATGCTGTCGATAGAATAAATACCTTTATGCCAATATTTTTTTTTATTATACATCAGAAAGAGAGTGCTCTTTATAAAACGTATCTACTTATAGTCGCAAAGACTAAAAAAAAAATATACATCACCCTTTTTACCTGAAAAAGAAATTGAGTAGTGACTTAAATGGTCAGATTTTCTAGATTTTCAGTTCAATAGGAAATGGCATGTCTTAGTCCCAAAGATCGACACTCACAGAAGCCTGATCACCGTTTTGAACAAGACCCAGAAATGTATTTGCTACGTTCCACATGCGACCCATTTATAAATGGGGCAATAGGTATGTTATATGCATAACATTTCTAAATTTGATTACTATTTTTGAAATAAATACGTAAAGAGGTGTTTCTAATTCATGACATCAATGCAAACCCACCAAACGCTAAATGTCCGACAGGGTCAGGTCAGAACAGGTCAAGATCGTTAATCATATGTGATTGACAGGAAGTTTCTTATTATATTAAAAAGCGAGGATAGTTTTTAAACAGTGAGAAGTATTTATTATTTATACATTTAATATACTAGATAACCACTTTTTTTCTTGCCTATTTCTTCCCCTTTCCTTTCTTGCCTTTTGGCTCGGGTTCTGGTTCTGGTTCAGGCTCTGGCGGTGGTGGTGGCCAGTACTTATCAAAGAATGCGTCATCGGCAGCAAACTGCAATGGCAGAATGTGCTGCCGACGATGCCAGTTCTCTCTATCTATCTCTTCCTGTTCATCCTGAAGTTTTTCATCTCTAGCTCTGAGCTGGAAATAACATTGCTTTATATAAATGTGTTTGAGATAAATATAAATTCTGCCAAGATAAATCAGCAAAACTTTTGTCAACATATTGAACGTTGGAAAGTTTTTGTAACTACGGCTAATATGGCGGATATTTATACCTCGAGCAGTGCTAAATATTCCTCGGTGTCCACTTCCTTTTTCTTGCCCTTCTGCGGTTTCACTTCCTTCTTCGGCTTATCCTTCTTAGGTTTTATTTTAAGAGGCGCAAACAATCGTTTAGGATTTTGTACCTGATATGGAGTGTCAATCAAAATATATTCAGGACTAAAGGTGAAAATTGAGCGAACAATATCGTATTGGTAGTCTGTACTGAATCTGAAATGAATTTCAAAAGGAAACGCTATACAATACTTTGGAAACGTTATACAAATGTATAATAGTTTTAAAAGAAAAATATAATATTTTTATAATATATATATAGGAAGTAATAGTCTTGTGGTTCATTAAGAACAGATTTAAATGATAATCGGCTCAAAATTAAACAAGCCTTAAGCCTAAAGTCACACACAAATTTTCTACGTTTGTGTTTCACGTATTTGCTACAAATATTTTTGCAGGCGTGTCTGCTAGGTACACTTTTTACATTTATATCAATTAACATAACCAGAACATAATTAACTTTGAACGCAGGACATATAGCAGAGTTTCGTGAGGAAATACGCAAGCAACGGATAGCACACTAGCCATAGTAGTTTTGTTTAACCAAGAGAACGCCCCCGCACACAAGAGCTTGTAAGAGAGTTGTGAAGAAGCTGCCTTCGAATGATTAAATATTTTCCATAGTCACCGGGCGTACGTGTAGTGAGTTTAGTCGGGTGGTGTAGTTTCTGCTTATTTCTGCGATTAAGATATCATCTCAAGGAGCATTTATTTGAAGATGCAGTAATTGCCGCGGTACAGGATCAGGTAATGGATCAGGCATAAGTTTTAAAAAAATAGCGGTAGTTAACATGTATGTATAGATAGTGTTTAAACCTGGAATGTGACTCGTCGAAAAAAAAATTATAGATAATTGCGTCGTACTCGATACATTTTCTTCCACACATAGTATACTTACAAGTCATAAATATAATGCATCATGTTTATGAGATCGCGCATTGAACATTCATAGGCTGCATTCTCAAACGTGACCAGATGCCGTGACTGGGGGGACGTCACCGATGTGTCAACGCTCACTTCTTCCAAGGGCTTATAGAAAACTCCAGCCTCCAGCGGGGTTGGTAGGTGTTCCTCATCTCCAATAAACCTGGCTGCTGATAGCATGTTGTGCTAGCGAAAAAAATGCACGACTAGATATTGTAGCAAAATTTTATGAAGTAGCCAAATATTTTGTTGTTGACGCAATTTTTAACGTTAGCAGTGGACAAGAAGAACATTCTGAAGGTTTTGGAAACTGAAAAGGTGTCTATTTTAATGAAAACCCAAACTCTAGATTGCATCTAATTATAAAGAAACAGTTTCGTTATTGATAATTATAAATGTTTACAAGAAAATTGAAGCATTAAAAGTAAAGTCCAAACAAACTTTTACGGTTATTGGGATGCAGATAGGAGATCGATCGACTGTCATGGTCGTAACAATCGGTGTTATCAATCTGAGATATTAGATTCATTATTGGGTTCGGTCGTTAGATGTTTGTAGAAAAAATATTAAGTCCCACCTGGAAGCGTTTTAACATTCGTTGGCGATCGGCTGCGTCGAAGTGCTGTATCTCTTTCATCCATTCGCAGAACCACAAGATAAGGATCGCTTGAGATGCTGTGACAAAGGTTAATAGTTATTTAATAAATTAGTAATACTTTGATCGCGCTATACAACATCCAGCCACAACCGATTTAACGCGCTTCGTTCGAATCCGCTTAGTTAGTGAGGTAACTCATTTCACGTAGTTATCAAAAACAAATCTTAAAGTTAATTTTTCTTTTCATTCTACTATAAAAGATAGATGATTGAAAACGTTTCTCCAAATGACCAAAATTTAAAAGGTAATATTATTTTATAGACCTGAGGGTAAACGGGCAGGAGGCTCACCTGATGTTAAGTGATACCGCCGCCCACAGACACTCTCAATGCCAGAGAGCTCGCGAGTGCGTTGCCGGCCTTTTAAGAATTGTTACCCTCTTTTATTGGACTCTTTTTGACTCTTTTCTATGACCCTAAGTCGAATTGGTTCGGGAATACTTCAGTGGGCAGATGAAATAAAAAAAGATATCTTAAATTCCACTAAATGCGCCGTGACATCAAATTTCAAAATATGCTAGGGCCTTTGCTAAATACAATTAAATTCTATTGGTAGTATTAAAATTATTACGTCTGTCCATTTCATCGTCCTGGGCGCGCCGGAGTAGGTTAGCCAAAGTGTCCAGAAACCAGAATTCAGCCAGACTCTTCTTGTATTGCACGCAGCCAGTTAATTCACCTGGAAATATTCAGCAAATATCCTGTTATCTTTATTTATAAAGTATACTAATCGTGGGAGAGGCGCCAGTGATCCAGACAGATAGCAAATGAATCGGCAAGATCCAAACAGGGTTGTGACTTGTGCTGCACAGGACATGGTCTGAACCCTCTTAAAGTCTAGTCGAGGAGTATTTTAGAGGAAAATCAAGGGGTCTTCTTAAAGAAATAATGAATAAAGTTCTTTCGAAATTCTAAATCGGTAGATTTCTATATTAAAATAATATGTGTAGTAAAACGCTTATATATACTCACCCAGTATATCAATATATCTTTGTTGCGGCGTGGTAGCTATTTTCGGGATGAGAGTCGAGTCAAAGTCAGTTTTGAACTCTTCTGGAAGCACATGGATTCTGTTTTGCTCTTCAATCTAGAAATAGTTACATTCGCGGATTTAGCGTAAGCAGTTGATTATACTTGCTACTGCACATACCCACTAAAACCATGGGGTTTAGGTTTCATTGGGCGCCATATACGATCACAAAGCTATGGATCGCGAAAGTACAAGGCTATGTAGACAACCGCAAAATGTTTATGACTGGACTATCTTACCCATGCTTTTAGTATGTAAGTACCAAAATCCAAACAGATTGGGAAAAAGCCACGCACTCGCAGACCTCTGGCATTGAGAGTGCCCACGAATGGCGGTATTACTTAACATCACATTTCGTGCAATCTATAATTAAGAATGTAGGGATCTCTGAGAGATAAATTCAAGGAAATTAATATTACCTTTCCCTCGCAATATATTTATGAAAATATTATGTATATATACAAAAATAGTGATAAGTTTACTAGAATATACCATACGCACAATGTCTCTCTCAAAACTCGGAACAAACGCAGGCTGCAATTTCCCCGTACTAAAGTATCTAAAGTTTTTTTTTGGGAAAAGGAATACTCCTTTTTAATAAAATCCCAGAGGCTCTTTTATCTACGCCTTTTAATAAATTTAAGAAATGTATTAAAGAAAAGCTGTGTAAAAAGGCATACTATAAAGTTAGTGATTATCTAGTTGATAAAAGGGCCTAGGCCTAGTGCTGGGTAGGCTACTTCTAATTAATTTGCTATATTTCTTTTAAAATAAGTGTTGTTTGATGATTTGCTTTTTTAAAAGAGTACAGAGTTTTTACGCCAGTTTTTCTCTCGGTCTTTCCCTCTGTCTTCTTTGCCGATGAGTAGGGATGCCTACATATTCAAATTTAATGACGTGGAATAAGTGATAACTGTCTTTCTTATGTTCAATTATAAATATATTTTATTAGGTAAGCCGTTTGCCCCCTGTTCTATAAAAACATCTTCAAATATACCTTTCGCAATCGATCAGGTAGAACCCTTCTTAGTGAGGGTGTTGGGAAAATCTCTGGCTGTTCTTCAATTATTTCCTCTTCCACCTGGCTCTTGATGTCAGCTATTAAGTCGGCTTCTACTACTAACTCTTGTTCTTCTTCTACTTTGCCTGGAAGGTATAAGTTTTGATATCTCTGACTTTAGTTTCATTTTTGTGACATGTCCATGGTCCATTATTATACATACAGCGTCTATTTAAAATCTAAAATTCCTTTTTTATAATTGTTATTGTCACGTCGTCAGCTCCTGTTTAAATATTTCGAAGTCTTTGTATGGAGCTGGGTTATAGGTACTCATTTCAGCTTCACTTTCTATGAAAAATTTCCCTTAGGTAAGTACTTTTTTGTGTTAATGTTGGTGAAGGAATTGGAATTGAATGAATGTATTTGAATGGATTGGTTAATTATTGATCTAACATGACATGTCATCGGATGATGTAGTTTTAGAAGATAATTTAGTTTCCGTGCAATTTTTCTCATAGGACAATCAAGCTATGTGAAAAGAATTGGGTTTCCCCCAAAAGTTACTCTATTTTAAAGCCAGTACGAGAAGAATTATCTCCGTTATTTGAATTTTTGTGAAGATATTAGTTTTTATGAAAATAATAACTGTTCATTCTATTTATTTAACTAAAGGTACGGTAAATTACATGTTTTAAGAACATACCTAGTTCCTCGGCTTCTCCAGATTCAGAAGATGATTCTTCAGACTCAACAGCAGACCGCAAGCATTCCAGCCCCGAGTCGGAGAAAAGCTGGTTCAGTTTCTCTATATGACTATCTTCTGTTCTTCGAGATGACATTTTAGTTTCACAATCACAGTCTACAAAAATAAAAAAAATATGATATGCCCTATAATTATTTTATCCGACCGATTATTTTTTATAATAATATCACTCAACAACAATATATGTAAATATGACGAACACACGTATGTCAAATTAAACATAACTTATTTTGATAGACAAAGTAGGTAGGAAGTAGATAGGAAGGTTTTATATATGACCGTACAAACGACACGTATATTTTCTGGTTTAGAAACAAAAATTGTCTATGTTTTATAAAGTGTATTTCTCCTTTGATAAATTGAAAGATTCTGTGTCTCTGAAAGATACAGAATCTTTCACTTTAACAGGCATTTAATTATGTTTAGGCACGGATTGTGGCTAGATTAGTATTCACTGAATAATCGCATGTTCGATTTACGAGGCGAATAAAGCTGCTTACAACTGGTAATAACGCAAAGGGTGTGGATTTCAACCGTTTTTTAAAATAGCCGAAAACTCCAGACAAAAGTTGAGTGCTATTGAATAACTCCCCACCGAAAGGGCTTTAACGCACAGTGCACATATATCATAGACCTAGAATAGGCGGGCTATTCACGTATGTTTACCTCTACTCGATATCGTACCGACGATAACGTTTCGAGAGCAAAACGATAATGAACTCGTGGAGGTTCGGTTGCAAGGTATCATAGCTACTTTGTCTAATATTGTGCAGACGGAACCAATTGATTAAGTATTTTCGAGTAAATAGGGTCCTTAAGTCCATTCCGATACTTAAAAGGGTGGCAACGCATCGACGAGCCATCTGGCAGTGTGGGTCTCCATGGGTGGCTATCACTCAACATCAAGTAAGCCTTCTGCTCGTTTGGAACTAGTTCTATAAAAAAATAAACGTAGGAATATTAAGTAGGATTTAGTGACAGCAACTATTCACTTTTCGACTATTGTTTGAACACTTATTATATTCAAAGCCTTCGTTAATAGTAAATTAATCCATAAAGCTTTTTATAAATGTGACGAATACTTAAATGATCGTAATCCTTGGGATTGATTTGCTCCAGTTCACACAATTTGTATTAAAAACCTAGCGATTAAAAAGAGTGGCGGAAAGTTTCTTGCCAGTTCTTCTTGCCCGCTCTACGCCCTTGCGAACTGGTAGTAAATAAATTTACAATTAATTAAAAAATTTTTGACGTTCATAAGTGCACTTGTTTACCTATATAAATAAACATATTTTGAGTTTGAGTTTTTTGACTTTTGTTTTAAATTTAGTCTGATGTAAAAATTGCTTTAAAATATTTCTGCTCTTATATTATATGCTAATGATTTTTGTTATCAGTC
Source organism: Pieris mannii (assembly GCA_028984075.1). Lineage (NCBI taxonomy): Eukaryota > Metazoa > Arthropoda > Insecta > Lepidoptera > Pieridae > Pieris > Pieris mannii. Next base: position 8,927,349 of record CM054777.1, read on the forward strand.
TTAGTTTTATAATTAGCTAAAAAAAGCATGTTTTTGTGAATAAGGCTGTGCTTGCCTTAACCGAAAAGTTCCCCTAAATTAATAATACCTTAAGGACTTATGACATGGGATTGGTCCAAGTCACTGCAAAGCTTTAAAATTACATGAAAGCAAAAAATAATGCATCGAAAATTATAAGAAGTTAACAAAAGGGCTCTTCAGTAAATTATGAATAAAATAAGTCAGTGGCGCTACAACGTTTTTTGGGTTTGAGCCTTATGATGACTGATGATTTCTGAATGTAATAGGCAAGTAGGTAGGTAATGACACACGCCGACGACACGACTTTTTGGGTCTAAGGCAAGCCGGTTTCCTCACGATATTTTCCTTCACCATAAGCCAATGTTAAATGCGAATATAGAGCGAAGTGTTATTGGTGCATAACGTACGACCTCAGGGGTGAGAGTCGTACGCTGAAGCCACTAGGCCAACAGCAAGTCTGCTGAGTAAATTATTTATTTATTTATAAAAGTTTCCCCACGCTCGGCACATTAATACATTGGTACCAGAAAATAGAATTCATGTAATGTGAGATGCATACATAACATACACGAACAGATAAAAAAAAATTAAACCGAAAAATTTAATTGTTAAAACTAAAGGAATCAAACTGGATACCCATAGCTCGTTTATCAAAATGCTCAATCTGGATAGCGGTGAGGTTTGGCCAAAACGCTTCCTTCTGTAAGGAGGGGCAAATGGAATTGGAGTACCCGAAATTTAAAATTTGTTAAACGGTTGGGTAAACTGATTCTTAAATTTCTAAAATGCAAACGATATTAGATATACCTTAATGAATTACTTAAAGTGCGATAGACTTCTTCCGTATGTTGGCAACTCTTTTTCTCTTTTCGTGTTCATTAGAAAGATCATCTAATTGAGCTTGTAATTTTTAAAGCTTTACTATAAGTGAAAGTATAGTAATACGCTAAAATATTTGATTGATAAAACCCCAGTAACATAATAGCAAGCACAGCTGTATCGTTGTCTATGGCAGCGGTATCACTTAACATCAAGTGAGGTTTTTTTTAGTTGATCAGACCAAAGCTTTTAATTATAAATAGAAAATGCGGGAAATCTTCGAATTTGGTGGACGCTATTTTTGTTTGAATTTGCTCGAATTATAAAAATCCCATACTTACACAATAGGTGATCAGCCTTCTGTGCCTGACACCCTTCGACATTTCAATACATGTTACATAAAACCTACAATCTCAGGGATGAAAGACGCTGAAGGGCCACCTCTGCTCGCAGTCGTACAAGAGTTCACAATTTATATGCGCAAAGCAATTCGGATGTCGTCATCCTGCACGGTTTCCTGGCACGAACAAATCCGCGTTTGTAAACCAGTTATGTCAAGTAATCCATTACATTAGACGTTACCAAAAAAAAATAATTGTAATCACTCATCACAATACCTAAATGTAATTGTAATCTTTGTAACAGGTAACTATGAAAACTTATCCTGTTATATATATATCAGTATGTATATACCGATCTTGAATTGGATTATCATGATTTATGTGCACTTTTTACTTTTTGTTTTTTTTTTATGTATCCTATATCAGTTTAGTTTATTTTTATTTCTTTTTGTTTCTGTTAAGTATGTTTTATCCTTCTTATTGTATTTGTAATATGTATTTTTGCACTTCTTGCCTACCTTATGTGATTTACTCACAGTGGTTGTCTAGAAGAAATCGCCGAAGAGGCCGCCAGTTGCTTTTCATTCAAATTATGTTTATTTTTTTTCCTTTTATGTAATGCAACGAAGTGTTAATAAATAAAATAAATAAATAAATATATTTTTTTAAGGAGTAATAAGGAATATAAATGAGTGGTACAGTTGTAAATGATTTTTTAGTTAGCCTTTCTCTCATTTACCCTGATCAGTGAAACGCACCAAACATTATTTATTAAATAATCCTTACTTAAATACTAAACTTACTTATTAGAACAAATATATAATAAATGAGTCGTATTTACAGTTAATGCTTGAACCTCTTTGGTGTCGGTTTTATTGATAATTCTTCGAAAACAACGATTCTTTAGCCGGGCATCGAACCCGTGTTCGGTTGCTGTCTGAAGCAAATTGTTTACAACTAAGCCACCGCTACTGTAAAATATTACCAATCGATTAATGCAGAGATAAAATTCCATTGGGCGTTATTCTAACTTTAATAGTACACCAATCACAGGGCGTTAGAACCCAAAAATAATAGACCCCACACTTTTCTAACACCACACATTTAGGTATTTGAAAAAGATTAGTTTGCCCGTTCATTGTAAAACGGACTTTGTGTGTATGGTACAAAGTTGATTTTGATTTGATAATAATTTAATAGTGCACCAGCCGTGTTTGGGAATTCATTAAAAAAATCACAATTAGCGTTTACTAATTGGAGAACCGAAATACGATGGGGCCAAAATAAAGGGGTCTGTTTTGATAAAGCTTAAATTATGGGATGAAGCGATTTTATGATATCACTAATTTAATTATTATTTAATTTAAGTGATTTGACAGTGATTACTGTCAAATTTACAGTGAAGGAAACAATGACATTTTGGTATATTATATATGTTATAAAGGGTAAACTTTCAGCCTAAAAAAATATCTTTTTTTATTTTATTTCTAATTAAACTTGTCACACTTGCAGAAGATTTTTATTGTAGTGTATCAAGTCACAAATTTTACTAATGTAAATAATAAATTAATATTGAATTTGACAGCTCGATACAAAAATGAACAAATACATTCTCAAGTAGAATTTGCGAATAAAGTCATACATTGTCTAGTAGCCTATCAAGCGAAATTCGCGTACGAAAAAAAGTCTTTTGAAATAATGCACATTTGCATATTTGGTGAAGTGCATTGTTCGAAATATATAGAAAATTTTGCGAGCATTTTCGAATTTGGGACGCATTCATTTCGGTACATAGCTAAAAACTATTTCGGCGAATGGTGATGACTGATAGCCATCAAAGGAATGTTTTTTCATATAAACGTGTACTGTCTGCGACTAAAATGCTTGCTATTGCAGCTATTCTTATTACTAAAACGACTACTTGGATGATTTATAAAAGCAAATAATTTCTTAAAGGCTTTGTGTTACCTAAATTTACACTTTTAAAAATTGACTTGACATAATTAGAGTTTGGAAATGCTTTACAATATATTGATTTTAATTTTCTACTTTATATTGTGTATTTTTTGACATGACGTCTTATAATTCGATGGAGCCGGCTGCTCGCACAAAAAAACATGACGCATAAGGCATTACTTCGCTCTTGACGTATGCGGCGTTACCTCGCTCTGAGTAGAACGTCATACGACAATACTGATGGTATTTGACGTTGTCACGTTAACTATCGCCAGTAAATCGACTTTACAGACAACCGATTTTTATTTGTACAACGCTTTAGCTGTAAATAATATTTACGACTGGCAATAAAATTGCGTGTCCTCTTATCTATGGTTTAAATCAAAATAAAATCTGTTCTTGAATATTGTATTCGTTCGATTATTATTTATCCACAATCCAAACGTTGCTAGCTTTGTATAGAACTACTGAGGCGTCCCTTTAATCATTTTTGATACGGAATGGTTTTAAAGACACAGATTAAGTAAAACTTTCTGAAATTTGCGTCTATCGCGTAAATACTAGTAGTTTCTGGTGTCCTGAGTCAGGATGAGGGGGAGAATGTATTGTGAAACACGAAAGTAACGCGCGTTCCGTCCAAATGTGATTGGTCAACAGCGTTACTAGAACGCATATACACACCAAATGATGCGTCTTTAGTCGTGTCATGTGTCCTGGGTTAGGATGGAGCCAGGGGGAGAATGTAGAGCGAAAGACGAAAGAAACCCGCGTTCCGTTCAATTGTGATTGGTCAACAGCATTATTAGAACGCCCAGACACACCAAATGATGCGTTATTAGTCGTGTCATGTGTCCTGGGTCAGGATGGAGCCAGGGGGAGAATGTAGAGCGAAAGACGAAAAAACCCGCGTACCGTTCAATTGTGATTGGTCAACAACGTAATTAAAACGCATTTACGCGCCACATGATGCGTTATTTCGTTCAAATCAAGAGTCAATATATCAATGAATATCATTACTCAAGATGTCATATGGAACATGGTGTAATGGTTGCAGCTCCTTACAAACCATGTGTAAAAGAAAAAACTTGGCGATTAAAAGGAGTGGCGGAGAGTTTATTGCCAGTTCTTCTCTTCCGTTCTACGCCCTTGATTTGAGAACTGGCAGTAAATGTCAAATTAGAGGCATTTTATGTATTTTTTTTTGACGTTCATAAGTCCACATTATGTTACCTATGAATAAATGATTTTTGATTTGATTTGATTTGAATGACACACGAGGTATGTGCAGAAAATATAAAACTATATTCGCTTATAACTTAGGTGCCGATGTCTGGTTCATAATTACAAGATATATTGCGTCACCGGGTACCTATATTCGGCACCATAATGCAGTAACACTCATCACAAAAACCGAGGTTTGTATGAAAACTTCACTATTAAACGACATCTTTTTTTAAATATTTGTATGGACTGTTTTGTTCCCATCTTTAGGGGTGATTTTGATAAGTGTAAGGGATGATTTCAAAAGGTGTGAATTGTTAATAGGAATAACACGAAATTTTGTTTTGTATAGCACATTTTTACTCGGTTTTTTAGGAAAAATCGATAATGTTGTTGGAACGTATGTAACTTACATAAATTGCGATCACAAGTTAGGTTCATGTAGCGTGCGATGTCAAGCATCAAGTGCTTAGTTAAGAATCTAAGGCTAAAACATAAATAACTCGTACATATTTGTTGATGATGTCTTTTTTTTTTATCAGTAGCGCCTCTGTATAACGCGTCTTTAATATAGAAAAACAGCCAATTAGGATTTTCATTAATCTGTAGCAGCAGTCTAATTATAAATTTAAGTCATTCTCGTAAAAAAAAAAACATCTACAACGCGCTCAGAAGATTTATATTATTAATTATATACAGTTGAAACTAGACGTAAGTAAGCGTTTTAATCCAAAATGGTAAAAAAATTGTGTTATTCACCCGGAAATCAAACCCTCAAAATTAGCTACCCAGAACAAACCCAATGGCGTCACACTACGTTGTGAATCACTATACTTTTTGTCACAGCGCAAAAATTCCCTTAACGTTTCAATTTAAAAACTAAATTTTACATTCGTAAGACAGGCTTGTTCAAAAAGTCATTATATTTATTATCGAGCGCTTACTGTTATGTATAATTCCAAGTATGTGTGTCTGTGTGCACGCATACGGGCCCGACAAGTGCGTGCGTTGCAAAAATGCAACTCCGCGACTTGGTTAAATATCGGACGCATGAGAAGGGAATGGAGTCGATGCTTTCATGATTTTTATTTTTTTATTTTCAAATATATCATAGATAAAGGGTTACGATCTACGTAAACGAGTATATAAACAAAATTATTTATATTCAGATTTAGTTTAGTGGACGAAAACGACATCTCACACGGCTCCAAGCCTTCGTCAACCGATGTTTTCGCCGCATTCTGGATATCTACTGACCCGAGTAGATCTCTAACGAGCATCTTTGGGAGCGCTGGCGAGAAACCCCGATTAGCCAGCAGATCAAATAAATAGATTGGCCATACACTCAGAAGGGATCCCAATTATATCCCTGAGCACACGCTTGATTAGCCGTACTCGGCTAACCTTTTGCATGGCAATTTGAGCCCGAAAGACTTGGAGCGAGGTGAAATACGAGGATCTAGACCGAACGCCATGGAGACTCACTGTGGGCAACCCTCTGCCCCATCTAGGCTTATATGTGTTACAGAGTTATTTAATGAGCGTCACTTTAGTATATGTATCAAATATTATATATGTTTTGTATTTATCTTAAGGAAATTAAGAAGAGTGTCGCTCTATACTATTTCCTGTATTTGGCATAGATTGATTGCTCTGTAAAACGTTTTTAATTCTATGTCTAGACTCATAGATACTAATAATTATATAGCCCCGAAGGATTCAAACGGTATTTGTAATTTACAATGTCTTTCACTTTTATCCACTTATTACTTTTCTTAGTAGCTTAGTTCAAAAATATTAAACTAAACCAGAAAACAATTTCAAAATACATCGAATATCGACTCCATGACACCGCTATTCCCAACTTCCCTAACTGAGAGGTGAACGAACCTACGAAATGCACACACACATACACATTGCGGACAAGACGATTCACATTAGTGTAGGTTAGTGTATGTAGCCACCGGACGGGCGGGGGACGATTTTTACGGATTATAATCTTGCAGTGAATTTTTGTTCCAGATAATTTTTATCAGAAATTTATTTCAATAAGAACCTTTTAAAATATGATTTTGAAGGTGACAGACTTTTTAAACACCGGTTTAAATACCGATTTATGAAGGATTTTTTTAAGTTAAGTAAGGATTCATAAAGACCTATATTTAATTAATTGAAGAATTATGAGTCGAAGGGGACCTTTTTCTTACTTACTAATCTAACTTATTTTGTTTGATTTGATTATTCGATTGTCTTCGAGAGCGATACGACGATTATTTCGGTCATACAATTTTCCGATACCATTTTATAGATCAATTTGTCTTAAGCCTTCAAATTGGTGGTAGAAGGGAGAAAATTAAGTGTTTGAGTGTGTCTGTGTGTTAGGGATTCAAAAGAATACACAAATATATAGTTAAAGCCGTTACGGAGGAGTTTGGTTACAAACGATTTTACACGAATTTGACATATATCGTTAATTGGCAGATTTTTATCTCGCAATCTTATCTGGAGCGCTGTCAAACAAAAAACGTAAGTATAACTTGTAGTATATCTTAATACAGCTAGCAACATATATTGTAGATAAAGCATTATGTAAGATGTGGTGAACTTTAATAAATAAATAAATGCAAATTAAAATTGTTTGACAGCTCTCGAGACTAGATTTAACTTTGAGTGACGTTTTAGAATACAAACCCTTTTCGTAATAAACTCAGTAGATATTTCAATCAAATCAAATCAAAATTTCATCAAATTAGGGCATGCTTATACATGTCAAAAACGTTTACAGAATTCGCGAAGGAGCAAAACTACGCAATCCATCGCAAAACTACCAGGAGGCCTTATTCTGAGAAGAACGGGCAAGGCAATCAAAGAGAATGTATGTAGTTTACGTAAAAATTAATTGTTAAATTGTAATATCAATATTGTTTTCGCAACGTTAAGAAACGTACCTACAAACATTTGCTGAAAATAATTACTGTAATAACCCTAAGACACTACAATCCAAAAACGAGAATATTAATATTTATTTTGGTGAGCTTTGATCTACCCCTCACACGTACGAAACGTGATTTAAATTTTAGTGTACTTCATAAAAATTCGTTTGAGGTTTGAGGGCCGCGTAACTATCGCGGGGTGAACTATTTTCAAGTTTCCTTTTGATATTATTTTGATTAACAAAAATTACAATCCTTAATTTGTGGTATATGCTCTCGAATTCCTTTTAGAAATACCTTTTAGGTCTATGCCTCAGATTTCTGTGATCCATTTTCACTTATAAGTAGGAGATTTATTTATTTTATTTTTTTTTCAAATCAAATCTAATTATAAATAATGCAATTCTTGTGAATTCAGCCAGTGTGCAACTAAATACATCTGTCTCACACGCAATAATATTTAGGATGCGCATGACACGTGTAAATGGTGCTTCTCTGAAAGTTAGTAAGCGCTCGAGGCACTGCGAGCAATTGAGATGGCTTACAACGCCGACTGTGGTTTGTTTGCACATGCAGCCCCAGCCTCTTCAACATTATAAACTTTACCTGTAAGGACCTTAAAAAAAAAATGAGATAGTTAAGTCCCTCCTTACCTCTAGCTTGTTATATCCTCCCATGCACAAGACAAACAAAGTTGGATACATTACTGGATAAAATGGGTACACTCCGTACAACCTCATGTATGATAAACCTTCCGTGCCTGATGTTTACCTTCACAGCACGAGCGAGTGTAGGCACACATAGAAACACGTAGCACATAGACAATACGTCCATGCGTCGGGAATCAAACCTACGACTTGTAGGATGACAATCACACGTTGAAACCACTAGGCCAACCATGCTTGTTGAATAAATTATAGAAGAACATTGGATAGGAACAAAAATGTTCGGACAATCATCTATAGTACCTACCTAAATGTCGTTAGGTTTTGACGTTTGAAATTACACTAGAAAACTTTAAAGAAAATTGGGTAGTAATTGCCTATTCTAGCGTAGAACTCCAAGCTGTTCAGTCTTGATAGCTCTTAAGTTCACTTTATAACAGCTTATCTTTTAGGTCTTGGCTTTAAATTTATGTTTCTATAGTCTTTCTGATAGCCAAGTAGATGCCAGTAGTATGCCGGTTTTCACACGATGTTTTTCTTCGCCGTACGATCTGGAATTAAATGAAATAGTTTTGAAACGAAAATATGTAATATGTAAATTTCTAACGTTGTGATATAAATGTTTGGACTTTAATGTGAAAAAAAATTGAAAGCCTAACTACATACAATTCAAGAGAAGTCAGAGGAAAGAGTCGGAAGTTTTAGAAAAATAAATTCACACGGCCGGATATTTTTTTATGTAATGGAATAATGCAAGGAAAGATGAATCATTTTAAACGAAATCCGTACTTAAAAATCTTTCCTCTTTATAATATGTATTAGTTTAGATAAAACAAATGTTTTTTCTGTGACATCAGTAGTTAATGCTGTCTACCAGACATAGTAATATTATTAATTACAAGCTACCCGCAAAAACTTCGTTTCGCCTTTATATTATTTTTTACTTAAGCTAGAAGTAGCTTCATACAAACATAAGGAACATTTCGCTATGCTACCCCATAGAGCCTGTGCGCTTTTGCGGAATTGTAGCTTTGTTGAAACCTTGCAACAAAATTTCTTCTTTTTTTTTATATTTCCAATTTTCCTCCGAGTTCAAGGAATAAATATACTCGAGTTTTGAATAGATAAATAATAATAATTCATTTATTTGCAAGAAAGTGGTACATAACGATCAATTATAAAAATCCACACAATCAGCCACACAAAAATGATACATTAGTTTTCATCAAGTCATATAATAAGAACATAACATTGGCAGCGATCTATAACTTCTAGGAAGGTGATTAAATGTTCTTATAGCCATGGCGTAACATTTTGGAATATAGCGCGGTGCAAATGCAGGCACCCGCAGCCTTGTTGGATCCCTCGGTATACAAGCAAGTTTCTTTTTATGTTTTTAATAATTTTGGACGCTTCCTTACAGTCATAACTGCTTCAAAGATATACAAACTGAGTACTGTCAGAATACCGAGTTCGTGAAAATTTGTCTACAGCTTATAAGAGGTCCAACGCCCATGATAGCCCTAATACATTTTTCTGAGTAATAAAAACTTTACTCACATCATCAATCTCATTTTGTGTGATATATTAAAAATTTATTTATTCAATAACAACATTATTTGGCAGGTATTGGAGCTCCTGAACTAAGTCTAGGGATACCTGTACATCAGGGTACACCGCTCATCCGGCTAAATAAAATTGTTACTTAACATTGTCATCAAAATATTATATAAAGAAAAATAGAAAACTGAGACTTATTACTAAAAAATACAGGTAATCGTGAAACGTGGAACCAGAAAAAAAATGGATGTGATGATGTTTGGGAAGGGATGGATGGAATGGGAGGTGGAGAGTCCAAAAGTAAGAGAAAGTAAGTGTATTGTAAAAAATAAAAATGATTAGATTCTTGTACAAGTAATTCAGTTTCATGATTTAGCGCACAAAGCCAAAACTTAGGGTAAATATTAAGGATCACACTAAGTTTATTGTATAGCTGACTTAAGTTCACATTAATTACATTCACGTGTAATATAAACTAGGTCTTCCGGAAGTACATTGTTAAAGTACATTAGACTAACATTATACTTGTCCTTCAAGAAAAGAGCGTCCTCTTAAAAATCCGGTAACGCACTCGCGAGCATTCTGGCATTGAGAGTGTCCTTGGGCGGCGGTATCACTTAAAATCAGGTGAGACTCCTGCCCGTTTGCCCCCCTGTTCTATAAAAAAAACTGTTTTCTAAGGAAAGACAATTGGCGAACGCTAAGAAAATTGCTTGAATTGAATAAAAGTTGATTAAGTACGCTACTCGAAAAAGATCACCTACAACAGAGCCCTTTGCGTTCTCTGCAATGAACATATAGATTATTAGTAAAGTGGGATAGGTAGTTCTTTTATAAAACCTACGATAGATTGTACGATAGTAATCATGGCGTATTAAAAGAGAAAAAAGGCATTTAATAAAAAAGGTTTTGTTATATCCTAGTTCTTGGACTCTCCCCAGCCAATTAGGGCTTAAATAGATCTATCTAGGCGCAGTTTTATGTATTAAAGTTGAATGACCGGCTGTAATTCATCAATCTGTAATAATGTGGGGATGCATCTAGGGGAGGTTCAAATCCTCCAGCGGAAAGCGCTTCATAGATAAGTATAGCGCTTGAATCGTATCCGACTATTGAGAGGAGTATGTTATTGTCTATGTAGAAGGCTTACACGACTTAGGTAACATTTTAACATTCTAAAGCATATGCTTCAAATAAGTAATTCTGTTAAGTTTGACCAGAGTTTGTGAAATTTTTAGTGAACTTGTAGAAACTGTACCGTAATTAAAAATACTTATATATTATTTATTGTTACATGTTAAGGTGGGGTGAATAAACCTTTGCAGCAGTCGTGAATTTGTGATTATGTTTGGTTTAATTTTTGATTGCATACACAATAATATAACTGGAACGTTACTTAAATACAGTTACATAAAGAACACATGTTAAAATTGTTGGTTAATATTTATGTCTACTTTAACTGTCAAAATAAGACTGGCTTAAGGGTAACTTGTATGTTTTGAATGTTTACTTTACGAAAGGAATACATCGATCAACTACTGATTATTTTCCTGAGACTACGGCAAGGTCTTCTAAGATTTTTCTTACTGAACTCAACTTAAAAAAAAAGTGTGTGCGTGTAACCTTTACGCGCGATTGAAGTAAAACTTCTTTGGAGTTGACGGCATATGTCACTGAAATGTTTAAATATTAACTTAAATATATATTATATTATTATTTTATTTTATTTATTATTCATGTGCTTTACAAAGATTATTCAAATGTTATATTATATTAAGCAAGCTAGGATGGGAACCTTTAGTGGAATTGTAATTTGTACACATGTTACTAGTATGGATTTTCATTTTAAATATAAATATACTAATAATCAGTATCAAATAAAACGAGTGAATGCTATCCAAAATAATCACTACCAAGAAACTGACTTAAATTAGTTCAAATAATGCACCACTAGATGGCGCTGACATACTTATAAAACGCGCTATCGTTATTATTTTTAAATAGCTGAAACTACACATACAGCGTTACTTTCCGGCAGAGCTAAGCTTCCCGGCTGAGTTATGCTCGTCAAAACAGTCCGTGCTGAGCTGTAAAGGCCCTACAAGCCAACAGCGAAGATTCCATTCAAAAAAAAACAAAAATACAGCGTTACTTCCGTCAGAAAAAGAGTTACTGCCTAGTCGCGCTTAAAGAATTTTTACTTCAAAAATGTAATACGAAATGGACATAGGTACTTGTCACTCGTTTGGAAAGACTAAGACATGATTGGCATTTAATCTTTAAATATACAAGAATATGTAAGCTTTTTAATTAGTCGACATCACAGGAGAACGAAGAGCTGGCAGCTACCTTGGACAAAGAATTAGTCTGGCTATTCAAAGGGGGAACGCTGCCAGTATCTTCGGAACCTTGCCTAAAGGGACTACTTTTAATAATATTTTTTAATAATTAAATTTTAAGGTTAGTTATTAGGTATATTTTGATGTATTATGTTATTTCTTAGGTTTAATTTATGTAATAAATAGTTATAAAATATAGCTAAGCGCAAAACTCCAAGACGGTCGGACTAATTGTAGAATTTTTAATTATTCCGTGAACTGTGGAAGGTTTTTATGGAGATGTCGAAAATGGCATAAAAAGAAAAGAAAAATTAAAATAAAGCGGACTTTCTATGAGATAGCATACCAAAATGTTAAATCACTTTATTTTTCAATCGTGCTTATATAAATGTTATAGTACATTTATTGTAATTATACTTCTTTTGGCGCGTTAGGGAAAAATGAGAGTAAATTTTTACGATGCGCGCGCACACCGTCACAAAAAAACCGACACCATGAAGTTAGCTATAGTCAACTTTTTTATTGTTTTCTATACCTAGTGTCGTTTTTTCTACAAACGGAGAATAAGGCAAAAGATATTTTTTTAAGAACATTTTTCTTGTCACGCCCAAGAACAACTTCTAAAGCGTAGACATAAGTTGGTACGCACGTTGCTTTTTTTAATCATACTGCACTCTAACGAAATGCGAAATACGATGAGAGCTTGGGGAAACAGATCCGCTCCATATGTTTCCTGGTCATAACTCAGCCACGATCTACCGACTGAAGAGAACAATCTTACGCTTCAGGACTACCATTACCAGCTATTCAGCATACGAAATCAATACGTAAGAAAAACGTTTTGCAAAGTAGCGCTGTATTTGTCTATTAAGCGCTGTCCGCTTACAATCCCCAACCATCCCTATCTACAACCGATTGGCGGTGCGCTCAAATCAACCCCTTATATCAACACAGAATAAACAATAAACTCTTTGCTAATCCTTTCGGGTTAATGACCTGAAATGCTTTGTCACTAATTACAGAATAGGTTGCTATTATGATGTGTGATTAGTGGAAAAAAATAACATTTTTCTCCGCTTTTGTAACCGCAGGCGACATGCCTCCTAAAGCGCCGTTCGTTAGCGGTGTGTTTTATCAGTGGCTGCTTTTTTTTAATCTTTAGATTATTGTTTTTATATGATCCCTAATAACTGGCTTATCGTTCACTCTTACATAATGTAACTAATATTTTGTATCCAAATTTTCGATTTTCAAAAATTCATTATTGAATTGTAAGCTAAGTAGTGAAACTTAAGCGATGACATTTCTGTATACCTATTATTAACTTATTTAAGAAATATACAAAAATATATATACCTTTACGATGGAAATATATAGTATTTGCATTTTTAACCTACATAGTAATAATAAAAATGTATTAATTTTTTTTTAATAAGTAGTACCAGTGAAAGCATATTCTTAATGCTGCCATGATTACCACGTCGTATTGCGAAACTTAGAAAAAAATTGACGCCATAATATTTTCCATATTGCCTGAAGAGAAACGTAAAAAATCAGATTTTTTTTAAAAGCACTGAATTTTAATAAACTATAAATACCCGGTATGGGCCCTCCTATGGAGCTGATACAATATTGCCTCTACTACATATAATACATACCTACCCACTCAAATCAGCCAGAAACAGTGATAACCCAAGAATCGAATCCAATGCTATGTTATACGTCACCAACTTAACCATAGAGCACTAATTGTGCGACCTTTTTTGAGCCCCATTTCAAAAAAGTTCGCACAATTAGGTGCGACCTTTTTTCCTTCCTAAAATTCGTTGTATATAATATTTAAAAAAAATTGTTTGCTTAAGAAACATTAATGATAGTTTTTAGGAAGACATCAATCACTGGTAAATTGTTAACGAAACACAACGTAAATACACTGTCAAAACATATAACAAATTCCTAACTGAGGTTTGGTTCACGTTTGTAAACTCTCCCATAGACCATTAATTCAATATAATAATGAAAAATTAGTTAAAAATACTAGTTGAAATGAAATTTATGAAACCGGCCTAGACGAGTTTTTAGCGGAGCAGGTGACAGGATATGACTCTTTTATTTGTGGTCACGGTCAAGCACCCCTTCATAAAGTCTTAGACCTGCATCTTAAGACTGTACTCAACATTTAGTCTTGATTACCAATGATCAAACCTGTTAAATCAAACTTTTGTGACTTATTAAATTTTTCACTTTTTTCAGCTGGGATTCGATTGTCGACTACGACGTCGTAAATACTCAAACTCAAAGCACAGATAAAAATTTCTCACAGCACTCTTTGACATTTTTTTATGTCGCGGCATCGAACGCCGCTATAAAGAAGGGGGCGAAACGACTGGACGCCGAAAATGGCAGTTATCGCAGGCTATTGACACCCATTTTAGTAGCTTCATCCCTTACAAGGTAGAAACAAGAAACTCGAAATTTTCTATCAGACTCAAAAGGAGATTTCTATTCGACGGAACAAAAGGCTACCTATATTGAACATTTATCAATAAAACATCTGTAGATATGTGTTTGCACTATGCCCCCACTTCACTCAATCGTAAATATAAAGGGCGCATTACAAACCTATATTTTTGAGTTGCGATTAAAAGACAATAATTGTTGATGTCTGTATCAAATCCGGTTCAACACTTGTCCAAAAATCGTTTCACGTATTCACACACACATTGACATCAGCCACGACCTACCGTAACATAGCGTCTTACATTTAAATGTGTTTCTAAGAAATTAAGGACTTAATATTTATACAGGCTTTTTACATTTGAATAAAAGTATTATATATTTTATTAAATCATATGTTTTGAAAATAATGTGGTATAGAGAGTAATGGTTAGTTATTGTATTAAAATAGGAATTGTAGATTATTATGTTTTGTTTATACTGTAATTATTTCACGATTTACAGTGATCGCTAAATAAATAGTCTTATAATTACGTATTTATAAGGAAAAATCTCAAATAGTTTTAAGTTTCTCACATTGGTAACAAAATCCACGAAGAGTTCATAATATGACAATTTAAATGCAAGATCATAAAAGTCTATAAAACATGAACAATATAAATTCATGTAACGATTGTTTGCATTCAATGCGTCGCAAAAATAATTTTTGTTACACACATTCACATACCGAATTTCAAAATGTACGAATGAGATAATCTGTATTCATCGCACAAAATTATTGAGGAGGGTTCGTTTGTGGGAGAGAGATGGCACTAGTTCCGCTGTTTCGTTTGGCCAAAATGCAATATAAGAATGACGTGAGCGGGCCATTGACCCTAGAGCAACGTTTGGCCTGAGTTTTTTGTCTTATTACAAAAGCGCGCGAATTCCTGTTTGTTGTTTTTTTGACGTTTGTTTATTATCTATAGAATGTGGTTGTGGTAATTTTTTTATATGGTTATGTGTTTTGTAAATTACAAAAGATAAAGTATTAATTAATTTAATGTCTATTTAATAAATAGAAAAATGCAATTAAAATAGGTATTTAAATGTCCTGTAAATATATTGTTGACTTCATAAAATTTTGTTTGTTTAGTTAATAGAGTTTGAATCATGTAATATACAGTAAATAGGTGTCGCCCTCCTTTTCATTTAATTATGTTCAATTTTTATATTGATATGCAACGAATTATAAATAAATAAAAAATAAAATAAATAAATAGATTTATTGACTTATATTACTTATGGAACCAGATGACAGGATCCATCTTGCATGTCACATACAATGTTTTCATTCTTCATGATTACCTACGTATCTATAATCTCATAATGAGATTTATATTTTTAAATAATTTAAAACGAAAAAATTAAAACAAATATAAAAAGTTGGGTGCCTGTGGCATAGTACCTTAAACGCTAGCATTCTTCTCGCTGTAATACTTAATCATTCTGATTCTTAAATTAATATTTAATATTCGATTAAATGTTTTTCTTTGTTAATTTTTAGTTTCAAAATATTTCCAGCTATCTTGCATCTTATTTCGCGAATAAAAACCACGTCGACGACCGACATCAAGGCCGCGTCGAATTTGCGCCGGCGCATCGTGCAAGTGAGATTCTTAAATTATAGGTAAATGCTCGAGAAATAACCGAGATTTTAATCTTTTTCTATACGTTTCACCGCGTACCTCAGTATAAACTGTAGTTAAGTTTGTTAGGAATTAATAATAATAGAAAATTTCTACGTTATTATAAGATTTCCTTAAAAAATACTACAAATCGAAATCAGTGGTGTACTAGCTGCAGCCACCTTAATAAATGTCTTTGTCCTTGGCGCAACAGACCTTGTGCATAGCAGCCGTTTCAGCGCAGAGGAATTAGTCCTGCCCGCTCCACTCGGATCCGAGAAAAGAGCACTCAATGTGTTAATTTTCTAAGCTGGTGCGGCCGCAGAGTAGCCGGAAAATATTAACAATTATGATAAAATGAAAAAAAAACCCAGTGCTTTACTCGCTCAATATGCATCGCAATACAGAGAGGAATTGCATAGTAAAGGTACAAGGCCACAGGGACAAAACTTTTAAAATTTGATTGTTTTTTTTAAATTATTTCTATCTAGGTAAACACTATCTATCTAGGTATATTTGATTGTTATGATTACTTGTAATTATATTAAAAATAATTACCTATCTTAGCATATTCCCCGGAATGCGACAGTATTATTAAAGCAAGGTATGAACGAAGACACGGTATAGAAATACCGTAATTAATAATAATAATTATTAGTTATTTTAATTAGCAGTAGTTCTCTACTGACGTTATAAGGCTTTATTGCCAGTTCTTCTCTTCTGTCCTACGCCCTTGATTTGAGAACTGGCAGTAAATGTAAAATTAGAAGCGTTTAATGTATATTTATGTTTTTGACGTTCTTATGAACATTGTGTTTCGTATATGAATATATGATTTTTGACTTTAAACAGTTGAGGAAGTAGGTACATATGCTCTGGCCTTGCCTGCTTTTGGCAGACACTCATGACTCACCTACACTGAATGGAAATCTCCGAAATGATAAATATTTTTTACAGTATATACAATATTCTTAACATACATAGAAATAATAATTAAAAATGTGTACATATAAAATTTAAAAAAAGTTTAAAAGTCTCTAAATTGCGATACTTATACGTTGAGCAAGGAAAGCAGCAGCTCCGAGGTATATTTGTCTGTTGGAATAAAATATAAATATTAGACATCTTCCATAGACAATTACCTAGACTTGTCAGTGACTATCTAAAAATAATTATACTCTCCCCTATATAGATGTATAGAAAAATTAATCAAAATCAGCCCGACCACTACTAAGTTGCATCAAGTAGGGGCCATAGGTCAGACACAATAATATGTCAGTAAGAGACTTCCTAAATCTACCTCGGTTATGGCATTGATACACGACATGGGAGCGATTGATGCAAGCGAAGTCGCTTCAAAAAGCGAGTTAATTAATAAATCTTCACTACTTTCGTGTGCGCATCAATCCCGTTCTCTTGCGCATGTGTGCGCGTGCGTTGACACCGTTTTTTCTGAGTTGGGATAGGTCATGGCTGTTTTATTTTTGTTTAGTGCACTCAACATTGGTGTCAGGTAATATGTGAAAAGTACGTGTTTGTTAATGCTTATAAAATAGATATATTTTTTATTTTTAGTTAGTTTATCTATATTTTAACTTAGCATATGTCTTTATATGTGACATAAAAACATATTTAATGTGCTATGATTGAAAGCATTTTTTCATTTTTTATTATTATTAGTAATGTTACAGCTTACATGCCTACATATTATAAAACAAAATACTCAGACAATATACAAAGCCAAATCGATTACCTATAAACAATATATATGAAACAGAAAACATAAGTAAACTAATTACAATACTAGACAAAAATTAAAGAAAACTAATTACAATAGTAGACAAAAATTAAAGAAAACAAAAGAAAACTGAAATTTAACATTAAACAAACGACAATCTCATCACTTAATATTTAAAAAAATATATATCTTGTTACACATGTCAAAGTCTTCCTCTCTCTTCAAATATTTCTTCACATCATTTACGGTGAGGTGGAAAATATCAACATCCTCATAATTAGTGTCATAGTCAGATAAAACCAAGAAACATTGGCGAATTACGCAGAATTCGTGTTCGTGCGAGTATCATATTATATCTTATATGTGATTATCTGTCGCATACGATGGATAGATTTTTAGAGAAATTAACGACTGCGATTATAAGCATAAATGATAATTTGATAGTTAAATGTGACCATAAAAAATTAAAAAAAAAAAAGATGTCCCCACCCTTGTTACGTGATGAAAAGTAATAATTACATTTTATATACATCTCGAAACTATAAAAAAAATAATCATTGCGTGTTTATAGGCGATCTTACTGTTAAACACTTTCTTCCAGACATTGAGCGATTAATAATAATAAAACATTTTTGATGTGAAACATCTATAGCCGCACGTAAAACCGATTTCTGGCGTGGCGACGCATGCCGTGGCGACGCATCGCCACGCTATATGATGGTATATACATACAATTTATATGCAGTAGTAAATTTTTGTATTTAATGAAAATAAATGTTTATTCAATAAATAGTCATCGTTATCTGGAAAACAAAATCGTAATATTTTATTTTATCATTATGACATATTTAGTTCCTATCACAATCTGTTCTTTTCTGCATTTTACTTCAGAAAATAATTTCGATGTTTCACATCTGCCAGGCGTCCCGTGACGGCTCACATTTTTTTTTCATATTTGGTGCACATTATAGTATTGAAAAAAAATCTAAGATATCTCTTCTGAGATATGTCTTTTTTCTGTCCCTTTGAGCCAGATGGGTTCTCTTTCGAACTATCTTCTATCGGTTTTATTCACTTCGCTGACTCTGCGTCCCACAAAGAAAGAGAATCTTCCAGCGCCATTTGTCTATTGCTGGCTTACATCTACAGAAGGTCCTTCTCGACTCTGTTCTCTAGCCCGACCTACTGGTCTCCCACCACTAGGCTGTCTCTGGTTAATAAAGGATTAATTCAATTTCGTAATTTCTACTACTAGACTCGTCTCTCTCGATCTTAACGTTAGGTTATTGGTGCAAAAGTTTTTTTTAACAAGCTTCAGAAGGCTGTGTAATGTGTATGTATGTATAAGCTAAATCTTATCACGCCAATGATTTTCAGTAGCCAGTTTCTTAGTGACTATAGCTCTAATAGATAGATCTCCATACAAGTTTATAGGGCCATAAACTGTGAGTGCTCGCATTAGGCACTAGTGTTTCAGATAATCTAGTCTTGGTACTTAGATTTATGACTTGAATGACACTTATTACATTACTAGCAGGGATTATGTAAATACCTACTTTAGTATCTTTGGATTTTTATAAAGTAAACGAAAAGTCACTAAGTAATGTACGATTATTTAAAAATAGATTTTGAAAAACAAAATAATACGCCATGACGGCTGCTCAATCGCTTAGATGATAATGGAAAACAAAGTACTATTACGTATTATATTTTTGGTATTCCTATTTTATATTGCATTTATTTCATGGCATAGTATGATCATGAAACAGCTACATAAATCTAAGCCCAAAGATTTAGAGAAAGTCCCACTTTTTGAGCATGCGGAAGTCAGTAGGATATTGGGTGGGGAACGCGATGCAACGATGTTCAATTACTTTTTTTCAATATAAAATAGAAATTATATTTCATATTTGCGAATTTGAAAAACATTAAAAAAAGTAAGAAGACTAAGAGAGTATTTATCTTGCTTTTTGATTTGTATTTCGTTTCCTTTTTCAATCAAGTAAACATAATATTTTCTTTGTTCGAAAAATAAAAAAATAGTTTTTTTGCTCCCTTTATGCGTTCCCTTACCTACTTCTTATTTTACAAATACATCACTGGCAGACAGCTATATTTTTATATACATATGCATTATGCAAGCATAAAAGTTGGCTCAGTTAAAAAAAATGTTATCTATAGTTATTTATAAATTTTTAATTATTATTATTATCAGTATGTAGGTAACACTATTGTAACTACTGTATATCTGTGTTTTGTTTGGTACGAATATTAACAGACCTTTTTTATTGTCGGTTGAGTGAACTCACAAAAGATATTCTATATATATTATTAGGTATAGTAGTTAATTTTTTTAGTTTCCTTGATTGAATTCTTGAGTTTGTTTCGTGTACGATTTATTGAACACATATTTGAAAACAATACACAATGTACCATAAACAAGACAAGCGGACAATGAGAAACTTATTCTCAAGTTCGAATCTAGAATTGAACAGAAACCTATAGCAATTTAGCTCAATATTTCCGTATGACAGTTCTAATTCTGGCATTAGGTTCGATACACACCTGTGGCAGATGGTGCAGCTGGTATGCCTAATATGGGTCTAACTACTAAGCAATACATGTAATGGATAAATTCTATGTTTTAATTGTCTATGACTACCGTATGTCAAAAACATATTGAATTTTGTTATCCGGACACTAGAGGCGACTACATCTTAACCTTTAGATGTATAGGTATATATTGTTGTATTTGTGATAAATGATTATCTTTCGTAATTAAAATATTTATGTAAAAATTATTGTGCATAAGAAGAGATTGTTTTCTCTGTCTGTTTATTTTGAGGTGATTAATAAAGAACATAAAATAAATCAATGGCTCTACAACCTTTTTAGGTCTTGACCTCAAACTTCTGTAACTGTTTCATTATCATTTGTCAATAGGCAAGTAGGTAGGTGTGCAAATTGAATTTTTTACGTTTAAAGCAGACCGGTTTATGTTTTCCATTTCCATCTGAGCGAATGTTAAATGGGCACAAAAAGAAAGTCTATTGATGGAAGGGATCAAATCTACGACCTCAGGTATGAGAATCGCACGCGGAAGCCATTAGGCCAACGCTGCGCTTTTCGCGGTTATTACAAAATATTAATAATCATTTTATAATTAAACATAGTTTATTGATTATAAATTAAATAAATCAAATAATGTTGCGTACATATTCAGCACTCGTAAAGTAATCTTGATACGTTTTCAAAGAAGGATTTTTTTTTATTGTAAACAGTTTATATATAATAAGTAAGGTAAGGTAAGGCAAGGTATTAATTATAATAAATTAATTTAATCTAGTGCAGCTTGCTAATACGTGTTGCTGTTGACAGGAAGTTAAACCTGTGTTCGGTATATTTATGATTAAATGTGTGTATGTGTGTGTGCTTTAATAAAAAAAAAATTAATTCTTTAATAAATCTAACATCAGACTTGACACGCCCTTTAGAACACAGCTTATAGTAAGTGTCACTTACTAGTTGGGAATATGTGATACCTACATACATTATTATTTCTACGTGAAGAGCTTTCGTGATATAGTGATTTAGAAGTTAAAATCGAGTAGTACCGCTAAGTCGGAAACACTAAGTTGTGACAACAACACGTGCGATAATGTCCGCGTGGACATCGCTACTGTGCCGATGCGATATAAAGAACTAGAAGGTACACATATATTTAATATTTTTTGGCTTATCCAATAACAGAGTGCTAAACCACTTGGTCTTGTCCTCAGATTTCTGTGTCTGCCAATCGCTTTTCATCAAATAATCACCTTTTTTGTTAGTCGATATTCACAAACAAGGGTTCAGTTCAAGGGTCGGCGATGGCTGAAGCCAAGATTGCTAAACTGAGATCAATAAGAAGGATGTTCCCCGGTCAGAAGACTCCTATGCGATATGCAGAATGTATTTGAGAAGTGTTTTAGTGGGTTACCGCTTTCATAGTAACAGAGAGCTTGCCTGGTTTGAGCCAAGTCTCAAACACATTAAAGATATGAAACAAAATATTTTAATGTAATTTAGTGAGTGGTTGTAATCTTATTATTACTCAATATAATTACTAACTACCATCTAACCACATAAATGTGCAAATGATTTTTTTTCTGCTAGAGGTTAGGTATTTACTATATAAACCGGGGTTCGGAAAATGTTGCACTTAGCACATCGAATAAATATCAATTCAATTGTAAAATTATTACAATATTGTCAGCCTTATAAATAGTAATCTGTAAGTAACAATACAACTAAATGGAAGTCCCAGATACAGAGAAATTTATACCATCGGTATCTCGACGTGCGCTGTTCTACAACTGAGCTTTTTAAGGCACCACCACCACTACTATGAGGCCCACTTAAGAATCACCAAACTAATTGGACTAAGGGTCGGCAACGTACTTGCGAGCGTTCTGACAATGTGGTATGGGCCTTGGTACCGCTTAATACTAGGTGATTATCCTCTAGTTGGCCTCCTGTTAAAAAACAGAACTATTTTGAATTTCGAATTCGATTCTAGAAACCAAATCACAAGAAGATTTGTTCTGGTAAAATATTTGAGTACTCATCTAGCAATACTACATTTGGGTTTCCCCGATACGATACATTCGTATGAATATCAGCCGATATTATGTTCATTTCCTACTTCTGTTTAAAGTAAACCATTTTATGATTTTATTTTCCAGCGATTCCGAGATTTGATTTTTGTCGAGGTCTGGTGCCATTCACTCTGCCAGTGACGATGAGTTTTTCTCAACTTTCAGGATCTCTACGTGAGTTTCAAACAGTCAAATGAATAGCAAGACTGTCTGATTACAGACTAAAAGATTGGCGAAATGTAAAGTATTAATTTTACACACACATGTAACAAGTGCTTACAATATTCTCAACGTACATAGTAACGATAATAGTAATTAAAATTATATATTACCTTGCTGTATTGTAAACTTCTTCGTTGAGCGACGCACCAAGCAGACGCAGAAAGCACCAACTCTGGGGTCAGCGGTACTATCTACCAGGCGCCAACTTAAATCTTTAATTAAGCATCCGTTCACTTGAACCCTCGGCCCAAGAGTCTCTCACCAATGGGAACAAAATCAAAGTTGGAAAGGCTCTTTATTATGAACTTATGTATAAATCTAAAATTGATTATTTCTGTTTCCCGCTTGCTCATGGTTGTACTAACTTTTATGCTTGTCCGAGGATGGTGAGACTGGGTTGACATGAAAGCCAGTCTCGTCCTCCAAGGGAACAAACACATCCAATCCGGCTGCTTGCCTTGTACCTAGCTCCAAAATAGCTGAAACATTGACGCAGGCAAGTTCGCTGTGTATTATGTCGTGGCGACTGAAACGACCTGTATATTGAAATGGTCCAAATTAGTTTTCTATTATTATTTACCTTCCATCCATATATCGCTATACGCTTATTAATCTAATTAACTTTAAAGTTGGCACAGAGAAATAACCAAATACTAATTCCATCGACACTAAACATAGTCGGCTATTTTTACTATTTGAATTCCTTTGTCACACAGCTTTTACGATTTGCTTCACAGATTTTACGATTTGTGATATTATGATTAGGTGCAGTGTTTGCCTAGTGGCTTCAGCGTGTGACTCTGATCCATAGGTTCAATCCCGGCTGTACATGGACTTTCTTTCAGACAGACATAGAAATCTGAGGCTCAGGCCAGAATCTAAAAAAGTGCCACTGATTAATTTTATTAATATGGTTTATAATAAAGATTGCCATAAAATCTCAATGAAAAATCGAGCAAGACAAGTTTTAGATATCTGCAAGAGAATTAAATGCCCTGGAAAGATTCGACTTTAAGAGAACATACAAAATTAGACCATTCGCCATAAAATAAATAGCAGAACGTCCTTTATTTATTGATCATTAAAATCCAGTAAATACTGAAAGCCTGTTTAGTCCTAGGGCTCACAAAATAAAATCTAAATAAGGGTTAATTAATTTCATTCGAGAAAACCTAAAACAAAATCACATTTCAATAATTAGTAGGTAATTAGTTAATCAACCGTGGAAAATGGAGGAAAACTCGGATAAATTGAATTTAATCAAAGAAACCCGTTAGTTTTGTTTGGTGCAGTACTTGCGCAATGACTAATAAGATTTGTACGACAAAATACGGCTAAACTGACGCCGGCTATTCACTGGTTATAGGTACGAGGTTTGGGTTCGATTTTTGGGTACATTAAAATCTATATTTATTTATCAGTACCTTCAAACTTTTCCAAGGCTTTTTTGGCCGTAGTCTACTTTGATTAAAGAATGTGAATATTTTATGTAGTAATTTGAAGTCACGCAAATTATCGCGTCAACGTTATCGTTCTGTTATATTAACGAATTTAAGTGCAATAAAATGTATAGTAAATTTATGGGACAAGGAGCAAACCAGAATTTTAAGTGCATTATAAGCACTAATGTAATCAAGCCACAATATGTTCATGTTAATAATTGTTCCTCTTGATATATATGGAATCACATATATTTGTCGTTTCGAGTTATCATTGAAGCTCTGCAATTATGTTATTTTATGTTAGAATTTTAATTAAATCTGTTGATAAATAATTTAATCTCAAATTCAAATATTTTACGGGACAAAATATCTTATTTTAACTGCGAGCTTTCTGACAATGAGCGCCCATGGGCTGTTACTTAACGTCATGTAAGCCTCCTGCTCGTTTGCCTCCTATCACATAAAAAAACGATTTATATATTTGCATCATAAATTTTATCCAAAAAATTATGGATAAATTAAAGCAAGTGTAGAATAAATGCGAAAAAATAAAAGAGTGAAGTTACGAGTTCAAAAGCTCGCGAAATAAATAGACTTAGCACGGATGAAGCCCTAACAATGTCTAATTCTAATACGCGTGTACTTTTCGCCGTGCACTAATTAATATTTATTTCTGAACGTGAATAGTAGTTCAGTGGTTTCAGTAGTGGTTGCGAAGTTTAGAGTCAATTCCAAATTCAAATTCCACTTAGAAACAAAAACCTTTTCTTTAAATATAAATAATAGACAGAAAAGACAAATGTATAAATTTTCTTATTTTGATAACGTTACAACCATAATTGACTCTTCTCTATTATTTGTTATCTTTTGTCGATCCGAAGTGGTGGAAGCCTGATGACCTGTAACACAGGTGACCAAATCTTTAGCAGGCGTCAGTCTCAAATAAACCATAATTATCCTTCAAAAGAAGAATGACAATTATTTACATACATTAATAAATAGTTGTAACTTATTTATCAGGTATGAAGTTTTGTGAGAAAATAAATAAAGATTATTATTATTATAAGAAAGCTATCATAGCGATCTGTTTAAGACATCAACTCCGTGGACTAACAAATCCAGACACAGATTAAAACAGAGGTTTTGTATTCCCGACGCCAAAACGAAGGACTGTGTTTGGCCAACACTTCTTTGCATTTAGGGACACAATAAAATTTCCCAAACTATGGATTCTGAGATAGTCAATCTATCCAGATACAAACTCACAAATCTCGTAAGATATACGCTATCTGAATTGATTTTTTACAGAGAAGTATTTACGTATCTTGACATGACTGAGGTGCCAAAAACTATTTCATAGCGCACACTTATACACTTAGCTACACTCTCAAATACATACTCACACACACCATTCGCACATTCTGAATATCTTATAAGACTTGTATTTCATTCATTGTAGTGCTAAATCTTTGTTCTCAAAAAACTGTTTCAAACAATTACCATGTCCTACTGACTAAGTAACCCATAACACAGAGACTCCCTTGTGTGCGGACTAGCGATAGATGAGTTTTGTCACAGCCTATTTGTCATGGATAAAGTTTTTATTATTATGCTTTTACTGCAATAAAAAAACTACTTGAAATCAATTGACAATCAATGCGGCTGTTTAACATTTAAATATTTTCTAAATTGGAAAGCTAAAGCTAGTGTTATCAGCATGTGACTCTCACTCAACCAACAACGAATACCTGGCTGTGCACCAATGAGTTTCTTATGTGGGAACTCAACTCGCTTGAGTTTTGCCTGCATGTAGAAAAAGATCGTGAGGAAACTCGCATCCCATAGACCGAAAAATGATCAAACATACCCAGAAACATTCCTTGGCTACTTGCCATTAGGTAGGTATACAAAATATAGAACGTACAACCTTCCGTAGTAAATTTGGGCCGTGTTCTTTTTTCAAATTAAAGAGGAATTCAATTCAACGTTCGATTATGGAATTAATTTTGAGTGGCACACGAGGCTATATGTATTCTGTGGGCGGATGCTCCACATTCCCGCCAAATTGCCGGCTAAATCTGTTAACTTTGATTACACTAAATTGGGAGGCGTAACATTCCTAGTTATCATTTCTGGAGATAACTGCTCGGTAAATTGTTCTATTTGTTTGTGTCTGGATTTAGATGACAGATCACTGTAGGTAAAGTATAAAATTGGTGCGTGCGTGCATGACATCGACAATACCTAATCTATAATTTTTGACACTTTATATTCAGACGAAAAAAGTATTTATAAAAAAAAAGCACCAATCTTGCAGCGGGATCTTCGACTTCATTTAAATGTTATGTCTTTATTTTGTTGACATATAAGTTATTAACATTCCTGATTTGTTTAAGTATTTTATTTGTACTCCCATATATACAAATGTTGTTCATTTTATTTATTACGTACACAAAAGTATATTTTACAAATCTATCTTCTTTGTCAAAATTACCGCTTTTTTTAATAACTAAAAGAAATGATAATCAAGAGGTATTTGTATATTGAGAACTGGCAGTAAATGTAAAATTAGAATCATTTAATGAATATTTCTTTTTTGGACGTTCATAAGTGTACATTATGTTACCTGTATGAATAAATGATTTTTGTTTTGTTTTATTTAATAAATTTATGTCACGTAACATAGGAATGAAAATATTGTATGCGAGATCAAAGGTTCATTGTTTAGTTTTTGTTATAATTTGTACTGTTTTCGCGCCATTATCAACTGCGCTACGAGGCAAATGGACCTTGGTTTAAGGCATAAGCAGACGAGTAGACTTTACCTCTTGTGTTGGGTTGGGAATCTCTAGGAAATTGGTGATTGCATCCGGGCGATACTATGGCTAGAGACACATATGTAAGTAATTTTTTTAATAAAAAAAATTTTTATTTAATATATATAGAATGTAATGTTAGTACCTACATTTTTTTTATACAAAAAAGAGAGAGAGTTAAAGTCATTAATTGTGGCTTATAGTACGTTTGTTTCATTAACTCATAACCCTTATAAGGCAAGGAGGTTGTATAATTACCTATTTGAATGTTTTTAATGTTTTTGGATCCTTTTGTTATATTTTTCTCTTTCACGCTTTCTAAAGGGGTTTCAGCCCCATACCGTTTTGAGTTACATCCGTTATATTATATGTGTATAATAATTTCTACGTAACGGATGAATAGTGAAGAGCTCCATGTAGGGTTCTTGATTAGTATAGCAGGCTGGTTGGACCGAAGTCTCCAACTGAGATGAGAAGTTAGTTATATATCTTTAGGTGGGTATAACGTCAGCACTGTAGCCATAAATTGTCACGGCTCCGCACTAGAAATAGATATAGATAAAATGTATAAAACCTGTTTAGTTCTAATCGGAAAAAAAATTGAAATCGGAATTCGAAATTGGAATCTTGTTTTTACGAATGATCTTTGTTTTAATATTATTTAAATACATAAAAAACATCACAAGTCTTGTGTCCAAGTAAATGGCAAGTTTTATGTAAATACTTTTAATCTATAACTCGCTATTTCTCATGATTTGGTCTCCAGACGCTTTTAAGCTAATTAAGCAATTTGGAGTGATAGTGTGGAATTTCGCCAGAAATTCGGCGTTTATTGTTTGTTCAGCATTTACTGAAACTGCTTGCTTAACGCAGAATGTGTTGGGAATTGCTTTTAAATTTTCACTGCTCCGTGCTTAGTGCAGTGCAATTATTTCTACTAATATTAATTTGTTACTAATAATGTTTGGTTGTTTGAGCCTTGAGGTATATCTTGAATCCCGTCCGAAATTTGATCCACGTATAAACTGTTTTTACGATATAATATCATAAATCTAAGTTAACTAAAAAAATGTCTGTTTGTTTCAAATTACTAACGAAATAAAATATAATTATATTTTACTAACAAAAATCACTTAGTTCTGAATCTGAACCATTCTTCACAAATTTGATCAAAAACTATCCAGCCGCTTAGGAGGCTAAGCGCTAACAATAGTAACATAGCAAAGGCATATTTCGATAAATCCGGAAACTGAGCCTGAGTCTCTAATTCGAAGTTTATTGTGCGTTCATGAGTAATGTATTTAAGTTCATAGTTATAAAGTTAGTGGGGTTTTTCTCGTTAAAGAAGAATTCTTTAGTGTGTAGACAAATGTGCGACGTCAGCGTACGACACTGACGGACGGCGATAATTACACTTAAAAATTGCGAGTCCACTTTACACTTCAGGACATTTTTATAGCAATAAAAATATAAATAAAATACCTGTCAAAGAAACTATTGGCGATATGGACACAGACTAATGAATCAATTTTTACAAAACCTACGTCTCCCAGTTTGAACATTCATAATTTAAATTAAAAAAATATATTCAGTGTAGACAAGTTTTATTTTGCCCAGGTTACCACCAGAGGTCGCCATAAGATCAGCTCACTGGTTCGTCATACAATGGGTACGAATACCCATTGTATGACGAACTATAATGTATGATAAAAATATGCAGCTAACCAATATAGAAAAAGGTAAAATTTGTGAGGTTATAAGGAGTCTACTGAACCAAAATAACAAACTGTTTTACCAATAGAAAACCACATTATTTGTAAATAGGGTATTAACGAATAAAGACTAAAAAGAATAAATCAAAAAGTTTCTTATTAAAGCTGCTTAACGATAAGAATTATATGATTCTAATGAAAATATAGCATGTCTACCATCTTAATATATGTATATAGATTATGTCACGTTGTTTCTCCGCTATGGACTCCAAACTACCGAACCGATATTAATCAAATTTGCACACCGTGTGCAGTTTGTTCTAACTTAAAAGATAGGATAGCTAACATCTCAATTTATACCCGAAATATTATTTAACTTATGGCGCTGTGTTAAAAGTACCAACGTTTTACATAAGCTAATCTACCTTTCTCATCAGTTCTACAGATTCGCTTGAATTAGCTTACTACTACTAATATAACAAAAACCTTAGCCACAGCAACGCTTGGCCGAGCCTGCTAGTAATATATAAAAACAAATCCTCTGCCGCGATGTGACTGTTTGCGAGAAACTCAAAACCACTGCACTCTCACATATATCATGAATGATTCATGAGGAAGTTTAGACATCACTTTTCAGGTGTTTACGAAACTGGGTTGCTACTTAATCATAATAAATATGTAATACGGAAATAAGCGCCTGATAAAATGTTATAGCAATAATTTGCATATCCTCTCGTTTCAGAGTAGATTCGGTTTCATACTCTTTACCGGCAAGTGTAAACTTTCTAATGCCCGCTCCGGCTACTCTATCCTTACTGTGACCACTTTCCAAATTAACTTATAAAATACGCTTGAGACCTGTTGTACGAAACAGATATTTCGATAAAATTAGTGCATAAATTGTTGTTTTAAATAGCTCATTCTTAATCTTAGGGTCCTTCAAGAAAAGAGCGTACCCATTCTTAAAAGGCCGGCAACGCACTCGCGAGCCCTCTGGCATTGAGAGTGTCCATGGTCGGCGGTATCACTTAACATCAGGTGAGCCTCCTGCCCGTTTGCCCCATGTTCTATAAAAAAAAATTGCTTTAGTATGGCCTTGGGGGGCCGTTCAAGTATGACGTAAGCACTAAAGGTCTTTGATTTTCTTATTTAGTGAATACGTCATCAGTAATATTTACTCATATTACCCTTAGATTGTCTATGCTTGAAAACGAAATGCATTTTCAAGAATTCCTACGAAAAATTAATACGTTTATGTACTATTATTTTTGAGAGCTTTGCTTACTTTTGCTGACAAAAGGATGGGGGGGGGGGATTAATTGGAGTAAATCTGTTTACGTAATACATAAACAGCCCCTTGGTGTTAGTGGCTTGTCGTAACTACGGTATCATCTCTGAAAATGTAGGTGCGAGCCCCGACTTGTGCAATAATGATGTTTCTATGAGTGCATGTAACGCCCAAGCAAGAAAAGATCGTGGAACCGCCATGCAAATTCACAAGGCTAATCACCAATATGCCTATTAAAATAATCACTAAACAGATATATAAATCTGAAGCCCGGAACTAAAAGGTTTTATCACCAGATGTCCTATAACTAAGTTTCTTGTTGCGCATTATGATTACCCAGAAGAGAGCCTTCAGTGCAGTGCGGCTTAAAGATTCGGAAAAGGGTGGCATTCTTTGTGGCTATCTAAGAGTTTTTTTACTTACTTAGCAACTAAGACTTTAATACTAAATAAAACTATATATGGATATAAAAAAATAAAATAGTGGCGCTACAACCATTTTCTGTTTCATGATTCTATTATGATAATAGATATTATGATATTCATGGTCAATCTAAAAGGCAAGTAGATCAGTCTCCTGTGCTTGACACTCCGACTTTTTTGGCCAAGCTGGTTTCCTCACGATGCTTTCCTTCACCGTGCGAGGAACTGTTAAATGCGCACATAGAAAGAAGGTCCATTGGTGTACCGCTGGGGATCGAACTGACAATCTCAGGGATTGCCTTTTAAACTAGTGGTAGAGTTTAAAAAAAAATAACGCACGAAAAAATAAATTTACTTTTGTAATCAAATAATGTGTAATATTCCCCACAGTTTTAATAAAATTAAAGTTGCATCTTACTTTAGGACATCTCGCACCGTCTCCAAGTCTTCGTCAACCGCTGTCTTCGCCGTATTCTCAACATCTACAGGCCTGAAAAAAAGAAACTGCCGAGAAACCCCGATCAGTCAGCAGATCAAGAGACGCAAGTGGAATTGGATAGGTCATACACTTCGAACGGATCCCAATCATATTCCCAAGCAAGCGCTTGATTGAGACCCGCAAGTTACGCGAAAGCGTGTCCCAAACAAACAACAGACGCGGCAGAGGGAGCCGGAAGGACTTGTAGCGAGTCGAAATACGAGGCTCAAGACCGAATGCGATGGATACTCACTGTGGACGCCCTCTGCCCCCCTAGGGGTTATAGGACATTAACGTAACGTTACTTTAGGAGATTTAAATCAAATAATAACAAAGGCAATGTCGTTGAAATTATTCGAAAAAAAAATGCTAACAAAAAAATAAGCTAAACTAATATGTAAAGTAAAATAAAAAAAATCATGGTATTAACCTCACAACTCAAGCAATAAATTATTCTAACTGCGTGTTCTTGACACTCATTCAAATGCTAATAGCACACATACATTTCTATGTGTGCGTCTAATTTTGGCCACTCAGGCGCAATCTTGGTATACAGAGCTCTCATTGGTTAATTTGAAATTAGAAAAAAACTTCTGATTTTGAATGGTTGAACTTTTTAAATACGCTGGTTGGCTGATTTGATAATAGATTTGAAATAGTATTAATTGTTTTGTCTATTATTACGTAATAATGGATTTTTAAATCAATTTTTTTTAATGAGCTCAATATATTGTGTTTATATGACTTTAATTTGCAAGTATAGTAATTAATATGTGTATAATAAAGCACTATTTACCGATTAAACATTTGCTAAATTACACTTCTATTAATTAATCCCAAAACATTATTCAACTAACTATACATTATAGTACCTCTGATAATTAGTTTAATTTCGGCAGAAAATGCGTTTACCTCACTTGAAGAAGGATATAATACTATTATATTACCTTAACATACAAGATAAGTAATTTTTAAATTACATAACTTTTTATTGGTTCGCCGAAATCGAACCCAGGATAGGCGTGCTATGCTTTAACTCAAATCCAATATAGGAGCGGTAGTTACATACGTGTGTGTGCGTAAAAAATTTGGCCACTCACGCGCATCCTTGTTGACTGAGTTCTCATTGGCTGGTTTGAAATTAGAAATTTAGAAGTTTTTGAATGGTGCATTCTATTAACAATTTTGGAAACATTACTAATAAGTTTATTAGATTAAGTTTCAATATAAATACAATCTTTACTATAAAATGACGGATACGTTCCGGTTTCTATATTAAAACCAGACGTATATATTATATGAATGACTATACATCAACAATGAAAAGTTTATTGAGATAAATTTCCTCGCATTGGTTATTAAGAAAGAGATAAATATTAATGAGCTATAAATGTACAAATTCCAGGAATTGGGCTTGATTTTTGTTGTTACGAATTACCTCTATTTAATTTCCTATAGATAAGTTGTTTATCTCTCAATAACGATCTGTTTAAGAACCAGTAGCGCACAAAGAATCGACGCAAAAAAGGTAAAATTACCGTTTATAGAATAAAAACCGGTTTCCGTAAATGGGCTTACATCTAACACGTTAGTTATTTGAAATTCGAACCAGCTTTTGAAAAAAGAACGCTTTATTATTTTGTATGAACCAATATGGCTGAATATTTTCAAGGTATGCCAAGGTTTATGCTTGAATATGGTAGAATATGAATATTGAAATTGCGTAATTTGCAGTCACCTTTTTTGGTATTTGTACTTATTTAATAGGGATATGTAACTTACGTACTATTCATATCGTATATTAATAAGGACTGTACTAGATTTAACAAAAACTTAACATTTATGAAAATAATGATTTCCGCAAAAAGAAAAATTATGAATTTGATTAAAAAGTTTTTTTTCTTATTTCGTTACCAGTATTTGTTTCAGTTTCAGTAATTAAACATATTATTTCTAAACTTGTCTTTAATTTATCTATACGTATTAACATTACAATAAAAATGTTATTCAATGCTTTCTACCATATCCGAAAACTTTAGCATACCTATACCATAGTTTTTTATACCATATCAAAAATATATACGACCAAAGGCTTAAATTACGTGCGTGTGCGTCTAACGCTCCCCACTCGAGATTCGAAATTTGAACACCGTTAGATGATTGGCTGCCATTGTATAGTTTTTTGTGAGCTTCGATGGGTGTAACTAGTTATTATATTTATTTAAAAGAATCATGGCGCCTTTTGTTAACATGTAAAGACTTTGTATGGTAATATTTCAATATTTATGAAACGTTTGATTTTTTATTTATTAGTATATAGATTGAGAAAGTAGCTTAAAAAAACAGTTGCGTGATTTTCAACTATATTTCTGTAGATAAAAAATTAAGCTCAAATAATTTGACTTAACTTTCAACTTTCAAGCTACCAATTACTTTGTCATACCTATCACTAAATAAAATTAGTCACAGCAAAACTTTTCTCGTAATTAAAGAAAACATTCAAATGAAAGGGAACTCCTTTGTTAAAAAAGGTCCTCAACCGCACACAAATTAAGTTCATCGAACGCACACATACAAAGGGCCCCAATTCGAATTCCGAACGCGCGCAACAGTTTCCGCAATGGCCGACGGTCATTGACCCGGGTTTTGGAGGGCGATGACGTCACAGTGACCTTGAACGCAAATTTGGCGGTTGCCCCGCCGGTCCTGCGTATTGCGTAGGTTATGGTCACACGATGACTGAAACGTATTCTTCCCTTACACGACCTAAAGTAAAATTTCCCTTAAGTTGCTTACAAGGATTATTGAAGGGTTGTTTTAACAATTTTTAGTAAAAACTATTTTAACGCAGCTGCTCTATATATTTATTAAAATTAGTACGTGATGATATCATGACTATATTCGTCCGTATAACCAATTTTTCTTATTATTATAATCAATAAATAAATTGTATTTTAATCACCCATAATTTTATTATCCAACTAATGAACCCTTATATTCCTGTCTCACCTTTTCTTTACGCATTTATTCTTTTTGTGATAAGAAAGAATTAGTGTCGTGGCTGCGTCAAATACATAGATAATTAAAACAGGCACAGAGTATCTGATTTGTATCCTACTGGGTTACAAACATAAGTAAATTATTAATTGGACATAATTTGTCACGCACAGAACATTTAGTCCATACTAAAGCCATCTTTTCTGCAACAAAGTTGCCATGACATTTGTGTCATGTCAAACGGCGTATTAATTATTCGTCTATATTTAATTGTAGCTAACATGACAATAGAGTTAAATATACATAGTTTTTAAATTCCTTCTGCCTTCTGGTAATTAATTGACTGTTGTATAGGTTTTAAACGCGGTTATTAACTACGTATTGATTTGCTGTATATTTGGGTTTTTAGCCTTCGGGTCCAGTACCAACGTGCCAATTATTGAAAGGCCGGCAACGCTCTTGCGAACCCTCTGTCAATGTCTATGGGAAGCGGTATCACTTAACATCATAAACATTATAAAGGAATAATTTGTGACTAACTTTGTAATCAGAAATGAAATATAAAATTTTACCCCATATGCCTTGTCCCATGCCCCAAGGTTTATCTGTCTGGTATGAATTGATAAAGACTTACAAATATGGTAAAGTATATGTACAATGAGTCAGCCGAGGTCAGCGAACCCGATTTTGATGAGACATCGACTGACAATACGATCGTATATTTTGATTACCTTTATCATACTCTACCGTATGGTAACCTAATAATTTGGTACGGTGCATTTTATATCAGCTTCAAACTTTACGGCCTCAGGATTCTGTATCTGATCGGTTGCCTATTCGTGATCATTTGCCTATTAG
This sequence comes from Pieris mannii, assembly GCA_028984075.1. Taxonomy (NCBI): domain Eukaryota; kingdom Metazoa; phylum Arthropoda; class Insecta; order Lepidoptera; family Pieridae; genus Pieris; species Pieris mannii. Next base: position 8,961,938 of record CM054777.1, read on the forward strand.
ACAAGTAGGTGATCAGCCTCTTATACCTGACACTAGCCGTCGACTTTTTGGGGCTATGGCAAGCCGGTTTCCTTGCAAGGTTTTCTTTCACCGTTCAGGTGATTAGTGCGCAGCTAGGAATTGAACCTACGACCTCAAGAATGAGAGTCACTAGGCCAACACTGCTTAAACTCAAATTATGTGGCCTCGTCGGTGGGAACGGCCTCCACAAACATAAAATAATTAATAACAAATATAAATATTTCAAAAGGATTACAAAATTGCATAGCACACTAACCCAAGAAAAATATAATTCAAATAATCCGAAGGCCGTTCCGAAAAAAATATTAAAATTGTTACTAAATTAATTCACATGTGTAATTAACAGAGTTTATTTTCCGCTGATTGTAAAAAATGTTACTAAGAGACAGCAGAACAATTGATTTTATTAAATTTCTTATCTAATCTAAACAAGGCACTACACCGTGGACACCCGTTTTGACAAACGTTGCTGGCTTTTTTAAGTTTGGAAGTCGTATCCAGGTCTAATAGGATCCATTCCACAGCTTGCCACTTTGTAAAAAGAATTGTGACAAAACTACTTTACTGAGTAAGTAAATTTTCTATGAAAAGCACTCCGTTAGTCATATAGTTTGGTATTTATTATATATCGTTTCACCATTGGCAGCTCGAAAAAACGCCGACATACGAAACCAGGCTTAGGATTTTGTGATTGAAAATTAAGTGATATATCGTTTTCATTTTATTTAAGAATTAGGTTGATTACTCCAACTGTTTAACTGTGTTTTCGTGTACCTTCTAGATACCAGCCATCCCATTTGGCCCTCCTTTCAGAAAAAAAACGAAAGGCCAAAACCGATATCCAGATTGATTGTGATAAGCGTCTGGAATGATTCGGCCTGGATAATGGATATCCATAGATACTCCCCTCACACTTTGAAATCAATTTTCTATTAGTTTTTATAATTTATGAATTGACGTATTTTTTTATTTCCGTGTTTGTTAGTAGTCACATAAAATCTTGTATTTTATTTTTCTCTATGTACCAAAGTGCCGAGCTAAAAAATTTTTAATTAATAAAATATAATAACTAACAAAAAAGGCGGATTTTGGTGGAATAAAACATACTTGTTTAAGCTTGATCATGAGGAGAAATCGGGGCATCACACATTTTATAAAAAAATAAATTTATATTCGACACAAAGATAATATTTTTTTATCTTTATGAGTCGAATATTGTGACTAAAATATGCTTTTATTTTCAATATGGGCCATGAACCTATACGATGGCCGTCCATGAAATAATCAGTTCAATATAAATGTGACCAATTTAGAATTCACTAATTAACAGCTGATAATGTTAGTGTGAAAGATATTGTTAAGCTTACGAAGCCAATATAACCAATGGTGACAGAAAGGAGAATCTGAAAAATTACTTGATCTCAAGTTTCCTACATACATAAATTAAATTCCTTTACCTTTTTGACTCCTAATATTATATTATTTCACCAGAAATAATGATTAGGGCAATTTTTAAAGCCTTAAGTGTTCGCCTGGCGAGTCGACTTGTTCGTTTGCCCCTTGTCCAATTAAAATAAGCAAAATGAGTCGTAATGGTTAGTGAAACCCATCACGATATTGTATATAAATACTAGGATATTTATATTAGTTAAAAAGGACGCCACAACATTTTAGGTTTGGACCTCAGATTTCTGTTACTGTTTCCTGATCATTTTTAAGTATGTGATAAGCATTCTTTGGCGGAGACACACCGTGAAATTGTTGGGTATGAGGTGTCCTCACGATGATTTCCACCGTAGGAGTCAATCTAAAATGGGCACATAAACAGAAACTACATTAGGTTAGTTATATTCAGCCAAATAAAAATACGTTAAATGATTTACTATGTTTGTTACTATTTGTTATTATTCTAGCTTAAACATTATAACTAAACTAAAAGTACAGAAACACTAAAAAAACTACTCAGGGGTTTATCCCTGACCTTGGTGTCTGAAGGTACACAATAGTACAAATTTCTTATAAATTATTTAATTCCCTGAATATTGACCTGCTGTTTTATTTGTACTCTGTAGTTTTAATAGATGAAAAAAATTAAATAAATGTAAAAAATAATCGAAAACATTACAACTAACAGAGATAAAAGAAAAACATTTTTATACCTAACAATCGGTCTAACTAAATTTTATGGAGCCAAGCAATAATATCCCAGGTTGGTAAAAATACCTTTTAAGGGTCAACTAGGGTCAATAAAATCTTTTCACATTTCTATAACAAAACTTAAGGTACACAAATTTCCTCTTCTCTATAGGAGGGCTTGTGCGTATTTCGTCTGCCATTGGGCAGGTCAGTGACGCCAGATAACGCACACTAAGGTAAATCCTACAATTGTTAAGAATTATTTGATATACGGGAAGGTTTCAAGATATGTGTCATTTTAGGATAAATACATTCAAAAAGTATTTTGCGCCTTAACTTCTATCCAATATAACTTGTTTAGATGCAATATAGTTGCTATACGTATATATAAAGTTAATTTACATTTTAATAATTAACAAATCTAATCATATATTGAGAGTAGTTGGTTTAGTGTGGCTTCAGCGAGCTATACCCATCCCTGAGGTCGAAGGTTCGATCCCCGGTTGTGTGTCATTAGGCTACTTTAGATGGTGAGTGTCAGACACAGAAGAAAGATAGGAAAGTGTATTAGAAAAACAATTGGTCAAGAAACAGATTTTAGCCGTCACTGATTTTTTATACTTTTAAATTCTCCAGCACAAAACCCCAGCTGCGAGTCAGAGACAACAGAAGGGATTATATAATTACCTCTTTCCGAAATGACTTTTGCATTGCACGAATTTCTAGTGTTACAATAATTCTTTTTAAAACTGGTTTACAGACTTTTCTGTCATTCAACTCCGGCCAAAACTTTAATATCTTACATTTATTTAAAATTTACCTCTTCCTCAACGCTCTTCCAACTATGCATTTGACATTTGACAGTTGACATGTCTTATGATATCGAACCACCACGGATGATTTTCGAAAATGACATTACACGTTGCGCATAGAGAAAATAATAAATGTTGTTATTCCCAATTCTATTCTCGAATTTTCTACGAAGATATTTCTTAAATTTATTTAGGTATTCAGATACAGGTCTATAAGGCTCATTTTTCATAAACACATCGGGACACCTGGTTAGTAAACTCCGATGCGAAATGTAATATTTTGTTAATCTAAACAAACTGTAGCCAGACATTACAGGGTTGCCAGTAATAAAATCATAACGAAAATTCACCTGAATTTTATTCTTGCTTTACTGTTTACTGCACGCTTGTGTTAGAACAAAATACACAACGAATCATTTTAAATAGTAGAAGAAACCTTTGTGATTTGCTTTTTATGTAGTACAAGGGCTCACTATTTAATTCGGTCGCAACATCATCGTATCCGATTTTACGTAGTAACCATTCTTGAACTTAACTAACACTTGTGACTATTGTTTTTGTGAGCGATTTCAAATTAGATATTGAATTATAGGACGTGGTGGCCCTAAAAGAGGTCATTAACCCTAACAGGACAATATTTTTCTAAATTGGCCGACTGATAAGCGTTATCACCAAATGCAATTGTAGATAGATAGTGTATTTTTATCATTAATCTGCGCGTGCGTTGATCTATGTGCAATGTCAAATGAATTGGTAATTATTTGATTTTATAAAATGCAATGTTTATTGGAATATGGAGAGAACTTCATCACATAAATTAATTAATTCAATTGTTTGATATACAAATGTATTTATTGGTTATAAATCAAATTATGTTATTATTATTTATCATCTCATCATGTCTCTTTCCCTCGTCTCATCTGCAACTGTACGGCACCAGGTTTTCCTGAGACGGCCACGCTTCCGCTTTCCCCGCTGGGTCCAATCCAGAGCCTGCTTGGGGATATAATTGGAATCTCTTCGGAGTGTATGTATATTCTACTTATGTCGCTTGATCTGCTGGCTAAAGGGATTTCTCGCCAGTGCTCTTAGCTCGTTAGCTCGTTAGACCAATTGATACCTGTAATACAGCGAAGTCAGCAGCATGACGAAGATTGGAGCCGGTGCGAGATGTTGTTAGTGACCTTCCACGTTTCACACCCATAGAGCACAGATTTGATTTTGGATCCGAATATTTTAACCTTGATTCGACGCGTCAACATCCGTGAATCCGACGCAGAAGTTGTGCGAAGGTTGTCTGATTATATTTATTTGAGCAACCATTAACGCCCGAACCCAATAACGAATCCACAATCTCAGATAGAAAATCTGAGATTGTGGATTGTCTGACCGTGACAGTCGATCGATCTCCTTTCATCATCCCAATAACCAAACCCTATGAAGACAATCCATTTTTGGCGACGGATAGAATGCAATCTTTTCCCTCTGTCGTTTCATTTTACCCAGTTTACACTCATATTTGTTAATCAATGTAAACCAAATAAAGTAAATAAAACCTATGCACATTGTTTCACCCGTCAAACAAACATTTAAGATAGGATATTGGCACAGTTGAACCGCATTTTCATACAAAGGTCTATCTACATATACCGACTTACCATGGATAGCTTGTATCGGCAGATGGCTATTACAATCCATTGATTAGTTATTGGCACACCTTTTACAAAATTTGGATTAAGATATCTATCTCAGATGGGCAAACATGCGTTCAGATAGTTTATTGGGTTTGGGGTTTGGGCGTAAGTAAATAAGTAGAACCTAGGGTCCCAGCTTATCTATAATAAACACACTTTTAAGACGCTTATCGAAATATGTGTTCACTTCGTTCGTTCATAGTTAGTAAGCATCAAATGGAAATGAGAAGACAAAATTACTTGAGATGTGTTCTCTCTCTATCCGTGCAGACTCTATATGCACAAGAGATTGCATTACATGGATTGGACCGTGATGTTTGGAAGGTAACAATTTATTCAAATAATAAGTCATAATAATTCAAAATATTTTGGCCACAAGTAAAACAAATGACTACCCTTGGTATTGGCTTCAGTTTTCTGTATTTCTTTCATTATTTTTGCCAACAAAGTTATATCTTTAGAAGGGGACTTGAAGATTTGGTTTTCTCTGTTCGAACAATATATTTATTATATATATTTCTTGACAGCTTCAAATCAAAATCCTTCAAGAAAAGAGCGTACAAATTCTTAAAAGGTCGGCAACGCACTCGCGAGCCCTCTAGCATCGAGTGTGTCCATGGGTGGCGGTATCATCAGGTGAGCCTCCTGCCCGTTTGCCCCCTGTTCTATAAAAAAAAATCATGTTCATCTGCGAAAATCCGACGAAACGGGTCGTAATGAATTTTTTTAGACATTTTAGATACCAACCCACATTATCACCGTCTCCAAACTCAGAAAGAGACTCTTTTTACATCCAGTAGACAGTAAGCGGTAAACTGTGATGATTAATTAATCAAGTAATTACTTGCGGAAGACGGTTAGGAAGTTCCTTCAAAATAACGTTTTCGTGGTAAGATGTGGTTTTACCAGAAATTGCCGAAAATAAGGATACTTCGGTATGACAATAAGGAAAAAGAGCAGCTAAAATTTGGGATCCACCTCGTAATGCCTCAAGCATAATTGAATAATAGCTTAATTGTGTGAGTAATTTTTGTGTGTGTAAAAATGTGTCAGTATTGATTTGTCTACAGTAAACTATTCACTGCAAATCCAAATCATTTGACAGATCGCGCGTCGGTTGAAATGGAAATTTTCTTAGGTAAAATTTAAAATATGCTATATGAAGTGTCTGCTATCAGTTACTTAGGGAATCATTTTGCTGTGTGAAGACTTTTTCTATTTCATACGAACTAGATATATCTAGACTCATAACAATTAAAATAATTATACATTTATCTATACCAAGAAACGCAAGAAGTCAAAACATGTTCAATATCAATTAAACTTTTGGCTGCACCTGTCCTGTACCGTAATGACGGAGACAGGAATATATTATACCAACGAGTGAGTGAGATGGCTATACCGTACCATGACCTTTCGCAATTTGAGCAGAATTGGCAGGTCAGTGACACGATACACTCGATAAGATAAGAAAATTCGGGTGAATGTTGTTCTTTGTTTGAACAGCGTCTTAAATTACGGTTCTGTTTATACTGTTTCAAATTGAATTTAAATGATAATTATAAAACTTAACTCTCTACTACACTTATCTAATAATTTTATATATAATAAATGCCAAATAGGAAAACATTTAGATATACTTATTCAAAAAATATACAAAATTTAAATAATTTAAGTAATGAAAATTTTCGTGTTGACAAAAATATTCAAAGCATGAGACGCTGACATTTTCGAAAGAATTCTGTGATTCACGTATTCCTTTTATGTGCAGGAAAATTTAATCTATATTTGTAACCTATATCTATAGTAGGTATACAACCGGTTTATAAAGTGGAGGACATAATCTAAAAAGAATATAATATTGTGATTATCTACTTATTATTATCATAAATACATTACATATATTGATCCAATGCGTGTTATGTTTGACAATTGGCAATACAGTTCAAAATTAGAATGCAAAGCTCCAGACGGGTTTAAAAAAGGAAATTTGTATTGTCGAACAGCGAAAGTAAAACGCACACATACACAATGTACACACAAGCCTGACCTTTCCCAACTTAAATGGACGTCGCCCGAATACTCGGGGTCAATGACACTGCATCGCTCCGAGGCCAGTGCATTCGGCAGGACTAAAAAAAAAGATTACTTTCGCTGAATGAAAATGAAGCCGAAATTCGCACGGTTCCAATTTTAAATTCGGAAGTCATTTGAATTTGAAATGCGAAGTACGATGGCATCTGTCAAGTCTTTTTGCGTTTGTGATTTATTCTGTTCTTGTTGAATTTGAAAATTTAATTCGTGAAATTTTATAGCAGTTTATCATTAAAATGTTGTGTTAAAGTAAAGATTTTTAATTGGACACCAAAAATGTGTACTCAAAGTAAATATTGACAGTAAGACCTAAATATATACGTCAAATAAAAAAATCGGTAATTTAAAGTTCAAATAAATTAAACAGTTAAACAAATCTTATTTCACAGAAATGCTGTATGAAAGAAACTCGTGTCAATGAATCGTAATACAGGCTACGCCATAATTTTTTATTATTTACACTGGCAAGGTCTTTTTTAATTTGGTAATTCATATTTTTCGGACATTATGAAGTTTTCCTTATACATGTACGTGACGTTGTTATTTTTATGAATTCTTTAAATTACGAAAACAATTCGCAATAGCTAGATTAAATTAATAATGTCCCACTTAGGAAGTCCAAAGTATGCTGAATTGCTAAAAGACCTAATTGTTTCATTATTTGTCTAATAATGTAATATCTATATGACCTACATTTTATGTTTGCGTTTATTTCGTTAACGCTGCATAAATTACAATAGATACTGAAAATGTACTTTTGATGAATAGTTGATTTATTGAAACCAAATTTTGACCAATTTGACTGCTGAATAAACGAAAATAATTTGTATTTCTCCGAATTCGTAATCATAGGTATTTTATGTAGACAAGTATATTACAATTTATATACTTCAATTGTGCAAATGTGACCTGAAAAAGATTTTCAAACAAAATTTCGTCTAAATAGCACGTACTTAAAATTACGCACCAACATTGCAAATAGTTTATTGGCGTTGCATCCGTATGAACTTGAGTAAGCCTCTGTGAATGTCATCTAGTCTCAGTGCCTTTGCAGTTCTGTGCACGCATGCACGATCTATCCAGCGCGCCATTATATAATCAACCTTTTTGCACGAAGAATTCGAAAATTCAAAATTGACGTTGACGTTTCCCATAAAAAAAAATAATTCCCGCGCTACACGAGCGAGAGGGACGGACGTGTTGTCGCGCTGCAGTGACGTCGGACGGTGCAAGTGCATAGCGAAATAAAATAATGAAAAGTGGCAGTAATTTCGTTGTGTTTACGCGTGTTGCTAGTTTGTGTCGTTGGCTTTAATACCTTTTTTTCGCATCGACCAACGCGCCCTCTACATTCGAACAGTGAACACATGGCTTATTCACGGAGCTGTCAAAACATGATAGTGAAGTGTGTGTGGGTTAAGTTTTTGGCGCGGTAAAACTGTGCCTAGTTCAGAACGCGGAAAATTGAAGTAGCGGTGTTTTTTTACTAAACTTAACCTACGACAAGATTCAGTTGCGCGCGAGCTGCCCCCGCACGCGCGTCGCTTCTTCGCAATAACAACCCGAAAATGCGAAAAGACTCAATAAGATCGAAAATAATCGAATTTTATCACCGAACTGTAGAAATTTTGAATTTCTAGTGCCTTCTTTGACTGATGTTCGAAGACGTCGGACGAAAATTGTTGCTCAATATTGTGATCTAGACCTTAGACCTAGTGCCTTACGTACAAACTAATTGTGATGTCATAGTGCAAAATTAGATATAAACTAGTTAAGTGTTAGTGAACTATATTTTTGGAGCTATATAGCCTTTTGTTCAAGTGCATATGGACTACGGCTGCATTGCCTCTATAAGGTAAGCTATCCGTCGTATTTCAAACGCGATTTAATTACAGTTATAGGTAATTTATGCTATTGGAACGCCAATCTTAATCTATGAACTTGATTGCACTGTAGTGAAGTTAGACGCGAGTCGCTTGCATTCCTAGATTGCGCGTGCACGGTGCATATTAAAGTAGCTAACTTCTGTGCGCTGAGTGCTGCGAGCGATTATCGTCTTTATGGTCGTATGTTTTTATTATTTTTATGTGAAAATTTCATTGAACACGTCAATTTCGGGTTGACGAACTAGTTCACTAGTTAGTGATATTTTTGTATCGTTCATTCGTTGTTTTAACTTATGACGTTTATCGTCTTTATCAGTTTTTTTAGAATTTACTAAGAAATTCTTACGCTATGTCATTATAGAATTAAATGGAACTATAATTTCTGTCAGTGAATTCACCGTCTTTGATACCTACATAGTTACTACAAAGTGGAATTAGAAAAGATTTTATAAGACTACCTTTAGAAAAATAGACTTATTTTTTAGTTATTTCTTACTTATCATATATATTATGAATTAAAGCCATTACAATATAAATCATAACTGTAATTAACATTACATATATAAATTAGTATACCATTACAACATAGGGTTTTTGTATGATTAACATGTGCATTGTAATTTTAATAATTGATTTATCAAAAAATAACCAAATGGTTTATTAAGCTATCAATTAATCGATGAAAATAAAATTAGTAAAAATCACGTTCTGAAGCAAATAGTCATGTACCAAACAATTTTCTACCGAGTGCCTGTCACCTCTGATACCTTGGACGATTCTACTGGGGAATACTGTAAAAATTAGCTATGCTCTTAATAAAAAAGTCACGTCAGGTCGATTCGATACATGGGTTAGATTAAAAAAGTCCTAATCAGATAGAATAAGTAATATGTTATTTTGATGAGATTCCTTTAATAAAGGATTGGATTCGACTTGGATTTTGGGTCTAAATTCCAACCTATACTGCCTCTCTTTTTTCGGACTTTATCCAGACTTTTTAAATTTATTTTAATTAATTATTTAAACTAGGTAGATACGCGATACGATACGGTAAGGACCTGATTAGTACTTCTTTAATCTAAGCCATAAATCGAATCGAATCTAATGGAACGAAGAGCGGTTCGAATCGTCGATGACTACCCCCTTTACGTGCGGCTTGATACGTTGGCGTTGCGTAGAGATGTGGGGTCACTCTGCATCTTCTACCGCAATTACCGTGGACAGTGTTAAAAGGAGATGTTTGGATTAATAATACCCGTATCACCTCGACGTCCGTCGTTCCACAAATAAGCGGTTTTCAAAGCAGTGCGCCGCGCCATTATTGAGCCAGCTGCCCACTGAAGTATTTACGAACCAATTCGACTTAGGGTCCTTCACGAAAAGAGCGTACCAATTCTTAAAAGGCCGGCAACGCACTCTCAAACCCTCTGGCATTGAGGCTATGCATCACTTCACATCTGGTAATCCACTTTATATGATATATACTATACATATACTATATATGGTTTTAAAAATACTGCCACTTGGAAACATTCATCCATTTTACAATATATTTAAAAAAAACCCAGACGTGCGGTCACATCGAATTTAAATATTTTTTTACTGCTTGAATTTAGTCGTAGTACAACAACAATACCAGCCCTGTGAGTATGGACGTCATCATACGACCTTCATTCCTGAGGTGGTGTGATCGAAGCACCAAAGATATTTTCTTCCTATATACGCAACTAGCACTTGCTCCTGCTATGCCTCAAACTCATACATATGCCAAACACAGATGATCACATACATGTCTGTAAGGAAAGATCAAGAAACTTACTTCATTTTTTTAATGAGTATATATTACTAATATTATAAGCAGTGCAGCTATGTTGGCCTTATGGTGTCAGCGTGCATCTCTCATGCCTGAGATCGATCGAGGTTCGATTCCCGACTGTGCAACAATAGACTTTCTATGTGCGCATTTAACATTCCGAGAAACCCAGTATTGTAGACCCAAAAAGTCGCCGGCGTATGTCAGGCACAGGAGGCTGAGCCGCGAGCTGAGCTGACCTGTTAAATAATCGTGAAAAAAAATACAGAAATCTAAGGATCAGACCTTAAAAGGTTTCTGATTATTATAAACAAAATTACTTCACGCTTCATAAATATTCTTTAGTGCTCGCATTTCCTTGTTGGTATCGATCGCTTGTAGCACATTCGGCAGGACATGGGACGATTGTGACATGACATGCCATTACACGTAATTGCTTTGGATTTCAATTCACTTGAATTTTTAGAGTTCACTATGCATAGAACATAAATATCTAATTAACTTTTTTTTTTGTTAAAAATGTCACTACAATATACCTACCGTAGTTATTCAACCATATTGTCTATCATCAATGTTTTTGGTCAAAAATTGCCATTTGCAGAACTAGGTCTCGATTATATTTTTATTGCCTTCCTAAAATGATAGATAACTCACCGTTTTCCGACAATGCACTTGCGATCCTTTAGGCAATGTGTGTCCGGCGTGTGTGGGCGGCGGTATTACTTAGCATCATGTGAGGCTCCTACCCGCTTGCCTTTTTACATAAAAAAATCTTCACCTAATCCTAAACTAGTTAAGTTTTGACGTGTGAATTTTCATATCAGTCTATATAACTTTGATGTCTTTAATTAACCGTTGAAGAATTATAGATAACAAGAAAGTCACTTTTTATACTCCTACGCGTTTATTAAAGGTATTTTCTATTCATCAAGTATTTTTTAAGATATATAGTATGAAATACTAGAGAAAAACAAGTAGGTCATAAAACAATTTTTAGGTAAGCTAATTAGAATTTACCCAAACCCCTTTCAATTTTCACATAGAAATAAATATTTATTTATAGATGTATATACATAACTGCCACAAACGCTAAGTAGGTAGGTCCGATGTAAAGATCACACATACTCACAGCTCATCCATCTTAGGAATTTCGTTTAGGATATCCGCAATTAATTTGGGGAATAGGCTGCCCAATTACATACGATTGGCTACCTCCACCTCAAGTTAAAACTCTTCTGCATAAACATTTCTTAACCATATCCTTTCGTGGTTAATTGTGAACTTTGTAATTATTGTATTACTTATTCTTTTGTATTGCATCGAAATTCATGAATCTGTGAGATTAGCTCTTTAGTTTATTCTATTATTGAATTATTTTGGATTAAGGTTGAATATTATATATTTTTTTGCCTGGAGGAGATTGCTTGTTAGCGACAAGGCCGCTCGTTGCATGACTTATGAGTTTATGCGTTATGTTTTTTGTTTTTTTTTTATAAATATAACGAACTGTAAATAAACAAACCCTATTTAGGTAAGATATAGAACAATATCTTATATATAAAATTCTTGTGTCACGGGGTTAGTAACCGAACTCCTCCTCCTGCGTATTGAGTAGGTCTGAGAATCGAACAACATCTATTTTTCATCCCCCTAAATGTTAAGGGTGGTCCACCCCTAAATTTTTTTATTTATTTTTTAGACAAAATTTTTCGTTTTTATTTTTTTACGATACACCATACAAAAATACATGCAACCCTAAATTTTCACCCCTCTACAATCATCTATGTTATCCAAATGTACATGTTTTTTTTGTTAATTATAAACTTTAATTTTTTGGCACAAAAACATGGCAAAACAACGTTTGCCGGGTCAGCTAGTAATATATATAAGTGTAGTAAAATATTTAAAAAAATCAGTATTCTATACTAATAATGAACTGTATGAATAATATTTCTTTTATAATTTTTTAAATTACATAAAAACTTCGGACATAAAAGCAATAAATTATAGCTTTATAAAGTATTTTTAGTTCGAAATTAAACTGTTTACATCGTTAAGTTATTTTAATGCATTATTATTATCAAGGGCTTGTGCTATTTCTGTCGGTTTACAAAATTTAAAGGCCATAAACTAAAAATAATGTTACTGTTTCATTTCCGAGATAAAAACTAAGATTGTTCAAGAATATGCCAGAAATTTAGGTCAAAAAAGGTAACCGGATGGAGTGACCCTTAAGCCCAAAGAAACAAATGCAGACCAAAAGACCGATGGTACGACGAGGTTAAAAAGGGAGCCGGAAGTAATTATATGACGGCATAAAAATTAAATCAAAAATCATTTTTTCATGTTGGCAACATAATGTACACTTGTCACTTATGAACGTCAAAATAAAGAAATTTAATGTAAATAAATGCTTCTAATTTTACATTTACTGCCATTTCTCAAATCAAGGGCGTAGAACGGAAGAGAAGAACTGGCAATAAACGGATTAGGGTAATCAAATTGGATAAATATTCATTTGTGTATAATGTATATACGATGTAAATAAAGAGGCTTATTATTATTATAAAATTAGTCAATCAGTTGAAAGCGCATGTTAAAAAGTATTAGCGAAACAAAAGAAATGATTTACGAAATTTGTTTAATAGATACAGCCTAATAAAAAAATCAATAGTATTTACAAACAGTGAACGTCGGCCATTTTTAATTCGATAACTTAATCACGTCGACTTGTGTTACAGCCTATGACAATGCCCTTAAATTTAATTTACATTTGCACTGCGAAAACCTATTTTCCTGGGGATTAGGTTTTAAATAGTGCGTCTAGGTTTTCGTTTTAATCGGACGGAGACCCTTCACAAATCATATAGTATTAATAGAATGGCGCAACTACCTTTTACGTCTGATTTTTGATATTTTTTTCTTAATAGGCAAGTACGTGATGTACCTGCTGTGAGTGACGAACACTGACGTCATCGCGAAATTTTCCTTCACCGTTCAAGTAAATGTTACAAGAAAGGCCCAGCTCATATTCGAACCTACGACCTCAGGGATGAAGCCACTAGTGACTAGACCAACTCTTAATAACATTTAAGCATTAAGTGTTACCCTAAGCTTTTAGCACCGTAGTATATACGAAGTTCTAATGAGAGCGATTAGGTTCTTTTAAAGATATATTTTTAAATTGTTGTGTTTAAGGTACACTGCCATTACACTGCTAAACTTTTTACATTTGTTTTGATTTTTTTTTTAATAATTTTTATGATTACTTTGTATGTAATTATAAATCTATATTTGATAAAACCATTGTTTATTAAATATATGTTATCCAAATGTACGTACAGTAGCTATTTAATGAGTAATTTCAAGAAAACCAAGTTAAATTTCCGATTTTAATGTTATAGCCTTTATTTTAGTCACGTTATCTTATTAGCAATCGTATCACGAATTTGTTACATACATGACTAATTATATATTTAAAGTCAATACCATACGGCCCACCCATATATCGTGTCTGTATGAAAACATAAAACCAGTCTGCATTTTTTGTTATCGGTTTCATAAAAACCCAAAACTAGGTATTTGTGACACACATTACTAATTATATATTTATAGATATATACTGGGAGGATATGTCGAACTGACTCTGAAAGATCGTCTTTTTTAATTTCATGGCAATAGTTATAACTTTATGCCTTGTTTCAAAAAGGTTGTTTTGTATTCGGTCGCTTGATATTTTTGATAAGGAAGTAGGTGAACTGTGTTTCCCGAATCCATGTTTTGGTGAGGAATTCTGGCGAAGTGTTGTTACGGAGTGGGGAGGATTGAAGATTTTTTTTATAGGATATTTTCCTGATGTGCGTGTACACTCACACAGCTAGGAAGCTTGCAAGGTAGTAGCCGGCCTTTGTATGTCTGTCTGTCACTTGTAATTATATTATCGGCCTTTTGGTGTCGTTTAAGTAGAATCTCATTTGTTAAGAAAAAGTGTCTGACAATTTATAGAGGATACTTGCAATTGATCTTGGAAATCTCATCTGTGAGGAAAATTATTAAAGTGAAGTCTATAACTAGTGTTTAATGGTACAGCACAAATTGAAGGAAATGTACTTATAAATCAGATTTTTATAGTATGTGATTCGTTGTTTAATAAATAGCCAATAAACAATAACTGTAAAAGCAAGTAAGGCTAATTAAATTAACATTTTCTTTGTTTTCTGATATTTGACGTCATTTTTTCAAAATATCACCCTTCACTCGGACACGAAGGTGAAACGTGAAAGTACGATTTCATGTGCTTTTCTAAAATGCAATTCTATTTAAATTGTTTTAACTGTTGCTTGTATCATAATATGCTCTGACTAATTCAAAAATACAAAGCCAAAGTATCAATAAGTTTTGGCAATTAATGACGAATGAGGAAGATTTTTGGATTAGGGACGATACTATTGAGGTAAAATATTTAAGTTAACGAAATTACTGTTAATATAAATTAAATTTCAATTTAGGGAAGTTCAATATTGATTTACAAGAAGAGAACATAACAATTCTTATACGGCCCGCAACGCACTCGCGAGATCTCTGGCATTGACATTCCATGGGCTGAGAGAAATTGAGAAATTTTAAATGGGAAAAATGTATTAAAATTCCTCTAATTGTACTTTAGATGCGCGTAAAACTTGTGTCGAAAAGCCTTCTCCAAGTTTTCGTCGGTTAATGAGTCACTGGTATACTCGAATATTAATTCCCCAGCTCTTGGTTAACAAAAGCTTCCGTGACCGAAGCCAATATCAGTTTTAAAAAGCCCCAACGTGTCGCACCGCCGAAACGATAACGAATGTTGCCAGCATGGCATGCCTTTCAAATTATTTTTCCCCGAAATAATGTAAAAATCGTGTTTGTATTAATAGGTTTTTAGTTTGTAACCCAAATGCTATTGTTACGTGATGTTCTAGTATTTATGCGATTTTGTTATAAGGTGCTTGGAATGGAACATAAGTTTGTCTAACAATTTTCAAATTCAAAGATTTCTCCAACAAGAAAAACCAAATACGTCATTACCTAGTAAATTTACCTTACGCGGCACCATTATTAAACCAAAATAAAATAAACAATAGGCCAAGCAATTTAATATCTGTCATTTCTACATTTCCCCACCAAGCATTGTCTTTCTAAACTTTCTGACTTTCTACTTTACGTTCCAAATTCACAAATTCACTGATCATCTAATATAGGAACGACAATATATACAGCGAATAAGTCGCAGTGAAAACTTCTTACATCACATCCGTGTATTAAAAGCTAGAAAAGTCATCATCCGATGTCCAAGATGGCCGCTATTTTTTGTCTATGCTAACGGCCGAGCGAATGAGAACCAGTTTCTTTGCGTTTCATACTTAACCTTGTCATTAGGCCCGACTAGTCATTTTTGAAATTCGAACGCTCTAACTGATTTTAAATTCATTCCATTCGCGCTCTTACTAACTGATTATAAAGCCGCTTTCCCACTGACGAATGGTTTAACGTTCGACGTTTTGAATTAGGCGGCAATTTTCGTCACAGACTACATTCCCCTATCATAGATAGTCAATGACATCGCGCGAAAGTATGTTCTATTATTTTGCTCTATTACACACATGGAGGTTTTATGTGCTTTCTTTTTACTTGGATGGCTTTTAGAAAATTTCGTGTTGTATGAAATACCTAATACCTTTATAAAATGTTCCAAATTGCTTTTGAGAGATATAGCAAAATGCCCAAAAAATATGCCAGACAGAGTAATAATTTAATGTTTCCTTAGTAGCTAGCAATACGCGTCTAAATAAATCAAACGTACCCAATCTGATCAATTACACTCCCTATCTCGGTTCACAAGTCATTGTTATCAGCGCACTGTCACGCGGCCAACACAATTTGACCTCTAAACAACCACCAATAGCAACCATTATGTCATATTAAACAGTAACAGCGAGGGAGGCCAATCTAAATTTGTCGATTGCAAGGGCGACCATGATTATTTAATAAAAATATATTTATTTGAATCAAACAGCCCTTTTTATTTATTTATGTGCTTATCAATATTCCTAAAACTTCTTATATACAATCTATATGAATCTAAACAATTAGGTATATTACGCAGAAATGATATTCAATGAAACATTTACCATACTTACCAACTGTTACCTACTTATACGAAAAAAACAATGAAATAAAAAATAAGTACATAATATTATAATTCAGGATATATTTGTTTTAAAAGTAAGTTGATATTTAACAAACTGTTATTACGCTTAAAATATGTAGGTACTTACTAATATTTTTTAGTTTTGAACGATTGTTTGAAGTGCTTCTTTATTTTAAGATAATTGTATTAATAAAGCAAAATTAGGTACTTTCATTCTTCATTTGTTTAAAACACTTTACATGCATTAAACTAGATAAGGAATCTAGAAAACTTTTAAAGTGTTTTTTTCCACATAATGTCCAAAAATCGTATGCCCTATAATTGATATAAGAGTTAGGACTTTGAGTGATAGCTGTTTACATCATACTTTTTGTGTTTCAGGTATAACTGGACCAAAATTAAAGTTCCTAATATATTTAACTTTTGGTCCAAGTATTGCATGTAAAGTCCGTTAAAATATGTTTAGGGCGACACCCTACTCAGCGCGCGAATAGACGCGAGAATGCCCGAACGTAACTAATATGGCGTCGTCACGGTTTTGAGGTTAAGGTTTGACATTTACGTTCTAACATCCATCATAATCGGAGCCATACCAACGTTTAATTGCACTTGTATTGACTCAATTATAAGGTTGTTTATCCCTTGTTACATGGGTCAATGTATTTTAGTTTATAAATGGCGCGCCGCTTGTCATTTTCTTCGTAATAAAGGGTCTTGATCTTTACATTGAATTCTGTCTCTGTGCGTTTGTGCGTTTTTCTCACGTTTTATTACTTAATGATGGAGGGTCTATGTACGTTGTATTTGTATGGTAAGGTTAATCACGTACACGTATTATTAATGAATAGGTAACCCTTATATCAGAGGCCAGTATGGAAAGTAATCCACAAAAGGCAATAAAATAGCTCAAAGATTGTTAGATTTAACAAGACAATGTATTAAAAATATATGTATGTACTTCTGCTTTTTAGTCTGTGGCTTAGTCCCAAAATTCGTCTGACGTAATCGAAAATCGACACGTCCTAAAACAATGCACTCTTATCACGGCGCTTATGGTGGCAATGTGAGATGGGGTCTTTAAAATGTCGCATTCTTTTAGATGCGCCAAAATATGCAATATAGTATGTAGATATAATGGTAAATGAGATGTCTGATATAATTAAGTGTGTATGACTATTTAAGAGATATCAATTAACATAATCTAATCTAGAGTCTATATATCTACACCTAATTTGCGAAAAACATATGATTATATGTATACGATTTTTGTATGACTGATCATCTAATGATTAATTTTCTAAGAATGAGATTTATGATTAATTGGGAAACGTTTTCGTACGAGTTATGAGAGATTTATTAATGGTTGCAGGTACTCTTATTAAATATCATAATAAACAAGTTTCTTTTGTTTAAAATATACTATATTTCTTATTTAAAACGCCATTTTAGCGCTGCTACATTTGCTTTCTCAATTTAAAATCCATTCGGCGAAGACGAAAAGATAACAAAAATTTCCGCGCCAGTTCCATAGAAGTCTATTTGAGCTGATGTTTGAATTAAGAATTCATTCTTCGAATACTGGCCACTTTCAAAGCCGAAAAAGTTTTTACTAGGGTAGATTATTTTATTGCTTTTAAAAAAACTAATATTTGACGTCTATACATGTCTATCTATGTGTAATGCGTGAAAAATAACCTTTGTAAAACCCGTCTGTTTTAATTAAACATATTTAACTAAATATTAACTTATCCTCTGTTTCGCTGGGACTCTGAGTTTAAACTTGATAGCGCTAAGTATGATCCTCTTATGTCAAAAACATTGACATTCAGGAGTTATACTAATCTTTGAACTTACTCTAAGCTATGGTAGCTGACATTTCTATTTAATTGAATAATCCATAAAATATTTTATTCACACAATGCATACCGTTTGAATAAAACTATTGTTCGTCCCGTCATTGTCCGTTTGTAGGAAATTAAAGTTCCGTACTATTTTGTGACGTTTAAGTGACTTAGGTGATACCGTTCTTTCATTTATGGTTTTGTTTATATTAATATTAGACAGACGCAGAAACTATAACAGACAATCTATTTGGCAAGATTTCTAAAAGCATTTCATATTAATTATTAATGTCTATAGAACTTACACAAATATAAATTTTAATTCTGTTTTCTTTAATTTAAAATTCATAATTACTAGAGCTCAACAAAACGCTTCTCTAGCAAGATAGAATACCAGCACGACTGCTGCTGCGCTACGTACTAGTAAAAAAGTTAAGTTTTTGTACGAGTTGTCATTTCTCCAATATATAAGTTTAAATATATAATTTCATATCATATTCATTTATAGATTTATATAATAAAACGTTAGTTGTATATTTAATAATAGTTGGAAATCAATTACCTATTTGTATTTCATAATGACATTTTTTAAACTGTCCGTACCACAAACTAAAAGCAAAAAAATACCATGTTGCCGTAATAATATACACACAAAATGTGTATTTTTTTCGGTCACTTCAAGTATTTAAGTTTCGTAGCCAAGTGTACGGTAAACGTACCAATTAACTAATTATAACGTCCTATATTTTAGTTGGTAAAAACTAAAAACTCGCCGTAATAGGTATGCAAACACAAAAGCACGTGAAATTGCGGACAGTGACGTCAAAAGTGGCTCCGACTCGACGGAAGCGTGGAGGGTTAGCAACGACAGTTCCATACACTTTTAGCTAAAAATATACAGTTTAATGCTATAGTTGGTTCCCTTAAATGACTTAAGCTTCTTAATATTGTCGTTAGCAGGCCAACTCAGCCGTTCATAGATAAGGCAACACACCCCCATAGTTTTATTAAGGACAGGATCTACAATATCTTTTTAAAGATAATAGTAATATACTCTTTTGGAACTCCTCCTTGAGCCTTCCCCTGGTGCTACTTTATTTCTAAAGGTTGGCTGTTAACAACTTGAACTGCCTTGCAATATTCTCTAAGGTCTGCGGCGGATCCCGTACGTTCCATAACCCGTCATTAATCGAATTAGCGATTTATACATGATGACGTAAGGAATAGTCATAGCATTTATTACTAACAAAACACACACACAGTAACACACAAAATAACAATAATAGAATTAAAAAATAATGACAGATATTTTTTTTTAATAACAAGGTACGTTTAAAGTATGTAATGTGTGTGTGCTGGTTGTAATTGGCCTTATAATAAACAAATGAACTTTTGAATGTGTGAGAATGAGGTTTTTCGAGTGACATTATCTGCTATTTATCTTTTGAATGTACTGAAAACGTAATAGAAATGTAAACAAACTGCTGACGCTACACGAATGTGCGACCGGCGTCTGCAGTCAGCGAAACCTGACGAGATTACACGGAATCGAATCCCAACTAGCCGACACCTTAAGGACATTACTTTTAACTACTACTTACTCTTTATAGATCTCAATTAGTCACGCGTTGGTTAATTGTTTATTGGCATTAATATTCAACCTGTTTAGGTCTTGGCCTCAGATTTCTGAATCTGTTTCATGATCATTTTTTAAATCTAAAAGGCAAGTAGGTGATCAGCCTCCAGTGCCTAACACACGTCGTCGACTTTTTGGGTCTAAGACATGTCGGTTTCCTCACGATGTTTTCCGTCACCGTTCGAGCAAATGTTAAATGCGCACATAGAAAGAAAGTCCATTGGTGCACAGCCGGGGACCGAACCTACGACCTCAGGTTTGAGAGTTGCACGGAGCCACTAGGCTAACATTGCTCGCGCTTAATTGTTTAACCAATGAATATAAACATAGTTGACTCAATATAAACTTTCGTTTGACATTTATGAATTAGACAAAAGTGTTTCTACCAATACGACTTATAAAAAGAACGTAGGTATATTGCGAGCCCTGAAAGTTTCAGAGTGCAAAGGGCATCAGATAAAAAAACCTGACAAATACAGGAAATATAAAACGAAATATTAAGTAAAGATCCTTGCAGTTCTTATCACTCCAGGCAGGAGGCTCCCCATATGTAAATAATGTCAACTCTGAACGCCAGAGGGCTCGCGTGCGTTGCCAGAAAAATACTTGCTTACATAATTCAATATAGTGATATCGATACAAAAACCCCAGAATAACATTTTTCTATTGTTATTAAATATGTTTCAGTGAAATTTCGTCTTTTCGTCAAGTCGGATGTTGGGAAAAATTTCGTACAAGCCTGAAATTTTCAGCATAATTACGGATAGTGCAATTTCACAGCGGGTTATATTTAAACGGTAAAAAAGGGCGAAATCGTTGAGGGCCGAAATAGAGCCTCACCGTGCGTAATGACGCCCGAAATACCCACAGTACTCAATTCTTATAGTGAAAAGTAAGACTTGTTTACTTAAGATGTCATGTCAATGTAATAGTTGCAGCTCATTACAAACATTGTGTAAAACAAAAAGACTTGCGTACTTATGTACACGCGTTAGAAGTTATACTTCTTTGGCGTATGGAAAAAAATAACTAAAATACAGTAGTGATTAACGATAAATATCTATAAATTAATCAAAATTTTATTTAAATAAATAAAAAATACGTAAATACTATTACCGTCGTATATGAAACTGGTTTAAAAACACCAAAATAAAATTTATTTATTTAGACTGTTTAATTGTACTGTTACGAAACACGTGTTCTAAATATAAAAATACGAGAATATACAACTTGAACATAGTTATCGATTTCCATGCCACCTAGAACTAACTTTACAGTGTCGAATTTAGGTGTTGGTGTGCGCGCGCATCGTAAAAATTCACTCTCATCATTTTTCTCCATCGCGCCAAAAGAACTAAAACTTAGCGATTAAAAACAGGAGCGGAGAGTTTATTGCCGGTTCTTCTCTTCTACGTTCTACGCGATTGATTTGAAAACTGGCAGTAAATGTAAAATTAGAAGCACCACGCTATATTCTAAAAGTTGTTACGCCATGGCTGTTAGAATATTCAATCACCTTCCTAGAAGTTACAGATCGCTGCCATGTAATGTTTTCAAGGGGAAGGTGATTGGGTTTTTAAAGGCAAGGTGCTTTTATAGCGTGGGCGAGTACCTAGATCATAAGTTTGAAATTAACGCGGGGAACATCACTTCAGATGTTATTAAATACAAGAAAAAGAAGCCTAACGATTAAATGGTTGTATTTTTTAGATAAGAATTATTACAAATATATGTATTTCTTTGTTGACGTTTATAATACATTGTGTTATGGGGCTTCTAAACGGGCCATGTTTTGCTGCAATTGATGGCTGCACTATTGGCAACTAATTGCCCGGCCATCACAAAAATGTTTTAATGCAGCTGATGGCCGAGAAATCTATGGCCGGGCCATGTGTTGCAATATGACAGCAATTGTATGGCCCATGATGCAGACTCCTAAACGGGCTACAGATACCGGCAACAATGGCTGACGAAATCATACTTGTCGTACTATAAGCAATTGTCAAATCGCAAAACACAGAATAGAGCAACATTTCGCGTAGAAAAGGATACACTGTGCCATAACAAAGAGAGTGACTGAAACAACAATAAAACTGGCTGTGCAATATTGCAGTTGAATTCGATAGCCTGGCGATCGTCCGGCAACCCATTGGGGCAATACCGGCCATAAGTGGCTATACAAAACATGTTTGGCTATATGGCCGGGACATTACTGCAATATTGCACAGTGTGGCTGCTATTGTTTGCAATGTTGCCGGGCAACTGTATTGCAGCCATCATTGCAGCAAAACATGGCCCGTTTAGAAGCCCCATTACGTAAATGAATACATTTTAATTTTTGATGATAATGATAAAACTATCAACTATGTATTCTTAAGCAACATAAATTGATTGAATATATCAAGATCAATACAAGTAGTATTTAAAATAAAATAATAAATCAGTTTCAGGTCTGGGCGTTAGATCTGATTCTGTATCTGTTGCATGATTTATATCTAATAGGCTAGGTGATCAGCCTGTGCCTGACCCACACCGTAGACTTTTGAGTCTATGCCAAGCTGGTTTTCTCGCGATGCTTTCGCCACTGTTCGATCGAATGTGAAATGCGCACTTAAGAAGAAAGTCCATTGTTACACAGCCGGGGATCGAACCTACGGCCTCAGGGATAAGATTCGCACGCTGAAGTCACTAACAAACACTGTGAAGAATTTGATAGAGGTGTTGTGATTTACTATATGATATGAATAAGTAAGCATTAATATACTTGTATATTAGTGGTTTTCGTGTTACAAATACTGATCCATTTGCTTAAAAGGTGACTTTTTTAAGTAAACTGTTAATTAATGTAAGTTTACCATGGAGAGGATTACATTCGAACGTGCTCCTCTCTCAAAGGCCGGCAACGCACCCGCTAAATATGGGTGTCTTTGGGCTACGATGGCTGGCGCCCTTTTTCGGCGCCCCGCAGGCTCGTTTACCCCCCTATTATAACTAATATCTGCAACACGCTGAGTTTCATCATCAGACATTAAGGCAGAATATAAAATACTATCCATATCATCTCTACACACGTCATACCACAACTGAGCGTTTCTTAGGGCAGCTTTTGCCGCGCACCACCCCTGTGTGGAACCAGCTGCCCGCTGCAGAATTTCCGAACCAATCGACTAGGTTCCTTTAAGAAAAGAGCGTACCAACTCTTAAAAGGCCGGCAACGCACTCTTCTGGTAATGTGTGCGTCAGTTGGGGGCGGCATCACGGAACATCAATTGAGCCGCCTGCCCGTTTGCCTCCTCATTCATCAAAAAATATTACCCAAAGGATGAATACGTGTATCTGTGTATAAATCATTCCTATTTACATAGGTTTTCAATGTTAATAGGTAAACCAGCCTAGCGCACTTGAAGAAATTGTGGAGTAACTTAGAATATATTTGATATATGTCCCTACTTTCGAAGAACGCGTTTTGGCCAAAACTCACCGGTAATAAGCATCCTGATATACGAGCTAGCTCTGGATATCCATCTAAAATGTTGAAAGGATATTTTCCATAAAACAATTAAAATAATGTGTTGAATCACTGAAGTTCTAATAAACTGTGGTATCAGTACACAAAAAGATTCGGTTTGGTGTAATTATGCGTGTCTTTAGTGTAGTGCCTTTTGCATGTCATTAACATGTTTTTTTTTCAAACCGTGATATAAGGTATTTTATAGGATAGGTAACTGATTATCTATTGTAGTTAAAGAACTAAGATATTAGTGTAGAGTGTCCCAATTAAAAGGCCGGCAACGCACTTGCGACACTTAATGATGTTAAGAGCCTGTTCTAGAAAAAAAAACATATTCATCTCCTTAACTTAAGATGGCACATAACATTACCTCCATTTGACGTGCATTTGGAGGTCGTAGATTCAATTGCCAGTGAATAAGGTAAAAAAATGGTCATTCTTCAAAAGTACTAATACTAATACTTGACATACTCCATTGCTTCTTTAGTAAGGCATTATTCGTGAATAATTTTAAATGTCAATATTTAAGGTTGTGATCGAAAGAACCTTCTAAAAGCCTCAACGGTAAGGCTTAATACCAATGGAATGATAAAATCCCAATAACGGCAGCCACGCGATGTCGTTTTTTCCATCGATTCCATTCTTTTTTGTTCCAGTCTCGTTTTTCGTATTAGCCTTCGTTTTGTTTCCACGAAATTCAACATTTTTCAGCACAACGCGATTTACTGAGTGAAAGACTAGCGGTGGGATAGAGTAGATATGCTATACTAAAAGGTTTAATAAAATTACTTTTACTTTTGTAAAATAGTAATATTAACTTTTCTAAAGTTCCTTATTTTTTTATGTGTGCCAAGCAATCTCCTATTAAATTGACCAATGATCGTAAAACAGATACATAAATCTGAGGTCCATCCTTAAAAATTCTAATTAAAATCATATCACGTATTGTAGTATTACTTTGTTATTTATATTGAAAGATAACTAATTTAATTTTCTCTTTACAGGTATGAACACCCGCAAAAGTTTAAATTAAAACAGCGATTGAAATGGCAAGTATATATTACATATGGATACATACGATACATATGACTAGGTTCGAATTAGGCTGTGGAAACAATGAAGAGATGTATCTGTCAACTGAGTGAACTTGTACATTTTAAAGTTCCTATTCATAATATTCACTTTTTATTTATGTTGGCTGGTAGATAGTCCATTGACCCTAGAATTGGTGCTTTCCTCGCTCAACGAAAAGGTATCGCAATACAGCGAGAAAACGCATTTAAGGTACACTGTCATACGATGATTTTAAATTTGGTTTTCTATGTATCCTGTTTATGTATTTATCCATGTTTTATATATTATAAATAATGTACATTTGTGTTAGAAATAAAATATTTATAATAAAATGATTTCTTAAATATCTGTAGTTATATATGAAGGTATTAATTATAGCGATAATTAGATTAAATCTACTAATGAGCACAACCGAACGACAAAAACATACAACTTCAAAATAATTGCCTCATATGGTTAAGGGACTTTTATACTCTGACTCTGCTATACCAAAATAGTATCATAACCATGAATATAAATAAAGATGTCATTATTATAAATTATGGATCTTTGAAAAAAAAAATTCATTGAGTCTCCATAGATATCTCTGTTCGTATCCATTTCGGCTAACTAGCAATAGCGTTGGACACTGCGTGATGTTTTGTTCCAATGACGTCAACGTTTAATAGTCACGTCAAGTGCGATGCTTTTAACCAACTTTGATACAGGGAGATTATAACAAAAATCTGAGTGTATTTCACGAATAATTTTCTTAACTGAGCGTTTTATTTTTTTTGCCGTCCACCATGTGGAGTCAGTTGCCCATTTAAGTATTTTCAAGCCAATTCTACTTACGATCCTTTAAGAAAAGAGAGTACGGATTCTTTAAAGGCTGGCAACGCATTTACGTGCCTTCTGGCCGTGTACATATCACCTAACAGCAGATGAGCCCTATCCCTTTGCTGCCTATTATTATTGCCTATAAAAAAAACTAAGCAATTATATATTTCAAACAATCGCTTACACAAACTGAGCCTATAGCTAAGACTCAATATACTTTTACAATATTCGTCCTTAAAAATAGATTAATGTTGCCATGGTTATGATAAAACTTCCATATCAAAATAATGGTTACCATGGTAACAAGTATCGTTCTAATTTAAGTTTCTATAATGAGGTCGAATAGGTCTTTTTACCCGAAGTGTTTCATAACAGATCCCCTAAGTCATGGCAATAGCTAACAAATGTAAAATATTAATTTATAAAATAAAAATAATTATATTACGAAATCTTCCCTCGTATGCGACAAGAGTTTTTCCTCCATATACGTACGTACGTACAAGGCGTACGAACACAAATCATCTGCGTACTTCACCAATGTTTTGGTTTTAACTACAATGCCTACAATTTATGAAGACGTAGATATTTTCCACCATACCAAAGTGTGTGTGAGTAAATACATCAAATAACAAGATCTTGAGTTATATTATTATTATTATTAAGATTAGTAGTAACAATATAGTCTTTTCTTTAAAATAAATCCCGGACTTCTTATTTTATTAATGTACTTATTTATGTAATCTGTTTTGGCTTTGTTTATTATCTTAAGAGTTCCTTATGATATATATATGTAAGATTACATATACATAAATATATATTTGAAGCAAAGAGTTATGAAACTACTTCCAACCTTGAATAAATGATATAATAATCCTGATTCATAGCTGTTAAAACTATAAAATATGTTGGCTAAAAGATTGTAGCTCAACTGGTATGTCCTTTGATAAGTTGTAGTAAGGTCACCCTATCTAGGACAATGTTTTGGTACTAACGTTCTAGGTTATGCACTTAAATAGAAAATTATTTTAACTTGTTTAAAAATTGTATTTACATCTAGTAATAAATCCAATCCGAACATCTATGTTTTTGCTTGGTTGACCGTCGAGTTTATTATGTCTACCTACATTTTTGTTGCTGTTTTGTAAATTTTATATAAGTACCTACATCTGTGCGTTCTAATAATAATTATTAATCTTAGTTTATAATGTTTTCTCAGTAAGCGAATTTTTGTACATAATTCGTATGAGAAATAAAGTTATTCTAACCTTAACCTTATTATTATGCCACGTCTTATTAATGTTTATAAAAATATTAAATAAATAAAGTGATACATTTAGATCGATTAATTATAAAGCCATCCATATGAAAATAGCCATGCAAATGTCACATACTTAATATGTTCTGTCATATTAAGTATGTGACATTTGCGGGCATAAAAGTAGCGGAGACAAATTTAAGGGAAATAATGTTCAACGTCAAATTGAGGGGATATTTTTAAGATTCGCTGTAGTGGTTATACAAAGGGTGGTTAAAAGGAATAGGCAGTAGGGTATTAACATCGGAGTTACCAATATACTTACTTACAAATTACAATACAATACAATATAGATACCAATATACTTACTTACAATACAATATAGATACTTAATGTCTCCGGCGACTATATAGTCGGGGAATTGTGTAGAAAATATTATTAAAAAAAATATATATATCAAATATAATTAATTAATTTAACAGTATTTACAATTTTATTAAACTACAAAGTCATAAAAAATTATATAAAGAAAATCAAAATACATTTAAAAAGTTTGATCCATGTGGCAGTGTACTTTTACTGTCAATTATCTTATTAATGTCATAATAATAAGTGTCAACAAGCTATGTGTCATAATTTATGGTCCAAATACTCGCCAATGCTATAAAGGCACCTTGCCTTTAAAAATCGAATCAAGCAATCCCTTGAAAGCATGACACAGCAGTGTTCTAGACCATCTGGGAAAGTGATTAAATAGTTTTTTGAAAACATTGTGGTGCTACACGCAGGCACCCACAGCGGTGTTCGATGCCTTGGTGTATACAGGCAAATTAATTGTTTTAAACAAATTTAGAATTAAAACAAAGTGGTTTGTTTATTGTTTGAATGAACCTCACTATATGAGTAAGAAATTTGGCACGTAATAAACAAATTTTATTCGATTTAATGCTAATTTGGGTGATATAGTGTTTGATGGCAGTTTACCTTTATTGTTGGTATTTCCTCGCTGTATTGTGATACTTATTCATGGAGCAAAGCACCAGGTCTCGGTTTCCCGGTGTTATCAACCAGCCGCCAACTTAAATTTTTATTTAGCAAGTGTGGGCACCACATGGCCTAAGAGTCTCTAATCCATAGGATTCAAAATTTAAAGCCAGTTCAAAATACAATAAACTCCAGGTCGTATCTACATTAAGAAACAAATTGGTTATCAATAAGTTAATAAATTTCTGTATTTGTTTTTTTTCTAAGTAGTTTACCGAAATACGCCGGCGATATTTCTATGCCTGTTTCTTTACGATGACTTATTTCAACATACGAGAGTGTTAAATGCGCAGATAGACAGTGATGATTAGTGATGGAACCAGGGGTTCAACTCTAAGACCTCAATAATGAGAGACGCTGAAGTGAGTAAGCCAATACTGCTTTGGGTATTGCAAGGTAAATTTTGATTAAGAATTCTATCTGGCGATAGCAAATATCACCGTTAAAAAATATAAAGTTCTCTTCAAATATAAAAATTCTGGCTCCATTTGCATAATTTTTGTTGACACAAATACTTAACCAATATAGAGGAATGTATTTGCACAACTAAACTGCTTTTTTGTACATACGGTCGCTTAATAATACACGCAATTTTATAAACCACCAGTCAAAATGTAGTCTTATAAGGTAGTATTATTATATTGAGTTGTCAGGATGTGATGACTTAGTAGCCGCCCATTACGCCATGTTTTTTTTTAAAGTTTACTGTTCACATTTGTGTGCAAAAAAAAAAACAAAAAAAAACAATATTTCTTTTTACATTGGTTGCATTTGGTATTGTCACTCTATATTAAAAAAAATATTGTCTATTCCAAAGCAAAACAGTAGCAATACAAGCATGATTTTTAGATTAAGATAAAGAAACCATGTACATATTTTTAATTCGTAGGAATAGTGCAACTATCAAGTATTCATAGAACCTTGTACATTAGGCACAAGGCTGCACCTGCATGTCGTTTTCGTGAATAAAACCTCTCCTCAAGGTCTCCGTTGTTTAGCAGTTCACGCTGTGTACGGAGCCTAGAATACCGGAAATACAATTATTCGTACAATCGACTCCAATACCTAAACGGTTTCTTAAATTGTCTGAGGGCTTTAATTAAATATGTAAACTTTGCATCTTCTACCGCATTTACCATGGAGAGTGTTCAGAGGAGTTGTTCGAATTAATACCTGCAGCTGAGTTTCGTCATCGGACGTCGAGGCAGAATACGAAATTCCACTCGTATCACCTTACATGGTATCACTTAACATGAGGTGAGCCTCCTGCCCGTTTGCCCCCTGTTTTATAAAAAAAAACGCAGGCAAAGTAGCCATGGCCTGTTTCAGCGTGTGACTCTCATCCCTTGGGTGGTATGTACGATCCAAGCTGTTCAACAATGCCATTTCTATAGCATATTATGCGCATTTAACTTCGCTCCAACGGTGAAGGAAAATATCGCTTGCCTTTGACCCAAAAAGTCGTTCACCTTATTGTTTATTTATATCATGATATAAATACAGAAATTTGAGGTCCAAACCTAAATCCGAGTTCGTAAGTTTGTTACAGCATTTTCCTGACCTGGGTCCTTTGGAAGGTCTAGATTTAACGTTATAATTAAGTGGACTATAAAATTCATTTCGTTATAAACGCTTAAATTATAACAAATTTACGTTTTATATTATATCGAAAGCGAAACAGACAATCTACATTTTAATACATAGAATAAGATCCATCATATCGTGTTTCATGCGAAATTATTTAGACTACTTTTCTCACGCGGCTCTGCGTTATTTGATTCAAAGGAATTTTGTTTATCTCGAAAAAATAAAATGCACGCAATTGCATGATATGATATTGATAAAGAATATGTTATAACGCCACGCTACGTATAATTCGTTTTTATTGTAATATATTTTTGCGTATATTCGACCATTTTTGCCCGTTATTGAATGCTGTATTAAACTGCCATAGGAATTCAGGAATTCTTCTTATTCGGTACACTCTTGACAGAGCGGTCGTGATCGCTATGTGGTAATGGAAGGCGCAGTTGTGATGCGCTTCACGACGTTCCACCATCGTTGTCTATTGGAGGTCAGATTCAGGAATATTGGTTTATTAAATTATTATTATTATTTCTTATAAAATGTTTGTATAAGTGTAAAGTACCCACGTTGTGTTAGGTTTATTACCAAAATTGGTATTTCAAGCTAAAAATATTTTTGTAATATATATAAACTATTGAAAAAAATGTCCTTTAATATTATGTATTATGCAGTATCTAATTCGAAATTTAAAAAAAGATACTATTTTAAATTTAGAACACATTGAAATTTTAAGTCTGCTGCTACTTGTTTAGAAAAATTGGACAGCTCCGCAAATATTTATGTCCGCGCTATTAAACTTTTACATATTTGTAGGTCAGTTCGTAATATATGTAAAAAAAATGGGGTGTCCTCGAATGCAGTTTTGTCTAGACGAATATTATGCACTCGATTCAGAATTTGCATCCCAACTCTAAATTCACATAATAAGAAGGCAATGAATTTTGATTTTTGTTATTTCAATATATATTTTTTATTACGCTTATGTACGCCTTAATCTCCGTGTTCCTTAATATCAAAGAACTCTCAAGGATCTTAAATGCAACAAAGGCAAACTTTTAACCTTAGAATACCCGCTCATTGGGTCAAGGATATTTATCAGATAACTAACGATATATAAAAAACACTAAGCCAGGATGCTGAACCAATCTGTTGGACAGTATTACTGTAGCCTACGAATGATGAATCAGTTAGAACCAGCGAGTAAGATGAGATTGTTTTAATATTTTAAATTATTAGTCATTTTAGCAATAGAAGCCAATAAGTATGTACAATTTTTTTTTCAATTTTTTATATGTAATCGATAAAAATTGATACTCTCATTTCTTGAAGGACCCTAAGTTGTGTCACGTTATCGGCCTTTAAAAGAGCAAATTGTGTTAAAGAATTAAAATGAGTTTTGTTAAAACTATTTTATAGTAAGGGAATTATTTGTACTTCAAAAACCCGATGGCTAATCTTCAGTAATATATATCAACCCCAAAAAGCATTCTGCCCACAGAGCATGGGGTTTAGGTCAATCCTTGACCTAATCTAATTAGTAATTATAAAAGGTACTATGGCGAAAATAAAAGTCAAGAACAAAACATTTTAAAATAATATCAAATTTATTTCTGTTCTCACCTTAGATCAGAAAACCGTTTATAATCTAACCTTGCTTACTTATTCAATAGCTTGACCCAATATTTAACTTCGAAATCAACATATTGAACACCATTTCCTGCATTTAAATTTTGTTAAACGTATTGCCATATTGGCTATAAGAAAACCTGAGGATAAAACGTGAACTCAATTTTTTTATTCAAAATCGTAACTTCTCTTGTCTTTTGTGTTGTAAATACAACCATTCATTACCTAAATAAGGTACGTGGAAAACACAGACCAAATGAAGAGCTATTTAATTTAATAAGTAGCATACTTCTTATAAGCTGTATCCAGAGTCTCTAACGAGAAGGTTCTGAAACGAGTTGGAATGTTAAAAGGACTTTTATTTATTTATTTATTTATTCAGAAGATTCACAGCACAATACAAAAATAGATGAACATATATATAACATTGTGGGCCAATTATAAATCTTCACAAATAGCTTTTTTATTTTTTATATATATAACAAAAAGGTAAACATTTCAAACATTTTTAGTGTTAAACATAAAAAAAAGAAAAACAGAATTTAATTTGTTGACAATGAAAATGAAAATGAAGTCAATACATTTCATTCATCCTGGTTAAAATAATTTTGTACCAAAGCTCTCCTTGCTGTTACACACTCCAAGCGAACATATCAATGCAGAACATAAGAAAACGTTGCGTACCTGGGCCACGTGATGCGCCATCACCGCTTCACCTCCTTCAAATACTCATTATGGTGTTGGTGGAAGTACGAAATCATGGCTTCGCAAGGTTAGGGAGTGGACGGGTATTGCCACTGCAGAAGGCTCTGCATCTGGCTACGCTTAAAGAGACTAACGCTCATTCCCACTGGAATACTGAAGAGGTGCTAGAATTAAAAGATAATATTTGTTATAAATAAGTAAAATGCTATTCTATTGAATATAAAATTTTGTCCTTCACACCAAAAGACCGCAGAATTCAAATCGATAACCGCATTGAGAAGAATTCGGCAAATTTTGCATCCACCAAAGAACTTACTCACTAGCGGCGTTTTTCTGTTCTCAGGCCTCAGGAGAATGCTCCTGGGCCAGCAAATTTGCGCTGGGGAAAAGGTAATCGGTGAAACTAAAACCTATTTTCAGGCTAAACACAAATCGTGCTATAAAAATGGCATCGAGAAATTGTATGACCGCTAAGGAGTATTGAATAAGCAAATAAAATGTTATAATTTTTTTTTAATTTTCAAACTATACGTATGTAATTACATATAATACTAGCTGCCTCCGCGAACTTCGTTTCTCCTTAATGAGATTTTACTGAGCCTACCTGTTTAGTACCAGTATGGAACATTTTGCTATGCTATCCCAGAGACTTCGGTTTTCAGGAATTAAACCTTTTTAGGTTGTTCTGTGAATTTTTATCAGAGTTCCCAACATTAGTTTTTAATAATCAAATAAAAAATAGGGTTTTATTGTAAAGGGTTGAAAATTCAGGGTTAAATTTACTAATGTTGTATCATAAAAATTTAAAAAAAAAAATGTTTTCTCTAAAATTGAAAAGAAATTAAGGGGTGGATTACCCTTAACATTTAAGGGAGTGAAAAATAGATGTTCTCCGATTCTAAGACCTACCCAATATGCACACACAATTTCATGAGAATCGGGAAAGCCGTTTCGGAGGAGTTTAACCACAAACACCGCCACACGAGAATTTTATATACACATAAGATAAATTATATACGTATAGTAATATAATAACCCCAAAATCTATACAAATGACGGATTGCATAATATTTAGATTTAACCTTCCAGTAGTATCCTGCGCTTTATGAATCAAGGGTATGACATAATATTTATAAGTTTTGACTATTCAAATGGATATTCTCACAAAGGGTTTTGAAACAAACGGTGACCTTCGTTATAGAATAGGTTATGTTTAGAATACTAAATTCCTATCTATTGTTTTACCATTACAATATGCACTTTACAAAACTCATAATATATATACATCCGGCGAATAGAATTGGTGTTTTTAAATTTAATCCTGAATTATACGAACATTCATATGATTGTTCAACTGTATGGGCCAAGGCTGATTGTTCAGACTTTCATGCGTGGTGATTACCTAAATCCTCGGAGTTACATCCCGAGAATATAGCTAGACGCAAGATCTGCAATCAAAAATCCTTTATTCATGTAGGTAACATAATGTACACTTATGAACGTCAAAAAAATAATAATACATTAAATGATTCTAATTTACTGCCAGTTCTCAAATCAAGGGCGTAGAACGGAAGAGAAGAACTAGCAATAAACCCTCCGCCACTCTTTTTAATCGCCAAGTTTTTTTACACAACGTTTGTAAGGAGCTGCAACCATTACACCATGTTCCATATGACATCTTGAGTCATTAGGATAGCATTTCATTTAGAATTAATTCTTATGGTGTTCCATCAACATCATTTTTCTGTAAAATTATTTCATAAAAACGAATACGTAGTGATGTTAAAATAGGATTTGACTTATATTGACCAAAGGAAGCCATTTCGTTCAAATAAAATCCAATAACGTAATAAAACCATTTTAATGCCTTGCAACAATGTGTTTTTATAGAAGTTTGGCCGAACAGTTTGAGTCAACTATTTTCGTGGGACAAAACTCAAAGAAATAGATTATTTGGATAAGTTCCTTATTCCTTAGCAGATTTGTTGTGAGGAAAAGTAAATTAATGTATCGCTATCGCTAATGTTTAACTTAAATTAGATACGTAGATACCAAAGGAGTACCGTCAACCCATTTGTCCCTCTTCAGGCGATCGCGTTTTGGTCAAAACAATATCTATCTTAAGTATTTTTATACTTTCGAGGTGTTGCTAGCTCCTCTTAAATTTATTAATTTAAAAATCATTATTTTAATATATTTCGGAAGTCTTTGCGGAAAGGAATTTGGAACTTCTGGCGCGTTCTGGAAAAATGATGAGAGTATTTTTTTTGGATTGTACGTATTTTTTCCAATGTTGAGTGTGCCAAGCTTTATAAATGAAATAATTAACAAAACCTCAATGCCTTCATCCCATCATGTGTTTACAAATTGATTCAATGTCCCCCTTCTCAAAACTTGAGCAGTATTGTCCTAGTGGAAGCAGCGGGCTCTCATTCCTGGTCGTGGGTTCGATTCCAGGCTGTACACAAATACATACGTGTTACAAAAATCTGAGGCCCAGATCTAAAAATGGTTGTAGCGACACTGTTTATTTTCTAAAGTTATGTGAATTCACAATTCAAGGATTACTGCGTTTGTGTAAAAGATACCTTAGAATCAATATATTCTTAATCTACACAGGAAAATTACCCTTACATAGTATATATTGTTGTGTTTAGAGAACAATATGAATTTAATACCATTTGGAAGGTCCACGTACGAATTTAGGTTGAAACGAACCGGAATCAACAAGTAGTCGCACACACCTTTATTATTGTTTTCATGGCAATATGTCTTATACACAGCGCCTAACCTCAGTTATTTTTATGGAATTTATTTCTAATTGCCTACGTAGTAAATAATAGAAAAAATATGCTCGTATTTTTATTTAAATATTTCTTAACGAATATGAAAAATATTTTATTTTTATTTATAATATAGGTAGTAAGTTAATTCTTTTATAAGTTTTAGCATAAGATCACGTAAGGTACCACATTTAATTATGATATAAACGTATATCAAAATTCTAAAATCATACAAATTTTAATATCACTTGTATTGATACAGATAAAGAGCTTTCTTATAGTATTGTCTTTTATTAACATAACTTTTACACATTTAAGAAAAACACTTTTTTACGGATTATAGTTATGTATTATTGTATTTAAACTTATAATTATTTATACATAATTTTAAATTTAAACCGACGTTTCGCGTGCTTTTCAGCGTGCGAATAGTTATGTATTATTGTTTTAATTATAAGTTTAAATACAATAATACATAACTATAATCCGTAAAAAAGTGTTTTTCTTAAAGAGCTTTCTTTCTATAATTTGACAAGAAATACATCTTCTGTATCTCTCTCTCGAGAGAGAGAGAGAGAAGATGCATGCCATTGCCCGATCGTAGAATTGAACATTTCATGTATTTAACCTGGTTCGCTGTTATCGTATAGTCAATCCTATGACGATATAATCAACGTTAGGTCACTTCATGATACCTATAGCCAATCAAAATAGTAACATTATTCACCGATAGAGGGCATGGATTTCATTATGTTAATTTCTATAATCAGAATTTAAAACAGGATATTCAATCAAAACAGATACATATATGATAAAAATTTAATACCCCAATCTAAGACCCAAAAAAACAGAGTTGTCGAATTGTGCAATTTTTAAACTCCATTAAGTGAAACCATTGAGAAACTTATTCATAAACAGACAAATACCCGATGTCCACTTAGAGTTCCCCCTTCGCCCCAAACCCCACCCCGTATTGATTTTCTTCGCCCCACTAACGGCACTTTTGACGAGACAATGCTTGTCCAGTTTTTTTGTAAACTCCTTAATTTCGTCTAGACAAACCAAATATAATTGATTTCTGTTTGATAATTAAGATCTTGTTAAAGATACAAATTAATCTGTTCGCTTTTAGTATAATTGAGAGTAAAGATTTTTTCATGTAATGTAATGAAATATATATATATAATCGTCATTTATAACATGGTATTGTATAACTATGCTTTGGTAATTTTTCTTCATAGGTAAATATTTAGTGTCTGCCACACATCGTCGATCTTAGTTGGAAAACATGGCGGTTGCACACAATACGCATTTAGCATTGGAGATTATTTGACGGTATTACCTAGAAACATATTCATAACGATCTTTTTTTTAAATACAAACTTTATTTTTAAATTACTATTCCTTGTAAACTTCATCATAAATGTCGTTGCTTTTTCTCCTTTAAATTGTGTTCTATTTTATTTTCTCTTTTGTCTGTTTTTGATATGTCGCCCATACTTATCAATGATGTTAATTAATGTTCAAGTTTTGTCTTTGCGTATATTATATATATGGTGTGCCTTAGAATTAATCACCAAACGGGTCAAGGTTTCATAAGGGCACCCTTGGCCAAACATTTTTATACGTAAAACGATTATTCTGACGGATTATGTAAAGCAAATACGCACTTCGTCCAGGTTGGATATTATCACTTATGAGCAAAAAAGCAGCTTCTATCGCTTTTATTATATTATTGTATCGGTTTATTTTAGTGCCGTTAGAAACGCCATAAATATTTAAATCGGCTTTTAGTTGCAATCTATCCCTGATAATTATAGAGTTAATCAGTGGAATTCGCAGAGTGACACTCTTTGTGGATTTAAATACCTACGTATTTTTTTTTTTCAATTATACTTAAGTAATTATATTTTGGGTTTTAAACTCAAGTGGGAATTGGCCTAGTGGCTTCAGCGACACTTAACAGAGATTGCGTTCAAATCAATGCAATTCATATTTTTATATGCACAATTAACGCCTACGGTAAAAGGATACCATCGTGGGGAATCCGAGGTGACTTAAAAACCAAATTTACATAGATATGCCTGATCACCTACTTGTATATAAAAAAGGTACCTATTTAACGTATAAAATCGGTCGTCAAATTGATAATGTTAATTTAAAGTGTTACAGCAATAAAGCCTTCTTTTAAATCTCTAAAAATACTTTAGATACAACTGAAACGAGGTATCTAATTCTAATTATCTAATTCTAATTCATGTGTCATAATTCGCCATCTCCCATTTTATAACCGAAAACCATTCCACGATTCAAGTAAATTTTCGGCATTGATTCTTAAGACTAATTATCTTATATGCAAAGTCGCTTACTCTACAGTTATTAAGTATAGGGAAATAAAACTGTTTCTTGCCTTTTTTTAGTTTATCCCAATACAAGACAGATGCGTAACTTAGTGTTGACGGAGATGTAAAGAAGCCTTACTAACCGTCTCAGTCGCGATCGAACAAAATCAATACAATACAAGTGTTTTAGTCACGTCTGTCTGCCCCGAGCCCGCGCAACAGTTAGCGTACACTCACGTGCGAAAGTGTACTGAGACATCTTAAGCTTTAACTGACTTAGAGAGGAGTATTTGATAATGACATTATAAATACATTTAAATATATGCTGGTATTTCAGAGCTTGGTTTAATCGTATCATAAATGCAACGGACAGTCCACTAATATAACTGATAGGAGGAAATGGTGACGTTCTTCTGGAATGACGAGGTCTTTCAATCTGGCCTATGGCTATCATAGGTTATTTTTAGGAGGGTTCTGAACTGCTGGAAGGAGTTTCCAGGACATTGAAAGTTCCATATATTCGCCCCACGTTAGTTTAATCACAAGTCTATATCAAAGATCTGTCCTCGTATCTGTGGCCGTTTTGAAATTTAATTAGTCCTAGATTCACTTGCATTAGCATTATCTCAATGTGAGCGACAAGGTTGGAGTAAGGACACTATAACCGAATTTCATTGCTCCTAATTAATGGTCAATAATCTCCCTGGTGCTGTGGTTACTGGTTTAGTTTTTTTTAAGTAGCCATATTTAATTATTATTTGAATGTGGGCTTACATAAATTCATTTAATTTCAGCTGTCTGTTCATGTTAGATTTGGCTTAGAGCTCATGTTTTTTTTTTAATGGGTTCAAGAGCCCATCTGTCAAAGTTCATCCCATTTACGAGAACTGTTTCGTCTGTTTTAATGAATCAAGCAAAATTTACCACCAACTTTAAAATCGTAAAACGGCGTAATATTTGAAATAGACAGATAAAACACAGAACACAAAATAATTACTAAAATTTATTATTAAAAGGAGTCCTTTTAAGCAAGGTGCCGAAGATACTGGCAGCGTTTCCACTTTGAATAGCTAGACTTAATCTTTGTCTGAGGTAGCTGCCAACTAGTCTTATTGATATTTCCTTAAGAATCCTTATAACACTAGGACCCCACGGACCAAGGGTCTCGACACTGAATGGGAATGGCCACACCAACTCTGTTGTTAGTTCCAAGTAGATATAAAGGGGCCAGCGTGTCTGAACAAGTGGCATCCCATACCAGCATCCGGCCCATCTTCCATGGAATTCAATACCGTCCGGTCTCTTGCCATCGTCTCTTGATATACCAGTCGGCTCAAGTAGACTTGGCATGTTGACAGTGGCAAGGGTCCGGCGTATGATATCGAAGCGGCCTGCATTTTATTGGCATGATAGTCCTTGATGTCCTAGCATGTCGACATCACTGCCACAGGAACATTTATGAGGAACGCAGACCCCAAGCCGTAGACAGGATGCGGTTTGGAGCATGTCAGGCTCAAGAAATGTTCCTGTATTTGACGAAGGGTACGCTTGTAGCTCCCAAGAGCCATTACGCGCTGAACAGATATGTCAAATATATTTAAAGAAAACACTTCTTTTTCGGTTTGAATGTATGTAACTTTATAATTATATATCATAAGTTTTCTTTAAATCTGTATAAGCTAATAATAGACAATACTATGTCAAATATATTTTTAACCCAGATATCAGAATTATAATCCTAGGTAACCTTGTAACATATAAGAATAGTTTGACTCGCAAATGCTCAAGGCAAATCAAAGGGTAGAATAAGGACAGTTTTTGCATTTACAGTTTACCATTTAAGGACACAGAACCTTCTAGACAAAGGTCGCATATATATATATACAAATATTGACTTCCAAATATACTGAACATAATATATTCTGTATTGTATCTGGGTCGTGTTTGTCGACGTATCAGAAAGGAAATATTCTTCTTCAGTCGCACTTTTTATTTCTAAAATGACTACGCTCTCCCCTGTCTTCAGCAAGCTTCTGCACCCGGATGATGGTAAGACCTGTAAAGGGTCAGTATTAGATCGCTTCAACGAAATCTTGTGCCCTCCACTCTGTCAGTTATGACGAGTTGATATTCGTGTACATAAACACGAATTGAAGAATTTAAAAATGACACCACAAGCCATGTAGTAAGTAAAAAATTATTCAAATAAAACCGCTATAAGTAAGTTGAAAGTTCTATGAAAAGCTTATTAAGCTTTCATTAGTATTAAAAGTACCTAAAAGGAATAAATTCGAAATGCTTTTACATAGTGGGAAAGTCTCACGTGGTTTTAAATAAGTAATATCATCAATTACATCTATTGTCTGTTGAAAGGTGCATTTTATTGTTTATATGACCCAGTTAGACACTTAATATACAAGTTTAACACCATTTTTCTGAGAAAAAACGTTACAAATGGGCAGGTTGGGCAGGGTGCAATACTAAGTTCGTGAATGCGATGCCGGCTTTTTTACATCTATTCCTAGTAGGAAAAGATCTTTGTTTTTTTAATTTATTTATCAAAACATAGACAAACACTTACAACAACATCAAAAAATTTCCACACAGTATGACAGTTTGTTGGCGATCTATGTTTGTAACAAAAAAACTCAAAAATTACTGAACCAATTTTGATAATGGTTTTAACAACAAAGTTAATAACGAGTCATGCCAATAATAGAAATATTTATTTACTTAATTTGTTAAAACTTCGTTGCAGAAATACAATTGACATAATTAAATGAATAGGAGCGATCTCTTCTAGAACCTTTTAGAACTGTGATCTCTTTTAGGCATAAATTTTACGTAGATATAGAAACATTAATGTAGATTTTCGTGAACGTATATTCATGTGTATCGGTTTTTGCGTCAGATAATTATTTTTATAGCAAATACGTTTTAATATTAGTTTAATTCATTTATTAAAGCCTTCCAGTAAATAGGAATTGCGTTTAGTTAAATATAAACCAATCTCTTCGCTGACTGTACCCGAGGCACACCACCTGTGGCTTCGTAAATTTAGTCTATTCCTTACTCACTCACACACCTACATATCCAATATTTCTGTCTCGTTCCAGCATGTTTTCTCAAATAAGTTGCATCCGAAAACAACATACAGAACCTTTTATTAAGAACAAAGGATTTTGAACTCTATTGTTTGTTTATAAAGTTTATTTTTTAGTCAGCTAGCCTCGTCTCTTTGTAGACTATGAAACTTTCAGGAAAATACAGCACGTTTCATTCTCTGTTTGTAATATAACGCGATTTAAAGTAAATAGTGTTGCCTGGAATAGTGCTTCATCATATCGATTCGTTAAACTATCGATATCGATATTAAGCACCACCACTATGTCAAACTGGCTGCCTAAGTGTGTCTTAAGCAATTCAAGTTCAGGTCCTTCAAGAAAAGAGCGTACCAATTCTTGAAAGGCTGGAACGCACTTGCGAACCTTCTAGCAATGTGAGTGTCTATGGGCAGCGGTATCAATATTATTAACATCGGAAGAGTTTGCGTCCTGTTACATGAAAAAAAGTAAGCACTTTTTCCAAATAAATAAGTTTGTTCATTTTGTATTATCATTAATATTAAGACAGACATTATATTTATTTAACGTTTTTTTATAAAACAGTATTTAAATAAAAAAATCTGAAAATGTAAAACATTGAACATGAAACATTAAACATGATATCCCGACCCGAACCTTGTAAGAGTGAACCATCTTGTCGATTAAATATTAGTCGATATATGGGAGATTATTTCATCATATACCTTTGATAAATACGTATTATATTCATATCTCTGTAAATGTTTTTTTTTTAGAAAATATAGAATAATATAAACAATAATCTTCTTTAAATTCGAAACATTAAATCCTTTAACAACTATCGATACACTCAGCTCAACACTAGTAGCCGGGTAAGTTTACCCGTTAACGCAACCGGGCCAAACCGGGTTACAAATTCACTGTCTTGTGTTTTGGCAACGCGACTCAGCGTAAAACATTTAACTTTTCACTTTTTAAACCATTGTATACGCTTAATTTTTATTTAAGTTTAAACATCTTCATTTTGAGGCTGTTTTTGCTCTCTCGTTTTTCAAATTTGCGTAATTATTTTCATTGCCTGACATCATGAAGGCTTAAAGTATTTGAACAAAAAGTGTAGTAGTTTTAGAGGGGTATTTTGGATGAATACCAGTAGCTGAGTTTCACCATCGGAAGTCAAGGCAGAATACAAAATTTACTTGTGTCACCTCGACGTCCGTCTTTCCACAATTGAGCGTTTTTAAAGCAGTTCTTGCCGCGCTATGTGGAACCAGCTGCCCACTGAAGTAATTACTAAATTATATTATCGATACTTTAAGCAAAAAAATGTGATCAACCTAATCACACTACTATATTCGATTTTTTTTAATGTAATAGGACGCAAACGAGTTGGAGGCTCAACCGATATCAAGTCCTACACTAGATACTACCAATGCCAGAAGGCTCGCAAGTCCGTTGCCGGCCTTTTAAGAATTGGTACCGTCTTAAGAATCTTGAAGTTGAAGTCTTGAAGTGGTTGCAGTGTTAGTGCGAAACAAAAACTACCTTAGAAAACGCTGAGTTGTCCTTTCATCTCTTGTCTGATCCAAGACTTTTAATTGAATTAAAACTCAAATATTAGTCTATTTGTTTGTAGACTAATATATCTCCGAAATTCTTCCACAAGCTTAATTACTCCTCGGTTGGATTTATAATTTAATATTCAATAAATAACAGACAAATACACAATATTATATTTTATACACAAAAATAGGTTTCAAATGAGTGTAGAAGATAATGAGTTTGGATTTAATTCAGCAGTGTTGGCCCAGTGGCTTCGCCGTATGACTGTGAACCCTGAGGTCGTAAGTTCGATCTCGGCTGTGCACCAATGGACTTTCTATGTATATATATATATATGTATTTAACAGTCGCTCGAACGGTAAAGAAAAACATCGTGAGGAAACCGGCTTGCCTTAGACCCAAAAAGTCGACGGCAAGAGTCAGGCAAAGGACGCTGATCACTTACTTACCTATTAAATAGAACCTGTTATTGGCTGTAGGGTCACGGATTTTTTTATGAACGATAACACCCAACTCTAATTTTGTCTAGACAAACACTTAAAAGCTTTAAATTAAGTTCTACATAGAAAAGATAAATTGAATCGAACCCAAGACCGCAATACTATAAACAAGACGAAACTCTCAATATGCGCTTAATTCCTGTGTACATCCCTAGTGTACATTGGGACATCCCTAACCGGTTAACCGGAACACATTTTATCCGTGCTTACGGAAACCTGCGCGGCTTTAATCGCTTAATGTCTACTGTTTCGAATTTCGAACTCAAATATTCGATATTCAAATTTCAAACTTTGTATGGTAACTACTTGTTGTGAATACCTCTGTAATGCTGTTAATCGTAATACGTGGCAAAAATTATTGTAATCTGAGTGATCTAGTTATCCCTTTTTTTATAATTTAATTGCTTCTAATCATTACATATTTGCATCCTAATTGAATATGGCTCATTGTGTGTTTTTTTTATTTCCTCCATTATAATATCGCTTTCGTGGCAAGTGAAGGATTTATTTATTTCTTTACAAATTTAAAATATTGTTTTTGGAAACTACATAATGATTTCCGAAATGACAATACTGACCTATTTTCTTTAGGAGAGAATATGGTGTAATGGTTGCAGCGGCTTACAAACATTTGGTAAAACAAACAATTTAATAATAAATATTTT
The DNA here is from genome assembly GCA_028984075.1 of Pieris mannii. NCBI lineage: Eukaryota > Metazoa > Arthropoda > Insecta > Lepidoptera > Pieridae > Pieris > Pieris mannii. The sequence goes on from CM054777.1 coordinate 9,004,612, forward strand.
AATGTGATGTAAATGAATTTTGAATTTGAATATACCTCAATTTCATTGTGAAATTTAATAAATAATTAATAAAATAGTACGATTATATAAAATCAGCAAACGTTAAAGTGATTTATTGAAACAGCGTTTAAAAACACATAAAAATTACTTACGAACATGATGCTATCTAGCATCTTAATGACTATTTGAATATATTTATATATTCTCATAAATCATCAGCTGAGCCATCCGGTTACCAATATATGAAAGTTAGACTTTTGACCTTAGAAACTTGTGTTTGCTAAAATTGATAGGTACCATATTGAATTGTTGATAGCTTATTTACTTAGACACCTAAATCAGTAAGCCAAAGCAATGTTAGAAAGTATTTCTAATAAGGGTTTCCCTGCAACCAAAAATATGTACACTGTATAAAAAACAGAACGAAAGTTTAAGAAACAAATTATTGGTGATTGTTTTACATTAGTTTCTTATTTAAACACCGTATGTCTCCCGTAGTAAATAATTAATTAATACCGATATAAGCCAAAATAAAAATTGTTAATTCAAACTCGTATAAATATGAATACGTTAAAAATATTTAAAACAAAACAAAGAAACTTCTTACAAATACATACTTAATATTCTAAAAAAGGACCGGCTCCATCATGGCCGATGCAAATAAATTGCGTTCTAACGAGCTAAATAAATTAACATTCGTTTGAAAAACACACCAAACCGGTCATCTAATTATCAGAAACAATGCCATCGTCTGCGCGGGCGACGGCGCCATTTTGGAAATTCGTCCAATCAGCAGCGGCTGTCAAGGTCACCCGCAATGTCAAAACACTTCCTAGTAATTTGTCTAGGCCACACACGCTGTTTCTATGATAGATAACAGTTTGGAAGCCATTTTGAAGTCCCCGTTTATCTACTATGATAATGTGTATAAATATGAGCTCTACGAAGGTCAGATAAGTACAAAACTAGTGTTAAATGTTGTTAGGTATAATTTAGTTTAATACGTAATAAGAGTTATTATCAGTAGCAAATAAGGTAGAAAATATTTAATATTATTTGCATATTTTCGTATACGAATTTGCTAATAAATTCAGAAGAAATCGACTATTTCCCTACAATGTAAAGTCATTGAAGTATAACATTACCGTCTCTATTAGACGTGGGTAGTTACGTAAGCTAGGAGACTAGCCCAGACACAGAACTCTCGTTACCTACTAAGTTTTAGTTTGCACCGTGTTTAGGTCCCAAGAGTTCTAGCTAGATAATTATTTGCATATTCTTAGTCTTTAATAACTAAAAAAAAATAACGTCTGGAACATGAAAGTAGATAGTAAAACCATTTGACATAAATTAAAACCAAAAAGTCTGTCAAAGGAGATTTGTCAGCACTGAAGCAGATTTAGTTTTTCTTTAGATCCGAAATCTCAAGGAATATTGCATTGCTTTCAGTCCTGTGTGAAAAGCCGACTAGCCGGTGCTATTGATTATATTACGTGATAATATGCGTACAAAATCTGTTCTAAGCGAAAATATACTTAACATTATAGTCTAAAACTTTAATTATAATCTGTAGTCTAAACCACTGAATCAAGACACAGCAAAGAACACAATTCAAACGCCAAGAGACACCGAAAAATTGCATACCCAATCTAATTAACTGCACCAACAAAGAATTTCTTTGCAACATCTTACGTCCAGGCCAGAACGAGATCGCGAGAAAACCCCCCTCCACCCCCCGGGAACACCCGCCGGGGCCAAGGGGGGTTGTATACATTTTTTCTTTTCCTTTTCTTAAGACGAAAATTTGTTACGCTTTTTATACTTATGCCCGGGGTGGTTCGAGCGATCGATAGCTTTTCTCCCCACGCCACCCCTATATCAATTTTTGTGCTGTTTTTGTATGCTCGTACATAATTAATTAGGTTTTTAATGTATTCTATATTGATTTTGGTTCGGTTTTACAGTGTTTAATTAAAGAGTTGTGTTTTGTTTGTTACCCATTATATTCAGTGAGATTAGTACCGCGCATTAAAAGATGTTCTGCTGCTGCGAAGTAGGTTATGTGTCTAAGAGAACTGTAATCAGTGTTTTTGCGTTAAATAAATTAAGTAAAGCTCACACAAAGTTCACTGTCCTAGTTCAAAATTTGGATGTACCCTTATGTCGTCTGTAAACAAAATTTAAAAAGAAATATGCCTCTGTTTTAATGAGTACATTCGTGGCCCAAAGCTTTTCAAAGTCCAAAGTTCTACTCTGGAAACTTTATTGTTTTTGGTGAATACGTTTAAGTATATATGTTCCTATAAAAAGTTAATAGTAAGTAAAAAAATGTGCTGCCGATTGCCTCATTTAAGGATTAGCGAATCAGTATTGAATAATAAAATACACTTCATACTGATTGAAAATAGTAAATTTTTAGTTATAGCCGATTAAAATCTAGATGTTTTTTATCTAGAATTAAAAGGAAATCAATAGATAATTGCGAAGCGAAATTCTCACGTGCTCTTGTGTAATCAAGGAAATATTACGTAATATGACCTTCATAATATATCTTAGCGATAATTAACGTTTGTCACTCAAATACACTTGCTTCAAATCATTTTAGTGGTATTCTAAAGTGGTTAATTAAGTATTAATTAAAGTCTTAAGGCGTTTCATATAAAAGTCAATGTATAATGTTAATAAGAGAATATGAACAATAATTTAAAACATGTTCTCGTTTGCTCTGTGACCTGGTTAACACTCTTCACAAAATGAATTTTAATTTTATTTTTCCATATGTAACAGCTTCAATTAACATTTATAGAGGTAACATGTTTAGCGAAGATTCTGGTTCCGAATTATAAGATCAGTGTTTATTATTTTCAAAATGTTTTTTAATTAATTATATATTATTATTACTTAGGCAACTACTAAATTGGACTTTGAGCTATAGTACATGATGTTAGTGCTAAAATTTATGATTTAGCTACTGACAGATATTTTCATATAATTAGGTTCAATCTGATACATCTAAATAATTTTGATTGAAATTACAACCGATATTTCAAACCTCATGGGATTTTCAATTTATAGTTTATGGGTGTTCTTTATTTAGGAATCTATTAACAATTAATAATTATTACTCACAAGATTTAAACGCTAATCAAATACTACTGTTACCACCTGTTATGTAAAAAGCTATATATATTATAATAATAAATAAATAATCAGTGGCACTACAACCTCTTTAGGTCTTGGCCTCCGATTTCTGGATCTGTTTCATGATCAATTTTTAAATCTAATAGGCAAGTAGGTGATCAGCCTCCAGTGCCTGACACACGTCGTCGACTTTCTAAGACATGTCGGTTTCCTCACGATGTTTTCCTTCACCGTTCGAGCAATTGTTAAATGCGCACATAGAATGAAATTCCATTGGTGCATAGCTGGGGATCGAATCTACGACCTCAGGTATGAGAGTCGCACGCTGGAGCCACTAAGCCAACACTGCTCGTAAAAAGCTATATAGTCTTGCTAACCACTAATCATGGCTTTTTGTTCATTTAAATGTAAATATGTTTTGTATATAATCAACGATCAGTTTGAGCGTTCATATATCTTATGATGTACTGATTATTAATTAAATTCATTACAAGACGAAACCTACGCACTGTATTAATTGTGCTACAGGTTACCGATCGTGTATGGTGAAAGATCCTTGAAGGTAATGAAAATTTATTTACTAGTTACATATAACTCTTTCAACTATACATTTGTTACATCATTTACATAGCTTTACGATTTACAAATACGATGACGCTTTGAAAGTTTGGCTCTCAATACTACTACTACAGATAATACTCAGGTAATATTTGATTGGTGGTCGTAAACTCATTGGACAAAAGTTTGATGATTTTCAGCTTTCGTTCGTCTACAATGTTAAACACCTTACTCTAAGCTAGCACTCGAAACGTCAACGGCATCTTATTTTTACAACTGTCATCACAAACTAGATGTTTTGACTAACAGTTTAGGTTTTGTGACTATACTATATTATCGGGTACAATTTTTTAAATTATGCTATAAGAAGCAAGAAAAGTAATGTCGCAACGTCAATCACAACTTCAATCGAGTTTCAGGAGCTGTAAACCCGTGTCTCTTTTTGAAGTTTGACGTATTTGATAGCGCTCAAAACGATCTTGTGACTTAAATAATATTTAATCATAATTTATTACATTTTTAGAATATAGACATTAAACTTATAAACAAATAGATTAATTGTCCCCGATATATATCGTAGATTCTATTTTTTCTCACAGATAACAAATATTAATTCAAGTTGTAACTAAATAAGTCGATATGATTACCTCAAATAACGTGTAAACATATAGTATAGAGTAGATAGTCTTAATTCCAATTAAAAAAAACAAACATTGACGTCATATACGACGTCACACATATACTTCTGTATCTTTGATTTTCACACTGCGAAACTCAACACATATTTATAAATAAATATTGAATCATAAAGTTCTTTAGCACTGTCTAAATTGTCAATCTTACGAGAATAATTGAAATAGATAATTATAGAAACCAAACCGTATATAATTCAAAGAAATAAGAACATAATTCGAATAGAATTCTTGTCTTTATCCCGGAGAGGTAGGCAGAGACACACGCATCTCGACTTGCTACGCTCCTGACATACCTCTCTCGCTTCATCCACTCATATTCACCTATGGGTACATGCTATGGGTACATTTGACCTGTCCTTAGTTGGTCCTGGAGTTGATTCAGGTTTGTATGACAGGCATACTCTATATAGTACGTTTCTATATAATATCCAGTCTTTATTGGGATAATATTATTAGAATACTTTATGTGCACCTTAATAATAAAGTATAATACAAAATAGATATAGTTTTATCGGCCAGGCTTACACAGTTCCTTTACTATGCAGCGCTACAGGTGATCGTATAGTTGAAAGCAACTTAGTGCTAATATTTATGATTCAGAGCTTCTGACAGATATATTCATATAATTACGTTCCATCTGATACATCTAAATATTTGCGATAGAAATTACAACCGATATTTCAAATATTATGGGGTTTGCAATTTATATTTTATTAGAGCACGAAAATTCTCTTCGGTGGTCTTTATTTAAGAATAGAAATCTAAAGAAAAACACTTTTTTACGGATTATAGTTATGTATTATTGTATTTAAACTTATAATTATTTACACATAATTTTAAATTTAAACCGACGTTTCAAATATCATAATCTGAGTTTCATAGAAATCTATGAAACTCAGATTTTGTATGAAGCCAAGTAATTTCTCCATTTAAAATGGTTATATAAAAATTAAGATAGAACCTTAACGTATTATTATCTGGTATGATTAATTCTGCTTTTACAAAAGATTATAGACATACAAAAGAAGAGAGAGAGATTTTTTCTCCTACCTTACCAAGTGATGAATGGCACTAATATCTGTTTTCTTTTTGGTTATAATATATTTGGAAGGCAAACGGGCAGGAGGACTGATGTTAAGTGATACCGTTGCCCATGGACACTCACACTCAGGCTCGCAAGTGCGTTGCTGGCATTTTAATGTGTAAAATCATATAATCTCAGCGTGTTCAGGAAAATGTGTATATATGACGCGGAATAGGCCATCAAGGGTACTTAATACATTTTTAATATTAATTTATCAGAAAGTAATACCTACCGGATATTAAAACGACAAAAAACTTATCTAAAAACCCATGCACACCAAGATACCTAACACACACAAACTAATAATTAATCATCCAGCGTCTTCCACCCCCACCCGACCCCACTTTTTTCCCGAAGCATGTTTTCATTTTGTTCGTCTGGAAGGAGTTCCTACGTGTAAATTGAATTTTGTGGTCTGCGAATATTTTAGAACGTATTGGGTTGCTCTTCTATTTTAATTTGTATCTTTGTGATTGTTTTGTTTTAAGTCTCTGAAGCTTTGCATAATCTGTAAAAAAAAACGCGCAATTTTTATTTAAATTTCTCTCATAACTGCTAGATACAATCCTCTGTCTTATTTATTGATGTTTTCTTCCATGGGTTTTGGTTTATCGCTAGTTTTGCTATGTGAGTTGACGACTAAGCCTGTACATTATTAAATTGTCTACACATGTTATTAGGCACAGATATTCTTATTGAAATGACATAGATATAAAGTATTTTATTATATGCATGATATTTAAAGCCATTAGGATATAAAACAAAGTATGACCGTTTGCAACGCTATCTTCCGAGATGATTTGTGAATCTAAACTATCAAGGGCACGGTTAAGCCGTTTAATAGAGAAGAGAGAATCGACTTTAATTTTCGTCTCGGAGGCCAAGACATTTCCGGGTCGCAGAACCAAACGAGTGACAAGTTGGAGTAGTTTTAACAGCTTTTATAATAGTCAAGAGAGTGCGTATCAGTAAATTAAGCTATCAAAATGAAATGTCAATAAAATAGAAGACAAACAGACTCATAAAAAAGACGTTAAAACAATCAGTTTCATTTGCTACGTTTAGCGGGTTTTGTTCCGTAAGCATCGTTAGGGCTGTTCCGTTTAATAAAAAACACAGTGAATTTTATTCGGGTATGTTAATAGTTTTCTAATAATTTACTATAGTTTGGTCCCTAGCTTTTATACGTATTCGTTGAGCGTGCACCAGCTCTGGGCTTACCTTCCAGGTGCAAACTAAGCAGAGATTCACCTTCAAACCTTCCCTTGAAATTCCGCTATTTTTTATTTATTTAGGTAGCCAACAACCTATACTATAATGTAATAGTAATATACTTCTGATATCAATCACACTTAGCTCCTCCAAGCGAACCAATTCTTGAAAGGTAAACACTTGCGAGCCTTCTGTATGGGTGTCCATTGGCATGACATCAGTGAGCCTCCTTCCCTCCCCGTTCTATAAATAAAAACAGCACTAAATTATTTTCTTAATCTACAGTCTAATTATAAATATTAACATGTAAATAAATAAAAACAAAAGTAAATTGTAGCAACCCTAGCTCCCTGCGAGTGGGTTAAAAGGCCACCGTATTTCTGTGACAGACAGACGAGACATTTGTATAACTTGTTCCATTTCACCTATATTTAGGGTAGATTGGGTATTATCTTTGTTTTGCGTTGTGTAAAGGTTTTTATGTTACGTGATAATTTTCAAATAGTCAAACTGCCTTTGACACATCAAACGATATGCATTAAACCGTGTCATTTTAAATACGGCAATATTCAAGTTACACCGTAGTTAAAGTTACTTCGTTTCAAACATATATTGAAATATATAAATGAAAGAAATAATACTCAAATAATGAAAAGGAACTTTGTTAATTAATATTCTTTATACATCAAAATGGCGGATATTTTATGATTAAAATTATAACAAAGTAAAATTCAGAATATAAAGCTCATGTTTAATTTATGGTTATTATTTTAATTTTTCTTGAGCTAGACGTTGTTCTTAGGGACCCTGTACACGACTTGTTCTGCGTGTATACTTGGATATTTATTTGTTTAAAAAAAATATATTTTCAAATTTCATTGTCTGTTATATAAAAATAAAAATTATTTGGCTGCAACGTCCCTATATCTATTTTTATTTCCATATCTATTTATTTGTTTAAAAACATGACGTTATTCCTATGATAGGATCGATCGACATCGATATATATAATAAAGGTTAACAAAATGTATGTGCTTTTTTTTAAATGAGGTGAAAATGCGCATAGGCAGGCCTGCGCCATGTCGAGCTTAACTGTGGGGCTGGGTCTACTACACTTAAATCAAAATGTATGTGCTACATTATAATGTGTTACGTTGGATTAAGACTCCCAAATAAAAAAATCTAATCAACATATTGTTTTCACGTAATCATCATTTTTAATGTTTTTTATTGTGTTCGTTCTTGTTTAAATATTACATGCAAGATACATGCATTATGTAATATTTAAATAAATAAAACGTAACAAGTGTACACTCTCCCTACCCACTCCGTCTGCACGTTTTGTCTTTTTCACGGCACCAATTTAAAATTTTATTTCCCGCTTGACCCCAATGGGGGGTGGGGGTTCTCATTATGACCAATTTTGCCCCACTGTTTTTCCTGCCATTGTCTTGGTGATGGCTCATTTCTATCCACAATTCACTGTTTTGTCGTTCAACGTTCAAGTTGACAATTTTCTTAGTTTCGGCCAAGACTTCGCTGATATTGTTTGAAAATATGCATTTTTGTATTGTCTGGCTTCTTAGTACTTCGTATTACAGTCTCAAGTGATGTCAAACATTGCCCTATGAAGAATTTTGGTCATTTAAGATATGTTTCCGTATATAGCTTGAGGTAATAAAAATAAATCAGTGGCAATACAACCTTTTTAGGTCTTGGCCTCAGATTTCTGAATCTGTTTCATGATCAATTTTTAAATCTTATAGGCAAGTAGGTGATCAGCCTCCAGTGCCTGACACGCGTCGTCGACTTTTTGGATCTAAGACATGATGTTTCTCTCACGATGTTTTCCTTCACCGTTCGAGCAAATGTTAAATGCGCACATAGAAAGAAAGTCCATTGGTGCACAGCCGGGGTTGAACCTACGACCTCAGGTATGAGAGACGCACGCTGAAGCCAATGGTTTTGCCTAGAGTATATATAGGTAATGTATAATATAAACATTTAAATAGATCTAATTATAGAATATCCCATACCCAATAACTCTTATATTTTGTTTTGTTTATGATATAAAACATTACAATTATATGTTAAGTGTTTGTTTTGATGTATTTGAATGAACATAAATAAATCATATCGAAAAACTTAATACGCGATCCGTTTATTTATAGCTATTTACCGAACCACTCAAGGACAGTATCGAATCGAGAACAAAACAAATTCCGGTGTTATCTAGATAATATTACGCATATTACAGGTCAAATATACAGACTTATAAGGTACAACGTATGTAAGCAAGAATTATGCAAGAACTCTGTAACCCAAGTCGTAAACAAATCTTAAGTTAGTAACAACTTATGAAAATGCTGTTTTGTTTTAAATGCACCTGTTCAAGCTCCCACAGATAATTTTTATGTTAACTGTTTTAGTCTATGACTACGAACGGTGCCTTTTCTATGTGTAGCCTTTAGTTTTAATTATAAAATAGTATTAAATCGAGTCAGAATACGAAATTCCACCCGTATCGCCTCGACGTCCACCGTTCCATAACTGCGCGTTTATCTAAGCAGTTTTTGCCGCGCACCAGCTGCCCACTGAAGTATTTCCAAACCAATTCGACTTAGGAACCTTGAAGAAAAGAGCGTACCAATTCTTAAAAGGTCGGCAACGCACTCGCGAGCCCTCTGGCATTGAGAGTGTCCATGGGAGGCGGTATCACTGAACATCAGATGAGAATCCTGCCCGTTTGCCCCCTGTTCTATATATAAAAAAAAATACAATGTTCGTAAACGTCAATAAAAATTGTATTTAAATTAATAATTTTATAGGTTTTTTATGCCTTAAATAATCAAATATCTGAAGTCGACTTACAAGTTTTTTCATAAGTATTTTTTAGATGATTCATCAGTTTTTGTATCCTCCAACTTTAAGGGAAAATCATTCTTGACACAAAAATATTGCGACTGTATAAGTCAAAATCTTTTTCAAGTTATACTTAATATACAGAACTAAGGGTCTAACTAGGCCTAAGCTTTAATTTAAATATAAAATGTTGTATGTGTGTATAGATTTCATGGAAAATTTCAGCTGTAATGTGAAACTTTTAGACTACCCTTTAGACGACCGAGAAAACTAACCATAAATATATATTGAGTAAACTAAGCAACGTAAAAATAACATTGTTTGAATCTAAAACTTAAAACCTATAAATATTTCGTAGATAATTCAAAGTTCTAGAGGCAAGGCGCAGTATGCATGTGTTGTATACACGCCGAAGAATTTTGGCTTTTGGTAAAAAAAAATAAAGAAATTAACAGACTTGCCGGGGTTCTATCACAGTACCAGAGTCGTGTGCCTGACTATGTTAAAACAGCTCCGCAAAATAGCTTTTAGCAAAAAGCTCTAGCAATTAGCTTGCGAGCTTTGGGTCTCCGCGTTTATACGTAAGATGATCGATTAATGTGATAAACGCCGGTTTGACAAACGAATCACAAAATCATGGTGTGGATTTTTACATATTTGACATTTAACTGAAATCTTTTCCACGATTAGATATTAGGAATTATAATATAAATGTATTTACATAATTTCGCCCACCATTCCACCACCCAGGATCACTAAGCTTTAAACGGTGGTTGAGACTGCTACTTGATAGGAATCGTTAATATTTTCGACGAAATTATAGAAATTACGAATTGAATTTTAATTGTTGGTGGATATGACGTATAAAATCCTTGATTCGCAGGAAAACGTGACATTTTGAAATATTAGACCTGTAGTAGGTCTTTCAAATCCATAAAACTATTTCTTAAACATCAATTATCCCAATTGTTTTTATAACAGTTCAATCAAAATATAATCCCGAAGAAACCCCCCCATAGAGGGGGTTATGAGGAAGCTGGGGCAATTTAACGTGCACCGCTGTATTGATTCCTTGCATTCTTTCACACAGGCGCGGAGGACACCCCTCCCTAACCCCCCACGACTTGGAATCAACCCCTCCCAATCCAGGAGATTCGGTTATGGGCTAATGAAATCTTAATTTATTAATGAAATTTTTAATATAACAGTCTGTTACGTATGCGTAATTTTAATTCGTTTAGAGAAACTTTGGCTGGTGTGTTTTGTATAGTGTAATATACAAAAATGATATGATGATGAGTGAATGATTAAATAGATTGTAAAAATTCAATTTTTTTTTCATAGACCAGAGAATTCGAAAGAAAGTGGAATGGGTTCCAAAATATTTCAGTGGGGAGCTGGTTCCACATGTTTATATTTCTGAACCATTTCGATTTAGGAAAAAGCTTAAAGCTTAAAGACTAGAGTGTCACCTTAAAGCTCGGCAACGCATTTTCAAGCTGCTTGTTGCAGTTTAAAAATATATGTGACTTTACTAGATATCTATATATCGTATACATTAAATGTATGTACCCTTCTGTAATCGTATAACTGGCAATTGAACGCTAAGAATACATAAATTGCAAAATAATGTTTTCATATCTATTACATTAAAAATTATTAAAAAAAATCTCATTCGATGGTCGAACTTCGCTGGAAATCTAGTTGTTTGTGGACACTGCTTAAATAATCACAGAGACGTTTATTCCACTGAAATTAAGTTCCACGAACAAGCTAAAACTGCGAAGATATATACACTCTGTATATACAACCTGTTGCGCCGACTGCGCTTTGTTTTCAACTAGTTCCAAACTAACTTCGCTCGTGTTATCACTTTCCTATGAAAAAGTTTGGATTTTTGTTAGTTTTGTCTGTACGAAATACTATTTCATTGTTTCTGTTTGTTAACCTAACGTAATATATGATACGCATGTCAGATACATTTATGATGAAACAGAAGATTTAGTAATTGTTACTCTATACACACCCAATTGTCCACACACACATACGCACACACATACAAACACAAACACACACCAAATTTCTTTTTACGACTCTGTTTGCTATGTTTTCTTTTAGTATTTACTTAATTTCTTCTATTGTACCTTATGAAAAAAACCTGATAGTACGTGTTCCGGTCCGGTGGTGGAGAGGCTGACTATGTGTCACTAAAGTCTCCTGTTACAGAGACCAGTCTCTCACATACACTTCCAAATGTTATCATCTAAGTTTAATCATAATAACCTTGTATGTGTATGTGAGATAAGAAATAAATATTATTTATTATTATTTAATTGGTATTTTACGTCAGTTTTGTATTGGTAAAGCGAAGATTTCGATTAAACATATTTTTTACTTATATGTAGTACCATTTTAGTAGCTACATAGCAACTATAGAGACTGTTCGGTTTTCCGGAATATATTAATATTTTCTTTCTCATCCAGTTTTGAGCTTTTTTTGATTCATTTTTTATATATATAGATTCGAGCAAGGATCATTCATGTTCATGAAATTTCTTGATTTGGCCCTCACAATGTTTTTTCTTCACCGAGTGACTGTTAATATTCCTTTAATAAACTACATCTGGTCTACCTAGATTAGAAAACGATAGGGGCCGGAAAAATGCATACATAGCTACGATATCATTAATATTAAAAAGAAGTACTAGCAAGAAAAAGGTGTGCCTATATCCGCATAAATATTATTAAGGCAACTACGAAATGTTGTGTTCCGGATTCTATTCTATAGTGATAACATTTCCAGACAACTCCAATTTTATTGACGTGTATGTTCTAGACATGACGTAGCCCCGACGAACGCCAGTCTATGCGTTAAGGTAGAAGACTTGCGTATTAACCCCTGCAAAAACAATAATTATAAATATCTTGGATTTAAAGATCCCAAACCCAAAACATCGCAGCCTTGAGTTAGTGTAATACATAAATTGTCATACATTTTTGATGGAAGAGTTTGTAAAATATGCCGTAGATTTAGTTCTATGTATGATGTAGGAAACTTTAATAAATAAATACATTCATACGAATCTACTTGTTCACTTCACATAGAAGTTTTAACTTAACTAAGATAACCCATGTGAGCGTTGACGCGCACAAACTAGGAACAATGCTGAACTCTGAAAGTTTCCAAATTCAAATCTGACATCTGTCATTTAAAATTTTCAAAATGCCGCGAAAACTTCCATTTCCCGCCTATTGAATGCTCGAACAAAGGCGACTTTGAGCGGGATAGTTTTACATTTTGAGCCAACTTTCGCGAAATTGTTTAACGAAACGTGCATTCAATTAAAGTTCAAAACCATGGCTTGTTCATATTTAAATGGCTTTTGTTGAGCTTTAAACACTATATTTTTTATAATATTTTTAACACTCAAGTTGTTGACAATGACAATTACTATTTTCGCCTGCCACTTTTAAAGAGAATGACAAGATTTTACGTTAACTTAACAGATATAGTACAATTATAGATAGTTTCCATACCAGCTTTATACGATATCGGCAGAAGAATACCAAAATGGAAAAAAATCCATTATAGCTTAGGATACAGCAAAAACAGAAACCACATTGAAATTAATAAATATATGCGACAAACCCTTGCGAACTAATTAAAAACATCAATTTCGCCACAAGGGAGCATCAGACACACATCGATACGTCTCACACACACACCGATTAAAAATAAGATCCGGGCCATATCCGCGGGAGAATGGCTCTACACTCCCGACGAATAAGGTAGTAAGTAACATTGCCCTAGGTCATGGCTAGACTAAATGTCAATTGTCAAAATATACACAAAAAGCTGTTTTTTAATAGATTACATACATTATAGATTTTCCTTAGTTTGTTGTTATAATGGACATAATATGTCCATTATATATATTATATTGACAAACTAGATCCCAGGAATATTGATTGCTTTGATTAGTGTTTGATTAAGTATTCCTATACTAAATCATAGTAACAGATATACGATGGCTAACTCATAAAACACATTATTTCATTATAATTTACAATTTCACATACCGTGTTTTTCGCGTAAGCTGTACCAGTTCTAGAAGTTATCCTGGGAGACGGATATAGCCGGGTATCTTAAGGCGGAGAGGGACGGGTATAAATTGATCCGGGGGAAACAGGGAGACCGAAATTTGACAGCGATTGAAATTGCCGGGAAATTATTGGCGATTTTTTGTTATGACGGACCTTTTTGGTGAAATTAGCATTTGTCTGCGTTCGACGATTTGAATTTAGAATTGCACGAAAGTTCAATAATTTAAATGTCGAATTCTATCCTTTGAAGCCTTTTATTTTTTAAATTAATCTTTATTTTTAAAGTACGTTATTGTTTACTTTTAAAACACAAATTTTTTATGCTCGTTAATAACGCGGGGGTTTGAGCCATCTTATCTATACAAATTGAATCAGCTGTCTGCTTGTGAGTTACGGTGTTAACATATTTACATAGGTTAGGCTTTTGTAGATTCAAACTTCGAATCGGAATCAAGATCTCACTTAGGATTATACGTTAGAAACAAAGCTAAGAATACGATAACATGTTGATATGCATGCTTGATTCCAGTTCTAGTCTCCGGCAAAAATATCAGTCTGTTTAAAAAACACTCAACGTTGTTGAGTTGGTCAAAAGACACTGCTACGATTTAATGCACCATGGATGCGTAAATACCCAACAAAATTTATGGGGGACGAAATATCACCCGGCTATCTGGAGAACAAGAAAAAACCTGGGTAAACCCAGTTACCCTTTGTGTGGTGAATGCGTAAAAGCATTGGTTATCAAAAAGGGTGTGGTTACAAGGTTTTTAAATTTTAATATTTCGACATTGAAAAGGCTTTACTTTTAAGGCCAGGCCTTTACTTCCCATTATTTTCTCACTAAGATTATAAAAAGCGTCATTCAACCCTTTACTAGATACGGACATTTTAGTTTAAGCTTAGTTAATTAATACTACGGGCTTAAGACGAAATTTAGTCGAAAATTTTCTCTTGGCTAATTAACTTATTTTGTAAATGTTAAAAATTAAAATGTTTTATGTAGTCTGCAGCCAAAATTTATAAAAGGTTTTTTTATAAATATAATTTATGTAAAATAATAAAAAATATAATTTATTCTCAGTGAAAAAGTATCTATGGTTTAAACTTAAACAAGGTATTTTTCTAACCAAAGTATAATGAGCATTTTAATCTCTCTTGTTCTTTAATAATAATTTAAAGTTGGAATATAAATAGCTAGCTGGATTAAGTATTATCAAAATTCAAAGTAGGAATCTGCGTTCAAAGAAACCTCCCAATAAATTCAATATCTTGGTCTTAGGACGTGTGTGTAACGTCTCACACACACAGTCTTAACGGAAACCGAACGCCTCGAGCGGTTTTAAAATAAGAATATCATAACTGGCCAGCGCCGTAGGGAGAGGGTGGTCCCCTGTCAAATTTTTAAAAAAGGAATGCAAGTGTCATCGATGAGTTGGTCTGGCCGGACCACAGATAATTATATAAAATCTCTCAATTTCAGCTATATTTGTTTTATTATATGAGGAAGGAAATTGTTTGTTATACAACATAGGTTACTTTTGCGTGGGGAAGTAGTTCAAATATTAGCTTACTGCGACCAAATCAATTTAGCCGGAGCCCGTGAATCTTTGAATTTAGGTTGAAAATTTCTAGTATTATACTACCAGATTGCTATTAATTTTGAGTAAAATACAATTTTGTATAAAGTAATAAATTAAATGGTTACTATGCTATGCCGATCTAGTTCGGTATTTTAGATTAAGTCATAACAATAAACGGCTCGTTATAACGTTGAAAGTTACAATATCGAAACTTAAATTATCCATTGAAAGGAATGCGACCATCCAAAAGAAAAACCGAACCATATAGAAAAAAATAAATTTAAACTCTATTCATTTCGAATGGCGTTTTTAAATTCGCTCGGCTATGACGTCTTGAATAATAAAATGAAGTAATTGTTGGTGGCCAGCAACGGGTGGATTTCGGAAGCGTTTGCCCCCTCCCCCACTGAATTTAAAAAATAAGAAAATTTCGGTGGAGCGTGATATTTTTAAAATAAGAATCTCCGTGGCATAATTCCGTGGAGATTTTAAAATAAGAATAGTTTCGCGATACCCGCCTCCCCCGTCTGGAGTTTGGGATTGAGGCGCGTTTGGTCGCGCCTTTGCTTGGAATTGACTCGACCGCTGACAGATTCTCTATGAATGGAACCATAGACTATTGTCTGCAATCGTTTCCTACATGAACCACAGTTAAACATTTATATGGATTCATTACAAGTGTTTACATCAAATTTAGAGTAATCAATAAAAAGTCGTATTGATTTCATATATTAATTTATTAATAATTGCCACATTTACATGTTGAAAATTAGCAGTTAATTATCAAGCAAGTAACTCGCCCTTACAAACGGTTCAGCAAGAATTCGGGGGCCAGATTTGGGGGGGTTCGGGTATATTCGGGGGGTGGTTCCTTGATGAGAGAGGTTTTTCGCAGGATTCCGTTAGGTCGGGTCATTGACCGGCGCAGTCGATACTTTCTCAATGTAATTGGATCTTTTAAAATTCCATTAATGGCTATTGACATCGAACGTTTCGTTTTGAATTTCGAACGTGTGTCTTAAGGAGGTCTTAGTTCGGAACTCTTTAGTTCATAGCAGTTTATATTTGGATTGATAAAAAAATCAATAGATATGACTATCAAATATTTAACGGAAGTTTAGACACATAATATTTTTCATTCCAGTTGACAAGGTCTATGGTTCGACTCAAGGATTATATTGAAATGTTTCAAACCTCTGAATAAAATAATTAAAAAAATAAATAAATAATAGATATGTAACCACTATTTTAATTAATTGCTGAAGCCCCATTTCAATCATAAGATTGAATATCTATAAATATAAGGGAATATTGTTATCAATATGAAATTTAAATATCAATTTTTAGGGTTGCCGCTCTGTCATGGCGGAGTGCTCATTCGCGCGCTGTCAGCAGGAACGACGAGCGATCCGCAAGGAACTGCAACGTTGGACCAAAAACATGGTTTATATACTCGGTGAGTCATACTGTATTGTACAAAAATTTTGACAACCCTAATTTTGACTTTAAAAACTCTTAAGGATTGACAGCCCTGCAGTACGAGTCAATAAGTTTTCTTTGAGATAAGGTTTCATGAGGATCTTTAACTTAGCTGTATGAAAATGTTAAGAGACTATATTCCCAGAATAGATAAAAACAATACTTTCTCAGTACTCATTACTGGAAACTGACCTTTATGAAAAGCCACGAGCAAAATTATATCCTATACTAATAAGGAAAGGTTTATTTCGTATGTTTGTAACGAAGGAACTCATAAACTACTGGTTGAAAAAATGCTAGAAAAAGTCATTATTAGCCTGAAATCACAATAATTTTTTGGTATTCTCACAGCTTGTATTTAGAATTAATCCAAATATACTTCCTTCCAATAATGTTACCTTTAATATAATTACAGTATAATACTCCAGTCCAGTCCATACAGATCCGAAAAATACAATATAACTTTGTGCTACATCTTTTTTTATTTACAAATACCATATAAAATACAAAATTCTAAAAATAAAATAATTTAAAACCATATTGATAATTTATATGTCTTAGTTTAAGAGAAGTGACTTCAGGCTCTGTCATCGCGTCGTAGGTGCACCAATGAATTTTATTTACCCTTTTAACAGACGCCTGTACGGTGATGGAAAACATCGTGTGGGCATGCCTCAAATGTGTCATGACAGAAAGCCGATCACCTCCTTTTCTATGTAACAAATGATCATAGAATTGCATGCAATCTGCGACCATTTTTATTTATTTATTTGAAAAGCTAAACAACGTTTGGCACAATAATACATTGGTCCAAGAAAAATAATAGGCATAAAAAATCAATTATAAAAGTATAGGAAAATTTATTTCAAAGTATGTATGGATAACCAGACCTAGCTTTATCAGAACGCTGAATTTGGATATCGACGAGTGGCTAAAACGCGTTCTACTAAAAGGAGGGACAAAAGAGATATATGGGTTTGTAGAAGGTACTACACGCACAAATCAACTTGCACCTGATTTGGCCATAATAACACTTGGCGAGGTGCCTATTTAACTCTGCGTACTAGTACTCAAAATTTAAATTTAATTATAGAGCAACAAACTGATACCTTAAATGCAGACGATGTATCAAATAATAAAACAATGTTGTATTGAACACGAAATAAAAGTATCAATATAAATTTTTTTCAATAATGTTAGAAGTAACGCCTGACGGGCACAGAATTGCGTCCACAGTTAGCGAAAGGCAGGAGTTATTTCATAAATTCATTATGCAGTCTGAATAAACAGCGCTTAGTGTTGAACTTGTTCGAATTATATTTGCGTACAGTTTTAGGGATGATATAAAAGTATTTAAGCCACCATCACACGGTTTTATTTGCTTTAAATTTACATATACGTAATGATTTTTAATTTAGGTAAATAATGTATATACTGATTAATAGAGGATTATTTAAAGAAGATGCACTCGCGAGCCCTCTAGCATCCAGAGTGTCCATGGGCAGCGGTATCACTTAACATCAGATGAGCCTCCTGCCCGTTTGCCCCCTGTTCGTTTGGAACCAAATTGATCCAATCAAGATTACTTTAAAATTATATGTCAAATGTTACTTTATTTCCAATGCACATATAAAGAGTATTTAAAGTAAAAATTTAATTGAGATACAACTAAGCACGTTTCTTTTTCAATCTTCTTTTAGGTATCTGTTCTTTTGCCAAAGAACTCCTCCAATTTTTTTTATTTTTTTATAGAACAGGGGGCCGCCCCGAAATCCCTCCGTCTCTGCACTGTACCACTCTCAGCCATATACCATGGCTGTTTCTTTAATTTGTTCTATCTACCTTCTAAGTTGTGTTCCTCTTTTTCGTTTGTTGTTACCTTGGGCACCAGTTTCAACCTTTTTTGATCCACTTTTCTGTTCCTTGTTCTAGTCATGCCCATTCCCACTTTAGTTAGTTTATTGTTATTATAACATCTATTACCTTAGGTGTTTTTCTTCTTTTGTTTTTGTGTACTATTTATTTTGTCTCTTCTTTTCTTTCATATCATCGTTCTATCGATTTATGACACACCTGTAGCTTTGTATGCTGCGCTTTAGTGGCATCCAAGTTTGAGATCCATATGAAGGTATAGGTGGGATACAATTATTGAAGATCTTTTTTAATAACCATCATCGTTTTCTTGTTTTTCTATTATATTATTTATCATAATTGAATGAGTTTATTATGCGTTAATAGGGAAATAATTTGCGATTTCTAATATATGTTACATCTGCGTTACTTATATTAGAAGGCCAGTCTTCTTTTAAATTTTTTGTCAGTTTTTGCCGCGCACCACCAGAACATGGAACCAGCTGACCACTGGAGTATTTGCGAATGAATCCCAATTAGGGTCCATAAAGAGCATACCAATTCTTAAAACACCGCCAACGCACTCGCGGGATCTCTGCTTTTGACAGTATCCATGGGAGGTATCACTTTACATCAGAGGAGCCTTTTGCCCGTTTGCCCCGTTCTACAAAAAATCTATATTCGTATAGGTCTATAATTACATGGTCTTTTTTTTGAATATTTAGCCATTATAAATACGACTCTAAACTCTCCTACATTAAGTCTGGTTTGGGTTTTGTTTGACTTAAAATGGAATTAGAACCAAAGGTATCCATGGAATAATAACTTGGAAAAATAACAATCGCTCGAACGGTGATGGAAAATGTAGTGAGGAAACCGGCTTGCCTAAGACCCAAAAAGTCGTCGGTCTGTGTGGAGGAGGATCACCTACTTGCCTATTAGATTGACAAGTGATTTTAAAACAGATACAGAAATCTGAGGCCCAGACCTAGAAATACAGATATTTATAACATTAATTTCCTGTTTAATGCAGCCCTTAAAGCATATTGCGTAAAGCTGCCCTAGAGTGAAGTTCGGCACTGTCGGCCTGAAGATGGCAATAAAACGTAGTATTTCTGTTACAAAGTTGGAGTGCTGGTTTTAATGTCTGATTTGAATAAGTTAATGTTTTTAAATTTGGAATTTCGTATCACGAGGATGTTCTAAGACCAAAAGTTATTCCACAGCTTGAAGACTTTTTCTGTATGTTATGATTGGTAAGGTAATAATGTCGTTCCTTTTATTCAAAATCATAATCATTAAATTATATAGGTAACACAATATAAACTTATGAACATAAAAAAAGAAATATATATTTAATGTGTTGTATGTAGGCTGGACATTTTGCTCACTCAGACTTTCTCAGTTTTTAAAGCGTGGCAATTGCAAAAATTATCACGAGTTACACCCCGAGATTATAGCCAGACGCAGGCACTCTCTTTAGCACATCATGGAATTCCCCAGGAACATTTTGGTCCTTCGAGCCGGATTCCTAAAGCATTGATATTGAGTAATCTTAAAATACCAATTATACGATTTAATAAACAATAAGAGGCGCCTTGTGAAGCTTCATCTCCGTTTCTTTCTCTACCATGGTAGTAATTTGTCTTTAAATGTCCGTAGACATTTTTATGCAATTTGACGATCTTTATCTCGTTATATGTAACTTAAAAAAGGGTAAAACATTATTAATAACTAAGACAATATTTTTTTAATAAAATAAAATAAAAATAACATAATTGTCAACATATTTAAGAGAATTAATAAAAATTCATAATTTTAAGGTCCGAACGATTAGATCAAAGGCACTGCCAGTGAGACCTTAATTTGATTACTATCGGACTTGTGGAGCCTCCAAAGCCTTTTAAAGGTAACGGCACTGTATTACTAAAGTTTTAAAATGGTCTAATAAGTAAATTTAAAGGTCGATTTACTTGAAAATGGCAATACATGTGAGAGGCCTGACGTGCACGGGTATGTGGGGTAAATTTAATTTGTCGACTTCAGTGCGGTTTCGAGAAGTTTCGGCCGATATCGAAACTTTGGCTTGGAATAATTATCTCGAAATTTCGATGGTCGATTGTTTATATTAGTCATTCACTTGTTACTTTCTCTTTCTATCAAATTGTAATTACGCTGTGATGGATAGAGACGGTAGGTTATATTGACATGAATTTAAATTTCAAATAATTGTGTAGATCTTGAACTACTAAATCGATTTTGAAAATTCATGTTTATTAAATATAAATAAATTAATATCATGTTTTAACCTAAAATATAAAAAATATTTTTGGGTCATTTACTGTTTTGATTATAAAAAAAAATTAAAGCAAAAAAAAATTTTTCCCCTTTTACTAGCAAATATTAAAAAAATATATTAAACACACAAGGTAAATGAGTTATTTATACTATTATGCACTGGTTCTCTATTGACATTTGAACACGATTTTAGATACTATTAGCGTATTAAGTATCTACTGAATAATTTATGTGTATATTCTTATATAGTTTATTAAAAACATAGCAAGATTTAAAAATGGAACAATTAAACCATAGTGTTGTGCCCATATAGATATAATAGTTCGATCCGGCAGTTAGGATTGCGTCGCTATCTATGGCTAAGATAAGGCTTGCGACGAACCTAATTCTATACGATTATAGGGCAAAAGATGGCTGTTCCACAATGACCGCAAATGCATTTACGTTTCACTATGAAAATATTTATTGTTTGGGTAATTTGTAGCCTGTATCTATAAATGCGTATAGTGTATACAGGTGTTTTTAACTAAATCTTAATGTACAATTTCTAAATTTTTTTAACGACCTACATTTCTGAGGAGCTACAATGATGAGGAACAGTAGACCACGTGACCAATGCCTTCTTCTGTACAAAGTTTAATAAAAATAAATCCAGTACCACAGTAATAACAGCACAAATGAACATGAAACACGAATATTTCTAATATTGGTATTTATTAGACTTTTAATTTAAGTTATGCTTGAGCCATTTTTGTTATGAAAACATTGAAAACATGTTTTACAGTATCAATATAGACACAAAAATATTTAAAGGAACACGGAACATTAAACGTTAACTAATTAGCCATCAACTAACGAAAACTATCTATATACAAAAGTACAGTATTCCTCCTAAACATTAAAGTTTTATCGCTGTGGATATTTCGGTGCCCCCACTGTGGCGGAGTGCATCGGTCGGCGCAGCGCGCATGCGGCTCCGCTATCCTCGGCCAAACAACCTGTTGCAACTAGGCCGGCGTGCACTAATGCAACTCCTCCGCTCCTCAATTACTAAATTCTAAATTCAAAATTTCCAATCAATTCACATCCGGTTCGCGATTCGGTCATATTTAAAAACGTTCTACCCGTTCACATGCCATTTCCGTAACAATTTTCCACGTTTTCTTACAAGTAACGCTCAAGTGTCCCCGAGTTTTAAGACGTTGGAAGTGCAGTGTTTGATTGTCGAGATCGATATATTTTGTAATTGTTAGTTATTTGATAGTCTTATACAGTTCCTGTTAAAGTTCCGTATAATTGCGTAATTAATATAGGTTAAGATTCGTAGTGAAGTTTGGTGCTGGCAAGTTGGCGTTCAACAAGTGGTCGACGGATGCTGTTCCCGGTAAACTGTTGTACTTTGCATGCTCGCTTTGCGGGATTATATCATTCTACGTGTCCCGGTCCGGGAAAATTCGAATGAGTTTTGTTTACGCACCATTTTTTAAATGTCAATGTTTGTTCTGCATTGTTTGAGGATTTAAACTGATTCGAACGTTCTTTTTTATTTTTTTATTTTTAAATAGTGGGTGGGGCCGATCACTTCTTTTGTTTTAAGCTTCCGGTAGCCATCTTAGATCGGCGACAAAAAAAGCTGTCATGGCGGCTTCGTAAAAATTTTCTAGTTTAAGACGCTGCATTGATCTGAAAGTTTTCAGGCGCTTTTTAATTTTTCTTAGCTTTCACCGCTTATGTTTAAATGTTCTTTTAATGTTTTTCATTTATTTAGCGAATGTATAGCGTGTTTTTATTGCTATATTTGAATGTAACGTTTTACAGTGACCTACATTTGAAACAACGATGCTTTTAAATTTTGTAACTGAATTAAGAACTTAAAATTGTTCTCTTTACAAATTTAAGGCTGTCTTGTTTTAAAAATGGGCTTCTAATCTATACTATACTAGTACGCAACATTTCACGCAATATATGTTATATTAGTCATAGAAGTATTTTTTTTAATAATACTATTATATATAGTATAGTTTGTAACATATTTTCGTGCTCATTAAAACAACTAGCTAATGTATAAGAAAAACCGTTTTCATTTTCTATTATTGAGTAATTTAATTACCCGAACGAATTAAAATTAAATTTTATAAAAACTATTTTGTAAAAAGAACTACCAGTTGCATAGACAATAATCCAAAGCCGATTTCCAACTATCCAAAAAAAAAAGAAAAAAAACAGGCTGTTACAATCGTGGACGAAAATAAAGCGGATTTAACATTTACGGGCGCTAGCCGTGTCATATTTTACCTTTTTCCAACCGGAAAACGATTTAGTAGGAATACAAGCTTTTAGGTGCCGAATAAAATTCGATCGGCCTAGTCGATTTTTTTACATAATAACCCAATAGTGAATACGTTTGCGTATAAACGTAAGAATAGTTTTGCAGTTTAGGATAATATACTTATCGCATAATCGTCATTTCTGATGATAAAAACTTAATACTAAAATTATTGTAGAATGACTTGTTATACCGAACTTATATTATACCACTTCACTCCCATGACGTCTTTCATAGCTCGATAAAGGAATTTCTTAGGTGTAGGTGTAACGATATCGATCTTTAGGTTAATACGAAAACAGAAACTGTTATAGCGGATCAAAAATCTATAGCAAGTAAAAATACATGTTCTCTTTCAGGATTGTGGAATTTTAAAACTAACAAAAAAATTGATAATTATTAACCACAATAAGGTGCGCGTTTTTAAAAATCAAATAAAATGTAATATGCTCCAAACTTAGTTCTGAAATGAAAAGTAATAAAAATTAAAAATGATTTAAATATTTGTTTAATTTTATATTCTATATTATAACAAATAGGGCTAGTATAAAGCCAAATGTGACTTCCGGATTCGTAGCGCTTGTAGACCTACCGTAGCACATCTACGATTAATTAGATTTAAGGTCCTATACATCGCTGTCATGCCTTAGCGTCTTAATTTTTGAGTAAAGGAATTCATACATACCCCATTGTTTATTATATTCTGAGCGTAGATATATAAAAATACCTTACATCTGTTCATATATACATATTCTATTGTTCTAATTTATATCATGTATCACTACTTGTAGTTTTTTATTATATCTAGTTTTTTGTTTCGTCTCGCAGGTTTCATCGTATTATATCTGTTTCTTATTACATCACCACTTTCAACATTTACTTATGAGATACAGTAACGGGTGTAATCACCTTTTATAAGATTTTTAATACAGATTTAAAAAAATCATTGTACCTTCATCAGTGTACTAGATACTCTGTTGTATTTTGTAGAACTATACATGACGTAAGTTTTACTAATTTTAAAGTCGCCTCATGGTATAATTGATGTTAAATTAAGAGTAATGTCACGTGTAAAATAGGGTCAAAAAATTTTAGGTTGAGCTTTAAGAGAATAAGTCTGAGTAATCCAAGAATAGGCAATATCCCGCTGTGGGACATGACTATATGCTTAGTGTCAACAGTTAGTTTTTAAATCTAATATCACGTCCGTCAGGGTTCTTCAAGAAAAACGCACTCGCTAGCCCTCTGGCATTGAGAGTGTCCATGGGCAGCGGTATCACCTAACATCAGGTGAGCCTCCTGCCCGTTTGCCCTCTGTTCTATAAAAAAAAAACAATGTTTGTGAAAGACATCTTTGGTTCGACACATATTCGATCGTATATCCTTCTTATTATGCTAAATAAGCTAGATTGTGTGATGTGTTTAATAGACTTAGTCTAGACAGCATTTACTTAAAAGAATATTCTGAGCCTAAATCAATAACTTAATTTATAAAATTCTACAATAACAGAACACCTGTCAACCCTAAAATTCAATAAAAAAGACTAAAGAAAAATATTGGCTGTGCCTGACATGTTCACTCGACCGGAAGCTAAACTCAACTGACATATATTTGGATATGACGTAGGGACGTTCTTTTTTTAATTATATTTGACATGCACAATATTCAAATTTAAATTTTACCTATTTAAAACTAATATAATGTTGACTCTCATACCTGAGGTAGGTTCGACTCCCGGCTGTGCACCAATGGCTCAAAGGCCGGCAACACATCCACCAAAATGGTTGTCTATGTCTTTTTGGGCGTCTCGCAGGCTCGTTTGTCCCCTATTATATAAAAAAAATATAATTGATATATATAGTTTTTTTATATACATGTGTCTTTACTAAGACACCATGGAATATTACGATCTAGATTAACTAATAAGTTGTTTAAGTCCAACCCAATTTACTAATACATATATTTAACGTCAAGTGTTTAAAAACACTACCAGCAGTCTCTATTTATCGGATTACACTGTTCCTGTGTTCTTTTTACTCACTGCATTAACAGCGTCCATGGGCGGCGGTATCACTTAACATCAGGTGAGCCTCCTGCCCGTTTGCCCCCTGTTCTATAAAAATAAAAGATTCCGATGGATATGCAGCATTGACTATTCCTATGAGAAATTTGTTTTGATATAGCTAGTGGCAAATGACTTATTATAGTGAATTAAGTAACCTGCGAAATAGCATATATAATAGAATAGAATTTGAATTTGATTGTGGGAATTTCTATTCTTTTATTACAGAGAGTGTCTTGACATTTGATAATGGTGTTTGTGTGCCGGCTCCATATGCTGTCGTTACCAATTAGTTTTATCAATGATATATATTCACACATGAATTATTTTACATAAAAAATGATGTTACTAAGGGATAACAAAACCATTGAAGCAATATAAGAAATATATATGGAACAAAACAGTAGTTTCTGAATTTATTTGAAAAATACAAATCTTTCCTCGATATTAGTATAGATTATCGTTAAATTTCGGTCGCCTCTGCAAATGGGTATTTCCGGTTTAGAGTCAGATCCCCAGTAGTCTAAGATAATGTAGCCGCGCGTGGGTCATCCCTGATCTAACTTATAGCAACTTTTGGTGAGCTCTCGAGTTTGGCCACTTGTTGTTCAGCCGTTCCAATCGAAAGTTATTCAGATTTCCTCATCATCTAATTTGTATCCTTTATTTGCCTCCATGGTTAAGTGGTTAAAGCACGGGCGCGTTTACACGCGTGCGTTAGCCGAGATGGTTCACTCACTGGCAAAACTGTCAACTTTTGATGTACAGTCGGACAGACTTCAGACAGTCATCACAAAATAATTTTTGACCAAACAAAGAGACCAAATGTGAAATCTAATCTTCAAGCATCATCTAATTTCGTTCAGTACTTTTAGGGTAAAAGACTTTAATGTAAAAAAATAATATCTATCAATATAGAAAATACAGAGACAAATAAAGTATCAAATATCATATGTTAACTCATCATAATCGATTCATCATTTTATAAGTCGGATAAACAGACCAACTCTAAAGCGTCTCTTTGTCAGAAATATATAATTTAATTACATTGCGTTTATATCTAAACAAAGAATGATAAACTTTGCAAGATAAAACGAAGGTTGAAAACTATTATTTTTTATTTCCTGAATCTATAATAAAACTAGTTTTAACGTAGCAATGAAACATTTTCTAAAGTAAGTCTGAACAATACCAATGAGCATGAGGCTAGTTTTGAGAACGTTTAACTGAATCAAATCAAATCAAAAATATCTTTATTCATATAGGTAAACATGTATACTTATGAACGTCAAGAAAAACAAATTAAATTAATTGTAAATTTAAATTTTACAACCAGTTCGCAAGTCAAGGGCGTGGAGCGGGTAAGAAGAACTGGCAAGAAACTTTCCGCCACTCTTTTCAATCGCCAAGTTTTTAATACAAATTGTTTGAACTGGAGCAACTGATACTTCAATTAAACAAGTTGGCGATTAGATTGTCTTAAATCTAAGGAAATCGAATCCAGGACTTCAAGTAATCGCAGTGTAACATACTCGGTAAATAACTTATATAGATAAGAACAAAAGACCGATTCGAAACTCGCAAAAGTCTAAAGTTACAGGATAAACAGTCAATAAAAGTTACTTTTATACTTTCTTATTTGCGTTTGATAATGACGAAACATAAAAATCGCGAAACACAAATCTTTCACACCAATTTAGCTCTGAAATTGTCGTAAATAATGGTTACACTTCTCTAATTCAAATTCTCCGTCACAGCGCCATCTATATGAATTCGGACAAAATTTTTCACCAAACCTTTTCTTACAAGAACGGCGCACACATACAGCACACACCCTCACCTCAACACAATCGAACGCACTCACACCACAAGAAAAAAACGATAAAAAAGCACACCACAAAATTACTATGCACACACGCGCGGTGACGATACGAAAAAAGGATCTCTCTTAATTTTTCCTAAGATTTTCGTGAATTTATAGCTGACTTAAATTGAATTAAGAAGTTCGGATAAATACAAAGGATAAGTAAGTAGAACTAAATGCTCAAGGTTCATACAACACACACAGCGATGCACTTCGTGAATGACGTGCATTCTGCGCATGTGTGCATTTTACTGCATTCGATTAGTATTGATACTTAGGCTTACGCTCTTAGGAACTTTGACGAAACATAATAATAGAATTAGTTTTAATAACTGATATTTTTTATTAGTCTTAATTTGGTTTGTTTAATTATACATACTCACGACCTTTTATCATTGAGAAAAACCACTAAATAAATATTAATTGACTTTATTAGAGATTCAAGTGAAGTTAATCATTAATTAATCAAATATCCAGACAAACGATGAACTCTTTAAGTGTTTAATACAATTTTAGTGATATGTTGTATGAATTTTCGTTGAACGCTCGGAGCGTCGTGAAATACACAAAGTATCAAGGCGATGCAGTCCGCTGCACTCGGCAGTAAATACAAGGTAATGGCTAAGTACGCACGCGGTCTAGTAGTACTGTGTGCGCCGTCGGTGCAGTCCCGTCTATGCACAATCGGCAGAGAGTCGCATTTCCGCTCCCTACCATCACAACACGCGGCAACCGCTAAAAACCTCCAAAAACACGTATACTAAATAATAAAAGAAATATTTTTTTGTATAAAAATTTTTTTACTCATATCGCGCGACATATTTTGGGATTATAGTGATTTTACTGTGCGAAATGTACACATATCATATCGAAACATAGGACCCGAAACTATTTTAGAAAAGTTATATATTTTTGTGAGAATATGTGCGTCAAGTGACAGTGCGAAAGCTGTGTTGATGAGGTGACCGAGATACGAAATTGGAACCCTTTTTGTTTTTTTTTTGCGAATTTTCGTTTTACTTTTTCAAAAATTACCACCGAAGTGTCAAACTGGACCGAGGAGGAACAGGCCACCTCTGACGCATGTGAGTACAAAATAAATCAAAATATGTTTCGACCCTTCGCATTGTGCCCTTAATCTTGTATTAGTATGTTGGTGTGCGTGTGTATACACGATCGTAGTGTGCGTAGGGTTCACGCACATTTTTTGCGTTTTTCTCACTAACCCCCACCATTTCGCCCCACCTAATATTATCTGTCCCACTCTTTTTCTATAACGAAGTTTATGAGTATGCGTGGTTTGCGCGTGTGTGCGTTAATAAATTGCAACCTATATTTTGTTCGAAGGCCAATGGCGATAGAAATATTCAATAACGTATTAGAATTACAATTTTAAAGGAATGTTTCACATATTTGAATTTAGAACTTTTATTTGCATAACTTTTTGAAAACAACTTTCATACATTCCATCATTTAAATTTGAAATTAGAATAAAATTTGAATATTATTTCACAAAAACTTTTTACTTCAGCACTTGTCATTTTACACAATGTATATATATGGTATTAATCTAATTTTGATTAAAACATGAAATTTTTCTGATAATTTTGTCATGGCCGCTACGTTTTTGTAGAGGCGTAGGCTAAAACTTACCGACGGAACTTTTTACGGCAACGAATTTTTTCAATAATTTTACTGTTAATTGCATACGTCGTAATAAAAACGAATTATTTTAATGAATCATTAATTTCGATTTCGTTAACGTGACAGTAGGAATGCGAAATAATTTGTTATACTCTAAACTGTATTTTAAGGTTTTGTCAATTAAAAATTAATTGCTTTAATTAATTTCGATTTTGTTTTTTAAAATGAGATTTATAATGCGATTAGGAACAAAATTATATTGATTTAATAATAATTTTAACATTATTTATTTTATAATTCAAGCATAATTGAAGTATACGTGTATTTGACTTATAGATTTTAATGCCTTAATCCAGAAGTATTTAAGAAAATTCCTATTGATATTAAAGTCTTGTGACATTGTTAATTGTAAAAATTAGTACCTACTTTTGTATAAATATTTATTTCAACACAAAAAAACAATAATGGTTAATTTTTATTAATTTAATATTGAACAGTTGTATTCTGATAAAATATATCCGGTACATATCATTAAAATTTTAAAAACATTAATATTTTTTATATTGCACCAGTCATAAAAGAGATTGTAAGAATTTGATTTATTTCATTATTATTAACATTTTTGCAATTAATAAATTATATATTTCATGAACATATTGACGTCACCACGTGGTTATAATAAATATTACATTTTCCTTTAAACAAGGAAAATCTTTGAAAGGAATTAATGTTCAAGCACTTTAAACTGATTAATGAAACGTTTTATA
Source organism: Pieris mannii (assembly GCA_028984075.1). Classification (NCBI taxonomy): domain Eukaryota; kingdom Metazoa; phylum Arthropoda; class Insecta; order Lepidoptera; family Pieridae; genus Pieris; species Pieris mannii. The sequence continues at coordinate 9,034,143 of CM054777.1, forward strand.
CTTGTTATATTTCATATTTCAAATTCCTGTTGACAATGAAAAAATTATAACATTAAGTAATTTACTTAACTTTTCAAAACGTATGATATTTATTTCCAACACACAAATATACGCACAGTATTAACAATATTCTTAAGCAACTAAATTATTAATAATAATAATAATATTAATTATTATTATTATCCCCCGTTGCATCCCTTGTAATTTTTATGTATTGTTTTATTTTTGTTTCTGTGCAACGAAGTGTAAATAAATAAATAAATAAATAAATAAATCATCAAACAAATGTAAAATCTTTGTCTCTGTGGCAATGTGCCTTTAATGCTGGCAGCATTTCCTCGCTGTATTGAGATTTTTTTGGGCATTTTGTTTTATAAAACCTCATAAAGTGATATATAGAAGAAAAGCCTAATTATTCTTATTTCTTATGAGTTCTAGTGTATTTATGCTACAAAGAGCCTTTTCGCGGACGCTAAGTAGATATTACTTAATTGAATAAACTTGCGTAGAGGTTGCTAGCAAGCATACTAAGTTCAAGTTTCAAGTTTGCGCGTGATTACACAGTGCACTAGACACAGAGTCCTTGCGCGTGCGCCGGCCAAGGCGACGCGACTGTCAATGTTACTATCTGTCAGTCCGCCATCTTGGTTTTTATAAGCACGTTCTAATGTTGAGGTTATTTTAGCATGAAGTTTAATTTTATATTTAAGTATTTCTTATACAGATGATTTGAATTAGAAATACTTAAATATAAAATTTCATCTGTTTCTTTTAATATATATTTATAAGTTAAGTTTTAATAAAATTCATATTATTTATATGTCACTCTAACTCAAACTAAATTTCTTTAAAACAATTCGACTAAGGGTTATTCAAGGCACTAATTCTTAAAAGGCGGGCAGCTCACTTGCGAGCCTTGTGAGTATCCATGGGCGGTGGTATAGGTAAGCGGTTAAATAGCGTTATTATAAAAAAACTAGACTAGACATTGATTTTAAAATCACATTGATTTATTACATAATTTTTTTACATACTTTTGACCTTTATAGAACTATTTAATAATTGCGGCAAGATTATCTATATATTATATATAGCTGTAGAACCGGTTTAAAACAGGCTGGAACATCTAAACCATCGCTGAACACAATTGCCAATCTTTGCAACTCAATCTTCTGTTGTTTAGTTTTATATACTAACGACACGCCCTGACTTCGTCCCGGTCATTTTACATTGAATATAAGAATATTAGTCTATTTTTGCTCAGCAACAGATTTTAATTACAACTGGGAATAAGTATTTTAACTATCCCGTTTGATACAGGGTTTTTTAAGTAATTTTGACAGATATAAAATTTTTAGTTTAAAATTGGTAATTTAAGATAAACAAAATAGGCTCCGTTAAATGCACCTTTCCTTTATATAAAATAACTCAAGGCTTTTCTGAATACACAAAATATTACACAATATTACTTACAATAGGGAATATATTCATAGATCATAGATAACACATTCTATAGCTTCGTTCGGTCAATGCTAGGGCCGCCATTTTGTATTCTGGTTTACAGATCAGATCAATCGTTCAGTGAAACACCTGTTCTTTAACTGTTCTACATTGTTCCTTTTACGCCTTTACCAACTGAGTTGAGAGGAGTTATGATTTCAATCCTTAGATTGAAAGTTCGTTGTATGAAGTTAACTTACTATGATGGAGAAATACGATGCCCTTGATGCCCGATGAATTTTTTATCTCGTGTTTGTAACAAATTTCCGCTCATAAATTCGTAGCGTGTACTGTAATAATAATAATTACATTTTGTTTTATTCACAAATAACACCAATGCGTGTGCACACAAAATCTCTTAAGTAAAATACGATTAATTTAACGATAATAATATAGTTATGACGGTTTTAGTTTGTACTAAATAATGTCCACTCATCATCAAGAAAATTAACTTAAGTGTTTTTAGTATAAAGAATATATAATTAAAACACTCAAATTTGTTTTCTTTAAATTAAAAAAAAAAAAAACAAAAATTGTTCTTTGTGTGAGAAAATAACCGGCTAAAATTAGGTCGCTCTGATTCATGCCAAAAATTACTCAAGGATATGTTCAATTGACATCCGCTTAAAATCTCTTTACATATTCATTTTGGACTTTGAACATACAAATTTATATTTCTTTGTGAATTTACCAAGTAAAAACAAGAACTACATTTCTCTAAATAAAAATATCATCATCATAAACGTATACATCAAAGTCCACAATATATGTTGAAAAATTAAAGACATTTATTTTATAATATATATATATATGTACATATTAAGTCACATAGATTTGTTTTACAAGCAGTAACAACTATATATTTAAGATTATAACACAGACGTTTTTACATAAACAGTTGAAGAATTTTTGATGCTTCACTTGTTGCTATAGTTTGATAATTTCAAATTATGACGTATAGATAGAACATGTTCCAATTTAAGTTTAAAGCAAAATGATACAAATCGAAAAAATTAAAAGTTACCCCACCGTTCCTTATTACCGCTTTTCGTCAAAATAAAACAAGGAAGAAACCGAAATGAGGTCAGTCAATTTCGGCGGGAGACGAGACGGCGAAAGTTGTTTTTTTTTTATTCATTACTTTCGTCTGGAGGCCGCGGTCAATGTATTGTCCTTGGTAAAGGCCTGTTCTTAATGGTATGTATTGATTGCAACTTCAAGATACGTTTTGGTCAATTATTAAACACAAATTCCAAGCTTCTGATTTTGAATTTTTTCAACATTTTACTTAGTCTTTACGAAAGCAACATCATAAGACTAAGGATGAGGAACCAAACTTGGCGCAAACTATGATATGTGTCAAATTCTTATACATTTTTGCCGTACGGGAGTGTTGACTTAATGTTAAGTCTGGTTTCGTATCTTACGATAAGTTTCTTACGCAATATAGTAAAGAATTTAAATCGTCCAAAGAATCTGAAGAAATTATTTAAAATATTTTGTTATAATTGAATCCTTTCTAAGAGATTGTAGGTTCACGTAATTCTTTTTAATTATACGCAATTTATTGATGACAATTCTAATAATACTAAAAGAAACCATACAAAATAATGATTGCAAAAGACTACTTCAGTACAATAAGGTTTTACGAATCCAGTTTATCTGCTGTATTTTTCATTGTTAAGACAATGCAATTTTTATCAAAGTGTTGGATGAATTAGTCGCAACGTCGTATACCATGCTAAACGCAACTCAACGAGATGTTGGAAGGCAGATGTTTTCATTATAAATTGAGTTATGAGACGAACACACACACGCACACCCCGCTTTTGATTTAAAATTCGGTTACGTGACGTCATAGGCTTTCAGGCGAGGTTCCCATACCTTATTGTTTTCTGGTCTGTGGTTTATGACTGTTGTTTTAAATAGCCATTACCTTTGGAATACAAACCATATATACACAATTTGTCGTAAGAGATGTTTCTTTCCGAATTGGTTTCAAAGGTAATAAACATTACCAGCATTAATATTCTAACGCTGAAGGAAGATTTGTCTGGCACAGAAGGCAGATCCACTACATGCCTAACGAAAAGTAATGATACAGACACAGAAATGAGTGCTGCATGTCTCACGGGATTTTAATCTTGCTACAACATTAAAATATAAAGAGGACATGTTTTTAATATTTTCTTAAAACACAAATCATTTACGATGACTAATGGAAATGTAAACAAAATGTGTGTCGCATAGTACGAGAATGTTGCTTCCGTGTCAATTTGTTTATTTCACCAATTTTAAACAATCGTGACTAAATATTTATTGTTTCATTTTTTAACGATTAACAATTATTTTGTAGTGTGTCATCGTCATAGGTATTAATAGTTAAGAGCATTTTAGATTTATAATTGTCGAAAATGTACCTACTTAGTTATAACACGAGAAAAGACGAAATAATCTTTCATGCCCAATATAAGACTTCAAAAACTAATCATTGTATAGTATTACTTGATACAGAGGTTGGCCTAGTGGTTTTGACGTGCGACTCTCACCCCTGGGTTCATTGGTTCGATCCCCGGCTGTGCACCACTGGACCCTTTGTCTATGTACGCATTTAACATGCTCCGTACGGTGAAGGAAAATATCGTGAGGAAACCTGCATGCCTTAGACTCAAAAATCGTTCGAGTGTGTCAGGCGCAGAAAGTTGATGCCTTGATTGCCTGTTAGAAATGATCACAGAACAGATAGAGAATTCTGAGACTCAGACCTAACAGGTAAGGTTGCAGCGCCATTGGTATGGTATGGTATTACTTAATAAAAAGTCATCCCAGTGGTCCTTGTAATTAAAACCATAATTAGCCATATTATCAATATTATACTTTAATAAACTATTTGTCATGTAACCGGTTTCATTATCTTTAGATTGGCAGTAGAAATAAAATTCTCCCTATGATATTAAAAATGATTCATACCGTTGAATAGGCAATTTTTTTTTTACACTTAACATCACAATAATTTCAGGTATATGTCTAAAATCTTTTTTAACGTTTATGGCTAAATTAAATTTAAAAAAAGAATTAAAATACTTAAGATTTTCTACTTACATATAATATAAATTATACATATATTATTTTATAAATCATATCCATTTCATTCAGACCTTTTGACTCATTTTGATTTTTGAATCTCATAGTACTCCGTACAACATAATTCAATGCGCTGCCTTTAGCTCATCGAACGCTATTCAGTGCATATGTAATATCGTTTTGTTTGCCCTTAGAAACTGATGATACAAACTATAATTCCAAGTTGCTGAGCCAAAATGGCGTAGATCAGGTTGAGGGCAAATAAATTCCACAGAGTAAAAAGTGATGCAACTCATCCGTCTAGAGGTTAAAACGAGAAATAAGACGCGACAAAAACCCGCCATTTCTAAGGCTGGCCATTTGTTGCCACCATTTTGTTTTGTCTATGCTCCGTTTTTATTTTTTAATTTCCTTTTGATAGAGTGGCTGCGGTTTTTGTTGCAAGATTTACGACTTGGATTCTAATGAAACTTTTTTGTTTTTTTTCTATGACAGTCGTTTTTCAATTACAATATGTAATTTAAAGTTCGAATGTATATTCTACTTTTAAATATTGAAATTCTATTGGAAGAAGGACGCATAATAATCTTTTCTGGAGATATAATTGTTAATGCAATTTCACTTTTTAATTTCCAAATTAATCAGTGCCATTTTAGCAACAGTATTTAAGACGTAAACAATCAATAAGATTGTTTATTTCTCGATTACAATAATAAGATAATAATCTACAATCAATTAAACATAAAAGTTGGCAAAAGCTATCAACGTTTTTAAATCTTTATGTAAATACCAATTCAAAACATGTATTCATTGGTCCAAAGCACTGACCCTTAGAATCTAATTCAAACATCATTGGCTCAAATTATGCAAAAACATAAACGTGGGAACAGAAAAGGTTTTACATAATGTAAAAATTGCTTAGGTTTTTTTCTAAACTCGCCCCAAAGCTACCGAACCCGAGGAATCCTGTTACGGACCCGTTTGAGACGTCAGATGCGAAAGTTATGCTTTATATATTATTCAGGGTTGACACTTTATAATTATGAACACTTCGTAATTCACAGTAGTTGAGTTTAATAACGAGTTATATGGTATATTGGAAAGTTTGCTAAGATAGTCTGTGCAAGTATTATTTAATATTTTATTGGATTCTAACGTTTTTTGACATTGTTAAAATTAATTATACCTAAGTAATTGTTTTTATATAAAAAAACGTGTAATCCAGACAGTGTTATTAAATAATTATTTATTGAAGTTTACCACATCATACATAACACTATATATCTACGGCATATGTCACAAGATTTTTCATCTAAGATATATTATGTTAATTTTGGTAAACATAAATGTAACAAACATGTAGTTAATCATGGCATTAATTCATCTTAATTTAATTTATTATTTCTAATATTGAAATCTAACCATAGATTTTCTATTATGCGCCGTTGTTTGTTGTTAATCGCATTTAGAGTTAATATCTTAAAATGTTATTTTCACCGTGACAGCCCTGAGTTATATCTACGCACTTGTGTGCATTTAGTTTGTATGCGGGCAAAAAACAAAATAAATGTCCGGTTAACGACCCCACGCTGGCCGCGGTTGAGGCAGGGCAGGTTTCGCGGGCTGTCAAACGGCTTTGAGGCGTTCTCCTTTTGAATTGCTGTCATTTTTTTGCGATTACCATAGATAATGTTCAGGCAGATAAGAAATTGGCTTGATGACTCGCTTTGCGTGATTGAACATTAATGTTGTTAAATTAATAATGCGAGGAATGTTTTGAAGGGTTAAATCATGTTAGGTATATATGTCAATAAAACTAATATTCACTTCCAGGTTAATTAAATGTTGTCTTAAAGATTGCACATTAAGTTACAACTCTCAATGGTGCTAGTGTATGCCAAAATGAGTATGTGAAATTGAGCCCTGAACCACCAGTTTATATGCACCATGACCAGAAAGACGAAGGGTTTGCGTCTCTATTTCATTTCATTGGCATTTTCAAAATTTTCAAAATTCTGTACTTCTCTTGACAATTGAAAAAAAAATGCTAGATAATTTGTGAGAGTAAAGTAATAACATACATGCGTACATAGTTATAATATATTGCGAAGATAAAACACAGCTTCAATGTGCTAAGTAACAACCAAATACACAATATATATACATATCTATTTAATTCTAAAAACTGTCTTATCTCTATAGAAAATTAAATTTCTAGAAAAGATTGTTGCGTCAATCTTTGAAAATTGTTGGCGTCTGACAGCCCTATTAGATTTTTTAGAGCAAAACTTAAAAATATACTTTATTATATTCGATTAACCGAGCGGATCTTTCGTGCTCGATTGATCTATCACCATGAAAATATGGCAAGCAATTTAAGCTATAGCTATAGGAATTTAAACTATTACTGTACAGGCAATAAAAACATCAATTGGATCAGAGTACCAATAAAATTATTAAATTCTATTTTTAAATAAAAAAAATTACAAAGTCGCACAAACTATAGATTATAGAAACCGAATACAGATAATTCCGAATTACATTATGAAGAGAGGTGAATGCAAGATGAACTGATTATATTAGACTTGGAATTGATTTATTATAGATATATTCAACAGATAAAAATATTTTTATAGAATTTGGGATATATTGTAATCTGAACTGGTATAGTTACTTGATGAGAATCAATAGACATTACATTTTAGTAATACATGTCGAAAGAAATCAAACTCAATAAAATAAACATATCAATAAAACAAATAAAAATTATTTATATAAATTTCGCCATTTGTGATATGATATCGGGTCATTATACTTTAACTTTTGCAATAGAAAAAAAATATTGAGGTCTTTGCACTTGTATTTATCATTAAATTGCTTCCTAATATCATTTAAATTGGACTTTTTACTTATTTATTGCAATATTTGTAATATATTTCTTTATTATTGTTTATACAAATGATTTTACGGTTTTTTAATTTACATACTAGATATATGTACAACTTTACATTTAGTTATATCTCAGAACAAAATATTTTTATAAAGTTTCCACATTACATTCTCTGTAGTAAACTAACATTCGCTTTCATAAGTCAGTCATTATACAAGTCGTTAATAGATATTATATTATACTTTGAATTTAGCCACAGAAAATACATTGTATAAACTCTGTCTGGACATCCAGGGCGACGACCTTAAGTTTTTATTGACAACCAATCTATTACCAGAGTTCGTTGACCTTGCTGTTCTATTTTCAAATATCGAGACAACCACCTCGATTTAAATGATTTATGAAATAACAAAAAAAATCCCCGAAGCTTAATATTTGTTGAAGTTTATTGAAATAATAGATAAGTTCAGTGAACCAAAAAGTATTCTATTTTCGAAATAATTATGCATTGACAGCTCATAACGGTGCATTGTTTGTAAGTAGGTCCTTGTACCTACTAACCATGTTCGTTGGTTCAAGGTAAAAGCCAATGACTCAATATACTTGTGATAATAAAGTATAAACAATTGTATAACAGCCATTATGAAGTATTAACTTGCTGGTCCTTTCAAAACTCGTTGGTTTTCAAGGTTTATTTATTGCGTTTCCTTAATGAAATATTTGGTATCGCAAACATAAAATCTGACAAATTTGTCTTAATCGAAATTTAAATTTTAAAAAAGAATTTTTTGTTTCCGTCTCCGATTTTATTCAAATATCGAACGTCATAATATTTTGTTTTTAAAGGACACCCACGCGCAAAAGTTTTATATTTTATTTTAGTTTCTAGTATTAGTAAATATATTTTCAATAGGAATCCTACATTAGAAAGATAGTAGGATGTGTTATAGTTACATTATCCGTAAGTTACGTATAAGAACCCAATCCAATGTATGGTGAACCCAGCGGGATGAAGTTTTTAAATAGGTTATCGGTGTTTTTAAGACAAAGAGCGGTTCGGGAGGGATCGATAGAGACGTAGAGTGGACGTCGCCACGACCTATAAAACTGCCAAGACGGGGGCAACGCATGTACTAAGCAATGGACAAGGCGTCTACAACCTTTTACTAGCGGCCTCTATCGGCGCCTGCTTTATTTTTCTAGTAATATTGCAAACAAAGCCTATGTTACTCAAGGTCTAGTAGTTTTTAGAGTTTATTCGTTTCAAAAATAAAACTTAAGATATTTTTATTGAACTCTCTACAAATATTGATACGTGCATAATTATTGGATTCACAAGTTTTAGATTAAGATTAATCTGTCTAAACTTTTGTAATAATGCTTAAAGGTGAAAAATATGAGCTATAATCTAACTCTGTGTTTTGTGTCCAATACTTGTCAAATTTGTCATGTTTTCATATAATTTGGACTAAATGTCGGACTTATAGACTAAGTCTAACTGAACACTGATCTAAAAAGTTTTCCGTCTCTTTCTGTCAAATCGTATTTATGCTGTGGTAGATAGAGGCTAATCAGATTTTGTCTTGTTCTTAGTAAAGTCAGATTAATTAGACTCATTGGTTGCCGTAATTATAAAAAAAAATCATTTGTTGTTAGTATTTCTGAATAAATAAATGAGATATATTTTTTGTTAATTAATTGTGCACTCGCAATTCTGAAGGAAAATATCGTGCGGAAATGGACTTGCCTTAGACCCAAAAACTTAACGGCGTGTGTCAGGCACATGAGGGTGATCTTAACAAACTAATACAGAAATCTGAGGCCCAGAACTAAAAGTATGGTGTGGGTGATTTATAGAATATAGACTATGAAATGTAACTAGTCATTAAGGAAGGAAGGAAATTCTGACTAGTTTTGACCGCGAAAAAGTGTCTTATTCATTGCATTATGATTTAAAAACTACTGCGTTATTAATGAAGAAGAACTAGATGTATAATTTACACTGAAATATTTTATAGAAATTGTATTTTATTGCGTCCTACAGCTAACCAAATTACGCCAAAGATGGAATACATAAAATACAAAAAGGTGCCAACATTTACGAAATGAAAAGTCAGTAAAAACTATTTAGTATATTTCACTTATTTATTATTTAGCCTATTTTTTTCCTGATCCACTAATATCTGGTTATCCTATGTGTTATTAAATATTTTTACAAGTTAGTATGTCTCAGGAACCCTCTCCGGTAAAGTCCTCCTCCAAGGCTTGCCATCTTTCACTATCCCCAGTTATTTTAATCCATTGGGGACCCGCGATTTTTATAATCATCATCCAATCGAGCGTAAGCTCTGCCTCTGTACCGTTTTCCTGGTGGGTCTCTCCATGTAGTTAAAGTTTTCATCCACCTGTGATCTGTAAGGCACTGATATTTCACTTAGTAAATCCTAATTCGGCTGTGTATGTGAAAGGGCATATTTCGAGAGAAACGCGCTAACTCTAACCTTGTTTCCTCAATTTAATATGAATATACCACATCCAATGTTATAAAATCCTATCGTAGACGGTCAAACATCCCTTCGGGAAAATAACCGGAGCGATGCTGCACGCGTATAAGATAAATAGATTGAAGATTTTCAACCTTATTACGTCACATTTTCCCGTGACGTTGTTCTTATAACCTAAAGATGCATTAATGTAACACGATTTGCCAGAGCTCTATACGACATATAAATATGCTAAGATTTTTTTTACCTTTCATTTTTGAAGTAGCGTAAAGTAAAATAATTTTACTATAATTGTGGAGGCAGAACTTTCGATTTGTTCAATGTAACAAGACACACATCGCCAGGCCTTTTAATAATTCGTATCTACGCTCTCTTTTTGAAGTACTCTATGTTAAATTGGTATGAAAATACATCGGTAAGGAAAAACTACCTTAAAAAACACTCAGTTGTGGAACGAAGGACGTCGAGGTGATACAAGGGGACTTTATTCTGACTTATACAGCTTTATAAAAGCACTTCACTAAGCTGACGGTATAGCTGGTACAGTGGTCCAATAGCGCTGATGTCGCAACCTTGAGATCTGGCAATACAAAGCATTCTTGTCAGTAAATCTCCTGTCCAGTCAGGTCACAATGGAGTTACAAAGTACTGCTGGACCTAGTCAGACGGCAGCCAGGTCTTGCAAATGTCTTTATACACACAGTCCGTTTACTGTTGAATTATTTGTTTCTAATAAAAATGGATTTGATATTCATTGGAAATTAAAATAAACATGAAGGTAGGAAACAGTATTTAAGTTTTCGAACCCGTATCTCGCCTTTTAAAGCTTTGAAAAAATTTAAACTTTCTTAGCACATCACTCCAGAGACAAAGAAGGCGATGTCATAAACTATCTATGGTCTCTAAATTTTAAATTAAGAAATGAGTCTATCAATTAATTATCATTTTATATTTTGGGTAAATTTTTTGCATCACGTTTTTAAAAAAAAGTTTTAAGTTTTTATTTCTACATACGATGCAATAATGTAGGCATTTTAACCATAGGAATTAAAAAAAAAAAAGAAGGCACAATATTAGGCTTTAACCTAACTTAACCTTATTCCAAACGCCATTGAGAATAAAAAAAATTCATAACCTAATGATACATTTACTGGGCTTTATATCACATATGTTATTATATTATAATATTTTTATTAATTTACAAGCCATGAGACTTCTTAATATTACTTGGAGTACACACAAGTCGTAAAGAATGATAGAAAAAAAATTGGAGCTGTTTTAAGGACCCGTGATTTGACAAATTTATTTACCAATTTCATACTTATATACGTGTTAGACAACTGCTTTTTTGTGTATTAAAACATTACTTTTAGGGTCAGTTTCAAAATATCCGGATAACTTCCAAATAAGCTTTTTATTACTTATTGGTAGGATAAACACTATTGTGCGTTTCACGACTGTCATAGCGCGATTCGTCATGAAAAGTGGACTTTCTTATTCGGAACTTTTATCTTCCGAATAATTTATGTGTTGCATAGCTATTTATCCATACAATGTGAAACATTACTGTTTAGCGTTAGCAGAAATTCTTAATTAAAATTCAACTATTTTAAATCGTACAGGTGTTAATAAGTATAAAACATAGAATCAAATACACCTTGGCCAGTGGAGCAAAAAGACGCAAACGCGTTTCTCACAGATCGTGGCTCCATTCATATAACTGTACAAGCGATAAAATTCATCTCAGTTTCACTCTCGACTTGGCGACGGTCCAAGTAGGTATATGTTTGTTTCTTTTAGTTTTGCACCTGGTATTCACGAAGGTAGATATATTTAAGATAGTGACTTATCAAGCGATATTGTATGTTTATGCATATTTAAAAACTAGTAAAAATATCCGACTAAACCAATTCGACTTAAGGTCCATCAAGAACAGAACTTTTCTTGGAAGGCCAATTTTAGAAAGCCGGCAACGCATTCGCATGCCTTCTGGCATTGGCAGTGTCCATGAGCATTAAGTACTTAACATTATGTCAGTCTCCTGCCCGTTTCCGCCATGTTCTGGAAAAAACTTTTCCTTACCATTTTTATCACATCATTTTCCTTTTAACTTTCTATTTTTCAACCCCGCTTGCAGCTTTGTTATAAATATTAAATCTACAGAGAGTGTCCATGGGCGATGGTATCAATTAAAATCAGGTTCCTGCCCGTTAGCCTAAAAAAAAAACAGAAATACACTATTTGACATATTTAAAACATATTTTTGTATGTTGTACCTTCTCGAAGTTTCCATAACAGTAAAAAAAAAATTATCGTCTAAATTACTCAGAAATATAGTAATTAGTAAAGTAATTTTTGAACTTACTTACTTATATATGTTTATATATATATACACTAGACAAGTTGCTATTTAGTTATAAACACTGATAGTCCAGAGTTAAATATATTTTTAATAATGTCACAAGATTTCAATCAATGAGGCAGGTGAGATACCCGTGAGAGAGGAAGTTCCTGAAGGTAAAACGGTATTTTATTAATATAAACCTGTTTTTTAATGGTGTCCCGTAGCCGGACTAATGTCGGCAATTCCTTCAGCAGGCAATAAGTTAGTAGTCCTGGATTCGGGGAGTTTAATAAATCAAACATAACTAAAATCGCTTTCTATTTTCTTTATATATTTTAAATATAATATTTATTTAATGATATATTTTATGTATATGTTATAATTTTCCTATTAATGGAAGTTGTTTACAGGTTACATACCATATTTCATTAACAATAGAAATGGCGGTAACATTTTTGTAAGTATTGGTGAAAAAAAATGTTATTATGCATTTAAAAAAATATCTCATTTCCTACAGGCGTATGTAATCTACAAATCAAATTATGGCATCATCGTATTGATAAGTCCCAATATAATAAGTTTTGAAATGAATTTACTGAAGTAAGCAAAGACAACTTACTTTATATTACACTCTATCCGTGAAACATCAGTCATCATCATCAACATTTCGGAAAAACCAAAACCGAAATTACACGGAAGTCATCGAATGTCGAAAAAAAACAAAAAGTCATTGTCTACATCAAGTCAGTGGAATTGACAGGCTCCGCCCGCGCGCGCCATTGGAGGGCCGCGGTTCGAAATTTGAACAAAAACCCCAACCTAGTTCCGCCTTCTAAAATGTTTTTAACGAACCAAAATGGCCGACCGCTCTATTTGTTTATAGAACGCTAGATTCGCGCGCTCATTGTTCGTTTACTCGGATTTTATTCATCGAAATTGAAATTTTTCATTTATCGACGCGCGGTTTTGCGTTTGAAATTGGAACGTATGGGATGTTAACAGATAACAAATTGTTTTGGCCAATCAGGAAGTCGTACTGAGGCAGTTAAATTTATCGCTGAAATACATGTGGGATTATAAGCACAGATAACGATGTGAATTGGTTGATAATAATGAAAAACTAGGAATAGATAAGTAACTATGTTTTCAGTAGGTTAGTCTATAAGCTGTTGTCTATATTAAATACCATAACTCAATTAATAAATAGCAAAGAAAACCTTACCGTAAAATATGTAGAGAATGTAAATTGAAACTCAATTTTCATGCTATTTTAACATATTTATTGAAAATACATTTTATGGCCCGAATTACGATACAAAATGTAATTTTTGTAAGAGCAGACCTTATTGAAAGAGTAATGTTATAAATAGTTTTTATTTAAAAACATCGTGTAAAACATCAAAAAATGATATTCAAAACATACACTTCATTATGATTGCAATAAATTCTCACCACACACGTACATTACGTTCCAAAAGTTTTATAAAAACGAAACTAGATGGCGTTACATGCACCACCAGGTTGTGATTTTTGTTAGTCAAATTCAATCAATCCAAAATTTAAATAATGATTAACATAAGTAAAGTATAAAAATACGCAATTCTTTTTCGAAGTTTATAAATAAATAAAATCCTCGTAACGAATTGTATATTGAAGAGCACCTTACATTAGACTTTCATTAGCAAATCAAGTACTAACATTGATCTAAGCTTTACAGCTTTAGAAAGCTCCATAATGAGATTAAATACTCAATGAATCAAAGAAATCTGAAACACTTTTAACGCTTTTAGGTTAAACTAAAGATTTCTCTCATTTAAATAATATATTTTTTATTTCTATTCAAATAAACCAGCTTTACAATCGTCATTGAAAGATATATAAACATATGAGAATGTCTCGTAACGTATTACTGAAGTTCTTCTGCTTAATGTTAGATAATAAAAATATAAATCTGTGTTAAATCAGTTTGTAAAAATTATTTAATCAGTTAACAATTAAGGTAACATTTTTCTGATTCACATTATGTGTCACACCGAAGTCTGACGACGAATTTAATTAAACATTTTCACCTAAAGAAGGTAAAAATCAATATGTTAAAAAAATTATATGTAATATAAATTTAATTACATAAATATAATAGTTTCTTAAATAACCCTTTCAGCCTTTAAAACCCTTGGGGATTTCTTCCAGATTCTGCATCTATTTCTTGACATTAATAGGTAGGAGATCGCCTGACATACGCCGACAATGGAAGCCGTAAATCGAACGCATGACCTCAGGCAACACAATTAGCAGCCAATCTTCAATATCACATATTAAATTTGTATGAAAATAGTTGCGTGACAAGCGTGGGACAAAGTCATTACCTTTTTGCGTGACAGTAGGCCATGCTTGAGAAAATATGCTTCTGGTCTAAGATGAACAAGCACAGGAAGTACCTGGTTTGAATTTTCAATATTTAAAGTGTACTACGAATTGCTAAAATATTATCTTTGTAACACCTATCTACTAGTGAAAGAATTAGCAATCGTCCAGTATTTTCAGAGATTTCTACAAACCAACACGTATAAGGTTCTAAATTCAAAAATAACACATTTTATCTGTGCAGAAAACTCCACTATCCGTAGCACTTTCGCCTGCTATTTTAAATAGAAACCTAGTGTTGTAAAGTCTACAAAAGTCACTATAAAATAATTAAAAGCTAAAAGCTATAGCTCGTTCACACGGGTGTGGTCCCACAACGCCTATATTTACCTTGTATGTTTGTCATGTGCCCTTTATCTTAATTGACACGATTAATGCCGCCAGCATTAGATTTTTAATTTAACTTTATCTAATATCCATATTTTGTACATTGAAGACTTCAAAGAAAATTTGGAATCCTGAGTTATATTCTAACTCGGTAATACGGTAATCAATTGTCTTTCCTGGATGAATACTTTTTTGGCGGCAATTTTATCAGCTGAAAAGAATATTTTAGAATGTATTTTTTTCATTAAGAAACCACGATGTCGATGTTTTATCTACTTTATAGGGGTCACAGTTTGACAGTCAACCAGTCAATATGAGATTTCTTATCATTGCACTATTTGTCTTTTTACCTGTCAGTACCAAGCTTCAAGTATTTCAACCACACACAGAGAAAATGATAGAACAAAAACCCGCAATTTCTCTAATCTAGCAATTCGTCAAACAAAAGAGAATCCACAAACCGTATCGAAATGCGTCATTATATCGAATTACTTTTAAAAAAGACGGCAATTTCGAGCCGGCGTAATGACAAAATTAAGAAGCATGTGTAACGCATTACGCACACAGAGACGGACAATGCGTACATGCGTGCACATATACACACGCACGTATTCGTAGCGAAGGACACGCGGCGAGGTCGTTAACCTCATGGTTTTTTTGCGAACGGTCGCTCAGTACTGCGTAGGGTATTGGACGGCGATTATTTTTTTTGTCAAAGATCGTTCACTCCTGTATCAAGCGGATTCGTGGGATAACGTTTTTCTGAGATCTATCTATATCTAGAGTTATGATCGAAGGACTTTTTTTAATTTATTAAGACAGACTATTAATTTATGAGTTGTTAATATTTCAATATATTTATTTATTTAATAATTAATTAGAAATTCAATAAAAGCTTCTAATAAGAAATTTCACTACCTTTCACATTACTAGGCTACCTTAGATCGGTCAGTAACTATTTGCAACGCATTTTAAGTAAATATAATGTTGCTAAGTATATGTGGTTATGTTTGTGAAACAATAAATACATATTATATATTTTGTGTTATAATAAATCTGGGTTTAAATTTATAATAAACTATAATAAAGCCATATATATATTATTCATATTTGTTTTTTAGCGCCAAGAACAAATAATCGCTAACTTATAAGGGCTGGCAGTATTTGCTCGCTGAATTACGATACTTACCCGTTGAGAGAGGATAGCACCAGCTCTGGGGTCACCGGTACCATCTATCAGCCAACTTAAGTCTTTGATTAGCATAAAAGATTACTATTATTACAAAAATTTCTTTCGACTTTGGTATAGAGTAAATTTATAAACGAAATACATATAATTCGCTGTAAGAATTTTATTTGTTCCAATAACTGATTAGATATGGGAAGACAAGAACACTAGCAATTTAATAGATCACATTTAGATGCCCACCGTACATAGCGGTAAATAAAAAGTAGATGTAAACCAGTTTGAACTGGTTAAAACAGAACAAGGTTGCGCCTTAAAGTGTTAGTTGGCATTGACTTGAGATTAAATCAAGTTGGACCAGAAAAACGATACATAGATTTGTCAACTATTATATAAGGTCAAACTCCACCAATATTGTTATATATGGGTATAACGTTTCAGACAAACGGAAGTCATAGTTTGCGCTAAGTCTTGCTTTTTTTGGCTCACATGATGTTAACTGATAGCGACGTCCATGGACGTTGTCATCGCCAGAAAGCAAGTACCTACGTTGCGTTTTAAGGATTGGTACGCACTTTTCTTGACCCGAAGTCGAATTGGTTCGGAAATATTAGTGGGCAGCTGGTTCCACATAGCAGTAGGGAGCAAAAACTGTATTGAGAAACGCTCAGTTGTGGAACGACGGACGTTGAGGTGATACGGATGGTATTTTTTATTCTTGCTTGACGATGACGACACTGAATATAGATCAGTCCTGTTGCTTGCTCTATATTATTAAAGCCACATTTATTCCTTGAAAAAAATACAAAATACACAAACCTAAAATATATATACATTTCTTAAATACCTATCAGGGCGCAATGTCTAAGATGTTCCATATTTACAGACTTAAGCTTCAATGGTCAAACTCATGGCACAGTAACAGATTTCCGGTTTACTAACTTTTAAGTTCAACGTGTTGATTTGATTTCAATGTGTCTTCTATTCAGCAAACTATTTCAGTTCTACTCCTATTTAACCCCTGATACATTCTTAGTGATTGATATACTTGGTATACTAATACCAGAATGGTTTCTCATGGGAGATCTTCTGGGCCAGTAGATACCCAGAAGCCGTTGCAAGATGTGCTAGTTACCACGTTTCACACATACACCAGCGCAGTTTTGACTGGAGATTTGAATATTTGATACCTGTGTAACCGAAGTAATTAATAAACGTGAAGAAAGCTGGGTTGACCTAGTGGTTTAAGCATGAGACTCTTATTTCTGAGCGTATTTAACATTCGCTTAAATGGTAAAGAAAAATGTCGTGAGGCAACCTTAAAATAAATGCCTTACAGTCAAAAAAGTCGACAGCGTGTGTCAGGCACAGCAGGTTTATCACCTACTTGCTCGTTAGATTGACCAATGATCATCAAATAGATACCAATATTATTTTAATTTAAGGGCAAGGTTATTTAAAAATTATATATATCATCTTTGCCTTAAACTTGCCATTTCACGAATAATTAAAAGATTCGTATGCTGAACCATTAAGAAACATCTAGAATCCTTTCTAGCTATACTCTAAATATACATTTGACCTTTGATCTATAAAATGGAGTTTTAGCTAGTTTATTTACATTCCGAAAGTTTCATTGCCAACGTGTATTAGCATTGGCATTTGTGGCCGTGATGTAATTGAGATAATACATAATATTGCTTGTGTAAAGCACTATTTTAATACCTAATAACGGAAACTATTTAGCAGCCGCCATATAAACAAAAAAGCCTTCGTTGTCGACCAACCCAGGTTCCGCACTTCACGATTTGGTTCGTCGTTGCTTATTAAAACAGCGAGTGGAACTACTTGCCCCCTTACCCAGTATGATTTGGGTTGTTTCCAGCCTCCATTAGTCCAGATCTCACTTTACATTGGGATAGCTCCATCGTATCAGTCATGCTCTGACTTAATCTATAAGCCCTTCAGACTCAATAAGCTTACAATTTTACATTTCTTAATTACGCACAGCATTCAATTATATCGATAATTGATATTTCTATTTTTCATTGAGTATAATACTTATATAACAAAAGCGTAAATAAAAGAGAAAAAATGTGTACAATACAATCCGACATTGTCCCGGACCTAACTCAACATTCGGCCACCCCAATTCTGCCCAGACCTACCCCAATCTCACGCACAATTGCTTCTGTGTGTGTAATACAAGAGTGTGCGTGCTCGAATTGAGACGTTCGATTTGACGTGTGTGCGTCGAACTTTTAAATTTCGAACGTTTTGTTTATACATTTTGTTTTGTTTAATTCTTTTTGTTGGTTTTGTATGATGTAATTATTGCAGCTACGACCTTATTATATAAAAGGAGTTCCGTAACCACATGTGGGGAGACGGATTCTTTATTCTGTCAACAGAGTAGATTTTTTGGTGAATATTTTTCATTTACAACCTAGGCATAATTTTACAAATAACCGCTAAACAAAGTACTTTTAATTTCACATCTCAAATTGAATTATAGTTAAATATAGCTGGTAAAATTACATTTAATGAACCAGCACTTGTAAGATCTCGTACGATTGCTGCGGTATTATGTTTATTGCTAATATGCTAGTACTTCATGCCTTCATAAACAAATTCGTATTACATACATGTGGCTTGTAAATCTATAATCTGATTTAAATATACAGGATGTTTCGTGACAATCCTTTAAGTTATACATATTAAAGTTTTCTATCTTGATGATACAGTTACAATTTTAGGATAATCGGTGTTTTATAATAAAAACTGCAATTGTAAATGAAATAAAATATTTATTAACAGAATAAATAATTACATATATTTTCTGAAGGTTTGGAGGCAGGATAGACTAGCTAAGTAACGGTTAGCGCCAAGCTATGGTTTGGTTGGTAGCCCTGAATAATCCGATTTAAATATATTGTCTTCAAACGACTTTATGAAAGCGTTCTTTGTGTTTGTGAGCCGACCCATATAAGGTGTGTATGTGTGTGGCCCACAAATACAAAATATTCAATTGGTGTGCGTTTTGTGTGTGTGCGTGGCTTCTTCGCGCGGAATTCCAAGTTTGAAATTGGAATGAATGACGGGTGGGTCACTGACCTACGGCAATGCTTTTTCGATTACGCCTTTTCTTACTTATAGGTTTGGACTTAAGTATCAATGTCCCGTAGCTCGTGGATTTGAATAACAAATATGTATTCCATTTTTAAATCGCTTTCATAAAGGAACTAAAACAACAATGTAAACAATATATTTTAGTGTTTGAATTTTAAGTTTAATGTTAATGAAATATCGGTTATGGAAGAAGAAATTTTTTTTTCCAGTAAAATGCCGACATAGACAAAGCCTATAACTAGTTTAATGACAGGCTTTGATTCATTATTCTCGGGGTTTTAGATTTTTTTTGAACAAAAGTTTATTTGTCATTCGGAAAACATCGTGCATCGTTTTTCAAGTCTTCTTTTATATTGTATAAATTTTGCAAGAGACATTTGTTGGGAAGATGCTTTGTTTAAAAATGGATGAGAGAGAACGGTTTATTTTCCGTTTTTAAGCTTTAGGAGTTAATTTTATATTGTTGTTTAAGTTTCTTTCTTATAGTTAAATGTTCATAAAATATAATGTAGTTGTTAGTAAATATTTAAAAAATCTCGATATGAGTTACTCGGAAATTTATGAACAAACATACATATATACAAATAGGAAACTTAGCAGACGCGATTTAACGCTTATATTAATTGAAAGGAATGAATGATTTTTCATTAGCTTCCGTATAATTTTGACCGAATGACGTCACTGCATATTTGTATAAAATAGTTTATACGTAACTGAGTTTTTATTAAGAAAAAATTAAATAAAGAAGATATTTTTATACGAACTATAAAAAATATGTTAGTCAATTGACTTTCTACTGTATTTATTTATAACATGTAGGTACATACTTACATTTTTAATTTACTGCGGTTTTAATGGGTGTCTCATAAATAAACATTAGTACCCTTTCGATTTCTAATATTTTCTATTGGCCCCTAATTTGCTGCTCTCAAAGGGGCTTCCCCTAACTAGCTAAGTTTCGCCCTATGCCCCATGGGACATAAGGTGCTATATTGGAAATAGTTTTGATATTACATGCTGCAATTACTGTATGTAAATTCTGATTAATTGAAAGGAGAACTTTGTTAATTATTATGTCGATATTTCAAAATTATTTATTAAGTTAATTAAATTTAATAAAAAAATGTTAGGTTAAATGAACTTCGAAGTAAAAAAAATTGGATACTATAAAAACCGATTTGTTAATTGCTTAATTTTTTTTATCTAAATTAAAAACGATTAAAAAAAACTCGTTTGACAAGAACCAAATTTGTATATATTGTAATTTGTGTTAGATTTGCATTGAAATTGAAGAATACGGGCACTTGACGCATGAGTAACCTACAAAACCCCGGGTTCGTCTCCCTTGCAAAATAGACTAAAACAAAAAGACATCTAAAAATATAAATAGATTTATACCTTTCCAAGTGAACCCCAAAACTAATCACCATTTCGGTCGCCCCTCATTTTGTTAATTAAAAAAACCTCCCGGAAAAACATTGTTTCCAAAAAAATACGACTTCCGGTAATTATTACAGAAAAAAATCAGATGGCTTCCTTTACCTTCCGGAGGCGGTTCCCCATCGTGCGAGCGAGACGGAGGGTGCGTGTGCCTAATGAGTGATGAGGACGGATAGAGGGCGATGACCTCTAAAACAAATCGTTGGTAGAGAGGGTTCGGTTTTGGTAGGGACAGCAAATTAATTATAGTCTTTTTGGTATCGATGCTGTCTGTCTTAATACAACGGAATTTTGTTAAGTTTTGTCTTGGATTTAAAGGATTACTTTGGTTGCACTATAGTTTGTGGTCAAACATTGATAAATTAAAAAAAAACAGTTTTAGAACATGTTTATGTTTTTTTTTAATAGTTTTAAAACATTTTATCCTTTATGAAATTAATCTAAAAATGATATATGTAGGATATACGAATCTTATTTTTATATATTATTAATAAGGCCTTATTAATGATGCAATTTTTTCGTGTGGTTTTTATAAATCACAACATAGTATAATAAAATAACACCATACTATGTTACGCATCATAGAAGAGGAGAAGCCCTAATTTAAAAAAATCATTGTTCATAGTACAATTCCATAAAAGTAACCTTTTCTTCAGCCGGTAAATGTAATTAAAAAAATTATTACTTTGCTGACCCTACATGATCTAGGCGCACCCTAGGTTCGTTACAAACCTAGACAGGGACCTAGGCGAAAAATCGCAAGGGTCTATCGCGTAGATAAAGTATTTACATATGTGCGTAAGTGCGTGGGTGTGGGTGTAGAAGTAGCAGTATTCGCATGTGTGCCTAAGTGTCAATGTGTGCCGAAAAGATTTGAATTACGAACGTGCGTTTTTCTAGAACCCTTTTTTAATCGATACGCGTGACAAATTTTAAGCGTGCGTGATTGACAGCGCACAGATTATATCTGTTCTTTTTACGGGCGTTATTTGTGGTTTTATAGTATCTGGTTCGGCAAATGAGTTCATTATAGGGACATTCCTTGTACCACAACACTTAATTTTAACGACCTATCAGGGCTCTAGTGGCTGCAGCGTTCGTTCTTGAGATAGTTGGTTCACTCCGACTGTGTGCACCTATGGACGTTTTGTCTTGGTGGCAATTAACATTTGTACGATGAAGAAAAATTTTGAGAGGTGAAACTTAGGTATATTAAACTCAAAAAGCCGAAAGCTGACAGCTATGCCTATAGTAACAATAATAAAAAAACAGATAAAGAAATATAAGGCCCAGATCTAACAAGGATTATTATTTATTTAATCGTTAGATCTCTATAACAAGGGGCTTACCCAATCTTTATGAATACAATAATACAAAAATAATTCCCTGCAAAAGTTTTTTAATCCAGTTTCTGCTGCGCACCACCAGTATGCGGAACCAGCTGCCCACTAAAGTATATCCGAACCATTTCGACGAAGGGTCCTTTATGAAGCGAACGTACCAATTCTTAAAAGACCAACTACGCGCGATCCCTCTGGCATTGGGTCTATGGGTTTACTTACATCAAATCAACATTTTGTTCTATAAAACTATGTTTTTACTCTGAACCAGTATTTTCTGAGCTCACCAGGTCACAATGTATCAAAGACTGAATAGAATTTAGACAGTTATAATACTCTTAAAAATTTCCTCTGCGTAAAATATATTTATATAGAGCTTTTATATTTTTTACTTCTCGTGTATTGAAATTATACAATAAAAATGTAATTTTCGCGTGTTGGAACAACTTGTTCATAGTTCCTTAAACAAACCAATGCTCAGATAATGCTGATTCTATATATCAATTAATGTTCCATAAATAATAGATCTATAGATTAAAGATTATGTAGAGGTGACACCATAACTCCCACCCAAAGGATAAAAAAATATACTTTTTGTTGTGGTGTCATCTAAATAGCATATCTATTGAAGAGCAATGTATGTCATTACATAGAGATTTCCTTATGTATATTTCATGATGAAGAATGCTGTTTTAGTATTTTGACTTTTAAGAAGTTGTTCATAAATGTATAACCTTAACTTATAAATAAAGTGATTCAGTGATACTACTCTCTCGCGAGCCGTTTGGCATTGAGAGTATCCATGGGCGGAGGTATTACTTAACATCAGGTGAGCCTCCTGCCCGTTTGCCCCCTGTTCTATAAAATACTACAACCTTCTTAGGTCTGGCTTTTATTTTGAGTCTAAGGCAACCTGGTTTCCTCACGACGTTTTCCTTCACCGTTCGAATGTTAAATGCGGACGTAAAAAACAGTTCATTGGTGCACAGCCGAGGATCGACCCTACGACCTCAAAGATGAGAGTCGCAAGCTGAAGCCACTAGGCCAACACTGCAACTTAACTAAGCAAGATTTATTCAAATAACAAATATTCATAACTCAGTAACTTTATGAAGAGGGTATGACGGGGATCTTTTTGTTTTTTGTACAGTTTACTGTTTACACATGTTTAATTGCTTTGTTTTGTTCCATTCGTTTTGTCTAAATAACAATTAATTAATTCTTCTAATTTATCATCATTTGCTTTTGCCTTTTCTGTTGCCTGGAAAATTTCGCTCGAATGCGATAAATTCGCCAGTCTTCATACAATCGTGCAACGAATTGTTTATAAAAGACAAAAATAATACAAAGAATTAATTAAATTAAACTGCTGCTATATCTTCGCAAATTCAGTATTTTAATATATACAATCATTTTTTTAATAAAACATTATATATATTACATTGATTAAAAGGAACAAATTTGAATGATTTGGTCCCTGTGACATAGACCTCACTGTATTGCAATACTTGGCCTAGCTTTGTGGTCACCGGTACTATCAGCAACTATTAACTGAAATCTTCAATTAGCACCGGTGTTATCTCCACGGCCCAAGAGTCTCTACTCCAAAGGGAATAATCAAAGTTGGAGGAACGACTCTTCTTTTTCCATTTTTTCTTCATAAACAAGGATTTTAATATTGGTGGAAAGGGTGACCATGCAGCAAAAATTAAGACAGTGATAAAATTTCATTCTAATAAATTTTTATTTATTTATTTAATACCGATAATTTCTTTTCTTGGTTCAAATAGTTTAATTCTTTATAGTTTTTATTTTTAAATTTATGGTAATTTTTGTATTAACACTGTTTATTGTATCTACCTGATTTCGGTGGTCGTGTCCATATGTTTAAGGGACGACACTGCTTTTTATATTTTCGTATGTATGTTAATTTTGACATGTGTTTGTCCTAATTTTGTGGTCCAAATAAAAAAAAAATACCTTGAAAATCAGTATGAGAATTTTAGAATTGCTATTCATTAAATAATGAATGTAGTAAAACTAAATTTTAATGATAATAACTAGTAATGATGATTCATCATTAAATAACATCCTTAAACTAGTAAATAACTAGGAATGTACTAATGACTTGTTCCTAGAATTATTTAATGGAAAATTAACTTTTTGATTCATCCGCATTTAATGATTTCCTTTAATGTTATTAATTTTCGTCTGCGGTTTTGTCTATTCAATCATTGTTTTTTCCGAAGCTTAGTGCGTTTGAAATATACGGGTTATTACTATTATAACTGATTTTTAATTTAAAACCGCATGTTTTGTTGGATTCTTCAATAGTAAATATATTAATATCAAAGCATCTGCAGAATTAATTGATAAAACTGATAGAATTGTATCGCAAGAATTTGACTCGTGATAGGATAACAGTTAAACGCTTAGAAACAAAGTTATTAACGATTTTTTAAAATTAATATCAGTAATTAAAGATGTAAGTTTTGGATGGCTTTTTTTGCATATTAGGGGTCAATCTGGTGTTAAGTAAAACCGGCCATAGACATTCACATTGCCAGAGAGCTCGCAAGTGAACCTTGCCTTTTAAGAATTTGTAGTCGTTTTATTAAAGAAAGTGTCTTTTCGAATAAGTAAAAGTCGAATTGGCAATCAGTTAGGAAAGTGATACGGGTGGAATTTTCATACTCTGCCACGACGTCTGATGATGAAACTCAGCTCCAGGTCCAAACCTGCGCCTGCTTGTCAATATCTCTCGGCCTACACCCTATCTTCTTTTTCGATGAGTATAGGTTCAAAAGAGGGATGCCTATAGGTTCAAATTTAATGACGTAACATAAGTGATACCTGTCTAACTTATGTTGCATAATAATCATATTTTATTTTAATAAATTAAGTGGTTAAATTTAAAGAGGTGATGCAGCGGGTGGGTTGTATCAGTTTTTTACCGTCTTAAGTCCAGCCTAAATAATCCGAGTTTGTAAGAAATACGCTCGAAAATGCACAAAGCTCCTTTATCTTACAAAATTGGACTCCTTTGATACAGTTTTCGTCGCGGCACAAAAGAAAATTAAGACATTTTTACTAATTTCGCGTTTTGTGCGGCTACATAAGACTAGCCTTTTCATTATCCAACGTCTTACATTTAAAGGTTACATTTTTATTACAAACTTCACTGAACAGAGAGGAGACAAATCACAAAATTCTTTTGTGTCTGAGATTCTGTATTTTGGAGGAATCTCGCCGAATTCAGCTTTCATAATGTTCAGCTTTGATTCTTGGAAATTTTATTTGTATTTGATTTTAGTGTAATTATTTCTGTTTCATTACAATTTTATTATTAATTACTGCAAAAAAATGTATTATGAACACATGCTTAACCTATATTCCTATAAAACAAAGTTATTTAGTCCAAAAAGAACAGATTGTAGTTTCACCACTTAAAACTGGAAAATGGCTGGTGCGATTTTTTTAACTATTATTATTACTATGTAGGTTAGGATATGATATTTGTATGTAAATAAATATTTATTACAAATTTTCAAATTCAAAATCATTTATTCGTGTAGGTAACATAATGTACACTTATGAATGTCAAAAATAGAAATAAATATTAAATGATTCTAATTTTACATTTACTGCCAGTACTCAAATCGCCAAATTTTTTCTTTTACATAACACGTGTTGCAACCATTACACCATGTTCCATATGACATCTTGAGTAATACAGAATAATAAAATAAATTAAAAACAAGTATTTGCCCTCTATCAGCAGAAGGCATCGTGAAATGCACTTACATACTCGTGAGAACAACACGCAAATTCGTAGTAGAAACAACTAATTTCGCCGCATACACGAATTAAAGTACGACCAGTCACCACAAGTAGCACCCGTTCACGAGTATGACGCATGGTCAGCCATGGTTCTCTTTAATAAATTAATTCTCATTGTTCATACTACTACCACTTCATTCTTTAAAAGCAACCGAACCACAATTAGAACCCTTATTTAGACCAATTTTATTAAATGTGCGAAATCTGCGCTGATCGGATTCGTATCTTGCATTTAAATCGTTCCATTATACCCCGTCCCGTCTCTATAGAATTTGCATTGATTGCCTGTTTAGCGGTAACGTGTGGTAATGATTGTATTATTCTTTACATGTTTAAGGCATATAGAGCTGCTTTTATTGATTTGTTATGAGGTTTCATTTGAAAGGCATTTTTATAGTACCTGCCGCCCATAGTTTTTGACAGAAATTTTTTGAGGTAAATTAAAGTATCAAAAGTGGCTCGTTTCTAAAATAATAAAGTCTCACCTTACATAAAAATGGAAAAAAATTAAATGCAACGGCTTAATGATTCCCATCCCTGAGGTCATAGGTTCGATCTCCGGCTGTACGAATGACGTTTTATAATAGAAACTACCGCAACTCATTAGTAGCTAATAGCAATGGCAAAGGGGAGATATATTTTATTCAAATTTTCTCGTCTACCGTAATTAAGCGTCACGCGGGAATCAAATCCAGGAACAGTACTAAACCACAATATTATATAAAATAAATGAAATCCGTAAAGTTGTACAAATTAGTTTTGTGTCGGTTAATTCGAAAGCGCTAAAAAGCGAAGTGAGGAAACTTTGCTTTTTGCCCCAACATCGAGATATATAAAAATGTCTGAAGAAAATGAACTTTCTTAAAAACTAAAAGTCGGACCTACGAAATTACTTCCCGCGGACACTGCAATAAAACTCTTTGGGGATCATGTGGGGCTATGACATCCGCGATTCAAATAATTAGTAATTTAATTGTGGTAAGAAAATCGCATAATTTAAATAAGAATATAAATGTATTATTGTTGGTTCCTAGGTATAACTTTGAATATGGAAAAAAATATTTTTTATAAATATTTAATATTTTTTATAAAATTTTATATAAAACATATAATTGATAGTGTAGTGTTCGCAACATTTAATTAATTTATATAAATTTATAATATTTCTAATCTACATAATAATTATAATAAAAACAAAATAAAAAACAAATTTAAAAAGTTTGGGCTCTGAGGTAGTTTACTTTTAACGCTGGCATTAGCAAGTACCTAATAAATACTCGAGCCGAATATTGGTTCTCATTAACGTAATACAATCATAATCCAAAAATATCCAAGAACACTAACGTCAATTTGAAAGTCATAATACAAAATTATCGGTTTTCGATGTGACCTTAATTTTGTATCGCCATTTTTGGAAAATTATTACTTTTATTGGTCGTAAGAAATATGATTTCTGTTAAATTTTAATCTTTATAATTTTCTATTTACGGATCGTTACAACAATTCCTATCAAAATAGTATTGTCATACTTAAACGATTTTTAATCGAATAAAGTTGTATTTTCTATAAATTATATACATTTTATTATTATTTATTGAAATCATTAAATGGTATTTAATGATTTCAAACTGATTATTGTTTATTCGAAATTAGATAGCTTGACGTGAAAAGAAAAAATAACGAATAGTTTGTAATATCTACATTATATAAAGGTTATAAAAGATAATATATTACATTTTTAATATAAAAAGTGCTACACAAAACATAGGTTTGTATTCTAGTTAGTTCTTATACGTAAAATATGAAACTGCTTTTTTCCTGGCCACACACTATGAGGGGTGGCAAGGAGTAGGTAGGCGAACGAGGGTCAGGCAGAGGTGGGGGAGGGGTGAAACGTAATTGGGACTTTTTCTTTGGACTTTAGCCTTTTGTTTTGCAAAGTGACTCCTTTCTTGTCTCGCTGGCAATCGATTGAGGAAAATGAACTTCTTTTCCACAAAATTGTACTTTTAATTAAACTTTTAATAGGACACGTGGGTAAAGGTGTCTTTTTCTACAAATTGACAAGAGATGGCGGTGTTCTAAAGGTTGTAATAATCGACAATACTCTATTTCTGGCTATCAAAGATTACGCTTCAAATAGAGTCGGATATAAACGTTGCTATTACTTTAATATAATTATAGTATATCGTAGTTTTAAACACGATTTACATGGAACACATGTTTTCAAAGTTTCAAAAAAATATGACAATTTTTCACATATAAGTCTGTAGCGAATTTTATATTCCTATAATATATTTGTAACACATACGTTGATGAAGTATTATTGTAAAATAAAATGTTTCCTTGAATATTTTAACACCATTATACAATGTCGTCAAATTACATTGAAATCTTTCACCTATAAGTCGGTGGACTATATTATATTCCAACAATATTTCTTAACACTTGAATACCTATATTTTTTTTTCTATTTTCATTTGTCCTAAAATAAAGACAAAAGATAAAATTTCCCCACTGCTTCTATTAACGTTCTGTATACTGTGGTGTTAAACAAAATAATATGTGAGCTTCATTAGGCATTATCATACCACATTAGACGTCGCTCATAAACCGGCTTATCAGTTATGATAACAGTCAAGTGCAGTTTTGTCTAAACCCAAAATGCACAAACACTCTTTGAAATTAAACGGTGAGTATAATTTTATAGGGCGCGGGATAAAATTAAAAAAAAAATGTTTTCTTGCGATTGTATTAATATTTGTGAGCAGTGTTGGCCTAGTGGTTTCAGCGGGTGACTCTCATCCCTGAGGTCGTAGGTCCGATACCCAGGCGTGCATCTGTGGCCTTTCTTTATATATGCGCATTTAACATTCACTCCAATGGTGAAGGAAAGCATCGTGAGGAAACCAACTTGTTTTAGACCCAAGAGGTCGACGGCGTGCGACAGGTACAGGCTGATCACTTGCCTATTAGATTAACAAATGATGTGGTAGCTGCTGTAGGCTGGCAGAATGACCAGCCCTGTGGAACATTCTGCTCCTCAGCATAATGCTGAGCCAGGGTCAATCATAGCCACAGCACACACGCATTACACATTTGAAACGAACCGAATGGAAAAAGGGAATTTAAAAAAAAATGTTTTTGATATCTCTAATTTTTTTCATTGATTATTGTTATTTTGTATGGTTATGTGTGTGTGGTTTTGTTTGTAATAAATTTTATATCTATGTCTATGTCTAGAAATCTGAGGCCTAGAGCTAAAGAAGGTTTATTATTTCTACAAATTATATAACTTATTTCTTTAGATATTAAATAAGATTATTATAATTATGCGTTTTATTAACGATACGAAATAAATATTGTATCGTTAACCAGTGAAACGCAGTTCCGTTAGAGCAGGTAATTGTCGCGACTATTAATAATGTTTTATTAATGGTATTGAAACTATATATTTACGCCATGATTAATCGTAACGTGATTAACTTATTACTGTTATTGTATTTAATACCTTGTTAATATGATACTTTCGTAGTATTTATGCATAATTTAATAAATGTATTAGGTGGAACTTTGTGGAACCAGCAGACTGAAGTATTTCCGAACCAATTCGACTTAGGGTCCTTCAAGAAAAGAGCGTACCAATTCCTAAAAGACCGGCAACGCACTCGCGAGCCTTCTAGCATTGAGAGTGTCCATGGGCGGCGGTATCACTTAACATCAGGTGAGCCTCCTGCCCGTTTGCCCCCTATTATATAAAAAAAATTTTTTTTCAGTAAGTAGATAAAACCTCTTTTCGGATAAATGAAAGATGGTTCAAGTTCTTTTCATTAATTGTGGTCTAAGTACGCATTTTTTATGGTCATGAATGATACTTTGTAGCGCGAGAAATACTTGAACTCGAATATTTGTATTAGTAAGTTTTAACCGACTTCAAAAAAAGAATAGAAAGGGCAATTGGACAATTTAAAATGTATTTTCTATAGTACCTATAACTTACAGTCTATTTTTCATAATTACATGACAATTACGATTGTCATGTATTTAATAATTTACTTCAGTAAACAAGAATTAAAATACTTGTAATTTTCTTTTCGTTCTAAATTGATCCACCCAGTGTTGAATAAATCAAGTATGTATATTATTTTGCTATAGGAACTAAATAAGAATACAATATATAAATATCATTCGTTTATAAAAATATATGTATAAGCAAGAAAAATGTGCGTCCCTAATAAAAAAGATATTTGGTCACTGTCTCTCAGCGATAAAAAGCTTACATTTGTAGTGCATTGATAACGAGTGAGGTCGGTTTGCAAGGTTAAATAATTTCATCTATTTATTTAGTTTCCCTCAGCATTTTTCTTAATACCTACAGTGTTTTTTATTGCGAAAGCTGTAACGTATTGGTGGGTATGTCTAAACCGTTATTATATAAGCGTAGCTTTAGGCAATAGACGCGGAGATAAAACCTTTTTTCCGAACATAAAATAATAAAACAATACTTGAAAACAATTGCATGAACGTTTAAATTAAGAACTCCTTCATGTTATAGACTAAAATATAAATAGATACATCCCAAACTTGAAAAATGTCATAGTAAGAAATATATCTCTCAGACAGCTCTATAAACCCAATTAAATTCCACATGAGTGTCGTGTTTCTATTAGAAACGCGTACAATTCAGTAGAAAATAATTGGAGCGTGTACTGTCGCCAAACTAAGTGGCTTTGTGAAAGGTACCTACGCTGGCCACCAAACTGGTCATTTTGAACTTACGGTTAAAATAATTACAGCGAATTAAAACGATTCTAATGTTTGTTTAATAAATGGTCGCGACTGTGTGAAATTAAATGAAGAACGTTAAATTTATTTTTGTTATCAAAGCGCCTACAACTGGCTTTCTTGAACATAGAAAGTTATTGTAAAGCTATTAGATGAATTTTAGAACTTACTTTTGCAGAAATATCAAACACGTGCCCTTCAAACAGTAAATTATTCTGAGAATAACACAGCATTCGAATGATCGGCGCAACTATTTGCTAACCTCTACCTAAAACACTGTGCCAATTCCTTAGAAGCCTTCGAACAACTAGCAATGACCTACTCACGAGTAGAGCTCAAGTTATACTGGTCATTGATCTAGCTTAAAATGTTTAAGTAATTACATACATTTTATATGCATTAGATTAATTTTAGGTTACACTGAATTTATTATTATGGTTTAATATTAATGATTGTCTTAAATATCTGTGATATTAATGTATTTTAATAAATTGAAAAATCTATCTTACAATATTCTATGTGGTATATTAAGTGCATATGAATTAATTATTTAACTTCAAACTGAAGGTCATAATAAATAATTACATAGAAAATATTGCAAACGGTGTTTTGAAAAAAAAAACTGGAGTAGTCTGAAAAGGGCATCTGCAATATTAAGTTTTTTGTGACAAAATTGTCCATCCAAAATTAATTTTACAGTGACAGCGCCGTAAATACATTATCTTCTTTCAACGCCATCTAGTGAGCAGAAGCGGAATTAGTGCTCACGCTCATGGTAATTAGCGTGGTGTGTTAGTGTAACGGTTCATTGGTTCAAATCCCGACGCGAGCAGGCGTGGTTAATTGAAACATGTTTGATCATTGCGTTCAAGCTAGGTTGATTACAAGAGAATTTTGCTCAGTCATGGCTTAAATCGTGTTAAAACGATTATCACTGTAGGGTTTATTGTTTTTTATCTATCTAATGACGTTTAGCGCGTCTGTATTTTTTTACTCTGTGGCGTTTGCTTTTTAATTTATTATAATCTGTGTCTAAGCGCGGGAAATCTTTGACATGTTTATCTTGTAGGTTGAATGACAGTGACAATATCGCGCAACGTCATACTAAACTTTCATATAAACAATTAAAAAATCATATAACATAAACTAGAAATTGTGGACAAATGTTCAATTAATTTGTTAATATTTAACACCGACTATGCTTTGAGATATTAAAATTTACTTTTGAAAATAAATTTAGTATGTTTAAACTTAATTGGACTAATAAAAATAAACAAAAAACAAGCAGGTTTTCATTATACTGTTGTTTAGAAAATTGCTGCTTCCTCGAACATTACTACTACTATTACTGCTTAGGCTACCTTTTTTAGTATACCTACTACCTTTTTTAGTAGCTACGCATACCATTGAGACTGTTCGAAGTCAAATAATTTGTTTAAATAGACCTATTGGAAACGCTCCATACAAAATCAAATTTACAAGTTTACAAAATTTAAAAATTTACTAGGGGGGACCCCTTCCAAAAGGTTTCCATTTCCATTTCATGTGGAGAAGAATTGGCAAGATGCTTTTCCAAAAGAAAAACTTAGTAAAACTTTCAAAGTTTTCTTTGCATAAAAACCATGGGAATTCTCGAATTGATCCACGTATCTTATATTAATATAAACTTTTAAACAAATTTTGTGATTAATTTTTGTGTTATAAGGAACAGGTACTTCAATAATTTTGTAAACACGTTCACCTTTTGAAAATATTTATAAATTTGATTACTTTTAATGACTTTATTAATAAACTGTAATTAAGCGTACATAAATTCGAGGTGACATAAAATTGTGTTAATTGATGTAATTTTATTTATTGAGGGTGTTTGTTTTTTGAACTACCTTCTCAAATTTCAAAGCTAATAAACTCAATGTCTCAAAGCTTAATAAAGTAGTGTAGGTAAAATGTTTAATATAAGAACTATGCCATCTTTCGTTGTTTGTAAATACTTTAGGTTACAGGAAAAGTATCTTCATGAAGATTTTTTGATTTAGTTTGAATAACATTTTTACATCCACCTGACTATCCACATAAAACAAAAGGTGTATTTAATTATAAAGATAACACGATGTAGGCAATTAAATCTTAATTTACCAAATTATTTTGTTCTAAAAGAAGAGTTTTCTGTTAAAGACATAAATGGCGTACCAATTATAAAACGGCCGCAACTTTTTTAATACAACAGAGGCTAAATGGGCAGGAGGAATTACCTGATATTAATTCACACATTGTCATTGGCGTTGCGTTGCTGTTATTTAAGGACCTTATGTCGAATTGAATCGGAAATTCTTAGTTTGTGGTGGTGCGCGGCAAAAACACACATTTGCCAACCTTCTGGCAGTGTATGCATATAAGTCCTATAAAAAAATATGTACTTATAAAACATATTATTTGCTTTATAACAAAGTTTGATGATAACATGTTTACATAAAATACATGTTATTTTCCTTAAAATAATCGGTTTACAAAGGGTTTAGTGTTCACTTAGCTATTATTAGTTTCCTCGTCTGCTGATTGACTTGGTACTTTATTATTTTAATTTTAAATATTTAAACCAATTTATTATTTTTACAGAAAAGTTACGATTAATTATAATTGACAGAAGACCAATTAAATGATATTGCCTCCAGATTTTTTTATTTTAATCATAAATTAACCTAAACATAAAGACATGCAAAAAACGCGATGTGTACATTTTTATGTTCATTTTAGTGTGTAGGTCTAATATTTTTAATTATTAATAATTAATCGAAAACAATATTTTTGTGGTAATCATCAATTAATACTCAACATCGGTAAACTAAATTATTGCATACTTTTTAAATATACCTAACACGGTTTCAACTGCTTTTGCAATGCGTTGGAAACATTCTTGGAATAATGTTAAAAATAGACAGAATTATTTAGAAAAAATAAATTTTTTATGTTAAATATAACAATATAAAACAGTGGCTTCAAATAAAAATATGAAATATATTTAACATTTCAAAAATTTGTGACATCTATTCCAGTACATTACAAAAAAGGGCTCAATAAAATTCCTTTCTTTATTTTGCAGTTATAACAAGGAAATCATTTAAATATAAATTATCGAAACGCATTATTACAATAGAATACTTGTTTTTTTTTAAAGTTTAACTTTTACTTTACTACAAAATGACTACAAAATCTTTTTTTTTTGCAATTGATTTTGCTTTATCTATATTCGGATGTAATTTACGCTATAACTAACTACCTAAAACAGTGTTATTTACCAACTTTAATCAAAATGCCAAACAGATCTGCGGAAAAATGAGATATCTAAGGAAAATCTAATATTCTACCCATACACAAGGTGACGAACAAGGCTACATTTCCGCCTTATTTTATTTATTTGCGGAAATTGTTTGGTATATTTTACAAGTAGGAAATCTTTCGAAATTTAAATTTGTAACTTGATTAGATCCGGGAAATGTCACAAACTGAGCCTGTTCGGAGTTAAAGGTTTTATAGGTTTTATACTAGAATTTTTCAGGCATTTTCGGACATACAGTATATATTGTTTTGCTGACTTACTAATTGATTAAATAATGCTTATCATTCTTGCGTCTGTTTTAAAATAAGAATTAATTTTACGCAGTCTCTCTATTGACTCTTACAACATAAACGATTCTCTAAGTGAATTTTTATAATTGTTCCAAATGTGTTCGATATTTAAATTCATATATTATCTACTTGCGTTT
Source organism: Pieris mannii (assembly GCA_028984075.1). Classification (NCBI taxonomy): domain Eukaryota; kingdom Metazoa; phylum Arthropoda; class Insecta; order Lepidoptera; family Pieridae; genus Pieris; species Pieris mannii. The sequence goes on from CM054777.1 coordinate 9,068,700, forward strand.
ACTGTACCCAAAGTCACAAGTATTTCGCAAAGTGTTATCACAAAGCTAACAGATATGGCAAAATTATCGCGTCATAAAACTTATATCAAACATTTATTGTATGGTTGTATGTCGGATTACGCTAAATATTGCGTTAGACATAAGTACTGTTAAATAAGCCTTCATTATTTAAACTCGTATACAAGTATGACCTTCAAACCAGCCTATTCAACACATGTCGTGGTCACAATTTTGATGGGCACTATAAGTAGTTGACTTGGAATAGGTGGTGCTAGCTTGTCTGACATGACATGACATTTAAAGCCACAGGCGATAAATGCTGAGTTTTATAATTTATTTATTGGAATACATTTAGAAATTTAGAATTGTTTACCTTAAGCTGCTCAGGATTAGCTGAACGATGATATCAGGGATCAGTAAAGGTTAAGAATGGCAATTCACCTACTAATTTAGGTGTCCATGGGCTGCGATGACTGCCGCTTTTGGGCGTCCCGTAGGCTCGTTTGTCCCTTTAAAAAGGACGTTATATTTGTAAAAAGGCTCGCAATGTTACCCGGATATGGTCAGTGTCCATTTGGGGCATAATTGGCGAACTTTAGACGCTGTCGGTACATTTAATAAAAATCATATTATTCTCATTCGCAAACGATATTTAACTATCATAAAATATAGCTCTCTCGAACTGGTTTTAACGGAAGCAGGTGTTTTCATAATTAACATATCTTTAGCTATACGTAGCGATAACCAATCTGTTTTTCTAATAAAACAAAAAACTAATTAGCGACCGGATGTGGGCACGCTAATCTAGAAATTTGTTTTTTATCATATTATTTATTTTTCCTATTTTAACAAATAATTTGATGTAAAGATTTAAAGTAGAAACTGGGGAGTCTGTGTAATATCTGTTGCTAGAACTAGAATGGTTGTGCTAATGTTTGTTTTTAATACGTGCTTATATCCCTTTGAGTTTTGATTTTGAGTATTTATGACGGTTATATTTTATGAAAGCGCTAATATAGAAGATGCCAAAGGCGTATGGAGAGTTCTATACTTTGGTTGAAACTTAAAGACAAAGTTAAAAACGGTGCTTTTCAAGTATAAAGTATTAAAAAAAGGTGAAACTAGTATTTCCACATTGTCCGTGCTTGTGATAACAGATGAGACAATGAAACCCTTTTATACCTACTGGGAAGAAAAAAGAGAGAACGGAATATAAGCGGAGAAGGATTGGAAAATCGTGGTGAGGTTGAGAGATCAGTGGAGTAATTTGGAATAGGCCTTCACTCCGTCGCAGGTCGTGTAGTAATGTGCACGAACTTATTTAATCCTGATTATATGATATGATGTAAGGATTAATTAAGATTACCTTTTCAAACGGGTAACGCTCCCATATCTTTGGAACCTTGCCTAAAGGGATATATTTTTAAGTTATTATATATGAAAGGTTTAAGATTCAAAGAATATCATTTTACGTTACTTAATTAATGTAGTTTTTAGATAATCTTATCACAATTATTAAACACTATAAAGATATAATCTTTGATATGTTCTAATTAATAACTCCTCAGTTGCGATAGCAAAATACAGAGAGAGAAGGAGCAATAGAAAGAGTATATGCAACGATAATAACATATGCTTAGGTACATTATTATAAAGGCCATTTTACGCAACCACTGATAAAAAATAAATCAGTGGCGCTACAACCTCTTTAGGCCTTGGCCTCAGATTTCTGATTCTGTTTCATGATCATTTTTAAATCTAATAGGCAAGTAGGTGATCAGCCTCCAGTGCCTGACACACGTCGTTGACTTTTTGGGTCTAAGACATGTCGGTTTCCTCACAATGTTTTCCTTCACAGTTCGAGCAAATGTTAAATGCGCACATAGAAAGAAAGTCCATTGGTGCACAGCCGGGGATCGAACGTACGACCTCAGGCATGAGAGTCGCACGCTGAAGCCACTAGGCCAACACTGACCTGATATTAAACAAAATTTATTTTAACGTACAAAACGTAGTAGATCTAAAATATACCGTTCGTAGTTCATACTAAGCATTCAATACTGTTATTAAAACCAATTACAGATTTTAATTGCAAGTACAGAAATTGCTGGTCTCATTATAACTACAGGGTCTATGGAATTGTCGCCACTTTAAAATGTTTTAAATAATTCATAGAGACTAAAATCGTGTGCATTCGTACAACAGGTCCCGAGTATCAAATAAATGGCATCGTTGTCTAGGCCGCGCTAGCAAGGTCACTGTTGAGTGGTAGCCATGATTTGGATACTTTAAGATAAGACTTTCGTCTGAAAATTTGTGCAGTTCAAAACTTTCTCTTTAAAGTTGTTTCTTTAGATTTCATTCAATTAATCTTTGTTCTTTTGATTATTGTTATTCTTTATGTTCAAAGTTTTGTGAATTGTCGTCGTCTGTGCATTTCGCAATCTGTTTTATTCCTAGTTTCTATAGCAAAAGATCAGATAACATAATCTTAGGGTGAACTCATTGAAGTATTTGACAGACTGAGACGTCGGATAGCTGGTACAAAGGTACATTAAAACCATTTATACCTATAGATACCGAACGCATATGTATTTGATAAATTTCAATCAAGTTTCGTTTATACCAAAATCATTGTCACCAACTGCGCCCGCGCATATTCTAACCTAGAAACAAGCTAGATTTCGTGACATTGGCGCTGTGTATGTGTGCGTGAGTTGGCTAGTGTAATTGAAACTCTATGCCAATGGAATAGAGATGTTGACATGATTCTAACGCGCGTATGGCATTGGTCGTTTTCGTATACAAATATGTTTGTATGGGCGTAGCAGAAGACTAATTTGTGACTTGTTTGTGTGCGTTTTAAAAATATTCAATGTGGATCAAGGTTTTGCACATGTTTATGTCAAGTATTATACTTAGAATTTCAGTAATTATCGCTTATGCACTAATATATAACTATTTTGTAAGTAGTTTTTTGTATAGCCGATTTTGCAGGTTTTAAATGCATCGTGTTGCAAGAAAATATGATTTTTTGCATTTTATGATTGTACGAGAAATGAAAATGTGCCTATAAGTCAGTTTTAAAAATCCACCATAATATTTTTTTTATGCAACAGGGGGCAAACGGTGATAATTGACACTTATATTGTCCCAAGGCCGCTTTGCCGGCCTTTTAAGAACTGGTACGCTGTTTTCTGGCCTCTAAACTGTTTCAGAAATAAATGCGAATGTCTTCAATACTTATATAATTGGTTAAAAATTGAAACGGTTCCCCCAACGACAAGCTAATTAAATGTACCACTGCGAATAACCTCCGCCTTTAAGCCGATCCTTTCATCTCCAGGTTACTTGATCAGGATACTTGAATGCCAACTGGCTCGAATAAGCGATCCACAGATGAGATTGGTACGTCCTAATGGATGCACCAATCTAGTTCTAGTTTCCAAACCAATCGAAGATTTTCCATAGAAAAGCTGTATGTGATTTAGGGGATGCGTACATACAATGAAAAAATCTGTTGGTCCCCACCATGATTTACACAGTCCCTATTAGGACAATGTTTCTCTCATGAATATCTCGCCCTTATTCAGTTTAACGCCCAAACCCAACAATTAATCCACAATGTCAGATTGAAAAAAAATCCAAGATCAGACCGTGTCAGTCGATCGAACTCCTATCTGCATACAAGGACTATCCATTTTTGGCGTCGGATAGAATACAATGCAATGACTGCAATTATATTATAGCACGTAAACAAATACTGGAGTGATCATATACTGGTACATGAACATCTATTGGGACTTTTACCGTAGTAATAATTAATTTACAAAAAAAGTTTCACTTCTGACATGTGTACTTTGTACGCACGCACTTTTTTTCACCCTTTTGAGTTCACTTGTTGAGTCCTCTATAAATTCACAGGAAACTGTGTTAGGTATTATGTTTGTTTAGATAAAACAACCAGTTAAGTAGGTGCTAAACGCGGCGTGAAGGCCACGCATTTGTTAGAAATAACACTCCACTGTGTCAATTTGTATAGAAGTTCTGACTGTCGACTAAATACTAACGAACCAAGGTTAACATATATTAGTTCAATTTCAAAGCTTTTGTTTATGTATTTGTGTTTATTATTTAATCTGTACCTAGTTATAATGTTTTATATTGTTTTTTTTTTTTTTTTTGGCATACAGTCAGGAGGCTCACCCGATGTAAAGCGATACCCCTGGACACTCAGATTGCGTTGCCTGCATTTTTTGGTACGCTCTTTTTTTGAAGGACCCTAAGTCGAATTGTGATTTCACAATTTGTGTTTTGTTTGTATTGTTAATTATCTAATGTTTAAAATACCCCGAAACATACAACTGTACTACGTCGTTTCTGCTAATATGAGGTAGTTTAGTGGGTATCAATCACCTGGTTCTCTGACTACCAGGGAAGCCCAGAAGGGCCTTTAATGCCTTGAAAAGTACGAATATATAAAACTTCTCGTCTTCTCGACCAATAAATCAGACAGATTGTTCCAGACATGCGTAAATTATTTTTTATAATCATATTTACGTGACGATAGCAAATCTTGAAATGCCTTTTGTCTACAAACAGGTTGAATTCGGTTCATAAGTTTCGGAACGTTCCATTTATTTCTAACGAGACATCGCTTTTGTATTGACCCAATTACAATTGTCAACCCTAACGAGCCCGCGTGATTAATGCCCACTAATTGTACCGGCAACAAAAATATTAAAAATATGACATGACATATTGTAGGGTTAATAATACTAAGGGTTAGTTGAGTGGATGGGGCTGACAGGGGTAAATATTACAATTATTAAGGACCTCAATATAGTACTATCCATCATACATATTTATGTCAATTGGTTTCGATAAAGGTTCTTTTTGTGATACTTAAAATGTTCTAATAATTCAAGCAAATTACATTTTTAACAAATAATTCGACGATTTTTTTTTATAATAATCTACTGGATGCAACCTAGACTTCTGATGTTCTTCACTAAATATGTTGTGAGATTAAATCGCTACCTCTGGCGTATCTGACACTGATGATCAGATGCCTGCTTGCTTGGTGCTTTGAGCTCCGAAATACTATTATAAAGATCGGGCTTCCAGTTCTCTCTTAAACGAATAGTCAAGTGTGAATTGTTTAATTACAATAAACATTGTAATGTAACCGAAGCTGGCAAGGCCGCGGCCTTGCTCCAATATTAATGTCCACCGAACGACAATAATATCTTCCGATGTATGAAATTACAGATATCAGATTTATAATTTTAAATATGTACACCTATTATTTAATGTCTTCTGAAAGAATTTAGTCTTTGGTTAAAGATAGGTATATTATTGCGTAATTTAGAAATAAGTTTCTATAGTGATGTGACTCACACCATAGACTAAACAGCACAGATCATAAATTGCTAATAAATCGGGATGAGTGCACAGACGGTACATAATTAGTATGGTGTATTCGATTTTCAAATTTAGGAATCCTTTTTTTACTTGATAACTTTTCAGTATGTTATAACTTGAGTCAAACATGGAGCTGTAATTCAAAATGTGACTATTGAAATAGGTAGTGTTTCGAATACCGGAAAATCGGTGTGACCTTGTATGACCACACGATTTAGGATGACGCACCGAATGATGCGGTTAACGCCCATTCTGAATACTTCGCGTGCTATTGGTCAAAATTTTCGACCAGATAACGCTAATGTGTGATAAATGTTGTTCGGTAAATATCGTTTCTAATACAACTGCCATATGATGTCTCGCATGTTTATTTATCTAAATAATACCTAAGTTGAAAATAGTATGAAGCGAGATCAATATAACTTTTAGTGTAATGTGTATATTTATCTAGGTATACTAAGGAAAAGTATTATTAAATAATGGAAATTACTATTGTTTTATTCTGTATACGTATTTTTAGTAATGTCTATGTCAATCATGTAGTTGGAAAACGCTTTTATTTTACCAGTGTAACAAATACTTTATATCAATTCGTGAATAGTGACGCCATCTAGTTACGAAATATAGAGTTTAATCTTAAAATATTGTCCTGCACTTTTCCATAAACAACGTAGACATGATATGATTTTTAAATTTGGATCATTTTTAAATTGAACTACAAAGATAAAGACAATGTATTTTTCACAGATAATAAATTACACAGACTACACTAAACTGCGCTTCCCACCAGTGCAATGCGTAATTCCACTGTTTAGGTAGAAAGTTGACCTTTGTGACCTCGAATTCTAGCATCTGACATATTATTATCCTATAGCTAGGTAATTTATCAAAGTAAAGTGGTATTTTACGAATGACAAAGTGAAGAATGTTCGTCAATTAGATACAACATTATAGTATTTATTTAACTGCGTATTTCTATAATGACTTGTTTATGTATTAACTATGACATCGTGTATTTTGTCTATTAATGTGTATATTTTAAAAGCAAATCCACTTTACCAAATTAATAACCGGTTATTTAAGCATTGATTACATGATTTACTTCAGTTTTAATTTTTGCATGATTAGATATTTGTTTATGGCATTGTATTAAGTATTAGTAGATAGTATTATTTTTTTGGTTTTAAATAATGTTGTCCTTTATCGTTCGATTTTATTAAGTTATCTGACAGAACTACTTGTAAGACCTTAGTACCAGTACCTTCAATATTTGTTTGTTTAAATACCTATAAAATTTCCCCCTATTCCTTCGCCATTTTTGTTTGCGCGCTAAACTGTCATTAGCAATTGATGGCAACATTACGAAATTACAAGTTATGCTCGAATTATTAAATTATAGGCACTTGTTGTTTTGCACTCTGATTGTAGCCATTTAAAAAGCCATTTGGTCTGTGAAATGTTTTTCCTACTGAATTGTTATTAATAGAAATTAGTGGTTTCATTTTAATCTGCCAAGTTGACAATGATCTGTTATGCTCATAATGATATGTAATTATGTTAACAAATGGTCTGGGATATTTTTCTTTTTCAGTCTGGGTTAGTGGGTATCGTATGTGACGGAGAACCCAAAGCTACTGGGTTCGATAATAAATTTTTCCGGTTTGTAGATAGGTACAGAAGACAGATCGCCTCTTTATCGCAAATAAGAATATGTACCTAATTCTTTGTTACTTCAATATTTTGTTTATTGAAGCAATACTTTTATAACGATTATTACATTTAAATACAATATACCTTTTTAGCATCCTATTTCTAACTAAGAACAATTTTCTTAATCGTATCTATATAATTATTTTAATTTAATTAAAATCCTAAACTCTCAATCTAATTCACGATTAATATTGTCAAGAATATTAAAAACATCCTTTAAGCACGTAAAAGCTTTTAAATGATAGAAAATTATTATAGTTTTATTTACAAAGAGAGTTCGTGACAATAGTTTAACTATTTCAATCAGTTCTGTTATACATAGTTTTGCCTGGAGCACACAAAAGTTGTACAAAATGTCCACTTTATTAAAATAGTTCGATCAGTCTGGTGATTCAGTACATAGTTCAGTAAACAACGGGTCAAATATCAAATGAAGTTTTATAATCTGTGTACACGTATTTAGCTGTCTTATTCATGTCCCAGAAATGGATAACTCGGACTGTTCATTACATACATTACTGGACAAACATACACTTATGAAAATTTGCACACTGTGTCTCTTATACACACATACCGTTCAAACAGTTACCTTATTTCTTTGATTTGTTTATTAGTCACACATTTTTTACTAGATTATTTATTTTGAATCTGTTATAACTATCATTTGACAGCTGTCAGAGTAGTGTAATTTTGTGTCATATCAAAGATGTAACTGTTTATTCATACTGTTGACAAATGACCAATTATCACAACTATGTGCCTGAAAATATGTTCAACATTTAAATAGATTTGCGGAAGCCTAAAATGCTAGGAAAATGCTTTTCGTTGGAATTTGTCTGTGGCTTCCGGTGCTTAAATGAGTGTGTTTTGAGCCACCCAACTGAAATATTACCCTATACTTCTTGCTGTAATACCTTTCAGCGTCAGCTCTCTCTTTTACCAAACTCGCAATGACAGTAATAGTGGTATGAGTAGTGGCTTCGTGTATGCTCCCTTCGTGTATATTTTGCAGCTGAGTTTAAATGTGACATAAGGGTTTCTCAGTATGTTTTACCTTCAATTGTACCATTGGTACAAATCGCGGCAAGCTTGCTGAACGCATACTAGTTTCGATTACTTGCGGGTCTAGGATATCATTAAATTATAACATTTCTAAAACAGCCTTTGCCAGCCTTTTATTATGTGTTATGCGGCCTATTGGAGGTCAAGCCGGGCCAAACTCTAGTGAAGACAGAAGCAATGATGGTTGAATCTTACAATCCTTGGCCTAAGAATCCGTCTAAGCTTCTTAGTATCTGTCTAAACTTTTGTAATATAAGGCACGGCGGTTTCCCCACGATGCTTCGACATACTTACGGGTGTTGTATGAATGAACAGAAATGAACAAGAGACAATTGTGATTTATATATTTTCTCGCGATTATTTTTCATTAATAATTGAAATAATTTAAAAGAATGGGCGCCATTTTTAGAACATTAACGGGCAGGAGACCCAATTGATGTTACGTCATACCGCCCATGGACAAAATTCTAGAGGGCTCGCTCGTGTGCGTTTTAAGAATTGTTTCTGTTCTTTTCTTGAAGGACTCTAATTCGAATTGGGTTCAGACATAAACACACTTTGCTATTTAACAAGAAATGATCGAAACTGCCATTATCGCTTAATAGCATGGTTATTTACTAACTGCGATATTTAATCATGGTGACATTACGCAATCGACACCTGTTCATTATTCATTCATTCAACTATGTTTATGATTTCAATTCAATATTTTTAATAGGTCATAGATAACATTCATGAATTTATTATACATAATGATTCACCTGTTTGAGACTGGTTTATTTCTTAACCGTGTATAGTTTCTAGAAATCAGACAGTAGCTGTTACGAATCGTTTTTCAGAATACAGTCTACTTAATCAAATTTATAAAAATTACGTTAATTAAGTGCCTTGTAATCCGGTAAACTTTTACAATAACACGTAGTACATGCAATTTAAGTTAATAATTGTTCTAAAAACTGTTTCATTACTGCTATAAACATTTACTTTATGACAAGTAAGTTGATAAAAACAGGCGTTTTACTTAGCTATTCAGGCGAGCCTAAATTAAACCAGAGACGTTACAACTGATTCTCTGATATCTGTTTTAAGTTGATTTGTCAATCTCATAGGCAAGAAAGCCTGGGCCTGACACACGCCGTCGACTGTTTGGTTCTAATGCAAGCCGGTTTCTTCACGTTTCTTGACACCGATCGAACGAATGTTAAATGCAAATATAGACAGGTCCATTGGTGACAGCCAGGAATCGAACTAACGACATTAGATACGAGAGCCGCACGCTGAAGCCACTAGACCAGCACTGCTCCAGGCACAATAAAAGAAAATACTGAAGATCGTAAAAATAGTTATTTCTCGTATAAAACTAACCTCAAACAGTTGGTATCCAAAGAAAATATTCATTTCTTTCACAAATATATCTTCGTTATGCTACTGTAACTATGATGTTATTAAAAGCCGTTATGACAATCTATCAATAAATCAAGTATCAATACAAGAACAAAAACGTATCCGCTGCTCGAGTAAAAAGCCTAACCTTATTCGGTATGACGCGTCATTGATCGCTGTGAGATTTTAATTTACTATTCTGTGTTTAGTGGTTGAGGCCAGCTGTTCGAGCCTCAGTTGTGCATATGAATGTATGTCTATAAAAGATTATTTTTATAAATGTTTTCTTGATAATTACCTTTTTTATTGTTATTACGTAAATTGTATTCGTAACCCGGATGATGAAACAACTACTACTACTAAGATGCCTCTTTACTTTTATGCCCATAGCTTGCTTAATACCTATCGTATCCATACATTGGACAGTCGGTCAGAACATGTAACACCGTCTTCTCAGCACAAAAACCACAAACACAGCACTTTATTAAAGATATACTTAAAATGTGTAAGGTTTACGCCCGAATCCAATAATTAATCCACAATTGTTTTCAATGAGACCGTGACAGTCGATCGATCTTCTATCTGCATCCCAATAGCTAAACCCTACGAAGACAATCCATTTTTGGCGACGGATAGCATGCAATCTTTTCGCTCTTTTCACTCATATTTGATAATCAATATAAACCAAATAAAGTATATAAAACCGTATAAATACTATTTTATACATGTCATGTTTAAAACATATCAAATAAGGTTTTAATTATTAAAAAAAACTGGTGTAAGTTAAAATCTTCAGATAGGATATTGGCACAGTTGAACTGTTATTATCATACAAAGGTCTAACCACATACACCGATCCGACCTACCATGGATATATTGTATCGACAGATGGCTATTACAATCCGGCGATTGGTTATTGGTACACTTTTATCAATATTTTGATTATTATATTTTGATCTCAGACGGGCAAAAATATATTGAGATAGGTTATTGAGTTTGGGCATTAGAAATGAACGCGTAGTTCGTATTATTGTATTAGTATTCAAATAATACAAACGAAGGTGAGATTTTGATAAATATCCACTTACTTAGCCCCACATTTGAGAGACACATAAGAATGAAGAAAATTTTATTAAAAAAGCTTGGTTTTTGAGGATATGAACATCAATATCAATATCATTTGGCGACCAACCTTGTTCAAAGTTTTTTCATACAAAAATTATATAATATAGTAATGATTTTATCTATTACAATTAAGATACTATTTATTTAAAAGCGCCTAAAATATTAGTTTTGGTCAAATATTTGTCTGGTATTTATATTTATATGTGTGTGTTTGTCTTCTTTTTAAAAATGATAATTGGTTATAATTTATTTGAAAATTATTAGATCACTGGTGGCTCACTGGTGTCTCAGCCGGCATGTTAACTGTCAACCAATAGAAATTTATGTTAAGATTTTGGACGTTAAAAACTGACCTTTTAGCTCGGGAGATGGGTAAAAAAATTACTAACAGGTTACAACGAACTCCGGGTAAAAACATCGTAACCGACAAATAATTTAACTTGCAAATTACGTTCTATACCAATAATCTAAAGTACACATTCAAACAACCATCGGCCCAGCAGATGTTAGCGATACAAATATTAGGGGAACTAAGGCATAAAAACTAGTCAGCCAATCACAAAGCTCGATTATAAGCTATCTCATTCTCGCATCGATCGCACTCTTCCTCTAATGCTTTTTTTGTCATCTTATTCTAATTCCTCATTCAAATGGTTTGAGTCGGATTCCAGAGGCGCGTAACCTTTAATTATTTATTTTCATTTATGGCAATGCTATGCAATTGTGAATAATCAGTGTCGGTAATGGTTCTATGTTCTCATGTGATTATTTTGTACAATTATTGCTCTTAATTGTGGTAATAAGAGGTACGTGCTTTAATTACGATCGGTTTGGTGTGATTAAAAATTACCGACTTTGGATATAAAAAGTCAGTACTTTTTCTTAGTACTTTAATTAACCTTATTATTTGTATTTAAATTGTGAAAAAAATTTACATGTAACTTAATTATTTTCACTAATGATTAACGTAGTATATGGGAGCAGTTGAAGTATTACGTAAGCACACCAGGGGGAAGGGGGGTCATTGATTTTCTTATTTGATAATTACGTCAACAGTTATTAACATTTTTACACATAGTACCCACCGTAATAGTATGGCTTGAAAACAAACTGTATTTTTTAGGATTCCTACAAAACAACAAATGATGTATGTAGGTACTTCTATGACTGACAAGAGAAAGGGGGGGATAAAATGCAGGAAATCCGCTTGAGTAAAACTTGAACGATCCCATGTTGTCTTAAAGAAGATGTTTACTATAATAATATAGATAACTATGTAAATCGTAATAATTCATAAAATCAAAAAACGTTATCGAATAGTCAGTCAGGCGTTAAAAACAAACATGCATTGAAAACACTTCATTAGCGATGTCAGAAAAAATACAACTTTTAATTATGGAAATCAGCTATTTTGACATATAAAAGCTTTTCACTGGTTTGTATTATTTTGTCACTTATACGTCTCTGGTATAACTCCCACATCCACTAAAGACATAGACATTTATTTTTTTCTTCGATTTCAAGGCATTTTATTTTGTGAACTAGCAATTTGTGGTATCGACCCTCGGTGGGGGTCTCCCGGTGGGGGTCAGATGCGATCTACAACTATTCAAAGTTAGAGGGTGGTCATGGGCTGCGATGACTGCCTTTTGGGCGTCCTGTAGCTTCATTTGCTCCCCTATTATATTAAAAACAGTGTTTTTTGAGTTATATTGTTTTTTATGACTATTCTAAAATATATACATCTAAAATATATAATGTGGTATAGTTCTTTAGGCACCAAGGTTTCCCAGTTGTGTATTGGAACATGAATTTTTAGATATATGTTCCAATACACCATTGAAGTTTTTTTTTTTTTCAAATATATTTTTTTGACATTTGACTCATTACCGTGTAAACACAATTTGACTAGACGCCTTTAGACTAGTAACTAATTTGCCTGTAATATGGAAAAGTCTTTATCAAAATGTCACATCTAAACAATTACGCGGGTAAGTCGACAGATGACATTGCCATTTCTCAGTAATTACAAAGGTTGATGATCTCTGTAACCGTTATCACACGTACTGAGGGCGAACAGCTGATATTACAAAATGGCGGCCGTAAGACGTCGCATCCGGCCGGCCTTGGCTTTGATTTAACTGATTCTGTGCGTGGGTATTCATTTAATATGTGGACCCAAGGTATTAACATCCTGAAACAAAAAAGCAAACAATGTCACAAACAATACCACAGATATTAAAAAATATAAATCATAAAAGTAGTAAGTCACCCGAAGTATAGCTATAGTTTGATATCTTAGAATATTAATTCAGTTGAATATCAACTGATTAACTGATGGAAGAAATCTTTTTTTTAATGAGAATCGCTTACTAAAGTCAACATTCTAATTCGTACCTCCAGTCAGTCTTGAGTTCTCTCAAATGTCTTGATACAGAAAAAATAGTTAAACAACTCTAAACACTAGTTAAGTTTGTAACGTTCTGCAATATGACGCTTAGAAATGGGTAATATCGAAGTTCTACCGAAAAGGGCTTCACAGATAATAAAATTTACTATAAATGACGGACGAACGTTATTGACCGATTTTTAAGACATAAATCGTTTATTACGGTGTATTTTACAATGTATAAGTGTTTGTAATAACCATTATGGTATATTCAATTATTACAATTCGATATTTTAAATGTAAATTAGCTATTTCCTGTAAAGTATAAAAAATGCAATTTTGTAATAAAGCAAATATTTTCTCATAGCCAAGAATAGAGTCAGGCCATAAATCTAAAAAATCGCCTCAGAAGGGCATTACTTAATAATGATAATTAAACGCTAATAACACTGGCAATTCTATGCGCATATTTGAGATGTGCCAAACAAGGACACGGGTGTTTCCGTATTGAATCATAGTTGTGTGGGGTAACTGATACGCGGTCGGCGTTTTAGTATGTCAGTGTAAAAATGTCATGTATGTTCTGACCGTTTCGATACTTTTAAAAATCTGTCTGTTAACTTTTGCATAATACTATTTATACTAACCTTAAAATAAGTTGCTGTGTTATTGACGTAGCAAGTGATGAAAGATTTGCAAAAATATATAAATAGTACGAGTGACGAAACGTTTTTGTTGGTATAAATCTCTCTTAATAGAGTCAAATAAAATGTGAACAAGTGTTATTTTTCATTTAAATTGATACGAAAAAATGCAATGTAACTGTTGAAGAAGTTGCCTGTGACGGGCGATACTCTCGGGGTGACGATTTAGGCAATTAGTTACAGAAGTAAAAAGCCTGAGTGAGCAAAATGTACAGCCTTTGACTCTTAGTCTTGTTTGATAATGTATAAATGTTTAAAATACAATCGTAACGATAATTACGCAGTTTCTCATTTACAATTGAACTTTAATTACACTTAAAATTGCTGTAAAAGCTACAATAGAGCGTTAAACTTTAACATTTCAAAGGGATATTAATATCGCGAAAACTAAAGGACAATACAACAAAAATTAAACAGTAAAATACTACTTAATGGGCACAAAAGAGGATGAATCCACGTCTCTCTGGAGGTGCCGAGTTTCGCGGCTCGACTGACAAGAGCTCTTTGAGAACAAAAGATTAGCTTATCGCGACACTGAGTGAGTAATTTAAAAACTGTGTGTTGTGCCAAATGATTTTATTTATATTTTTAATTTTAAACTTTTTAATAAACGATAAACCTTTTACATGCAAAATTTTAAGATAACCATTATTGATCTCAGCGGTAATGACATACGTATTTAATCGACCCATGGTGACCAAATGGTTGGATTTAATAATTAAAATTGTCTAAAATTTATACCTATTTTTTCATTTGGAATTAAAGAATTTTATTTCTGTTTTAAATATATATATTTTTTGGTAAATTCACTTATAAACTTAAAAATATTGTTTAGTAGTGTTCTGCATTTAGATTTTTCTGGGAAAATGTAATTTTGGATGACAATATCCTCTTCATAATAAATAAAATATTTATTCGGGCTTCACAATACATATAGATTTCCATATAATTACGAACAATGCTTTAAATGGACAATAACGACTATCCTCAAATCGCTTAAGTCTATAACATGTTAATCGTTACTTTGAGTCAGCGGCCTTGACGCAGTCTAATCGCAGTTTCAGCCAATCAGTAGGCAGCGCACGTATGTCCTTTGTATACTGTTGTTATGTTATTTTGACAATAAATTATTCAACTAGTATGTGTTACTTCTATTGCCGTAGCCAATCAGCTTCGAACAAGGAAGTTCGATGTTTGAATTTATGTCCTCTGTCAGGTTAACTGGCATTGGATTTTGGTAGAATTTTGTTTATGACTTATTTTCGATAAATCGAGTGGAATTTATATTATTCCTGCCAGTATAATTGGAGATATAAGTTAAATAATTTACGAATTGAATTTATTTAACAATTTCCGCGTAGTAAGTTCAACAGTCGAGGTGTTCACGTTAATTTCCTACATATTGACAGATGAAATATTACCATTTCCCGAAATGAAACCTTGACTTGTGACCACTTCCGTAGAGTAAATTTTTTTGCCAAAAATGTGTGGTGAAATTAAGCTGTCAGACATAAATACTACGCTACTTTTAATCATTAAGTTACATTTATTTCTTCTATAGTTTAAGTTCGCGCAACTTTGTGTGAAACTAAAAAGAGTAGCGAAATAACATTTTTGGTTAAGGTACTGTATAAAGACAGGGTAGGTACCCTTTCTTAAAAGGCCGGCAACGCATTCGCGACATTGAGAATGTACTTACATGAGCCTTGTCACTTGCACCTGTTCTATAAAAAAATATTGTTAAATCATTCTTAACTTAAAGTTCTAAAGTTTAAACCGAATGAAAGCGACACCTATAAGAATTTTGAACCTACATATTTGTATTTTTTATCTGTTTTAGATATAGGCCAAATGTGTCTAAATTACAATTCGGGCTATGAATTATCTGTTAAGGTTTCAGCTCGTGATATACAATAACAAGTCACAATAATATTATAAATGTCTCTATAAAATATTCATTTATTATTAAAAAAATACATATATTATCCTTACAATGCCAATACGATAATGTCGACAAAAAAATAAAATAAATAATATACACATTATCGCTAGTGTGAACTCACTCTGCGAACATATATGTCGATAGTATCGGAGACAGCATTCAGTCTGTTCAACGTACTGGTTTTGCTCCTTGGTATCGCAAACATCCTTAGACTTCGCCGTCACACATACCCCATAGGTACAAAACCGAGTTCAGTATTTATGCAAGTCTCATCCAACATATAAAGGTATTGTCAATTGGCTGTCAGAGTGACAAAATTCTTGTTTATAGCCGTTAAGATAAAAATGGAAAGGTTGGTTACCTCTGACAAGCCATTAACAAGAAAGCACAGTTAACGCTCTTCAATGCGACTACGAATACGTAATGTGTAATTATTTTTTTATTACAGCGTGTAGGTTCGTTGGCACTAATTATAATATTGAACCAGTGGGTGTTTTGCTTCAGTTATTTCTTGATCATTTTAATATTATGCAGTTTTTGGTAACGAATCTTTTAAATTGGTCTAAGCTGGTATTTGGATAAATTCGACTTAAGGTCCTTTAAGTGTACCAATTTTTAAAAGTCCGATAACGTACTTGCGACTCTTTTGACAGTGTGAGAGTCCTTGGGCGGCATTATGACAAGCGAGCGTACTGCCGGTTTGCCCCTATTTCTATAAAAAATGATTTACGTCGGAAGTCTGATCTTCAGAAAAATCATTCTTTTTGTAATTCTTATACTAAATTTACGCTCTCTTTTTTATTATTAAATAGATGGATCTCATAATTTAAAGTAAAATATTGTACTTATTGTCGAAACTGAACTCAGAAATGTACGTCCATATAGATTTTTCTATATTCGTTCGTCAGTATTTACAATTATTTATTAAACACCTACCAAGAAATATTTAAACGTCAACAAATTAACGACTAAAATTAATTAAAATAGTACATTCCAGAGGTAACCAACCTAATCGCTGGCGCAGCTGCGAAATTATCCTTTTTACAAACATAGATGGCGCTGATGACATTTACCGACATAGGAAATATTGTAATTGATCTGCAATCATCATATCACCTGCACCTATATGATTATACCTTCACGTTTTGTTATTACATAGTGTTTTAAATATGCATGAATACATAAGAGGTTTAGGGGCTTCTTTTACTTAATGGTGGAAATGCAGTGCAAAGAAATGTTTTGTTAAGAAACATTATTAAAAATTCCTGTTTGTATCATTTTCAAAAAATACTAAAAACGTCTAATGGAGGAAATATTTGTTAAATTAACTAAAAATAAATTGTATTTATTTGTTTATTTACAGCATAGTGATTCTAAGCAATTAAAATATATATCGACTACATTTTTAAACTTTGAATATATGAAACTGCCAATCCAAAATAGTTAAATAAAATCCAAGATATGAATTATTATTTAGTGAATTTCGTGTATTTTCTTTCAGCAATAGTCGTTATACTTAAGTCAATTTACATAAAACTATTATTAATTATATACCTTCGGAATGACACTATTGGTAATAAATAATTGGAAATATAGGATAAATTGCATACATTTTGAATTGCATCGAGACATAATTCAATCGTCACCCGTCAGCGATATCTTCGAACTTATCATCATAAGAACCTTGACCGTTGGGCATTAATTATGAATATAGTTCGCAACTTATATTAATAAATATTAGTTCATAACTACCAGAGGTCACCCTTTGCTACAAATTTAATCAGTTTTTTACTTTTTAAACAGAAATAAACAACAATTGCAAATAAGAGATGGTCTATTGGATTTCGTTTATTAAAACGCTTATACGGGCTTACAAGGCCCACTCAGTGCATGTTTAAATTATTAAAAAGGTAGATAATATCTGGAAATTGCATCTTAAACTACCATTGTAATTAAAAAAATTGATTTCACTGTGTTCTTTTGTTTCAGCTTGTTTATGATTTAAATTTAATTATGTTAACAAAAATATTTAATCTCTCTTCTTTTTACAGGTCTAGAACGGGTGGCAGAGGAGTTGATGGGTCGAAGAAAATGGAAACTGTATCAAGACGCATTGATTCCAAAGCAGCTAGAGGGAGAGCAGTCAAGCGGAGACGAATCCATGCCTGCCACAGACCACCCGCCCGCTCTCAAGATAAAGACCATAGAGCAGATCAACGAGTCAGAGGAGGCCGACGAACCGGCCAGAAAGGTTTGTTCTTTTTTTAAATTTATCAATAAACAAGAAATATACAGTTGGTATCTACATTTAGAAGCACGTGTATGTTGAAGCTTAAAATCTAGCTTCTGCTTCTTTAACATACCTAAAAGCTACTACTAGAAACGTTTTATTATAACTTTCTTTTTGCTCTTAGACATGGCAGAAAATAATTTTCTCCTTTTTAGTTTTGTTGGTATATTTCCTACTAAAAACTTGAACAAGGTATGCAGTAGCTACTTACCTGCCAAGAAGCTCTTTACTTCAATAGAGCAAATTTGATGCTAACAACAGGTTTACAATGTAGGTCAAAATTGTTTTAAATTTTTCTTCAAGAAAGCCAAGAATGTAAGAGTTCATATTTGGTTAGACTTTGATATGTTTTATTATGGCAAGCGTCAATCTTAAGTAAATAGTTGGACACTTAAAAGAAATGATCTCTTAATTGATTTCAATCAGAAACTCTTTCTGTAAATTGTGAATGTTTAAAGTACCAAAAATATTAGCCAACCTTGTACAGATGAGGTTTAATTTCAATTAGATTGAGGCTGTGTATAATATAGATTCATTTGTTTATATATATTATTCTTTTAAAACAGTTACTGTTTATTCGTGAATCCGACCTTTATGCCAGCCATGTTGGATTGATTTGAATATTTTTCTATTGGCGTTCCATTATTGCAGATTTTATCTTCTTATAACAAAAATATGTTTAAATAGCAATAGAAATCAGAAACATCTGTTTTAAAATTACAGGACTCAATCCTCGAAAGTCTTATCAAACGTCCAGCGACGGCACCCAAGGTAGAGCCTCAGGAGCCAGCAGACTGGAAACCAGCAGACAAGTGCTACTTCTGCGTCGACGAGCGTGGAGAACGGACGGACAGGGCGGAAGGGGTGGACGCCAGGGCGGACGCTAGGGCGGACGTGAGGGCGGGCGGCGCAAACGTAAGTAACGCCTCGGAAATTCGGTTCGCATTTTCGGTGACCTAATTAATCTGATTGATGTTGAGGTCGTTACACTACCGTGAATGTGAAAGTCAGCTCGTGTTTCGTTAGACAGATAGTGCAGCCAAATTTC
Organism: Pieris mannii; assembly: GCA_028984075.1. Classification (NCBI taxonomy): domain Eukaryota; kingdom Metazoa; phylum Arthropoda; class Insecta; order Lepidoptera; family Pieridae; genus Pieris; species Pieris mannii. Next base: position 9,087,777 of record CM054777.1, read on the forward strand.
TTGATTTTATATCACTAGAAATGCCTGTGACTTTATGTTGTACGATAGATAAGAAAAAACACAAAACCTTTTGATTAACTATAACTTTTATCGTAGTCTAATCCAACATTGTATTTTATTATTCTTTATTACTCAAGATGTCATATGGAACATGGTATAATGGTTGCAGCTCCTTACAAACATTATGTAAAAAAAACTTGGCGATTAAAAAGGGTGGGGGAGAGTTTATTGCCAGTTCTTCTCTTCCGTTCTACGCCTTGATTTGAGAACTGGCACTAAATGTAAAATTGGAATCATATAATGAATTTTTCTTTTTTTTCATAAGTGTACATTATGTTACCTATATGAATAAATGATTTGTGTTTTGTTTTTGTTTTGAACATTTAAAATAGTCACTGGATCAATTACGTAGAGCGTTTGACATGTCTTGTTTTTTTAATACTATAACTACAAGATTAAAACCGCCGCAGAAATGAAGTAAATTGACAAAATATGTCAGAACTAAAGGTACAGCAACTAAATATTTTAAGGTATTAAGCAATGTGTAACTTATTTCAAAAGATTAGGAAATACAAATATATTAGATAGCAATTCTAAGTAAACAGAGGCTATCCCAATATTAATATATCAGTTATTGTCGTGAAAGCTAACATTCGTATGCATAAAGCGAATAAGAAATATTTAAGAAGCATTTGGATTTAATATTTAAAAACAAAAAAAAAAGTGTAAAATCATCAATACTATTTTGAACCATTCGAGTTCTTAACTACTTTGAATTTAAAAAAAATTAACGAAGCAACATCGTAATATACAAGTTTTAATAAACACATGCCCGCAGGCAATTTAAATACATTTAATACGAAGTAAAGCCTTGAAATTAACAACCACAATAAACCCATTCTTACGCAGCCATTTAGATTACTAAGCAACAAGTAATTTCTTTTTTCCTATTTCAGCAACATTTCTAAACATACCATTGTCTAAATGTTTTCATTGAATGAAGTTTTCTAACGAAGAATGCCGGGGGCACGCGTAGTTAATAGCCTGGGTAGGAATTTTAGAAACAAAAGAGAAAAAAATGGAAGAATGCAAAAAAATTGTTTTACCTCAAACAAAACACACGTGAAATAGACAAAAGATTTGCTCAGAACTGTATGGCATTGTTTGGTGGTTAGTAACTTGTCATTATATCTCAGAGGACATATGTGTTTATTGTGTATGGTTGAAAATCTATACCTCACAGCAATGATAAATCACACAGAACTGAAAATACGGCGCCAATATTTGAAACAATGTTTCGTTTTATTCTATACTAGTTTAAACAGTCTTAGGGAAGGCTTTAGGTATACCCAACTTACCACCAAAATTATAATTATAGCAAAACCAAAACGAATAAGTAAGAAGACACACAGAACAAAGAGGAAACGAAGTCATAAATCACTCAGTCTTTCTGTTATCTATGCCAAATAAAAATAAATTTCACTTGGAGTCTATAGGAATGTTTTTTTCAATTGTGTATTTTATTACAGTGGTGCTAAGTAGACAATAATAGTTCTAGCGAATGCTGCAAAAAAGCGCGTATATTGAAAGTATAATTGTATATGTTGAATTGTATCTTGAACTTAGCTTACTCACATTATTAAGAGGCTTGTGAATAATCTTCACCTACGAACAACTCCCGTCTTCAAACTGAAGTAAAATATTAATTTTTCTATCACCTAATATTAGTAAATTTTAACTAAAATTTATAAACAAAATTAATCGCAAATTTTTACAAAAGGAAATTATAAAAATAGGTCCATGAAAATATGTGTAAAGCAAAAAGAAAACCTTATAGTGAGCTTTTTCGTCTAACATCAGAGATTAGTATTCTATGATTTCGGTAAGATAAAATATTAAAGATTTTATATAAATAGTTTTCATATAGCAAAAACGCTGAGCATAAATAACGAACATATCTGTGTTTAAGTATAAATAAAATATTCTAAAAATATTCATCTAAAATAACTTAGAACCATAGTGTTAATGGAATTATTCGAATTCAAAATCGGCCATAACAAATTTAATTGCCGTCATTTATCATTATGATTCAGAATTCTTAGATTTTAAACTTTATTATTATTTTTCAATCGATGATTCAAAATGATAATTGTGTCCTTGGCCTTTTGTTCTCGAGTTAAATCATTATTAACGATTATATCATCAAACGAACAATGGCTAACTATTGTTTTATTAAATTCGCGCAATTTGATATAAGCAGAGCATCGTTAGCCTGCTGGCATCAGCATGCGAAGAGTCGCATGAGATGAGAGCATCTCTGAGTTCGTAGGCTGATGTGCACCAATCCTCCGGTCTATGCGAACTTTTTAACACTCGCGCGTACCTGGAAGGAAAACATCTTATTAGAAAAAACGTTCTGTTTCGTGAATATTTGACGAAACAGATATAGAAATCTTAGGCTTTCGGAGGAAGAGGTCGTAGCTTCGGACTTTTTTTTTTAATAATATAAAACGTCACATAGGCTTTTGATTTTATATATATTTTATATATATTTTGATTATATATAAACTGTAGAATATGTATTATACATTAAAGAGTAATAAAAAATCAGTGTGTGAGATAAAAATAAAATAATTACAGTTTGTAGTATTATAAAACAAAAATATGTAAAATTAGATCAGCAACCAATTGATTGTGTCAGGGCTCTATGATTGTCCTATGGAGCAGGACCAGCATGTTTCCAAGCATCAGTCAGTAAATGTGTCAGTAATTAAATACTTTTGCTCACATACTTCTGGTATATCATTGCGGTAATGATTTTCAGTAGTTACCCGTCCAGGAGAATTCAGTTTAGAGAACAAGATATCGCAACTTACGGAGACCTAATTTATAATTAAAGTTTAATAATTTAAACTATCAGCCTCAAGTGTGATGTCGGCAAGGAGATATCTGACATTTGAGTTCATCAGAGGTATAAATAGTCATAAGTTTTATAGGTGTAAGTTATACTACCCTAAGTGTTTCTCAACTAATTTTAGTTCAAGTTGTATATCTTTCTCAATAAATAAAATAAAAGAAAAATGGTTCGTTGCTTGGACCTAATGGAGGAGTGATCTTTTAAACACTTGAAAGTTTGTATCTCTTTGGGAAAAGCTTTCCATACAATGGCTCCCAAAATAATGCCTTGTAAACCTAATTGTGAAGGATTTAGAATATGTTTAAACTTTGTTTTATATAAACAATTTTCAGCTTATTTACAATGAAGAATAAATTGTATGTTACTGACAAGTTAAAAAATAAAAAGTAAACTTTTTTATCAATATATTAATCAATAAGTAATTAATATTACATTCATTTATGACGGCAGTAAACGATATTTTAATCAAACAAAAATACAATTTATATACTGTCAACTGACCCTGTTTTAAAAACATACAGACTAAAATATATTTACTGTGTAATTGTGAATATTAATCACATAACTTAAAGTGGCAAAAAACTTTCAAATTTGAAAATATGTAAAAAGCTATATAAAAGCGAAGTGTGAATTTTATGATAGCATAAATAAGCGATATCTAGACTTTTTGATCTTATTTATTGTGACAGCTTGTTTTACAATTTGGTCACGAACTATGTAAAAACGCAATTATTAAAAAACAATGAATATTTGACTATTCAGTCATCTTTATAACTGAATTTTATAATTAACTGCATTATAGATACGTTTAAGAAATAATTAACGAACATTCTCACAACGCCATTATGATGGATTGGTATAATTTTATAATTTCCTCATTTATGGGTTTTGTGTCTGAAAACAACAATCTTCTTCACAATCCTTTGATTCCTTCTTTTTTTACATGGTTAAATGCCAATAATTATTCTGTTTTAATGTGTTCATTTCATCATAATTGTTGATAATCATTCTACGCAAACAGTTACAAAACAAAAGTCAGGAACTAACTCTGCGGTTTAAAAAGTATTTTGGTCCCCAAGAATGAGAATCTTCCAGCGCTCCGACCTGAGCCTCCTCCCGCGAATTGCTAGCTCTGAGCTGCAGCAGGGCCTCCTCTACTCTATTTATCCAGCGGTACCTAGATTAACCTAATGGTTTTCGACCATTAGGTTGGCTTATGTAGACCTCCTTCACCGCCTGAACTTGACCCATGCGCTCAAGGTGAAGCCAACAGATAGGTCTTGTATTTTCCTATAAATTGGCCGGGTTACCAACTCTTATATTAAATTTTTCGGACTCTCTATTAACCATCATCCCTCCATGTCAGCGCCAGTAAGCTTCGGTTTGTGATGCATCATCAGTAATGCAACTCTTTCACGGTTAGCTTGGATACCTTGCGCATATAAAAAGATAAAGATATAGGTAAAAAAAATAAGAAAATTACTGTAGATAGCGGCCAGTCTCGGCTTGAACGGCTAGATTTTTATTTTTTAAACAATTTTGTAGATATTGAAATGTTCTTTGATATTCTGGAACCTTTTTTTTGTTTACGCAGCTCATGCGATAAAAGATATTTTATAGGTATTTCTTTACTCCTTCGATAAAATTATTGTTATTTTAGTACGAATCCTTATCTGCAATTAGAATCTTAATATTCAGTGATAATGTAGCATTCAAATGGTGTAGGAATTTTTAAAATCGGTCCAGTACTTATTGAGCCATTTCGTTTCAAACATATGAGTATAAATTTTTTTCCTCTTCATCATATTAGTATAGATAAGGAAAGTCTTCAAGTAAAAGGGAAAATTAATTATATGTATGAAAAAAAGACTGATTACAGGATTTTGTTCAATTGAAAAAAAAAATCTGTTTTTTTACAGTGCGCTTTTCATTTTAGTCTTACCAAGTAAATAATGAGACATTTTTACTTATGGGCCTCATTGGGCGAGCTTTTTGCATTTGTCCCGATTGGATTGATATATTTTTATAACATATATATTTAACCAATAAATTGTATTAAAATCTCCATCGACAATTCCGTAACATAAACTTTTTATCTATTTTAACTATCAAGCTATATTTCAGCATTTACAATATAAGCTTTGATATATATATAAAATTCCGAATAACTGAAATATATGTATATTTCTCTTACGTCTAACTTATTAATAATTCTCTTATGTAGCTTAGGATACCTCTTTCAATATTATTTAAATGAAGCTTGCTTTAATAAATAAGTAATTTTATAAGTACGATTGTTTTGTCCACTTTATATTTTTTTATTTTATTAGTCTGCATAGATTTAGGCAAATCATTAGTATAAAGATTAGTTACTCTTAAAGATATTTATCAGGAAATTGTTGAAATCATAGACAAATTAGAAATCAAAACAAAAACTTAACGAGCAAAACAAAATATACAGTTATAATTTCAGTATTCCAGACTAGACTATGAATAACCTTTTCACTAATTTTGACAGGCATCACACAGACAACATTGTCTGTGGTTCAAATGAAAAATAAGATGGAAGTTTTGCTTTTTAATTTGTCATTGTTGATGATTAATCAGGGAAAAATGACATCACAATACTACTGTTTTGCTTAATAAATATTCGATCCTTTAACGGAATATACATTAGCAGTGCGTACTGGCATTAAATTGTTTTTATTTAATGATGCAGGTGAGTAAATTATTGATTGATTTTATGTTTATTACCTCGATAAAGTTAATAAAATGGGATATATTTATATAGCTTTATTACTTACATTTAAAGACAAAGCATTCTAAATTCAAAAATGCCTCTCTATCTGTGTGTATTTATTGCAATGTAAAGCGTAATAAAGTTAATTACCCTATTCATTAATTATTATCAAAGCTTACTTTGTCTAGAGCGCCATCTATCGATAGAATTAATGTCATAGAAAGCTCTTTGAAAAAAAACGTTGACGTAAGGTTTTATTGCAAACTTAAGCTTTGTACACATATTTGCTCTCGAATCTTCAGTAAACCTCCCGGGGATCGATGTGTAGCAGCCGTTCAGTTTGTACGCGGTATTTTATAATTGCACCCAAAGTAAATAAGGGTTCATTATAAAATATTGAAGCATTCTTATAATTAATAACGACAGTGCATCCGTATCAACATTTCTAATCATTGTCTGGCCATAATTACAGTTTATTGTAAAACCCTTACAATTGCAATTATGTAGGTACCTTGTCTAAACCAAGAAGAAGAACAACCAGCCGGGTTGACCCTCGCGATTTCATACAAATCAGTGATCCGAACGCGATCGCTCGTATCGAGGGGGCTGTCGCAGCTCCGGGTACGTTGGTCGGTAGCTAACCATAGTTTCAATTTTCAAAACAATGCCTTATCCATTTGCTGCGATTCCACGTCAAAGTAGAGAGTTGTATTTTGATTAATACGCGGGAAAGAGATGGGGTGCATTTGATTTTTGTTCTGTTTTATTTTGAACCGTGTAGTTTAGGTATAAAGTTGACTTTCGCGAGCGCTAGTTCTGAAATAGTAAGCGTAGGCGTACAGTATAAAAGTAGGCAGTGGTCGGACAGAGAATTGAGTAGAGTGGATATTGTATAATTGTTCTTTTTTGAGTCGAGTGCCGCTTTGTGTTTGTGATAATTTTTAACTGCGCTGTTATAAATTTCCTCATTTACGTATAACATGCGTTAATTTTATTACTAAACCATAATGACTCTGTTTCATGTACGCACATTAGATACTTTTACTTCGTAGTTTTTTTTCGTTATTCTCTACTTTTTTTAACAGTTTAATACCACTCACGTTTGGTACTCAAATTTGTGGGATGCGTTCACTATTATGAAAAGTATTGTAAATTTAAAAAAACAATTGAAGATTACATAAAAAAATATCTTTATCGCTAGGTTTAGCTTTATCGTTTTATTAAGGGAATGTATTGTGTAATTACACAGCAGGACTACCTCAACCGTAAAATTAATTCAGTTCTCTTCATTTTTGTGATCTTAAATTTTCGTGTTATAACACCATCGCATGCTATAATGATTTACTGGTGTAATTGTATGTTTTATAGCTTCAAATTAAAATTTTAATTGTACAAAAAGTGGATTTATCGCGTTTATAAAATCATACAAAACTCTAATTGGTATAAATTAAGATGTACCTATATCTGCGCAATTATATTTCCGTAAGCTCTCGTCGGGTAAATGATGCGAAAAAAAGTATAATAAATTAATTAACAGATTGAGCGACTCCTGTGCACTTAATATCCGATCGGTTAAACAGCATAGGCCGGACAGAAAAGCCTACAGGGGCGGTCCGCTAGGGGTGGAAACCGAGGAAAATTCACGTGTCAGACCCTCCCCTCGGCCGTACACGTGCGGCCAAATAGCCTCAGTGTACGCACGCCTTTACTAATCATTACCGCTCGTAAAAAAGAAAAATGAGCGCGCGCTTTTGACATTTCGGACTTTTTCGAAAAGAGAACGTCTAAGTGTTTTTTTTTAATTTAAATGGCGGACTTTCGTGTTTAAGTGCCGGAAATGTTATAATGAAAACAAAGTCGGTACATTGAGTGTGTTTTGTTTTTCTTAGTTTTTTAGTGTGAAATGGATGGGAACAGAACATGAGGCGATTTCATGGTTAGTTTCATCTAATCTTCGATAGTTATACCAATTGTCAAAATGAATAAACAATTTATATTTTTTCTGATAATTATTTGTATGTGATAATAATGAAAATAACTCACTATTTAATAAATAGTATTAATATCATCCTTAAAAGGATTAACAGTAGAAAAAAAATTAGTCAGATTAATACCGACTCAGATAAATTAAATTAAATATATATAGTATAGATAGATGTAAATTCAAATAAGTAAACAGGTGTTATATATTAACGGCGACGAAAAAAGAAAATGTTACAGTAAATATATAAAAAGACACACTTCTAATACTAATAATATTTATTCACAAAGTCTGTAAAATAAATTGTTATGTCTATTTTTTCGTTAAATTTTAATGGTTTATTCATATTAGAAAATTAAGTTGGAAAAACATGAATATTATTTCCAGTACCTACTAAAGTGTTATTTATTTAAATCGTCATACTAGACAATCTATTATTTAATATTCAAGGTTGAACTGGCTTAGCTCAATGCTATTCACAAATTAAACAAGTCCTGTCAATAAATATTTTATTATTACCAATTAACAATTATTTAAGTAATTTCCAAGCTAAAACCTAATTTAAAATTTTGGAAATGGTCGCTCAATTTAGTGAAGGATTTCTTTAAAAAGTCTGCGAATAAATAAAATTCTATTGTCAAAGTCTTGACCTGTTTTAAGGCCAAGAGGCCAGAAGGTTTCCTGTCTTGCTGTGAAGGAAAAAACTTGGCGATTAAAAAGAGTGGCGGAGAGTTTGCCAGTTCTTCTCTTCCATTCTACGCCCTTGATTTGAGAACAGGCAGTTAATTTAAAATTAGAAGCATTTAATGTATATATATTTTTTTGACGTTCACAAGTGTATAATATGATACCTACATGAATACTATCATGAATAAATGATTATGAATTTTTGAATTTTGTCAAACAGCGACTAAATACTTTCTTATCTACCTATAGACAATAACAATACCACAGATTAACATTTTTAGATGTTTCGTAATGTATAAAAATGATCCCTATTAATATTATTAAATAACATAGGTATATCAGCAGTTGATGTTGGCTAGCGTGGGAGCATCTCATCGCATCGTAGGTTAGATTCACGGCTCTGCACCAATTAACTTTTCTAGGTGCACATTTAACATTTGCTCAAAAGGTGTAGGAAAACAACGTAAGGAAACCGACTCGGCTTGTCTTAAAGTTATTTTTGTTTACTTGCCTATAAGATTGACAAATTATCATGAAACATTCAGAAATCTGAGGATTAGTGACTAAAAATGTTGTCGCGCCACTGATTTATTTCATTTAAATATCGCCTATATCTATCAATCATACAAAACGTACTGATTCATTATTTTATATTCTTTGGAAATTGCTATAATTTTTTTTAATTTTAAAAATAATTACTAGTATATAAAATACATCATTAGTAAGTATATAAATTACAATTTATAAAGTTTGTATAAATTAGGAATAAAAAAATATTTCTCAACTATATTACTGAATGTCTCGATAAGAATTTAAATCAAGCTATGTCTTGGACAATGACATGGATGTCAGTCAAAAACAAAATGGATTAATAAAATTATCATTAGGTACTAGAAACTGGTATCACTGTATTTTTAAATAGATATGTTGCTTTTATACGATTCTAAATACTGGCTTTGAAAACATATTTGATCAACTAAAAATTAATAAACATTCCAAATGCATTTTTATAGTAAGTACCCACCAGGAAATAATAATTGTTTCATCTGTCAAAGTATAGTCTCTAGTTTATCTATGATTTATTTATAATCTTTATAGTTGAGGCACATTTTTTTAATCTTGTAATTTATACTTACAAAATGCAGTCTGAGCAGGTTTCATTATTTATCTAACTAATAGGGGTCTAGAACCGGTTAAATAGAAAAAAGTAGAATCATAGATTATACAATACGTAATGCACCATCTGCTTAGAATAGCGCTACACGGCAGCTGTTTGAACTCCATTATTTGAACTTGGAACGTAAAAAAACTGGCCACACATAATTTACCGCTCGCCAAATGGTGGGGTTCACATTCTAATTCTAAACTCGCGGCCTCGACCAATGACGGTCGAGGACGAGTCAAAATGGCGGTCGTGAGAACCGGTTAATGGGTTTGAATTTAGAATAGTATTTTTATTAATGCGTTCGTAACGTCAAGGAACAATTGCCCTTTTTTCTAACCGTCGAATATCCTGCTACATATAATTTACGTATCTAACTATTGATTGGTCCGGTGCTAACGCTAATTACACTATTCAGGTTTATTTTTCCGTTAGACTACCCGGCAATTCTTGAATAACTGATGAAATACCTGAACTAAAAGTCTGCTTTTAAGTCACTCATAAATTATTTCTTATAATTGTTAGTATTAAATAAAATAGTTTTGCTTCGTAAAATATAATAATAAAATATTCACGTCATATTTCCTTGTAAGGGCAAGGTAATAATTTCGTAATAAGCGGAAAATCATCTTAAATCATGACAGGAAAATTAGATCTAACGCAATCATTTTAAAAACATCCGTGAGAATGGAATTTAATGTAATAAATCTTACAAGATACGCAATTAAATGTTTGTTTTGGATAACTATTCCATATTAATATTTCATGAATTTATCTCTATAATAAATCTACACATCGTTCTACAAATATATAAATTTATAATTTTTCCTAAGCCTGCCTAAATTGCATTTTAAACGAATATATATTTTATTGAATACGAATTATATGTAAGTAAATAAAAGAGGAAAATTTTAGTTTGTATATGTAAAAAAGTATTTACGTATATCATGAGCAACACTGGTTATTATAATTATAATATATTTATATACTAATAATTTTTTGTGTTTGTAAGAGAAATGTGTTAAAAACGACATGATTCGTTTATATAGATACAACCAAATTTTATTTAATAATGCTTGCTTGGGTACATTTCTCCTTTTGCTTTCAATCAGTACCTATTGTCGCTACTATAACCCATGGAAATAATCATTTCTATAATAAATGTAATCATTAATTGACAAGTGTTAAATGTTCTGATAATATTATTATTCTGTTTTGTATAGTGCCTGCTATAACGTTTAAAAAATTATATAAATTATATAAATGTATGTAATTAGCCAACTGTGACTGACACAATGTCGATTTTAGATACACCTAAGTAAGAAACTCAGTTAATTTTGATTGAAAGAGAAATTCATAATGAACTGTTGAGGTCCAAACATGACCTAAAATAGATATTTAAATAGGTAATTATTGTATTTTTTATTTAAAGTAACTTAATCTATACAAAATATCTAATCTTTAAAAATAGAGTCGAGTTTTTAAATTTGGACCGATAATTATATAAATATTGAACAAAGCAAAACTAATGCCTCCTATATAAATCATTCCTTACATTAGCAGTTAGCTAATGTAAGGAATGATTTATATGATGATATTTATATATGAATGATGAGCCCTTTGAAGTTTTTCTTAATATTCCATTCAAGTTTCTAAATACCAGGGTTTAGTCAGTAGTCCAATTCGCTAGCTTTATATGAGAAAATACCATATACCAACATACATGTCCACATCAGTTCCGTTTCTCTTTAAAACGTAAAAATATCGGTTTTTGTATCACCGATTTTCCTATTAATTAAGCTCTAAATGAACGCTCGAATGGAACGTTATAAAATAATTAACACAATAGGAAAATAAATACGCCAAACTATAATTAAAAATAATTTGCATTTACGTCAATCTAATTATATTGCATTATTTTTAATCGAATTTTCGCCTTTTGTATTATTGATTTGGTTTTTATGAAGGTTAATTTAATAATTAAATCTATTAAATACAATTGGTAATAATTGTTTTAAGTCATTAAACAATAGAATTTAATTAAAAGTAGGTTCTTGTGATGGGTAATATTAATTTCTTAGTATGTTCCAAATGTTTGCAATTTCTTTTCTTCTTACAACTTGGTAAAGCCACAAAATCCACTTTAAAGCGTCCAAAATTAATGGAAAATGCTCCAATATTGAAATGTTAATAAAAAATTTAACAAATTATCCAATTGTTTTTATACAACAAATATGCTTTTTTCGATCTTCATGCTTATGAGTCACATCAGTAACTTTAATTATTAGCTTAGGTAAGGTTCACAAGTATTTTATGCCTTATATATTATAGAAGTTAGAATAGGTATTACGTAAAATATTAAAAAAGTCTTATTCTGTCTGCTAAATCACAAGAAAAATATGTAACCTATATAAAAGATAAAGTAATCTTAATAAATGCATTTGAGTCTAGAGTGTGACAAATATGTATAATCTATGTTATCTCTTCCAGAGTCCCGAATCGGAATCGGATAGCAGTTCCTTGTCGGGAGCAAAAAGTCCCGCTGGCGGGCCACTACTGCTGCAGCAGTTGCTGCAGTTGCAGCTGCAGGGGCAGAACCCGCAAGCGATAGCACAGGTATGCTGCAAATAATGTAAAGGAATATTTAGAGCGGCTCTTCAAGTAACATAGACTTAGTTACAAAAACTTATTTGTCATGCCAAACCAAAACCCCGTAGTCTCTTTCAACAGACTTAACGTACTAGCTAAAAATAACGAATACTGAAAGACTAAAAAGATTTGAAATGAGGGTAGATTTGATAATTGTCTAAAATATGACACATGGTACAATAACGAACGTATTTACTACACTATTAATCCATTTAGAATTTGACAAATAAAAATAGATATATGAATAGGTAAATATTGTATTCATTTATTTAAAGTCATTGAAACTTAATCAATACAAAATATCGAATCTTTAAAAATAGGTCGCATTTTTAAATTTGGATCGATAATTTCCATACATATTTAATTTAACAAGCAAAACTAATGCCTCATATAAACCGCTCGTTACATAGAAGGTAACCTTTGAAGTTGTCCTTAATATCGTTATTCAAAATAGATAGAAATTTATGTGTTCGATTCAAGTTTCTAAATACATAATATGTTATCTACTTACAGAACGCTATCAACATCCACAATAGATATTCACTTATTTTTAATGGTTGTTACTATAATCTGTGGCCCCTTGAATCCTTTGACGTCTAAGACCCCTTTGACCTAGATAAGACTATGCTTTTTATATCCCCCATGCGCCATAAGTTTTCTAAGGTGCGTTTACCTTCGTTTTAATTATTATGGTCTTTTGAAGGGAGGACTAACATTCTATTATGATTGCTATCGGGAATTGTGGGGTTTTATATTATTATGTTTGAATGTGGAATGGTATAGATCAATATTTTCTTTATAACAATTAATTTCCGCGTTAAATTTTTGGAGCATTGTTCTTGTTATCAAATTTTTATAAAAGAACGAAGTGCCATCGATGAATTTTTCATTGACATAAATTGATTCATGATAAATAAAAATTTATCGGGTCGATTCTGAACCATTTTAGTTAGCATTACTAACTGAGATGAATGGAGTTAGTCAGTTTTACGTTATACCCAAATCTTTGGGCATTTTTTATATAATAAAAAAATAAATAGGGGTAAGTGATGACACCCATGGACTGGTCACGTCACACGAAGACTCGCGGATACATCCAGTCATACAGATCATAAAGTATATTTATGGTTTAATGTAAGGGTATATCTATCAGGCTTACACGGAGATGTGTGTGCAGTTCCAACAGATGATTGCTGCGTTGGCTGCCCTCGGCTCGGGGCTGGTTCCGCCGGCGCTGCCGCAGGCCTGGATGATGCAGAGGCTTCCGAGACCGCCGCTCGATAGGTAAGTTTTTGTGTTTGGATAATCGCTAAGAGTATATATGCCTATAGAAAGAAAATTACCGCGGTATTTTAAAAATGTCAATATTATTATAACTTTAACGAAATACGGGTTTTTCGTCGGTATTGCCTTTTACATAGGCCTCCGCTAGTGCCTTCTTATCTCGTTCTGTTTCAAAATAACCTTCGCTGTCCCTTTTTACCATCTTCCCAACTGTAAAATCTTCTTGATTTCCATTTCTAATAGTACCTTTGTGTATACTTTGGTGTTGTATACAAGTGGAAACAAAAACCGAAAATAGTATTCACTGTCTTTATTGTCGACACTGTTTTAAATGGCGGTTTTAGGGCAACCGGACCTAATCCACTTGACAAATGAAATTACGAAATTACTATATAGACATAATAGCACCTCTACATACACCCCTTCAAAAGAAAAAAATAGGTCGATAAGTACATATAAACACAAAAACTTACTACTGAAACTTTAAAAAAATCTACAACAAAGCTGTAGATGTTATAAATATAAACATAGTTACAAATGAATACACATTTATCATTTTTTTAGGCAAATGTTATTGAAAAACTGCATGTTCGTAGGTTTTTCTGTTCGAAACACTCACACGGAGAGCTGTTTTCGCAAAAGGTTCTATTGAAACTGTGCAGAAAGGTTTCTATAATTATTGTATTACCATAGCATTCATTAATCAGTAACACCATGAATATTTATATCCATTATCCAAATAAATTAAATAATTAACAAATAAATGTGTGACCTACTTAGATTCACTATAAAATATCAATATTTTAAAAATTATGAAGCCAGGCCACAGTAATCTTAAATCTTAATGAATGACGTATGACCTTATTTCTTTGATGCGGTTGCATTTAAAAATTTAAGCTGTTTTAATAGTGTTAAAGCTGACTTATCTAAAACGTTTAAAGGCGTTTTATTCAGCACTTTTAACTAGATGTAAATTACTCGGTGGCGTATCAAGATATTTTTTTATAGATAAAGGCAGAGTTTGTTCGGAATTTCAAAGTGATTTCAAAAATGGAATTTTTATTCTATTCTATTCGTCATAGCCTGTGGCATACAATTGTTGAAGTAAGATTTTAGACGAGCACAGATATTATTATCTGTTTCGTTAAAGGTGCCAATTTCAATATTTGGCTATCACACGACATTCAATATACATATTTCCATGTTATATTATGCTAAAATTTTCAACCATATATATATTATACATAATGCTAAACTTTAATATAATTATTATATAATAACTAACCTTAAAATGTAATACCTAAAATGTATTGTTAAAAGGGGTTCCTTTAGGCAAGGCTTTAGGCTTTTTTAGCTTTTTCACATCACAAGCCGTACCAGTTCTCTTGTTGGTTCCATGTAGATGGGTGTCTGCACAGGTTGCATCCCATACCAGCACTCGGCCCACCTTCCTTTAAATCAAACTCTTACTATTCGGCCCCTTGCCATCGTCTCCTGCAATTCCAGTCAGCTCAAGTAGACTTGACACGTTGACGGAGTACTATATGTACTTCGCGTTACTAATTATAATAAATAATTCTCTCAAAATTCACCACAAAATTCAAGACATAATCGATTCCTTTTTCAAAAACTAGCCAAGTTTTTTAAAACTAAGAGGGTTACAATGAAAGTTGGTGTGTTGATAAATTTAATAATAAAATAGCACAGCAAAATAATATTTGTAGGTTTCATCCCTAAAAAGATAAAATAAAAAGTTTTAAATTACTTAGATTTGATAGTCTACTTCTATGTTAATAACATCTATGGACTTTACCAGAAAAAATATTTAATTTAAATCTAAATAACACTTTTATAGTTGAAATTATCAACACATCTACAGTCATCGCTAGTAGTTAGATAAACGATATTTTGAATAACGAATGATTGTTTACGATGTAATATTGTAGCCCTTCTAATGGCATTGAATTGTTTAATATCAACTTGTTTCAATATAAATAATGGTAAGTCTAGAAGATTTTGTCTTAAAGACAAAATTAATACTGTCTAAAGTAAACAAACATAGTCGCATACTTGAAACATACTTCAATGAATCTTCTTCACAGGTTGTTAGATGATCAGCCAATGAAATTAAAATTATTATTTCACCGGAAATCGAATCCACTAGCTCAGGACTCTACGCCGTATACCACATCAGGCAAAAGTAAAGATTTTTGTTGTAACACAAACAAACATTTCATTCTTTAATTCTTCAAAACAATTTTCTCGTAAGCTTATATTTATTTTTATTTATAAAGATTTAAAACGGGTTAGAAAAAAAGTTGCAGTATATTTTCCTTGATTTAACGATGTGATGCAATCTTAACTAGTTGAAATGAACTACGAATCCTTGACTAGTTACTTAATACGGAAGAACAGGTTTTTCTTTAGTTAAACTTGATTTTAATCCGTTAATACACGTTTATCGTTAACAAGGGCAAACTAGCTTTAATCTGATTATGGCTTTTCATTATCGTTACTATTGCGTGTTATAAAATAATAATTTTAACAGACAATAAAATCGTTAATTTAAAATCGAATGACAGATGACATATGAAAACTATCAGTGAACCGCTTTTTGATTTTTACAGATTTTTGTTTAGGGATAAGAAACATTTCTTTTTTTAATATAGTTTTTGCGTATTAATTATTATATATAATATAAAATTATACTTAATAAAGACAACAATAAAATAGGAAATAATCTTTAAGTGGATAGCCAACTTGTCCGTCAATCTAAGCATCTTTCAACTGGGTTGCGTTCAAATATTTTGTTTAGAAAAAGATTTAATGGCGACGGAATAGACATGAAAAAAGAAGGTTAAAGGTCGATAAACTTAGTTAGACTTTCATTATAAAAAAATACGTTTATTATAAAATATAGGATAGACAGGTATTACTTATTCCACGTCATTAAATTTGAACTTGACACATCCCTACTCATCGGCAAAGAAGACAGAAGGTGTACACCGAGTGAAAAAGCAAATCATCAAACAACACTTATTTTAAAACAAATATAGCAAATTGATTAGAGGCAGCCTGCCCAGCATTAGTCCCATTAGATCCGTTGTGGTTAAGTTTTGGCTAATGAAGCCAGCCTAGCTCCTTCCAAAAGTGCAGAAGACTTCACTGAGCGGCCTCACTTCTATGATTTCTGTACGTTGGTTAGCCACGCATTTCAGGATTATGTAGAAGACTGATTCCTCTGCGATTAGCCTCTTTTAGAGACATAAAATCACACCTCATCATCACTTGTATGTTGGCCTTACAGTAGCTTTTGATTGATTGCATTAGGATCCAAAATTAGGACTCTAAAACAACAACTATAGATTTTCAAGCTGTGTTAGCGATATAGTTTAGGTATTTGTCAATGTCAAACAACTTGTTTGGTTTAATATTAACGAGTGTTTATTTTGAATATTAAATAGTGTAAAATTTATTGCTGGTCGCTAAAGGTCAATCGTTACACCGACGGATTAATCGATCCTTCATTTAGATTATATAAATTTACAGTAATACAGTATATTTAGTGTCTTATGAATTTTTTTTACAAATGAATATCAATCCTTGATATTGAAGGTTCGATTTTTTTTCTTTAGTTCTTGATATCACCATTATTATTATGAGTAAGGTAACCTTTTCTTTTTGCGCATTTACTATATCGTATAACTAGGTATTAATTTCGCATTTCGATAAGTCCATAGCCGAGATTAAAACCCCACGATTTGGATATGGATAGATTATTGGTGTATGACGCACGCATGTGTGTAGGACGCAGATGAAACACTTTATTTATCCTATTTGAATGCCATCATACTCATGATTTGATCGTAAGGAATGTCTCTATCTATTCCACACTTTCTATCCAGCGCCAGCTTTTATAACAGAGTACAGTTTTAAGAACGATGAGTCATTCACTTGATCGGTCCATCTTGTCAGTGAACGGCCACGTGATCTTCTGTGTTATAAAACACGATCAGTTTCTCCAAGTTCACATCGCACCTGTACAATATTTGTCCATAAGATAATGCGTTGTCGGCATATGGTAGACAAACGATACAGAATATGAGATACCATCCGTATCACCTCCACGTCCGTCGTTCCACAACTTAACTTTAAGGCAATTTGCCGCGCCACCACTATGTGGAACCAACTGCCCATTGATTTATGAACCAATTTGACTTAGGGTTCTTCAAGAAAAGAGCGTACCAATTCTTAAAATGCCGTCTACGCACTTGCAAGCCTTCTAGCAATGTGGTGATTAATTAATTCATTAATCACTTAACATCAGGTGATTCTCCTGCCGGTTTGCCTCCTATTACATTTATAAAAATATATGTTGATAACTATGTTGATGTAAAGCTATGACATATGCCAGTTATATATATAAAGGGTGTTTCAACAAGAACTTTGTTTTCTAAAACAAAATAAAACAAAGAATTTAGAGGAAAATGAATGAAATTTTTATTGTATTACAAAGAGAAAAGTTTGGCAATTATGAATGAAAAATGATATCTGGCAAATGTCCACCACGACCACGCTGACAGATGTTGATTCTTTCATCAAAATTTTTAATCACTTTTTGGCAAAATGGAGGGTCTATTTCTTTAATGACATCACGGATTTTGAGTTTTAAGGCTGCAATCGATTCGATGGCTCCGTATAGACTCTGTCTTTAACATAGCCCCACAAAAAATAATCCAGTCGTGTTAAATCACACGAGCGCATAATTTCGCGAAATTCAGCTGTTAAGTGGCCAGCCAGATCGTGTGATTTAACACCACTGGATTATTTTTTTTGGGGCTATGTTAAAGACAGAGTCTATACGGAGCCAATCGAATCGATTGCAGCCTTAAAACTCAAAATCCGTGATGTCATTAACGAAATAAACCATCCATTTTGCCAAAAAGTGATTAAAAATTTTGATGAAAGAATCAACATCTGTCAGCGTGGTCGTGGTGGACATTTGCCAGATATCATTTTTCATTCATAATTGCCAAACTTTTCTCTTTGTAATACAATAAAAATTTTATTCATTTTCCTCTAAATTCTTTGTTTTATTTTGTTTTAGAAAACAAAGTTCTTGTTGAAATACCCTTATAACCGATATATGTTTTCATATATCGGTTGTATGCTGATTCGTATTCTCAATAAAGCTTTTGTGAATACTATATACTCTAATAACATGGCGTTACGACATTTTATGATCTGGGGCTGAGATTCAATCAAGTTTTTGGAGACTAAGGCACGCCAGTTTCCTCAGAATGTTACTTTCACGAGCGAACTTTAAATTGGCATATAGGAACTCCATTGATGCACAGCTGGAAATGGAACCTAGCTCTAAGATGAGAGTAGCATACTGACATCACTAAGCCAACACTGCTTTTATCATAGTATCTACCGTCATTATTTTATGATCAAAAGTAATCTCCTAAAAGTCCATAAAAGTGGTGTAAAAATGACATTTGGGAGAACGGATACCGATACCGGATCGTTAACGGTTTATGACTCTACTTTTGATATAATTGGATTGTTGGCAACTCGAATGTAACGAGCAAAACGAATATTTCAAAATTATAATTATTCAGTTTCAATTTTTATTCGATTTTATTGACTCGTTAGGAGACATTAGTTTGTGGGTAAAATGTAAAATAAAATATGATTAAATCTTGTTTTTGGTTCAACTTTTTTGCTCCCAAACAACGTGCGTTTCAAGGTGGATAATTAGAAACTTATGAAACAATATTATAGAATAGAGAACATGAGAACTTAAGAAGGCACAGCCAGATCCCAGATTCATGTAACTACCTCATAATCACAACAACTGGCCCGGAATTAAAATATCTCTTCGATAGCAGTATTTAAAAATATTCATAATCTAATAATATCCATAAAGATATACTTCTAAAATAAAACAGTTCAGTATTTTTAATTACCAGCTCTGATCGATCATTTGTCGCAAAAATATCAAAATTATAACATTGCAAAGTATCGCGTCGTTTTTATTTATAGAATAAACAGTTTTATATTTTAACTGTTTAATAAATAAAATGTTTAGGATTTTAGAAGAAAATGAACTCAGTAACATTACGTAAACATTAAGTCGACAATTCGAATAAATTAACAAAGAATCAATTTGAGACGGAGCTCTCCAAGGTTGAATATTTAGTCCCATTTGTTATGTAAATGTTAAAAGGTATTGTCTACCTTGCAACTGTGCCACTAATTATAATAACACTGATTTTAACTTAACCGTATCTTTTGGTTCATATAAGGGAATACCAGCTTTATATAAAGACTTATTGAATACAGACAATGATAATACTAAACTTCAGGAAATAGCATATATCTTAGTTATTTATTTACTGGTCAATGTATATTACAAAGTAGAAGACCAGCCAGCCTCTGCTATCTACACTGCTTTTAGATTTGGTTCAGTCAGTAATTCAAGAGGAAGATCTTTAAGTATGAAACAATGTCGCCTTCTGCCACCTGTAGTCTTTCGCTAAATTGCTAGTGCGAACTGAAAAATATTCAAAATTTTGGCATACCGGATGGTTATAGCTGTTTCATGACAGTTAGATCAAAAGGACTTTCTTGGAATGGCTCAGTGAGAAGAAAATAGAGAGGACGGCCACCAACCAGATGGGAAGATGTATTTAAATAGATAGCGGGGAAAGATTGGAAAACAGTAGCAAAGATCAGAGATTCATGGTATAATTAAGAGTAGTCTTCACACTTCTAACTCAAATCAATGATCAAATCATCATCAATGGCTATCTATACAAACCCCTGTGGGTCTCCTCATATAATAACAGATTTCGTCAGATTTAACGGAGTCCTCGACAGTTCCATCCCACGAACGCAGCCTCGATCTACCAGATTTTCTCCCGCCACTAGGCTTTGAGTTCCTCAATTAAATTAAATAACATAAATTTAATGTAATCCTTAGTTCAAGCCGTCTCGATTCTGAATCTTAGTCTTAGATTACCTACGAAACGAATGTAATATGCTTTATTAATACACAAATAGATTCAAAAGGAAGGTTTATATGTATGGTACTATAACAGTAAATGAGTAAATAAAACACGTTTTTCTCTTTCCATGCAAAATTACCGTGGAATAACCAGTAATCTATAAGTCATACTTTTTGGTGTGAAGTAAAATGATATTAGAAAAATGCACCAAGGCATATTTTTATTCTATCGTTAAATATACTCACTTCAAAGCTATATCGATTAAAACGATAATTAAATCTTTTTGATGTTCACAACAGTTTTAGATCCTATTGTCGGTTCTTCAATAATATTTTGTCGTTGACGTATAAATGCTTGAATGCCTTAAGAAAGCATCGAAATGAGCACATGTGAATCGATTCCGTCGGATGTGTGACAATCTCAGCCGGTTTCGGATAAATATCGACGATCCTATTCATTCCTCACAATACGCGTCTTAAGCTTCCTGGTGGAACGTATTCCAAAAGCTGTGAAGCGATAACAGATACATGTATTGGAGAACTTTCAAAATATTCTTAAAAATATAAATCGCAACTATATTGCCTAAGAAAGTAAAAATAAAAAGTATGGTTTAAATAAGGTTGACTTATAAAGTTAAAGTTAGTTTGCAAAATTCCTATCATCAAGATAAGAATCTCAAGAAAGCTAGAAATAAGTGAATAATTATCCTTTGAGACGGGCTTTCGGCATATTTAACAGGTTTAAGTTTTAATCAAGTAACTGCCATCAGTAACTAGTTTACAAAAAACTGCGTTTAGCGCACTTGTATTCTACTTTTCACCGTTTTCTAAATTAATAATGTCAACGTAACCTAAATACAAACAAAAGAGGCCTACGTCAGCTGAACATCGAATAATTTCAATATTCCTCAAGAAACATCAGAACTATTGACAACAACACCGCTTTGTTGCCACACACTCAATGCAGCATTCAACGTTTCAGGTCTATTGTGTACCAGAGTTGTATCAGTTTTGATTAGTTCTATTTTTGAATATTTAAACATAGCCCCACAAAAAATAATCCAGTCGTGTTAAATCACACGAGCGCATAATTTCGCGAAATTCAGCTGTTAAGTGGCCAGCCAGATCGTGTGATTTAACACCACTGGATTATTTTTTTTGGGGCTATGTTAAAGACAGAGTCTATACGGAGCCAATCGAATCGATTGCAGCCTTAAAACTCAAAATCCGTGATGTCATTAACGAAATAAACCATCCATTTTGCCAAAAAGTGATTAAAAATTTTGATGAAAGAATCAACATCTGTCAGCGTGGTCGTGGTGGACATTTGCCAGATATCATTTTTCATTCATAATTGCCAAACTTTTCTCTTTGTAATACAATAAAAATTTTATTCATTTTCCTCTAAATTCTTTGTTTTATTTTGTTTTAGAAAACAAAGTTCTTGTTGAAATACCCTTATAACCGATATATGTTTTCATATATCGGTTGTATGCTGATTCGTATTCTCAATAAAGCTTTTGTGAATACTATATACTCTAATAACATGGCGTTACGACATTTTATGATCTGGGGCTGAGATTCAATCAAGTTTTTGGAGACTAAGGCACGCCAGTTTCCTCAGAATGTTACTTTCACGAGCGAACTTTAAATTGGCATATAGGAACTCCATTGATGCACAGCTGGAAATGGAACCTAGCTCTAAGATGAGAGTAGCATACTGACATCACTAAGCCAACACTGCTTTTATCATAGTATCTACCGTCATTATTTTATGATCAAAAGTAATCTCCTAAAAGTCCATAAAAGTGGTGTAAAAATGACATTTGGGAGAACGGATACCGATACCGGATCGTTAACGGTTTATGACTCTACTTTTGATATAATTGGATTGTTGGCAACTCGAATGTAACGAGCAAAACGAATATTTCAAAATTATAATTATTCAGTTTCAATTTTTATTCGATTTTATTGACTCGTTAGGAGACATTAGTTTGTGGGTAAAATGTAAAATAAAATATGATTAAATCTTGTTTTTGGTTCAACTTTTTTGCTCCCAAACAACGTGCGTTTCAAGGTGGATAATTAGAAACTTATGAAACAATATTATAGAATAGAGAACATGAGAACTTAAGAAGGCACAGCCAGATCCCAGATTCATGTAACTACCTCATAATCACAACAACTGGCCCGGAATTAAAATATCTCTTCGATAGCAGTATTTAAAAATATTCATAATCTAATAATATCCATAAAGATATACTTCTAAAATAAAACAGTTCAGTATTTTTAATTACCAGCTCTGATCGATCATTTGTCGCAAAAATATCAAAATTATAACATTGCAAAGTATCGCGTCGTTTTTATTTATAGAATAAACAGTTTTATATTTTAACTGTTTAATAAATAAAATGTTTAGGATTTTAGAAGAAAATGAACTCAGTAACATTACGTAAACATTAAGTCGACAATTCGAATAAATTAACAAAGAATCAATTTGAGACGGAGCTCTCCAAGGTTGAATATTTAGTCCCATTTGTTATGTAAATGTTAAAAGGTATTGTCTACCTTGCAACTGTGCCACTAATTATAATAACACTGATTTTAACTTAACCGTATCTTTTGGTTCATATAAGGGAATACCAGCTTTATATAAAGACTTATTGAATACAGACAATGATAATACTAAACTTCAGGAAATAGCATATATCTTAGTTATTTATTTACTGGTCAATGTATATTACAAAGTAGAAGACCAGCCAGCCTCTGCTATCTACACTGCTTTTAGATTTGGTTCAGTCAGTAATTCAAGAGGAAGATCTTTAAGTATGAAACAATGTCGCCTTCTGCCACCTGTAGTCTTGAGCTAAATTGCTAGTGCGAACTGAAAAATATTCAAAATTTTGGCATACCGGATGGTTATAGCTGTTTCATGACAGTTAGATCAAAAGGACTTTCTTGGAATGGCTCAGTGAGAAGAAAATAGAGAGGACGGCCACCAACCAGATGGGAAGATGTATTTAAATAGATAGCGGGGAAAGATTGGAAAACAGTAGCAAAGATCAGAGATTCATGGTATAATTAAGAGTAGTCTTCACACTTCTAACTCAAATCAATGATCAAATCATCATCAATGGCTATCTATACAAACCCCTGTGGGTCTCCTCATATAATAACAGATTTCGTCAGATTTAACGGAGTCCTCGACAGTTCCATCCCACGAACGCAGCCTCGATCTACCAGATTTTCTCCCGCCACTAGGCTTTGAGTTCCTCAATTAAATTAAATAACATAAATTTAATGTAATCCTTAGTTCAAGCCGTCTCGATTCTGAATCTTAGTCTTAGATTACCTACGAAACGAATGTAATATGCTTTATTAATACACAAATAGATTCAAAAGGAAGGTTTATATGTATGGTACTATAACAGTAAATGAGTAAATAAAACACGTTTTTCTCTTTCCATGCAAAATTACCGTGGAATAACCAGTAATCTATAAGTCATACTTTTTGGTGTGAAGTAAAATGATATTAGAAAAATGCACCAAGGCATATTTTTATTCTATCGTTAAATATACTCACTTCAAAGCTATATCGATTAAAACGATAATTAAATCTTTTTGATGTTCACAACAGTTTTAGATCCTATTGTCGGTTCTTCAATAATATTTTGTCGTTGACGTATAAATGCTTGAATGCCTTAAGAAAGCATCGAAATGAGCACATGTGAATCGATTCCGTCGGATGTGTGACAATCTCAGCCGGTTTCGGATAAATATCGACGATCCTATTCATTCCTCACAATACGCGTCTTAAGCTTCCTGGTGGAACGTATTCCAAAAGCTGTGAAGCGATAACAGATACATGTATTGGAGAACTTTCAAAATATTCTTAAAAATATAAATCGCAACTATATTGCCTAAGAAAGTAAAAATAAAAAGTATGGTTTAAATAAGGTTGACTTATAAAGTTAAAGTTAGTTTGCAAAATTCCTATCATCAAGATAAGAATCTCAAGAAAGCTAGAAATAAGTGAATAATTATCCTTTGAGACGGGCTTTCGGCATATTTAACAGGTTTAAGTTTTAATCAAGTAACTGCCATCAGTAACTAGTTTACAAAAAACTGCGTTTAGCGCACTTGTATTCTACTTTTCACCGTTTTCTAAATTAATAATGTCAACGTAACCTAAATACAAACAAAAGAGGCCTACGTCAGCTGAACATCGAATAATTTCAATATTCCTCAAGAAACATCAGAACTATTGACAACAACACCGCTTTGTTGCCACACACTCAATGCAGCATTCAACGTTTCAGGTCTATTGTGTACCAGAGTTGTATCAGTTTTGATTAGTTCTATTTTTGAATATTTCGTATTGATACGTTCGATCGCGATGGATGGTGAATATGAAATGCGTTTTTTGTTTTTTTTTTTGTGGTTCTACCCTTTATTTACAATATTTATGTACCTGCAAAAACAACAAAGGCTGTGTCCGTGAGCGATACTTAACGTGAAATGAGCCTCCCGCCCATTTGCCGTTAAAAAATACGTTGCCTAATTTATAAATAGAATTGCGACTAAAATGAGCTTTTAATCGGTTTAAGCTTAAATTTAAATATGAGCTCAGTAATTATTCAAAAATCAACTCTTTATAAAAACCGAAAAATATTTAAATAACCTATTTCCCTAGTTACCGTTATACCTAACCTAGAATGTTATTAATTAAATTAATCTATAGGATGTCGTGATCATTTTAGCAGGAAAATATTCAGTGTAAATTAATTAAGGTTTTAAATTATTTATGCATAAACGTGCTAAGTGTAAAACGATATAATTAAAGTTTTTGCGATACAATGTTTTGTGTAGCTATAACCGACTTTAGTAGGAAGTTATCAATTCGCCGAGGAATTTAATCAGTAAACAAATTTTATGGAAAACTAATATTCCTGCTCTTTTTTTAATTTGGCATCTTCATTAAATACAGTTTCTATACATGTATATCAACCGTTTAATTAACAAATAAAACACGTAGTCAATAATCATCAAAATCTCCGTGTGTCACGATGTTCGATATCTAGAGAACTAATATTATTTCGGTTTGACTAAATATCGCATAAAAAAAGGTATGAAATGAGACTTACGCATAGGCAAGTGATTCTAACTTCGGCTCAAGACACCATGAGTTGGCTGATGTGGAATCATCATTAAGTGCGATAGTCGTCGGCGGACAAAAATCGTTAGAGCCAACCGATAACTAAAAGCCAGTTAAACCATCGGTAAAGTAGTAAATGAAATAGCAATAATGTTTTCTAATAATTGTGATGAGAGGTGAGGTTCCTTATAGATAAATAATCGTTTCTCAAGAGATATTAGAAAGTCGGAAATATTAATTCTTAACCTTACGATGCTTGTGTTTTTCATTTATGGGAAATTGGGCTTTGGGGCTCTTGAAATACTTCAATTAATTTGAATTTTAAACATATTAGAAACTAATAATTAAGAGAATATAACGATGAAATCAGTAATATTTTTTGGTTGCGATATCAAGTACTTACCTACTTTTAACAAATTTTCACGGAAGGAATGAATGATTCGTGTTAAGAATTTCAGGGAAAGATTTTGTGTTTCAGTTTGATAAAATTATATTTAGTATTTGACGTAATAAGTGTTACTTACATTCTTATACGAAACTTGATTTATAGAATTCAAAGACGTACTTTGATGTGATAATATTACGTTCTAGGCTAGACGCAGAGAAGGTGGGTGCAGGAAGTGCCTCTCCCACCATAGCGGAGCAACCCCTGGACTTAAGCGCCAAGTCTACTTCCAGCACCAGCGGCACACCGCCGCCGGAAAACAAAGGACAGGATAATGCGAGGTAAGCCTTGCCTGTAAAGCCTTCCATTGTGGCTTAGTTAAAACCACCACCACTCCTTGTTTGGAAATTGTACTAGTTTTTACAACAAACTTCTCATCAAAATTAAAGAATTATCACTGATTAAATTCAAAATTTTCGTTAAACTTTAAATTAAGCTTTTTAAAATTTGGCGAATATTTTCTAATCTAAACCTTGATATTGATTTGCCCCAGTTCAAATAATTTGTATAACTCAAAACTTGTCGATTAAAAAGAGTGGCGGAGAGTGAGAAAGAGTTCCTTGTCCGTTTATCTTGCCCGGTCTACGCCCTTGACTTGCGAATTGGTAGTAAATGTAAATTTAGAATTAATTTGACATCTCTTCTGTTGACGTTCATAAGTGTACTTGGTTACCTATAGGAATAAAGCTATTTTGAGTTTGAGTTAGAATGTGAGATATCCTGAATACGATTTCTAAGGAGTCTTCTCAATATAAATTTATAAAACTTTTATGACTCGTAAATTTCGAATATTCATTGATGGATTCAAAAATGTTTTAGTACCCGTAGACTACACGAGTACTTGTAATAAATAAACATATTCTTTCTACAGTAAGATTTAAATACCAATTTTATTCATGATTATATTAAGTACTTTTTAACAAATAGTGTTAAACAAACATTTAAACGATCATGCTAATACATTTTATTGTAATGTCTAACATTGCTTACTTGTTGCAATTCAATTAATTATTAAGTTAAGTTCCCTATAACTATGATGAATAACGATTTAGCGCCATTCTTAAGATATCCCATATGAAAACCTTTAGCTATCTTCGTGAATGATGCAATAAAACTAACTGTTTTAGTAGACAACTAAACTTAGTGGCAACACCACATCATAGACAACGAAAACCTACCCAAATAAATCAATTTCTTGGCCCAACGCCTTTTTTTCTTTCACAAGCCTACATCTTAAAATATACACAAAAATTTCACTATCGTTTCAAACCTTTTTACATTCACTAACAATCTAAGCCTGTACTATGCTTAAACCAATAGTATCCTTTTTGTGTAACAGTAGTTTATTTATAAAATCCTTATATAGAATTTATTATATCAAGTTTTTAAGAATCAAGAATTTAATATATTAAATGCAGTAGCTGCCTAGGACAGGAAATCTTAACGTGGCTAGTGGATTTTCTCTATTAACTATACAACCTTTTTTATTATGTATAAGTTTTTCTTGATCAACGTTATGTAATTTGGCAATGTAAAGGCGAAATGAAGCAATTTAAATCACTTAACCTAAAACTATCAAGTGTGATAGTTATCTGTATTAAAGGCGCGGTCACGACTCGAGTGGTTATAGTCGATCAAACGGTATATTTTTAAGATCGATTTTCTTTGACACCTAACGAGAGTGCTTGTATTATCTTGATATCGAATATCGTATGTAAGCTAACTTTTTTAACATTAAAGTGTCCTTGTATGTGTCTAAGAATTCGCTTGGAAGCTTATGGCTCGTATATATCGTCTAACTTGTGTCTAGTTGCAAAACCTTTAAAAGCATTTTTGATGCATGAAATTCAAGACACTTTGTCAAGCCTAAGAATGTAAAGTGATTACCAGGACGCCTGATAGAAATATAGATTATTCCATGAATTATGCAGTATTTACAATACATAACCTACAAAGTAATAATAATTTTAAAAGATATAGCATCACCATGATGGCTGGAAGTCTTCCAAAGTCGGCTTTAGATTTTTCTTTTGCAAACTAGCGAGCTGTAGAATTGACCCCCAGGGGGTTCTTCCCTGCCAGATACCACCTCCAATTATTTAAGGAAAGAGTATTGGCCTCCTTTTTGCATCACACCTAGAAAAATGATGGTCTATGGGCTGCGATAACTGCCCTGATTTTTATGTTTGGTCCCTGTGGCAATTTACTGAACTGTATGTATGTAATACTACGATAGTTGTAGTTGTTCTTACAATAATCACAATAAAACATATATACACATGCAATAAACTTAAAAGTTACCAAAGAATCATGAACCGAAAGTAACTATAAGAAATGCATTTATTTATATTTTGTCTAACATATTCACTTAGCTTTGATATGAAGGAATTGAAAGAAGACATATTTTTTATATTTGTGGGTAGTTTATTATAGCTTTATAATAAACTACCCACAAATATAAAAAAATATATTTGTGGGTAGTTTATTATAAAGGGCCTTCGTAGGTAAAAAAATTTTAGCCGTAGTCTTGGGACTTTTGGGAACCCTGAAATAATTTTAATGTAATACTTAGAATGAAAAAATACATTTTTTATACATCACACAGCAATTGGGTAAACGTTCAATACCAGGCTGTGCAATGATTTTTCTTTTTTTATAATTTGTAAACAATTTTCACATCTCCCAAAGCAGTTCAACTAAAAGAAAAAGTACAAAAACTAGTACTAACAGCACCCACATAATCAATTTACTATAAACCTTGAATGTTGGAAATAAAATTAGGAGATCGACAGAACGATAGCATTTGCATTAAGGTCATACTTAATGTAATCCATTTAACTTGAATAGGTGTTAAAATATTCGAATGCCTAGGGAAATATAGTAATTTGTTTTTCAAAATGGTTGCAATTATCAACTGTTATTCATTATTAATAAATAAATTAATGGCGCTACAAACTTTTAAGTCTAAGCCTCAGACCTCTGAATCTGTTTCATGATCATTTTTTTATATAATACGGGGCAAACGAGCCTGCGGGACGCCCAAAAACACCCATTTTTAGTGGGTAGTGAGTACGCTCGAATTTTGAATTGTTGGAGGTCGTATCTCTCAGGGAAGACCCCTGCCGGTAGTTGATACCACAGTTCGCTAGTTCGAAAAAGAAAATGCCTTGTGAAACGGACTGTGGAAGATTTCCAGACATCAAGGTGATACTGGTGGAATTTAGTATTCATGCGGCTCGTGCGATGCTGAAACGAGGAAGGAGGTATCTTCCCAAACAATTCCTCAGAACACTCACGCAACGCAGAGAACCCAAAGAGATCATATCATTCTATTAGGCAAGTCGGTGATCATGCCTGTGACTTTTTGGGTCAAAGCCAGTTTCATTCAGTTTGGTTTGGTAGCGGTAGCGTTAAATGCCCGCATAGAAATAAAGTCCATTGGTGCACAACGGGGGTTCAAACCTACGACCTTTAAAATGAGAGTCGGACGATAATACCACCAAACATTCGGCCAACACTGCTCTAACGGCAACTCTCTAGGTTTGATTCCTGCGAAAGTAATACTTGTATCTAATACAAATTGTATACGGCTGTGAATATTTCTATTTTACTTATTTATAAAGGGAACTAAACCGATACATCTCCATACAGTAGAAAAAACTTGTCATTTTTAATGTCTTGTCATTTTTTGTTTAAATGTTCAATTAAGTGAAATTTTATAAAATCATAAAAATAGAAGGTAGAAATGTTATCCTTTAAGAAGATTAGACTCATTATTTTCTTTTTATAAGTATTAAAAATCAGACTTTGTACCGTGTAGACGTATCAAGTATTAATTTAAATGTAAGGTATTTGACCTATGCTACAATGCAAGAAATAATTGAACCAACAAACTTGTCGGTGAAACGATACGAATTTGACACGGTCAACTACATTATACGCAACTCATATTGAACATTATTTACTAAGGCTTCCTATACACTGAGCCTTTTATAATTCATTTAGTAAGCGGAAGTGCTGATATGGCGTTTCGGCTTCAGTTTATAAACAGAACACAACACTGTATGATTTATATAATCTTTCATACACTGTTACAGTTTTCTATTACCTGTGACAGTTTTCTGACAATATCTATGGCGTGGGCCACATTTGTCTTTTGTTTTCTGTTCGATTGTTTACGTTTGTGTAATTGTGTAATTGTGTAAATGTTATGAGTAGATATCTATTATAAAACTGGCTGCGCCTGCTTCGTTAGTTTGTATATCTTTGTCTCCGTTACATCTCGCTCATCTCTCTAAAATGTGCGATGTGAGACTAAGACTAGAAAGTTGACATGTCACCTGCCATTTCAAACTTTCCGTTTGTTCCAATTTTGAATTAATCCCCTATTTGAAATCTACCGTGTAATACACTAGATCTAATTATACGTTTTTGCCATCTTTGGCTCAGTGTGATCCAGTCTTAAATTCACCATGTCGTTTCCTATTGAAACATTGCACCCGGATCGCACAAACAATGCCATGTGAATGTACCCATTAAACTATGAAACTGATGAGGTTCATCAACCTGCTGGACGCTCGAATATTTTTAAAGGAAAATTAAAAAGTATTGCCAACGCTATAATAGAAAAAGAAAGATTAATTCAACGGTCATTCGTATCTTATCAGTAATTAATTTCATTTGTTTAACGTATATACATTTTAGTAAGAGATGGAGTGAAGTTATGCAGGTTGAAATCGTTGAATAGTTAGCATTCATTTGCCGTTTATAATCAAATTATTATTAAGGCCTATTAAAAAGGCACTTTTGAAAGTCAAAATTACAAATTTAAAATATTTTTTAAAAATTACTCTAATTGGCCCTTTAAAATGGTAGTTTCATATGGAGAATGGGCAAGAACCTCCATACTAAAGACCTCCATATTAAATTTATAATAAGACTTTTTAAAAAGTCCTATTATAAATTTAATTAAATAGTAATATTTTATATACATTGATTTGATAATTATATAAAGACCAATAAAATGGTGTTATTAAAAGCAATGCAGCAAATAATTAAGTTATTATTTAGATACACGGTCACATATATTGCAACTATAGATCTATGGAATAAAGTTTAAAAATAAAAAACCATGAATTTGTTTAAATTATAAACATGATTTTACTTTTCTATTCTCAGGGCACACTAATAACACACAAAATAGTACAGCCTCTTCTTGGCTTATCTGAACTTATATAATTTACTATGCGTCATATCATTTTTTTATATTAAGTATCAAGCGTTTTGGTCAAAGCTCTCCGGTGTCCAGATTAAGCATTCTGATAAACAAGCTAGGTCTGGATATCCAGAGTTGCTCCCCTCACACTTTAAAATCGATTTTAGTTTTATTTTTTGTAATTGTTTCTTTTTTGTCATGTTTGTTTTGTTTAAAAATTGTTTCGATTGATATTTGTATGTGCTCTAAATGAATGTCATGTTTGCCTCTAATTGCTTATCACATTCAAAATTGTAGTTAGTATTTGTTTTTACCAATGTATCAGTGTGCCGAGCGTTGGCAATCTTTATCAATAAAAAAAAAAAAAAAGATTGCGGCTGATAGCGGCTCCAAATCCGACAACAGATCTGTTTCGGACTCAAATACACGTAATTTTCCTCAAACTGTTCCAATTCTAGGTGGCCCTTTATCAGGCCAAGAGCAGTGTTCATATTAAATATCATCTACGTAGGTGTAGCAGAAAATTTCTCTGAATATTAATAAACATTGAATATTTTTATGAAAACGCATAAAATGCATCGTTATCAAAAACATCGGAACGTATGTAGGGAAATTGGCACGGATGCAAGGCTTGTCGCCAAAAGTAGGGGGTGGGGGGAAAGTTGTTAGGAGAAATAACATCACGTAAATTGAGGCGTTATGAGGCGGTGAGTGTTTTGAATCGCTTTAATGCGAATGTTTTTACATAGTCAAAAAAATTCTATCAATATTAGTCTGGATATAATTGATGATATTATGATAATGTTCTTATTTAATAATAATATCTAAAGACTTTATTAACTAAGCAACGTTAATTGTGTTTTCAGTACAACTTTGGTTTAATTTATTTATTCTTTCGATTTAGTACCTATGCTAAATATAAATAAACCTAACAAACTTTATAATTAGTATTTTCCGTCATAGATTCTCTAATATATGTATGTTTATGTTAATTTGGATTAACGATAAACATTAAAGATATAAATCAAACTTGATATATCAATTGAATTGAAAATCTGTCACTTTTCACTATTCAATTCAATTCAAAATCATTTATTCATGTTGGTAATATAATGTACACTTATGAACGTCAAAAAAATAAATTTAATGTTTTTAAATGCTTCTAATTACATTAACTGCCAGTTCTCAAATCAAGGGCGTAGAACGGAAGAGAAGAACTGGCAATAAACTCTCCGCCACTCTTTTTAATCGCCAATAAAAAACACGTCGACAAAATATATGAAAGTTTTAAAATAGTCTGATAAAAATGATTTTTGTGTTTTCCTTAGGTGGACTAAAATTTCACTAAACATTTACCAATGCAAATTTTATTTGAGCAAGGAATCGATCCAAGAACGCTCTGTTGACCAGTTGAACCGTAGCAACGTGTTGTTAACCTACGTTTTAAAAATGGCGGCACACAGTTCAAAGATCTTTAAGAATATTCATAAAACATCAAAGATGATTTCAAGTGAATATTGAGTGAAAGAACCAGTGTCGTGTCATTGGCCTGTAATGGATGACGAAAGAAATTGCTTATCATATGGACGGGTTATTTATTTTGATTAATTCTGTTTTCCTAAGATTTCAAGTACTCGAATATTGCTTATGCTGAAATAACTATATACTTGATGTTCCAAAAGTTTAGTGTTTCCTTCATAAAACATTCTCTTTAAAATAACTAATAATTTAATTTAATTTTTCCTCGCAAAATCCTTTGATACATAGATATACATATTCGCTATATAGGTGAGTCCTATATTACGGATCGTTTATAACAAAACCTATTTGTACCTGAAATCATTACAGCGTATTAAGACTAATTAATTTTAATACTAAATCTTACTGTAGATAGAAAAACTGTGACGGGAAGAAATTAAACTTTTTTAATGCCTAGCACCATATAAATAATCATAACACCTTTCAGTTTCTTGACAGTTGGTTAATCGCGTGACAAAACTAGACATTACAAGACACAAGTATGAACTATGAACTAACAATGGCCCTCTTGACGAGGCACGTAAAAAAATTTCTCGCCTTCACAAGAAATGGGGTGTCACGGAAATTCTGAATTTTCTTGCCATTCTTCATTGTTGGGATATAAAAATATATTTTCAAATTTTACTAGAAATAGACTTTTATTAGGAAATATCGAAATAATTGTTTTATTAACGGTAAAGTACTCTAAATATTCCTCAATTTTGGATTCTATGTGGTAACTAATATTATAGTCAGTATAAGTTCTCCTCCCTTAAAGGCCGGTAACGCACCTACTAATAATAGGTGTCTATGGGCTGCGATGACTGCCTTTTTTGGGCGTCCCGCAGGCTCGTTTGCCCCCAATTATATATATTTTTTTAAAGTTTCTGAAATATTAACGTTTCGAAGTAAATTAAAGGCCAAGATGTTATTCATACATCATGTATCTTCTTTCCTCAGTTCCTTTTGAATTTTCTAGTATAATAGAATTCATAAAATTACTCATCCATCAACAAGGGCACAAAGGCATCATTACGTTACATGCATCAACGGACCACGGCCCCTCGTTATAAGACAACTAAATTCATCTCAAAGAATCTCGAATCAAATGAAGACGTCTCGATTTCAGCTTCGATATTATGCGCAATATCAAATCGATACTTGAATAAATTCATTCGGGGACCGCGATGTGGGTCGTATGACTCGCCAAAACAAATAAAAATCCAGTGATAGTCGACGGTGCATCGACCTTGTATCCTCACTGCACAAGCGACAGCGACAAGGGAAAAAATGACCCAAAGACATTATAATAAGGTCCGATATTCCGTGTCAACGGTGGCGAAAAATAAGAAAGTAAAATGCAAGATGAAACCGAAGACTGTCGATTTAAAGCGAACGAATTTATACCGTATAATCGAGGTTCAGTGTTCAATTTCGATGGGGATCAAATCGGAAATAAAAGACGAATGGAAAAGATAAAGATGCATTCATAGTAGACCGTTATCGGGTGGACAAGTAAATATTTCGCATTTCGCGTTATCTCGGTTTAACAGGGAATGTTTTGAAATATTGAATTATGTTTTAAAATGAGAGATTGCCGGGCGTTGACCAGCTGTTGACCCATATAGTTTGTGATTCATTTACCTCCTGGATTCTTTTTGTTTTGAATTTAATCAACACGTATGTGTTACAAATGAATTAAGCAAATACACATATTCAAACATCGTCGCTTTGTCATATTACGATGCGTCATTTTGTCACTTTCGTTGTATTAACAAAGATTTTGAAACAAGGTTCTCCTCCAATTTAGAGCATATTTGAATTACAAATCACTTTTGTTGTTACAGATTAAAACGAGCTGTTCTTGAGGGCAAAAGCAATAGCACTCGGCGGAACTACACCGAAGATGATCTTCAATCTGCATTGAGGGATATCCAATCTGGATTGGGCACGCGCAGGGCCGCAGCACTTTACGGCATCCCACGGTCCACGCTGCGAAACAAGGTCAACAAACATGGCCTTACTCCAGAAGCGCCTGAGTCTGAGGACAGTGACCCCGAGAAGCCAGACACGCCTTCATCTGTAATCCTCAAAATTCCCTCCTTTCCTCCTCCAGAGGACAAGAGCCCATCACCAGCCACGTCCGTCACGACCCCTGTGACGCCCATCACGCCGATATTACCTCCACAGTCGTCCCTAAATCACCCATCACCTTTGCTACTTCCGGCTTCCGTGTACGCCGATCCACCCGCGGCTTCACAACACTTATTCACCTCTATGAGCGACGTCATAGCTAAGAGCATATGCCAAAAGTTCCAACAACCCCTGGATAGGCCGCTTCAGCCTGACATGTCTTACATGAGGGCGCCCGATCGACACGTCTCGGTCATAAAAACGCCACCGGATAATCAAAGAAATTATGCCGTACCCAGCAACTCCAAAGCGACAAATAACGGTCAGCCCGCCCAAGGTGGCAAAGGCACGAGACCAAAACGAGGTAAATACAGAAACTACGATCGTGACAGCCTCGTTGAGGCGGTAAAGGCGGTCCAGCGGGGCGAGATGTCCGTGCATCGGGCTGGCTCCTACTACGGTGTACCTCATTCCACTCTAGAATACAAAGTTAAAGAGCGGCATTTGATGCGTCCCCGAAAGAGGGAGCCTAAGCCGCCGCAGGAAACGAAGCCGCAGCCACCTAAACCGCCCCCTAAACCGACGAAGCCATTCACGAACGGACTGAACGGCCCTGAGGCGCCGGGCTATCCGGCCAACTACCCGTTCTGGGCGGGAGCACGGTTTGCGCCGCCCGCGTCCGATCTCTACACGTCGCATATGATGCGGCGACTACACGGCGAGGCCCCACCGGCCAACGGGTTCCTCGAGGGCATCATCCGGTCGAGCTTGGAGGCACGGCCGGGTGCAGCACTGCTGCAGCGGCTGACGGCGGAGCCGCGCGCGGAGGCACCGAGCCTCGCGCGGCGGCTGGCTGGAGAGGTGGACGACGAGCCCGCGGCCCGGCGCCCTCGCCTGGACTCCGACCTGGCGTTGGCGGCTGAGATGCGCGAGGCGGTGCAGCGGCTACGCGCCGACAAGCTGCGACCGCGCAACGGCACGCCGACACCGCCGCGTGCGCCATCGCCCGCCGCTCCTCCCGCCGCGCCGCCACACTCCGCCTAGCCGCCGTCGCCTCACCGCTTGTGATAGTAATGTAAAGTACATTCCGTAGCCGTCTCGCGGCGCCCGCGTATACTACTCCACTGTTGTAGTGACAATAAAGTTTTTTTACGGGATTAGTTTGTGCATTTATGCGTTAGTAGTTCCGCTTCCCCCCGCCCGGCGTTCACATGTATCACCAAATATCACAATAGTTACCTAAAGTCACAACCAGTTCAATATAACACAGCTTTACTAATGCAATATCACAATTAAATAGTGTTAGACAGACGCCCGAGACGGATAGGTCTTCGGGCGAAGATGTGTGGCGCGCAGTGTTATTCTGACTACTTGCGATTGCTACGCCCGACTATTATTTATAATCGTCAGGCCGGCCTGGTTATTTGCATTTGTTTTTTTTTTTTGTGAAATCTTAACGCTCAGAATAACACTGCGTATCACGAAGACAGGTTGTCCAAAATTCACCCAAATCCAAAAAACCTCGATTTTTGAAATTGTTTTAAGTAAAGACAACCAAAAGTTAATGTTATGAAATCAACTATTTAAATATTTTTAAGTAATAAATCATGTAACAAATTAATTATAAAGCTAGCTATGAGTGTAAATGTTATTAAGTAAATTAAATCGCAGATTTTGTGCGGTGTTTTTATAATTAGATAGGTAATATATTGAATGAAATTATTAGCTATGGCGGGAACGGTCACACTATCTCTCTCTATCCAACGGGCTCGTATCGGTACGAGAGGGACAGACGTACTTTTGTGAGCTTCGAGAAAGCTAAGTTCGGACTTATGTGCAATTATTATTTTGTAAAAAATAGTAATTTTAACTGTGTCTAAGCTAGCACGTGGATTTCCATATTACTGAATGTGATATTTAGGTATTACGAATGCGGTTTGCGTCGTATCAATACGCGTACATAAATACATACTAGTGAACTTATATATATATTTTATGTACTATTATCGTATCTTAAGGAGATATATTCTTATTTTTCATGGTCCAAGTTTTAAATGTTTTATCGACTATACAAAAATATGAATAATCATTAATATATTCTTGTCAACTTTAAAAATTAGCGCAAAAATCTCAAAAAAATTGATATCTTCAAATTTGTGACATTTTTTGGTGTTCAATCGAAAGTATATTATGGAGGTATGAATTGTGAAATGTATACGCTCTCCCGAGATAAATTAGGTAAATAATATTTGGATATAAATTATCATACGACTACTTATGTAAGTTATGTGTAAATGTGAGCCTCAACAAAATTAAGAAATCTTTGTATTGTGTATGTAACTAAATTATACATATATTATATACAAGTTAAAAATTATTGTCGTACATTTTTCTTGACCACGATTGTAAAAATAGAATAAGGAGTTTGTAATCGACATTTCGACATAGACTAGGTTTTCTTTAGAGGGGACGAAGTTATTATTTTAATGTGGGACGCCAAATATCCGAATCGCCATACATATCCAATGCCGAGATGTCGAACAAGGCTCTGTAGGAAAATAACAAGAAATTTTTATATTCAAAATTTTACTAGTCGAGAGCATGTTTATCAACCCCTTTTGTTTCTGACTACCCTTTTTTGTAAGAAATGAACAACCGTCATTTGCATTTATCGTTTATTACAATTCCACCAGACCGCATTTCACGAAAATGTTTGAATAAAAATTGCGCGAAAACGGCGCGAAATCATCGCCGAAACCGGAAGTAGATGGCCGTTTTTATGCTGTTCCATTTTTAAATTTCGAATTCCAATAATGTGCGACGCTAGACATTTGTTATTAGCCTAGAATGTTATTTTGTATAAGATTTGTACAGAAATAGGAAGGGACACATTGCAAAGAGAATGTAGATTAAAACAGACATTCCGTTTAGAATGTTAATAGATTTTTTAATTATTTTCGTGCATCGGGAACAAATCATTATGTTGTTTAATCTTATTTTGTAACGTTAGTTAATTTTTAAGTGGCTTTATTTCTAAATAACCTTATATTATATAATTATATTGAGATGTTATATGTAATTGTTTTGTGCAGGTTCGCCTTCGCGAGTAAAGAGAGATGCGACTGATATGAACTAGAAAAATGCCTAGTGCTTAGCGCGGGTCTGTCTGTACATTGTACAAATAAACGCCGCCTTACAATGTTATTAACAGTGATCATCGCCAACCCACAACAATCCATCATAATTGGTCATTCCAAATATCCTAGAGGTCACTGGGTTAATAGTGAATCGTTTTTATTGTATATTGTTCATTTTCCACATAGTTAAGAATTTTAGTTATAACGTAACATTTGATTAAGAGTTGGGCGGTAGATGTTTATTTTGTTAATTTTTTTCATAAATTCAATAAGGAATAGGTTTAGTATAGGGGCCGACGCTCAGGAACAAAAGACAATGAAAGGAAGATGCATTTTTTATTCAAATTTAATTGATAGAGGTGAGGTGGTGTCTGTGTGCAATCTTATACTAATATATGCATTTTAGCGACCTTCGTTCGTGAAATGACAATTTGCAGACGCAAACTTGGTCCTAAGTCGCAACGAAGATCCTTCAACTTAAAAGACATTGCCAGCTCTTAAGCATTCGTAAACACATGTTGTTTGTTTGTGTGACTGTACCTTGTAAATAGATGTCATTTTTCAACCGCAGATGTTGGCAATCTCTGGTTGCAGAATGGCGTAAGTTACGTTCTTTTCTAATTATAAGCTTCACTAATTGTTTTCCATTTATATGTATTTCTAGACAATTAATTTTAAACAAAAAATATTGTATTACAATACTTTATACATAGATTAATCGTGCGAGAGGGTTTTGCAACGGGACGTGTAACTACGTTTGAAAATTATGTACAACACAAAGCATTTAATTTTAGACATATTAAATATAATGTTAACTTTATTGAACCTATAGTGTAAATTCATATTTTCAAGGTATTTATTTAGACGCTTGGATCACATCACATTGCTGAGGAATTTCTCTTAATGCGATAAATGAGTTACGCAATGGACCAATTAAACTGGAAATGTTTGGGAAACTAAGATCAAATTATTATTGTTGTTTGATTAACAAGTTTTAATTAAATATTATTTTCAATATACATTACGTGTCTTTGTTAATTTTTTTATTGTTTTATCGCTATTTATATTATACTTCCTCAGTAAACAGTGGTTTTCATTTCTACGAATTGGCAGAAAAATGTGATTGGCATAAAATTGTATTCTAGTCAAATTTTTAGAGGTCTTTGGAAAGCTAAGCTTATTCGACTGACGTTTTTTTTTAAATTGTATTGACGTCCAAAAACCGTCGCTAGGCGACGCAAAAATTGATTTGAATGTGGAATTGTACACACATGTGTATGCTTTTTTTACGTATAATGTATCTTGTAATTTCGAAGTGGAGAAATGTTTTTTCATATTAATATTATGTAATACCTACCTTAAGACGTTTAT
Source organism: Pieris mannii (assembly GCA_028984075.1). Taxonomy (NCBI): domain Eukaryota; kingdom Metazoa; phylum Arthropoda; class Insecta; order Lepidoptera; family Pieridae; genus Pieris; species Pieris mannii. Next base: position 9,127,183 of record CM054777.1, read on the forward strand.
ATTTTACGTTATAATCTTAATGAAATGGCTGGTTAGGCAGGTACGAATGTGCAAGGATGTTTAAACCTGTATACAATAAATTTCTTTCATTTGTTGATGTGTTTTGTTTTATTTGTTCTGTGGTTTACCTCCATTCCATGTCAAAAGTCGTAACTTTAGAAAATTATTTAATTACAATGATATCTACAGATGTTAAAAAGTAAAGTTTGTTTATATGTTGGATCTTATCTGAATAACTGTTAGTTCGAATTGAAAAAATATTCACGTACCTAGATATATATGGGATGGGATATTAGACTACTACTAGAAATTACCGAGGATACATACAATTAAGATTATGTTTAAAAACAAAAAAATCCCACGCAAATCATAACTTTTCGCGCCTCTTAAAAACTTTATGTTATATAATAACGAAGGCAAAAAAAACGTAGAGAAGTTTTATCTATTTTCGTAATTTAGAAAGTGAAACTCAGTACTTATATACTAAACTAAGATTAGAAACCTACTTTACCTGCTTTTACTTAATTTTAAACCTGATTTTACCGTACTAAAAAACTTCTCCGCTCTATTGGAGTTGAAATAAAGAAAAATATTTCAAGTTATATGTACTTTAATTAACTATATCTGAATAAAATAATATTATTATACCCATAAGTTTTTTTACAGAAGCCGCAAGATCTCGTTAATGATCATTTAAACTTCCGATCTATTATTTGTTAACCCCAAAACCCAGTTTTGAATGCAAATGAAATGTTATGACAAAAGTTACGCGATAATTTGACAGCACATCGCCCAACTGTCATTGCGTACAAAAAAAAAAACAAAACAGATAACCACAAACTACAAAGTATTGGAATAATTTCGTTTTTAAATTTTCGTAGCTCCGGGCAGTGCCACTTGCGTTCAAGGCTGAGGTTTTAAAAAAAGAACACAAATGTTAAAATTCAAAATGGCGCACGTGATCCACGAATGCCGCCAAAACCCGTCTTGAACCGGCCTCAATTTTGTGTATATATTTGTCGAGAGTAAAAAGCGAAACACTAAACTCGAAAATATATGATTATTTTATTTTTATTGTTTAAGGAAAAAGAATTATCCGTAATCCAAACCAAAACAAATCAAATCAATCGTCATACGACGTTTTACAACAAGCTTTATCGAAAATTTAATACCGTATCGTAACTTAAAATAAGTTGGTATTTAGAATATATAAGACAGATTTTTATACTATGTAAGTGACCAGACTGCAAAACTTTTGAAAATTAGCTTTAGGTACATGGAAATCAATCTGAGTCATGAAATTAGATAGAAAGTTATATAAACTCTTGTTTAAGTACTTTCATAATTACATATTTTTAAATGCTAATTTAATTTATCAATTTAATTCATTTCAAAGGGAATCTTCTTCAGTTGTCTGTCTTCTTCATTTCTAAAGGGCGAATTAGAGGCGCCGCACATCTTCCTCCACTCTCCCTGTCTTCAGCAAACCACTGCGCCTGGGTGATGGTGATCAGACTCGAGGTCTGGTTCCCTCTTCTTTGCCAGTGAAGATGAAAAAAGTGTCGAAAGACTTAGTACGATTTGACTCATTTCGGTTGTCCGTATTGTCCAGGACTCAGTGCTATAAAGGAAAATCAAATATAAAATAACCAATTTCGCCTTTGTTTTAATAGAGAGAAGGAAATATTCTAATCCTTGCATAACCACAACAGTTTTATCAGTGCCTCATCTGGGTTCACCTTGTATACAAAACAAAACGAATATATGAATCAATAATTTGTACAATTCATAATTGCAATATTATAACCATAAAATGTTACTTATAGTAAATTTTAACAAATTTGTACGTTCCTACATACAAGTATGTACCTAATATTATTTCTTCCATAACTATATTATATGTACTATTGTCAATGTTGCAAAAAACAGGAAGGTCGGTTTAAAAATTAATAAATATCGATATAAATACATAAATTACTTATGCACTAGGTATTCAAGGACTTGTTTATGGTAATAGGAAATACAGTCAAACCGTTTACGATGACATAGTTTAGAACAATATACCGGTTATACCTACTGTCGAAAATAAAATCCGCTGAATTCTATTGTTTTAAGTATGTACTTAATAACAACGACATCGGCTGACTATCGGTTCCTACGACCAAATATGACTAATACCTTCAATGTCGTTATTATAAGACTAGAAAAGAAGAGAATAGATAACAAAAAAGACACAGCTGGAATTATAAGTTATGTAGCAATATTAAATGTTCATATATAAATACGATAATGATATATAAATACACGTAAAGTGCACATTGACTTACATAATTAACAATAGATAAATGTTGAAACCAAAGGTCAAAGTGGATTTCCATGGAGTTACTACAAACCTGGCCCTATTTGTTTTAGAAATTATGTCCAAAACAAAAAGCAATATAATATAACGAAAAACATTTCTCTGATAATATATTTCTTCAATGGGATATATATAAATCTAACCAATTAGAAATAATGTAGGTGTGTCACTTCTAACTCTGCCCCTAAAGTACATAATAAAAGCACTACAAAAAGAAAACATGCCCAGACGCAGCGAACGAAACCGAAAACGGCCGAATGTCAAAAGCGTAACCATGACCTTACTCTTGACTTACTTGTGGTATGTATGTGTGCAATTCGGGACTGTATTTATTGTTTTATTTTCAAGGGCAGAGATTATGTAAATACAGAGGGGACAATCGATGAAAGTATCATTAGAGGAACAAATTTTACCTTAGTTGCATAATATAACAATATTTTAATTCCGAATGTAATTCATAAAAAATTAAGACACAGATTAAGTGGCACGTAAGAAGTTCATAAATAAAGGGATTTAATATAGGATAGGAATATGTTTTTAATTTACACTCGTGATGTTCAGATTTCATTTATCAGCCATCATAGTGTGTTATGTTTTAAAACAGTAATAAATCTTATAACTATATTGGGAAGTGATCTGATTGAAAAAACTATTAATCTTTGCCGCGCAATTCGGTTACTTTTTATGGTAGCACACACGCGCAAGTAATTCTGGCTCGCGTGTGCGCACACGTACGTTTGTGTGTGTTCGTTTCGTGCACTTTGGGCAATGCACTCAACACTGACCTTGGATACGCAGCTGCATTCGTGGGGGGACAGCCCGCCAATTCGGTACTGGCGCGGGAAATTGGCGGTTTTTTGACGTTTTCTTTTTTTGCTTAGGGTAGAATGTACTATAGCTATACAGTTTACTCCAATATATTGAGTTTGTTGTGATGTTCTTGAATACGATAAAAGCTTTATTTGATTTGTATTTTGTTTGTTGTGAAATCTAGTTTTTGTATTAAGTTTGACGATTGTATGAAGAATAGGTGTTTATTATAGATATATTATATATACCTTAACATAGGAAATATTATATTTTATACCTGTCGCTGTTATAAAATCGATTGTCATGGAAGTGCAAGAGTGAATGTGAGAGTGTGAGTAATTAGTAATTGTTAGGATGTCAAACTCTTTTAATTACAGTAATTTTCATAGTGCCAATAACAATTTTCTACTTGTAACAATGACGTGACTAGGGAGGCACCGAAGTAAAAACTAATTCCAAACAAAAGAAAACACGCTGTAATTTTTGTGATCGTCCGTTTTCTTTTATAAAACATTTTTCGTTAAATAAAAAACAAAGAGATGTTTTCTTCGACTTAGAATTTCCACCTCCTAATGGATGTGCTAATAATGAAAATGATGAGGGAGAGAAAAATATTTTTTTTTTATCTAGCCAGGTAGAAAACAACCTTGCCTTTTAATCTAATTAAATTTTCTTTTCCGTATTTTTTTAAATCATCTCCTTTTAGACTAACTAACAGATTATTCTAAAGATTATAGAAATATGAAACGTAAAACAGTAAATGTACAAAAGGTAGAGTCTGAATCGAATTATTTGTAATTATGTTAATAGTATTTATATAGTTTCATGAGTAATAATTTAAAAATATAAGTACATAAAACTTCCTAGATAAAGCAAGCAAGCAACTCCAAAAACATAGCTGATCTTTTTATGACACTGGTTTCGGATAAACATGGAATAGGGTAACGTTTAAAATTTATACAACATACGCCATCTATGATGACTCCCCCGACATTTGTGCCGTGGCAGTTTGTACTACTGTATCAGGCAATGTATAAAGATAATATTATTTTATTATATCAAATTGATCGTAGTTCCAAAATTTATCACTAGATGTCATAAACATCAGACTATATTGGTTTTTTGATCATAGGGATAAAGTATCAAAATTATAAAATAATAATTCCTAAGTAATTTAGTGTTTATGTTTTAATACATATTGGAAGTGATATGTTGTTGTTATTCATCTAAGTTTCGTTGTTGTCAACTTATGGGAGTCTAATGTCAGAGATAATGACATTATATGTCCAAAATTTAATTAAATGTTGCTGTTCTAATAAAATGTAAAGCAAGTGTTGGTATCAGACAAGCTGACAATTATATATTTTGAAGTTTTAATTGATTAATTTTAAAGAAATTCTTTTTTAAGGGTTAGTGAATTTTGTCTTTATAATTAAATTATGTCAAAATATTGAAAAAAATATTTTGTATCAGTTTCAGACATAGGAAGTTGTTATACTTAGATTGGGAAATTTTTGTTTTAGTCTTGTCACCCTGACAACTATACCGTACGGATTCTACACGACGCACCACTATATTCTCAATTCCTTAAAAGTTAATAAAACCCGTTGAAAATGCATTCATCAAAATGGTAGAGTCATTGCAGATGTTTTTATTTCTTTTCAAATCAAAATACAGACGAAAATGTTCTTGGTTCTCGCCATTTCTGTGTTCAGTCTTGATCGTGTTATTGTTTTGTAATGGTGTTCTTACTAAGTGTAGTGATCACAATTGTGTGAAAGGAGTGTGTAAAAATGATACTTGCGTGTGTAATGAAGGGTGGCAGGGACCCGAGTGCCAGCACTGCGGCGGTAAAATAAAGTAAGTTCTACTTTTACTCGAAATTTTCAACTAGTTCAGTGACCCTATTTGACATCCAGCATTCAGCATGTCACCTAAGTAATTGCAAAAACATCGATGTAGGATCATCCAATTATATACTTTGGCTTCGTTATTTCCTTCTGAGTGAATAAATGAAGGTCGTTTTAACTTTCTAGGTTACGTGTTTAATGTGTAAGGGTTTTATAACATCAAATTGTGTTGATAATATTTTCTATTGGAAAAGCTTTTATGTGTTCTTGTAATATGTTCAAGCTTTAAAATTCATGTAGGGTTTGATACATGCAGATTTATGGAGAATCATATAAGGCTCTTTCTAATTTCCCCCCTTATCCTAAATAGTAACAAAATCAGTTTTCAAATGCCAAGTTTTGTATTTGTTAAGAAACATAAGTAACAGGATACAGCTGTTTTTTTCTCCTTCTTTGCACTTGTTCTATTCAAATATTAAAAGTAAGGTTTTATAATTGTAAAATACTTCGGCAACATAATGTTTATAATCTCTCTTAGTGTAAGAAATCAAGTAACTTAAACATATTTAACTTTATGGATCCACAAAATGTGATTCTGATTAAATTTAAATTTAGAAATTGAACTTCAAAACTTTTTGTATACACTGTGTTTTACTTTACTCATTTTTAAAACTGTATTTCAAACCATAATATACTTGGGCAGTAAATTTTTTAAAGACTTAAATATAAATTAAAGTCACAAAGGAAAAATAAAAAATATTATATGCCATAGTGTGTCATAGTCAAATAAATGCTACTATAAATTTTGTAAATATATATTTATATTGTATAATAACAAAATATTTATATGTTTGCAGTAGATCAGATTATGTATTAATATCATAGGTCACATTGATCGGCTTTACAATAAAGATACAATGCATGTATCGTTTCAATAGACATGACATACTTAGTTAACTGATGTATGACTTCATAAAGGGAATTCATTATGACAAGACAACTAAATGAGTCTCATATTTAAAAAATTTCAGCTATATATGGAAACAGATATAAATCATGACCATTAATAATTCTACAACGTTCATCTTACTTCAATTTGCTTATTGATTATTTAAATGTTTTTAATTTCTATACTAGTTATGAGCATAGTAACAATTAATTATCAACAGAATCTGTTCCAGTTTCAATTATATTGTTGATATCATTGTTACATGGTCATGGGTACAGGATATACAAATTCATTACCTTTGATAACATTGTATGTTAAAATTATAACAATGTGACACTCAAACTTGTTTTTATAAAACATTGACATTTAAGTGATTTTGAATAGGTTATTATGATGTTTTTGCATTTCTGTAACTGTCTATGGAATTTAAATTTTACCAAGTTGTATGTTTGTCTAGTATTCTAAATTTTATCTCAATTACAATACTGTAGGGGCCGTTCATAAAATACGTCACACTGAAATCAGCTTTTTTTGACCCCCTCCCCCCCTATTGTCACGCTGTGTCACACTTCTTGTGACCCCCCCTAGAAATATTTCGTCACAAAAACTAAGACCCCCCCCCCTGCTGAGTATGATAAATTCTAAATGATAGTAGACAAATTCTGAAAATTAAAAACATTTATTATTTAGTTCACTGCTAAATGACGAATGAAGGAATAAAATAACAATAAATACATGAGAAATAGTATTTTCATTTGTTACTGAATCGAGAGCGCAGGGTACGTGGAAACGTTACTCTCTCAAGTATTGGAAAAACAAAGAAACCCGTTGTGACGGATCGCAACGCCGCTAGAGTCGCGCCACAGAGCTAGCGCTCATGTTAAAAAATAATAAACGGCGAACGTCACGCTGCCCTATACCCCCCTCCCCCCTTATCACATCTTGTCACACTCAGCCAGACCCCTCCCCCCCCTTGTATGCGAACGTATTTTATGAACGGCCCCTTAATATAAATTTTATTAAACAAAAAAAGTAAAATACAGCCAGTAAAAACATTTGGTTGTAAAAACCGATAATCGTAACAGCTAATTATGTTGTTATTAAGTTCCTAGTACAATAGAATTCAGCCAGGACGTTTGATTTTGGTCAATATGACAGATGTGTGGTCCTAAATGATGTTGTGGTTTATTTTTTTTGACGGTAGTATTTAAAATGTTATTATCATATTGTAACTTAAAATGAAATGTATAAAAGATTTTTAGTTAAGATATGGCCTCTTACACATAATTGAAATACTATTTACTTATGTTTTTTTTTTTCATATTCGTAATAGTTATATCAATATGATAAATATAGAATATTAATTTTTTTTTATATTTAGAAATATTTGACATAGAAGTATACATATTTATTATTTAATACAGTTTTGATAAGAACTTCCCAGATTTTTTTACCTAATAAACCTTTTGATGTTTCAGATTAACAGAACTATCAGGCATCATAACAGATGGTGCAGGTAATTACAGTGTAAGCACACAATGCTCATGGCTTATATCACCTCCTGTTGTGCCTTCCCCCTCCCCTATAAGGATACGGTTGGAATCATTTGCAACTGAGTGTGGTTGGGACCACATGTATGTGTATGACGGTGATAGTGTAAGGGCTGAGAAATTATTGGCTGTGTTTAGGTAAGGCGTTAGACATTTCTCTATTTTTAATAATAGTACATATTGACTACTCTTCAATCCTTTTTTATATGTTACAAAAAAATAATTTCACATTAAATTTAAAAGCGATTATAGTCTGTATCTAAGATTGTTATTAATAACAACTAATATTATTGCAGTGGTGTACTTGAAGAAGGGGAGTCTGGTTGGACGAGGCAAGTGATAGCGCGCTCTGGCAGTGCACTTATACATTTCTTCTCTGATGATGCGTACGCGATGGAGGGGTTCAACGTTACGTACGCAACTTATTCGTGCCCATCAAATGATCATAGGACGAATTGTTCCAGTATGTACAGTGATAAAAAGTCTTAATATATTTGTATTGTAAAGTATCATAAACTGAATCTGAAAATTATGTTTGTCACTCTTAGGCCCTTAATCTACGACATAAATCTAGATTTAAGAGATATGAGGGGATTTAATTACGCGTTACTGTTAATATAATTTTCGTTTTTAGGTACTTTACACCACATAATGGTAACTTTTAGATATAAAGTGGTACTGGGTGGTCAAGCAACTTTTTACATTACATGGGGGAGGGTCAACAATCTTAAAAAATTGCTGGACATAATACTTGAATGCTCCCTTTGACATACATATTATTAACAGTGCTGAATATCAGATAGTATTTTTAGATACAACTTAGAATATGGGCCAGTATTTTGTAGTGTCACCCGGAAATTTGTATCAAGGTTTTCCATCAATATGTCTGTCAAACATTTTAAATACACGTGTGTAGTTTGCTATTCATTTATACAAAATAACATACACATTTCCGAAAGTTAATGAATTGATGAATTTTAATATAAAAAAAAATGTCTTGATATAGATTTTTTTTACGCTGTTTTATTACTTTCCAGATCATGGCGAATGCGAAGAAGGCACATGTAGATGCGAGGCTGATTGGATAGGGGTAGCCTGCGATCATCCTGTTTGTCCAGACAACTGTAATGCGGAATATGGTTCAGGGCAATGCACTCCACATGGCTGCGAATGTACACCTTCAAGAACAGGGTCAGATTGTAGTAAAGATAGTTCTCTGGGATCGTGGGGTTGGGAGTGGAGGGAAGAGGGAGAAGGAGGAGACAGGCCGGGAAATACCCCACCAGCAGCAGCGGGGCATTCACTGTTAGTGTATGGAGATGACTTGTTAAGGATCGGTGGGGAGACTTTCTCGCAGGCGGAGTTTGTGTTCAGGTGGGTTATAAATTGAGTGAAACATTTGCATAAAAGAAATATGCATATAGAATATTAAAATATTTATGGTTGCTTATATTATTCATTGTAAAAGAAAAAACTTGGCTATTAAAAAGAGTGGCGGAGAGTTTATTGCCAGTTCTTCTCTTCCGTTCTACGCATTTGATTTGAGAACTGGCAGTAAATGTAAAATTAGAAGCATTTAATGTATATTTCTTAATTGACGTTCATAAGTGTACATTATGTTACATGAATAAATGATTTTTGAATTTCTCTTATTCAGGATGTATTTTTAACTTGCACATTGGTTTTAATAAAAACGTTAATTAATTTTTTATTGATATTCGGAGATTATTTGAACATTTGAAATCTTTTCGCTTCAGATATAATACAGCGAAACGTGGATGGACTACAATGGAGGCTCGCGGGGAAATACTGGCCCCAAGATTCGCACACTCCTCCATAATCTATGGCAACGAGATTATTGTCTATGGAGGTGTTGTTGCGTCAGACGAGCCGGATAGGGGGTGAGATACAATAGTTTGACAAATTTATTTTAGATTTGACTACAATTATGTCTTATTACTTAGCAGTTTAGATTCACAATTGTGTTCGAAAAATTTACTGCGAACGAAAGCTTATTAGACAACTGTAATAATTTTGGTTTAATTAATGCATGTTAGTTAAAATATTTTTACTTTATATTGTCGGGTATCTGTTATAAGCTTCGTTCGTATATAATTCGATAGCGATACATTTCCTAGCATTAAGGAAGTTTGGAATGAATGGCCTTAATTCCAAAATTTAATAATTTTTTTCAGTGGTGGTCTAGCAGGCGTAGAAGGCCGTGGTGGGGAAGTGACCAACGAAGTATGGCGGGGAATGATAGACGCGGAATCCGTCCAATGGCGGAATGTCACACCCACTGCTTGCTCGCCGCATTACAGACCGCCGCTAGGACATTGTGGTACGTTTCGAAGGACCAAAAACTGTAAAGTATTTTTCTATGGTGCCTCACTCATGGTTGGTTTACCAACTGGCTTTGCTTCTTGTAAAATAATCTTAAAATACGTGATTTAAGAACGTATTCTAGTATGTCAATTTATCGTAAATCTATATTTAAATGTCAATTTTTTTTCTGTATGAATTTTGACATGTTTGACAGAGCTCAAGACGGGATTGTGGCTTGAGATACGAATTAGAATATGATCACCACAGTGACGTAATGATTCCCTTGCATCATTACGTCACTGTGGTGGAAAAAGACAATCGCTTTAGTTTTTAAAACTTGTAAAATATTAATAAGTTTAACATGTTTTTAGGTGGTCTCCATTTATCGGGTCACACGGCGGTTTTAGTACATTTGGGCAAAACAAAGAAACCCGTGATGTTGGTGTTCTTCGGGCATTCCCCGCACTACGGTTACATGCATTTGGTACAGGTGAGACAGACTATTATAATATTGGAAAAGGGATTTTTCAAATACGCCTTACTATACGCTTATTAAGCTGCAAGTGTTTTTTTTCTACATATTAATAATTTTACTAACAGTTTACATTAGGAGTTTATAATATTTAATTATTTATCTGATTTATTAAACATTAATTTGGCTGTTTATAGTCTGATTTTTAATTCCGTAGGATTCTGACAGCTTTAATTTTTTGACATGTCTGAGATAGCCTTTTTGGCCGGGCACATTTTTCCATTTCAATAATAAAAATAGTCTGAACATCTATACATACATTTTATATGTTAGTGAATGTATCAAATTTATTAAGTGCGATGCTTCACACTAAAAGTGGTTTAACGGCGAGTGATAATAACGTCCCTCTTCATCACAAACAGTAAAAACGCACAAGTAGAGATATTTTTTTAAAAGGTTATTAAACTTGGAATTAGTAGACAGTGATGCCAGCTATATAATAAAATGAAGTAATTAAGTTAATTCAATATATTGTTCGTGATATTGATATATGTTATTTTTGTATTACGCCACTTGAGTAAGTAAATATTTAGATTTACCTTTTTGTAGGTAAAACATAAAACATACTTTTTACTTTTTTATTGCCCTCAAATGGGTCGTTTTTTCCCATTTTTGTTGCAGATTTTTTTTAGTAGCAACACTTATGAAATGTCAGAATTCTACCGAATGAAAAATCGGAGTATAGTTATTTACGTTAGGAGATATCTTTTATAATTTAAAATTTCTCTCAAATGTATATGTCATTGTTGTTGCCAGGTCCTCGAACACGGTTCTCAGATCCAGGCGATAGTTTTCGCTTTTCTTTAGAACAGCTTTGCCTAATTTGTTTGATATAATTGAGTATAACTAATGTGGTGTTTGTTTTTATGTTAAAGTCGTATCTACAGAATGAAGGCATCTCCAGGATTTTATATGAAATGTTCTGGTTTTACAGGAGTACTACATAGACGAAGGTATATGGTCAGTTGCGGTCACGCGTGGGTGGCCAGCTCGTGCGGGCTTCGGTCACACGGCCGCGTACGACGATTTATCACGGAGAGTGTACGTGCACGCGGGATTAGTATCGGAGTCGGAGGCCACTCAGGTTAGTTTGCTCACAAGCTCAAATGTCGTCTTTGAATTCGATTTTTGTTCTAACAATAATCAAATAAACACTGCTATACATTGTATCTGTTTCGTCTAAAAAGATAATAATAAAATAGATATATTTTATTTATTTATTGCCCCGTTGGGAGGTGGATTTTACGACTATGCATATGGCGTGAATAAGTTATTTTAAGTAAGCTCATATCTAATAACTGATATTCATACAATATAACTAGATTCGATTTAGTAATTAAACAATTATTTTACTTTAAACGTATACGTTATTTTAGTATACGTATACGTGGTTTAAGTTACGTATACGTACGTTTGTACATTACAATTTTACTTATTTAAATTTGTTTATGTATTTCCAGGCTCCGTCAGCGGCGCTGTACGAATACGAAATTGAGACGCGCATATGGAGGCCACTACCTTCCGCTCCCACGCCCCGATATTTACATTCAGCTGTATTTGTGGCACCAGGTTACTTTCTATTTAAATTATCATACATTAACATTGTGCAGTCTATTAAACAAATGATTAAAATTGTCTAATTGGCTGATTAGACAACAGAATAAGTATAGGCAGTAAAATATAATGTTGGCATAGAATTAGGAGCAAAAATACATTTAGCATTTTCAATGTCAAATTTTTGTTTTGGCTACTTATATTAAAACATTGTTTTAGTTATCTTATTTAGTTCATATTGTGCATGTTTTTGGCTAATATGTGTTAAAACACAAAAATCTCATTTAACCATAATTAACTATTATAACTAATTATTATTGAAGTTATTAACGTTGTTTATTTATCAACACTGCAGTTGTCCCAGTGGCATTAGCGTGCGAATCTCATGTCTGAGGTCGTAGGTTCGATCCCTGTCTGTGCACCAATTAGTAGTGTATATAAAAAGTCGAAAACTAAATTTGTATAAAAATGACAGTTCGTGTCGACATTTTCACACAAATAGTTTCCTACTTTCTACATACACTACTGTTAAGTCATCTTTACTAAGGCCCCTCAGGCGCAGATGGACAACCGCCACTGATTTATTTTATTTTTAACTATTATAACTGACTGCAGAAATACTTCTAATACAATAAATATTCACTAGCCCAGTACTTCATACAAGGTACATAGTACTACTGTTTAAATTATCTCTCTATCTATTGCTTTCAGGTGTAATGTTAGTGTACGGTGGTAATTCACACAACGACAGTGCAGTCGCATCTGTGTCAAACCCTGCAACTGCTAAATGTTTCTCTGGGGCTGCTCTTTTATATGATGTTAGGTAAGACATAATTGTATTAAGTTATGATTTTTGCAGTAGATACAAACTTCATTTAAATAATAGAGAGTAACAAGGTATACGTTATAGATAGATAGATTTTTGTATCAACAACTTGTGGAACACTCCATGTTCCGTATTTGGAACTAAACTGAAAAATCAACATAATAATTGAAAGTCACGTATTATGTGTGTTGTGACAAATTTATATATGGAAAATTGACCAAGTATTTATAATTTCTAATATACATTATAGATATTTTATTTCGGTCAAAAACAAAACAAGTTCGTCCGATAAAATTAATCTCTAAAATAGTTTAATTGTCGATAATCTGAGTTTTGTGTCACGTGACTGATGTATAAAAAATATTGAATGATTTAGTGATTATTTAATAATGACAAGTATTTTACTCTATAGCTTTTTAGTCATGTTTTCAAGTCACGTGAGTCAAATATGCTATTAATGTTATAGATAGTGTAATTCACGAACAGGCGTCCCACGAATTTTTGTTTGGGGAGATCACGGGGTGCGGGGAGTTTGCTCCGTGCATAGATAGAGTATAGAACTAGATAAGCTTCTAAAATAACAATAATAACTAAAGAGAGAAGACATTAAGGTGAAATACTTAAGTGCGAGCGAAACAGAGTATCAGTTTTTCTGTCTCTATTTGCGTATCGGGTTTTATTTGTTTACCACCGAGCCTTTGGTGGTAAACAAGTTTTCACCGCTTACTGATAAATCTGTGAAACCCAAGTCAAACCCATATTTTAGGACTTTATCATTATAAGAGGTGTATTTAAAGTGTAAGTCATGGTGAATTGATGCATAATTGGCTGTAAAAGCTATAGTGAACGAAAAGAACCAAACATAACCTTTCATCGGTAAGTAGCTTATTTTGTCACGACTCAGTAACTTTGTTCAAGTATTATTCATTCGGATGTGTATTTTGTTCAATAATAAGCAATCTTCAATGAATTAATACTTCGACATAACAACTTCCAAACATATTTTTCAGTGCAAACCGACTAAATTGCGAATCATGTTACCAACGTCAGGTAGTTGCCACACTTCGTGTCCTTTGTAAATAGTTGGATTATAATATTGCTAATGCCTGGTCTATACCATAGTCGGTCTCCGGCTCCGTGCCTCAGTTGCGAACCGTCAGCGATTGATTGTAGTGTGTACCGACAATGACAACATTGACAGAAGCACACACGTATACTATAAACGGTTAGGAGGATCCTGGATGTCTCTATTTAAATACATTCAATGTTTTTGTAACGATTTTATAGCCTTTACTGAAAGTAACTTTTTTTCAATAAGAAAACAGTGTTACGCCAAAGACAAAATGAAATTGACATAATCTATAATTATTTTTCTATGCCTTACAGATGTCAACAATGGCTGCCTGCACCGATGGGTCCTCTATCGGCTAGAATAGGCAGTGCAGCGTCAGTCTTACCCTTACAAGACCGTCGAACCGCTATCATATACGCTGGGTAATCGTTTTTTTTTAAATAGCTGCCCCCGCAAACTTCGTTTCCCATTCATATGATTTTTACATGGTGAACAGAACATGATGTAATGGTTGCAACTCCTTACAAACATTGTGTAAAACAAAAAAAAATAAAACTTGGCGATTAAAAAGAATGGCGGAGAGTTTATTGCCAGTTCTTCTCTTCCGTTCTACGCCCTTGATTTGAGAACTGGCCGTAAATGTAAAATTAGAATCATTTAATGTTTTTTTTTTTTTGACGTTCATAAGAGTAATTGTGTTCCCTATGTGAATAAATTATTTTTGACTTTGACATTATTAGATACATTATGAGATGCAGATAATCATAGGATAATATAGATAAATCAAAATCACAGCTATAATGCGTCATAAATTTTATGATTTTTAATTTTTCTGATTTCTCAGTTTATAATAATATATAAATTAAATATTTAGGTTTGATGGCCGCCTTCGTTCAGATGCCCTTAAATTTACTGTTGGTGATAAGTGTTCGTCGCGCTCAGACGAAGTCGCGTGCCTGAATACAGCGCAGTATGGACTTGCCTGTGTGTGGAAGCAGGATAGCTGTATTGCGGTAATTTATTTATCTATTAGTGTAAAAGAGAGAGAGGTTATTCATAGAAAAATCCATTTAAAGCTAACAATGTAAGGAAAATATAATAATATACCAATCGATGGTAACCAATATTAAAGAAGAAATGAATTATGTAGAAAAATTTTCAGACTACCTTAAGAGATGCTTCCAGAATTTTCTGTTTATTAAAAAGAATTATTTTTTTTAGATTGAAGAAATTGGTTGGAAGGACTCTTTTGATGGCTCTGTGAAAGCTTGCTTGGCACCACCGGTTTTCGGTAAGTATTTTAATGAGTTGCAGATATAATAATATTAAAAATTGAAATACATTTTATAGATAATAAAAAAGCCTCGTAGCCAAGGCAATGACGACCATAAATAACCGACTTATTACAAAACTTAGACTAAAACCGTGGAGGCAATTACACGGCGATGCCATGGTTACTGTTATTAATTATTGTAATGGTTACAAATACGGTACCTACTAATCTTAATATGAAATATATAACACGGCAGTAAGTTTAAACAGAAACAGTTTTAATTTTTTTGTATATGTTACAATATATTTTTTCGTAGACGACCGTCGATGCGCAAGCGCAGAATATTGTGAGTCGTGCGCAGCTGCAAATTGCGCATGGTGCGGTGCGTGCATGGCTTCCTCGCATCACTGCGTCAGGCATTCGCATCAGGTAGTATTTTAATCCAACATATACGGAAAAATCTATATTTCTGTGTGGTTTTACGCATAAAGAAAATAAATAATTATGTAAAGGAGTAGACGTAATATAACGGCCCGTATTTAGATCGTCAAACAAATATCATCTAGCTTCAAACGCTTTTTAACCATTCTTTCAGCATGAAGTTTTTGACAGCTGTCAAGAAGAGATTGACTATCTATGATTCTGTTTAGCGAATTTTTTTGGTGAAAAAATTAGTAAACTTTCACTGCACATAGTAGTTTGTTGTATAGAATAAAATAAAATGTTTTCACTGTTTTTTCTTATTAATACCTTGAAGCAGTGATGAGTGTAAGAATTCAATAATATAAATATAATTTATTAAGAAGGAGAATATTCTAAAGAAAACGTGTGTCTACTTATGTACAGGCGTTATAAGTTATACTTCTTTGGCGTAACAAGATAAAAATAATTAAAAAAAAATATCTTTCGAAACGACACTAACAATAGAAAAAACTAAAATATTGACTATAACTAACTTCAGGATGTCTTTTTTTTGTGACTGTGTGCGTATCGTAAAAATTTACTCTCATATTTTTCCCCTAACGCGCCAAAAGAAGTATGACTTCAAAAAAAGAAATTCTTTCTAAAATAGACACAAAATCATAAAAAAAATGACAAGTTCTTTCAATTGTGGTCGCTGTATACTTTATCTCCTGTTTTCTCAGATTGCAGTGAGTGTAGAAGAATGCGGGTCAGGCGGGTCGGGTGGTGAGATGTGTGCGCGGTACCACTCCTGCGCAGCCTGTCACGCCCATCTCCACAGACACCCCCATGTAAGTGTACAATTGATTTAATTTAAAATAGTTTGTTTGTGCAAACAAAATTTACAGTTTCTGATGAGATTTTGCGCGAGAAGCGAGCTCTAAGTAGATTCAGTCACAAAACATTTGTATTTTCAAATAATTACACAGCACACTAAAGCAGTTTATAGCGAACTGAACAGAAAAGAAAGCAAAACCAAAAAAATCTACGGAAAAGAATATGGGAGCAAAATAAAACGTATGGTGTACGCAGCATCTACGTTTGAAAGTTAGTTAGTTAGTTAGTAAGGATGCTGATGTTAATTGATAAGAGACACTTACATAGCCAGAAGTCTCGCGAGTGCGCTGCTGGCTTTATAGTCATTACTACGCTCTTTTCTTGAAGGACCCTAAGTAGAGTTGGTCGGAAATACTTCAGTGGGCAGCTTGCTCCGGTGCGCGGTAAAAACTGCCATAAGAAACGCTCAGTTGTGGAAATACGTTATGGTGATACGGATTTTGTTTCTGCTCGCGCTGCGAATGGGAGACTGTCCACCACCCCTTTGTCGGTAGTGACGCGGTGGAAAAGAGGAGTGGTGTTTTTGTTCGCCACAATGCCGTACCGATCTGAAAAAATCTGAATAAAATTTAAACGATATTCGTTGATGTAAACTAACAACTGGTAGATCATTAAATTGTATTGTGTTCATATCATATAATGATTTTTTAAAGTGAGACTTCTTTAGAATCGATGTGATTTCAAACCGGATGCAACGGAAAAAGAGACAGAAACATATATTCATAAGATTTAACGTTCGAGAAAATGAGATAGGAGGCATTATACAGCCTTTTTACGTTTAGTTTTTGTCAAATTAAAGATTTATATTAAACCTATAAATTAAAATTTATCATTAAAATATACTGTTTTTAGTGAAAAGTTTAATACATTTAGATAGTGAAAAATGTTTAATTTAAATATGATTAATTATAAAAACTTTGTTTTGAAGGTTCCACTTCTATCACGTGTTTTTTTTTTTTCAATATATAGAAAATTTTATCATAATGCGTATAAGTGAATATCAAATTGTATTGACGAAGTGTTCGTCGTTCGTACTTCGTCTTTCAAACGATCTCTTTCTGTTTTTACTGTGTTAAAAAGGAATTACAGTGTATCAAATCTGGATTTTCAGGGTTCAGAGGAGTTGAGCCAGCGAGCTTGTTACTGGGATTATGATTCAGTTAAATGTCGTCCAGCTAATACTACTACGGATATAAGGTAAGAAGTGTTTCTTCTATATAAAATGCCAACGCCCATTCTTAATAGATTTGCTTTACAAAATGTTTTTGTAATATATTTATTTATTTTATATGTTTATATATATCGTAGCCAACAAGTTTAATAATAATTTTAATTAACAGCTTAGCCTCTTAACTAAACAGCGCCGTTTAATTAACGGCCTAGAAGATAGTTGCTCAAACACCTAAGCTAAGTTGGATCGATGACGTTTCATTACTTGCCTAGCCAGTTGACTTTAACTGAGTTTTTTTTAACTTTCTGTCAGTCTTGAATTTGAACGAAACATCAAAGAATAAATATGGTGTCGGCAAACCACAACTTTGATGGTGTTTGTTGAAGTTTAATGAAAAAAAAAATAAGTAGAATAGAAGAGGGTAGTTATAATAATAATGTGAATTTAGCTGTGACTGACTCAAGCAGTTTTACTTTTGAAGAAATTTTTGTTATTTGTGATGTATCATATTTTAATTTTTGTCACGTCACTCTATTGTGCGAATGGCCTAAGCATTAGTCAGTCAGTTTATTGAATGTTGTAATAAATGCTACGGCTGAATCTTTCAGGCCCCTAGTTAAATGGCGCCGTGTAGTTAAAAAGGTTAAGCTGTAAATCAAACGGCTTATTAAGCTAGTTGGCTGCGTCATATATTCAATGTTTTTGTTAGCTTAGCCTCTTAACTAAACAGCGCCGTTTAATTAACGGCCTAGAAGATAGTTGCTCAAACACCTAAGCTAAGTTGGATCGATGACGTTTCATTACTTGCCTAGCCAGTTGACTTTAACTGAGTTTTTTTTAACTTTCTGTCAGTCTTGAATTTGAAACGAAACATTAAAGAATAAATATGGTGTCGGCAAACCACAACTTTGATGGTGTTTGTTGAAGTTTAATGAAAAAAAAATAAGTAGAATAGAAGAGGGTAGTTATAATAATAATGTGAATTTAGCTGTGACTGACTCAAGCAGTTTTACTTTTGAAGAAATTTTTGTTATTTGTGATGTATCATATTTTAATTTTTGTCACGTCACTCTATTGTGCGAATGGCCTAAGCATTAGTCAGTCAGTTTATTGAATGTTGTAATAAATGCTACGGCTGAATCTTTCAGGCCCCTAGTTAAATGGCGCCGTGTAGTTAAAAAGGTTAAGCTGTAAATCAAACGGCTTATTAAGCTAGTTGGCTGCGTCATATATTCAATGTTTTTGTTATACTTAAAACAAATTTCTTTTTTTTGTTTACCATACGAGACGTAGTTATCGGTTTTTCGACTTTGAGTCTCAATTCGTATCTTCTCATAATCTGTTGCTGTCAAATATGACAAAACTTCACAAAAAAAATAGTTTGAAGCTCTTTAGATTACGATTCCCTTAAGTAGAACGTCCCGACGACCGATTCATTTATAAACCCGGTATATCAATGAATGAGTGATAAATTTATGTAATTTCAGAAGCGTGGCCGCAACTAGTGGTTGTAACGCAGCGTGCGCGACGTTAACAACGTGCGCTAATTGCACGGCCGAGGAGTGTATTTGGTGTGCTTCTACGGGACGGTGTGTTGATAAGGTAAGGTAAAATGTATACCGGATTTTAACTTACGCATATCACTACATAGTATAAAACAAAGTCGCTTTCTCTGTCCCTATGTCCCTTTGTATGCTTAAATCTTTTAAACTACGCAACTGATTTTGATGCGGTTTTTTTAATAGATAGAGTGATTCAAGAGATAGGTTTATTTATATGTATAATAACATCCATTAAATAGTGGAAAAGTACTGTTATTTTTGAGGTTTCTAATGTGATGTCGTAAATAATTACATTTTTTCCGCTTACATTGCAAACGCAGGGTGAACCCTACGAGTTTTATCAAAATAATGTACTAAGTATTGAACACATTGAAAAGATGAGGATGATGTTATATGTCTATCTCTTATGGATAACCCACAATAACTTTTTTTTGTCATTTACTTTTTACGACAAATAATGGCTAATTTTCGAAGCGATTTTAACCAATACAGCATTAATCCTTAACCAATTAAATACCTTGAATACATTGTTCATTTAATATAGATCTATACAGCCCATTACAGCTTATTTAGCAGCGATCGAACGCGTATATTATCGGAGCTTTCCAAGGACGGAAATAACAATACATAATAAAAACCTGCCTTTCATCAGCATTGCACCCGTGCGAAGCTGGGGCGGGTCACTAGTTATAAATATAACAGTCTTCTAGTTAATACGAATTGATGTTTATACTTAAAGAAAATCAAAGACAATATTAATCGATTATTTGTGGTTTGTGGGATCATCGTGAATAGTGAACGATTATTATCTCTCGTATTTTAGATCACATCTGTCTTTATATATATACACAAATAATAATTTTCTCGTCAAAGTTAAAAAACTGTTTTTAATAAACAAAAGAAAGAGTTTTGTTCTTTTCACCAACATACCATACATTTTTCGAGTTTATATTTATGTTGTTAAATACATTTATATAATTACTATAAAAATAATGTTTCATTAAAATAATATATTCACTAAAAATACAATAACTACTTATATCTATTCTTGTTTTGACGAACAGAATGCATATGGTGCCTCATTTCCCCTTGGTGGATGCCGAGCCTGGTCGACTAACGGATGTACTTCCAATCACGTAACCGGATGTGCTGCTCACGTATCCTGTGCATCATGCAGAGCAGAACCAGCGTGTGGCTGGTGTGATGATGGGGCTGGAGGGGGAAGGGGTATATGTCTTCCGGGAGGGGAGAGACGTCCACACCATCCACATGTTTGTCCACATCGACGGTAAGATATTTTTAGAGCAGCTATATATTCTGAATGCAAGTTACATCAAGACTTCGCTTAATAAAAGGATCAAACAATAACTAAAACTTTAAATATTAGGTTTAAAAATGATCATGGAACAGATTCAGAAATCTGAGGCCAAGACCTAAAGAGGTTGTAGCGCCACTGATTTTATTTTAAAGTCGTGTAGAAAGAGGAAAATTGTTACGTATTCATTATAAATACAACATTTGGAGTTATTTCATAACTAATGTTTAAAGAACTTTATTTCTCATTACAAAAACAGAAATATTTTTATTTACATGAGAAACTTAATATTAATATGTATATATTATATTATATACGAGCGAGATACACGTCGCCATTAGCCGTAACAATTTTAGTCAGCTATGTTCATTCTAACATGCATCTTTAATGCCTTTTTGAATTTGTCAAACACTCCAATATTGCGAATTTGAGATGGTAATTGATTAAATAATTGCACACCCTCATACCTAATAGATTTCTTCAAATAATTTGTACGCGGCTTCGGCAAGATAAGCAAACTCGCTCGACGAGTATTGCGTGTCGTTGCGTACTTGACTTTTCTAAACGACAAGCAACTATGGATAGAGTTATTTAGAATTTTTTTTATCAAGATACAGGTGCTATATACATACAGTTGTTTAATTGTCATAATTTTGGTTTCTTGGTAGATTTTATTAGTCGGTGTTAAAAAATTGTATCTAAATAATGATTTTATTAATTTATTTTGTAGTGTTTGTAAGTGAGAAATTATGTTTTTACATGCCGTACCCCATATTTCAATTAGATATATGAAATGTGGCTTGACTAAACAATTATAAATTAAATGACGTACGGATTGAGGAATACATTTTGATATTGACCAAAATCTGCCTATAAGTGATTTTAGTTTGGTAATTATGTGTGATATATGAAAGTTCCACTTTAAATATGTATCTATTCTAAGACCCAGATATTTTTCCCATTTTTTGTTAGTGATTTCAACGTCTTGAACTTTTAACGGTTGAAAGATAGGAATGATTTTATTTTTTGCTCTGAATATCACATAAGATGTTTTTGAGATATTTATGGTTAGCAGATTTTGTTGAAACCAAGAATATAGAGAATTTAGGTCTGACTGAGCTCGAGCAACCATAGTCTGGATATTTATACCGAAATAAAATAAGCAGGTGTCATCAGCGTAGAGAGTGATTTGGCCATGTAAACCGAGCTCGTGAATGTTATTAATATATATTAAAAATAACAGTGGACCTAGTATAGACCCTTGTGGGACGCCGCATGTTACTGGTATTTCTGAGCTTTGAGCATTACCTATTTTGACTATCTGGGTTCTGTTTGATAGATAAGATTTGAATAATTTTAGCGCACAACGTTTTATTCCTATACGATCTAATTTTTTAAGCAATAGATTGTGGCTTACGGTATCAAACGCTTTTTTCAAATCTATAAAGACACCCAGCGCCATTTTTTTAGAGTCAATGTTTTCCTTTATATGACTGATAAGATCGGCTGTGGCTGATAAAGTGCTGCTTTTTGATCTAAAACCATATTGGCGTTTAAAAATAAAATTATTAGTTTGTAAGTAAGTATCAAGTCTTGAATAAATAATTTTTTCTAATATTTTTGAGATTGAAGGTAGAATGGATATTGGTCTGTAATTGCCGGGGTCAGTTTTACTGCCTGATTTATAAATAGGACTACTACTACTATTATATTATATACAACTATTGGTTAAAACTAACCAATCTTTAAGTTACGGTATTTATATTTTTGACAGTTGGCACTTCACCCGCTGTCCCGCATGTCAGTGTAATGGCCATGCGATATGTGACAGTCAGAATCGGTGTATTCAGCCGTGCGCTGCGCGAGCTGTGGGAGACCATTGCGATATCTGTGCGCCTGCGCACTGGGGATCGCCACTTAACGGAGGAGTGTGTCAACGTAAGTATAATCTGTTGTATAATAAAACTATGTAGTCATTTTAGTATTTCAAAGTATTTAAGGGTTTTAAAATGTATCTTAAACTCACAATCTGCAATAGACAATGATAATTTTCTTTGTTTAGTTAGTAATTTTTTGGTCATTGTTGAGTTTAATGAGAAGATTAAACCATACGTATTAGTGTCAGTGCACGTTAGTCTAAAGTGTTAAACGGTGGTAAGTGAAAAAAAAAACGTACACGAGAACGTTCCCCTTAATAGAGAATGTTAGTAGTGTTTGTTATTGGAGACTTTCTTAGGTGAAAAATAATTATTTAAAATTAGATTAATTTTAAATTACTTGTACTTATTTTAAGCTAGATCGTAATGTTAAAACGTTGCGTATTAATAGTAATTATCTCAAAATATAAATTTCTCATACACGAATACACGCACCCACACATATGCACGCACACAAATACAAAAAACATTAATAGTAACATAACAACTTTTGACATCCATGTAGTCATAAAATATTTTTAGTAAACTTTATTTCTGTGGTAATCTAGTAGACTGTTTTGTTTTTTTTTTAATCTTCAAATTTGTTTGCCTACTCTATGTGCTTTTTTGTTATGACTGCTGTGGATTGCAAGCCTGGTTATACATATCACAGCAGAAACCAGTCTGCCAATACCGTCTAAACAGTAACCATATAGTTGGTTTCAAATGTTATATGAGAGGGAAAAAAAATGTTTTATTTATTATATATATAATAACATCTTGCAATGATATCCATAGTTGCTCCCCTCACACTTTAAAATCGATTTTTGTGTAGTTTTTTGTAATGTATGTTTTGTTTAATAATTGTTTCAATCGATATTTGTATGTACTCTATATGAATGTCATGATTGCCTGTAAGTGCTTGTCACATTACAAATTGTATTTTGTGTTTGTTTTTACCAATGTATCAGTGTGCCGAGCGTTGGCAAACTTTATCAATAAAAAAAAAATAAAAAAAAAAAAAGGTTTCGAGTAAAATGTCGATAACTCCGTTTCGCGATCAGTTCGCATTTTCAGTTCTTTATAATTACATTTTAAATAATTATGAATAGATAACTTCTGGGTGAAGTTCTAACATAACGTTTATCAGCTTATCTCAAAGCTACTCTTCCACACTTATGTCAAAGAAAGTTATAAATATCTTTATATTTCAGCTTGTGAGTGTAACGCGCAAGCCGTCTCGTGCGCAGCGGACACTGGTCGGTGCTATTGCAGTACCAAGGGATTGGCCGGAGATCGTTGCGATAAGTGCGATAATACTAACCATTATCACGCCGATTTGTATAACAAGGGGTGTTATTGTGAGTTAAGATTCACGATCTTTTGCCTATGCATGTTTTTAAAATTTATTTACTGTGACAAATGAATACATATAGTGATCGTAATAAGATTTAACGGATCAAGATTTGAAAAGTGGATGTGATAATTTAATTGGAATAATATACTGTTTTGAAAAAGTGTTAAATTTAATATTTCCAGACGACCTAGCTGTCGACTACCAATTCACCTTTAACTTATCGAAGAAAGAGGATCGTCACCTATCCGCGATCAACTTTCGAAATGCACCCGTAAAACCTGATGTAGACGCGGACTTCAGTATAACGTGCTCGGCCCACGCACGTATGAATCTCACTGTGCGTACGCGTACGGATCCGGCAGAGAGAACGCTCTTCAGCGATGTTAATTGCACCAATTTTAGATATAAGTGAGTATTATAACATTCTAAGTATGTTTGTTTATATATTATTTACATATTTATTAAATTGCAGTAAATCTGCTTACGTAATACTTGTTCGCTCCCAAAAAAATTTTTTTTTTGAACCATGAAAGTACGTGACGTACATAGACATATTAACTAATTAATATATTATTTTAAACTTGGACACTTTGATGCTTTATCAGTAGTTCATGATAAAATTATTTCGCACTTACTGAATATTTTATATTAGATAGTGTAGTAATAAATAAACACCGGACTTAGAAAAGTGTGGTTCATACTAACAGCACGAAATTACGGAACAATTTATCTCGTGTCTGATTAACCATTCGTTAAAAAAAATCAGTGGCGCTACAACCTTTTTAGGTCTCAGATTTCAGTATGAGATTAATGATCATGTCAATCTATTTGGCAAGTAGGTAATCGGCCTCCTGTGCCTGACACACGCAGTCGACTTTTTGCGTCTAAAGCAAGCCGGTTTCCTCACGCTGTTTTTCTTCACCGTTCGAGCAAATGTTAAATGCGCACGTTGAATAAACGTCTGGTGCAACTACGTTCGACGACCTCAGGAATACGTCGCACGCTGAAGCTAAATATTGCTCGTTCATTTGTTTAGTTTGAGAAATACAAAAAGTTCTAAAAATAATCAAAGTTAAGGCCCTTCCAATACAGGTTCGCGAAATCGGAACACGCATTCGGAGTCGAGGATAATGTTACGTTAACAACGTTCTTCGTCTACGTATACGACTTCCGACCTCCGCTATGGATACAGATCTCGTTCTCGCAGTATCCGAAATTAAACCTGCAGCAGTTTTTCATCACGTTTTCCTCGTGCTTCCTACTGCTGTTGCTAGTTGCTGCCGCTCTGTGGAAGATTAAGCAGGTATGCGGTTTTGATAAGACGTGTTTTTTTTTTTTAATTTAGAATGACGCTGACGTCTTTTGTAATTTAATTTAAGATTAGTATTCAGAAAATTTTTAAGATGCTTGAACTTCTTTAGAATTGATGATTTCAAACCGGATGCATCGGAAAAAGCGACAGTCAAATACACACTAATTTAAACTTAATACACTGTATATTGCTTACTGTCTCAATTTTTCCCACGAATCGAACTCGGAACTAGGTCGAACAAATTCGCCATTAAAGGAAATAAATTTATGTTTCAACCGATTTAATTATAATTTAATTCTGACAATAAGTGGAATTTAAAATTGTATGTCTTTACAGAAATACGACTTATACAGAAGAAGGCAGCGTTTATTTGTAGAAATGGAACAAATGGCCTCGCGGCCTTTTAGTCAAGTTTGTGTCGAGCTTGAGAGGGGCGGGGGAGGTAAGATTCATAATGATACATAAACACAAACTGTATCTTTTTGTACAAATCATTTATCAATTATCTTTGTATCTATTAAGTAAGACGCAATTTTTAGTTTAACTGTATCATCCTGATCAGTTATGTAATATCCTTAACGTGAAATCTTTTAGATTAGTATTATAAAATTAAATTTTTATAATACTGATCTACTATCTATACTTATCTTACTTCATATATCTATAAAGATATATATACTATATATCTTTATTTTAAGTAATCTGTTTTAAAATTTAAAGCCTGTTTAAACACTTCAGGTGCAGGTGTCCCCGCCCCAGTAGCTTTAGAGCCCTGCAAGTGGGGCAGAGCGGCAGTATTATCTCTACTCGTAAGGCTACCTACGGGAGGCACGGGTAGGGCTCCGCCCCTCGGCGGACTCGCAGTGGCCTCAGCCCTTGTCACTTTAGGACACCATCATCATGACCGAGCTGATAGGTATGCTTATTTTTTTTGTTGAGTATGTTGGTATTTCTATTTTCGTGGGTACTTTAATCATAAATAATAATATAATAAACGAATATTTTGTATTGTTATTTTCGCTTATATATATTTTATTAAAAATATTATTATAAATTATTTTAATAATTTTATATTGTTCCAGACCTCGGAATCATAACCAGTGTAAATAACAAATGTAAGTGTACATATTAGGGCTCGAACACGCTCCGGATAATACTCATATGTGTATAAACTGTGCCAGTCCAGTGTAAAGTTTATCTTTTCTGGTTAAGCCGTTCTGAGTTAGTTGCCGTCATATTGGTGCCAATTGACACGGACTATTGCTATCTTGCTCATTATGCATGCGGTGTAGAGGACAGCTATCGTTTGTTTTGCTATAGAATGCTAAATACGTATTTAGTTGAGCGTAAAGCTATATTTATTCTTTTACAATATTTATTTAATCATGGTTAAGATTTATTGAAATTAAATATTCTAAGATTTATCGTCTAATAGGAGAATCCGGACTGAAGGACCACAATCAATCTTGGTCCTTCGATACGGATTCTCTGATGAAATATTTTATCAAATCAAATACGAAATAGATATTTATACGGTTGCTTATATTGTGAAGTCTGATATCCAACAATTTATTTAAGCAATAATAGCAACTAATTATATAAAATTAAATAGATTTAATGATACTTTATCATGAATTCAACAGCCTATGAAGTATTTTTATCTAGTATCATATTGATTATGTACAATAAAAATTTATTTTCTGATTGGTAGGATTTTTATATTTTACAGTAGTGAGTTTCAATGTGTTTGAAATGTATATTCGATAAGGATGTATATATCGCATCGACTATTATATTTTTATGACTGAAGTGTAAATCGTGTATAAAAGGCTTAATGAATGCATTTAATTGTAGCTCAAGTATTAAGTTTTCCGTTTGGGAAATGGATCCTTTTATTTTTCCATTTGAATCCCGTAAAATCAAACACCGACTTCAGTTGTAAAGGATTTCGACCTTTAAACTGGCATTTTGACATTCACAGCTGTCATAAGATGAAATCAGAGTTAGAAGCTTAAAACTGAAAGTTATATGTCCAATAAATCGGAATCTTTGACAATCTGCTTTAGGGTCAATAAATACCACCGTGAAATTGTTCAGCGCCCTTATTATCACTTAATGTGCTTTTACGTGTAAGATGCCGTTAGATTATAACGTAAGCAGATTTACAGCTATTTATCCCCCCCCCTCCCTCCAATTGTCAGCAAAATTAGGCAAAGCTCTCACAAATGATAGAACATCAACGTATTTTTTTTGTAGGAATCCTCGAAAATGCATTTTGTTTTCTAGCATAGACAATGTGTGGGTACTATGTGTAAAATCCCCCCCCCTCTAGTGCGTACGTAATACTTGAACGGCCCCTAAGAAAAATATATAGTATATTATGTTGTTTCGGAATAATTAGCAGTGATAAGTGGTCCTAAGATTCATTGTTAAATTGAATCATAAATGCAAAACAATCTTATCCCATAAAATTTTACTAAACATCGTTTGTTCAGTAAAATAGACATTTCTGAATTCCAAAGTCCAAGGAAAATTTGATAGATTCCTTGTTAAAGTATCTCAATTCTCATTGAAATCATTAAAAAACAGTAGTTTTTCTTCAAAATTACCTGCATTACTTTTCATGAGACTAAATTGAAATAAGAATCATACAATTTTGCATTTAGGTTTAAATTAAAACAGTTGAAATTGTTGATGTCTGGATTTTTGGGTTCATACATTTGAGTGGCCATTCACATTCGGATGCATTGCAGTTATTTGTTGTAGTCATAGATTATAGTTTAAGTATTCTATTCGTGTTGATTAATACATTTAGCTTTACGTTTTATATTTTTCCCCACATTAGATACTGCCAGTGTACATCACACTATTTTAAGTTGATATGTCTTGAACACTAGCTATTGATAAGTTTTTATTGGTAGGAAAATTTAGTAAAAATAACTTCGTCAGCCCTTTGAAATATACCTCTGTATTAAAAAGGAAAGTCAAAATGTCGACCTTTTTTATGATGAACGGTCCAACCAGTTACATATGATTCGAAAATAAAATGAAATACTAGAAAAAAGCATGTTTCTAGTAAAAATAATTGTGATGGTGCAACATATTTTAAAATCACTTCTAATATAAAAATTATATGAAAACTAATAACTAGTGCTTGAGTATAAGGTATTCTAATCTGGAATATACGTACCTTTTAGTTTTTCGAAAGTCAAAAAACATTTATTATTGTAGGTAACACTATGTACTTCGTCAAAAAAACATAAGTACAATAAATGCTTCTCATTGTACATTTACTGCCAGTTTTTAAATCAAGGGTGTAGAACGGAAGAGAAGAACTGGCAATAATAATACTTTTTAATCGCCAAGTTTTGTTTGTTTTCTAAAGTAAGTCAAAATTAAGGATGTAAATAAATGGATATGGATATTCTAGGAAAGAATACCTTAAAATACTTCCACATGTGTCAAAAATCTTAGAACTTTTTTTATAATAATCACTCTTCATAAAAATATTATAACTTTTTAAAAGCCTTATTTACTATAACAAAGGCAAGAGCCTGTCTGAAAAAATACCTGAAACTTTCTATGATCTCGTTTTCTTCATAGAGTTTTCAAATTTGAAATTCAATTTATAAAAATGACGTTTTAATGAAATTAGGATTTTAGCCCATACAAAATTTTATGTGCAGGTCTGCTTAGTCTATATACATAGTTGCCAAATTAATTTTGTGTTCAAATATATATATTTTTATATAAAATTATTGTATTTAGATATATGAAAGTAGCTTGTTTTGATAATCGCTTCGAATTTTTATATAAATTGTCTTGTTATAAAAATTATGTATTTATATTACACACCTTAAATAATACACCAATTTTGTATAGAAACTTTAAGTTACAGTGTTTGTAGTCACTTTCTTAATTTAGTCTTAAAACTAGATGGCGTTGTATACAGTGGTTTTGGTAGCAGCGAGCTAGTGGCGCCATCTATTGATGGTTGTCTGTAAATGTTACTCTCTTGTAAAATTCTTATGTAAAATACGTACCATTTTCGAAATAGACGTGTAATTTTGTTGAAATTAAAATAAAATATAATGTATAGATGTAAGCGTGTAACGTTGTAAATATCCTGATATAAATTATTGTATTTCATAATAAAATTTAACGAACATTTACTGTAGTTTCTATTGTTTACTCTTTTCTTTAAATAGGAGAATTATTTCGTGTATATTCCTCCCAGAGATTTGTCCTATTAGTGAGTGACTTCTGCAACAGATGGCAGGGAAATAAATTTGAAACATTGATAGTAAACTTTGATAAAAATCCTTTTGACGCTTGTGATTGTCAATATTTTAGTTTCACACATAATTTTTCTAACGTGTTTTCAGTTTAAACACTATTTTTATATTCATTATTTTACAATGCAAAGAAATGCTGCCTGATATAGTAGGGGGTTAGTTTATTTTATATGAAGTATAAGTCATTTTACGTTTTTAAACTCGAAAAGTGTATCAAATGTTTTATAAATCCTTTTGTAGAAATAATTAGTTCCTTCTGTGCAAGCCTTAAAGGACAAAAATTAGAAATGAAGAGTTTCCGTTATGGATTTCCGTAATTCAGTATGTTGCTGCACTACTTTGTATGCAAACTAAAAATTCGTGTTGTTTTTTCAGTCTCCAAATGTATGTTAAAGCTTTTTCATGCCTATTCCTGACACTAACAGTGGCAACATCTCTCGTGGATGACCAGCCTTATTGCTCTTTACGGTATAGGCGACTGTGTCAGGGTAAAGGTCGTCATGTAGCTTGTCAGTTTCCTGTTGTAAGTGATTTTATTTTACTGAAAACTCAAGTTTTTTAATTATTAGTATATCAGTTATATTACTCAAACATTTCAGCCGGGCCCTAATCCATACTGTACAAATTATACCAAAATTAACTTCACCGGGGACTTGAGAAATTTTATAACCCATTACATCAACAGGTTTGTTACTTAAACTTACTAACAATATTTTTAGTGTAATCCTTTGTGTCTGACACAAATTTTCTCCCTGGTCATTTTCTCCATACCAGCAAATAAACTTATTAAAAATAAAAAGTAATTGGTGTTACAGTTTAAACACTGCTTTCATAGTATTCTGAGCCAAGTTAGGTTTTACTAAGTATTTTAATGGATAACGCACACACTCCTAACAAACTCTTAAGTTCGTTTTTAAATATTTAAGTTATATCACATGGTTCTCCTCATAGTCATCGTGTTATTAAGGCGTAGACAGCGGATAGCAACGGGCAACGAACGTGTACGTGGCGGCGCACATATACCCAAACCAGAGATTATGATGTGGGTTGTAAGTAATTATCAGAATACCTAATTGTATAATATCTGTACAAAGTATGAACATTCTTTCATTTGGCATGTAAAACCTTTCTAATTTGGTAAGTTTTTGAAGTAATTGGCAATTTGATTTTAGAGCTGGGACCGTGAGTTGGCTCACTTGGCTCAACGCCTTGCAGACCAATGTCGCTTTGTGCACGATGACTGTAGAGCTACTGGTAAGTTGTCAATAGAAAATACCTCGACTAAAAATACCAAAAGGTACTGCTAAAATAATACCTGCGCGCAGAATTCTGTCTTCGAACGTCTGGTATTCCACAATACAGCGGTTTTACGGAACTTTTTGTGGATCCAGCTTAGCTACAAGAAAAGGCTGGGACTAGTGGTTATGTAACGAGGTCGGTAACACACCCGCTAGTCCACGGCATTGCAGGATTGCTGGGCGGCGGTTATCACAAAGTTTTATATGGCTTTTATTTTGAAATAAACGATATTTCAGGCTAGTTTATAATAAATATAGTAATTATCTAGTAGAAAATTTACGCTTATTGGAACTAGTTTTTAAAAAGAAGGAAAAATCCGAAGCCGTTTTAAGAAACACAGTTATGTCCAGTTCGCTATCCGTATGCGGGCCAAACAGTGGGTGAGGTGCGATGGCGGCGTTCCAGTGATTCGGAAGAGCTAAGCGCTCAGCGAGCCATACGTAGAGTATTTGATGCCTGGTGGGGAGAAAGGCGGCGAGTGCAGCCCAAACAGCTTATTGCGCCGTTTAGATTAACTCCAAAGTAAGTTTATAAGTAGAAAATAAAAATCAGAAACTTTGGAATATTGGCTGCTTAGTCAATGCGGGCATACGGAACATAAATTTTATTATTGTATTTGTACGTTAATGACATGAATTACGAATTCCACAGTCTGGTCTCCCAAAAAAAACAATAATTATAAAACTACTTCATTAATAAGCTTATAATTAAATTACAAAAACTACGTCCGTTATCGACGCTAGATACGAATATAATGCTAACATATTTCAAAGAATTAAAATTAGTAAAACGCGGTAAATGCTGAAACAGCAAAACGATTCCTTGAAGCTCGCACGTTGACCAGACACGTGCTTCAACGTCAGTGATCTTCCTTAGGGTAACGTATGTAATTCATGTTTATAATTTTAAAAGGAATAACTTAATTTTCCTCATGTAAAATGCTCATTATAAGAAGTCTATGCAAGCGTTTCATACCTAATAATAATATCGAGTCCAGGAGGTTGGTGAGACAGGGTGAGATTGAGGGGGGGGGATTTGTTTTTTACTAGTCAAAAAAGATATGTAAACATTTTCAAATATAACAGAGGCAGCGTTTGGGGCCACTTCAGTCAATTAGCAGTGTGGACGCTAAGAGCTGTTGGGTGTGGGGCGGTGACCCACGGCGACGCGCAGACACGAATGCTGCTCGTATGTGACTTCTCACACACAAACATGCTTGGAGAGAGGACCATCAATCCCGGTCCATTAGCTGCGTGTCCTGCTCATACCGCGAGGAAGATACGCACTTCGTATCCATTGCTGTGTGCCCCGGTGATTTTTTTTTGTTATTGTTACCACTGATTTTCTTGTCTACTATAGGTAGCATTTTCAAGTATATGACATTTTTTAAATTTAAAATTAGTCTGCAACTGTCTGCAATTATGCTACCGTTTTGTTATAGACGTTCGTCAATTATTCTAATGTGAACCACCTTTACTTTTTATTGTAATAGTATATATCATTAACTCTCAATCAAGGGTTGGAAGCTGGAAATTAAAATAAGGTATAAATTAGATAGTAGGTAATAGCTTGTACTTTATAGATGCGACAAACCACCGAGTCGAGACTCGACGAGTACGACGACTATGCAAGTGATGAAGACGATGAGGCAGAGTTGGAGGAAGTCGATAAAGAAAAGCTGCCACGGAAGCACCTGGATATTGGGTATCTCAGTAAGTAAAACAGCGAAATATGTATTAAGCTAATCTACCCTAAGCTACCCAAGATGAAATAGAACGAAGCAGATAACAGTCACAATACTATTTACATTATGGAGGCAGAATATTTTCCGTTAAAATATACAAAGCGAATAATAACATTCGGCACTAAGTTTCAGTTAGTTAAAGATCTTTGCCATTAGTTACCCACACCCAAATAAGATATTCCTAAGTTTAATTGTATTGAATAATTTTTATTTTTTTAATAGTATTTTTCCTTATGTATTACTTATACCTTTTGTTTATATTTTGTATTCCATGTTGGCTATATGTTTAGTACAATTGTTTTTATCTAGGAAAATATACAAACATAGGTAATAGAATTTTAGTTTGGTTTTGACATATTTTCCAGCAACACGGAAGACGACTAGGGCAATAGATATTTTGGAACAGGAATTAGAAAAACCGCGGAGTAATACCCACCTTAAGGCATGGCCGACTAGACCACGATTAGAAGTTCATGGACTGGATAATGGGTAATAAATGAAATGCTAAATTAAAATGTTTAATATTTAATTAAATTATATTACACATTTTATTCATTCTCTCACTGACTCACTCATATACTCACTCACACATTAGCACCCACACAAATAAAATAAGGTTAAATAATGTAATTTTTTAAGGAACTAAGTTTGTTTATGGAAGAGCTGGGAACACAGGTATTTTTTTACTTTAAAGGGTTTCCAAATCTTACACCTAGGAATGAAAATGTATTTAAAATGAATAAACACTTATTATTATTATTAATTCGCTCCAAACCTGAAAGTCTTGATACCTTAATGTGTACTGCAATACAGTCACTTAATTTTATCCGGTCAATAATTTTACTTATTTAAAAAAAATAAAAATTAAGACGCAGATATGAAAATAACAAGCAGATAAGTGGAGAGTCAGATTGGTTTAAACAATTACTTACAGAGATTCCGATGAAAGAAAATTGGCTGATAAGTTACAACATTTGTACAGAAGTCAGACGAAAGAAGATGTGTTTGTTGATACAGGTTTTGTGGAACCACCGCAAATACGTCAAGATCCAGTTCATAAGGTGAAACTGATTAACGGTTGTTTATGTATAAATATATTCATTTATTTCACTTTTTATATTACGTAAAAAAATATTTATTGCTATTAATGCTATATACTATCCTACTAGTGAGTCAATCTGTCATCCATCTTTATAAGCCGATGGAAAAACAAATGAAATAACGTTGTACAATTTCCATATTAAATTATTCTTGTATCAGCAAGTTGCACTCCACTCCATTTAATTGTAATTTAATTTAGTTAAGTTAAATTTTCTCCTTTACTTTTTATTTTGTGGCATCGTTCTATCCTATGAACTGAACATAGATTTTCGTGAAAGGCTAGATATATTTCCTTCCATGTTCAATTTTCAGGAGCAAGTGATCAGGCAAAGATGGAGACAGACAAGATTTAGACCACGAAGGTAAGACACCAATTTCAAGGCAGTTTTTGCCGCGCACCACCACTTTGTGGAACCAGTTGCCCACTGAAGTATTTCCGAACCAATTCGACTTAGGGTCCTTCAAGAAAAGAGCGTACAAATTCTTAAAAGGCCGGCAACGCACTCGCGAGCCCTCTAGCATCGAGAGTGTCCATGGGCGGCGGTATCACTTAACATCAGGTGAGCCTCCTGCCCGTTTGCCCCCTATTATATAAAAAAAAAAAAAAAAAAAACCATCGTTAAGTCGTTGCCCATGGCTTTGCAGGACGCCTTTTAATATTAATTGGTCATGATAATTTGAATGAAAGAGAAATTTTTCGAAGAATTTCCGAGCCAGTTTCTTAATAAACACATTGTCTAGTGACTGTAATAATTTTCAGGCCAGGTGCAAAAGCTTTATTTAATAAACCGGAGAACCAATATGAGAGATCTTCATTGGTATGTACTTCGGTTTGACTGAAATTGTCTTGTTAAAAAAATTGTAGTTAGTTACTAGTTGTATAGAGCCTAATGATATATCATCGTTATCCTTGGGCATTCAAAAGTGATCCTGGCGGTTAGTGTTCGTCAAATATGCCACAGATTTAAAAAGCTCACAAAAATCAAGCCTTCCTTTTTATTAAACTATGGTTATATTTTAGTGTAACAAAAAATGTATAAAATTTTACATTTACACAGACACATCGCTTGCAATTGAGCCTCTCGAATTTTTACGAATGTCTAGAACGTATTTTTTTTTATAAGGGCAGGAGGCTCACCTGATGTTAAGTGATATCGCCGCCCATGGATTCTCAATGCCAGAGGGCTCGCGAGTGCGTTGCCGGCCTTTTAAGATTTGGTAATTATTTATTTCCACTCTATTCGCGCATATATCATGAACTTGGTGGAACAGAGATACATCTTTTCTTAAACTGTCGCATTAACTTTTAACTCAGTTTATCTTTATGATTGTTGTACTCCATTTCAGAAAAGTAAAATGAAGTAAATGTATTACTAAAATTGTGAAAAAAATATTTTCCGTAGAATTGATACATCCTCGTGATTTTTATAATAATATTTTATATAATTACGAAAAAATAGAATTGCATAGATTTTTAAGTTAATAGTCACACTAAAATTTCTGCGTCTGTTTCATTTTACACTTATACGTTAGTAGGTACTAATGTTATTAACATAAAATATGGTCCTTATAAAAATAAGTAAGCCGATTAGATAAGATACAATACCTTGATAATGCGGCAATTCCCGTAAAAGCTTATCTAAAATTGATTAAGATGTATGTGTAAATAATAGCCTTATATGACTTTATTTCATCCTTGAACGAATTTTGATAACAGTAAAAATTCTGAGAAACTAGCAATCCCGATAACTAACACAAATATATTTTTTGATTGAAAATAGTACTCCTTAAGATTATCGCTTTCAATCAATATAAAAACAAGATACAGAGTATACAATTTAATTACAGTATATAGAAAGACTTCACAGGTTAAAATAAATAAAAATATAAAGGCATAGGAGTACTTTCGTATTAACGCCACTGCGGCAAAAAAATAATGTTTAGCGTGGACAACCTAAACCGAAATTATTGATGATTAAATATAAAATGTCATTATCACTTTTTATAAAATCAAAACACTTTAGAAGCTAAAAAGGTTTAGGTTAGGTTAGGTTTTCACTTGCGTACCATTAAATTCTTGCCGCGGTGGGGTATTAACGCCTACGTATACGTATTAACGTAAGTACCTGCATACGTCATTATTGATTGTTTTAGCCATCTCTGATGATCGATAAAGATGATGTGGACCAATTGTTTCGTGACACAGGCTTCAAGATTTCCGGACGAAAAAGATAACAAATATATTTTTGTTTCCAATTTGCGTTTTTATTTTTTTAGCTTCTTTTAGAAAGCATCGTATTTCCAAATATTTGCTTATTTTGAAGATTGCATGATAAAACGGATAAAAAACTATTATTATTATTATTACAACCTCTTTCATAACGGGATGTCAAAATCTTTTATAACTTTTGGAACTGTCAAACAAGACAAAAGTGTTAGAATACGAAAGCCTTTCTGAAACACAATTTTATATTTAAAATGCTGTTAATACCATAGTGTGAATTTATAGTAAATGGCAAAGATATGTGCTGCTGTTGTTCAAATTGTTGTAGATGTTTAAGATGTGCATGTTGTCTTGCGTTGTGCGCTGCCCTGTTCTCTCTCTGTGGACTGGATTGCTGTGAAAGCTGCAGAGATGAAGATGAATATTAAAAAACTAAAACTGTGATTTGATTGATATTTTTAACGTATTACATATAAAAGCTGAAACACTTTCCAGGTTTTTTGTGTCCTTTTGTAGATAAAATGTTGAGAATTGTTATAGATAAATTTGAGTCACTCTTAAAATAAAGGTTTGTTATTAAATTTCAAAGTAACTATATAAATGTGTACCCTAATTCGGTAATTTTAGTGTTAGGCGAACGTGTACTTCTGGTACAACTATACATTTTGGTTCATTATAAATTTACTTTTAAAACTAGAATTTCAATTTGTACGAATTTCAATTTGATGATACAACCTTGAGTCGTATTTATACTTATAGCTCGGAAGTCACTACAGCAGTACTGATGCTAGTTAGTGTCAGAAGGAATATTATCAATCCTCGCCAGTCCTGCCTTACGGAATATAGGTGCACATCCAAACCACGCGACCCCGCGATTTATGAGGTCACTTTTGGTCAAATTTAAAATAGTTAACATAAAAGAGATAAGAACGTGGCAACGCAACTACACAAAAAAAAGAGTACCGAGAGTCTTTTACGCCGGTTTTTTCTCTCGGCCAACACCCTCTGTCTTCTTTGCCGATGAGTAGGGATGCCAACAGGTTCGAATTTAATGACGTGAAATAAATGATACTATGATGATCTTATGTTCCAAAATAAACATATTTTTATTTTTTATTTACTGAAGAATGTTCAACCCATCTCGAAAAAAGCATTCCAAAAAATCGTACAAAATGTATGGCACAAATATTTAGTCTATTGTAAACTGTGCTAGGCGTACATGACGATGGTCTTTAATAATTGTATGTAGATTCTCTCAGATTGGCCTAAAGGTATAGATACCAGGCCATAAACTCCAAAAAAATAAGATTCTCTTAGATCAATCTCTCTCCGAGCGGCTTGATCTTTTGGCGTTGCGTAGAGATGTGGGGTCACTCTGCATCTTCTATCGCATTAAATATGGAGAATGTTCGGATTAATACCTGCAGCTGAGTTTCATCATCGGACGTCGAGGCAGAATACGAAAGTCCACCCGTATCACCTTAACGTCCGCCGTTCCACAACTGAGCGTTTTTCTAGGCAGTCTTTGCCGCGCACCACCACTTTGTGGAACCAGCTGCCCACTGAAGTATTTCCGAACCAATTCGACTTAGGGTCCTTCAAGAAAAGAGCGTTCTGATTCTTAAAAGGCAATTTAACGCACTCGCGAGCCCTCTGGCATTGAGCGTGTCCATGGGCGGCGGTATCACTTAACATCAGGTGAGGCTCCTGTCCGTTTGCCCCCTGTTCTATAAAAATGCTATAACCTTCGCGCATAAGCGCATGTTTAGATTGTTCTATAAAAAAAAAGATATTTGGCATTTACTACCTACCGAGTATCTGAGAGGATTAGTCTTCTTACTTCATTTAATAGTCTTTGTATATTTATTTAAAATGAATAGTTAGTAACTATCTGTTAAATAGTAGTTAGCATTACTTAAATTGTAAATAAAGCATAGATATAATATAGTATATCTAAGTGTGTAGGTAAGTATAATAAAGGTCTAAAAATAGATGACGTATAAAAAAAAACAATAATCATTGAAAAGACAAAAATGTAGCTGCTTATATATAATGCTGATTGCTTTGTCCCCCGTGGGGAATGACGTGACATCAAACAACCTCGTCAGAATTTTGGTATTTTCCATAGTTTTGTATGGATCAGAGTTCTGTTCAATTCGTGCAGCTCACTGAAAAGAGGCATTCGAGATGTGGTATTGGAGCAGAATGTTGTGAATACTACTATTCCAAGTCAAGTCATTTAGGGCTTCTAAAGACAGTAATGAAGACACCTGCACTGCTAGGTAATCGTTTAACGTTATCTTAACGATATCTTAATGGTTATCTAAATACTTAAGAAATTAGAATTTGGAAATAACTATAACATCACATTTGAATCATATATACGACCGTTCACAATCATTAAATACATATTGATAAAAATACGATAAGATAAGAATCAGTACAAGTGGTATACCTACAGTATAAATAATAAGGTCGTAGCAATAACGAAACAAACAAGTAGTTTACTCTAATCCTTTGAATTTGGAACTATTTGAAGACTCGCGGATTTCGAAGCAACATTGTGTTCTAACACAAATATATTTTTTTATTGTGAGTTTCTAAACCAGTGTGAATTAGGAAATTTTCTCTATTCCGAATTTCGAGTGTGTCAAAGTTTCATCAGTTTTTGGATTCGTTGAAAATGTGTTGCTGTGGTGACTGTTGTAGGGCGTGCTGTAAAGTCCTACAGTGCCTTCTATGCCTTACTTGTATCATACAGTTGTTGCGTTGTTGTGGCGTGGAAATCGACGAGGACCAATGTAATTGTGGAGCAAACGATGATTGATTAAGAAGTACAAGAATAGAAGTAGTATGTTAGTATTTTCGTATCATTTTGAAGTAGTCTTTATTTTATTCATAAGCCTTAAAAAATGTAATGACTGTAGTATTTGATAATAACACTGGGGTTCAATTACCCCAAAGTGTACTAAAAAAACTAAATAATAAATATATTTATCAAATATATGAAAATTATTATTGTATAACGTTTGTGTGAATAACCTGAAGGGAAATAAATAAAAATAAAACATTGTGATTGCTATTTATTTAATATGATTATAAATATGTAATAAAATTTTACAATAAATTAAAATGTGTTTAATTCTTCCACTTGATAGACTGAAACAAAAATTGTTATTTTCAGTAACTAACAAAATTTGATATATATTTTAATATACATATCGAAACATATTTAAATTAGAATTTGAGCGATTGTTATGATATCCGCTTCTTCAAAAAAAAACAGTATATTTGCACCGATTTAAGTAAACTCTGTCTTCTGAAAATACAATTTAACAGAAAGAGATGGAACCGTACTTTAAAAGTTTACACGTCCAAAGATTTTTTTATGTCAAATATTCAATTCAATCTTATCAAAAAATGCTACTAGCTACTTTCCGCTTGGTAGTCAATCAGTAACACATATTGATTGACCACTAAACAAAACGGAATAGTACTAAGTTTAACGATTTATGAAGATGCTATATTTAACTTCTGGCTAATCGATAATTGTTGCGTAAAGTGGGTCAACATTGCGGCGTTATAAAACACTTTCAAATAACCTAGCTTCTCTCTGAAGCGAACTAAAAAAAACAGTGACACTACAATCTCTTTAGGTCTAGGCCTCAGATTTCTGAATCTGTTTGACGATCATGCTCCAATCTAATAGGCATGTACGAGATCAGCTTCGTGTACGCGTCGCCGTCAAGTTTTTCGTTTTAGTCGGTTTCCTGACGATGTTTTGTTTGAGCGAATGTTAAACGAGCAAATAAAAACAATTGGTTCAGAGCCGGGGACCGAACGTACACACGTCACACGCTGAAGCCACTAGGCCCCACACTTAAAGCGAGTTATTCTCGATAAATACAAAAACTTCTGCACAGAGTTGTATGCATGCATACAACTTTGTTTAATACCTATACGTCGTCAATTATAATAAACACTTAAAATCAAAGCTTAAGTAAAATTTTGTTAATATTTAAATTTTATTATTATATAATAATGATGGTATAGAGAAATACTCACAGGCTCCCTTAAAGTATTTTCAGCAAGTATATATTCTTCTGACTGGGGGCTCAGTGTCATCTTATAGTTAGTGAGAGCCGTGCGGTCTTTTTGTTTTAATAGAGATTCTATCACTACCGAATGGATCTAAAAAATATAATTGTATAATTTTGATACGTTATTTGAGGCACTAAATAATAGCGAACTTTTATAATTGAAGTTAAAAACTACAGACATACATTTAACATAGTATAAATACCGATCGAAACAAAATAAAAAATATATTAGTACTACAACGTTTTTAGGTTTGGGCCACAGATTATATCTGTTTCACGATCATTTGCCAGTCTAATAGGCAAGTAGGTGATCAGCCTCTTGAGCCTGACACACGCCGACAACTTTTTGAGTCTAAATATATGCCGGTTTCCGCACTATGTTTTCCTTCATCGTTCGAAGGAATGTTAAATACGCACTTAGAAAGACCATTTATTTACAGCAGGGGATCGAATTAATTGGAATTAAACTTATATGACGTGGAATTAACGTATAGTTAGCCAAATGCGCATAACGCGAGCGCGGCCACAGAAAGATTTTTGATTTGTATGGCCTCCACAGATAAATAAACCGCCATAGACATATAGAATTTTAAAAATTGTGCAACTACCTACTACGAAAATTAGTAATATAAACTACTTGGTGAGGCAAGAACGATTGTTTGATTGAGCATTTTTTTCAGCAATATTCTTTTGTTTTAAATTTGTTAGTCTGTGTAAAATTATTATAAAACCGTTTTGGTGTTCGATATTCAAATATTATTAGGAAGAAAAATTACTCTCATAATACCTTATATTTATAAGCCAGCCGTAATTTATCATCGCCGTTCTGTATTTTGTTAAGGCAAGTCGCCATCATTCGTTTGCTCGCTTGTAGTTCATTCAACTTTGACAGTAAGGTTTCTATTGGAATATGTGAAGATACAGTTGTACGGCCGAGCCAATCCTGCGGAAAATATGTCAATTTAAATTTTGTCACATATACATATAGGTGATGCCAAGTTTACTGAAAATCTAAAATTAAAGAGTAATATTTTTTTTATAACATCACAGGAGCCATCAAGTCCTTAAAAACATGTACTGCTTAAGGATAAGTAGTGTTGCCTTGGATACTAAGATCCTTGCTTCCATCGTAAAAGTACTTTGCAAATTATTGGAAAATTATGACCCGCAACAGTCAGAAGCACTCTTTTGTTTATATCAAACACAGAGAACGCAATCTTTAGACAGTTTACAATTTCAGAAAACAGATTATATACGTTAATCACATAGTGACACCACATCCAGTCATTACGATTTTGAACTTACCTTTTTCGTAAATAATGATTCCACTATGTCCCATTTATTGGAATTCGCGTGAACATTTAACACAACCCAGTCATATTGAAGTGGAGTAATCTGGGAATTAATATTCAAAATTATGTAATTTCAAATCATCAATAATTAGTTTTCTTCACTCATACCTCATATAGATAACATTAGGGGTAGTGGAGTTACGACGCAGGATTAACAAAAAAGTAAATAGACTTATGGAAGAGTTGGAACACAGAAATGAGAATGTTTCAGATGTCCAAGGAGATCAGGAGAGGAGATTATATATACTAGCTGACCCGGCAAACGTTGTTTTGCCATGTATGTTATTTCTAGGAAACATATTTTTCATTTTACTACAATAAATTATAGTATTTGATTGCAATCTTGCAACCTTATTGCTGATCTGTGGATAGATTAAAAAAATAAAAATCGGGATGTAAAAAAGGGGTTATCGTATGAGAGTGAAATTGAGAGAGATATGATTTTCTTTATTGTAATCACAAAATAATAAAAAAAAAAATTGCCAAAACATTTAAGTTTATAATTAACAAATAAAAATAGGGATTGGTCGTAGAGGATTGAAAAATTCAGGTTCATATGATAAAGTCACGACAAAATAAAAAAAATTCTTGTAAAAAAATTAAAATTTTTAATTAACAAATAAAAAATAAGGGTTGATCGTAGTGGGGTGGTAATGTAGGGCTGCATGTATTTTTGTATTGTGAAAAAATGAAAACGAAAAATTTTGTCAAAAAAATAAATACAAAAATTTAGGGGTGGACCCTTAACATTTAGGGGTATGAAAAATAGATGTCCGATTCTCAGACCTACCCAATATGCACACAAAATTTAATGAGAATCGGGAAAGCCGTTTCGGAGGAGTTTAACCACAAACACCGCGACACGAGAATAATATGTTACTTAACTAATGTTAGGTTACATAACTAGTGTTACATGTTTTTGTCAAAGAATTCTCATCTAAACACGACATAATCTAATAGTAAACGCAAACGCTCAGCCAATTGTCTATGAAAAACCTACCTGTTGTCTTTGACACAATGTCAAAGGTGACATCATGTTCCCAGCTCCTTCATGCCAGTGCAACTGACAGCAATGCGTTAGACATTCTAACACCGATTTATTATTAAGCTCAGTTTTGTTTACGTATTTCTGCCATTCTGAAATATGTACCCTCTATTTAATGGTGACAAAACATTCATAATCAGATTCACAGAACAGTATATCTCAATTGTATTCTGAGGTGCAAATTAATGTTTTGTCAATTATGTAAATATTTTAGTCTGTGAACTTTCTAAAGTTCTTGTAACTAATAAATAATAATTTAAATCCATATTTCTTTTCATATGCCAACTAATTGACTTAGCAAAGCAGATTTATAAGTGATTTTTTACTTTATTTATAAGTCTACCTACCACCTAAACCAGAAAAAACATTTCTGTGAAAAAAAAGTTACATTTGTAAAACATGTATAGAACGGAAGGTAAAGCGAGACTCGCGAAAATTGTATTGGGGCCGTACATAAATTACGTCATCGATTTTTTCCCGATTTTAGCAGTGAAAATACTTTTCTGATTTTGTTATTTAATGAATTTGCGTTAAACGCGTGATGGAAAAATCTGCGCGGATAAACGTGTTGCATCGTTCACGTTCGTACTCAGATTGAAGCGAGCGCAAGCCGCAGGTCCGCAGCGGTGGCGGCGCGCGGCAAAGCAAAGGAACCGACTTTGTTTAAACAGCGCCGATTTCTTTTATTATGAGTTATTTTAGTTAGAAATAATCTTTTTGTACGTGAAAAATAAACTTTAAGTAAATAAATAAGAATGACGTCAATTTCGAAACACCCCCCCCCCCATCAATCATTTTACCGTCATCCGCAGACCAAACCCCCCCCCCCAAAATTTAGAATGATGTAATATATGGACGGCCCCATTCCTGTAAATATGTAAGTAATATCGTCTGACAGGGTATTTTTTGTAACTTGAAAAACAAGTAAATAACCTTGAAATCTATATTATATATATATTGTCATATACTATTCAGTATATGACAAGATTTATATGTATATATGCCATGCTATAATGATAGTATATAGGATGGGTAAGAATGATAAAATTTCTTACCCAATAACTTAATATAATCCGTTAACATTTTAGTACTATGAGCATCGATACCGGGTTGATTAAAATGATTTGATAATATATTATTCAGTTTCCGTAATAAGCCATCTACACTGTTACCTTGTGTTTTTACTATATGTTGGAATTGGTATACCTAAAAAAATTATAATGTTTTTAATAAACGGACACATAAGACAGACTCGGCACATATTTCGTTAATAATTGTCTATATAAGTATTATGTACAATATAAAACATCGGTCTTCTGTGCCGACCAACCAGAAACAATTATTTAGTTAGGTACGCCATGAACGAACGAAGACCTTGGCTATTATCAACACGAATGTTTATTATCTACATATCCCACACACTATTCTAATATACTTTAAATTACTGACCGCAGCTTCAGGACTTCTGCCTAGCATTCTGAAATTAATAAAAAAAAATTAATATTGATTATTACATATAATTGTTACTGTAAAAGCTCGA
This sequence comes from Pieris mannii, assembly GCA_028984075.1. Classification (NCBI taxonomy): domain Eukaryota; kingdom Metazoa; phylum Arthropoda; class Insecta; order Lepidoptera; family Pieridae; genus Pieris; species Pieris mannii. The sequence continues at coordinate 9,170,915 of CM054777.1, forward strand.
ATTGCAGTAAATCCTAAGATATTCCAGTAAATCCTAAGGTTTACCAATTCCTAATGGTAAATGTCCCAAAAGGTTTGCGATTCGATCTCTTACCACCATTCCATTGGTAAATCTTAAGATTTACATTAATGGCACGGTAAATGTTGAAAAACTTTTAAAACTGACCCAAAATGCATTATTGCAGTTGTGATAAATGTAAAGGACGATGAGTTTTACCAACTAGGTACCAAAATGGCTATACTAAAACAGCTTAACATGAAGAATCAGTTCGCCGCATGCTCTGAAGATTTTATAAAGACTTTGTTACGGATAAAGAAGTGAGTCTTCGAGAAGTTGTTGGAAAATTGTCGTTAACTGGAGGACAAGGATTCAAAAAATGTAATTGTCAAAAAAAATGCACCTGCAGATCATCAGAATTACTTTGTAATTCTAAATACCACAATAGCAATCCGTGTACTTTACTTATTAATCAATTAATTAATTAAACGTTTAATTGTTTTTTTTTACTTCTAAACCAAATAATAGGAAAAAAATTCCCTAATAAAAAAATAAATTCCAAATATAGAACTACTGATTCAGTTAGATACATATGATAGAGATTGCGATATTCAGAGATTTATGTGTTTTTAAAAATAATTTAAATAAGTCGGTTTAATAGTTTGTACGTAATACTATCATATGATTGATATCTTTATAATACTATGTAACTGTTTTGTCTAATAGTTCATGAAAGTAAATAATTAAGAATTACTCATTGTTTTATTTCTAAAACCAATATCTACCAGCTGACAGTGGTAAAAACTAGCATATACTGAATTCGAATGGTAAAAGCTCTAAAAAATCGTCGTATTAGCAGAAATACTTACATTTTCCAACTCATGTCGGTAAATCTTAAGATTTAAGTGTAAGTCTTATTACACTTAAATCTTAAGATTAACCGTAGTACGAGCTTTTACAGTAACATAATCATATTATAATCTCCATATTATGGAAGTTATGTTCAAGTTGACCGAAAAATTAAACCTTAGTTCATGTGGCTCGTTGGTCTAGGGGTATGATTCTCGCTTTGGGTGCGAGAGGTCCCGGGTTCAAATCCCGGACGAGCCCACACATTATTTTCTTTTTTCTTGTATTTTAATCAGATATAACTTTTTCTTCTACTAGAGTAGTTAAACGATTACATACATAACCTATATACTGTTTTAATAATTAAGTTTTATTTTACACTTACGTAAGGAGATCTGTAAGTTCCGTTATTTTGCATTCACTCTGCAAATAGCTAATGTAGTGATTTAGTGCCAGTGGTCTTGATGATAATAATTCATGAACAACCTTTTTGTTTAATGTCTGAATAAGAAAAAGTACTACCTGGAAAAAAATTATAATTAATTTTAAAAGTGTATTTTTGTTTAAACATAAACAAAACAAAAATAATTTATTCATATAGGTAACATCATGTACACTTATGAACGTCAAAAAAAAGAAATATTTATTAAATGATTCTAATTGTACATTTACTGCCAGTTTTCAAATCAAGGGTGTAGAACGGAAGAGAAGATCTGGCAATAAACTCTCCGCCACTAAAACAACTTCTAAACTTAGAGTTTAGAAAGATCCAATCCACATATTTAATGCATTCTAATCATGGGAATCATTTCAGAGATCACATTGTCATTCATGCAGTGAATTACCACTATAATTAATATAACCAACTACTAACCAGTTAGAAATTTATTACTTACAGTTAAAATAGCATTTCCATCACCCAAAGCCAGAGCCCCATCAAGTAATTCAGTCTTACTCTTCAGGCTTCTGTGGACATGTAAAAAACAACTTCGACCTAAAATTAATCTTTTCAATGTTGCCACAGTGGTGTCATTATTTTCCAGGATTTTATCTTTAGGATCTTTTCCTGATTGGGCCAACACAACTGAAGTAACAAAAAAATTGTTTTAGATACATTATATTAAAATATAATTAGTAATAGATTCAGTGGTTAATTGATTTGAATGTTATATGTTACAAAATCCATTTTTATTCACAAGTTCATAGGTAAAAATTAACCTTACCAAGCATTAGCAATATATTAATTTGTTCTATATAATAACTACCTATTAATTTGTTCAATAATCATAATAAGAACCCTAATGTTAAATTTTTTACAAAAATGCTTCAGCTTCCTCCACTTTCCCCTGTCTTCAGAGTCTCTGCGCCTGGATAATTGTAAGACCTGTAAGTCTTTACTTTATTGAGCCATCAAGTAGGGTATGGTCCAACTTTAAGGTCTGGTGCCCTTCACTCTGCCAATTAGTTTTTTTAGAATTTCCAGATCTATGGTGTGACATGTCCAAATATCTTGAGTATTCAAAACTTAATAAAATTGCTACTTACTTAAGTCCAGAACTTTAGGAGAAATAAGGGTGTTCAGTGGGATGAGATTGCGCTTGGTTTTATTAATAATTGTAGAACTGAATGGTACATCATTTGATTGCCCAGAATATGGCTTTTGACCAATAGCTAGTATTTCTTGAGTTGACAACTGAAATATAATTTGTCTGATTGAAATTTGTATGTTACTATGATCAATTGTAAGTATGTATGTGAAACTAAATTTTGAGTGTATAATATGTATGTATATTTACTTAATTAAATGAACAGTTTTTTATTTAAAAAAAATATAAATCCCTCTAGCATTCAAACTATTACAAAGTTACAAATACTTTTTTACATATTACTTAGGAAATTGTACTTACAACATCGTCATCAAAACTAAATGCTTTTGCCTTGGTTTCACTATTATTCCAGTAGTCATCGTCATCCATAATTTAATTTTCGAATTCTTTTTCAGGCGTTTTCGGTTAAATTTAGTAAAACTTAATAAAATATAGTAATAATTATAAGTTATATCGTAAATAAGTAAGAACAATTTGTAGTAATAAATTGTTATTTGTTTACGAAACAAATTGTTTTTTTATTCTAATTCGAGTGTTGTCAAATGTTAATACTACAGTGTAAAAATTACCTTGAGAACCATAGATTATATTTAATAAGTTATAGTAAGATTAAGTTTAAAATACCTTAAAATAGACATTATTCATGTACCGACAAAGTTTTGGTTTAGAAATAAATATTGATAATTTAGCCGAAGAATAGAAGGTAAAGTGTCATCGCAGGATTTGTTGAATGTTCGTTATGTTCAGCCTTGCCTTTTCATTAATAAAACTTCATATAAAAATTCTAGTTTCTATCCACGTCTTTTTTCTGTTACCTTAACTGGAATGTAAAAATACACAAAATAATAGTATGTATAATATACTTTATAAATCAACTAAAAAAAATCGATCGTTTTTGTTCAAATGGGATTAGGTTTAAATGGTTGTAGTTGTATAATTCAAAAATACGTTTATTGTTATATTATGCATTTTATGCAATTGACACAATATTAAATATATTAGTATTATGATATTTGATAATATTGTAATTTACAGACAAGCGTTAATAATATGGCTGTGTATAAAACGTTACCAAAGCTAGAACCGTCAGAGGTGCATATTTTATTATTATTAAATACTTACCTTTATAGGTTGGTGATATTATTAAAATGTACATACGTAATGTACTACGCTATTAAAAATAATATTTAGCAGCACTATATTTTTAAAAATATAGTGCTGCTTTGCAGTGTAGGTGAAACTGCCGTATTTATAAGTAAAAAAAACTTTTGAGAATTTTAGCTGTTAATATAGGAAATACTGAAAGCCTCACTTCATTCGGAACAAAGTCCTTACCCTACGTAACATATATATATATATATATATATATACTGGAAGCATGTAAATCTATTCGTAAGTGCCCTGATATGTTTAAAAAAAGGAAAGATAGATAGGACCTTTACCTTAAGGCCAACTGGTTCCACCTACGTCCAAATTGGGATTGCATAAATCAGGACCTTCATTATCTTCATAAAAAATATGTATATAACAAATTACCGTAAAGTTTGAAGAGCGAGGCAAATAACTTGAGGTTTACCAAATCTTTAAAGGAATTATTATATAGGAAATGTTATCACACTGTTACAGAGTGTCTGACCGATAGACTTCAATTTATAAAAAGTTAACATTATAAAATATGAGTGAATTAACTATTGTGGAGCACGCCCTGTCACAACGTTGCTGTGCCCAACCAAGGTCCTTATTGTAATAAATTATAAGGTGTCACGTGTAAAATATTAACGGAATGCAATAAAGATTTGAGTTTGAGTTACGTCTGTCTATACTACCGGGGCGTAACATTGACTATTTAGGTAATCGCCAAGGTTATAAAAAAGAAAGCCTGAGTGAGCGAAATGTACAGCTTTCGATCGTTCAACTCATACTGACCTTACTAAATTGCCCATCCTTTGTAATTCTAGAGTAACTGGAAATAAGTATTTATTAAGTAGTTACATTATTTGCATGCACCTGTGTCTCGCTCTTGCAATTTAATTGCATTAAAGAAAATATCCAGATATATTTTATGACACCCCGTAATCTTGTTTATTACGGTCTTAGTGAGGTTTAAGTTTTTATTTAGGTTTAGATTAAATTTGCCTTTTAATTTTTGCTGCTTTGCCTACATTTTGTTTCTTGCTTTTACGCCTTTTTTCCATTCGTATATACGTAATTTGCATATAACGTAATTATTTTGTTCTTATATAAACATGTGTAAACACATTTTCCAATTAATCTATTAATTATGACTGAATATGGAAATTTACAGAATAATTAGATCGATTAGTATATTCTGCAATATAACAAATTTAAATACCTACCTACGTTGTAATATAGGTACTACTTAAGATTATAACGCTATTTTACTGTCCTTCAGTATATATTTGCAAGACAAGTCGTAAAGACTATTCTGCAGTGAGCGCGAGTTTATATTTTAAGTTTGTTTAATGATGTTACAATTATCACCAGAAATTATTCGGCAGTACTCATCAGTCTTCATAGGTAAATAATTTATATATTTTTTTTAGAAATTGTTTGTTTTTTTTAATGTAGTAAGAGACTCACCTGATGTTAAATGATACCCATGGACACTAACATTGCCAGAAGGCTCGCAAATGAGTTGCCTGCCTTTTAAGAATTGGTACATCTGTACATTTTAATTATTACTATTTTATTAAACTGACTCTAGATTATAGATGAATTATGACAAAAGAAAAATCCTTAATCACATGTTTTCGCTTAAGTACGATTTACATATTGTGTTGTGTGCATGGATGATTTTAATTTCAACAGAAAAGAGTCAACAGAGAATTCTGGTTTATCTGGGATGAAAGCCAGTACTTTAAAATGTAGACTGGACATGTGGTTTGACTTACATTTAGTGGGTTTTGTATTTTGTCAATTATTTATATTGCAGTTAGAAAATTAGTAATTTTTCTCTATGACCTCACATTGTTAAGATATCTTTGGATTTTTATGATTAACATATTTATAATGTTAATCTAGCAGGAAGCTCACCTGATATTAGCTGATACTGCCGCTCATGGACACCTTCAATGCCAGAGGGCTCGCATTGGGTGTTGCCAGCCTTTTAAGAATCGGTACGCTCTTTTTTTGAAGGACCCTAAAACGAATTGGTTCGGAAATATTTCAATACAATCAATATTTTAAAAGCTATAGATAACAAAAAGAAAAGTGGAAGAAAGAAAGCAAATAAAAAAATAAATTTCAATAATGGAACGAAAATACGGAATATGTTTTTTTAATTTTTATTGCTAAAAATATAATTAAATTTTATTCCGTATAATAAGCGATTATGCTTATCTAGTAAATTATAACGTTAAAAAATATGTTACCTAATCTATCTAACTTCACTACTTAACTATGTGATCATAAGTCAAAGTCAAAGTTAAAGTCAAATAATTTATTCCAATTAGACCACCTAAAATGGCACTTTTAAACGTTAGTAGAAGGCAAGCTGCTTGCTACCACTTGTCCGCTTTGTGGTTAATCTTGGTCTACCAGCACCGACATTAACACAGCAATACATAAGCCATGTTAAACAAGAAGCCGTCTACATCTCCTTGCTTACCGAAAACAAGCATTATTACGATACTAACTTCATGGGTGTATTTCAATCTTGCATCGTTTATATACAATGCGTATAGTATACAAATTAAGTATAATAATGTTAAAAACGTAGGAATACTTATTCATTTACGTAGGAAATTTTAAATCTGAATAAGTAAAATGCAACAATCAAATTTTTTATATTAAAAAATATGTATGATACATAAACAAGGGGTCTATTAAGAATTTTAGATAGCCACAAATCGGTTGGAAAACACTGCTCTAGCCTCAAGGGTAGTATTTTAATGCTTGATGAAACTGTCCAAAAATTATCGCTAAGGAGTAATGTCTGATCAGAAATACGATATTAATTTTATCGAATAACATATCTCTTATATCAAACAGAATTATGCTATCTAACCTCTACCTAACCCCAGTCTGCTGTAAGTAAATACCAGATCAAATAAAGTGTATCTCGTTTATTTTACTTTAATCTTCTGAAGTTTACTTTTTATATTCGTTAATCTTGTTTATACAAGATATTCCTACTCTGTACAAATTATTTCTTTCTTATTTGTCGATTAAATATTATTGTGCTAAAGTATTTACATTTTTTTAACCTACATAGACATAATAAAATAAAGAAAATTATTGAAGTGAAACTTTTTTAGGCGCATGAGGGTAATTTTTTTAGCGATGGAATGTCACATGATGTGGAGAGAGTGAGAGTTAGAACTTTAGATGGCAATTCTGTTGCATAACATCTTGGGCAATAAACGCAGATTTTTGATTTATTTATACTATCACAAGCACAGTATGTAAACAGATATAATATAGATACACAAATATATGAAGTGATCATATACATTCACGATCATCTATTGTCTACCTTAGTAATCATTAATTTACAAAGTTTAGAAGTTTCACTTTCCTATTTGTCGATTTCAGTTCTCATCCGAAGATTTCGTCTTAAATGAAACAGCGTATATAAACTTCCCTGATGCGTAAATCTTGCCTTCTTTGACACGCCTTCGCCCGAAAATGTGACAAACACATTTTTGTAATGAAAAAAAGGTTCTTAAAAATTTTACTTACTGAAATGCTTTTTCTAGTAAACCTAAGTGTGCTAACGACAGGTATGAGTGTGGGTTGGTCGTCACCAATGCTAGTCAAATTAGCTGATCCCTTACAGACTCCACTCAGTCGTCCTATCACAGAAAATGAAGCATCTTGGATCGTATCTTTGGGATATCTTATTAGTTCATTTTGTAAGTATACTTCTATCTATATAAATAAATGAATCTCAAAATGTGTTGCTGAGTGCAAAACTCGAAGACTTATTATTAGAACTCTTAGGAAGGTTTTAATGTACAGAAAATCTGGATAAATATGTTTTATTTAGTATTATGGTTTATTTCGGAAAACAGTCTCTATGGTGTAGCATAGCAAAACATTCATATGTTGGCTTGTAGCCACCAAAATTTAGGCTAAATACTGATTTAAAACAATTAATTTATATATTGCCTCATTTCATTTAATATGATTTAAAGCAGCCGCAGGTGATATAATAAGCGTTTGGTATAAAATACTTTATAAAGTGTTTTGTAGTTATGTACTAACTTTCAGTACTAGCTTTTGTAATTTACATACACTTCGGGCCGCATATTTTAATTTAGTACACATATATAATGTTAAAGTAACACAGTAAATATATAATGTTTCCCTAAGATTTTGAATCGAAGAAACAATAAAACAATCATTATACTTGAATAAAACATATGCGGCTCAAACAGCAATACGAAATTTTTGTAGATGTTTTGAATAAAAAGTGTTCATAAAAGTCCATATATTTGAGTTTTGTATTTAAATTATACATAAGTAATGCAGCAAATGTTCGTGAGTACAATTACTAACAATTTTCCTTATAATCTTCTAATCCTGATAATAAAACGTTAGTAATCTTACTAAATAGAATAATTGTTTGAACGTATAGCTTTGTAAATTAGCCATGGGAATGATATATTCACAGAAATACAACTAAAGTTTTCCAACCGTGGAAGACTGGTGACCTCTTACCACAGGGAGTCAATAGTCATATTATAGGGCTATATGTATTTATAAAATAAACGTTATTTTTTCTATTTCAGCAAACGTTATAGGCAGTTTTCTGTTAGACAAAATAGGCAGGAAATACAGTGTACTTGCGTGTGCGGTACCGAAGCTGTCTATGGCGATCTTCCTCATCTTCGTGACAGAAGTATGGATGGTAATATTCGCACGAGCATTCATGTTGCTAAACGACTGTTTCTTGTTTTGTGTCGTTCCGGTTTACGCTGCTGAAATTGCCAGTGTAAGTAATAATTAGACTTATTATACTGTATTTCTTAAGAGCCTTATTATACTGTATTTTCTATGTGCATATGTAACATTTGTTCTATTGGCGAAAGACAATATTGTGAGAAAACCAGATGGTTTTAGACAAAAAAAAAGTGTGTCAGCCAGGTTGATCACCAATTTGCCTAATAGATTGACAAAAGATTGACCCAGGCCTAGAAAAGGTCGATTTCGACTCGAGACGATGTTTAAATGTAGAAAGGAGAATTTATTTTTACCTATCTCAAAAAAGAGAAATTACTATAAACATATAGGAATAATCAAAGTATTCTTTAATCTCTATTCGAATATGATAGGCATTGATTTAAAAATGCCCACAACATTAATAATGGTACGATACATACTTTAAAAGATATACAATAGTTATATTATTATCCAACTCTACAGTGATAACGGTTTAATATGAAATTCACTACATTTAATTGATCATTTTGTGGTAGCTTATGTGATCACACTTCTCAGATCTTCTATCTAGACGTCAACAATTTTCGTTGAGGTGCCAGTATCCTCACGATGTTTTCTTCGCATGCTGACAGTAATATTCACAGAATCTGAATGCGCTGCAAGAATGATAGACGTAAGCTTATAACCACTGGTACATATATAAGTATATAAAATAATGTTGTTTCAGATAACACAACGTGGTTCTCTTGGAACATTCCTTCAGTTATTTTCTTCCCTGGGGGTTGTAATTACTCTGTCCGTGGGTCCGTTTGTATCCTACTATACATACAGTTATATATTACTAGCTATGGTAGTAATTACTACTATACCAGTGTTGTTTTTACCTGAGAGTCCATTCTTTCAATATTCTAAGGGTAAGTTAAGTATGCTATTATTACACGCTAAGAACTGAAACTTAATTCTTAATTGTGTCTTTCGCAAAAACGTACGAGATTCTAACATAGCTGCAATCGCTTCTGAAGTTCCGCAATATTTGATTTTTAGACAAAATTACTATATTTAATTCCAGGAAAAACAGATGAAGCATTAAAAACACTAACATTAATACGAGGTTCCGAGATACAAGCGAAACTAGAAATGGACGACTACGAAAAATCTGCTGAAAATTCAATAAAAATCAGCAAAGTCGAATTATTAAAAAACAAAATATTCTTGAAATCACTTCTGCTGTGTTTTCTTTTGTATGGAGGTTCGCAGTTAGTTGGTTTCAATGCTGTATCGTTTTATTTGCAAACAATATTAATATCAACAAAGACAAATGTTGCTCCAGAAATTGCATCAGTGGTTATTGGTGTCATTCAGACGATGGGAAGTTTATCAGTCACTCTGTTGACGGCAATATTCGAGAGAAAACGCATCTTAATACTTTCATTGAGTGGCATGTTTATTGGAATGGTAAATATATTTATAAAAACATTTGTAGCCTTATAATAATAGCCTTTAAATATCCACAACTTATATATATGAACATAAATGTATATATATACAATTTTAGGAAGGCATGTGGCCCATGTCAGGGAGAAGGCATCCTTCAACTTTTTCCGCCTTTTTTGCTGTCAAAACTTAACAAGCAGTTAAAAAATAATCCGGGTCTAGTAAAATAAATAATATATCTAGTCTTAAAATAAAATACTAACCTGTTTCTTATATCACTGTGTAAACACAATTTGATAGAAAGAAACAAATGACATTAGTTAAAAGTGTGTAATTAGATTTATTTATTCTTTATGTATAAGATAATTAGTGTTCGAAATGGCTTAATTAAGCAATATTGGATTTCAAATGATGTTTTGACAGGAATATAAAAATAGATAGTTTGTGTAGGTTTATTATTTATTTTATTATTATACTCGTATAACAAGTGTCGTACCCCTTTAATCTTAAATACTAAACCAGTAGCGAAATTTTTAAATGGAGTATTTATTTTGTTACTGTAGGCACTGGGGGCTGATCTAGGTGATCAGCCTCACCTCGCCTATTAGATTTAAAAATGATCATGAAACAGATTCAGAAATCTGAGGCCAGGACCTAAAGAGGTTGTAGCGCTACTGATTTATTTATTTATTTTGTTAGACAGAGACAGAAGACTACTTTAATCAAAATTGAAATCGACTTTTTTCTTAAATACTGAATAAGAATGCACTTATAATCTTTGCCTCAGATCAACGTTCGTTTCTTAAATCATTTTTAGTTTGAATACATAAGTAGGTAAGCCTTCTGTGCCTGAGTCATGTCGGCAAGTTTGGTGTTTGAGATATGCCTGATTCCTCACGATTTGCCTTGGCAGATGAAGCAAGTGTTAAGTGGACATAAAAATCAATTTGTCAAACTCTAAAGCAAGCCAAAAACTACTAATTAAATATAAATGCATTCAATTGTATTATTGTTTTATACACATTCGTATGTTCCAGATCGGCTTGGGAGTATTCTTTCAACTTTCTTCCCCAGAATTTAATGTTACTGGATTTATGAATTATCTGCCAATAATTTCACTAATAATTGTAGTTTTCTGCTATTCAGCTGGTGAGTATTTCTGCTAGTTTGTATATAATATTAAACACACTGTAATCTCCATGCAACGTCTCTCGATTTAACGATAAACTTCCATCGTCGAAATCAGTCAATCGACAATTTTTTTTACTGATACGCGGAATACAAACCGGATAGAAGATAGTCTTTACACTGAACATTTAAGTCGCCTCCACTCTCTGTAGACACAAGTATTGATATGCATATACAATGATCAATCAATTTATATCCCACACTTTTGTGACGGCGACACAGTTATCATTGATAACTTATCAATCATAATACATTTGTATGGAATACTTTAGCAACGTTCCGTAAAGTACGTTCCGTTGAAACAGTGTATGTTGTTTGTAAACTATAAAAAGTGACAATTCCTGAAATATATTCTATTGACAAATACAATTTATATCCGACACATAAATTTTATCAAAATTAACACCAAACATTTCTTTTAGGATTTGGATCATTGATCTGGCCAATAGGTGCCGAATTATTCGAAGGCCCATCAAGAGCCTTCGGTACAACATTAGGGCTAGTGGTTTGCCAATTAACAATTTTCGCAACATCTAAGTACTTTTTCGATATGACGTCAGCTCTAGGCCCAGCGTCGACATATTGGTTTTTTAGCGGAATGTGTGTCATTGTTGCCATTTTAGTTGCGGTATTTTTACCTGAAACTAAGGATAAAACATTTAGTGAAATTCAGGATTCATTGGGAAAAACTGAGAAGGGTGTAAGCTAAATTCACTTTAATTAGTTTTTGTATAACTAATATAACTATATTAGGTTAGTGAACAGCCTGCCAGCCACTGTGTGTGTTTAAATTTATATGTAATAAATGTCAGGAGTATCTGTATAATATATATAGCGTATATATTAGCAAGCTGTACTAGATAATCAAATATATGAGATGTAAAGCCTAAGTTAAGAGGACGGGTAGACAGGAAACTTTGGTTCAAGATATTATCTCAAAGCTAATAGGAATCGAGAAATGAATATGACAGAGCAATGTTGAAATATGATTTATTGTCATAACCTAGGTTACTCTTCATAGACTCGGATTCTTCTGCCGAAGATAAAGATTCAATTTAAATGTAATAAAAAATATTTAATGTTAACGCGAAATTTTTTAGACAACTCAGCTTTTCGAGTGCCCTAGAGATGACCAATGTCTTATCCTATGTCTTGTTTCTAGATTCTTAGGGTAAGATTTAGAAGACAGACAACGCTAAACAAGACTTTTATATGTCAAATACTTACTACTTGTTTAATTTATATTAAATTTGTATTATTGCATTTAAAATTACAATTTTACCACTAAGCCACTACTTGAATACAGACTACAGTTAATGCAACATTGGGTCGGTAATTATTAAATAAATTAATGAGCGAGATTAATGTACATATTATATAAATATTTTTCACAATTATTTTTAACAAACAATATTTTTTTCAAGACCATGTGAAAATGGCTACTTAAGTTATTCGTGTTCATAAATTTTTATGACGCTATCATTACGTTTTAATTATCACGAATTCTAATATACTATTAAAAGTTTGATTTATGTCTGTCTATAATTAGAAACTTAGTCCTTAAATTAGAGTAATTGTGTTTTTTATATATTTTATATGTGAGATACAGCAATATAGGTAGGTATATTTAGATACAATTAGAGGAATGGAATGCAGAGTACTTAGTGTACATATATAACTGTTGTGTATTTAAAACTAAGTGAAGAAGAAAGAATACACAAATAATTGATGTATATATCAAAAAAAAAACTATTTCAAAAAACTTCAATGGAAATGGGCGGACGCACAGCGCTCACATGAACAATGACAGGCAAACAGAAGACTATAGGCCGACCGCGGTAAATAAGGAGAGGCCACTCTCTTGCGCGGACTGTGACGAGCTTAAAGAAGGTGGGGGAGATCAGCAGAACAATGCCCAAGATGATAGAAGCTGCACAGCTTCTACAGCTGATGAAACCGGTTCGAGAAGCCGTTGATATCATATGTAAGAAAATATGGATTTTGGAAATCACTAACTATATCTCGATTCTGCATATCACCTGACAGTATAATGCCAACTATGGCTAAGAAAGTTTTATTTATATAACAACCAATGTTTGTTTGGATTAGATTAAAATATCACTTATTACGAGATTATAAATATGTAACAAATATGTTCATTTGGACTACACAATAAATTCGAAATTGGAACGTCTTCAATATGTACTTCACGTATTAAACAACGATATAATATCTTCATTTCTTGATCGGTCTTGTACCAAGAGAATTAAATGTTTTGAGCGATATTTTATTTATAATGATATATTTGAAAGTCGGTATCCAACGTCAGTTAAAACGAGTTCAATAGATATTTATTAAATAATAAATAATACTTCTTTTACCAAAAATAATTAAATAAATAAGTACACAAACAATTTGCTGACAGACTTCCATAGTTGCACACAACATCGTGGAAAACAGCTAGTGTTAAATTATAATTAATTTTAGTGCAGTGATAAATGGCTAATTTGTTAGAATAAGGATATTTTATTTTGCTATTAATTTAATTTAAAGTTATTTATATGGAAATGGGTGCCACAGCGATTATTCGACAATACATAATTGTTATATCAGGTATTTTAGTCAAATATTTAACTCATATTGATATCGTGTCGTTAACACTTACTTCAATCAATGTCTTAAATGGCTAATAAAGTAATACAAGACTTCTTAACAACTCTGATTAGGGAGCGTTCAAGTATTATGTCATGTAATTTGTTGGAGATTCTTGACCCCCATGTTTCGTCACCACCCAGTGACCCATTAAACCTAAAAGTTGTCATTTATGTGGTGTGATGTATCGCACACACGTATCCGTAATACGTGAACTAAATACTTTATACTTAATATAAACGCTATGAATAATAATAATAAGCCTTTATACATCCACATCTTAATTATATTTAACAAAAATAGATACATTTCGATAGAAACGTAACGATTATTATGTATATCAATTATGATATGATTTATAAATGAATTAGTAAATAAAAGTTTGTTTTATTTATCGTCATATCGTTGCTACCACTACCACAGTAAATCAAATATTTTAAATAATTTTCGTTTTCTATTTATCCATTTTTAATTATTGTTATTACTATGTTGGTTAAGAATATTGTAAAAAGTATGTGTGTTAAATAGATTCTATAATTCAATAAATTAATTACAATCAGCAATTTTATATTCAGCTAATTTAACTTCCATCGGCTTGGGAATGACCCTGTCTTGGACGTCACCGATGCTTGTAAAACTGATGCACGAGGACACACAGCTTTCTGAACGCGTTAATGAGGATCAAGCTTCATGGATCGTGTCTATTGGTTTCTTAAGCTCCATCGTGTGTTAGTACAATGCCAATCATATAGATCTTTGACAAGTATGGAGAAATTGACAAAAAGATCCGTAAAATAATCTTTCTAGAAAAAATTATTTAAACATAGTGGCGCTAAGTTTGAACCTTGGATTTCTGGGTCTGTTTCGTAATCATTTGCGGTTTTAAATAGACAAGGGATCCTTCCATAGCTCACACGTTGTCTAAGGCATGTTGGTTTCGTCACAATGATTTCCTTCACAGTGTGGAAGGAAGTCATTGTGACGAAACCTACGAAACCGAATGCACTTTCTCTCTTATTTTAGAGAGAAAGTGCATTGGGATTTCGAATCTACGACCGAGACGATACGACGACGACGACGATACGAGATGAGAGTCGCATGCTGAAGCTTCTAGGACGACAAAAAATAGCAATTAAATCCCTACAATGCAGTTACTGCGGTTTTTTCTATAACTTTTTTTTCTTATGTGCAACTTAACCTGAACAATAATTGTATCGAACCACCGCCACCGCAACACCGCGCCATTAGATTATTATTTATGTTTTTTTACATAAAAGCAAGAATGTTCCAGAAAAACTGTAGCACTAAAATTCATTTTCAGTCTTTCCAGTATTCTATTGGTCAGTAAATCTCTATGGCAGGAAGAACGTTATGTTAGGCCTAAATATATTACGAGCCACCGTCAATCTACTGTTCATATTTGCTACAGAAGTATGGATGCTGTATCTTATTAGAGGTGTTACGGGGACCTGTGAAATTGGTATATTGTCTATTATGCCAGCTTACAGCGCGGAGATTGCTAGTGTAAGTTGTATTTTTGGTATTTGTCAAGTCCAATAACTTTTAGTCGGTTACAAAGAGACAGATTGGTTAGTATTAGACATACAAGGCTGACCAATATAGCAGATGCAGATGCGTACGCCCAATATTTAGTACATTCTCTTTTTTAAAACACTGGGCGTGCAATATAATTTTTTTTTATTTTCTCTAGCTTAAGGTTTTATAGATTAATATATATATTTTGTTTTTTATATAACTTCTGGTTATGCACTTCTTGCACTCATATTTTTTTTTATTTATTGTTTTCTTTTCTTACTGGGGTTGCCTGGAAGAGATCGCTTGTTAGCGATAAGGCCGCCCGTTGCATCCCTTGTAATTTATATGTATTGTGTTATTTGTGTTTCTCTCTAGCAACGAAGTGTGAATAAATAAAAATAAATTAAGTTTTAATTTAAAAAAAATTTTTTTTCAGAAGCAAATACGTGGTGCGTTGGGCACAATAGCACAACTGCTTAATGCAGTTGGCATGCTTATAATGTTATCATTGGGTCCTTATGCGTCGTACTTAATGGTAAACATCGTTTATGTCACCATGGGTGCTGCAATGGTTGTACCTATGTTTTTCGTACCAGATAGTCCATATTGTATGGTTAAGAGAGGTAAGTGTGATTTGCATCTGGCTTTTCGTTTGCATGTATAAAATATTGTTGTCTATGAACGATGCCCCTGCTCTCCCTCCGTTCTGAATACCGCGAAATCCAAACCATGCCCCCCTTCCTTTTTAATCGAATCAATATAGAGTGTGATAAAATGATTAAAATATATCCCCTTTAGAGGTGTAATTATGTCTATATACAAATTTCTTAATTACATTTGTAATTATGTCTGCGTAAAACCGCCATGTAATCAGTGCTTATAATAAAGTGAATGCCTATTTCGGTTTTCATTTGTGTAACTTTTAGTACTAAATAATAAAATTTCTTTCAAGTCCTAAACATACCATAGACAAAACAGGAATCTCTGCTGAGAAATACAAATCAACGATGATAACCAAATACAATCATAAAAGCAAATTTTTACCACGAACATAATGTTAGGGTCTAAATGAAAAATAACTTTTTTAGGTCGCATGGACGAAGCCTTAAAAACCCTAACATACCTACGAGACTCCGAACTCTTAGCACAAGAAGAAATAAAAGAGATGTCTTGCGTTTCTGGTACTAAAATAACTAGTAACTATATAAAGGATGTAGCATTCATTAAATCTATGGGCATTGCAGTTTTTTTAAGTATCGGAGTACAATTAGTTGGATATAGTGCCATTACTCTATATTTACAGACTATCCTAGAGGTAACTAATACCAGTGTGTCTTCTGAACTGGTTTCTGTGATCTTTGGAGTGATGCAGGTAGTAGCGTGCTTCGTGACGGCCATTTTGAGTGACAGAGCTGGAAGAAAGCCTATATTGGCGATAACGCTCGGTGGATTGGCGATTGGAATGGTAAGAACGTTCTTCGTTTTAATGGAACTGAAAACTGATTGTTATTGTTCCATTGACGCTATTAATCAATCAAATTGGTCTTATCTAGGTTTAAAGGTCCACCCATGTTAATCTTACAGTTTTTAAGCTGTCTTTTGTATATCCGTTAAGGTATTGAATGAACTGGAAAATGCGAAAAAACCTAAGCAATCCTCGTGTATACCAAATCAGGTCTGATCATAGATACCAACTAGTAGTTAAAGTGTACTGTTTTCTTTATTCCATTAGTACATATATATTATCTTAAATTAAATTTATCGTAAATTTCATCTGTAGGGCCACATTATGTTAAATTATTCAATGTTTAAAGAAAAACACTTTTTTACGGATTATATTTATGTAGATATTATTGTATTTAAACTTATAATTATTTAGACATAATTTTAAATTTAACCGACGTTTCGTCAAATTAACAAATTGATTGAAACGTCGGTTAAATTTAAAATTATGTCTAAATAATTATAAGTTTAAATACAATAATACATAACTATAATCCGTAAAAAAGTGTTTTTCTTTAAATGTGTAAAAGTTATGTTACTAAAAGACAATACTATTTTTCAATGTTTATTTCAGCTCGGTCTGGGGTTGTTCTTCTACGTGAAAGATTCTGGAGACACAATCAATGGTTTCATGAACTACTTACCTCTTGTATCATTAGTTATAGTGGTTATTTGTTACAACGCTGGTATGTAGTACTTTATGAACTTAAGCAAAAACAAGTTATTAGGTGCTTACCACGCCCTTATCTTCAGAATACTATGTTTTCTTAATAGATATGTAGGTTTACACATACATAGACAATCCAACAGGGTGGGTTCCATCGCACTATCAATTAAACAAAGTACTTACTGCTCTATTAATATAAAGATTTTGGGTTGAAAATTTTTGGGTACAAAACGCTGCTTGCCCGCATGAATGATCAGCCTTAAAAATGTCTATGGATAAAGACGAGACTTAACATCTATAAAGACTAATTATTGTGTTAAATATTAGAGCCTTATGCTCTAACTTTTATAACTGTGTCTCAATTTTAAATTAACCCACTTGGTATGCTAATTCGACTCGAAGTTTATTAACAATGGACGCGCTGACAGATTTTTATAGATAATGTTTTCATTGATACCGTAGGTTATACTATTGTGTTTATTAGGGATCTCTATTAAACTAACTGACTCACATAGGCTATATTATATTTTTGAAAAAAAAAACCACTCAGTCAGTGTAGATACAGCATTAAATCGTGATCGTAATATTAAAATCGGTCTAATAGTTTTTGTATTTAAAATTATTATAAATAATATATATCACTTGCACACAGAGATGATCAGATCCATTTTTAATATTCAGTCTGCTTTTATGAGAATGCAACAACTCACTTATTTCCAATTCTCGTTCTTTGCAGGTATTGGTAGCTTATGCGTAGTTTTGATAGCCGAACTCTTCGATAACTTAACGAGATCCATCGGAATTTCAGTCTGCATAACACTTACAATGATCGTTGGCTTTTTAAACGTCAAATATTTCCCACGATTAACAGAAACCCTGGGGTCCGCTACCGTCTTCTGGTCGTTTGCGGTCATCTGTCTGATATACATGACATTTGTATTGTTTTGTGTGCCCGAAACGAAGCAAAAGTCATTCTTGGAGATTCAGGGAGTGCTGGGAAGAAAATAATAAAATAAATCTATTTCTTTTACTTACCCTTTATGGCGTTAGATATTTAAGTATTATTTTATTCATTGACGACTCAAGAAGTACAATTTCATCGAGTTCTGTCAATGAAAATACTATGATATTAAAGTTACAGCTAGTCTCCTTAGTTTAAACTATTTTTGTACTTAATAGTAAAGATGTATCTGTCTCCCATATGTCAAAATACGATGCTGCAACGTTTTGGAAAACTTACGGACGTCACTAAGCGCTAAGTCCCCACTCATATATAAATCTTACCTTACGAGTGCTCTCTCTGCCAGACGATTGTGTCTTGCCAATTCAAAATGAAATTCCCAGTTAATATGAACCTTGTCTTAATCACATAATCAATTTGCAATTCAATCATACTCGGATGTCAGAAATTATTGAGCAGCTTAAATAATAATAATAAACAAAAAAAAACTAATGTTAACAATATATATATAATTTTTCTTTTAACTCGTTATCCTAACTCCCTGCAGTACCTACGACTGCTAAGTTAAGGAAAGACCTCCTGCAGCGTTTTCCAAATGTCTCTATCCATGGCTTTCTTTCTCCATTTGGTACCTGCTAACGCTTCCAAGTATCTACCTTTTTTAAGGGCGCCCAGAGTTCAGATTGATTAAGGCCTACCATTAGCTGTTATTGTGAGCCTATTGACAATGCATCATCATCGATGCTACATGCAATGCAATCAGATTGCATTCAATTTGTAGGAACATTCGTATCATTCATACCTTTCGACTAAATCAAAATTTGACCGTTGCGCCTTCAAACTATGAGAGAATAAGCGATTCTAAAAATGTTCTTATAGTTCAATTTTTTATCGAATGTGTCGAAATAATAGTTTAGAACTAGTCTAGTAAAATACAACACATATATTATATATATATATCCTTTGTTTTGTTTAAATAAAAATAGATATTTTTCAAGATAGAAAAAGCCTTCAGGCAATGGTTACATTTTTATGTTTCAGGAGGCAGACGGGCAGGAGTTTCAATATGTGGGTATTAATGCAAACCAACCAATTTGGGCTCACTTCAACCTTACAGGGAGTTATTGTTATAATGGAACCTGAGCTCATCAGCATCTCAACTGGATTGTTTTAAGGAAGCTCATGTAGGGCTCGAGAAATGGACAACCGACTCGAGAGTTTTTTTTTTTTTTTAATATGGCTTTAATTTGTGCCAACTGGGCACAAGGTACTTCGCCAGTGTCGTGTAGATGGAGAAGGCACGAAGGAGATTGATCGGTAAAAATAATTAAAACCTAAAAAAAAAATAGTTGGAATTTGATTGCTAGTTTAAAGACAGCACAGACAACACAAATATGAGTAAAAACAGGATTAAATACTATTTGCTATTTATGAATAATTTGTATACATATATATTACACTTTAATTTTATTACTTGCTATATATTTACATAAAAATCTGCAATATGGACTAAACACAAACATTAACAAACATTTAACACTTAAAGGACGGGGGACTTTTGGGGGAAGAACGTCATAGAGAGGATAGGTTAGTTTAGGACAGTTGAATAGTATGTATACAGTGCCTTCATCTAAGCCAAACTCACAGATAGAGTGATCCCTTATCCGAAGCTTGGCTAGATGAACAGGAGTGCAAGCATGACCAAGACGCAGACGTGAGATTGTGGACGAAATCGAGCGATTTGCATTCCGATAATGACAAAACCAGGGTTGTCTTGGTATGTTTGGTTGGATGGAAGCATAAAACTTACCCTTAACCGATTTGGAGTCATTCCAAAAAGTATTCCAGGTTCTGTCCAGATATGTCTTTGCAAGAGCACAAAGATCATGTGCTGAATTTTTGAAATAATCTAAAGAACCTGACTCAACTGCTGCTTTCGCAGATGAATCAGCAACGTCGTTTCCAGGAATACCTGAGTGGCTAGGAATCCAAACTAGAATGACAGACAATCCCTTTTGATTGCAAAAGAGAAGAGTCTCCCTGATTTTTAGAATAGTGGGAAAACGCGATTTGCTGCGAAATGGGTTTTCTTTAATAGACATTAAACAACTTAAAGAGTCTGTCAAAATAGCTGTTTGTTGTATATTATGGGAGTGTGCAAACAGGATTGCTTCCAATAGAGCAGTGGCCTCTCCTGTGAACACTGAAGACTCGGGAGGACATTTAAATTGCAGGATAATTCTATAGCGAGGAACCCAACAGGCAGCACCAACACAGCCATCTGGAGACAGCTTGGATGCGTCAGTGTAAATAAGAAGGTGATTTTGCAAATTTTGATTAATGTAACTTTGTAATTTTATATTGGTATCTGGAGCACCTTTGATCAGACCAAGGTCTGTGATAATGGAAGGTTTGTACACCAGGGCTTTATAAGGAGTAGAATATAGGGGATTTGTTGGAAAAGATATCAGGGGGTTAGGGAGGCTGGTGTACTTTAGATAACTATCTAGCAGATATGAAGAGGAGTTGCGGGTGCAAGGAGCACGGGATAGTTGGGCTAATCGATGCCATAGAGGGTGGGATGATAGTTGTAGCATCTTGCTAACAAAGCGGTCACATAAATACTGCCGGCGGATGTGTAAAGGAGGATCGACGCACTCAACCTGCAAAGCATTAGTGGGGGAGGATTTCATTGCACCTAGAATAATTCTAAGGCACCTATACTGAATTTTGTTTAATTTTTCAGAAGCTGATTTGTTAAAAGGATCCAGAACAAACATACCATAATCCATATGACTACGAACTAAGGCATTATATAATAACTTTAAAGAATAGGGGTGAGCACCCCACCAAACTCCCGCTACTGCTCTTAGTACGTTAATACCTATTTCACATTTTTTGATGATGTGTTCAGAATGGGCAATTCCATTCAGCCGGTTGTCTAAATAAATACCTAAAAATTTTGCTTTATCTGTCAGGTTGATTGCTTTATTTTCAAATGAAATGAGTAGGGTGGGAATGTATCTTTTCCTTGTAAACACCACTGCCTGAGATTTGTCCACTGACAGGGACAAGCCATGGTCAAACAACCACTGGCCTAGGTAATACAAAGCAGAATTGATACGACAGGATACTTCCCCTATACTGCCTGAGCTGTGATAGAGGACAATATCATCAGCATATTGTAAAATGTTACAAAAACTGGTAACAGACAGTTCTAGGTCATAGGTATAAATGCTATAAAGCAGAGGGCTAAGAACTGAGCCTTGAGGGAGACCTTTCCAGACCAGTCTGGGGGGAAGAGAGGTATTTTGATGCTTTACAAGAATAGATCTGCAAAATAGCAGTTTACATATGAGATGAACCATCCTCGAAGGTACACTCAGCTTAAGCAGTTTCTGCCTGAGCACCGGAAGTAGGACATTGTCATATGCAGAAGCAATATCAAGATAAACACCCACAAGGTACTCCCCTTTTGTAAAGGCCAGACGAATGTCTGTTGTCAGTATACTAAGGCTGTCTGTGGTACTCATACCCTTCCGGAATCCAAATTGGGAGGAGGGGAGAATATTTCTACTTTCCATTAACCATTCCAGCCGATTTTTAAGAAGGTGTTCAGTAACTTTAGCTAAAGTAGATGACAAAGCTATGGGTCGATATGAATTTGAATCTGAAGGGTTTTTTCCAGGTTTGAGAATGGGAATGACTATTTGAGAGGTCCAAGATGTCGGTATAATACCAGTTACAAAACATTTGTTGATTATTTTTAAGTAGTAAAGTTTAGCTTTGTCATTTAGTTTAGTCAGGAAGGAATATGGAACGCCATCTTCCCCTGGAGTTGAATCTTTGAGCCCATTAAGAGCGGTTTGAAGCTCAGAGAAGGAAAAGGGAGCATCCATTTCATCGGTAGCTGGAACTGGTGTAGAACTTAGAAATGAGCCAACATAGGGAACGAAAGGAGGAGCCAGTTTGTCTGCAAAGTTGTTAAGCCAGCCAGAAGGGTTATTTGAAGAAGGATCAACATGGTTCAGGGAACGACGGAATCTCCTCACACTTGACCACACAATGGTGGATGGAGAGCGAGGGCTAAGGGATTCACAAAATTGTATCCAACTAGACCTTTTCTTTTTGGATACTAACCTTTTAATTTTAGCATCAAGCTTTTGATAATTATTAAAGTTCTCCTGAGACATACAGGCTGAGTAAGCCTTCTCTGCAGCCTTTCTCTTACGAAACAAATCACTGCATTCATCATCCCACCAGGGAGAGGAAAGCAGATGATTTTTAGGAGAGTGTTTTTTGGGGATCTCAGAATCGGCCGAAGATATGAGGGATTTCAAAAATTGATCATAGCAAGACAAGACATTTTCTCCACATTCCGAATCCGGCAGAGTGTCCACCATGCAATCAACGGATTGAGCATAATCTTCCCAGTTTGCATTTTTGAGATTATATTTTAATAGGGAGTTGCGGTGAGAGGGGGGTAAGGATTTGCTGTTTAATGAAATAATTATAGGAAAATGATCACTGCCATAGGTGAACTCAAGGGCGCTCCAAGTTAGTTGCGAGGCTAGGTTAGGAGAGCAGAGGGTGAGATCCACTGCAGATTTGGGATTCTGATTGGGGTATACCCTGCGAGTTGGAGAGCCATCATTGAGGATGCAGAGATTGACATCATCAAGTAAGTCAATCAACAGTGGAGCAAACCTATCACTAGCGTGGCACCCCCACATAGTGTGATGGATGTTAAAGTCACCCATGGCTATGATAGGGCTGGGAAGGGATGATAAAATTAATTGTAACTCGGGAAGAAGAGAAGAAGAAGGGTGAGGAATATACAAAGATACAAAAGAAATGTCTAAGGTACGAACAGCAACAGCATTAATCTGTTCACTGTGGGAAGGAAGAGGCATTTGGGAGAAAGGGAGGGAATGCCGTACGAAGACAGCACTGCCCGCATACCCATCATTCCTGTCATCCCTCAGACAGGAGAAACCAGGCACCCGAAATCGGGAACCAGGGCTCAGCCAAGTCTCTGAGATGGCAACAATTGAAGGTTTATGGAGGTTTATGAGGGAGATCAATTCGTGTTTTTTCAGACGTAAACTTTTACAATTCCATTGCATTACGGTTATTGGGACCATTTTGTAACAATTTAAAGAGTTGGGATAAGTTTTTGGCAACGTTGGGCGGTAAGGGAATTTCGCTACATGGGGCAACAATACTTAGAAGGAATTCAGAAATAAATTCTAACATTTTGCCTTGAGAGGGAAGGGAGTCAACATTACTGTTGAGAGCACAACCATTTGGGAGGGATGAGGAGCAGGGACCAACAATATCCTGGTGAGCTGTTCTATCGTACCCCTTTGTTAGAGGAGCTTGTGGACGAGGAGAGCGATTAATTTTTTGGCGATAGGATGTTTTGGTAGAAGTTTGGGCTTTTTGAGATGATCTTAGGGAGTAGGCAGGAGGAGTAAACATTTCTTTTGTTATCTCAGCATATGAACGTCGGACAGATGGAAACTGAATTGCTGCTTCAAAGTATGAGATATTGTCCTAGGACATCACCATTTTTATGGATTGCTGTCGAGAAAATTCTGGACAGCTCTTGTCAGAAGCAAAATGTTTACCGGAACAATGTAAACATGTGGATTTTTCTATGGTGACTTCACACGTTTCACCTGCATGAGGCTGAGCACACCTGTAACATCTGGGCTGAGATCGGCAGGCCGATTTGATATGACTAAAACGGCAGCAGTTCAGGCACTGTATGGTAGGAAGTCTGTAGGTTTCAACAGGGAGGGAAGTGTGGTAAGAGTAAACCTTATCAGGGAGCATTTGCCCCCTGAAGGTAAGAACGACAGATTGGGTAGGCACCCAGGTGGTGACACCCTCAGTAACTAATTTTCGGTTCAGTCGCCTTGACTTTACTACCTCACCACATCCAGGAGGAAGCTCTAATGAATCCACAAGCTCGTCCATTGACCAGTCCACCGGAACACCCCTGACTAACCCCATTCTGGTAATGTTATAAGTAGGGATAATAGCTTTAAACTTGCACATACCGAGAATCGGGCTGACCAGAAAGTTGTTGGCAGCTTCAGCAGAAGAGAATTCAACTGTAATTTTGTTACGGCCTACGTTTTTTACGCCATCGTGTATGACAGAGCTTATTTTGTGTTTGTGCATAAACTGACCAAATGTAATAGCACGTAAAGAGGCTCCGGAAGATGGATCCTCTACTTCCCGGGACACTTGGATAATGAACGGACCATTATCATCATTAGAGTAAGACCGAGGGCCATCGGAGAAGGAGGGGTGGACATAAAGGTGTTGAACAGATGGGTTCGCCTGAGTGGGATCCGTAATTGTTTTTTTAAAGGAAGGCACATTTCTCTCTTCTCCTTGTCGTTTGCGAGACGTAGAAATGGTACCCGGGTCGGGGGGCTTGGGGTCAGGATCTAGATCCATTTTACTGCAACTACACCGACTATATTAGTTTAAATTTTATACTTTACCAGCACCAATAACGTTAGTTTTATCTATATAACAACAATAACAACTATTTCAGATTTGAAAAATCACAGAAACACCGAGATCTCACGAACACGTGCGTCAACCAAAGCTAACGCGAGCAAAGTCGACTCGAGAGTTGCAATCGCGAAAAGTCTGTGGCATTAAAAAAATGTTAATTGTCATATTGACATTTGTGTAGTGATAACTGGAAATCAATTATTGGAATTTGTAATAAATTAACCAGAATTTATATTAATATTTAATGTATAGATAATGAATTTTTTGACAATAAAATTATTTAAACATCTTAATACACATACTATGAGGAGTATTCAAAGTTGTTGCATGTAAATATTACCTATTTCTTACTCGTAATAAATTTCAACGTAAAAAACCTAAGCGTTCATTGGATTTATTTAAAAAAGGGCAATCATTAAAGTGAACATTGTTTGAAAAATATCTTAGCGGTACAGAAAAGTTCACGCATTTACTTTTGAAAAATATTGTTGTACGATCTCGGCGCTTTTTTCTGTTATTAAAAAATACTCAATGTTAAGGCTGGTATTTAAAACCACTTCGTATTTTACCCCCAGAACCGTTTTGATGATGTTTGATGATGATGCAATATATTAATTATTAACTGAATATTTACCTTCTTATTCAGTGGATCTACCCCTAAACATCTCATTTGCTTCAAGGACTGGACTGGTGATATGATTATGGAAATAATAAACAGCGCACTAAGATTAAAGTGTAATTTAATTGACACACATGGAAAGCGATTGGTATTTATTTTGTTTTTTTTTAAGAGAAAAGCGATATGAATAACCATAGACACCAGACATGCGACGAGAAGAGAATGTCGGCTGTTTACAATATACCTACATTAGAAACGTGTCTTAAATTATCTAAGAGCAAATAATTTTTATCAAAGACCTTAATACAGTCGTACTTGAACTAAAACACTAAATGATAAAGGAAAAATATTAATTTAAAAAGCTCAAAAAGATACTAATAATAGCTTCAATTTACAAAGTTGGTATTATACCTACCATACATATTAACGCCTACATCAAATACTAGTAATATATAATTTAAAGCGCCTAGTAGTTTATAACTTATCATACAAATATACACAGATCTAATTTTCCTACCTGTCCAGGTAATAATCCTACTTATTTAAAAACAAAAAATTAAGCATTAGGTACGATTTTTAAAATCCAGGATTATTACCTGAACAGGTAAGATGCTCAGTAATGAACGCAACCGCTACCGCCAGCCTGATAAGCCAGACTCTAACCGAAAGTGCAAGAAGGAAGACATATTATCACAAAATTTGCCGACTTAAAATTCTTACTTTTCAGACGTTGCTAGCTCCCGCTCCCGTACTATTTAGTTACGAATCTTCTCAAACTCAATGAATATGCTTGTAGCTTTAAGATACAAACCTCTGTTTACACTTTCATGAATCAAGCTTTATGAACTAACATTTTTAAAATTCGAAATGCTGTTGCGGTAATATTCAGAATTGAGACTTAGCGCAAACTAGGACTACCGTATGTCAAATCCAATATGTTTTTGACATACGGGAGCCACATTTAGCGCCTTCTAAATATCACCCATTATGCCTTATAGGATTTGTTGGAAAATTCAAAGATAATGATACTACAAGAAGTCAATGCCCCAGTGTTAAACATGGCTGTCTCTAAAGCAGCAACTTTACTTGGTGCTGATGCGGTTAATATTGTAGATCGACTGATTTGGAATCATGATTATAATGGCCGGTAATCATAGTTATACAGTTATAGATTATTAAAGTCCCGTAGAACACTTACTAGCAAATACGTAAGTATATTTGGGACAAACAGATTTCTGCGTTATTTATATGATATTTTCTTTTTACCTACGGCTATCTCTAGCTCTCCCTCAAAGTATTTGTTTACCAAATTAATTACTAGTTTATATATAATAATCATGATGAAGTACCTCAACTTTTTATCACATAATATGTTGTCTAGGTTTGTCTATTAAAACTAAAATTGAAACCTTAATAATGAGCTCCGGATTGATATCAGTTAGATTTATAAAACAATGTTAGGTTTATAATTTTAATCACTAATTATAAACTTGCAGTGTATTTTCATTTATGGCGGATGCGATTTTCGTAGCAACATCCACACATACATGCCTTCAAAGATTTGCGAAGCAATCTTTGGTGCCCGTGATATGTATGACATCTAGAACACATTCTACTATACAAGCAATGGCTACTATCATGACGATTATTGTAAGCTTTTTAAGTACTACAATCGGACCACACATGGTCCGACCTGTGAATGTTTAAGGGCGGAAAATTCTTCATCTCTAACCACCGTGATGCTTCGATCAGCGAGAAAGCTGGAATTCCAGCTACACAATTTGGGGAGCCGATAGGCTGGAAGCTTCGTGAGCAGTGTTCTGTGCCAAATTTCCGCCAGCGCCTCCCCATTGGATTCATTTGCATCTGCCCACCTATCTTTAAACCTTAAGGTATACAAGTAGGTCACCAGCCGAGTGACCATGGCGAAAGCTGTATCGCTAATCAGCTGGTGGCCCTCTAGATATCTGTAAAAGAAATCACTTGTTGTTTGCGAAAAAATAAGGTGGATGAAATAAAATTTGTTAGTTGTAGTAAAACTACATAAGTTTTACTTTTGTTGAGAAAGTATGGTTGTTTCTAGGAAGAATTTGGGACAATAAGAAAATTAAACATAGCCTATTTTGGTTCTCCCCATCCAGTTCTTAACTCATATTTGTTGCTTTGTCCAATTCTTGGAGCGAATATAAAATTTAAATGTTCCTGTTCTGTAAGTACCTTATGTCTTTTCTATATATATGCCAGCTTAAAATTAACTTTTAATACTATAAGAAATTTAAAGTAAACAAAAATGTATCACACTTATGGAAATACACACTTAAGGAGTATAATATTTTATATCTACCTACAGCACAAAATTTCTTTGTGGTTGTGTTTTATGCATGGAACTACATAAAAACAACTACAAAAGTTTGAATATAGGAAATAGGTATTGGTTCATAGATTCACACTATTTAAAATTAAAGTTTTTCAGAGAAAATTATATGAGCTTTTCTTACAGAAGCAACCAGTAAGCCCTCTCCTATACAAGACAGGTGAGACACTATGTTCACAGTCCCACACTAGCCTTGAAGCATGCACAGACAAAAACAAAGCTCTTTGTAAGGCTGATGTTATCATAGCCGGTCCAGAAAATGCCAAAAAGTTGAGTGAATTTAAGCTATGTTACCAGGTAATATTAATATTTATACTATGTATTTATAATAATGTACACTTCTAAATAGCTTTAATATTTTATGGTTCATATACTTACTAATTGTTGTAATTTGTGGGAATAGATAATTTATTAGTATATTGTATACTTTTCTATCTCTAACACTTGAAATGATGTATCTCAATGACAGTTTTTATAAAACAAAACATTATCCTTAAATATTATAATGCAGTTAATATTAAAAGGCAGGCAGAGTTTAACAAACTTTTGTATCACACATAGTATACATAATCATAAGACAAAGCATGACATATCAACATTTCTTTAAATTTCAGGATATAGAAAAACTAGCTTGCCCCTCATGGATATTTCTTCATACTTGTCCAAGGGGCAAAGAAGTGGAAGACAACCTTTTTTTCCATGATCGTGCAAGAACATTTATAGCTTTTGAAAATTTTCAATACATTGCTGCAGCCCTTATGGCATCAACAATAAAAGATCATACATTTTGATAACCTTCTTGTGTATAAAAAAATTGATAAGACAAGGGATTTGACAATTGGGGGAAACTTATGTATTTTCTGTAACTGAATTTATTTCTGAATTTTACAAGGGTAGAAAAATACATAGTAACAAAACTTACTTTATTTGTACACTAACTAATGACTAAAAACTGCACAATACTAACTAATCTGCATTTTTATATTTTCCTCTCATCACTTTGGGTAAGGTTACAACACCAGAACAAGGGACTTGTCCATAAATTTCACACATGCAAGCTCTTTCACATCCAGCACCAAAGTTAGCAGGGTTATCTTTCTTCTCAGCAGCTATAGCTTCAGCTTCCAGATCATGTTTTGATTTCCCGATAGTATGTAAAAGATGTTCAAGGATCTCTTCTTTTGATTTATTGTCAATGTCTACCAAAATTTGTTTACCATCTTCTAAGTAACATTTAATAAATGGTGTAGGTGTTAGGTTCTTTAATGTAGCTACTTGGACATCTGGATTTTTATACTGGATCTGTGGTAAATACCAGAAAACGAAATCTTTAGCTCCTGCATTGTTATGGCCAATAATATTGTAAGCTACAGAGAAGATCTTAATTTTATCTTTAAGAACAAGTTTTCCACCGTTCAAGTAATTTAGAGTGCGTCGAAGGGGTGCTCTTCCTATCATGAACGGCATTGTGATTTATTTTTCGTCACTCGACAAATCTTTCACTGTTTACAATGTTTCACGCAATTCACCTAACCTTAATCGAAAAATATTATGTGTACTGAATTTACTGAAACAGGCTACAAAAATCTTATTTTGGGATTAAGTAATTTATTAAATGTCACTTTGAAGTTTGACAAGTATCTATCACATTGTCATCGATTATGATTGTGACTACTGACCACAGATGAGGTGTGCAGTTAGATATATTTAAATACAGTTTGTCTTGACTTATACGAAAATCGAATCGAGTAGGGAGGTATTTTTCTACTTATAATTTAAGTATTGTGTATTCTTTCTTCTATTGTATAATTAACATTTTATAACGACATCATTCATTTTTACATATAATAAAAACAAACGTACAGTCTATTGTCTTGATGTAGTAAATTTTTTATTGTAATGCAAAATATATTTTGTCAAAGTTCAACTGAAGTAATAATATAACATTGATAGATCCAAGGCAAAGGCAAGAAATGTAGACATACACTTATGGTAAAGGTATTTAAAAGTGTTATTTCATGTTTTAGATCATAAATCGTAGAAGTAGAACCTCTTTTTATTTTTATCATAGCTAAAATTATATTTTTGACTTAAGTTTTTTTTCAATTTTTGGCAAGAGCATGCATGCTATTATTGTGATAAAAAATGGTAAAATGATATTAAGAAAAAACACATAAAACTAAATTGAACCCAATATTTGAAATTCTTAGATATCAAAGCCATGTTACGACAGAATGCCTACGTTAAAGTTTTTTAATTATTCTGTAGAAACATGAAAAGTGGAAGGGTAAAAAACCCATGTAAAATATGTTTCGAAACGGTCAATAAGAAGAAAGGAATGCAGTGCAAGGGGGCTTGTCAGAAATGGGCGCATTATAAGTGCTTAGATTTTAGTCCAGGTAAAATAAAGGATTTGAAAGATGGCCATGTTAAAATAACCTGCCCCTGTCCCGATTGTGATGCACCTGACACCCAGAAGTGTTGTTCGGCTAAGAAAACATGCACATCTGGATCTGGACCGTCTGCTAAGCCTATACCCTACCCTCCACAATATGATCTTCCATATACCAGGGACGCCATGCCCGTGTCTCACACATCTTGTGGGATGATATCTGATGATGTGTCACTGAGATCCTCTAATACATCTTTATCGCCAAGAACAACGACGGGTTCCACCTCCCCCCAATTATTTATGGCTTGCCCGCCAAATAAAACATTTCGTTCGAAACAAACTTCTCCAAAAATATCGCCTGAACCCTCGCGTTGTGGACCTTGTTGTACAAAAAAAAGAACACATTCTACGTCCGAATTGGCATCGTCATCTTCTGACAGTGGCATCAGTAAGTATTGCTTGGGTAAATGGGTTCTTTTGCATTGATTTTGGATCTGTTTTTAAATTAGTTTCAAACTCACTATTACTATTACCTAATCAAATACATATTCTGAAAATGCGTCAAACAGAAAGGCGAGTAAACCGATTATTTTGGAATACTTCTCTACGTAAAATAAAATGAACGTGGAAGATCTTACGACGTTGGTACTGATTGTTATTTTTGCAGATATCAAATGTATTCCTCGACGGGCATCATCTAGCGATTCAAAGTTACCTACTGCTTCAAACCAAAAAGAGCTGATTGTAAGCCTGGATGAAATGTGCAAAACAGTTGGAAGACTTTCAAGCCAGCTCAGAGAGCTGATGTTTAAAATGATTGAAAGCAATAAAATTTAATATAATCACTGAATGCCTTACTACTTAAATAATTATTTCATTATTTGTTTAAATATAAAAATGCTCGAAAAATGTATGGAACTGGAATTTGAGAAATGAAATAACAGTCAGATCCAAAATAAAACATGTATACGATATACCTACTTTTATTTCTTGATGTTAAGTATAAGATTATGTAAGAAGACTTCTGAATTATACTGACTATTTAGCTTTGCGACGTTAAATCCCACGACATATTTCTGTCTCAAGAAAATGGATAAAGTCTGTGCTTATATATTATAACGAATGTAGGTATTATTGGTGCCTGTGGAACGAAATAATATATTCTCGAAAAGTAATGTTTAGTATAAATTATACCCTGCTCAGCTGACCCTGCAGCCGCGAATTTCGTTTCTCCTTAATTCCTCCTTAAAAAAAATTCTACAAAATAATTAAAAATATTGGGCTATACACCCTTTGTGGCTGGGTTCAAAAGATAAATAGTAGCCAATTTTCAGATAAAATTCATAAGAATCGGTCGAGCTGTTTCAGAGGAGTGTGGGACCGATCATTGTAACACGAGAATTTTATAATTTTATAATTCTTGACACGCACAATTACCCTATTGAATAAAATGGAAACAGATGAGAATATGCAGGAACATGAGCTACTTTTGTGTTTGTTGTGAATAGCCATAAAAGGCAGCTATTGCAGCCCATGTCCATGCTAGTGAGTGTGTTTCCGGCCTTTTAAAGCATGCTCTTTTTAATCTCGTTAATTCAATGTAACTTATATGTAATTTAAAACGGGTCTGGATTGTATATTATATTCTGTTCATGTTCTGTCATTCTATGATAAAAATAACTCTATGATTTTTACTACTTGGACTGAAATGACAAATATTTCACACCCTTGACGTCAAATTCATCATGGATAATGTACAATATTAATAAATTAAAGAAAAAAAACAATCATGTATAAGGATTATCTCTCGAGCTAATCTATTAATTTACGCCATGTCAAAACCCTGTAAGAAAATAAAAAACCCATGCAAAATATGTCTGGGACCAGTAACCCGAAAAAATGGTTTACAATGCCAGGGCTTTTGTCAGTGTTGGGTTCACTATGCCTGCCTCAACTACACTCCCGGTAAGATAAAGGACATCAAAGCTGGTATTATTCACGTAAACTGTCCTTGTCCAGATTGCAACAGCTCACTTCCAAAAGAATACCGCTCAGATGAGCCATACAGTTGCACGAACTTACAGTGTCCCGCTAATATTGCACCCAAATGTGACAACACTGGCTGTCCAATTAATAAACAACAAGGTCAGAAAGGAGCTAATATGAGAAATACTGGTGCCGGGTCTGGTTGTCCGTTAGGCCAATGCGGTAAAGAATGTAAGGAAAACAGCAAGGGCTCAAATCAACCAGGAAGAGAAAAGGAAGGAAAAGGAAATTCATGCGGTCCGTCATGCAAAGAAACTAGTGTTCCATTAAGAGCCGGGGCGATTTTACCACATCAGATGCCGCCCCGCCCGGAGAGCCCTCCATCCTGCCCTTCAGGATGCTCATTACCACCTGGAGATTTAGGTCAATCATCAGACCCAATGCCGGCGTTGGAACAAATGTGTAATACAGTCGGTCAATTGACGAATCAAATAAACGATCTTATGCAGCAAATGAAGAATGTTGTACAGGGTAATAATAGCGGTGGAGGACCTGGAAGAGATCCTAAAGAAAG
This sequence comes from Pieris mannii, assembly GCA_028984075.1. Classification (NCBI taxonomy): domain Eukaryota; kingdom Metazoa; phylum Arthropoda; class Insecta; order Lepidoptera; family Pieridae; genus Pieris; species Pieris mannii. Next base: position 9,203,692 of record CM054777.1, read on the forward strand.
TTATCCAAAGTCCTGCTACTGTCCTGGCAACCCTGGTAAAAAACGATAAAACATGATCTCGTTCTTAGATTGAAGTTCATTTATAACTTTACATTATGTAAATTATTAATGTATATTTTGTCAACTAGAAAAATACTTTGAATCTTACACTATAAGGTAACGTTTTAAAAGGCATTGCGATTGACGATTATTTGTTTATAGAACAATATTTTTGTATTCGAAGAAATATACGAATTATGACAAGTATTTAGTTTTTTAAATAACAGTAGTTAGTGAAGTTAATCAAGAACATAATATTCGTTTTATATTGCGAAAAAATAAACTTCCAAAGTCAGGTAGTCCCCGAGGCGTCTGCGAGACACTAAAAATTCTATATTTGAACATAACTTCGAAACTACTATCAAAGTTTAGTCTTGCGTGAAATTGGATATATATCTGTGTATTTTTCAAACGTACCTATTCATGGAATAATCTTATATATTCTCGTGTCGCGGTGTTTCTGGTTAAACTCCTCCGAAACGGCTTGACCGATTCTCATGAAATTTTGTGTGCATATTGGGTAGGTCTGAGAATCGGACAACATCTATTTTTCATCCCCCTAAATGTTAAGGGTAATCCAACCCTATTTTTTTCTTTTCAATTTTAGATAAAAAAAAATTAATTTTTTTATGATACAACAATAAACCTAAACGTTAAAAACAATGAAATTGCCGTCCATTACCGATTTCTTTCAAGGTTTTAATAGTTCGATTATTTAAACAACGATTACGAGATTTGACGTTTATACCCACTATTCTTAGAATTGTAGACGGTAAAATGTAAATAAGATTTACTCTTACCTGACGATTTATTTCAAGATTAAGATTTATTTATCTTGGTTGGTCGAATCCATCCTAAATTATGTAGTAACGAGAATACGTCCATATCCTAGAGATATGTCGGCATTGTGTGTCTGATTGGCAATTTAACTCCGTCCGAAGTTTGGACTGCGGTGACAGAGTCCTAAACCTGGCTATTATGTACATTTCAATAACTTTCTCACATAGATTTGTTCGTTAAAATAATACCTACGCTTTACTATAGTACTAAGTGGTTGGCTTACATTGTATCTATATCTTAAGTACACTTACCATGAACATCCTAAAATTTTGTAATTATTTAAGTACCTACGTGACTATAATAAATCATCATGTAATTTACACAAACATGTACACAAACGTTTCGTATAACTGATTAAGTATATTATCATTCTTGATTTTTAAATCAGACTACAACTATTGTTTCTGGTATATAATGTAATCTAACAATCACTTTAGGGCATTTCAGTTAAAAAAAAGTTTGTTTACTTTGTACACGCGTTAGAAGTTGTACTTCTTTGGCGTAATAAGATAAAAATCTTTTAATTTTCTTTATGTTTAGCCTTGAATACTAGAAAAAACGTAACTTCAGAGTGTCGGATTTTTGACGCTGTGCGTGCATCGAAAAATATATATGAACACAAATGTTCAAAATAAATTTTGACTAGGAAACTAGGTTTTAATATTTTTTTGTTTTAAACATCTTATTAACTTGCATAGGACTATAGTCTACAGAGAGTGCAGTATAAATTACAGAAAACCTATACAATAACTGAAAAATATATATACAATAATCCTGTTAACAACTTATATTACAATTATCCAAACGATTGAACTCTTTATTCATTGTTATCCAATGTTACCAAAAGAATGTGTCACACTATGTTTCGTTTCGTTTATTTTCGTTTATTTTAGTTTATTTCCGTTTAATTTACTTCCGTTTGTGTCCGTCTATATTCGTTTGTTTCCGTTTATTCCCGTATATTTTGAAATAACCGAACTTCAACGGAAATAAACAGAAAAAAAATAATTAAAATTGAACGGAAATACGGCATATTAACCGTTTAATATCCCGAAAATAAACGGAAATGTACGAAAATAAACGAAAATAAATAAAATTAAACGGATGTAAAACGGAAATAACCGAAAATAAAGGGAAATATACGAAAATAAACGGAAATAAACAAGATTAAACGGAAATAAGGGATATTAACCGTTTAATATCCCTTATTTCCGTAAATAAACTAAAATAAACGAAAATTACCGGATTTATTTTCGGTTATTTCCGTTTGTTTCCGTCTATATTCGTTTATTTCCGTTTATTTTCGGTTACTTCCCTTTATATCCGTCTATATCTATTTATTTTCGGTTATTTCCGTTGAATTTTGTTATTTTCGCATATTTCCGTTTATTTTCGTATATTTCCGTTTATTTTCGGTTACTTCCCTTTATATCCGTCAATATTCGTTTTTTTCCGTTTATTCCCGTATATTTCGAAATAAACGAACTTCAACGGAAATAAACAGAAAAAAAAATAATTAAAATTGAACGGAAATAAGGGATATTTACCGTTTAGTATCCCGAAAATAAACGGAAATGTACGAAAATAAACGAAAATAAATAAAATTAAACGGATGTAAAACGGAAATAACCGAAAATAAAAGAAAATATACGAAAATAAACGGAAATAAGCAAGTATTAACGGAAATACGGGATATTAACCGTTTAATATCCCTTATTTCCGTAAATAAACTAAAATAAACGAAAATTACCGGAAATAAACGGGAATAAACGGAAAAAAAACGAATATAGACGGATACAAACGGAAGTAACCAAAAATAAATGGAAATATACGAAAATAAACGAATATAGACGGAAATAAACGGAAATAACAAAATTCAACGGAAATAAACCGGAATAAACGAAAAAGAACGAATATAGACGGAAATAACCGAAAATAAATAGTTATAGACGGATATAAAGGGAAGTAACCGAAAATAAACGGAAATAAACGAATATAGACGGAAATAACCGAAAATAAATCCGGTAATTTTCGTTTATTTTAGTTAATTTACGGAAATAAGGGATATTAAACGGTTAATATCCCTTATTTCCGTTTAATCTTGTTTATTTCCGTTTATTTTCGTATATTTCCTTTTATTTTCGGTTATTTCCGGTAATTTTCATTTATTTTAGTTTATTTACGGAAATAAGGGATATTAAACGGTTAATATCCCTTATTTCCGTTAATACTTGCTTATTTCCGTTTATTTTCGTATATTTCCTTTTATTTTCGGTTATTTCCGTTTTACATCCGTTTAATTTTATTTATTTTCGTTTATTTTCGTACATTTCGTACATTTTCGCTTATTTTCGCATATTTCCGTTTATATTCGGTTACTTCCGTTTATATCCGTCTTAATTAGTTTTTTCCGTTTAATCTTGTTTATTTCCGTTTATTTTCGTATATTTCCTTTTATTTTCGGTTATTTCCGTTTACATCCGTTTTATTTTATTTATTTTTGTTTTATTTTCGTACATTTCCGTTTATTTTCGGGATATTAAACGGTTAATATCCCTTCAATTTTAATTATTTTTTTCCGTTTATTTCCGTTGCAGTTCGTTTATTTCCGGTTATTTTGGTTTATTTTAGTTTATTTACGAAACCCTTATTTTCGTATTAAACGGTTTTAATTTTAATAAATTTTCATTTATTTTTACGAAAATAAACGTAATAAAATATACGTATTTCCGTTTATTTTCGGTTATTTCCGTTTAATTTTATTTTTTTCGTTTATTTTCGTTTGTTTTCGTTAATTTTTGTTTATTTGTGGTGTAAGTAGTGAAACAAGTAAAATAGAGCAGTTTCAGGGAATAAAAAGGAAAAAGTGAGATTAAGGCATAATATAGATTTGAGATATTTGATAGAGACTTTACCTTAAAGAAAGTCTCTTATTCGCAGTGTAAATCGTTTGACTGCAATTTCCCCGTACTAGGCTATCTAAAGATAGTAATTCTTTTTTTGGGAAAAGTATACTTTACTTTAATAAAATCCCAGGCTCTGTGATGGCTTTTACTAAATTTAAAGAAATGTATTTAAAAAAAGCTGTATAAAAAGGCTTATTAAAACGACCGCGGGTCTAAATCTTAAATAATCATGGACTATTCAATAAAATTATTAAATTGGCATGAATAATAATTGGAACGATAAATCCGCTTAAGTGTTATAAATATTAAACAAAATAATAAAATTTTAATAAAAAGATATTGTTAGTACCGCATACTGCTATTACACGTTGGACAACGTTTTGTTGTATGACAAATACCTCCGTTACATGTATTAATTGTGTTGCCTGATAATAAAAGTATTAAATCTATAATAACCCCCGTTTTTTCATTCTAAAGAACAAAATAATTAATATTTTTTCAATCAATAATTAATTTAAACAATTTACAATTAAAATAATTATTTTAAAATTTAAATTCAATAAAAAATTTGAACAAATAATTTTTACTATTGCATTGCATTGCGTGCCTCCTTCTGATAGAGGACAAATCTTTGTTTTTAATTTATTTTATTATTCTTGATTAGTCAAGATGTCATATGGAACATGGTGTAATGGTTGCAGCTCCTTACAAACGTTGTGTAAAAAACATGGCGATTAAAAAGAGTGGCGGAGAGTTTATTCCCAGTTCTTCTCTTCCGTTCTACGGCCTTATTTGAGAACTGGCAGTACTTAAATGTTAATTCACAATTAATTTAATTTTTTTTCACGTCCATCAGTATACTTGTTTATCTATATGAATAAAGATATTTTTTGTTTGTTTCTTTGACATATACTTACGTTTAGGTAAGTTAAATATAGTTTGGAAATAAGTTGGCTACGGGACTCTAAAATATGTATTTGATAATTACACCAAGATATTCATCAATCAATTAGCAAACACATTTGATAAAGATAAGTTGAATGAATAATTGAGGACTGCGCGTTTTAACGTTCGTCTCAATGGACGACAGAAATTGTGAGTATATGGAACTTGGGAGAAATTTTAAAATGGAAAATTTGAAATATCAGATATTGATTGTTTCATGTTGTAAGTAACATTTTCATTAGTATAATAATATCTATTTAGTCAAAGTGTTTATCTTTACACCCTTGTACTCATATAACCAATGATTATGAATAGCACTTGGAGCTGGAGACGAAATCACCGACGGACCCAGTAACGCCAATCGAATTTCTATAGAAGTGGCCACGTGACAAAATGTGAACTGGTCAGCCTTTTTTCGTCTTCTTCCGTGTCTCATTCACTGATTTTTTTTCAAACAGTAGGGTTCTTGTGAATGAACAATGCTACCGTGGCTGGGTTTGTGGTTGCCTTGGATGTTCCTGGTTCTGATGAGCTGTCTACTGTCTGTCTATTTTATTCGTTCCCAAACAGACAGCAGAAGCTTATACTCTTCCTTTGCTTTGGGACATGAGAACTAAAGTTATTTATAAATTACACTATCTTTATAAATCGCTGTTAATTATAATACATCTATTTAACCATTGGCTTTCAAATCATTGGTTGGATTTCTACGTCTATATTTGTTTCGTGATCATTCTTTTCTATACTAGGGAGGTGGGTGGTCAGCCTTCTGTGCTTGACACATGCCGTCGACATTTTAAATTAAAGGCATTCCAATTTCATAACGTTGTTTACTTTCACCGTATACATGCAAGGAAATGTTTAGTGGGGCACAGTCAGAGTTTGAATATATAACCTCAAAGATAAATCTGTACCGATTTGTTTAAATAAGAAAGAAAGTGTAACAATACGATATACGATATTAATGTATATCGTATTGTTACACTTTGAAATATTTTTTTCTTTAACCAACCAATTAATTTTTTTCCTTCGTATTTGTTATGTTCGCGTATATAAGCGTTTGTCAAATCAAAATGATTATTGATTTTTTCTTATGTAGCGTTATATATAATATAATATTATAATCGATGTGTGCCGAGCGTTGGTAAGCGATTGTAAAAAAATAAATAAATTTCAGTGAACATAGGCCAGATTATAGTTGGCTACAGCGTCGGCTGGTCAGCACCAATTATACCTAAAATGAAGGATGTCTTGGATAATCCAGTGCCAGAACCAATCACGGATTTTGAGGCTTCTTGGGTGGGGTCACTTTTGTATATTGGTGCTTTGGTAGGTGGGTAATTACTTTGAAGGCGACACTTATTTATACAAAATCCGATCTGCATCTAATATAATACTGGTTAACGTAATAACTACTGGTCGCATTACAAAACTGTCTTGAATATTCCATGTATTGATCGCCAAATATCGAAGTACCCAAGGCTGTGTAAACATTAATCTACGACAGAATTAATGCGAGACACTGCTAACAGTTATTATCAGCAAAGTACCTATGCAAAAACTCTTCCTGTCATCTTATTTTTGTCTATAGTAAATCACATGGGGGACCGTAAATTTGTGAGGATCTGGGCTATTACGGGTATTCCTCCGTAATAGACGCACACGCGAAAAAATACTCTGACCGAAAACATGCGACGGGGAATTCCCCGTTCGATAGACGTGCATCGCATATAAGTTGATCGATCCCAGGAATTCCAGTAATATGATTGGATTATAATGTCAGAAAATCCAATTGTTGTCAGTTGAGAAGGGAAGTTTGTATCCACGGGGAAATGGGCTGAAAATCCCCATAAGTAGATCCGCTCCTGGTACGTCATATTCATATTAATACACCATGCAAAGTCTCTCCAAACACACACTTGGTAAGCGTAGGAGGTAACACTTAATTCGACACATATAGTTGTAATTAGATTTCAAGGCTGCTGATAAATTTTAGGTCCATACGTAACTGGGGTTCTTGCGAATCTCATTGGAAGAAAACCATGCCTGATCATTGGCGGTTTCTTGAATATCATCTCTTACATCTTGGTGGTGACTACAAAGAATATTGCCATGGTGTATGCGATCAGAGTCATGAGTGGTCTTGGTATGGGGATCACTACTGTGGGAAATCTTGTTTATATTGGAGAAATTGCGTAAGTGTATTTTGTTTTAACGCTTATATTATAAGAGAAGACTTTACTTTCTTTGTGCCTTAATTGTTGTCTTTTCAATGTACTTTAAAATTTGGTAGTGATTTCAAGCTTGCATTCATTGTATAGCTTTATATTTAAAAGCAAATCAGTCTTATAATTAGTTGATTATCTACTCTATTCTTACAAAAGTATCTGCCCCATGCCGTGGTCATTTTGTCTGAAAAAGATACATCATTTTGATGATCATATAGAAAATATGTTACCGTAATGCTGGTATCCGCTAAGTTCGCGACCCCCATGCGCTCCGCGTTCGTGCAACTATTCCGCGGTTCGCACGCTGGCAGTTTTTGAGCGAACACAAAGGGGAGCGCAGCCTGTTCGTGGACGAGAGCAAGACGAAGAGAAGACGTCAAGTGTGTACGTATCACGCTCCGCGCTCGGTTATTATGGAGTGGTCCGAAGAAAAAGGTTCGACTTTAATCGGGTTGTACCAAAATTGATCCCACGGGGATCCACATGGATCCCCTGGATCCGCACAGTACATGACTTACAAAAATAAAAATTTTCTCGTCAGAATGTCAGATTCCCTAAAGCGAGGAGGGCTTCTATAGTCTTTGAGTAGATAATTAAATAAAATATATGCTGCACTAGTACTGCACTAATACGTGTATTTGCGTGTTGTTCCCACAAGAATGTAAGTGCGTGCTCCTATTTCACCATGCCTCCGTCTGATAGAGGACAAATCTTTGTTTTTAATTTATTTTATAATTCTTGATTACTCATGATGTAATGTTTGCAGTTCCTTACAAACGTTGTGTAAAAAACATGGCGATTAAAAAGAGTGGCGGAGAGTTTATTGCCAGTTCTTCTCTTCCGTTCTACGCACTTGATTTGAGAACTGGCAGTAAATATTAATTCACAATTAATTTAATTTTTTTAACTTCATACGTGCACTTGTTTACCTATATAAATAAAGATATTTTTGTTTGTTTGTTTGTTTTGTTAACGACATGTTCGCCCAATGTTCGCAACAAAAATTGTGGTGTATGTTTCTATGGGAGATGATTCCAGTCTCAATCAGAGCGGTTGCAGGAGCACAGAGCGCAAGAGGTTCGCTAACATAGTGATTACCAGCATCACACCCGTACGTTAAAACCATGTTGACATACTGCAGGAATTATTAAGGATTACTGGAGCTTAGACTCGTTATCCTAGCTGTTTCAAGAGGTCATATATTTTTCGTAAACTTCAGCTTAAATCACTTTGGTTAACTCATGGTAAAATGAATAAAGAACTAATGACATTCTTAACGTGGAATAATATTTTTTGTAGATCAACCCATATTCGAGGGATTCTTTTGACTTCGACGTCTATTATTGGGATATCGGGGACGCTCCTTGTATATGCGGTAGCGCCATATGTTTCGTATGTAACTACAGGGTACATAGCTCTGGGAATATCTACACTGCATGTGTTTGGGCTATTTTTCATACCAGAATCACCGATATATCATGCAATGAAAGGTAATGATTTCTAATATTTATATAGTAATTGTCATGTATAAATTACCTACTATTGAAATTCTTATATTTTGTGTATAATTAAAAAAAACAGTAGCTCTACAACCTTACATTTCTGTTTATATTTTGTAATGATTTGTTTTTTTGTAATCGGGGGATAGACTTGATAGACTAGATGTGCCTGGCACACGCCGTCATGTAACACATGCCGGTTTCCTCGGGATATTTTCCTTCATCGTACCGCACATAGCCGGGGTTCGAACTTTTTGTTCTTCACTTCTTACGCTAATCTGTTACGTTATTTACATACTTTTTTTTAATATAACAAGAGGCCAACACGTAAGAGGCTAACCTAATGCTAAGTGATACCACCGACCATAGCCACTCACATTGCCAAAGGCTTGCAAGTGCGTCGCCTTTTAGGAATTGTTACGCACTGACTTTTCACGTACTTCTAGAAAGTATGTACGTGAGCCTCCGAAATAATGTAGTTGCGTTTATGCCGCTTAAAGTTTCAATGATACAAAAACTTTCAGAAAATGAATTAACTGCTACAAAGACTCTTTGTCTTCTGGGACGTTCCGATGACGTCAAGAAAAGTTTGGACGCTCTCAAAAAGCGAGAAGAGACGACAAAAGTCCAGGATTGGATCGAAATATTCACAATAAAATCAAATAGAATGTCCTTATTTATAACATTTACTCTGGGAGCATTTCAACAATTGAGCGGTGTGGCTGTTGTACTATTTTTCGCAACAACAATTTTTGCTCAAGCCGGTTCATATGTTGAGCCCCATGTAGCGACAATAATAGTTGGTATTACAAGATTATTGTCAAGTTTAATTGCGCCTACGTTTATAGATCGATCGGGTCGCAAAATTTTGTTGTTGATTTCAATGGCCGCATGTGCTCTTAGTCTAGTAAGTATTAGTTTATCAGGTTTATATAAGATTATGACATACGTCTTGGATTGGAAAGCATAAGACATCCCATCAATGTATATGAATATTTCTCTTTCTCTCTTACTCTCAATACCGATTCCATTTATGAAAGCAATCAAGAACTTAATTAAAGGTCGAATTTAAAACGTTAAAACCGCTGTCCTTGGTCTATAGTGATCATTTCATTAATCAGATGACGTCTAAAATGTGTTAAGTTAGCTAATGCTAGCATGTGCCTTCCAAACTTAAAGCATTTGGAATCCAGAGGGATTAGAGCTTATGCGCTATGGCAGGGAAATTATATCGTTGTTCTATTACATTTTCAGTCAGTTCTTGGAGTATACTTCTATTTGGATAGAGTGAATAACGCCGCCGTAAAGTTTATCGGCTGGCTACCCTTAGTTGCTCTGATAGTCTATTTCTTCTGCTATGAAGCAGGTACGTGATTACTATTACATACAGGCATAAGGCTGATGTTATAGACGTATCTCAGAACCTCTATACGCTGGTATGAAGTGTTAGATATATATATATATATGTTAGAAATAAACTTTTATGGATAATGCTTTGAAGTATTTTAAGTGTACCATCTTCGTCTTGTTGTCGCTATATGATTTTTTATAAAAACTTTATCCTAAATAAAGTAATAATTAACTAAGCGCAAACTAGTTAAAGGGAAGAATAAAAACAGTTGTTAGATTAATAAGTATATTTGTTTCCGTTATGTAAATAATTAAGCTTTAAAATAATCCAGGTTTCGGAACTATACCAAATGCAATCGTGGGAGAAATGTTTCGAACCAACGTACGATCGAATGGTTCGGCTCTCGCTATCACCATGACCTGGTTAGTGGGATTTGTTCTCACCACTAGCTTCACCACCATGGTGGACTCCCTCGGCGGCGACGTTACGTTCTGGCTCTTCGGAGGTTCCTGTGTGCTTGCCTTTATTTTCACTTACTACTGCCTACCAGAAACGAAAGGAAAAACTCTTAATGAAATTCAGGAGATGCTCAGTTAAATCGTGAGGTAAAAAATTTTATAGTAACTTAAATGATTTTGTCTAAGTACGTTCAAAAGTCAAACTTCCAAAAGTAAAATTCGGGTTGTACTAATAACAAGATGCAATAATTATGTATATATCAATAAAACTTGTGTGTATTACACACATTTTCTCGACAGTCTTACTGCGGTTGACGCTACTGTATGGATATTCCAAATCTATATAAATACAATTGAATCACAATGTTGTTGCTAAGCGCAAAACTCGAAGACGGATGGATTAATTAAAGTAATTTTTGAACCATTTATTCCTTGAAACCTAAGTAAGGTTATGGAGAGAAGAATTGAAAAAATTGCAAAGAAAAACTTAAAAGCCAGTGTTAATTTTAATGTTACAATGTTTACAATACATATTTAGTTTAAAGTGCAGTTCTTTAATTTTTTCCTTTACAAATAACAGGGAAGTCCAATTCGAATCTGTAAAAAATATGTTTTTATTAAATGATTGAATGAAAACATTGTTTCTTAGTAAATGTCTATCAGTAGTGCTAAGATGAATCCGTGAAAAATAAATGATAGTTTGTGAAACATTCATTAATAATTATTTGTTTTTTAACAATAGCATGGATTACTATAAGGATAGGTAGTAGCAGCTATCACGAAGACAAAATTTTACAGCGCGAGTTCGATGGCGGTATGAAGGGATGTTTAAATTAATTAAAAAATTTGTTTGACGCTAGGTATCAATTGACTTTAATCGTTCAAAACACTAGGTTTTGAATGGGTTTTGAAATGCGAATTACATAAAATTAGGTGTATATATACTTATTTATGGGTTCCTAAAACTAAGTGATACATCTGTTGCCAATAAAGAATAAAAGCGATATCGACATATTGTACATTATCAGAAACAAGAATGTGTTATATATAAAATTTTTGAGCGTATCATTGAACTCTTTTCTTGTTAATTATTTTTAAATAGGGACTATTTTTATACCCAACTAAATAACTTTAAATGTAAATAATAACTAAATATTATATGTAAATTATTTCAACAATAATAATAATAATGAAATATACGCGACTTTAAGGGTCTGTTTCACAATGTATGGATAAAGTACCAAATAGCTATGCAACACATAAATTATTTGCATAAAAATAAACCAACGAAGGATTTGAATTAGGTACAATTGTAATAACTCCTGTACTAAGATGTGACCAATTTGCTTGGTAAGTGTGAAATAAAAAATGGCAGTACAAAAGATGACGATTTTTCGTTAATAAATCACAATGATTTTATATGGTGCTGTAAGTAGTTGGTATTTCCGGGTACTGCCTCAAAGGCAGAACCCGGAAATATTTTGTCCCGCCCAAGGGACAAACCTAAAAATCATGTCTGACCAAAACTAAAAAAAAAAAAAAAAAAAAAAAAGTTTGTACTCTATTCCCACTAAACAGGGCGTGCGGAGCCGAAAGCACTCACAGCCGAACTGATATCTCTAACCGTTTCAAAGTTAGCTTTCGCAAAACCGTAGCTCATTAACTTATCACCACCTTATCAGCTCCTATTTCCTGTACGAAATTCCCAGTCAGTAATGAATGCCTCAGTACTAATGCATCGCGTTATCTACTTTCCTACATTCACTAACCCAACCTATGGCTTTAAATGAAAAATAATAAATATATATTTAAAGTAACCTAACGTACGGGTCTAAACAAATTATAATAAATATACCTAACCTTTAACACCACTACCTATAAATATAATTAGATGTAAGGGTAACATGGTAAAATAAAACATTTTTATTCCAGGTATTATTTTTTATTTATATGTTCATTATATTTTTATACAAATTTACTAGCACCATATCATTATTCACTGAGTCACATGTGAAATTTCTAAGGAAGTCTTCTAATCTCATCCCCCTGAACTTGTAATATAAATATACCAAACAGTACTCTCCACACACCGCTGATAGATAATCTTGAACCGTAACGCTATTGTACCTCCACATGCAAGAATTCCTCCTTAAAAACCCTTCTATTGCCTCAATAGGGTTACGTCCAAATGAATCAAAATATTCACCAACTCTTTCGACGCTTATATGTACAGCCACCCAATGAGACCCCGGCTGTGAATCAGGGTCAAGATTGCATATTATAAATGCTGGCACCTGAGCATAAATTGGCAATCGATTTGAAGGATATACGTTGCTTTGGAGGCTGGGATGTATCATACGAAGACTCATTTGCACTTCTAGTGTGTTCATACTTTAATACGCGTTTACTCCGCTACTCTTTTGCTCTTTAACTGACTACATTTCTAACTATCAATTCATATTTGTACCAATGAATTCATTTAAACCCACATAATATGATCTCAACAGAAGTAATGAGTCTTTTTATTAAACAAGTAATGAGGTAAATAAAAACCATGTCATATTCGTTTAGGTTATATTTTATTATTCTTAATATCATAATTACATAAGTGATTGCTTAACTACTATAATCCACACATACATTTCTGTTCTTATCTATTTCTATAATATTTGAAAACTCTGCGTAAACTACACAGTTAATAGTTTCAGTCAATGCGCTCTCGAATCTTACTTCCATTCTTACACTACCATGGCGAACAAGATTCCAATGCACATTAGAGTTAGCCGACAAGTCAGGTGTTAAATCAAAAGCTAGTAAACAGTATCCATTTGAATATTGCTCCCTCGATATTCCATTACCTTCGTTAAGAAAATGTATACCGGTGCCTGAGTACAGGGTGTGGTATGCGCTCGTAAATACATCGTTTGGAAATGATGGTTGTAACGATTTTGAAGGTATCTGTTGACCATCTATATATAGGCTAAATGAGCAAATACCAAAATTTTCAAAGTTGAAAGGATTTTTAACATAACTACCGTTGAATGCTGTATTATTCACAAAACATATTCTATAAAATACTTCAAGAAGTAATGCAGCTAAATAAAAACCGTGTCATATTCGCATATATATATATTTTATTGTTCCTAACAATTACATGACGCGATTGCTTAACTACTACACATTTCTGTTCTTATCTATTTCAAAAATGTTTTAAAGAATGCATTGTCCATTAAGATTGCAAAGGGTTTTAGAGTGCCCTTTGTATTTCTTACGCACATTTTACTGATAGGCATGGATACAAGTGGTATATTTTACCAAACAAAATCGATAAGTTACCTATAGGTCATTACAATTTTTTTTGTATGTAATTAAGTTAATCATTAATAAATTCATAATCAATAAATTTTTATTTTACATGTATTATGTATATACGTATTCATTAATATTGTGATATTACACTTACATTTTTCTGTATATACCATATAAATATCAACCATTTTTAAAATATCAACTTAGTTTTACTCCTTTCCCTGATGAAGACAGAAGTCAAAAAATAATGATTCATTTTATTCACCCCTTTGCTGCCATCGTAGCAGGACCGAGTGGGTGTGGAAAATCTAACTTTGTTGCAAATTTCATTAAGCATAAAAATAGTATATGTAATGAGATTTTTGGAAATTACATGGTGTTATGATGAAATGCAACCGCTATATAATATACCCGGTGTAAATTACCACCAAGGACTACCGGAATATCATATGTTTGATGGTAAAAATCCACATTTGATTATAATAGATGACTTAATGAGGGAATCTGATGGGCGAGTTGTTGATATATTTACAAAAGGCAGTCATCATAGAAATTTGAGTGTTTTTTACATAACCCAAAACTTATTTCATCAAGGAACAGGACAGCGCGACATTTCACTTAATTCAAGTTATATTATTTATTTTAAAAATCCCCGTGACAAAACACAAATACGATTTCTAGCTAGACAAGTTTCACCGGAAGACACGAAGTTTATTGAAGATTCATATGCCGATGCTACTAAAGAAGCTCATGGTTATTTAATGATTGATTTGAAACAAAACACTGATGATGCTCACCGCATAAAATCTAAAATATTTGAATCTAGTAATTTTTGTACAATAAATGTTCCCATGAAAAGGTATAAATATCTTTGTAATCAGCCACTCTAAGTCAGTAATGAATCATGTATCAACGAATAACAACGCATAAGGAATTGTTATCAGCTTTACATAAATTAAAGCCCAAACATCGTAGGATATTATTGAAGTCTTGTAATAATCAAGAAATTAACTGTATTTGTGAATGTATTCACAATGTTTTACAAGGAAAAGTACCTTTAAAAGAGAATACAAAAACCAAATTAAAAAAAATTAAAAATATCTTACGTAATCTGATCAGTAAAGGTAAAAGTTTTGAATACAGGAAAAATATATTAATACAAAAAGGAGGGTCCTTTCTTCCAATAATTTTGGGTATAATTCTAAGCACCCTTGTAAGTTGTTTTAATAAATCACAATGAACACAAAAAAAATGCTTCTCGTTGAGCAAGACTTTATTGATAAACTGAAACATCAGAATGAAAATAAAGCAACACCGCAAAGTAGATTGGATTTAGAAATGGAAAAAATTATATCAAGTAAATTGGATGATCGCGAAAAATGGGCGCTTTATCTACAAATTTTACAAAGATACTTACATTACTCCAAGGAAGAACGTCAACCTCAAGAAATAACAATAACTGAAAATGTAATAAATGATAATACTAACAAAAACCGTAACATCAATAATATAACTACTAGTGAAAATGAAAAAATGCTAAATGTTAAACAACCCTCAACGGGTGAAGACATCGCATATGGGTTACCAACTAAAGAAATATTAAAATTAATTCCTAAAACTTATATGAGGAGGGGTGAATTATTGATGGATACAATATTAAATAAAACAGATCAATTGCAATGGAATAATAATGGAACAGTTGTCATTAGTGGACAAGAGATACCAGGAAGTAAAATATTACTAATCTATAATAATAGATTTAGTGAATGACATCTTAAGACCCTCGAAGAGATCCGATCCAATCGGTTGGGAAATATTCGCCAAGTTTTTAAATGATATAAATACCCCACTAACATACATTGGTAATCTGAAAAGAATCAAATATATATCTAACCTTAAAAGTATAGATAAAACATTGATTCAAGAACCACAAACTGAGGTTTCTTCCACACCAACTCAATCTAAATACATCAATAAATTGAGAAACAAAAGTGATTGGGAGAAATGGACCCCGTATTAGAGTTACATCGAATCTATTATGATATTTCACATCCAGCCGGTTACAGCAGTGTCAATAAGTTAACAAAGGCAATGAATGGAAAAATCTCAAAAAGTGATGTTTTGAAATGGTTGCAGTCTCAAGAAACATATACATTACATAAACCGGTTATAAAAAAATTCCCGCGTAATAAATATATTTTATCAAATATTAATGAATTGTGGCAAGCTGATTTAAGTGATTTAAGAACTTACATGCAATATAATGATGGATATAAATATATTTTGTGTGTTATTGACGCCTTTAGGAAGTATGCTTATGTTAGAGCAATGAAAAAGAAGGATTCATACACAATAAAAACGTGTTTTACTAGCATCTTTGATGAAGCTAAAACTGTTCCTAGACATATTCAATCAGATAAGGGCACGGAATTTGTATCTAAGGATGTCAAAACTTATTTAAAAAGTAAAAATATAAATTATTACACTACAAATAATCCAAATATAAAAGCAAGTACCTATAGTAGAACGATTTCAGAGAACATTGAAAATGAAAATGTGGCGTTATTTTACACATAAGAATACTTATCGCTATACAGATATTTTACAAGATTTGGTTAGTTCTTATAATCACAGTGTACACTCTAGTATCAAGATGAGACCATGTGATGTTAAAATGGAAAACATAATGGAAGTTTGGCGGAATTTATATTATGATGAAAAGACTTATATTTCAAGTTTAAACAAAGTACCTAAGTTTAACGTTTGTGACTATGTAAGAATTACAAAATACAAACATGTATTTCAAAAAGGTTATGAAAGTAATTGGAGTAATGAAATTTTTATCATTACTTCGATTATAGATCGTTCCCCGTGGGTTGTATACACTTTAAACGATTTAGACAATGAATCAATAACAGGAACTTTTTATGAGAAAGAACTACAAAAAATAACTTTTTCCCCCACTTCCGAATTTAAAATTGATAAAATCATCAGATCACGTAAAAGCGGTATTAGAAAGGAAGTATTAGTTAAATGGAAAGGATATCCTAACAAGTTTAATTCTTGGGTCTTACTATCGAATATTAAAAATCTGCAATGAAGGAAAGTTTTTATTTAACTTTACTCAGCAATAGTTCTACACAATATTTTCCGGGAAATATGACATCAAATTTTTCTACAAAACTACCTAAAGCCATTACATTAGAAGGAGAATGGATGGTAGGTATAGTTGAGTTTCAATATCCTTCTACTATGTTTTCCGTGCAAGAACATGAAAATATTATGTACATAAGTAAAAAAACTACCATCAATAACGAAGAGACCACACTGATGTATAAGAACCATATACCAGCCACCAACTATGATAATATACAAAATATTCTTCTAGCTTTAAATTCGAAAGAGAAAATTAGTTTTCGCCAGGACACCGTGACAAAGTTTGTCTCTGCTGCAGTAAAGGATCCATCAATAATTTCATTATCTCTATCACCTAATTTGAGCTTTCAACTTGGATTTGAGCCAGATACCAATTTAGTAAATCATAATATCGGTAAACGCCCTGCTAATCTACATTTGGGGTTACCATCACAATTATTTGTGTATTGTGATATTATAGAACCACAAATTGTTGGTGATGTAATGACACCCCTATTGAGAATTATACCCTTAGATCCTGCTAAATACATATATGGTTCAAATAAAATGCATATATTTTCACCACCACATTATTTGCCGGTAATGAGAAGAGAATTTGATGTTATTGAGATAGATATAAGAACAACCACGGGAAATGCGGTACCATTTCAATACGGAACATCGTGTGTGAAACTTCATTTTAAAAAAATATAAACTATATTTCCTTTTTAAAATGTATACACCTCAAGATACATTTATATGTCCTTATGAACATTATTATTCGAAACAAGCTGGGTCTGGTATAAATGTAATCTACAAAGGAGCCTTACATCAACGTGGTCATGGTATCGGCAGTTTTCTTGGGGGGTTATTTCGAAGTGTGCTACCTTTACTCACTAGTGGTGCTAAGGTAATTGGAAAAGAAGCACTTAATGGCGGAATTGGGCTTTTGTCAGATGTTGTGGCTAGTCGTCCTATCAAAGAATCTATTAAAAATCGATTGAAAGAGGCTAGTTCTAACCTTAAACGCAAAGTTGATACCAAAATTGATAATCTTATGACTGGATCGGGTGTTAATAAAAGACGAAAATATTGTAATGAGCTCATTCGAGTTTCACCCCTCAACGTGAAAGGCGCTCTGAAGAAAACAAGGAACAAAAATAATAATAATTCCAAGGATATATTTTCAAACTAATCATAATGTCATTTATTCATAATCATTCATGTGAGTGCGTTAAATCTGAATTGGATCTGTTTGCTCTTCCTTCCACACAAACAAGTATCGAATATGGACACTGGATACACTATAAACCAATTTCTTCATTAAGTGATGATGGACCCGTCGAATTTCAAGTACCGGGTACTGGAGATGACTACATAGACCTTTCGCATACACTACTCCATCTCAAGGCTCAAATTAAAAATCAAGACGGTTCTGTAGTTAATGCAGCTAATGTAGTGGCACCAGTCAATAATTGGTTACATTCTTTATTTAACCAATTGGATGTTTACCTAAACCAAAAACTTGTGTCACCCCCAAATAATACTTATGCATATCGTGCTTTCATAGAAACTCTATTAAATTATTCATCATCCGCCAAAAAATCACATTTGACATGTGGTTTATGGTACGAGGATACAGCTGGAAAAATGAATGAAACTAATGAGGCAAACAAGGGCTTTTACAGAAGACAACAACTTTCAAAGGATGGTAAGGATGTTGAAATGATTGGACATTTACATGGAGATATATTCAATCAAGATAAATTCCTCATTAACGGGGTCGAATTATCTATAAAATTAGTAAGAGCGAGAGAAACATTTAACCTCATGTCACAGAATGCAGATAATAAGTACAAAGTCTGTATCACAGATGCAACTTTAATAATACGCAGAGCAAAAATTAATCCATCAATACTAATAGCCCATCAAAAGGTTCTTGCCACTACTACAGCTAAATATCCTATAACAAGAGGTGAAGTGAAAGTCCTGACCATACCGTCTGGTGTGCAGGGTAAAACACTGGATAATATATTTTTAGGACAGGTTCCTAAGAGATGTATTATAGGTTTTGTGAATAATACAGCATTCAACGGTAGTTATGTTAAAAATCCTTTCAACTTTGAAAATTTTGGTATTTGCTCATTTAGCCTATATATAGATGGTCAACAGATACCTTCAAAATCGTTACAACCATCATTTCCAAACGATGTATTTACGAGCGCATACCACACCCTGTACTCAGGCACCGGTATACATTTTCTTAACGAAGGTAATGGAATATCGAGGGAGCAATATTCAAATGGATACTGTTTACTAGCTTTTGATTTAACACCTGACTTGTCGGCTAACTCTAATGTGCATTGGAATCTTGTTCGCCATGGTAGTGTAAGAATGGAAGTAAGATTCGAGAGCGCATTGACTGAAACTATTAACTGTGTAGTTTACGCAGAGTTTTCAAATATTATAGAAATAGATAAGAACAGAAATGTATGTGTGGATTATAGTAGTTAAGCAATCACTTATGTAATTATGATATTAAGAATAATAAAATATAACCTAAACGAATATGACATGGTTTTTATTTACCTCATTACTTGTTTAATAAAAAGACTCATTACTTCTGTTGAGATCATATTATGTGGGTTTAAATGAATTCATTGGTACAAATATGAATTGATAGTTAGAAATGTAGTCAGTTAAAGAGCAAAAGAGTAGCGGAGTAAACGCGTATTAAAGTATGAACACACTAGAAGTGCAAATGAGTCTTCGTATGATACATCCCAGCCTCCAAAGCAACGTATATCCTTCAAATCGATTGCCAATTTATGCTCAGGTGCCAGCATTTATAATATGCAATCTTGACCCTGATTCACAGCCGGGGTCTCATTGGGTGGCTGTACATATTATAAGCGTCGAAAGAGTTGGTGAATATTTTGATTCATTTGGACGTAAACCTATTGAGGCAATAGAAGGGTTTTTAAGGAGGAATTCTTGCATGTGGAGGTACAATAGCGTTACGGTTCAAGATTATCTATCAGCGGTGTGTGGAGAGTACTGTTTGGTATATTTATATTACAAGTTCAGGGGGATGAGATTAGAAGACTTCCTTAGAAATTTCACATGTGACTCAGTGAATAATGATATGGTGCTAGTAAATTTGTATAAAAATATAATGAACAAATAAATAAAAAATAATACCTGGAATAAAAATGTTTTATTTTACCATGTTACCCTTACATCTAATTATATTTATAGGTAGTGGTGTTAAAGGTTAGGTATATTTATTATAATTTGTTTAGACCCGTACGTTAGGTTACTTTAAATATATATTTATTATTTTTCATTTAAAGCCATAGGTTGGGTTAGTGAATGTAGGAAAGTAGATAACGCGATGCATTAGTACTGAGGCATTCATTAGATAATGACTGGGAATTTCGTACAGGAAATAGGAGCTGATAAGGTGGTGATAAGTTAATGAGCTACGGTTTTGCGAAAGCTAACTTTGAAACGGTTAGAGATATCAGTTCGGCTGTGAGTGCTTTCGGCTCCGCGCGCCCTGTTTAGTGGGAATAGAGTACAAACTTTTTTTTTTTTTTTTTTTTAGTTTTGGTCAGACATGATTTTTAGGTTTGTCCCTTGGGCGGGACAAAATATTTCCGGGTTCTGCCTTTGAGGCAGTACCCGGAAATACCAACTACTGCTGTATTGACCATCGGCTTTATCCTTTGGCGTTGCGTAGAGATGCGGGGTCACTCTGCATCTTCTACCGTTACCATGGAGAGTGGTCAGAGGAGATGTTAGGATTAACACCTGCAGCTGAGTTTCATCATTGGATGTCGAGGTAGAATACGAAATTGCACCCGTAACACCTCGACGTCCGCCGTTCCACAACTGCGCGTTTTTCAAGACAGTTTTTGCCGCGTACCACCACTTTTTGGTTCCACAATTTCGTATTCTGCCTCGACATCCAATGATGAAACTCAGCTGCAGGTATTAATCCTAACAACTCCTCTGTCCACTGAAGTATTTCCGAACCAATTCGACTTAGGGTCCTTCAAGAAAAGAGGCATTTCTGGCATTGAGAGTGTCCATCACTTAACATCAGGTGAGCCTCCTGCCCGTTTGCCCCCTGTTCTATAAAAAAGCACATGTTTAGAAGCACATACATATGTGAAACGTTTGTTGAAAGAAAACAATTCCACTGTGCTTTCCAATTCGAGCATTTAAACTTTGTTTTACTTATAATTCTACATGGATAGAGTGCATAGATACGTTGCAGTAAAAAAAAAATAGTTGGCTGCCCTTAGTAGCTCTAATTGTCTTCTTCTGTTGCTATGGGGGCGTTCAAGTATTATGTAAGCACTATAGGAGTGGGGATAACCATCTGCTGTGTTATGTAGTGGAACACTAATGTAAGCAGAACCCCGGCCAGTCCGCGTCATCCACGTCCTAGTCGTCCACCCTGGGACCTGCTGCAGCCGAGCTGAGGATGCAGGGCAAAAGGCGAGCATTCTGCGCCTTAAAACAGAATCTACTCACTAGGGAGGTAGCCCGCATAAAACCGAGCTTGTCTGGAAGCTTTAAAGTGACAGCCCCACTATCAGACTAGGGCACAGTGGGCTAATCTCCTGCTTACCTGAAAAACAACGATTCAAGAAACTGAAACAGCGAGAAACCGGACCGATCTTTTGACCGAACGCAATGGAGACTCGCTGTGGACGCCCTCTGCCCCACCTAGGGGTTATAGGACATGAAGAAGAAGAAAGAAGAAGATAGGAGTGGGGAGAAAGTCTTTGATTTTCTTTCAAAGTTTTAGCTCTTAGCCGCACATATTTATTTGTTCCGTTGTAGGTACGTTAGTGAGGTTAATCTACATCTTCTCCCGCAATTACCACGGTCAGTGTTCAGAGGACTTATTCGGATAAATACCTGCAGCTGAATTTGATAACAGACATCGCGGTAGAATTCGACTTAGGGTTCTGCAAGGAAACTGCCAACTTTTCTATTTAAAAAAAATTAGGTATGTTGTGTACAACAACAACTGGCTCTGCCATCCAATGGACTAATTCAACCCCCGGTTCCCCACCATCGTTTCTTCCATTTCGGAATTCGGACAATGAACTCGGAAGAACACATCATATCTCACATATGACATCCTAAGACCACCAGGTAAACTATTACAGGGATGGCCTGCTCCCTACCTCAGAGGGATTTGGAGGTGTAGGCCTGTGCTTATGTCACCATGTGATGCAAGCATGTCGTACTGGGACCATATAAGCATAGGCCCAGATGTTACAATGATTTTTTTCTTAAGTTTTCAATTTTTAACTTTTGTTTATTAAAAACGCACGTCAAAGGTATCGCTAGCGGTCTAACTATAAATGAGCATTTAAATTATGATGAATTTTAATCTTTAATTAGGCGATACAAATTTATTACACTTGGTTGTGAATAAAGTATTCTAATTTAACATATATTAGGGATCATTTTTTTTGCAATTAAATACATAAAAATATAAGAAACTTGAAATAAACAATACTAAATATAATAGTAAAATATATGGATATTAAAGGTACAGTGCCACCAAACTATTCAAATTTGTGTGTGTCTAAGGCAAACCGGTTACCTCACGATGTTTTTCTTCACCGATCGAGCTATTGTTAAATGCGCACATACAAAGAACGCACATCGGTGCACAGCCGGGTATCGAACCTACGACCTCAGAGGTGGGAGATGCACGCTGATCATTGCTCTTAGTTACACAATACAATCCAATAAAGCCCCCCGTTTTTTCTAGTTTATTGTGTGTGGTTTACTGTTCAATCGTGGCTATTTCGCCACGAATCACTAACGGTTTTCGTACTGGCGCGGGCGGTTTTTTTTTAGAAGAAATTGGAAATCGACCATTGCATGCATTGGTGGTTGAAGATTTAAAATAAACAATTTCGTAACTCGATATTTTGCTGTCTTGTTTATATAATTCAAATTGTAGAATTGGATATGTTAGTAGGTCGCTTAGGTAGTCATGATTTAGAAATGTGTGCATTTTAGGGTACCTCGTTATGGAAATTTTGTCACAATAATTTCATTAAAACTGTATTTTACAATAATATATGACAGTATTTACAATGTTCTTAACCTTGGTACCAACTCAAACCTTTAATACGCGCCTGTGCACTTGAACACCACTCCCCATAAGTCTAAACTAACTAAGGAAAACCTCTTATATTTGAGGCGAATTAATAACTAATTCTTAGAATTTTATTTAGGTAAAAATATAAAAATATTGATCGAAGCCATAAGTCCACCATTTTACATATTATGTTTATTATTAACTGGTAGTTTTGTGTAAATATAGTGTTTAATTAATGCTACTTTGTTAAACACCCAGTGTGTCTCGCTATAATATAATAATTAATAAGGTTTATACTATTTAGTACGTGTCGTGTAGATAGTAGTTAATAGTCAACTAAGAATTTTATTATTGACATAGGTTCATGATCGACTAATTTATTCGTAAAATGTAATCGGTTTAACTAATTACAACATAATTAATGCGTTTAAGTAATGTATTAATACTAGTACATTTCATATTTTATATAATAAAATTAGTACAAAACTACAACACATACGGAACGACGTAACGTAGGCATCGAATGTAAAATATAGTGACAACATTTAGGTATTTAGTGAAGCATGAACAATAACAAAGTAATTATTTAATGAATACCATAAAACAAGTACCCATTACAGTGATAAGATGAGTGGTTTAAGGACACAATTACTTATTGTCGCTTGTGGTATGTATGTAAAGTAATTATTTAAAATAGTAACTTACCTGACGTAAGATAATTTTCATTAGCTCTTTAAGACCAAGTTGCTCAGCGCCATCTGTGGCCTCAAAGCTGGTCGTCTATCGTCCACTAAACTGAATAAAAACTAAACTCAGCGAACTTAAATAAAGTTGTCCGTCCACTAGGGCGTTATGGTGTTAACCGGACGTTATGGAAGCAGATATAAGCTATAAGCCTCAAAGGAGGATTACAATCGTCATAGAAACAGAAGATTATTGATTATCATTTTATAAATATAAACGCAGACACAGATGCTGCCTGTTGCCTCTCTTATTCCGCTCTGTCGCTTGAACGCTCGGCTCAGGCAGAAAGTGAGATGAGACACGTCATTTCGTGCATGCCGGCGGCGTTCAACGATTTATTAGTATTGAATATATATCAAAATGTGTACCGTAGCGACATCTATTGTAGTTTTTGTTAACTGTTTCTATGGAATTGAGTATGATAAAATATACAAGTCAGTCTGTCTTTTCCAACGCACTCGGTTGTTTAAATTAAGAGGTTATGGGCCCAGCACGCTTCCACTGCGTTATGCCCGAGTTAAACGAGGCTAGTTTTTCAAGCTAGGATAGCGTGTCACTAAGCTAGTAAGCTAGTACTTCTGGCCGACGTAGACAAAACTAGCTTAACTTTAGAGCTAATAAGCTAGTTAACAAGCCAGGGTAGTTTTTTCTAGGATGGAGTTCTATTTTTTTAGGATAGTGGCGCCCCCACCACTGATTTTACTATCCTGGCTTGTGTACTACATATATTCATGTGGCCGGCGACGATAGCTTTCATTTGACTAGTAAGCAGGAACCACGCGTTTTGTTTATTTTTGTCACCGCGACGTGTTTTTGAATCAAAAACATGTCGCTTTAAGACTAAGCATGGATATTAAAAATCATGGCGAATTAAAGACAGGGACAGTCACAGGGGTTATGTAACTCTTCTTCTAGTTCGTCTCGTGCGAATTGGCACGGTTTTAAGTTTAAGTTAAGTTAAGTTTAAGTTTAAGTTTTTAAGGTGTTCAGTCGAATAGTGCTGTTTTTGCATGCAGCTCATTTTAGACGTGTGGTTTAAGCTAGCTTATCCTTGCCTCATGAAGACAGAACTAGCATGTACCAAGCCAGGCCCGCAAGCCAGGACAGTACTAGCTTGCTTTCCTAGCTTGAAAAACTATCCTCGTGTAACTCGAATATTACACACATATCTACAATTTAGACTATAAATAAAAGCACGCAAAACGTCTATTAAAGGCTAAACTGTAACCCACGCAGGCAGGCTACTTTTGGAAAACTTACTCGCCTAGTGACTCCACCATTAATGTTTTTTTCTTTTTAGTATTATATGCTTCGAAAGTTATGTTCAACGCGGCATTATTTTACTTATTTTCCAGTGAACATAGGTCAATTCATAGATGGATATAGTGTGGGTTGGTCAGCTCCGATAATACCGAAACTACAAGATTTGAGTCAAAGCCCATTGAAAGAGGTCATCACAGATTTACAGGTATCCTGGATTGGTTCGCTATTGTATTTAGGATCTATTGTTGGTGAGTATAGTTAGATATCGGATATGGAGTTTTAATAAATGATTTATTTATTTATTAAATAAAAGCTTTAAAGAAATCGCTCGGCTATCGTTCATATCTTGTTAGCCTAACTCCAAAAAGTACATTGTTTCTTTACAATTTTTTAAGCGTTTTTAAAGTAGGCCAAATATGAACAATGTATGGCGGAGTTGAGCAGTTTATCCATTTTGAAAGATCGATACACGATTTAAATAACTTCTCTCGATAGAAAAAAAATCCAATAATTGCCAATTTGGGACGCTATGAATTCATTTTATGGCGAAAATTTATAAAGAACATGATTTTGAAATTACACGATATATTTTATCACAAGCCAAGTAATCCATTTCAGAAAAAAATTACAAAATTATTACATTAATTATTAAATTTATAATTAATTACATTATTACGGGCCGGCGCGCCTCAGTGCTCCAGCTCTTCGTTGCGCACCACTTTCCACCCCGAGACAATAACACAGCAATTCGTGCTGGGATAGGGCCTTAAGGACTGATAGTTATGTAATAAAAATAAAAAATAATTTTATAAACACATACCTATGTGTCAACATCACTCACGTGTTAGGTGCAAGAAATTGCAACCCTACTGTAAAGACTTCTCAGGCGATGTCAATGTAATGGAAGATGGTTGCTGCAGCAGCCAGTCACGGGGTCTCTTGGTAGAATGCTTACGCGACCCCAAGTTACCCCAACAGTGACGTGATTGGTGGGAGGGGTTTAGTGGGTAGGGCTTTTATAGCGAGTCCCACACTATGTGCGAAAATGCATTCCCCTCAATAAAAAAAAATAAAAAAAATGTGTCAACATCACACTTATGAGTGGTTTCAATTATTGTTTTTCAAGATAATACTTACAAAGGAATGTATCTTATATATTTTGAAGAAATCGTAGAAACGATTTTCAATTGTACCTTTTTTTACCATTATGGTCAGAATGGGATCGATCAAATTAAAAGCTATGTTTTTAGGTCCCTACATCCCCAGTTACCTATCAAATATAGTGGGAAGAAAACCATGCCTATTCTTTGGTGGAATGCTGAACTTAGCGGCTATAATACTTATCGTTACAACGAAAAATATAGCAATGATTTTCGCTATACGAATCATAAGCGGACTTGGTATGGGAATGGTCACTGTTAGTAACTTAGTATACGTAGGAGAAATAGCGTAAGTATATACATTAATAACATACTTTAAAAGTCCTTCACAGCACACTCTCAATGCCAGAGGGATCGAAAGCCTATATTATATAATACTGTGGCCATAGGTTACCGGAAAAGCAATTAAATTATAAAGAAACCTTGAAGGCACTATTAAAATATAAAATACTCGATATATAAATGAGTCATACTGATTTATTTATTGTCTATGACCACATAATTATATTGTAATAGATACTTAATAACAACGTCATCGGTAGTAACGACTATCTACTTTTTATAACCAAATTTGAGTAGTGCCTTCGATGTCGTTATGAAAAATTTTGCAGGTGGCTCACAGATGTTAAGTGATCATGCCAAACGGCTCGCAAGTGCGTTGCCGGCCTATCAAGGATTGGTACGCTTTTTTCTTGAAGGACCCTAAGTCGGATTAGTTCAATATTAGATTATTAGGACAGCTCGTTCCACATATCGGTGATACGCGGCAAAAACTGCCTTAAAACGTTAATTTGTGTGCGGACGTCGAGGTGATACGGGTGGAATTTTGTATTTTGCCTCGATGTCAGATGAAAGTAGCAGCTACTAATCCGACCAACTCCTCTGAACACTATCCGTCGTAAATGCGGTAGAAGATGCAGAGATCTTAATGTATCTCTACACTTAAACAAACAATAACACGAAAAAATGCATCAAACATTATAATGTTAATAAATACTTAGGGTTGTTTTGCAGCACAGTTTCTTATTCTTCTGATTACTTTTTCTCTTTTGGTTTCCCTTTCTGCTCTGAGCAGAGACCGGCATCTGTTCTAAATACGACTATGGAACTATTATCAACAAAATCATAACTACACTTTCTATCAGCCTGGGCGGAAATCTCCGATGTAATGGAAGGAAAGGGTTTAGGAATAACACCTCATATGTAATAAACGGGACTCCTTTATAATGAAAAATGTCATAGAAAGTTTATGAAGCCGTAAAAATTGGTAATCCTGATCTTATTTCATGATTTTAATATAAACTTCATAAGTGGAACATTTACAAGTTTTTAGGTATCAGTCTGAAGTGTTTTATAGGTACAGGGGATATATTATATCCCCTGTCTTAATCTTAATCAACTAATATTGTACGTTGTTGGTATCTCAGAGGCGAATCTTTTTAGATTTTATTTATCTATCTCCTCCATATTGAAGTGGGGTTAAAAACTTTGACCATGACTCACAGATGAAGATAGTGAAAATAATTGAATACTTCTTGATATATTATTTTTGCTATCTGCAGTCCTTTAATCTGCTTAATATTTTTATAAAAAATCTTGCGCGTTTGATAATACGGAAATGTTTGCGAATTTTACTTTGTCGCTTAATTCTTTGACAAACACACGGCGAATGGATTACGGAGAATATAATTTTAAAATTATTGAGATTAAATTGTCATTCGAGCTGTAACGCCATTTTATGTGCACACACAAAATTATTGCAATTTTTATTAATGTATTAAAGAGAGAAAAATATATAAAAACATTTCTTAAGTTTAAAAATGCAAATCTGTTTCTTAAATTACACGATTTATACATAATATAATACATTAATTACCACTTACCTATACTTAATATGTGATTATTATTTGATATAATTATATATTCATATATATTTATAATATAGTTTCTTAATAACTTTTACTCTTTCAGGTCCACAAACATTCGTGGTATTCTTCTAACTTCTACATCAATAGTCGGAATTTCTGGTACTCTAGCTGCCTACTGTGTCGGTCCGTTTGTCTCCTATAAAATGACGGGCTATTTCGTCCTACTTATTAACATAGTACATGTTATAGGTATATATTTCATCCCGGAATCGCCTGTTTATTATGCGATAAAAGGTTAAAATATTATTAAATATAATAAAAATATTATTACTAAAATCAATTGACTGATATTGAGCAGTTTTGACCTAGCTTCCGTGTGAGACTCTCATCTCTGGGGTCGTAAGTTCGAACCCCGGCTGTCATAATGAACTTTTATATAACATATGTGGACATTTAACACTCG
Organism: Pieris mannii; assembly: GCA_028984075.1. Taxonomy (NCBI): domain Eukaryota; kingdom Metazoa; phylum Arthropoda; class Insecta; order Lepidoptera; family Pieridae; genus Pieris; species Pieris mannii. The sequence continues at coordinate 9,232,036 of CM054777.1, forward strand.
CACGTGAAGCGAAACATCCAATGAAGCGCGGCCACACGATGCGGTAACAGTGCGGTACGGCGTCGAACCGCAATTATTTTGAGCTAAAGTGCCACACGTTGCGGTGTGGCAATATATTTTCCTGGCCGTGTCTCGCAGGTCATAAGCCAGGCGCGGCGGCGCATCGCGTCGTGTGGCATGGTACCGTTAACGCATCGTCTGGCGCTCTTAGACCTTAAACTACGACGTCTGTCAGGCACAGAAGGCTGATCACCTACTTGTCTACTGGAAATGTGAGGCCACGGTCAAGTGTCATAGCCTACATTTCTTTATTAATCAGTATTTTTCCGACGTTTTAGGAAAATCAAGTGTAACTTACTTACATATAATTGAGTCTAAAATACGATTACAGGTAAAGAAATAGAAACAAAAAACACACTTAGATCCTTAGGCAGAGTTGAAGATCTAGAAAGCATATTTGAATCAGTGAGAGGCACGAATCCAGACGAAGCAAGTAGCTGGAAAGCCTGGATAAAGATATTTACAGTGAAGGCGAACAGACGAAGCCTAGGCATAACACTAACTTTGTGCACATTGCAGCAGACTAGTGGCGTTGTGGCAGTTTTATTTTTTGCAACAACAATCTTTCAGATGGCTGGATCATCTATAAGGTTTGTTTTAACCAATAATAGAATTTTATTTACTCCTACAGTCTTGACTCCAAACTCCAGAGCATAACGTTCACCTTTAAATTAATATTGAAACATTAAACCAGATTCAAATTTTATTATTAAAATTGAATCTGGTAGTTTATATATTATGTTATGGTGGACGCGATGAAAAAACTGCATAATCAGTCAAATCACTTTGATCTTCCTACATGCAATGTAAACTTTTTTTTAGCTTAAAAGAATTCACATTCAAGTTGAATCTGAATTCTTTTTTTTTTTTATTTCACCATTCGATAGTTTTCTTAATCTAATACTAGATGGCATTGTCAACTTTGTTTTGGAAAAATAGTGATCCTTCTTTCCCTGCATCCTTACTATGGTAATGTACAACACACACGGTGCATACAAATAAATGTTAAGAGAAGTTAAAATTGTAGCAACAATAAAAATTCTATAACCAAAAACCTATACTCTAAAAACTTCTTTGCAGTATAGATTCACAGGACCTTGAAAGCGAATAACGGAAGTGTTCTGAAATCTCTGGGTAGTTTTGTAACTTTAATAATAGTGTTCCAAATACCACACCTGTATAGTATGTACTTGGTTCTACCATGTACTATACAGTGTGGTATTTTGCTGGCTTTATAAGGTGTAAATAAACATTGCAATTACCAAACAATTAACTATATGGTTCAATACATCATAAACATAAGAGTTATATAAATAAGTGTGTATTTTAGTTATCAATACGAATAATTTAATTTGATTTGATTTTAATGCGAAATTGAAGCTCATAGCTAGCTCAATCAATGATGGATTGCTAACTAACATATTAATCTTAATAGTTGTAATTTTCTTAAATTCCGTTACAATGTTATAATTTAAGAATTATTTATCTATAAAAAATTTGGAACCTTTACCTATAACGAATTTTAAATAATTTCAAGTATAATTGTATCGCCGAAATAGCTCAGTTGGGAGAGCGTTAGACTGAAGATCTAAAGGTCCCCGGTTCAATCCCGGGTTTCGGCAGTTATATCTTTTATATTTATATTTATTGCGTTAAAAATATTTTAGGCCTGACATAGCTACAATAGTAATAGGCAGCACAAGGCTAGTAGCTAGTATGATAGCACCTTTTGTTGTCGAACGAGCTGGTAGAAGAATATTACTACTCGTATCAACAGCGTTTTGTGCATGTAGCCTGGTAAGTACTTAAAAGAATAACACTATCATATTTCTCTAATTACAACTATTTTACTTAATTATCTAAAATTGCCCTAACTCAGCTTTAAGTTGCTGTCACCAGCAACACTGATTTTTAGTGGGCTCATACTATCTTGGGGTGACGTATGTAAGCACGCACTGAACAAAGATGTTAACAATTAAATTAAAAAATATATAAACATAAATATATCCATTACAATACAAACACAAATAAAATTTAATGACGATTGTGATGCAGCAAGATGAGGTGAATGGACTTGTATGTACACTTATAATGTGTTCATACACGAATTCTTAATGAGTTGATTTAAAGTTTTCCAAGAGATTGAAACCATTAATTTATATAAACAATTTATATTGATTGTGTCAACAAAATCAGAAAGCGATTAGCTGAAGAGACGAATAGATAGTTACTCCTGAGGTTCAATACATTATATGTATTATACGTAGTTTTTTTAAATAGAAATGTTGGCCTAGTGGTATCAGCGACTCATTCTCATTCTCTGAGCTAGTTGGTTCTCCCCGTCTGTGCACTACGAGAAAACCGACATACCCACGTGTCAGACACAAAAGGTTTATTACCTATTTGCCTTTTTAGAAAAATATGGCAATCATACATACTTCTGAGCCCGGACGTAAGAAGTATGTGTATACTGTAGCGTCACTGGTTAATTTCTGTAAAAAATCTTTGCAAAATACACAAAACATACACGGATGAAGATGCGGATAGAAGCTAGTATTTCTTTATTATGCCTGACCCAGGAACTGTGCAATAAATAATTGATTTTATTAAATTAGCCTATATCTTATCTACTTTCAGTCGATTCTTGGTACCTACTTTCACTTGACGAGAGCTCAGAATTCTATTATATCAGAGATTGGTTGGCTGCCTTTACTATCACTTATTATGTATTTCTTTTCGTATGAAATAGGTAAGTTTTTACAAGATTTCATCATTATTATCCATTTGTTAAATCAAAAAAAAACACACCATAGTAAACTAACAAAAACTAACCTCGGAGATGGAAAAATTATAAGTCAATCTAAATAGGTAAATGAAACACCATATTTTTTTGATAATGAATTTCATTGTATTAACTATTGTTGCAAGTACCAAGTAATATTTTCTCCGTATTAAATAAATATACTCCATTTTTATTGGATTAAACGAGTGATTGGTGCTTAGAAAATAAAATTTTCTTTACCTATATAAATAAGATTAAAAAAATAGATATATATGATATCTATTTTTTTAATCTTATTTATAATACAGTTTAATTATCGCAAACATTTATTTAATTTATTCTTCGCAGGTTTTGGAACTATGCCGAGTGCTTTGGTCGGTGAGATGTTTCGAGGCAATGCCCGTAGCACGGGTTCAGCGGTTTCCATGACAACCGCGTGGCTTATTGGTTTCGGTGTGGCCACTAGTTTTGGTTCACTTGTGAAGATGCTGGGCGGTGATGTAACTTTCTGGATATTTTCCTGCTCCTGTCTGGTCGCGTTTATATTTACCTTAAAGTGTGTGCCAGAAACGAAGGGAAAAAGTTTGAATGAAATACAAGAAATGCTAAGCAGATAGCATTATGTTGTGATATTTTAAATATTGTTTAACAAAAGAGATTTTAATTAAAGCCAAGTTAGGGCTAAATCAATTTTTAAATTGTTTTAATGAGTTAATAACCATGTCTGCAAAACTAGTTGTAAATAATTTCTCTATGTTAAAAAATGTCTTTAGATTTCTGATAACGTTGAATCTAATAGTAAAAAAAAAATGTGAGGAAGTCGAGAAAAAAGAACCTGTCACAAAGATCAAACGATAATAATTATACATAATTTTATATGCATTTAAACGCCGAACTCATGACTAATTTACCACATTATTCGAACTTTGCGAAAGCAGTTATTGTGAGAAATATAAGTAAATTAGTTATTCAATTAATAATTAAGTTATTTAAGTTTATATTAGCTCATTATTGTGATAAAAAGCCGGGACCTGTGTCCTTTTATCAATCGAAATAGGAATGTATTAATAAATGAGCTATGTAACATTTTTTCTCCGAGGTGTCTAAATACTCTTAAGATAGCATTTAGATTTATTTATTAAACAAGTTCTCGAATGATGATGTCTTTTGATGTTTTCTTTATGTTCTAAATCTATGGTGCCCACATAAAAAAATCTTATTACTCTTCTATGGAGAAGATCTAATGGAGAAGGAATTCGTTTTCAATTCATACAAGTACAGGTTTCATTAGTTTCCTTTTATCGCGTTTAATACTGATAAGTGGTTATTTTAATCCTTGTGATCTCCGACAATAACTTAAAATTTAAAAACCATGTATGTTGTTTGTATTACATTGTATGTTGAAATCTCTTGACATGGAATTGCAATCTAATCTTTATCATATTTTATTGTCATCTCATCATATCTATGTTATAAAGATGTTACACATTCATTGACAATAATTTCTATTCTTAAGTTGTTTTCTTGAAGTATCTCTAATAAATTATTATTGACGTGACAACGTCTTATAAATTGGTATGCCGGGTGACACTTCAAGAAACTGCGTTACGCTCCGCTCACGTTATGCGCTCACAATGAGAGCGAGTGAGAGGCACGCGTCCCTTCCACTCGGGCATGGTTAGCCCGCCTAAGAGCGAGAGAGACAGACATAAAAAGTGAAAGGCACGCGTCCCTTCCACTCGAGCACAGTTCGAGATTCTTTGTATAAATTAATGTTTTAAATATAATTCTTTGTATAAATAAATGTTTTAAATTGTTACTATTATTTCATCCTTCTTCCTACTATACGAATGAATATTCACATTAAAATTATTTTACCACTCAAAGTCGTTGTCACGTAAAACTTTCGCCCGTATACCGACTTTACAGGCAACCAATTTTTTTATTATAACTTGCTTACTCTGCCATATCACCAATACATTGTTGTCCATAAATGAAATCAGTTTATGCACTTTTATAACATGTTTATTTGCTCTTAAAGTTAATCAAAACTCACTATTTTCATTTATTACAATACGATTAATAGGTCTTTATTTTGCAACCTTTACAGATGAATACAGGTTATTTGAGATAGAAATATACATGGACTGGACTACATTCTGTCCATACAAGAAGTATATTATCTAAAGATACCAAAAATCATTAAAGATTTTAACAATAATAAACAATATATATATAAATAATAAATCATTTACTCAGCATTTCTTGTATTTCTATTAAGCTCTTACCCTTTGTCTCTGGTATAAAGAACAAAGTGAAGAGAAAAGCCAACCCGCACGTAAAAGCGAAGAACCAGAAGACAGCATAAGCGCCAATAGATGAGATCAGGGTGTTGAAAATGGTTGTGATGATGAAGCCAGAGACCCACGATACCACGAAGACGCAGGCCGTGCCTTTGCTTCGAACATTGGAGTTGAATAATTCCCCTGTTAGTGTACTGGGTATGACGCCAAAGCCTGGAAACGTGGACATTTGAGATAATTATTATTTTTCATAAAATGAAGTAGCACACAGTGTTTTTACCTTCTCATTGTTAAAATTATAGAGTGGTGTATTAAGTTAGTTAACGGACCTTTTACTATACTATAGAGTAGTTAGTTAATTTCTTGTACTATAGAGTAGTTAGTTAATTTCTTGTATTTTTATTATGTAATTTTAAATATTTATTTTGTCTCTTAATCAATGAAAAATGGGGTTAATCTTGGGGTTTGTCATAGATAATTTAAAAAACACGATTGCATTTGTTTTGTTAGAATGGTGACACCACGCAATATCACAGGCATCAACTTGGCCAATATTAATAGCTTTTAATCCACGCCGTATACGCGAAATATAGGGGCGTTTTGATCGGTTTCCTTTCGTTTTACATTCTTTGCACCATACGATATTCGTAAATTACGTGATTAAATGATCTTACCCATATTGTTACTCATGAAGAATACCACTAATGAGGCTAAGGGAAGCCATTTAATGTGCTCCACAAGGGGTGAGTTTATGTGTATCAAATAGAAATGAAAGCCAAACACGACCTGCAAAAGATGTAAATATTAGAACATGAATTGTCTTTTCATCATTTGAAAAACAAAAACATTTACAATCCGCAAGCCTCGAGGCATCTTTAGAAATTAATGTATTAGTTCATAGTTCGGAACTTGTCCGTGTATGCCAGGACTACTTAACCGTCTTAATGTGATATGTCTGTGGGTTATCTGTAGTTTTATTATTTAAACCAAGAGCTCTTTAGACTAGCGCCTTCAAACTATCTCGTAACAGAGCATACACTATACTATCAGCATAGATATAAAGATTTCAAAATTACGGTATTAAATTCTAATTCATATAATGCTTTATATATTTGGTAGTGGATCAATTAAACAAAAGCGTTGGTGTATCGTGTATCTAATCAGCATCAAGCGAATGAGTAATTTTACTAAGTAATAACAAAGATAGTAATTTTGCTCATCTCTTTCCGAAGTGATATATTTTTAGTAAATTTTATTTTATCTATATATTTTTATGACAATCAATGTGTACATTGATTGTCATGTACTTTAGAATATAAATTGTAACGTTTTTTACGTTTTAGTTTTCCACAAGTGACCATTTTTCAAGGCAGTTTTGGCCGCGCACCACCACTTTGTGGAACCAGCTGGCCCAGAAAAGAGCGTACCAATTCTTAAAAGGCCGGCAACGCACTCGCGAGCCCTCTGGCATTGAGAGTGTCCATGGGCGGCGGTACATAACATCAGGTGAGCCTCCTGCCCGTTTGCCCCCTGTTCTATAAAAAAAACCTATTCTGTAGGAAATATATAATCTTGTACCTTAATAAATAAATGAAACATGCACTTACCATACTAACACAGCATACGCCTGTTGAAACCAATAACAAAATCCGCCTTCCAGATATTTCCACACAGAATGGAGCAATAATACTCCCCACCAATTGAGTACATCCAATGATAATAGTGGCTAAACTTGGCGCGACAGATGAATCAGCCATTTTGAAAATCGACGTCGAAAAAAAAACAACCACTAACATACCACTTAAATAGTTCAATACACTTATAGTTACTGTAATAAATAATGCTTTTCTGTTGCATTTAAGTGTAAACAATTCTTTCCAGTCCTCTAAATCGTTTGTTTTGACTTGAGTATTCTTTAGTTCCATTATGTTTTTTATTTCGGATTCTCTACCAAGTATTTGAAGGACTTGGCTTAACTTTTTGTCTTCATCTACAAGAATTTATTAATAAGCAATCTTACAGCTATACACATAAACATTTTAAAAGAACACGAACGTAAACACTAAGACGACATACAAAGAAAAAGCAGATTACGTTAATACAGAAAATATATGAAACAGTAAACTTAAACAACTTAAAGAAAAAACTGAACTGTCACTACTACTAAATACAGTCGGGGTCTTCCCGGATCTAAAAATAATTCCTCAGATCCTCTGTGGTAAGGTGGAAAATATCAACATCTTGGTTTGTTTTATAACATGATCGGATTACGCAGATAATTCGGATTCGTAAGAGGCACATGGAACAATTATGATTATCTTGTCGCATATTGGGACGGGGTTCTTAGAGAAATTAATGATTAAATAGGGACATTAAGAATAGCGTGCAAAAAGGCTTTATGTCTCTATCGACATTATAATGAGTCTAATTTAAAATATTTGTAGGGATCTGATGCAATTTTCTTAATAGTTTTTAGCGTCTCAGCTGTGAAATGGGTTTCTTTTTTCGTTTAATTAACACGTCTGTTATGAATGTATATTGGATTCAGATATTTTGGCATCGACTACGGTGGCAGAAAAGGCTGATCCTTCTTACCTATAAAGAAATATTATGTAATATACACATGTCACACCCAACTATGTTATAATCTGGAAATATGGTCAGCAAATATTGCCCCTACTTTATGAGTTTAAAAGATAATCTTAAGCTTATTACTTCAGATGATAACAGAAATTGGTTTCTGTTATACGGAGCGTATTTATTAAATCAATTTTACAAAATAAATACTGACAAAATCAAACCATACCTAAAAGAAAACAACTAATTTTCTAATTTCTTTTTAATTTTAATTTTATTTATTATAAGGTTACGTATGAAATTATTTAAGTTTTCTTTACTCATAGAAAAATGTATTATTTTTATCCTTCTTTAATTTATTAGTTAGTTACTTGTTTTTAACTTAATTAAAAAAAACTATACCTTTCAAAGCGAGATATACAGGAGATTCAGGTATGCAGAGAACTGCCAGGAAATATACTGAAGATATAGCAACACCAATATATGAGACCATACTATAGGAAACGAAAGGTCCGAGACTGAATAGTATCAGGGATCCCAATGTTTGTATAACTCCAAGCCCAGTCAGGAAGATGCCTCGAATGTTGCTTGATCTATAGAATAAACAATAAAAAGCAAACATATAAACTTTATACATTACAATTATCCTCGTGATAAAAGAACCAAAAATATGGAATTGGCAATACAAAAACAAAATGGTGAATCTCACCCCGTCACATCTTGCAATATTTGAACTACTTACGCGATTTCTCCAATATAAATGGTGTTTATCATATTCGCTATGCTAAATCCAAATGTGTTGATGATTCTAGCAATAAACATCATCGTGAAGTTCGTAGCTGAACCCAACATGGCGAAACCGACGATGTAAAAAATTGCCGAGAGAACATAACTTGCTTTTCGGCCTTTGAAGTTGGAGAACCAGCTCATCGACAGCACAGCTGTAGAATTAAAAATACATATATAATGTTTAAAGCGCGTGTATGGCACTGTAGAACTTCATTACTATAACACATTTTCTAGAATTTTTATTGTGCACTATTACTAATTTATATTTATTATATTATTAATTTAGTACATAGTACACTGTACATACATACATTTAAAATTTAATCATATATTCGTTGCAAAAAGATATGAAAAAACATATATCTGAAATATAATAAATTCAAGATCTCAACCTTGAAATTAGAGCGATTCCGAATACAAACCTTAACGCGAGAGATATTGAAATATAAGGCAGTCTCGTTTTTTAATCACACCCCTAGATGGCGCTAAGTCAACTCTGAAACACCCTTAGTTATCCATCTATCTATATACGAATACAAGTTAATTCAAAGGAGGTAAAGACGGAATTAAATCGACGTAGTCAGAAAGACATATAATCTTTTTGGATTTCAATCCTATGTTAACATTTCTATTATTATACATAATATTTGTAAGTTCCACTTCGTTTAAAATAATACTTAGAACTAATTACCCGGTAACCCAGCAATATATAACACAGATGCCAGTAAAGACATTTCTATGTCGGAAAGTGGTCTTGATAATGGAGATTCGTCAGGGTTTTCCAATTTTGGAATAATCGGCGCTGTCCAACTGATTCCATAGCCACAGAGCAGATGACCCACATACCCTGAAAATTTTGAAGGGTTTATAATCTGTCCAGTTTATTATATAATATATAATGCTTTTTAGGTATAAATAGACTCGTTAACATTATATATTTAAGATCAAATGTGTCCAACTCAGGAGGCCCAGACGGCAAAATTAGGCGGCGCATTGAAATGGAAAAGCCGGCGATTGCACTTCTAGAAAGATCGGAGTGTATTAGATAAGACAAATACATATACACTGTGAAATCACTTGTCATGCCATGAATCATAGACCATAAAAATCTCTGATAGGATAAAATAAAAGTTTAAACGCTTTTCTTAAGAGAAGTAGAGTAGAGAGAACGTAAGAGAGTTTAAAATCTGAGAGTTCACTCATGGACACTAGGCACAAAATTGTTCGTTGCATAATTAGGTTTGGTACTTTACTTTATCTACTAACATTCTAGGTAAATATCTTAAATCCTTGAAAATATGACCGAGATTAGCAAATATAATTAATCTTGCGGAATTGAATTTATCTGCGAGCGTCGTTTGTTGTTTACTATCATGATATAATACGTACGAATATTAGTTTTTTGTATTCTAATAAGAAATCAACAATTTTCTATAGTTTTGTGACGCTAGTTAATTTTATGTTTTTTCTTTGAATATATATCAATCTACCACTCTACCAGACTAACAAGCTTATATAGTCTGTCACACTCTAACGCGTACCGGCTGCACCGATCTCGTCAGTGAGATGTGAAAATGCAGTATGCGTTCTGTCCTACTCTAACGCACCTGCACTACGTCACCGATCACGCCAGACAGATGTAAGTCGCAGTATGCATTCTGTCCCGCTCTAACGCGTATTAACCGAATCTATATTACGTCATCATGTGTTAGGTTTATTTTCGTTACGGAATATCTTGATTTAGTCGCCGCGCACAAAGCCGGCGGCAAACGGACAGGAGGCTCATCTGATGTTATGTGACACCGCCGCTCATGAACACTCACATGGCCAGAAGGCGTGCAAGTGCGTTGCCGGACTTTCAAAAATTGGTACGCTTTTTTCTTGAAGGAAATGCAGATTCATCTTGAACCTTTGCTTTCCAAGCCTCCTTCAAATAAATATCTGACGCTACCTACATGGTGTCCGAATACATCTTTGTCCTAACAGTGAAATTTTACACACCACGTGACCATTCATTCAAATCCCCGAGGTTCAAGCTTAAAACAAGAAAAAAAAACAATTTCTTAAAAACGAAAACAATTTCGAAAAAACGATTGTTAGTATACTCGTATTATGAAATTAATACAATATGTTCGGGTCCCTAATTTGCCGCCCTAGCTTTTCTAAAGTTTATTGTACTAAGAACGATTGTTAGTATACTCGTATTATGAAATTAATACAATATGTTCGGGTCCCTAATTTGCCGCCCTAGCTTTTCTAAAGTTTATTGTACTAAGAACGATTGTTAGTATACTCGTATTAAGAAATTAATACAATATGTTCGGGTCCCTAATTTGCCGCCCTAGCTTTTCTAAAGTTTTTTGTAAAAAAAATATATATTTGTTGAAAAACAATAACGCTACAGTGCGATAGCTGATATTATACATTTTCATGTACATAATAAAAAAAATTACCTTGAAGTCAAGATTGTCTACATGCGGAAAAGGGTCCAAACATGGTCCTCTCCACGACTAAACCATAAAGTGTGTTATGTAACATAAATCTTGGTAATAAAACGAAAAATAATGTAAGATGTAGCTGTCGTAGCCAACTAGCTTAATTAGCCGTTTAGTTAACAGCCTAGCCTCTTTACTAAACAACGCCGTTTAACTATCGGCTAAATAATAAACGGCCATGTGACCTAAATAAAAAAGCTGAAATATCTTGTATAAGAAATTATTTATTCAATTTACACATTGAGAATACGTTTCTTTCTTGAACCTCGCCTAAAGAGACTAACTACTATTAATAATGTATTTTAATAAAAATAATTGAGTGAAATATAATATTCTAAAATTTTTGGTTAAACACTAATTCACCGGCCAACAGGTTTTTTCATAACATTTAAATAGGAAAATATTATAAAATTTGCTGTTTGCCGACGCTATACTGATAGTTTGGTATAGGTGGTAAAAAGTAGAACTAAATAGAAATGAACAGAATAGGCAAGTAACTTCTAGTGTAACGTCATCGATCGTCATTTGCTGTTAATTAAAATTGCTGACAATCACTCAGGCTGCGTAGTGAATGGCGCTGTTTAGTAGACCTCTAGTAAAGCGGGCTGTTCGGGGTATTTGTTGTGTTTCCCCGAGAGTGTCGGTACGGAATAGATTTAAGGAACTAAATATTATGACATTATCCGGTCAATATATTCTTGAAGCCTTGTTAACTGTACAAAAAAACTTAAACGATTTTAAAACAAATGGTGAGTTTCACCAGTATAATACGCGTAATAGAACTAATTTGAGTGTGCGACCAACCAGGCTCCAGAAGATAAACCACTCCTTATATGGAAATTGTATTCCTCCCAAGCGAAATTAGAGAACTATCACTAAATAACTTCAAAGCCCTTGTTGAAAGTAAATTAATTAATAAAGCCTTTTATAAATGTGACGAATACTTAAATGATCCTAATCCTTGGGATTGATTTGCTCCAGTTCAAACAATTTGTATTCAAAACTTGGCGATTGAAAAGAGTGGCGGAAAGTTTCTTGCCAGTTCTTCTTACCCGCTCTACGCCCTTGACTTGCGAACTGGTTGTAAATGTAAATTTACAATTAATTTAATTTGTTTTCTTGACGTTCATAAGTGTACATGTTTACCTAAATGAATAAAGATATTTTTGATTTGATTTTGATTAAACCTTTAGATGAAGGTTTTGTTTGCGATAAATTCTTAAAGAGGTCGTAATTTCTAGTATTAATGTTTATGTTTCTTTGTACTTAATACAGAGTATATAAAATGTATAAATCAACATATGCATTTATATTGTAGTATTGAAGCTAATTAAATTAATTGTTACAGTAATTAGCTTGATGCTTATTTAATTGCAGTTTGAAACGACATATTTGCTGAGTATTGTTAAATGTCTGCAGTTAATTTGAGGCTAACGGTTTGTTCTTTTAATTTATATGTTAAGTGCTGGAAAGTGAAATGGCCTTAGCGCGGCGAAGAGGTTCAAGCCAATTCTTGTCGTTCGTTCTACGCTATTTTGGGGACAGTGACTCAAATCAAATCAAAATATCTTTATTCATATAGGTAAACATGTACACTTATGAACGTCAAGAAAAACAAATTAAATTAACTGTAAATTTACATTTACAACCAGTTCGCAAGTCGAGGGATATTATTATTTGTGGAAATTTGAGTCATTTAATTTTTCTATTATTATAATATTATGTTGCCTATATTAATAAAACAACCGGTGGCGCTATAACCAGGTTTGGGTATGTCATATATATTTCATGATTTTTTTTTCTTATAGGCAAGTGGGTGATCGAACCTTCCATATTGTTTTGACGGGTTATAAGAACGTTGTGCATTACCGTATCAAGTGTTTTTTCGTAGTCTATGAAGCACATAATGACGACACCTGTCTCTTTTTTACTAAGAAATTTAGTGAAAGTGGAGCCTGAATAATCGATCTATAAAACATTTAAACAGTCGTGGGTTCGACCCCTGGCTGTGCACAAATGGAACATGTTAACATTAGCTCGAACGGTAAAGGTAAGCAAGCATCTTGAGAAAACCGGTCTGCCTTAGAACCAAAAAGTCGACCGCGCGTCAGGCACAAGAGGCTGATAACTTGCCTATAAGATTGACAAATGATCATGAAACAGATATGGAAATATGAAGCCTAGACTTAAAAAGGTTGTAGCGCCACTGATTTATTTTATGTTTACAACAACAACAAACAACAAAAATTCATTTATTCAAATAGGTAACATAATGTACACGATGAACGTCAAAAAAAGAAGAAATATAAGTACATTAAATGATTCTAATTTCACATTTACCGCCAGTTCTCAAATCATGGGCGTAGAACGGAAGAGAAGAACTGGCAATAAACTCACCGGCACTCTTTTTAATCGCCAAGTTTTTTTTACACAATGTTTGTAAGGAGCTGCAACCATTACACCATGTTCCATATGACATCTCTCCGATATTAGATTATAAAAAAATAACTTAATTCTTTTGGATTGCTTTTACTAAGATCGGGTTGATTACAATAAAGTATTAAGTAAATAATCTTTACTTAACAGTATTTTTATTATAATAACTAAATTTTTATACATTATTCAATTAAATAATAAATTACTGCTGAATATTACTTACCACATAAAGTTATTAAAATCTGATTTCTATACCGCAGCACATTATGAAACATTTTACCGACTAACTCTTTTACAATCACTTGTATCTTATCACGGATAAGCTATTGAGAAACAATGTACAATCTTAAACGGAGTTAATAAAATAGTTAAATAAAGACTTTATAAATCGTAATTTTTTTTATAAAAGTTTGAGATTCACTGAACACGTACGAAACTCTTTTGCATTTCAATTTTAAATGATTTGGGATTTTAATCATCACGCACGTCTCGTGGCGGAAACACAACCGAATATTATGATATATCGTTTGTGATTCATTTTTTTTACGAAATAACGTCACTAATAGCCATAGTTATAGATTTTTAATCTTTAATCGTGGAGTGTGTGTATCTTAAAATTAGCGGTGCAATTATTACAACGATCTGCCGGATTCCTCACAAAGTTTTCCTTCGAGCAAGATTATTGATACATACATAGAGAAACTTTATTAGTGCAATGCCGTGATTCGAACCGAGACCGACGAGGTCGACGATCGCACGCTTAACCCAGTAGGATAACACCGCTGGTGTTTTTAAAATATTGTTACAAAGATGGATTGACTTGATTAAATTTCTCTCTAGATTTTTCTACTTAAAGACGTTTTCAGCAAGCTGTGAATTATGGCCGTTTCAGAAGAGGCTCCATTCAAGAAAATTGTAATTTTCATGAAGTTCCTCTCGTTGGCTGAAACATTTTTCAGGCTATTTCAGAGCAAATGTAGTAGGTAAAGTTTTCAATTTAGTGTAATTAACCTCGCTGATTTATTAAAAATAAAACCTTGAAGAGATCTACGGCATTTTCTATCCGATCCCCAGCTCGTAACATTTTAACTGTTTTTATTTGTAATGTAATACAATTTGAAATTGGATCATTAAATGACAAAAAATTACTGATAAATTATGAGCTTTAGGTTCCGATAATGTTTTACTTCTGACCCAATCAGGTCCATTCGTAGGAATAGGGGTTACACAGTTTTATTAATAATACTTTACATTTTATATCTTGGAATTTTTTTCAACTACTTGCCTTTTCAAAATTCATACCACTTACAACTAGTTTAAACTAAAACAAAATAAAGAATTGAGCGTGAAATAATTTTTAACTTTTTTACAATACATCTTTCATCTTTACAATAATGGTGTAAATATGTAATGTACTGTGTAAAGGAAGTATAAAATCCGGACTCGCAGTTTCTTCAAAGGCTTTGTTTAATATATTCATTGTTATAATACATTCAAATAATTTATTTAAATTCGTATTAGTTACAACATTTCGCTTTCCCTCTTCATATGTTTTTGTGTATGGAGTTTTGCTTTATTTTAAATACGCTAGTTCCTAAATAAGAACAAGATTCAGTAGTACCAAAGACAATTGAAGTAGTCAAGAAAAGAAGACTGTGGTGTGATGTGTGTGTTAAAGTTCGAAAATTACATTTTTTTTTATCATTAATACAGGTAACCAAATACACTTATGAACGTTAACAGAAAAAAAATTAAATTGATTCTAAATTCACACTTACGACTAGTTTTCAAGTCAATGGAGTAGAGCGGGCAATAAGAACTGGCAAGAAACTCTCCGCCACTCTTTTCAATCGCCAAACTTTGATTCATACAGTTTGTTTGTAGGGCAGTCAAAATATTGTCATGACGTATTGCATATTAGTAGTTGGTATTTCCGGGTACTGCCTCAAAGGCAGAACCCGGAAATATTTTGTCCCGCCCAAGGTACAAACCTAAAAATCATGGCTGACCAAAACTAAAAAAAAAAAAAAAAAAAAGTTTGTACTCTATTCCCACTAAACAGGGCGTGCGGAGCCGAAAGCACACTCACAGCCGAACTGATATCTCTAACCGTTTAAAAGTTAGCTTTCGCAAAACCGTAGCTCATTAACTTATCACCACCTTATCAGCTCCTATTTCCTGCACGAAATTCCCAGTCATTATCTAATGAATGCCTCAGTACTAATGCATCGCGTTATCTACTTTCCTACATTCACTAACCCAACCTATGGCTTTAAATTAAAAATAATAAATATATATTTAAAGTAACCTAACGTACGGGTCTAAACAAATTATAATAAATATACCTAACCTTTAACACCACTACCTATAAATATAATTAGATGTAAGGGTTACATGGTAAAATAAAACATTTTTATTCCAGGTATTATTTTTTATTTATATGTTCATTATATTTTTATACAAATTTACTAGCACCATATCATTATTCACTGAGTCACATGTGAAATTTCTAAGGAAGTCTTCTAATCTCATCCCCCTGAACTTGTAATATAAATATACCAAACAGTACTCTCCACACACCGCTGATAGATAATCTTGAACCGTAACGCTATTGTACCTCCACATGCAAGAATTCCTCCTTAAAAACCCTTCTATTGCCTCAATAGGTTTACGTCCAAATGAATCAAAATATTCACCAACTCTTTCGACGCTTATATGTATAGCCACCCAATGAGACCCCGGCTGTGAATCAGGGTCAAGATTGCATATGATAAATGCTGGCACCTGAGCATAAATTGGCAATCGATTTGAAGGATATACGTTGCTTTGGAGGCTGGGATGTATCATACGAAGACTCATTTGCACTTCTAGTGTGTTCATACTTTAATACGCGTTTACTCCGCTACTCTTTTGCTCTTTAACTGACTACATTTCTAACTATCAATTCATATTTGTACCAATGAATTCATTTAAACCCACATAATATGATCTCAACAGAAGTAATGAGTCTTTTTATTAAACAAGTAATGAGGTAAATAAAAACCATGTCATATTCGTTTAGGTTATATTTTATTATTCTTAATATAATAATTACATAAGTGATTGCTTAACTACTATAATCCACACATACATTTCTGTTCTTATCTATTTCTATAATATTTGAAAACTCTGCGTAAACTACACAGTTAATAGTTTCAGTCAATGCGCTCTCGAATCTTACTTCCATTCTTACACTACCATGGCGAACAAGATTCCAATGCACATTAGAGTTAGCCGACAAGTCAGGTGTTAAATCAAAAGCTAGTAAACAGTATCCATTTGAATATTGCTCCCTCGATATTCCATTACCTTCGTTAAGAAAATGTATACCGGTGCCTGAGTACAGGGTGTGGTATGCGCTCGTAAATACATCGTTTGGAAATGATGGTTGTAACGATTTTGAAGGTATCTGTTGACCATCTATATATAGGCTAAATGAGCAAATACCAAAATTTTCAAAGTTGAAAGGATTTTTAACATAACTACCGTTGAATGCTGTATTATTCACAAAACCTATAATACATCTCTTAGGAACCTGCCCTAAAAATATATTGTCCAGTGTTTTACCCTGCACACCAGACGGTATGGTCAGGACTTTCACTTCACCTCTTGTTATAGGATATTTAGCTGTAGTAGTGGCAAGAACCTTTTGATGGGCTATTAGTATTGATGGATTAATTTTTGCTCTGCGAATTATTAAAGTTGCATCTGTGATACAGACTTTGTACTTATTATCCGCATTCTGTGACATGAGGTTAAATGTTTCTCTCGATCTCACTAATTTTATAGATAATTCGACCCCGTTAATGAGGAATTTATCTTGATTAAATATATCCCCATGTAAATGCCCAATCATTTCAACATCCTTACCATCCTTTGAAAGTTGTTGTCTTTTGTAAAAGCCCTTGTTTGCCTCATTAGTTTCATTCATTTTTCTAGCTGTATCCTCGTACCATAAACCACATGTCAAATGTGATTTTTTGGCGGATGATGAATAATTTAATAGAGTTTCTATGAAAGCACGATATGCATAAGTATTATTTGGGGGTGACACAAGTTTTTGGTTTAGGTAAACATCCAATTGGTTAAATAAAGAATGTAACCAATTATTGACTGGTGCCACTACATTAGCTGCATTAACTACAGAACCGTCTTGATTTTTAATTTGAGCCTTGAGATGGAGTAGTGTATGCGAAAGGTCTATGTAGTCATCTCCAGTACCAGGTACTTGAAATTCGACGGGTCCATCATCACTTAATGAAGAAATTGGTTTATAGTGTATCCAGTGTCCATATTCGATACTTGTTTGTGTGGAAGGAAGAGCAAACAGATCCAATTCAGATTTAACGCACTCACATGAATGATTATGAATAAATGACATTATGATTAGTTTGAAAATATATCCTTGGAATTATTAATATTTTTGTTCTTTGTTTTCTTCAGAGCGCCTTTCACGTTGAGGGGTGAAACTCGAATGAGCTCATTACAATATTTTCGTCTTTTATTAACACCCGATCCAGTCATAAGATTATCAATTTTGGTATCAACTTTGCGTTTAAGGTTAGAACTAGCCTCTTTCAATCGATTTTTAATAGATTCTTTGATAGGACGACTAGCCACAACATCTGACAAAAGCCCAATTCCGCCGTTAAGTGCTTCTTTTCCAATTACCTTAGCACCACTAGTGAGTAAAGGTAGCACACTTCGAAATAACCCCCCAAGAAAACTGCCGATACCATGACCACGTTGATGTAAGGCTCCTTTGTAGATTACATTTATACCAGACCCAGCTTGTTTCGAATAATAATGTTCATAAGGACATATAAATGTATCTTGAGGTGTATACATTTTAAAAAGGAAATATAGTTTATATTTTTTTAAAATGAAGTTTCACACACGATGTTCCGTATTGAAATGGTACCGCATTTCCCGTGGTTGTTCTTATATCTATCTCAATAACATCAAATTCTCTTCTCATTACCGGCAAATAATGTGGTGGTGAAAATATATGCATTTTATTTGAACCATATATGTATTTAGCAGGATCTAAGGGTATAATTCTCAATAGGGGTGTCATTACATCACCAACAATTTGTGGTTCTATAATATCACAATACACAAATAATTGTGATGGTAACCCCAAATGTAGATTAGCAGGGCGTTAACCGATATTATGATTTACTAAATTGGTATCTGGCTCAAATCCAAGTTGAAAGCTCAAATTAGGTGAAAGAGATAATGAAATTATTGATGGATCCTTTACTGTAGCAGAGACAAACTTTGACACGGTGTCCTGGCGAAAACTAACTTTCTCTTTCGAATTTAAAGCTAGAAGAATATTTTGTATATTATCATAGTTGGTGGCTGGTATATGGTTCTTATACATCAGTGTGGTCTCTTCGTTATTGATGGTAGTTTTTTTACTTATGTACATAATATTTTCATGTTCTTGCACGGAAAACATAGTAGAAGGATATTGAAACTCAACTATACCTACCATCCATTCTCCTTCTAATGTAATGGCTTTAGGTAGTTTTGTAGAAAAATTTGATGTCATATTTCCCGGAAAATATTGTGTAGAACTATTGCTGAGTAAAGTTAAATAAAAACTTTCCTTCATTGCAGGTTTTTAATATTCGATAGTAAGACCCAAGAATTAAACTTGTTAGGATATCCTTTCCATTTAACTAATACTTCCTTTCTAATACCGCTTTTACGTGATCTGATGATTTTATCAATTTTAAATTCGGAAGTGGGGGAAAAAGTTATTTTTTGTAGTTCTTTCTCATAAAAAGTTCCTGTTATTGATTCATTGTCTAAATCGTTTAAAGTGTATACAACCCACGGGGAACGATCTATAATCGAAGTAATGATAAAAATTTCATTACTCCAATTACTTTCATAACCTTTTTGAAATACATGTTTGTATTTTGTAATTCTTACATAGTCACCAACGTTAAACTTAGGTACTTTGTTTAAACTTGAAATATAAGTCTTTTCATCATAATATAAATTCCGCCAAACTTCCATTATGTTTTCCATTTTAACATCACATGGTCTCATCTTGATACTAGAGTGTACACTGTGATTATAAGAACTAACCAAATCTTGTAAAATATCTGTATAGCGATAAGTATTCTTATGTGTAAAATAACGCCACATTTTCATTTTCAATGTTCTCTGAAATCGTTCTACTATACTTGCTTTTATATCTGGATTATTTGTAGTGTAATAATTTATATTTTTACTTTTTAAATAAGTTTTGACATCCTTAGATACAAATTCCGTGCCCTTATCTGATTGAATATGTCTAGGAACAGTTTTAGCTTCATCAAAGATGCTAGTAAAACACGTTTTTATTGTGTATGAATCCTTCTTTTTCATTGCTCTAACATAAGCATACTTACTAAAGGCGTCAATAACACACAAAATATATTTATATCCATCATTATATTGCATGTAAGTTCTTAAATCACTTAAATCAGCTTGCCACAATTCATTAATATTTGATAAAATATATTTATTACGCGGGAATTTTTTTATAACCGGTTTATGTAATGTATATGTTTCTTGAGACTGCAACCATTTCAAAACATCACTTTTTGAGATTTTTCCATTCATTGCCTTTGTTAACTTATTGACACTGCTGTAACCGGCTGGATGTGAAATATCATAATAGATGCGATGTAACTCTAATACGGGGTCCATTTCTCCCAATCACTTTTGTTTCTCAATTTATTGATGTATTTAGATTGAGTTGGCGTTGAAGAAACCTCAGTTTGTGGTTCTTGAATCAATGTTTTATCTATACTTTTAAGGTTAGATATATATTTGATTCTTTTCAGATTACCAATGTATGTTAGTGGGGTATTTATATCATTTAAAAACTTGGCGAATATTTCCCAACCGATTGGATCGGATCTCTTCGAGGGTCTTAAGATGTCATTCACTAAATCTATAATATTACTTCCTGGTATCTCTTGTCCACTAATGACAACGGTTCCATTATTATTCCATTGCAATTGATCTGTTTTATTTAATATTGTATCCATCAATAATTCACCCCTCCTCATATAAGTTTTAGGAATTAATTTTAATATTTCTTTAGGTGGTAACCCATATGCGATGTCTTCACCCGTTGAGGGTTGTTTAACATTTAGCATTTTTTCATTTTCACTAGTAGTTATATTATTGATGTTACGGTTTTCGTTAGTATTATCATTTATTACCTTTTCAGTTATTGTTATTTCTTGAGGTTGACGTTCTTCCTTGGAGTAATGTAAGTATCTTTGTAAAATTTGTAGATAAAGCGCCCATTTTTCGCGATCATCCAATTTACTTGATATAATTTTTTCCATTTCTAAATCCAATCTACTTTGCGGTGTTGCTTTATTTTCATTCTGATGTTTCAGTTTATCAATAAAGTCTTGCTCAACGAGAAGCATTTTTTTTGTGTTCATTGTGATTTATTAAAACAACTTACAAGGGTGCTTAGAATTGTACCCAAAATTATTGGAAGAAAGGACCCTCCTTTTTGTATTAATATATTTTTCCTGTATTCAAAACTTTTACCTTTACTGATCAGATTACGTAAGATATTTTTAATTTTTTTAATTTGGTTTTTGTATTCTCTTTTAAAGGTACTTTTCCTTGTAAAACATTGTGAATACATTCACAAATACAGTTAATTTCTTGATTATTACAAGACTTCAATAATATCCTACGATGTTTGGGCTTTAATTTATGTAAAGCTGATAACAATTCCTTATGCGTTGTTATTCGTTGATACATGGTTCATTACTGACTTAGAGTGGCTGATTACAAAGATATTTATACCTTCTCATAGGAACATATATTGTACAAAAATTACGGGATTCAAATATTTTAGATTTTATGCGGCGAGCATCATCAGTGTTTTGTTTCAAATCAATCATTAAATAACCATGAGCTTCTTTAGTAGCATCGGTATATGAATCTTCAATAAACTTCGTGTCTTCCGGGGAAACTTGTCTAGCTAGAAATCGTATTTGTGTTTTGTCACGGGGATTTTTAAAATAAATAATATAACTTGAATTAAGTGAAATATCACGCTGTCCTCTTCCTTGATGAAATAAGTTTTGGGTTATGTAAAAAACACTCAAATTTCTATGATGACTGCCTTTTGTAAATATATCAACAACTCGCCCATCAGATTCCCTCAATAAGTCATCTATTATAATCAAATGTGGATTTTTACCATCAAACATATGATATTCCGGTAGTCCTTGGTGGTAATTTACACCGGGTATATTATATAGCGGTTGCATTTCATCATAACACCATGTAATTTCCAAAAAAATCTCATTACATATACTATTTTTATGTTTAATGAAATTTGCAACAAAGTTAGATTTTCCACACCCACTCGGTCCTGCTACGATGGCAGCAAAGGGATGAATAAAATGAATCATTATTTTTTGACTTCTGTCTTCATCAGAGAAAGGAGTAAAACTAAGTTGATATTTTAAAAATGGTTGATATTTATATGGTGTATACAGAAAAATGTAAGTGTAATATCACAATATTAATGTATACGCATATACATAATACATGTAAAATAAAAATTTATTGATTATGAATTTATTAATGATTAACTTAATTACATACAAAAAAATGTGTAATGACCTATAGGTAACTTATCGATTTTGTTTGGTAAAATATACCACTTGTATCCATGCCTATCAGTAAAATGTGCGTAAGAAATACAAAGGGCACTCTAAAACCCTATGCAATCTTAATGGACAATGCATTCTTTAAAACATTTTTGAAATAGATAAGAACAGAAATGTGTAGTAGTTAAGCAATCACGTCATGTAATTGTTAGGAACAATAAAATATATATATGCAAATATGACACGGTTTTTATTTAGCTGCATTACTTTTTGAAGTATTTTATAGAATATGTTTTGTGAATAATACAGCATTCAACGGTAGTTATGTTAAAAATCCTTTCAACTTTGAAAATTTTGGTATTTGCTCATTTAGCCTATATATAGATGGTCAACAGATACCTTCAAAATCGTTACAACCATCATTTCCAAACGATGTATTTACGAGCGCATACCACACCCTGTACTCAGGCACCGGTATACATTTTCTTAACGAAGGTAATGGAATATCGAGGGAGCAATATTCAAATGGATACTGTTTACTAGCTTTTGATTTAACACCTGACTTGTCGGCTAACTTTTAGGTTTGTACCTTGGGCGGGACAAAATATTTCCGGGTTCTGCCTTTGAGGCAGTACCCGGAAATACCAACTACTCATATTTGAATATGAGCAAAACAATTCGAAGGATTAGGAACATTCCAATAATCGTCAAATTTGTAAAAAGCTTTATTGATTAATTACCGTTTAACGAGAGTTTTTATTTGATTCAGTGATAATTCTCTAATGGGAGTTTGTAGTAAAAACGATTAAACTGAAACTACAATTTCCATATAAAGAGTAGTATATTTGATCACCTTTTGTTTTAATTAAAAGTAATTGTTTCTGCCCGTTTTTGACCTTAATATTTATTTTCAATACACTTAGGACTAGGTTTAAGTTAAGGCGTAGTTACATACGTCCCGAGTGGCAACATTTTATCATCAATAATAGTAGTTTTACAAAAAACGGCGAACTCGAGATCTAGCAGACTTCATTGGTCAACTATTGATCTGTACTTAAGGATATTCCTATAGCCAGCTTTTTCCGAAGGATTATTTTTTAAATTTAGAACACGAATAAATTTCACTAAACACTGGGCTTTTTCTAGTGCGTAATGAAAAAGGTTGATATTGCGAGTGAAAAAAACAATGGGTGGCACAAAACAAAGAGTTCTATTACGCACATTATGCGGGTAAGCGTAATTTAGACGGCCGAGATAGGGCTAGCAACTACACTTTATATCTAAAATATGCTGCCAACAATCGTATATGTCGACTCCATCAATTTCTTAGAATAAGAAAATTTTCTAACGAAAATAATAGATACGCCTACACTAAAAATTTCATTCCTTTAATTATACAACCCAATTAGTATAATTTTTTAATTGTATAAATGAAATGTATTATTTAATACATTTTGAATTCGGTTGTGTTAATGTAAAAAGAGTTTATTATAGAACATAAGACAGGCTGGTGGTCTAGGCATCTAGTGTTAGTGATATATCGTATGCGATTTTAAGGTATTGATAACATTTGCAACGCCACGCACTCGCGAGTCCATGGGCGGCGAAATCACTTAACATCAGGTGAGCCTCCTACCCGTTTGCCCTGTTCTATTAAATAAAAACATTGAATGTTGATTAGCTAAAACGTCGATATACTTTTCATGTCCCACTATAGAAGTATTTTTTTGTTTACTAACCAATACAGTACGAATTGTAATTCCAACTAAAACTAAATATGGATATAATATTTTGAAATGAAGAAAGTACTACATTATTTCATTTGCCAGCCCTACCAGCGATCTTCTGTGAAATGACGTTGTGTGTAAATGACTGTGGTTTAGGAATATTGCTTCAATTTGGAGCGTTTTGCCGTAATACGGGCAAGTCCTAGTACGTGTGAAGGATTACTAAGCCTTCTATACAGATTTCCATACATTTGCACGTATTTACATTAATTTCCTGGAATTGACGCCTCATGGAATTTATTCATTCTTGGAGTGTGCAGAGAGTCTATGTTTTGAATTCTGATGTACCCACTGGGCTCCTAAGACCGGCTCTTTATCCAACGCCTTCCCTCCACCTTCGCAAGGTCATATATCTATACCTACGTATAAATATAAATTTGGTATAGTAGTAGGTAGTAGTAATAGGAACCTTACTATTTGCCCCCAGTTCTTTCAGTTCTGTGTATGCACCTTGAGGGTGATCTTTCATGCCTATGAAGTTAGCTGAACACTAACCAGCCTAGCACAAAAAAAGTTGTCGTTGCAAAAGTTTCTGATAGTTTTTTTAAAGAGTTATTTTTATAAACCATTAATGAGACCTTATTTTTCCAAATCCATAACAAATGTTCTGGTTTGATCGGGTACCTGGCAGAGCATTTTAAGGTTTAAAAAATAATTTTCTGGATTGAAATGTCCTGAACTCTTTCTACACAAACTTCACAGACACGAGTCTTTCGTGGTAGACGAGTAATCTAATAACTCTGCTACCACCAGTTCCAATTATCATTCAACCCGCTACCAATTTATAAAAACAGTGAACAGATATCGCTGCACATGCTGCCGCTCTGACGTAAACATTCATTGCCTCAGTTAATAGCACACCCAGAACACAGAATGTACCTGGAGGATCAATGCGAATAGATAGTTCGGCGGCTATAAGTTGTGACATCAGGTGGCATCCCATGAAATATAGTCCCAGCAAATTAAAGAACATACATGTCTATAATAAAGTCGTGTTATGGAAGAGGCATGACAAAAAATACCTAACGTGGACATGTATATATGTAGGTGCTATCACGTCAGGGTTGAAATAAAGTAGGAAATATGGTTTCGATTACCAGTTTCTAGATGATTCCAGTTCATCACTATTTAGTACGAAAGCAGTTAGAAAAAATCTCTTAATGGTTACATTAGTTTAGATGTTTGAAACATAGACATTTGAACTGAGGTTTAAATGAAATAAATGCGTACATTATAGTGATTGATATAAGTATACAAGTATCATAAAAGTTAATGTTAACGAAAATTGTTTTTCTTATCTACCCCGAGCAGTAAGAACAATGATACATTACTTATAGAGCGCGACATCAAACATGAAACTTGGTGTTACGTTTTATCGGTTAAATGGATGGTGTTTGATAAAACTTATAAGTCTACACAATTTAATAAGATGTTAATTGAGTTATGTATCATACATGTATATATAAAAGTAATTATATATTTATATATGTATATATATATAGAACGTATAAATATTTTAATGTTAAAAATCATCTTAAACTTGTATAACAAATGTTTACAAACCTCTATTTAGGTAGTAATAAATTAGCCTTTTATGTTTTCATAGATTTATAAATTATAATATTACATTCTCGTTATATATTCTTTATAGGTTAGAGATCAATTAGTTTTAAAACGAAAATACGTCAAGTTACAGTTTTTGTTAGTATGGCGTCCAACCCCACACTCCTAATTTTATGTTTATAACATACTAGCCGACCCCGCCCGCTTTGCTGGGCGAATTTTCAAAGGAAATAAATGATATTCATTATTTTTATTTTTTTTTTGCTTTTTTTGTTAATTTTTATTTTTTTTTGCTTTTTTTGTTAATTTTTATTTTTTTTCTGATATTTACAATATTTTTCAAAGAAGAGTCAAATTCACTTAAAATAAAATTTATTGACATAATAAATTATTATTATTATTATTATACAACAAAACAAAGAATAAATGGAAAAATTGTCCAATAGAAATGGTCCGATTCATGGAGAAATGAGTATTAATCTTCCTCCATCTTACATTCGACGACTCGTCGCTCGTAAGTTGAGTTTGCTGGGACGTAAAACATACTCGTTAACATAACGGAGTTTAAGTATAATAAGAAGGTACTTCACTTCAAAATAAATTTCGCATCGAATGGTGGTAGTTTCATGTTGATACGATCAGTGATTTAGGCGTGATTGAGCCTCAAACGAAGACCATTTTCATTATATATATATAGAAGATAGAAGAAGAAGAAAGAAAAAATAAAAATTTTCATTGCTCAACCACCCCCGCAACCCCCTGTGGGGTGAGCTACCGTAAAATTCGTTCATAGACTATTTTTAACGCCCCCGTAATCCCCTTTGGGGATTTTTTAACGTTTTAGCAGACTTTTTTAAAATTTTCTTACATATAAACATTCTCCTGACAATTCTGAAGACAGTAAAAAAAATTAACCCAATCGGTCCAGCCGTTCTCAAGTGATACTCGATCATAGATACGGCATTTTATTTTTATCAAAAAATGAGAGTGGGTGTGCAGGGGTGCGTGGAAGTTTGTAAGTAGATTCTTAGCTGAATGTAAAAGAACATTATCCGTTTAGTAAACTCCGTTGCCATGGAAACAAAAGAATCAAGAGCTTGCAATTAGCGGGATAAATGTTCATAAAAGTAAAACAGCAATAAAAAAATTAAGGAACGTTAGAATTCGTTAAAAAAAAATAAATAGCCATAAACCATCTAGGAAAAATTTCGCATCGAATGGTGGTAGTTTCATGTCGATACGATCAGTGGTTTAGGCGTGATTGAGCCTCAAACGAAGACCATTTTTATTATATATATATATATATATAAGATAAGATAAGATTAGCCCTTGTTAATATTATATTATGATAATGAAAAACAATTAAAGACAGTTGACACTCCAGCCAAGCTGAGCTGTAAGGGTCTTTAAGGCCAGCAGCTAAACTTCATTAAAGACATGACACTTAGCTTCGACCAGGGTGTTTATTTGAACATCACTCCAACTAGCGCCATTTAACTCTTGGTGGAGGATTTTTGTGCTACTTATACAAGTTTACTACCTAACCCGAAAACCTAGATGTTAAACTACTGGTATTGTTCACTGTATAAAGTGTAGCTGTAGTTTTTTCTTCCTTTTTTAATTATGTATGGCCTTCTAATTGCGGCTATTATATTTTTATTTTTTATTCTTCATTTTACAAAATAATAATTGTATACGTTACTAAATAAAATCAATTACGTTAGAAAACCGGTGTGGTGTGTTAATAACTAAAGAGTTAAAATTAAATAAACTAAAATAAATACTTAACTAGATTTGTATATGTCCCTTAAGCAGTTATTTAAACTTCTATCCGGCATTTACATGAATAGGTTCTCCTTTTTCCGGTTTAATATAATGGAAACATGTAGTCGGACGTTACAGCTACTGCATATTTAACAACACATGCAAACATTGAAAATGCAATAAAAATGCAGCCCTTATTATCATAGCGATGCAATCGTCATTTGTTTTATGATACCTACGTGTTATCGATCACCATATCTAGGTTATGATGGCTAGATCCCACAATCGTAAAACGAAACTCGAAGTGGACTAATAAAAGTTCCGTTTTTTCTTCGAAGTCAGTGGTACATACAAAATTGCTAGGCCAACCAAGCTGATGATTAACGATCGTCCGTAAAGGCAGCGTAAACCTATTTAGGAAAGTGTTGCTGAGACCTAAAACTACAATCTAGTTACATCACTCGTCGATCCTTCCGTTGTATGCTCATCTGTTGAACGTTTCCTGGAACATCTGACTGCCATTTACTACTTGCTTCTTGCTACAGTTTTGAGCCATTTGTCCGTGACATGTTTCAAACTTTTCATTTTCATCGACCTTCAAAACTCTCAACAGCTTGTGGCAGTTTAAATTACGAAAGTAATGAGAAATACGAGCGCTCTATAATTCCTGTGGTTTTTATGTAACTAATAGGTATATTAAGGTAACGCTAAGTACTACAATAGAAATTTCTGTCTAGACTATGTCTTAAGATATATTTAACTTTTAATCTATTGCAGTAATAGATTGGATATGAAACAAAGAGGATTAAGATAAAAATAAATTATTGTAAAATCTTCTTTTGAGTGTATTTTAATCCGATATCAAAGCTGTAAGTTCGGCGCCACATTTTTTAAGCCGGTTATTTAAAAACGGTTGTCTGTAAATTGTGATGTTAACACATAAATAATACCCTAAACCCCCCTTTCATAATATTTAGATCAGTCAGATTTTAAGTATTGTATTGATCTCTTTTGATCACAGCGTTAACACGTTCCAACAGAAAGAGATACAAGATTACCTGTGGTTTAAGAATATAGATTGTTACAGTTTTTATGAGGTACGCTGGCCATAGACGGACCGCGTGTTTCACCGCGTTGTAGTCGTACACGACTGTAACACGACTGCATAATGCAGTCGTCTACGACTGCCTGGAGCAGTTGTGTTCGACCGCAAAACAATGCTTGTGCGAGTTCATTTACAAGATGGATTTCAATAAAGAAACTCAGAAAAGAAACTGCTTTTTTTATTACTATTACGCAAGCGTAGGTGTAGAAGACACCGTAGTATGTGGGTGCGTCCAATACCAGAATCAAAAGAACAGCATGGACTATTTCATTCTTTGTATCCCCAGCTGAGAGAAGACTCTAATATGTTTTTCAACTACTTTAGAATATCCGTGGTCTCATTGATGAATTACATAATCTAGGTTGCCTACTAACGCGCGGCCGACAGCAACCGCTTGTCGCAGTCTGGTACACCAACGGTCTGGTGGGTGCGATAGCTCTAAGAAGTCAACTGCACGGTGAAACTCGCTTAGAAACTGCTCGAACGGTCCGTGTTTTGCGGATATGAATTTAGAATGGAAACAGCAGATCGCAGTGCGGCGACCGCTCTAGATCAGTCGGTCTCGGCTGCAACATGCGGTCCGTCTATGGCCAGCGTTAGACTTTAAAAAAATTTGCTGTATTAATATTTTTGCGCAATGTTGGCCTAGTGGCTTCAGTGTATAAATTCCTGAGGTGACAGCTTCTAACTCCATGCATCAACTGACTTTCAAGCCTAGAAGACTGAGACTTGCCTATTGAAAACGGATGATTCTATATAATTGTACCAAATTTATAATAAATTAATAATTTATTATTTAATTTAATTGATCTGGAAATATAAAAAGGAATCTGGAGTATAGTCCATAAAACTTTTGTTAAATGACCTAAGTAAAGGCTTAGCAGACAGTTCCACTGGCGTAAGGCAAAAGTATAAAAATAAAGTAGGTTTTTTGAAGTATTTTAATTACTTTACGGCATTATTCGATTGTTCATGTTGAACTGAACATTAAAGGCATCATTAATTTTAGGTTTACAAGTTATAAAATATCCCGATAAATTTTCAAGTCCGAACTGGCTCGTTTATTTGATAAACAACCAAAGTTTATGATATAATTTAAAGGGTCGTAAAGGGAAATACAATTATCTTTTCAAAACTAACGAGTTGTCCATACTATTTAATAAAAAGGACCTGGATGATCGAGCATTGCTCGGTATTTTTTTATTTTTATAAATCGTGTTTTTTGTAAGTTATATTTAAGTACGAATTACATACTGATAAAATGATGAAATATGAATAATATTTTTCGATCTTACCGACAGAATAATAAAAAAAATTGAACTGGTTTTTTTAAAGTTATTAATGTAAAGAAAAAAATCATGAGTGTGATAGAACACGAATAAAGTGAAATTTTCTCAAATGAGATTCCAATTACATATATATATATATATATGTAATTGGAATCTCATTTTAATGAAATTTAGTATTCGGGGGAGGGGGAATAATTCGATCTAGCTAGGAATCATTTTTAGAAAATTTCACTTTATTCGTAGCGTAATAGTAATAGCGTAAGATTGGTAGCGTATAATTTATAATTCAAAATGGAAATCGTTTTTACGCATCCATCGTTGAGAGTATGTGCCTATTTCAGCACCCTTACCCTGTAACTTCAAATCTTCTAACTTCGAATAGCTACAGCGATACCCATACCAAAGTTTTTGTATCCAATATCGATGTAGGTCTCACAATATTGGTGCTTATGCTCCCACATGGCACATCACGACCCAACTGATATCCCTTCTATGAAAATCCATATCCATATAGTCGTTATTGGAAGTTACAGAGTAAGCGTTCAGGACAACCTGGTCCCAAGACTCCCTTTCGTATTGTATAATATTGTATATAGCCTCAGGTTGACTGGTTTATAGAAAAATGAATCATGAAACAGATGTTGAAATGTGTCTCCGTTTTTCTGTTTTCGAAATCGTAATCGCACGGGCTGTGATATTTTAGGTAACGTGGATTTTATTTTAAAAGCGAATAACGTCATGGAAAATTAATAGGAGAAAACTCTAATAAATGTTTCACGAAAAGTCACTTTAGGTTGTTATTGATAAATGTGTCTGGTTTTATGCAAGGATACGCTCCAGTCGATTTGTTTCACGCTTTCATTCATTAGTGATGTGATCGATATATAACGATGAATATTATTAATACTAACAATTATTCAAGTATGGTTATTAAAACACGACAAGGCATACAATCTTATCGCTGTTACATGAGTTGTGAAACGGCACTTTAATTGCAAATATTCGTCATGACGCGAAAAGAGATGAATATATATAGTAAAGATATTCGTCTCATTTCGGGCCCCGAACAAAAGAAGATATCCTATCCTCGTGCTCATTTGCCATATAGAAAACTGTGGTGTATTTATACTATAGTATACATACTATAGATTAATATTAACATTTTTTTAAATTTATTTATAAAATTAACCACTGTGTATCTTCAGAGGCAAAAAACTAGATATATACAAAAGTAAATAAAATGTCTTAGATTATTGATCACAAATAAATCAATAAAATATGTAACATACGGTACAAAACAGGGTAAATTGTTTATACTTCTTAATGACAGATAAACCAAATCTTTATAGGCCACATGAATAACATCTTTTATTTAGAAAATCTTATGTTGTGCCATTTATTCCAAGACACCGTTTCCTCAGTTGACGGATGATGATATCGTGGATATCAGGGTATGACTGCTCTCCCTGGACAAGGTTTGACCTCAGTCAAAATGTAAAGCAATCGAAACGCCAAGTAAATTTCTTTAATCAAAATAAAATCTTACTGATATTTATGTATCTACAGTCGTTTTTATATGATTTATCTTTTGTGCTTATCCGAGGGAAGTAAGACGGGGCTAACGTGTCCACACAAGTTGCATTCTAAAACGATCTAATAAAAAATAAAAAAAACAATTTAATCTTCATATAATCTGTTACCTTTTTAACAATAGTCCCGACTATCGACTATTACTTTCACAGCCCTACTTTAATCACGTTGCAAACGCGGCAGGCCACGATTTTACGTACTAACAGACTATCAAATATTTTGAATAAAACCATAGTACCCATATTGTCACTAATTAGTTATCGATAACTTGAGGTTTGAAGTGGGTATATATGGGTAGTATTTTGTATAGAGGTCAATAAACTAATTGTAATTTGCTCTGGTTTCATATTAATGATATAAAGATATTTGTAGTTGGGTATATAAAAATATTTAAACAAGTATCCTCAATACAGGAGGGAAAATCAATTATCATGAGGGTAGCCTCCGCGTCAACACGTATCGTTTCTATAAATTGAATATTTAAAAATTAATATAAACGAAAATAAACAAATTAAATGTACTGATCGATTTGTGTTATTAAGGAACTATCTTGTGAGATATTATCAGCAGCTAAAAAGCAGAAAAAGTGCATATCAGATCTTCTCGGAAGAATACAGTGAAATAAATTTACCTACAATCAGTTATATTGTGGATACACGAAGTGAATTAGTGCAAGGTCACTATTGTCAAAGTGAGTGCGTGACTAGAAATACAATTATTATTAAATGATAATTAAATTAGTCATTGACCTTCACGTAAAATAAATTTTAAATACTATAAGATATATTCAGATTTGCCGTCACGGACGCCGTAGCTCTGTGAAGAACGAAGTGATTTAGTGCAAGGTCAGTAGTGTTAAAGTGAGTGTGTGACTATAAATACAATTACCATTAAATAATGATTAAATTAGTCATTGACCTTCACGTAAATTAAATTTTAAATACTATAAGATATATTCAAGTTTGCCGTCACGGACGCCGTAGCTCTGTTCATAAGGTTCTTATCCCTTGTACAACTGAAGCCAGTTCGATTCTGAGCGAGCACACGTATTTTTTTAACTTGCATTTTTTTTTCTTTTTCTTCTATATATAATAAGGAAAAAAGAATTAGCTAATAGATAAAATGCTTAAATGCATTGCATGCTCTAAAGACCTAGACATAAGTACGCAGATTCAATGTATACAGTGCTTTAGAGGTTGTCACAGTAAATGTACAGGAATTACAATAGAAGAATCAAGTGATACTTGGATATGTCCACCTTGCACGCGAAGAGGACTGCGCTGCCCTGATGCATCGCCTGAAAAGCAGCAAGCCTCCACGCGGCGTCATAAAAAGGATCTAGGACAAAGCGACAAGCACTTGTCAAGGGATGACTTGCAGAAGGTAATTACAGAGGGAATTAACCAGGCAATAGACACTAAACTAGGTTATATACAGAATAAGCTGATCGAAACTCTAAAAGCTTCTCTTATTATGGAGTTGCGAGAAGAGATCAAGTCTTTCATTATTCCATTCGTCGAAGAAACAAAATCTCTAAAGGAAGAATTGAGTGTACTTAAGAATGATCTCTTGAATTGCAATGCCATGGTAAGTGAACTAAAATCTCAAATTGGGAAGCAGCAACAGTGGAACCGGATGAATAATTTGGAAATTGTAGGTTTACCTCAAACTAGCAACGAGTCGACACGCTCACTAATACACAAAATCGCAAAACATGCTGATGTGGATTTGCAGCCGGGCGATATTGAATTCGCCAATCGTGTACAGCCGAAACAATCTTTACCAGGAAACAGATCTCGCGACATTAAAGATAAAATATTGTCTGGTTTAAGAAAACGGCGAGGAATTCAAACATCTGACATTGGATTGGTTGGAAGTTCAAAGAAATTCTTTGTAAACGAGCACCTGACCCCTGAAAACAAATACCTATTAAAAAACGTAAAAACACTGGCTACGACCAAAGGTTACAAATTTGTTTGGGTCAGAAACTGTTGCATTTTTTTACGCAGAAACGAAGTGTCCCCAGCCATTACAATAAATTCGGAGCGAGACTTATCAAA
This sequence comes from Pieris mannii, assembly GCA_028984075.1. Taxonomy (NCBI): domain Eukaryota; kingdom Metazoa; phylum Arthropoda; class Insecta; order Lepidoptera; family Pieridae; genus Pieris; species Pieris mannii. Next base: position 9,265,326 of record CM054777.1, read on the forward strand.
AATTTCTTGAAAATTTCCTATTCCACTTCCCATCTGTATTTTTATAATATTATCAATTTTTTTACGGCATCATTCGTGTGTTCTGTTAGTTCAGTAGTTTTAGTAACGCTTTGTTTTTTGATTTACAATTTGACAGCAATAGTAATACAACAGTCGAGGTCTTCCCGCCGTAATAAGAATATTTGCATAAATGTCGGTACACTTACATTTTTCTTTAAATGTCTGATAAAACACTAACCATATTTTATGAAAACGTGCGAGGCTTGCGGACAAAAACGAGTGAATTTTGTCGTAATCTACTCTTGTCTACGTTTGATATAGTTTTAATAACGGAATCTTGGTTAAACGATAAGTTTTACGATAGCGAACTCTGCGGGGGTAACTATACTATGTTTCGGCGCGATAGATCAAAAGAAACATCACATAAAAAATATGGGGGAGGACTGTTAATCTATATAATCTAGTAAATTGCAAGCATACGAAAGACCTGAATGGAACTGCACTAATGTCGAAACTCTGTGGATAACTATACCCGAGAATTCGCTTGGAGCTAATGATCGGCGTAATCTACATATCGGATTGGTCTATATACCTCCCGATTCTAAGCAGCCGCAACGACTTATGACGTTTATTTCCTCGTTCAGTCATATAATTGAATCAAACGCAAGTGACAACTTCATAATTGTTGGTGACTTTAATCTTCCTAACATTAATTGGTCTCCCACGGGACCTATTATTTTAAAACAGGGAACGACCCTGTTCGCGCTAAAAAAGGTGTGTGGGCCTGGGTATCCGGAAGCTATATCCAGGATGATCCCTTCCCACGGTAAAATTAATTTGCGCTGGTTCGGCTGTCGCGTGTCAGTATAATAAAGAAAGGAATCCAACAAACGATAAGACTATAACTAGCACTTACCATCAACGGTGGTGTGTCTCACTCCAAACCCTGGATCCTTAAAATCTATGAATATACGGAAATGCGGTACGGTTTTGCGGTAAGTATATATTCAGTGCGCACGCGACGGCGGTAAAAATCTAACTCGATTGCGCTGTCATGCCGGAACGCCACCTACCGTCTCCGGTTCGTGTGTCAAAGTCAAATCGACAAGTGTCATCCTTCTTTGACTGACACCGATTTAGCGCGAACATAGCTCCCCGCCTTGAAAGTTCAGCTTTCAAAAGAGAGGATTGCGGAAAGAATTAAAATAAAAAATTGATAGAATAAAAAAATAATAATAATACAAATAAAAACTAAACTACGATAATAAACTAAAGATAAAACTGAAGTTAAGATAAAATGGGTAAAGGACATAAACGTATGATAGGACGTTTAAATGTTCCTGATTTGGTACGAATTAATACGATTTTCGTTTAATACGCAGCGAAAGTCCTCACTGAATGCGTTAGATAAAATGAAATTTTGATGTTCACTTAAATAGGAACGTGCACTAATAAAATTAGTTCCATTATCAGAATAGATGACTTGGATTGGACCTCTGCGCGACATGAATCGTTTTAAAGCATTCAGAAATGAGTTAGTGCTTAAATCAGTTGCGGTTTCTATGTGAATTGCTCACAAGACATATAAATACGCAGATATACATTTTTTCACTTTTACTACCCCGTCTACGAATAGGGGTATATGATAAAGGTCCACCGAAATCCACGCCAACATGAGTAAAAGGTTTAGAAATTGTTAATCTACACTTTGGTAAGTCAGCCATTATTGGCGCTGTTGCAGCTCTCGGGCGCAATTTAAAGCATTTAATACATTGATAAACCCTTGATCTTACAATACGTCTTGCAGATAAAATCCAAAATCTTTGTCGTAACAACGAAATTAAATGTTGAGGTCCAGCGTGACATGACTTTCTGTGCATCCAATCAATAATTAAATTCACTACATGATCTTTAGAAGGCAAAATAATAGGGTGTTTGTGATCAAATGTTAGGTCGGTGTTAGAAAGACGACCGCCGACTCGAATTACATCATTAACAATAAATGGGCTAAGTTTACGCAAAGCTACGGGGTACGATTTGTTAAGTAGAAGAGATTGAGTTAAAAAATGAAAGTGCTTTTTTTGAACAGCACGCAGGATAATTATTTCAGTTTCTTGTAAATCTTGAGAGGATATTTTACCTCGAGACTTTAATTTACCTATGAACCTAAATATATATGTACATACGCGTAAACAACGAGACCAATCAGAAATTCTATTAACGATTTCTAATATTCCTTCATCTTGCGGGATGGATATAGTCGGTAAAGCGACTACTTTACGTTCTGGTATTTCATCAGACGCGCACAATATGAATGGTTCTAGTGGCCATTGATCCACATTTAAAACTGCCCAAGAGGGACCGTTTAACCATAAACCGTGCGAAATAAGTTGAGAAGCGGTTAGACCACGGGATAAACAATCGGCAGGATTGGTTTTGCCGGAAGTGTGGTAGAAGTTTTTAGGAGATAAAACCTCCTGAATCTTCGTAACTCTATTGGCTACAAATGTCTTTAAGCGGTGGGGACTGGAATTTATCCAGTTTAAAACAATCGTTGAATCAGACATAGCGACTACTCGCTGCACAGAAAATTGCTTTTCGAAGGCACGTGTCACGGCAGATAATAATTTTGTCATGAGGTGAGCGGCACAGAGCTCAAGTCGAGCTAAAGAAACAACTTTCAGCGGTGAAATCTTAGATTTACTATATAATATACGGATAGTATTATTTCCCTCAGATTGTACACATAGATAAATTACGGCACCATAGGCCTTTTCACTAGCATCACAAAATGCCAACAGTATAGGTGAAGAAGTTTTAGTTACACCTACATGACGTGGTACTTGAAGATTAGATAGGAAGGGTAAATCATTATAGAATTTCTTCCATGCCTTAATAATATGAGGAGGAGCAATCTCATCCCAATCTTGTTTTAAAAGCCAAAGCTCCTTTATTAGAAGTTTTACGTATAGTATGAAAGGTGCGGCAAAACCTAGAACGTCCCATAAACGGGCAATGATAGAAAGCATATTACGCTTAGTTGCTGTGACATTAGCTAAGTTGCTTACTTCGAACGAGAAGGTATCTGATTTTGAATCCCATTTTACACCTAAAACTTTATGAATCTCATTTGAGTCAAAATGAACTGCTTGCGGATGCAAATGATGGGAAGGTAAAGAAGAAAGTAACTTTTCAGAATTACTAGACCATTTTAAAAAATCAAATCCACCAGCTGAAAACATTTTAATAAGTTGAGAGGATACCTCAACTGCTTCGGGAATCGAATCGCAACTACAGCAAATATCGTCCATATAATAATTACCGCGATCAATAACGTCAGCAGCCAAAGGATATTTGGGCCTTTCATCATCGGCTAGTTGTTTCAAAGTCCGAAGCGCTAAATATGGGCTTGAAGAAAATCCAAAACAAACGCGCTTAAATTCAAATAATTGTAACGGATCAGACGGATCAAATCTATAATAAACGCGTTGATATTTATTATGTTCAGGAAGGGTTTTCAGTTGTAGATACATCTGTTTAACGTCAGCGCAAAAGGCGATAGGGAACGTTCTAAACCGAAGTAGAACTGCAAATAAGTCAGGCTGTAAGTTGGGACCGACATGTAAAATATCATTAATTGATATGTTATTATCAGTCTTCGCGCTGGAATCGAGCACCATTCTAACTTTGGTGCTTATAGATGACTCACGAATTACACCGTGATGTGGAATAATGTAACCTATATTGTCGCACTGATCTCCTACAGGAGAAATATAATCTTTTTCCAGATATTCAATGAATATTTTGTCGTATGCCTCACGATAACTAGGCGATGACTGTAATTTACGTTCGAGTGACATAAACCGCTTTTTAGCTATGTCCATAGATGAACCCAGATTAAAAGGGCTTTTCTTAAATGGAAGTGCAACAACATATCGACCTGACAATTCACGATACGTGGTAGTTTTATATATGCGTTCACACTCTTCCTCTTCCTCACTAAGGAAAGCGGAAGACTTAGATGACGGCTCCTCAAGCTCCCAGAATCTTTTTAGAATGTTTTCTAAAGGGATACTCGAGTAAGCGCATAAAACCGATGAACTTTTTATATTAAAATTTGTAGATAAAATAGGCGCTTCACCCATTAAAATAAAACCAAATGTGGTTTGAACAGCATCAGGCATACCAGGCGGTCCCTGGATACGACCCTGCTTGAGTAGTTTCGAAAACAGCTGCGCACCAATTAACATATCAACCTGACCGGGTTCATAAAATATATCATCGGCGAGCGGTACGTTAAACAAATATTCCAACTTCGATCTATCAACCTTAGAAGTAGGTAAATAATCCGTAATACGTTTCACGATTAAAGAATTAATAGAATATTTAATATTTTTATCAAAACGAGAGGATATAACAATATTGGTTGTTCCTATTATATCATTCGAACAGCCACCAAACCCGTTCACAAACATAGGTTCAGAAAACGTATTGTAATTTAACAGTAACTTTTTGCAACACTCAGTCGTTATAAAATGATTTTGAGAGCCGTTGTCTATAAGACAACGCAAAATATGCGGGTTACCACGTGTATCAAGAGTACATACGCGGGCAGTACTAAGTAAAACCGTTGACGGTTGTGATTTTAAAGTATTCGCTTCATTCTGCAATGAACACATAGAAATCGGCGCGTGATTGTTCTTAGGTTCGTCAAAGGAGCCAGACGCGACGCGCGGGGTACTGTCGACTATCGATGACTCATGCTGCGACTCAATGGCTCGCGCGTTTGATCGTATTCCATCGATAGCAGATTCGAACGGTTTCTCCTGTTTATTAAACAAACTGGAATTTAACGAAAAATGCAGCAATGTATTGTGCGTATTAGAATTGCATGTTTTACAACTTTTAACAGAATTACAATTTGTGGTTTTATGTTTTACGCTTAAACATTTCACACAATAATTTCGTTTTTTAATGATATTGAATCGTTCTCTTGCATTTAATTTTAAAAAATCAGGACAACCGTATAACTGATCGTGATTTTTACTATGACATAAAGGACATTTTAAATTAGTTTGATCAGAGTTAGAAGTTACAAAAGATTTTACGGTTTTGGAATATTTATTATTAGCCGGTTTAATAATAATAGAATTTGTTCGATCCAAAACTTTACACTGTTCTCTTAAAAACATAACCAATTGCGTGTAACAGGGTAATTTTTCTTTTCTAACAGAATTCTCAAATGAAATAATTGTTTCGTTATCTAATTTTTTAAGTGCCAAAAATAAAAATAAAAAATTCAATTTATTAGGTATTTCTAGTTTTTCAAATGCTGCGATTGATGTAACAAAATTATCAAGAAAATTATTTAAACCGTCTGTAGAAGAACTAGTTAATGTTTTGAAATTATATATATTATCTAAATACTGAAAGCCGAGAGACCGAATATCTTGATATTTATCAACCAAGGTAGAATAAATTAAATTATAATTATTCGCGGTTGGATTTATGCCAGCGATCACAGTTAGGGCCTTACCTGTAAGTTGCCCACAAAGATAAAATACCTTTTCTGAGTTCGAAATTGACCCATTATTATGTACTAAATGGTTAAAAGCTTCATAAAACGACGTCCAATTATTCGGATCGCCATTAAACTGTGGTAATTTATTTGGAGGCAATTTCAATTTCGGGTGATCTAATTTCTCCTCAGCTGAAGTATTTTTAATTTCTTGTACCTTACTCTGTACGGTTACGTACAGGTCCTCAAAGGACTCCCATGTTTGAAAAGAAGGAGTGAACTGAGGGTTATGCTTCATTTGTTCAATATTTCATTGAGTTACTAACTCATTAAATTCACTACGAAGTGCTTGTATATTAGACGTTTTAATTTGGAAAATTTTTTCGTCTTCCTTACTATTAATATTTAATGACAAATCGCATAACGATTGCATCTTAGAAAAATACAAATCTTGTCGGGCTTGCAATAATAATATGGAACTTTGAACATGTTCTAACTCGATTGGTGAACATTCACCGGCCTTTGTTCTTGTTCTTTTGTCCATATTATCTACAAATAATTATTAATCGTTTCTGAATTAACTTTATAAAATAAAAATAAAAATTAAATATGAACAATACGATTAAATTAAACTATAAACAGATTTATTTCGATTGTTAACTATGAAACAATTTTAGAGAAAAAAGTAATGTAGGTACTAATGTTACGCATGATCATTCTCACCAAATCAGGCACAATATATTATTAAATACGTTAATACGTAATACGGGATACGAAATACGGATAATAGATTTATAAATACATATAATATTTAAAATCTATATTAAAATTGTCGTTATACAGGTAATAAGAAATGCCCACCGGCAATTTCACCTAACGAACAAAATTGAAAGAAAAAAATACGAAAATAAATATGCCTAACTAAGAGATATGATACATATACGGCTCGCAAAGGACCAAAAAAGGTGTGTGGGCCTGGGTATCCGGAAGCTATATCCAGGATGATCCCTTCCCACGGTAAAATTAATTTGCGCTGGTTCGGCTGTCGCGTGTCAGTATAATAAAGAAAGGAATCCAACAAACGATAAGACTATAACTAGCACTTACCATCAACGGTGGTGTGTCTCACTCCAAACCCTGGATCCTTAAAATCTATGAATATACGGAAATGCGGTACGGTTTTGCGGTAAGTATATATTCAGTGCGCACGCGACGGCGGTAAAAATCTAACTCGATTGCGCTGTCATGCCGGAACGCCACCTACCGTCTCCGGTTCGTGTGTCAAAGTCAAATCGACAAGTGTCATCCTTCTTTGACTGACACCGATTTAGCGCGAACAGACCCATTTACAAGAAATCTCCGAAGATTTTATAAATAAGTTACATTCTTCTGGCCTAACACAGCATAATTTTATATCCAATATTTGTAATAACGTGTTGGATTTAATATTAAGTAACGTCTCTCTAGATAATACCAGAGCTGATATAGCACTGGATAAGCCCGATATACATCATCCCTGTTTGAGTATAGATGCAACTGACTTGCTTTTACGCAAGATGTCTCCAAAAGTAGATCTGAAGTATAATTTCTACCGCGCTGACTATAATGCTATCAATCAGGAACTAAGCAAGGTCAACTGGATGCAGCTTCTAAATGGAGATACTATTGACGAAGTAACTGCAAAGTTTTACGATATTCTGAATAAGATTATTGTAAATTATGTCCCAATGAGTCGTAATAATTGTAATAATAAGTACCCCGTGTGGTACTCTAAATCTCTGATACATGTTGTGCACGATAGCGAGTTTACATATTAAACGTTGTTGCGGGGTGCGGTGCGTGCGGGGCGCGACAAGTTGCAGGTCCGGTTTTTTTTGTCTTCACTTCTTCTCTGCGGCGCTGGACTTCGTGTCGTTCCCCGTTCGCTTAGCCACTGCACGACATTGAATTGATACGTGTTTTATTTAATCGATTCGCAATAAGAACATTTTTTGGTCTTCGAACCGGATGGACATTAATAGATAGATTTCTCGAAATACGTAGTGAAATATTTTATTTATTTGTTTAGTGTCAAGTGAAAGTGCACGTGTTGATTATAGTTAACATTAAATTCGTTTGTAATTAGTTGTGTATTGGATTGTTTCGATTAGTGGTTACTTAATATAGTGTTCGTTTCGTTAAAATTTTATATTAAGTGATCAACATATTACGTATCAACACATTGCAAGTTAACTATTTAATTAATCGAGCGTGCCTACCGACTTATTTTTTTGTTAGTGTTTGTGATTAGTGTCGAAATAAACGTCGAATTTAGAGTTAATAAGTTTGAGAATATTGTTTTGTAATTGTGTAAGATAGAACTTGATAATTGTTGTGGATACGAGTGGGGTGAGATATTTAATTAAATTATATTTAAGTAAATACGACGTGTGTTGTGCTTTGAAAATATTGTAATGTGTAAAATAGTTTATAATGTGTATTTGTAGCGCTGTGCTTAAAAACGTATTTAATTACCTATCATAAATAGTGATTATTAAGTTTACAAAAGTTATTGACAGTGATTTCTTTTAATTATTTCGGTCTAGTATATTGAATATTGTTGTTGTGAGGTTGAATTTCTAATTATTACGTATCGAGTGAGTGCGAAGTATAAATGTGATTTGTGTTTAAATAAATGGTGAAGTGTTTTCGCGCATACTAATAACTTATTAATTATTTCCTTTAGCAATGCCTATCACTAGATCAACTAGCCGCCAGGTGACAAAAGAGGAATCAGGTCAAGCGAGTAGAGGGGCAGACGTGAAGCCCGTACCGACGCCACCTGTGTCAGTAGTTCCTTTGACACATACAGCTGACCGTGGAGAATCTGCACATAAGGAAGACTCTAAGAAATCTATTCGTCCTATAGAAAAGACCTTTGCTTTCTCCGGCAAACGAAGTGCATCTAGTAAAAAAAGTTCCTTACGTGCAGAAGCCCTTAGGAAATTGGCACAAGCAAAGCTCGCTGAAGCTCGCGCTGCAACAGCTCTCGCTGAAGCGGAAGTTGCTCAAATTGAAGCGCAAAGTTCTCGTAATTTCGATAGTCTTTCCACTGGCACTGAAGGAAGGGATGCTAATTTGGTTGAAAATTGGTTAGCGACCAACACATTCACAGAGGAACCACATTCAAAGCATAGTGTAGATGTATCCGCGATGGCATCAGCGCTCAAGGAAGCAGCGCGAGCAATGAGGCCCAAGATTTTTGTGGAGTTACCGATATTTACCGGAGATGTAAACGAATGGATGGCTTTTAAAACAGCATATTTAGAAACATCTGAACAGTTCACAAAGGTGGAGAATGTAATGAGATTGAGGAGGAGTTTAAAAGGAGTGGCTAAAGAAGCAGTAATTTCTCTGTTCATTACAGATGTTGATCCCGCTGAGATTTTAACTTTACTTGAAGCGAGATTTGGAAGATCAGATACTCTAGCTATTGCAGAGATAGAAAAAATTAAACTCTTGCCTCGCCTTACCGACAATCCTCAAGATATCTGTATATTTGCGAGCAAAGTCATTAATATTGTTACTGTCATAAAAGCACTAAAAAAAGAGTTCTATCTATATAATCCGGAGTCGGTAAGAAGAGTAGTCGAGAAAATGACACCGTCAATTAGATACCGATGGTACGATTATGCCGCAAGTCGTCCAGAAGAAGAACCAGATTTGATTAAGTTGTCTTCCTTTTTCTCCCGAGAAGCCGATCTTTGTAGTCGTTATGCGCAAGCAGAGGGCGCTAAAGCAACATTAAATCAAAACAAATCATTTCGTACTTACGCCATGCTTACAACGTCACAGAAGGTCAAAACACAAGGTTCCGACTGTGTTGTATGTAGTAGTCAACATGGCATAAAAGATTGCAGTCAATTTATGAAGTTAAAGACCGAAGATAGATGGGAGAAGGCTAAGGAACTCAATCTGTGCTTTAGATGTTTAGCAAAGCGTCATTTCAAACACAGATGTTCATACAAACCCTGTGGATCTGAAGGTTGCAAAGCATCTCACCATGTTTTGCTGCATTTTACAACACCTAGTGATACACAAAATCAAACCACTGCAGTAGCTGTAAATCAAGATGTAAGAAAAGCGTTACTAAAAATCGTACCCGTAAAATTAATTGGCCCAACCGCAGTCATCGAAACCTTCGCTTTGTTGGACGAGGGTTCGTCTGTAACGCTATTGGAAGAAGAAGTCGCACATGCTATTGGAGCTACTGGTCCAGTGGAACCCTTAACTATAGAAGGAGTTGCAGGAGCACGTTTAGAAGCTGTTAATTCAAAAAGAGTTTCATTTCAAATCAGTGGAATCCACTCCAGGACAGAACACAAATTAGAAGCGCGCACAATAGGAAGGTTAAACCTTGCTCACCAAACTGTCGAAAAAGACATCGTCAACAGATGTAGACACCTAATTGATATTGCTGAAGATCTCATTTACAAGAAAGGCACTCCTACTCTTCTTATAGGTCAGGATAACTGGAATTTGATCGTATCAAAGAAGATAAGAAATGGTGAACGAGAAGATCCTGTGGCATCTTTAACAGAATTAGGTTGGGTATTACATGGGCCGACTAAAATTAGCTCTAAAGCACATGTATTCCATTTGATAGAAGAAGATAGAAAAGAAGATGAAGAAGATATGGATAGAAATATTGAAAACCTAATGAAGCATTTTATGGATTTAGATTCTTTAGGAATAATTCCGAGAAAACCAACAAATGATCCAGATGAGCGCGCCATAACTTTACTGAAGAAATATAGCCGTCGTCTCGCTGATGGTCGCTTTGAAACTGGCTTGTTGTGGCGTAGAGATGAACTGGAACTGCCTGAAAACAGAAATAATGCATTAAAAAGATTAGAAAATATTGAAAGAAGATTAGACAAGGATATTAAATTAAAAGTTCAATATAATTCGCAGATTACTCACCTTTTGGAATGCGGCCATGCAGAAATGGCACCTTCTACCTCACACCCCGAACGTACCTGGTACTTACCGCATTTCCCAGTGATGAATCCCTCGAAGCCAAAACCACGTATTGTCTTGGATGCTGCTGCAAAAACAAAAGGAATATCATTAAATGATATGTTATTGTCTGGTCCGGATTTATTACAATCGTTGCCAGGAGTCCTAATGCGATTTCGCCAAAAACCAGTGGCAGTAGCCGGAGATATATGCGAAATGTTTCTACAAATCAGGATAAGACCCGAAGACAGAGATGCTCTCCGTTTCCTATGGAGAGAGGGCAAGCGAGAAAGTGATCCAAAGGAATATAGAATGACAAGTGTGATTTTCGGTGCAGCATCATCTCCATGTACAGCAATTTTTATCAAAAATTTGAATGCTGAAGAGTATAGAGATAAGTATCCAAAAGCAGCTGAGGCTATAATACGAAACCATTACATGGACGATTATTTGCAAAGTTTTAATACAATCGAAGATGCTGTAAAAATTGCCAAAGAAGTTAGTCACATACACGAACAAGCGAAGTTTAAGCTACAGAAGTGGGCGAGCAACAAACCAGAAGTAATAAAAGAAGTTGATCCGCAACAAAAACATAAACATGAAGAAGTAAAGCTACAAGACAGTTCATTGAGTAATTTAGAAAAGACACTGGGCTTGGTATGGAGAACTGCTGATGATAAACTTACCTTCAATTGGAATATTCAGAAAGCGAATATGGAGGTTGTTGAGGGAGTGAAGCAACCTACAAAACGAGAGTTTTTAAGAATTTTGATGTCACTTTTTGATCCCTTGGGATTAATTACACCGATTAGCTTACCTGCACGAGGAATCCTCCAAGAAACCTGGAGACTAGGAATACATTGGGATGACATTTTGCCAGAAGAACTCTGCAAAAGATGGGTTGATTGGATGAAACATATAAATGATCTAAAAAATTTATACTTGCCTCGCTGCTATGCAGGATGTGCAAGTGCGGAGTTTTTGGAGATGCATGTTTTCGTCGATGCTAGTGAAAGCGCATATGCTGCTGCTGTATATTGGCGAGCTGTAATGGCAGATAAAAATATTAAATTGTCTCTTGTCATGGCAAAAGGTAGAGTAGCACCTTTGAAGTTGACCTCAATTCCAAGATTGGAGTTGCAAGCCGCGGTTTTGGGTTGTCGCCTGGCAAGAACAGTAGAGACTGAGCATGACCTTAAAGTGAGAAGAAGAATTTTCTGGACTGACTCTAAAACAGTACTTGCCTGGTTGCGGTCGGGCCCGCGGGTTTTCAAACCATTCGTTGCTCACCGAGTAGCTGAAATAGAAGAAGGAACGAAAGTAATTGAATGGAGATGGGTACCAACTGCTTTGAATGTTGCTGACGACGCTACAAGACAGGTACCTCGAAGTTTCAACAGCGAGCATCGATGGTTTGAGGGACCAGAATTTCTTTATTCGTCAGAAGAAAACTGGCCCCAGGAAGAAGTGGCAGAGGTTGTTGCTACAGGAGAGGAGCGCGTGGCAGCAATAAATAATAATGTAAAGCCTTGCTTAAAAGAGTCCCTTCCAGAGGCAACAAGATTTTCCTCTTGGATGCGTCTCATAAGAAGTACTGGAAGAGTTCTACAATTTATCGGATTATGTGGCCAAAGAAGACACGCGAAGACAGTATCTCTGGAAGCACATCACATAAAGAAAGCCGAAACATTATGGTGGAAAGCGTCACAAGAAGCAAGCTTTGAAGAGGATTTGCGGCGGCTGCGTGGCAATCTTCCTGTCGGGAAAACCAGTCGACTTCGAACTTTAAGCGTTTCAATAGACGAAGAAGGAATTATACGTTTAAAGTCACGAATAGAATCAGCCCCAGACCTGCCAGAGGAACAACGATCTCCTCCGATTTTGGATGGAAATAGCTATTATGTCCGTCTGTATATCGCCTGGATACATAAAGCTAACCACCATAGCGGTCCAGAAACAGTGGCAAATGAAGTAAGAACGCGATTATGGATTCTGCGTCTTAAACCTGCCATCAGAAATATAATAAAGAATTGCATTAAATGCAGGATCCTACGAGCTCGTCCTGCCATCCCTGCTACTGGCGATCATCCTAATACTAGGCTAGGCTATCACCAACGTCCATTCACATACGTAGGGCTTGACTACTTTGGGCCCTTCAGTATTACAGTTGGGCGCCATCATGAGAAAAGATACGTAGCTTTGTTCACTTGTCTTACAACCAGGGCAGTACATTTGGAACTTGCTGGGTCCCTAACTGCTGATAGCGCTGTCATGGCTCTTCGGCGACTGATGGCTAGGAGAGGCTGTCCAAGTGAGATCCATAGCGACAATGGTACAAATTTTAAAGGAGCAGACTCAGAGCTTAAAAGGGCTGCATATCAAGCAATTAAACAAGAGGCAGAATTTCGAACGATAAAATGGTGCTTTATTCCTCCTGGAGCTCCTTTCATGGGAGGAGCTTGGGAACGACTCGTCCAATCGGTCAAACGATCTTTGGCTGCCACCTTAAACGAACGTCACCCTAAAGAGGAGGTACTCTTTACCTTGCTGTTGGAAGCAGAGTACACGGTCAATAATCGTCCGCTGACACCAGTGTCAACATCCCCAGATGACCTGGAGGCACTCACACCACTCCATTTTATACTAGGAGGGCCTGCTCGTGTCCCTCAGCCTGGAAGTTTTGTAGAGGCCGACGTTAATTCCCGTTTGCGTTGGCGACAGTCGCAACGCCTTGCTGACATTTTCTGGAATCGCTGGATTAAAGAGTATACTCCTATATTACAGAATCGGCGAGATCCCAGGAGCCGTGGCAACGCCCCTAAGCTTGGTGACCTAGTCCTGCTGGTGGACGATGCAATCCCTCGTAACTCTTGGCCCAAGGGACGCGTCACCGCCACGTACCCCGGGAAGGATGGAGTCGTTCGCGTGATAGAAGTACGAACAAAAGCTGGACTCGTCAGACGGGCGACTAAGAAGGTCATCGTGCTCGCGTCAGAGGGTGCATGAAATGCACGGGGGGGAATATGTGCACGATAGCGAGTTTACATATTAAACGTTGTTGCGGGGTGCGGTGCGTGCGGGGCGCGACAAGTTGCAGGTCCGGTTTTTTTTGTCTTCACTTCTTCTCTGCGGCGCTGGACTTCGTGTCGTTCCCCGTTCGCTTAGCCACTGCACGACATTGAATTGATACGTGTTTTATTTAATCGATTCGCAATAAGAACACATGTTATCAAGGATAAACTAAAAGCTCACAGACGCTGGAAAATGTATAAGAACCCGCGAGACTATGATGAATTTTCATTGTTACGTAGTAGGCAAAAGCGTTTATCCAAAAAGTGCATGCTATCTTATGAACAGCATATACAAGAAAGCATGGCTAAAAATCCTAAGGCGTTGTGGTCATACTTAAAAAACAAGAGGCAATGTAAATCTGAGTACCCAAGCATGCTAGTTCTTGGCGATGTGTCCTACAAATCGGAGCCTGAGATTTGTGATGGTTTTAACAAATTCTTCAACAGCGTCTACCACTCTCCCAGCGATACTTATGATCTACCTGACCTACCCGAGTCAGATGTTATATATAACAACATTCACATAACGGAACATGATGTCTTTAAAGCTATAACAAAATTAAATATAGACAAGGGTCCAGGTAGTGACGGAATACCTGCAGTTTTCCTACAAAGATGTAGTAAGGAACTTGCAACACCACTATCATATATCTATAATTTATCCCTTAACACATTCTGCACATTTCCTTTAAAATGAAAAGAAGCACATATCGTTCCAATTCATAAAAAAGGCTCCAAAAACAAAATTGACCACTATAGACCAATCTCAATTCTTAATTCTTTTAGCAAACTGTTCGAAAAACTAGTCCATAATGTTATGAGTCCATTAATCTCTAAACAACTACCGGAACAACAACACGGCTTTACTAAAAATCGTTCAACTATTTCTAACTTAACTATTTTCACTGACTATATACTGCGAGGTATGGATGAGGGAGAACAAATTGATGCTATCTACACGGATATAGAAAAAGCTTTTGATCGTGTTGATCACATTATCCTTTTACATAAGCTTTTCTCCCTGGGAATACGTGGCGATCTTTACAGATGGATAAAGTCATAGATAACTAACAGACGACAAGCAACAGTAATATGCGGGTACAAAAGCATGTTCACTAACATCACATCAGGAGTACCCCAAGGGTCAATATTTGGCCCGTTATTATTTAATGCTTATTTATACGATATAAAATACTGCTTTCGCTTTTCCAAACATCTTATGTTCGCGGATGACAAAAAAATTTTCTTAAGAATAAAATCTATAGATAACTGCAATCAAATTCAACTAGATCTTAATAGACTAGAAATATATTACAAACAAAATAAACTTACAATAAATATAAACAAATGTAACAAGATAACTTTTTCTTTCTTCGTAAAAACAAAAAAATACAATATATTTACAAAATCAATAACATCCCCATAAAACAAGTAAAATTAGTTAAAGACCTTGGAATATTATTAGATGAAAAAATGGGCCTATCAGAACATATCGATAACATAACAGGCAAAGCGTATAAACAGTTAGGGTTTGTCAAGCGGTCATGCAAGACATTTCAAAATATAAATTGCATAAAAACCCTTTATTTTGCATATGTCAGAAGCGTGCTGGAGTACGGAAGTATTATTTGGTCTCCATATTATGTAAAATACAAAAAAGCTGTGGAAAATATACAAAAAAAGTTTATCAAATTTCTTTGTTTCAAAAAATACAAAAGTTTCGATAGTTATTCAGGTTCTTGCTCATATTTTAATTTAGACTCACTAGAATATCGACGGAGTCAGCAAGATTTGTTCTTTTTACATGCTATTCTTAATGGGCGGATAGATAGTCCCTATTTGCTATCATTAATTTCATTTAAAATTCCTCCTGCGTATGCGACAAGATACTCAAAATTGTTCAGTGTGCCTCGTACGAAGTCGAATTACCTGCGTAATTCTCCAATGTTTCGGGTTTTATCGAACTATGACAGCCATTGTCAAGACATTGATCTTTTCTTCCACAAAAAGAGAGATGTCAAAAAGTACTTGGAGAAGCGAGAAGACTCTGATTTTTTTAAATAGTAGTTTTTTAAGTAGTAGTTTTAAATTCTTAGTATTATTTGTTTTGCTTTTAAATGTCAAATTTCAGTCTTTTAATTTTATTATTATTATTTTTTTTTTCTTAATGTAAAATTTTCTTTTAATGCGCGTTACTTGTTTTCTGCTTTTTATACATGTTAATCTATGTAATCTGTTTTGGCTTTTTTTATTATATTAGTATTTTGTATAATAATATGTATTAATTAGTAAGCTGTTAGATTACTTTAAATAAATAAATAAATAAATAAATAAATAAATAAATAAATAAATAAATAAATGCTGCCAGCTGTAACATCCACAGGGACAAACTTTTTAATTTTCTTTTTATTAGAGATATACTTATTTTGGCGCATTAGGGAAAAAAGATGAGAGTAAATTTTTACGATGCGCGCGCACACCGTCAAAAAAAAAACGGTCACCCTTAAGTTAGCTATAGTCTCGACATTTTAGTTTTTTGTGATATTAAATAAATTTTATTTAACTAGACGTTGTAATAAAACTTTCAATGTATAATTATTATATCTTTTTTGCTATTATTATTGTCGTTTTTTCTACAAACGTAGAAAAAAGATTTTAAAAAGATTTTAATCTTGTTACGCCAAAGAAGTATAACTTCTAACGTATGTAGGTATGTAAGTACACAAACGTTTTTAATTATTTTTTATTTTTATTATCACTATGTAACTTAAGAAAATTGTACCTTCTATGTATTTGATTGTTTTGATTAGTTATAAAATAAATATTGAAACAAAATATTGAATTTTTTTGTTAAGTAGTTTTAATTTTCTACTTACAATTGATAATTTGATTATTTTAATAATATACAAAAATATTTGTGACTCAAAAAGTATCTGTGCAGGAGGCACAGGATATACTTTTTAAGTCGTAAAGCCAGCGGAGTGAGTGACAAAAACGATCATTATACAAAGACAATATTTTTGGTTACCCTCAAGATTGATCTTACGTCGCCTTAATGGGAGACACACACACACAGTTTTCAAATGGCCGTATTTAGTTAAAAAATATCTTTATTATGAACCGCTTCACCTTCCAGCACCTTTTGATAGCTTTTAAATTTTAACACAAGAATAGAACTTTATATTGAACGTAAGGACTTTGAGATGTTTTTGCTTATTTACTGTATTTTATTAAATCCGTAGGAAGTGGCTCAAAAACCCTGAGGCCTGTTCCGGGGTCGTCAGAGTTAATTACGTTTTTCAATTCAGTTCATAAATAAATAAAATCTAGAAATTGAATTTCGATAAATTGATCCTTAAACTAATTTGTTTCATTGACAAATCTTATACTAAAATAAATAAAACATCAATTATGAAAACATAATATATTAATTATTATATTATATATATTTTTTTAAAATTATACAATTTTTACAACATTCTTAAGCTACATAGTAATAATAATAATAAAATAAATCTGTTAAATGGAAAATTAAGACAACGAATTGTTTAAAAATATATTAACAACTTATAACAACAAAGTTCAGGAACTGTTCACAATACTTTAGCAATCGACAATCGTGGTTTTCAATTTATAATAATTCATTCTCAACCCGATATTATAATAACTCTCTACTTACATCAAAATAACACAAAACAGGAGAAAACAAGAACAAAATAAAGGATGTAAAAGGGCGGTCTTCTAATAGCAGACAACCAATAAATATAAACAAAAACAAAATGCAAACAGAATTTCATCTTAAAAACTCATGCAATATAGTTAATTGTTTCTTAAATGTATGTTTGATAGTCTTCATGCTTACAGAGACAGTCATCCGTTTCCAAAAAGTCTTAAAAAAAGACAAGTGTCAGTACATCTTGATGTACATGATCTTGGGGCGGGGCTTATTTACACAGACTGAAACTAAAGACAAGCTCCGCATGCGACTGTGACGACAGAACCGACCAAACGGTGGTTCATTTACTTGTTGACTGTGTGATCTTTGAAAGGGCCAGGTGCGATCTGGAGCTTGAGACTGGCATGAGGGTATCCCGGGATGGGCTATCCGACATGTTGCTTGAGCACAGATCGCTGCTGGACAGATTCTGCGCAAAGGTTGTCAAACATGTCACTAACAGTGGGCTCCGACTCGCACTTGCGATACGATATTTCCGGAGTGGTTGGCACCCGGGCCCGGCGGGAGACGTCAGCCCTTTCAGTTAATAATGTCTTTTTTAAAGAAAGGAGCGATTTATACACTCCCCTGCTGTTTACAAACAGATTCTAACAAATCATACCTTCTCAATTATGCCAGAACCAATCTATTCCTCAGACACTATCGACATATTTATATGTTCGCTAAGTGACTTCACAGTAGCGATATTGTAATATAATAGAGTATTTAAAAAAATGTTTTTGACATTATCGTATTGGTTTTGTACTGTAAGGATTAGTAGTAGTGTATTTGTTAGTAGTAGTAGATAGTGTATATGTATTTGTTGTCAATAAATAAAGTCTATCCTGGACAACCGAAATCGCGGGTGTTTCAATCTTTTAAATTCGCGAGGACATTATATATATTCTTAAAGATGAACAAAAAATGATAGTAAATCTAATAAAAGGCGATCGTTCAAGTTTTACTAAATCCGAAGCAATCAAAATAAATCTACCCTCCGAATAATCCGTCACTCGTATTTTATTCGCTCTCTTCAATTAATAACGTCTTGAGTACACTTTAGGGTTCCATATTATGTTCCTAATTATAGTTACTACCATATATCCTATAATCAATGTTGGGCCCCGTATTTCGATTCGCTCCAAGTCTTTCCGGCTCTCTTTGGCTAATCTGCAACTATACGACGGCATGGGATAGCCACACTTCCACTCCTTACAGGTTCTAATCAAGTGCCTGCTTGTGGGTATCATTGGAATCTCTTGGGAGTGTATCCAATTTCACTTGCGTCAGGCTAATCATAGACAGCGGTTGCCAAAGACTTGGAGCAAGTGCCACTCCTAAGTGACCTACCATGTTTCACTCCCAAAGAGCAGCACAGAATTATAGTTAGTCTATCAAAATTTTCAAAGCAGTTCCACAAAAACTCACCTTGTCGTCAATATGAATAAATCTTGAATGTAACTTTTATACAAAGTTTAACTCAATAAAACTCTTAATTTAAGATCATCCACAGCATTTCTTCCATGATATGATACTAATGCCACATGAATCAGACAAAATTAGAATAAATTATACGGAACCTCATACAGATAATGTCTGTCACAGATTGCTAAATTACACCGCGTCTGTTGAATCAAATTTCATGGATCATTCATCATGATGTCAATTATTTTAGGATGATATTATTTGATATGGACACTAAAATCAATTAAGTGCGAAGACAAATTGAAACTTCAGTTATACACAAATTGAATACATTTATGAACAAAGCCAAAAATTATTCTTAGATCGTTATTGGCCCCCGTGATGCTCACTTCATGTTAGGTGATGCCATGACACTACCAGATGTAATTGGGTGTAATTGCTTTTTCAGAACAAGAAGAAACCCGAATGAAATGAATGAATGAAAACATGTATTTGGAAAGGTCGTATTCACGAATTTATTACGTGATTTGTCAGCTAATAAGTATATTTAAATTATATCAAAATATCATTAAGATAATATTGAAACGGCTGACGCATAGTGTGTGATGTGTTTGTAGGGCTCGTTGCCAACAGCTTTTCCTATTTAACTTTTTTCTTTAATATTTTTATTATTTTGAATTTGGAACACGTACATTAATTTAACTTCTTTCGATCTTACGCAATTTAAATTATATTTCAATAATATGACAATATGGCATGGGTTGCTAAATAAAATAGGATTGCAATAATGTTTATTTCCCTTGTCCAAAGTGGGAATGGAGGCTTCGCTCATATTCCGGACACTTCAAAAGCGTGGTATCAGCCATATGTTCGTATATCGTACTATCAACAGATACAACAACACTTCGTCTTTCGAAGACCAGAAAAAATCGGTGCGGTCGCGTGCTGTTACTATAATCGCTCAAAATGCTCATCAGGAAGCAAAAAAACCTTATCGCTAGAAATGAAGACTACCGCTGGCAGTCGCGTTTTAAAAAGCAAGGCCGGAAGCTCGGTGCTTATCGTTGATATACATTTTTACGAAATAAGGACTCAAAACTTCAGCCAAAGTTTATCAAGATACAGTCTTTGATCATGTTCTGAAACCTCTCAGCAATAGACTTTTTAAAAATATACCTTAAACCTCCAGCAGAATTTTGATACCAACGTTCAGGACTTTATAATTTAGACTCCAAATTATGGTCAGTTTTACCTGACCTGCTCTCACGCTGACATTGAGTCTCTTAAAAAAATTTTTGGTGCCAGGAGTAGCCAAATTGCCCTTGGAAACAGTGCTTCCTGGCCAAAAAAATGAAAGGCCTGCATAAAATAGATGTAGTAGCCATTTCGGATAGAATATTTTTTTTATTTTTGGTTTACTTTAAGTGTAAATTTTAACAAAACCGAACTTATGACTGCACTAGGAAACACTGCAAAGAACAAAATAATCGCTGGATGAGAGTATATCTCATACATAACTTAAAATGCGTTTATATTGCGTATTTTTCGTATTTTATTTCGATAGCAACATTATTTTGATATCAAAAGTCGAAGCACGGATTCGTTTTTCGTATCTCGTACGTGACAGTCCTTATGAAAAAGAAATACTGATATCGTAAGATTGCGTAAAATACTTTGCACATTTGTATTTAACTAGTGAAATAGCATGTCTTTGTATAAACGCTGTATATTCTCTTAATCAAGATATAATATCAGTGCGGGGAGTGTTTCAGTCTCTTGACCTCTTGAGTTGTGTCGTGATATTCTGCATTTTATTTGGCATTGAAAAGTTTATCCAACCCAGAATAGTTGTTGTTTTTATTTAGTTCGAACTACAGCTAACTTAATATATATATCATCAAGCACCTACTCATCTTCTGCATAGAGCTACTGCCTGTCTTCTAGCTCTAGAATGTCGTGACGTTTTACTCGACTCACATAATGTCTATTGGTAAGTTGGCGAGCAAGTTCCTTCGGATGACAGCTTAACCGCTCTTTGTATTTAGCTGCCAATCTCCGGATTCCCTCTTTCATAGTTCTAATTTTTAGATGTTCGTGAACTTCGTTGTAGGTTATGTACCATGGTACTTTTGCAACTGCTCTTAGGATTTTGCTCTGTTGTCGCTGGAGTATGTTTTTGTTGGTATCATTTGCGCTGCTCCACAGTTGGAGGCCATTTTTCCAAATGGGCTTTAGGATGACTTCTTATATATAAAATTCTTGTGTCACGGTGTTAGTAACCGAACTCCTCCGAAACGGCTCAACCGATTTTCGTGATCCTTATCGAGGATACTAACCAGGGGGGAGAATCGAACAACATCTATTTTTCATCCCCCTAAATGTTAAGGGTGGTCCACCCCTAAATTTTTTATTTTATTTTTCAGACAAAATTTTTAGTTTTTATTTTTTTATGATACATCATACAAAAATACATGCAACCCTAAATTTTCACCCCTCTACAATCATCCCTTATGTTTTTTTTGTTAATTATAAACTTTAATTTTTTGGCACAAAAACATGGCAAAATAACGTTTGCCGGGTCAGCTAGTTATATATAAAAAGTTTGTTATCTAAAGAAAATCTTGAGTTTCTTCCTAGCATCCACTAAGCGCTGTTGTACTTGAGCTGTAGTGGTGCCCCTACGTTAATCCACGATGAATGTGTAAGCAAAGATATCTTTTATGGGCGCTCTGCGGCAGAACACATTGGTCCACCTTTCAGGTGGGCAGTCTCCTCGTCTAATGGTAAACAAGTTTATATTAAATTCAGATGCAGACTTAAAAACAATTTTAATTTACAATTATTATATTCGTTATGTTCGAACCCGTATAGCAGTTCGTTAGTTTCAAACGTAAAATATTATACTTTCTGTGGAATATGTTGCTTCTGTTGGAGTTTTATTTTCCATTTCATTGTGCGTCCTGTGGTGGTCTCCTAACAAGCTGTCAAAAATCTAGACTAACGCAACCATAACTTCAATTAAGTCCATGTTTTTCCGTACTTCGATGGCTAACTGATGGCTAAATGGGAAACTTAAGTCTTACTTTATATATATTATTATATAATTATTACAAAAATAAGTACTATCTTTCGTCCGTGTTCTCTGCGAGGAAGACTCGCCTCAGAATACTTATAAATAAAATTTCTTCGAAAATGTTTTATCTCTTAAAATGTCTTTGCAGCTGCAAAATTAACGCCTTGATCTGTTAGTAACTAATACCTAGTGAAAAATGAATAGTTATTTATTAATTCTCGACGCAAATAGATTTATGTACCTTTGTTTTACTTTGGTGTTTTAAAGAGCTGTTTATTAGAAGTGCTTAAAGTTATTCATAGATAGGTAATACCTAAATACTATGATCGTAAACATTGTGTTAGTAAAATAAGCCTCCATATGTATATAGCGATACTTAACTCTCGTAAATAAAACAAAATGAAATGTGGGAGTTACACTTTACGTCTCGTGACGAGTTCTTACCGAGTTTCTTCATCCCTGAGAATCGACCCCAAAATTTCATTCACAGACAAATATTTTCCACTTCTGGTTTGTTATTACGCTTGAAGCCGCTTCAGACGATAATATTTCATTTTGCATTTACGTGTCTGGTTTGACATAATTCAGGATGAATTTTCGTGAAAACTTCAGGTGCAACTTAAACACAATGTTTTTGTGACGGCTTGAGATGATTACGTAAAATATTACTATTAATATGTCGAAATATGTTCAAATCAGTTCAAAAACTTAAACTTCTGAACCGCGTCTGTAATTATTTAAAACAAGATCTCGTCGATCTAGTAAACCTAATCGAACTGTTTAATACAATCGTAAAGTAGAAAATTTTTGACATAACTATTTCTTGATTTTTTATACATGTATTTTACTTAGACATGATGATGTCCATCGTGTTCCATGAAACATTATGGTCTAGTCAACCAAGTCTAACACACACAGAGATAGATATCACATTGTAAATTTCAATTTAAGCTAAATATAAAAGTAGTCTACTATTTGAAGAAGTTTCGCAAATATTGCATCCTATAAGATCTAGATAAATTTCAAACTATAGTAAATGTTAAACGAGCTAAGTTGTTTTATGAATACGAGCCTCATTTAAAAAAATATAATTATATATCAATATATCAGGATTCAGTATGCATCTTGCATCCTATTTAAGACATAATTAAGAATAATATTACCCTGTGGTAATTATATGTATTTAATTATAGGTTATTGTAATCACGATTGTTATATTTAGTTTAACTCATACGGTAGTGAAAAAGCTTGAGTGCTGTGAACGTGTGTTAACGTTCATACGTAATTTATGGATTTTAGACGTCCAGTTTCCTCACGCTTTCGCTTATAGATCAAATCAAATCAAAATTTATTTATTCAATTTCGATGCGACTTAAGGCATGCTTATGAATGTCAAAAACGTTTACAAAATTCGCGAAAGAGCAAAACTACGCCATCCGTTCGCAAAACTACCAGGAGGTCTTGTTCTGAGAAGAACAGGCAAGAAACTCAGCAAGTTTTATCCTCCCTATACATACAATAATTCAAAGGAAAATGTCATAAACCACGACGTCATTTAAGTTAAATAAGTAAAAAATAAATTAAAAATCTGTTCTGTGATTTACCACATTCACCATTACATTACATTCCATTCACACCACTTCCAAGATTACAAAGCAAATTATAACAAGACATAATTAAAAAAAAAATATGTATATATACTAATTCAATGGCACATTACGAATGGCACATTAGCTTTGCACACAATTGTGAGAGATATTACATAACAAAACCAAACAAAAAGATTAATGTTTATAATCATTTGATATATTTCTCAAATTTTTCGTTCTTATACGAGTCGACAATAAGCGTAAAATTGCTTCGCATTGACTAAAACCAAAACGAGACGGCAAAAACAGGTAGTGAAAAAAGTTTCAAAACATTATCATTACGAAAAGCCATCCTTCACTCAGATTGAATACGCGGATAAAGATATTTATTACGACCACCCACAGATGTTTTCCGCAATTCGTTGTTTTTTCATAATCAACCATAAGTGCTGGGATTAGAGCTCTTATTCTCCAAGCCATAAAAGCTTATTAGAGATAATGCTTTTCTCTTATAAGGTTCTCATTGTTGGTAAAGATAGCCTTCATGAGGCTAGAAGTTTTTAACTTAAGTTTCTGAAATTGTAACATACTTAAAACCAATGTCTTTCTTATTGCAAAAACAACATATTATTTATCGATAAACTGCCATCAACAATTTTAACTTTATCGTATTTATTTAAATTTCATGAATTGTAATGGCGTCTTCATTGCTTTGTGAAACAACGATTTATCATTTGTGTAAGATACATTCCCTGACTGTAACGAATCAAATGTAAATAAATGACCAGCCACAAAAAAATCTGAACAAAGTTAATCTGTGTTAACAAATTTTTCATCTCTACGGAAAACGTATTCGTCCAATTAACAGCTAGGAAAGTTTATTAATGGGTAAATTTGAGCTTGGAAATTGCGAAAAATTACTCAAGTACAAGGAAAGTATTTTCATTTAATTATATTTTCGTTAAAAAATACTTTATTTTTAAATGAGTTTACGAACAGTTTACAACTCAATTGGTGTAATCAAAACATTAAGAATTTCTTGGTCATCTAATTTAAATTCTCTATCTCTAGTAAGTAATCTATTTTATTTTCTAGTAAGTAAGTAGATTGTTGAATGATAATAATAGAATAATTTTTAATATTCATTTTACAAATGGAGGTGTCAGATTTCAGAATCTGAGCGGGCGGACAGTTCAACCACCCAGTTTCGTAAAACTAAATCCACGTTTAAATAAAATCGGGTATAATACTAATCTATTTTTTGTAAGTCATTACATAGATACAATAAAAACTCAGTATACTGTGTATTTTCAATTTGATTTCTACTTATGCCAGGTATGTATAAAACAAATGTTTTTTATTATTGTATTCTGTGTATTAATTAAGCGGCTTATAATATGTCACTGTCAAGTTGGAACATTTATTTTGCAGCTGTTTGCCTAGTGGCTTGAAAGGGCGATTCTCATCCCTGAGAGGGTGGGTTCGTTACCCGGTTGTGCACCATTGGACTTTCTTTTTATGTGCGCATTTAACATTCGCTCAAACGGTAAATTCAACGGCATATGTCAGGCTCAAGAGGCTGATCACCTACTTGCCTATTAGATTGACAAATTATCATGAAACAAATACAGAAATCTGAAGCTTATAAAGGTTGCAGCGCCATTGAATTATTTTTAAATAATACAAACAAAAGACAATTCATATATTTCTCTGTCATCATTCATTGGGGTTTAAATTTGATTACATTTCTATGAGGTTTTAATTCCCAGTTGCTAGTAATGCCGAGCTATCGATTTCTATGTAAATACTATCTATTCTTGTTAAGCTCGAGCTTTGCTGAAAGACAAACAAACTGTGTTTGCTATGCTTATTCATAAAATGCTACTGCGCTGTCATTGGATAAGGGATTCACATTGTTCTTATACAACATTTTATGACGCGGAACTTTGTTTGTATACAATTATAATACAGTAACCACATTCGTGGATAAATTAGAGCGTGTCCATGTTTTGATGTCAGATATAGTATTTTTATAATATTTAGTCTGTAACTGTGGTATAAACACTATAAAGATTGTGACATGACGTGTGTTTATACTATATAATTATTTTTTGGCCAAAATACAATTTCAAGATCTTCTCCTTCGCCTGTAATTAGTATATTAATCAAGCTAAGGTATGTACGAATATAATATAGTACGAATAGTAAATAGTTGTCTTCATCTTGATGTGTACATAATACTTTGGTGTTTAAAATTATGGTATTTTTGACAAAGCAAATATCACTGCGTAACCCGGAATCGGAAAAAACTTTCTACATTATGTTCTGTATCAGTGATCGATAAAATAATTTATCATAATCTAATCATAAAGTTTCGCACAAGAGCATAGCACTATCTATGGTTCACCTTAACAAATAGGTACTTTTTTAACAATAATAACACGTATTGATTATTATTATTATTAGTAATTCTAATGAAGTAAAATTAGCATTTCTCTCATTGTTCAATATAACTTCGTCATTATACACAAAGTGAATAATGTTTCTGGGTTTCAATTTCACATTCTGATTTCTGACAAGTCGTACGCATACTTTTTCCAGCAATTATACCGATATTAATGAATAGTCTTAATAATATTGATTTTATAAAGAATTAGACTGAGTATGGTAACGTATTTTAAAAGACTCGTAAATAAAATAAAACATTTAATTGATCAATTTATTTAATATAATTAATGCATTACGATTTACAATAAGCTGTATTATTTTTATACAGTGTGACAGGCACTCAATTAATTAGCAATTGAAATCGGAATCGTATTACAATTGACTAATTGGGATACCAATATTCCAATGGCGGCTTTATTAACGCAATTGGAAGCTATTTATACCATACTAGCTTCGCCCGTGGCGTGATTTAATCTAAATCAATTTTTAAGTTATTTTGCCATCGTTTACTTCAATTTTATAACAAAATGTATATTTAATAGGCACGGAAATCGAATATATAATCATCAGGACATATTTATGAATCTATCAGATCAGTAAAACACTTAAATCTTCGTGTAAATTCTATCATCTAACATTTTAACCCCGAAAAACTCGATCGATCTTTTTAAAACATTTCCTCTTTCTGATGTTTACTTTATGAAATAATATGGATATATAGCTATACATATATATAGGAGGGGAAATAAATGAACAAAAAAGTGTATGTACAATGTGCTACTTAAAAACAGATTCTCTGAACTCAGTCGGGTCGCCCAATATAAGCGAAAATTTAGAACATCAATTATTATGAAAAATGCAATTTTCAACGAGTTTCAATACTGTTTTCGTTGAAGAAAATTTATGGATGGCACATTGATATTGATTTTTATACGTAATGACATTCTTTAGAGTTCGTTTTACTTTGAAACCATAGAGATGAGGAATATTTTACCTCAGCCTTTATTATGCATTTTTGTCGTCAATATTTTTGAACTATCTTTACTGTTAGGTTTTTCAAATACAGTCGGATCTTATACAGTGAAGCTCGTTGTTTGGCTAAGGTTTTTCTTTAGGTTATATAAATATATATGATATATTCGTGTACCGACTAATGGGACGAGATATTGTCATGCAGAATATGATGTCATTTTAAAGCGATGGGATATTGCAGACTTACTGCCTCACCTGTTTTTGTCTTCTGAATTCGGGTGCTTGGACGCGATGGATGTGTGATAGTAAATCTTCTATTTGTTGAAGTTATACTTCTTTTGGCGCGATGGAGAAAAATAATAAGAGTGACTGTTTACACCTGAATTCTGCATCGCTAAGTTAGTTCTAGGAGGCATGAAAATCGATGACTATGTTCAAGTTGTAAATTCTAGTATTTTTATATTTAGAACACGTGTTTCGTAACAGTACAATTAAACAGTGTGAATAAATAAATAGGGATGCCTACAGGTTCGAATTGATTGACGTGGAATAAGTGATACCTAGATGATCTTATGTTCCAAAATAAACGTATTTTATTTTTATTTTTTATTTTTATTTTATTATTGTTTGTAGGCTAAATTTTAAATTGTTTGTTACAAAAAAAAGTTACAGTTCCGAGAAAATAGTAATTTATCGCTCGCAAAAAAGTTGCATATTCATGAGTTAACCGACATCAGTTTTCATATACACCCGTAAAATGTACTGGAAACTTATAAATATTTAATGTGTCTTTACTGACAATACAAGTGTTAGAAGTTGAAAGGTGTTTATAGGATAGCCACATACAGAATTGTGAGTCTAAATGCACTCTTGCATAAGCAATGTTAGTTTAGCAACGTGACTTCCATCCCTAAATAAGTTTGACATCTGCTAACGAGATATGGGTTTTCTGTATGCGCTGTTAATACAGTGGAAATCATTATGAAGGCCGTAACACTTAAAACTGGCTATTTTAACTACAACAAACAAAAAAAGCTTGAATATAAAAATAAGATCGAAGGGATAAAAAATCTGAATCCAAGGTTTAAATCGTCTCTAAAGCTTACTTATTCTCGTAATGCATTGTATTTCTACAAGAATGAAGTATGGTTAAACGTTTCCAGTTCATGTGAAATGGTTACGTTCGCAGTTCTAAGGAATTTATTTGTGTCGTGCATTTTCGCAAAACTAGCTAGCTTATCAACTGAAGAAATATTTGTTTTCAAAAATGAAATTGACTCGTTATACAAAAAAAGAGTAGTAATGTGATGTACATAAAAGCATGTACTATGTAATAGTAAATATGTATGTTATTTATTATAAATATGTACAGTAAACCCTCCTGTACTGTAGATTAGTTCCGCGTTGTAGTTGTATGAGTAACGCATAACGCGCTTGTATAGCCCCATATAACGCATTATGCACAAATGGACAAACATATGCATAACAAATTATGCATTATGCATTGAGCTTTTCTTGTTAAAAGGGATTCTGGAATTTCTGTTATCTATTATGTTTTGACATACGGGAGTCATAGGCCAGAACCTGAATCTGCCGGCGCAGAAAACATCGTAAAGAAACTGACACCTAATCTTCGAGTCTGTGTTAGGTGAGTTTCGCCTTTATTAATATTAATTAGTAATCAAGAACATTCCTTTATTGTCTTTGGTTACAGAAAAAAAAACATTTCGTGTTCACTCGATGTAGATGCTGTAATAAATTTTGGTTGAAGGACTGGTAAACAGGAGTACTACCTTTAAGCAAAGGTAGTACTCGTGTAAAAATTACAATATCACTGTTACGTAACATTTTTTGACTTAATACATATTGTCATCTTCCCTTTGAGTTTTGAGCACTTTATTAGACTAATAAAGTGCTCGTTCAATTTTTTGTCATCGAAAAATTCGAATTTAGAATTTCAGAATACAGTATGAAATTGTAGATGCAATAAAGCCATGATTTTAACTAAGAAACTAACAATCAGTATTTTTTTTCACAGTCGAAATATAATAAAATACTAATACCTAATTATAAGCTAATTAAAAAAAAATGTGAGCCGTCACGGGACGCCTGGCAGATGTGAAACATCGAAATTATTATGTGAAGTAATATGCAGAAAAGAACAGATTGTGATAGGAACTAAATATGTCATAATGATAAAATAAAATATTACGATTTTGTTTTCCAGATAACGATGACTATTTATTGAACAAACATTTAGTTTCATTAAATACAAAAATTTACTACTGCATATAGATTGTATGTATATACCATCATATAGCGTGGCGATGCGTCGCCACGGCATGCGTCGCCACGCCAGAAATCGGTTTTACGTGCGGCTATAGATGTTTCACATCAAAAATCGCTTTCTTTGGCCACAATTTAAAGTACAATTCTGTTATTTGATTTAAATTAAACTTAAAAATCAAATTTGGAATTTAGCGATCTATGGTAGCAACCACCGTGGTGTGTATATAGAAATCGGGAAATTATTAGAATATGTCACCAAGATCAGGAACAGATGACGCCCACTCTGATAGATATGGGTTGATATCCTGTCACAAAGTGTCAGGAAAACGTGACATATTTGACGTAGGTTAAAAACAATACCTACTGATTTATAGATCCTATATTTTACCGATAAGGTATCGTTTTAGCTGCTCGACGGATTTGTCAAAGCGTATTAAGGGACCTGAAGAGCGATTTATTTAATGACGCCACCATGATGCTGTCGCTCTGGGACGAATCTTAAGTAATATTTGCGTACACTTGTCGTGATAGCTTTCAACGTCTTTAAAGAATACTAAATATGAATGGGGATGTACCGTAGCAGCAACTGCGCTCTTAATTTACAATAAAGACGTTAGATGGCGCCATGGGGTATCGGTGCACAAGCCGCAAGCCCCACAAAATCTTCTACACAGGACACAAGGAATGCAAAGCAGTACATTCCATTAAAAGCAATTAATATTTATTCAGCTTAATTCACGTTGTCCCAAACGATTCTGGATTTACAATTGTTTAGTATGTTCCAGTACAGCGTTCTGTCACGTTCTGAACGTAGACTATTTCAGAGTCCTCTCATATAATAGAGGTAATAATGCCTATAATTAGTACAGACTCCCAACACTTTGCGTCAATAATAATTAATAGCAAAAAAGTGTAGCATATTTTACTTACTACTATACTAGTAGTTGGTATTTCATAAATATATTGTCCCGCCCAAGGGACAAACCTAAAAATCATGGCTGACCAAAACTAAAAAAAAAAAAAAAGTTTGTACTCTATTCCCACTAAACAGGGCGTGCGGAGCCGAAAGCACTCACAGCCGAACTGATATCTCTAACCGTTTAAAAGTTAGCTTTCGCAAAACCGTAGCTCATTAAATTATCACCACCTTATCAGCTCCTATTTCCTGCACGAAATTCCCAGTCATTATCTAATGAATGCCTCAGTACTAATGCATCGCGTTATCTACTTTCCTACATTCACTAACCCAACCTATGGCTTTAAATTAAAAATAATAAATATATATTTAAAGCAACCTAACGTACGGGTCTAAACAAATTATAATAAATATACCTAACCTTTAACACCACTATAAAATATATAATTAGATGTAAGGGTTACATGGTAAAATAAAACATTTTTATTCCAGGTATTATTTTTTATTTATATGTTCATTATATTTTTATACAAATTTACTAGCACCATATCATTATTCACTGAGTCACATGTGAAATTTCTAAGGAAGTCTTTTAATCTAATCCCTCTGAACTTGTAATATAAATATACCAAACAATACTCTCCACACACGGCTGATAGATAATCTTGAACCGTAACGCTATTGTACCTCCACATGCAAGAATTCCTCCTTAAAAACCCTTCTATTGCCTCAATAGGTTTACGTCCAAATGAATCAAAATATTCACCAACTCTTTCGACGCTTATATGTACAGCCACCCAATGAGACCCCGGCTGTGAATCAGGGTCAAGATTGCATATTATAAATGCTGGCACCTGAGCATAAATTGGCAATCGATTTGAAGGATATACGTTGCTTTGGAGGCTGAGATGTATCATACGAAGACTCATTTGCACTTCTAGTGTGTTCATACTTTAATACGCGTTTACTCCGCTACTCTTTTACTCTTTAACTGACTACATTTCTAACTATCAATTCATATTTGTACCAATGAATTCATTTAAACCCACATAATATGATCTCAACAGAATTAATGAGTCTTTTTATTAAACAAGTAATGAGGTAAATAAAAACCATGTCATATTCGTTTAGGTTATATTTTATTATTCTTAATATCATAATTACATAAGTGATTGCTTAACTACTATAATCCACACATACATTTCTGTTCTTATCTATTTCTATAATATTTGAAAACTCTGCGTAAACTACACAGTTAATAGTTTCAGTCAATGCGCTCTCGAATCTTACTTCCATTCTTACACTACCATGGCGAACAAGATTCCAATGCACATTAGAGTTAGCCGACAAGTCAGGTGTTAAATCAAAAGCTAGTAAACAGTATCCATTTGAATATTGCTCCCTCGATATTCCATTACCTTCGTTAAGAAAATGTATACCGGTGCCTGAGTACAGGTGTGGTATGCGCTCGTAAATACATCGTTTGGAAATGATGGTTGTAACGATTTTGAAGGTATCTGTTGACCATCTATATATAGGCTAAATGAGCAAATACCAAAATTTTCAAAGTTGAAAGGATTTTTAACATAACTACCGTTGAATGCTGTATTATTCACAAAACATATTCTATAAAATACTTCAAAAAGTAATGCAGCTCAATAAAAACCGTGTCATATTCGCATATATATATTTTATTGTTCCTAACAATTACATGACGTGATTGCTTAACTACTACACATTTCTGTTCTTATCTATTTCAAAAATGTTTTAAAGAATGCATTGTCCATTAAGATTGCAAAGGGTTTTAGAGTGCCCTTTGTATTTCTTACGCACATTTTACTGATAGGCATGGATACAAGTGGTATATTTTACCAAACAAAATCGATAAGTTACCTATAGGTCATTACAATTTTTTTTGTATGTAATTAAGTTAATCATTAATAAATTCATAATCAATAAATTTTTATTTTACATGTATTATGTATATACATGTATTGTGATATTACACTTACATTTTTCTGTATATACCATATAAATATCAACCATTTTTAAAATATCAACTTAGTTTTACTCCTTTCCCTGATGAAGACAGAAGTCAAAAAATAATGATTCATTTTATTCATCCCTTTGCTGCCATCGTAGCAGGACCGAGTGGGTGTGGAAAATCTAACTTTGTTGCAAATTTCATTAAGCATAAAAATAGTATATGTAATGAGATTTTTTTGGAAATTACATGGTGTTATGATGAAATGCAACCGCTATATAATATACCCGGTGTAAATTACCACCAAGGACTACCGGAATATCATATGTTTGATGGTAAAAATCCACATTTGATTATAATAGATGACTTAATGAGGGAATCTGATGGGCGAGTTGTTGATATATTTACAAAAGGCAGTCATCATAGAAATTTGAGTGTTTTTTACATAACCCAAAACTTATTTCATCAAGGAAGAGGACAGCGCGACATTTCACTTAATTCAAGTTATATTATTTATTTTAAAAATCCCCGTGACAAAACACAAATACGATTTCTAGCTAGACAAGTTTCACCGGAAGACACGAAGTTTATTGAAGATTCATATACCGATGCTACTAAAGAAGCTCATGGTTATTTAATGATTGATTTGAAACAAAACACTGATGATGCTCACCGCATAAAATCTAAAATATTTGAATCTAGTAATTTTTGTACAATAAATGTTCCCATGAAAAGGTATAAATATCTTTGTAATCAGCCACTCTAAGTCAGTAATGAATCATGTATCAACGAATAACAACGCATAAGGAATTGTTATCAGCTTTCCATAAATTAAAGCCCAAACATCGTAGGATATTATTGAAGTCTTGTAATAATCAAGAAATTAACTGTATTTGTGAATGTATTCACAATGTTTTACAAGGAAAAGTACCTTTAAAAGAGAATACAAAAACCAAATTAAAAAAAATTAAAAATATCTTACGTAATCTGATCAGTAAAGGTAAAAGTTTTGAATACAGGAAAAATATATTAATACAAAAAGGAGGGTCCTTTCTTCCAATAATTTTGGGTACAATTCTAAGCACCCTTGTAAGTTTAATTTTTAATAAATTAAGTTTTAATAAATCACAATGAACACAAAAAAAATGCTTCTCGTTGAGCAAGACTTTATTGATAAACTGAAACATCAGAATGAAAATAAAGCAACACCGCAAAGTAGATTGGATTTAGAAATGGAAAAAATTATATCAAGTAAATTGGATGATCGCGAAAAATGGGCGCTTTATCTACAAATTTTACAAAGACACTTACATTACTCCAAGGAAGAACGTCAACCTCAAGAAATAACAATAACTGAAAAGGTAATAAATGATAATACTAACAAAAACCGTAACATCAATAATATAACTACTAGTGAAAATGAAAAAATGCTAAATGTTAAACAACCCTCAACGGGTGAAGACATCGCATATGGGTTACCACCTAAAGAAATATTAAAATTAATTCCTAAAACTTATATGAGGAGGGGTGAATTATTGATGGATACAATATTAAATAAAACAGATCAATTGCAATGGAATAATAATGGAACAGTTGTCATTAGTGGATAAGAGATACCAGGAAGTAATATTATAGATTTAGTGAATGACATCTTAAGACCCTCGAAGAGATCCGATCCAATCGGTTGGGAAATATTCGCCAAGTTTTTAAATGATATAAATACCCCACTAACATACATTGGTAATCTGAAAAGAATCAAATATATATCTAACCTTAAAAGTATAGATAAAACATTGATTCAAGAACCACAAACTGAGGTTTCTTCAACGCCAACTCAATCTAAATACATCAATAAATTGAGAAACAAAAGTGATTGGGAGAAATGGACCCCGTATTAGAGTTACATCGCATCTATTATGATATTTCACATCCAGCCGGTTACAGCAGTGTCAATAAGTTAACAAAGGCAATGAATGGAAAAATCTCAAAAAGTGATGTTTTGAAATGGTTGCAGTCTCAAGAAACATATACATTACATAAACCGGTTATAAAAAAATTCCCGCGTAATAAATAGATTTTATCAAATATTAATGAATTGTGGCAAGCTGATTTAAGTGATTTAAGAACTTACATGCAACATAATGATGGATATAAATATATTTTGTGTGTTATTGACGCCTTTAGTAAGTATGCTTATGTTAGAGCAATGAAAAAGAAGGATTCATACACAATAAAAACGTGTTTTACTAGCATCTTTGATGAAGCTAAAACTGTTCCTAGACATATTCAATCAGATAAGGGCACGGAATTTGTATCTAAGGATGTCAAAACTTATTTAAAAAGTAAAAATATAAATTATTACACTACAAATAATCCAGATATAAAAGCAAGTATAGTAGAACGATTTCAGAGAACATTGAAAATGAAAATGTGGCGTTATTTTACACATAAGAATACTTATCGCTATACAGATATTTTACAAGATTTGATTAGTTCTTATAATCACAGTGTACACTCTAGTATCAAGATGAGACCATGTGATGTTAAAATGGAAAACATAATGGAAGTTTGGCGGAATTTATATTATGATGAAAAGACTTATATTTCAAGTTTAAACAAAGTACCTAAGTTTAACGTTGGTGACTATGTAAGAATTACAAAATACAAACATGTATTTCAAAAAGGTTATGAAAGTAATTGGAGTAATGAAATTTTTATCATTACTTCGATTATAGATCGTTCCCCGTGGGTTGTATACACTTTAAACGATTTAGACAATGAATCAATAACAGGAACTTTTTATGAGAAAGAACTACAAAAAATAACTTTTTCCCCCACTTCCGAATTTAAAATTGATAAAATCATCAGATCACGTAAAAGCGGTATTAGAAAGGAAGTATTAGTTAAATGGAAAGGATATCCTAACAAGTTTAATTCTTGGGTCTTACTATCGAATATTAAAAATCTGCAATGAAGGAAAGTTTTTATTTAACTTTACTCAGCAATAGTTCTACACAATATTTTCCGGGAAATTTGACATCAAATTTTTCTACAAAACTACCTAAAGCCATTACATTAGAAGGAGAATGGATGGTAGGTATAGTTGAGTTTCAATATCCTTCTACTATGTTTTCCGTGCAAGAACATGAAAATATTATGTACATAAGTAAAAAAACTACCATCAATAACGAAGAGACCACACTGATGTATAAGAACCATATACCAGCCACCAACTATGATAATATACAAAATATTCTTCTAGCTTTAAATTCGAAAGAGCAAGTTAGTTTTCGCCAGGACACCGTGACAAAGTTTGTCTCTGCTGCAGTAAAGGATCCATCAATAATTTCATTATCTCTATCACCTAATTTGAGCTTTCAACTTGGATTTGAGCCAGATACCAATTTAGTAAATCATAATATCGGTAAACGCCCTGCTAATCTACATTTGGGGTTACCATCACAATTATTTGTGTATTGTGATATTATAGAACCACAAATTGTTGGTGATGTAATGACACCCCTATTGAGAATTATACCCTTAGATCCTGCTAAATACATATATGGTTCAAATAAAATGCATATATTTTCACCACCACATTATTTGCCGGTAATGAGAAGAGAATTTGATGTTATTGAGATAGATATAAGAACAACCACGGGAAATGCGGTACCATTTCAATACGGAACATCGTGTGTGAAACTTCATTTTAAAAAAATATAAACTATATTTCCTTTTTAAAATGTATACATCTCAAGATACATTTATATGTCCTTATGAACATTATTATTCGAAACAAGCTGGGTCTGGTATAAATGTAATCTACAAAGGAGCCTTACATCAACGTGGTCATGGTATCGGCAGTTTTCTTGGGGGGTTATTTCGAAGTGTGCTACCTTTACTCACTAGTGGTGCTAAGGTGATTGGAAAAGAAGCACTTAACGGCGGAATTGGGCTTTTGTCAGATGTTGTGGCTAGTCGTCCTATCAAAGAATCCATTAAAAATCGATTGAAAGAGGCTAGTTCTAACCTTAAACGCAAAGTTGATACCAAAATTGATAATCTTATGACTGGATCGGGTGTTAATAAAAGACGAAAATATTGTAATGAGCTCATTCGAGTTTCACCCCTCAACGTGAAAGGCGCTCTGAAGAAAACAAGGAACAAAAATATTAATAATTCCAAGGATATATTTTCAAACTAATCATAATGTCATTTATTCATAATCATTCATGTGAGTGCGTTAAATCTGAATTGGATCTGTTTGCTCTTCCTTCCACACAAACAAGTATCGAATATGGACACTGGATACACTATAAACCAATTTCTGTAGTTAATGCAGCTAATGTAGTGGCACCAGTCAATAATTGGTTACATTCTTTATTTAACCAATTGGATGTTTACCTAAACCAAAAACTTGTGTCACCCCCAAATAATACTTATGCATATCGTGCTTTCATAGAAACTCTATTAAATTATTCATCATCCGCAAAAAATCACATTTGACATGTGGTTTATGGTACGAGGATACAGCTGGAAAAATGAATGAAACTAATGAGGCAAACAAGGGCTTTTACAGAAGACAACAACTTTCAAAGGATGGTAAGGATGTTGAAATGATTGGACATTTACATGGGGATATATTCAATCAAGATAAATTCCTCATTAACGGGGTCGAATTATCTATAAAATTAGTGAGATCGAGAGAAACATTTAACCTCATGTCACAGAATGCAGATAATAAGTACAAAGTCTGTATCACAGATGCAACTTTAATAATACGCAGAGCAAAAATTAATCCATCAATACTAATAGCCCATCAAAAGGTTCTTGCCACTACTACAGCTAAATATCCTATAACAAGAGGTGAAGTGAAAGTCCTGACCATACCGACTGGTGTGCAGGGTAAAACACTGGATAATATATTTTTAGGACAGGTTCCTAAGAGATGTATTATAGGTTTTGTGAATAATACAGCATTCAACGGTAGTTATGTTAAAAATCCTTTCAACTTTGAAAATTTTGGTATTTGCTCATTTAGCCTATATATAGATGGTCAACAGATACCTTCAAAATCGTTACAACCATCATTTCCAAACGATGTATTTACGAGCGCATACCACACCCTGTACTCAGGCACCGGTATACATTTTCTTAACGAAGGTAATGGAATATCGAGGGAGCAATATTCAAATGGATACTGTTTACTAGCTTTTGATTTAACACCTGACTTGTCGGCTAACTCTAATGTGCATTGGAATCTTGTTCGCCATGGTAGTGTAAGAATGGAAGTAAGATTCGAGAGCGCATTGACTGAAACTATTAACTGTGTAGTTTACGCAGAGTTTTCAAATATTATAGAAATAGATAAGAACAGAAATGTATGTGTGGATTATAGTAGTTAAGCAATCACTTTTGTAATTATGATATTAAGAATAATAAAATATAACCTAAACGAATATGACATGGTTTTTGTTTACCTCATTACTTGTTTAATAAAAAGACTCATTACTTCTGTTGAGATCATATTATGTGGGTTTAAATGATTTCATTGGTACAAATATGAATTGATAGTTAGAAATGTAGTCAGTTAAAGAGCAAAAGAGTAGCGGAGTAAACGCGTATTAAAGTATGAACACACTAGAAGTGCAAATGAGTCTTCGTATGATACATCCCAGCCTCCAAAGCAACGTATATCCTTCAAATCGATTGCCAATTTATGCTCAGGTGCCAGCATTTATAATATGCAATCTTGACCCTGATTCACAGCCGGGGTCTCATTGGGTGGCTGTACATATAAGCGTCGAAAGAGTTGGTGAATATTTTGATTCATTTGGACGTAAACCTATTGAGGCAATAGAAGGGTTTTTAAGGAGGAATTCTTGCATGTGGAGGTACAATAGCGTTACGGTTCAAGATTATCTATCAGCGGTGTGTGGAGAGTACTATTTGGTATATTTATATAACAAGTTCAGGGGGATGAGATTAGAAGACTTCCTTAGAAATTTCACATGTGACTCAGTGAATAATGATATGGTGCTAGTAAATTTGTATAAAAATATAATGAACATATAAATAAAAAATAATACCTGGAATAAAAATGTTTTATTTTACCATGTAACCCTTACATCTAATTATATTTATAGGTAGTGGTGTTAAAGGTTAGGTATATTTATTATAATTTGTTTAGACCCGTACGTTAGGTTACTTTGAATATATATTTATTATTTTTCATTTAAAGCCATAGGTTGGGTAAGTGAATGTAGGAAAGTAGATAACGCGATGCATTAGTACTGAGGCATTCATTAGATAATGACTGGGAATTTCGTGCAGGAAATAGGAGCTGATAAGGTGGTGATAAGTTAATGAGCTACGGTTTTGCGAAAGCTAACTTTTAAACGGTTAGAGATATCAGTTCGGCTGTGAGTGCTTTCGGCTCCGCACGCCCTGTTTAGTGGGAATAGAGTACAAACTTTTTTTTTTTTTTAGTTTTGGTCAGCCATGATTTTTAGGTTTCCGGGTTCTGCCTTTGAGGCAGTACCCGGAAATACGAACTACTTATACTATACTACTATTTACATATATTTACTGGATATTTGTAGGTTTTGCCTTACAATTTTTGACGTGAGATAATTCGATGGAGGCGGCTGCAGGCACTAAAAAACATGACGCATGCGGCATTACCTCGCTCTGAGGCGTTCCATTTAAGGCTTGAAGTGCAAGCGAGAGCGCGGAATGGGCGACAAAGAAGCACAATCGGCCTCCGCGTTCGGCAGCGTTCGTTCGTTAAAAAAATGACATAATCTTATATATTTTAACGAGCAATTCTTGTATATATATATATATAATTGGAATCTCGGAATCGGCTCCAACGATTTCGGATAAGGGGGGTTTCGGGGGCCATAAATCGATCTAGCTAGGAGTCATTTCTAGAAAATATAATTTTATTCGTGTTTTATTAACTTACACATATAATTGCTCGTTTTAAGATGTCAGTCAAATAAAAACTTAAATATGAATATAATTATCTTTATTCGATAATTATATTCATATTTCATCATTTTATTACTATGTAATTCGTACTGAAATATAATTTCCAAAAAACACAATTTATAAAAATAAATAAATATCGAGCAAAGATCGGGCATCCAGGTACTTGTATTTATACAAATAAATGTAACTTGATCAATTCAATTGTGATTTCCATTTGCCTCCTTCTTTATATCCATGCAAAATTTATTCTTAGAAAATAGGTTATGTATATATAGCACACGTTTTGTATAAATATATACATACTTTTATTTAAAAACTAACTTTACTTGTGACCCTGGAACCCAACAACGCCTTAAGAGTAATTATTAAGGCTGTCTGCTCTCTCTCTTCTGGATTTCTACCAATGTAGATTTTATGTGTCTTTTATTGTCTTGCCAAAAATCGCTGAAATGCCTACACGCCACATAATACCTAACCACCAGATAATTTTAATTTATTATAATAAATGAAAGTATTTCAACCTTAGATATTAAAATAAGGAAAATCTGAAAAGAAAACTTCAAAGTCTTCGCCTTTTGTGAGAAATGGAGCGAATGGCCTTTAGTTGTCAAAGAGACAGCTGAACTTAATGGTCGTAGTTGTGAGGGGATTACGAAGATAAATTCTATAAAGCACTCTCATTAAAATGTTTCAAGTTTAGCGTAGTGTTAGGCTAAGCTAAGCGCTCTTAACTGGAGAGGTCGCGCGTTCAAGTCCGGACTTGGTGCGCAATAAATTTTGTGTAAGCTTCCGAACTAGCTAGCTCGTACGGTGACAGTTATTTTCATGGGGAAAAAACATAGTTCTTACTGACAAAATGTACCAAAAACGTAGGTGACATAGGCGTATATCTGACTATAAACAGGCATAGAAGGCCTTGCCGATAAAGAATTAATAAATTGCCTTGCTTGTAAACAAAAATGTCGGATAAAATTCCATTGTTGTTCCATTGGGGTGTTAAGGGATTCCACTTGTTTGTTTGTACTATAGAAGCTTGTTTAGAATCGTGTTACATATCCATTGCACTCCCTTTGCCCCGCATAAATAATACCGGTACTCCTTTGACGCAACACCGTAATAAAAGGAGAAAGACAACATATACTAGTATCTTTGATCGGATACCTCACACCGGACCGGTCAATCCTCAAGTAATAATAAGTATATATAGATAATTGATCGATATTATATGACATATGACAATTGATTAGGCCCAATATTAGTTGATCGGGCAATTAATATTGGGCCGATTCAGTTATCATTTTAGTTAAGTTCTTATTTATTGTAGTAATTTAATTAAAGTTATTTAAATACATTTTGTTTTCTTTTTTGAGATTCACCGCTGGCTCTCACTAATCGCTATTAATTTGTACTTAAACAATCTTTGAAAATATCTACTTACTTACGTTATTTCTCTATTACAAACAAAAATTACCTACACAGAAATTAATAGGAACTAAATAAAAAGTCTTTTTTTGAAAGAGTTACAACTACTGCTACCTGAGACATCGTCTGTGATAAATTGTAGAAAGTAGAAAGTCTATTAAATTAATAATAAATAATAATATATAAAAGCACTGATTTTTATCTAAAAGGGTATTTCCAAAAAACACTGAATCAAATTTGAAATGTTTAATGTTATATTAGATTCGTATCACAAAAGTCTTAATAATAATTACATACATCTCTTAAATAAAATACTGATTGACCAGTATTGTCTGTAATACTTTAACAAATTATGCTACGCTTAGTATAGGTCAAATATTTGTAAAAAAATTACATCGCCTTTAGTACGCTACTTGCGAAAACTATTTCCGACACGAGGTATTTTAAACACAAACAAAAAAATACGCCCGGCAAAAAAAAATCTAATCATAATATAATTTCCATTCGT
Organism: Pieris mannii; assembly: GCA_028984075.1. Taxonomy (NCBI): domain Eukaryota; kingdom Metazoa; phylum Arthropoda; class Insecta; order Lepidoptera; family Pieridae; genus Pieris; species Pieris mannii. Next base: position 9,306,247 of record CM054777.1, read on the forward strand.
AATAATATTATTAAACATCGTTACCGAAGTTAAGAATTTCTTCACTCACGCAAAATATAAGTACTAATTTCGTTGTTGAAATGTCAATGAAATCATATTTTATCCTTTTCAGAGTGGAAATCATAATTCTATAAAATATATCTAAAATTACATTTGTATCTTCATACATGTATACGTAGAAGTCATAAGTTATTCACACCTTTGAAAATATTTAATATATTTATTTACAAATTAAAATTAAAATACCTATATAATAATAAAAATTTATGATGACATTATATTTTCATGGCGAGTCACATGGGTAGTTAAAACTGCTTAATATATTGGGTTAAAAACATGTTTTTAACATACAAAATAATATTATAAATGTGTCAACTCAAAGCCTGCACCTTAAAGAAATATATCTCTCATTATTAATAATCTATTTACAATCTTTCATTTTATACCGACTAGATTTATTTTGGTATTAAAATACTTATTTAATGTTATTTACTACGAACATTAACTGTATAGTTAGAGAGAGAAGACCCACATAAATAGCCTCAATGTCTCTCAATGCCTAATGAAAGGGACAAAAAATCTTCTAATAGCCTTAAAAAAGGCAACTTCTTAAGACTTGATTTTAATATTTATTCTACAGAATTGTAGCTTATTCTTTCCTTTCAATACTGTCAAACGTTCAACAATTTTCAATTTTTTAACAATTCTCTACAATGAGTTATATCATTACAGCGGAGAAATATTTTTTATTTGAGGAAAAACTAAGATGGATGAATGTGGAAAGCAATAAGCTAAAACATTTTTCATGTTGGCATTTCAAATGACGGGATCATGAGAATATGTAGATATGCTAGATACGTCAACAAAAACTAATATAATGAGTACGGTGAATAATTAAGTCCAACTTAAATGCTTGATTGTTTCATATTAAAAAAGCCATAATAATGTACTATGTAATATATATATTTAATGTATTTCTTCTTTATATACTATATACTGAAATCTCGGTTTTGTTATGTGCGACGGCCACCTTGGCCGGAACCAGGTTTGCCAGAACCAGCCTGTTGAACAGATCCCCGTCAACAAAGACGTTACGCCTACTGAATGCTGTCTTCGAAACTATCGATATATTTATATGTTCGCAAAGTGAGTTCACAATAGCGATGTCGTATATATCACATGTTTAGTTTCATATTATTTTTCTCGACATTATCGTATTGGATAGGAAGATAAGGTATGTATTCCTGTAAATGTATAAATAATCAATTGTTATAATGTTTAAAAATCATAATATTTATTTAGTATATTTGTAAAGAGCAGTGCTGGCCTAGTGGCTTTAACATGTGACTGTTATCCCTGAGATGGTTCGATCCCCGGCTGTGCACCAATGGACTTTGTTTTTATGTTCGCATTTTACAAAAGGCCGGCAACGCACCCACTAAAAATGGGTGTCTATGGGCTACGACGTCTGCCCTTTTGGGCGTCCCGCAGTCTCTTTTGCCCCCCTATTATATAAAACAAATACATTCGCTCGAACGGTGAAGGAAAACATCGTGAGGAAACCGACATATCAGAGGCCCAAAAAGTCGACAGGCACAGAAAGCTGATCACGTACTTGTTTATTAGATTAAAGAATATCTATATATATGATAATAGAAATAATCATGAAACAGAAATCTGAGCCCCAGACCGATAGATGTTGTACACCACTGATTTATTTATTTTATATATGTAAATAGTAATTATTTACGTAACCATATTTATAAAAAAACTGTGAATCAACGTTTATTCCTCTTACATTTTCTTATAGTCAATCTCCAAAAAGCTAATCTGAAATCCGGTGAATAAAATGCATAAATAAATGGATTAATAGCTGAGTTAAACCATCCTAACCATGTTAATACACACATAAGGACTGGGTAAACATAACTATTTGGTATAAAAGGAGTCATTAGATAATAGAGGAAGAATGGCAACCAGCAAGCGACGAAGCCTCCCACCACCAGACTTAACGTTTGAGCCGTTTTGGTTTCCCTTCTCAACGACGACACTCTATTGTTTTCATGATCTCGTATCGAATGTGTCCTCCTGGAAATCCTTGAACTCTTATACTTGTAGTTTGCTTTGAACTCGGTGAATTTCGATTCTTTCTCCTTCTCCGTTTTCAGTTTCTGTCTCTTTTCAGTTCGGAAACAGCAAGGGCATTTTTGTTCATGGTTATCGTTATGTTGTGGTGTTTGTTTAGATGCGCTTTGTCGTAGAGAAAGTTTATCTGACCCAGAATCCGATTCCGTGCGAATACAGGATAAATTGGCTTTCTGAAACAATTTGTATCATCAGCATGTGGTCAAACGAGGTCATCTGGGACGTAACAAACAGTACAGATAGTGCTTTCTCAAGTATAATATAAAAGTTATTATTAGTGCAGAAATGTACTTCCCTGGTAGATTATTAATTCAGTAATAAATCTGCAGTAGGTATTTGCTTCAAGCAATTTAATTACCTGCTTTTCAAATTGAATTTAGAGCGCTATCTAGTTATAGAGCAGTTTAATCATTGCTGGACACATTTTCCTAAGGAACTGTTTATAATAATGTAATTTTAGTAATTAACAAAACACTAGTTGCTGTATTTATTATACTTTCAAACCTTAAATTTCAGTGTAGATCGAATAAATATAAACAAAGGTCGATCGAATAAATAGGTACAGACATATCTATATATGCTATCTTAAATTATAATAATGAAGTTTATTAGTTGTTTAATTTTACATTAAGAAATATTTAAACAACAAAATAAAATAGAAATAGAAAAAGTATTTTATGTCCATCTCAGTTATATTATCTTAATACATAAGAGTATAAAACAATTAGTACCTTTGTACATTTACTAGCTGTACTGGCCAGTTGCTGATGTCGTCTTGCTACGACACATGATATTCTGGCATAGACATATACCATGACAATCATGGGCAGAAAGAAGGACCCCATGGCTGAAAATACGACGTAACCTGCGTTTTGATTATATCTACAGACACCGCCTTGGTTATGGTCTGGTTCATACCTAAAAGAGTGATCTTTTTAAGAATATTTTTTTATTGGGCTACATAAAATATATAACAAGTTACAATATAAATAATTTTAAATCTTTATAAATATAATAATAACATATTATACCCTACCAGTTAAGAGAAATAAGTACGATTATGATTCAATTATACATTTTAAAATAGATCTTGACAGATAACGACGGTAGCGTAATTTCCTTGAATTAAAAAAAATGAACCACAAAAACGATTTAAGATAAAAGGGCATTTCGATGTAAAGTAAATAATCACATAATTATTTGATTCAAGTTTTGTGTTATAGAATACTGTGTGCAAGCATAAAGATCAAGCCTTCGTGTATGCCATAATAGACGTATAATACTAACCATCCAAGCATAGGAGGGCATGTAATAGCACCAGCAGCAATCCAAACGAACAGAATCATTGTTAGAGCAAGTTTCTTTGATCTCCGACGCCGTGAGTACGTCAGTGGCCTCGTAACAGCCAAGTACCGGTCTATGCTTATTGCACATAATGATAGAATAGAGGCAGTACATAGGAGAATGTCTAGGCTTATCCATATGTCGCATAGGATCCATCCCAGTTCCCATTCGCCTGGAAAAGAGAAAGGATTAAATAAAATTATTAAATAAATTACTGTTAAGTCCTACATTGGGTAAATGATGTAGGAAAAATAAATGGACTTCAAATACCTATACACTGAAAATAAAACCATATACAAATACAACTTTATTATCTACTTTATATATCCCTCTAGATTTCCCAAGCCTAAAATTTCCTGAAGATGGGATAATCGATAAGTTGCCTACCTGATTACAATGAAAATCATCTCGATATGACTTCAGCTTCCGAGAAATTTGCTGACAAACAATTATACACTTAGAAAATATTAACTATCACACATGCTTGGAAGGCTTAGTTAATTATCCCCAAATTTTATTCGATGTCAAACTAAATCTCCTTTTTAAGTCCTACATCTGTGATACACAGAGGTTTGTTATTCAGTTAAATGTACAAATATATTTCTCATTAAACACGTTAGCACCATTTTACACGAGTTCATTGCCTTTGAAGCTTATGAATTATCAAAACCATTATACCTCGGTTCAGTTTAGGTGAAAAGCGAAAATTTAATGAAACGTGAAGGCCTCGAAAAGTCGATCAATCATTTTCTCAAAAGACTCCAATGTCAAACTGTGTATTTGTAGTCAATAAGAACTTTGTTTAAACGTGCCAAAAATATTTAGAACCTTAACTTCGTACAAGAACCTTCAGCTCTTAGCTTGCTGGTGCTGTATTCTAAGAGTAGAATACAGTGATTCCCAAAGTGGTCTATATCGACCCCTAGGGGTCTATGATAACCTGCGTGAGTGAAAAAAAAATTAGGGGTCCACGATAGTGGATCTCAACACATACTATCAGTGTATGTGTTATTAACTTACATCATACTATCTTATAATATCAAAACAATTACATTATTTATAAAAGTACCTATGAAGGAAAAAAAATATTTATTATTTATTATAACTTACACAATTTTATAAATATATATATGTAATTTTTATAAAATTGTGTAAGTTATAGGATGTTGGTATTGGCTTTGTGGTCGCGATACATTTTGAACTTGTAAAAAAAAAAAACAATAAATAAATGTATAAATTAATACAGTCAGAAATTTGCAGGAAATATATCAGGTAAGTAGGGGGTCTACCCAACACGGAAAAACATGGCAAGAGGTCTACGACACTAAAAAGTTTGGGGAACTCTGGTCTAATATTTATAAACCAAGATTTGTTTTCAGGATATGCATATTTTACCACGTATGTGTGAATGTAGTAAAACATCAGTGGAGCTACAACCTTTGACGTGTGGTGCCTCAGATTTCTGTATCGGTTATGTGAACAATTGTTTATTTAATACGCAATTAGGGAACACAAACCGTTGGCATTTTGAGTCAAGGCACGTTTTCTCATGATGTGAGTGTGTGGCACGCTGAAGCCACTAGGCCAAAACTCTCTCTACTCTATGAGATGGAATTACATTACAACCTATAACTGTATTTTTAAGGGATAATTGCTTAATACTAGTTTGACTTGCCTAATATTAGTTACGGTCATGTATTGATTACGGTTATAGTAATAATATTATTATTATAGTAATAATATTATTATTACTATAATAGTATATATAATATTATTATTTAATAATATTCTTTTTTTCTTCTTTATAATGCAATTCATCGAGCATAAAATTAGATGAACAATAAAAATAAAACGCAGTATTGTTAAATTCAAAATCGCATTCATTAAAACGTAAATTATTGAGAGCTTATGATAATCTGCGTAATACTAACGGATTGCCGCGTTGTTCCCCTAGTAACCTAAAAAATCATTCAACCATTAAATTCACTTTATACAAACACCAAAATGTTTAAGCCGTTGTTCAAAATCAGTTATCACACACATATACAAAATAAAGAATTAGCATGAAATTGCATTCCTTCGAGTTCCTAAGTCAACTAAGAATTACTCAAGCAGTTTATTAAAAAAACTAATAATTGAAAACTTTATATTTTTATGTACAAACATCAGCGGCAGCAATGTTTTTCAACGATAGTATAATAGAAATGAGCCATAAATTAAACAATACGCAATTTACATTTATGCATTCAAATAAACCCGTAAAGAGATTTTAAAAAATCTGAAAAAAAATTGTTAAATAATGAATGTGTCATAATTTGCATTTTGATAGTGAAAATCTATTAGTGATCGATGAATATTAAATTGATACAGTACTTAAAATTTTCTTAATCCACATTAGTAATAATTACAAAGTAATAAAACCTAAATTAAAACAAATTTACAAAGTTTGATCCCTGTTGCAGTGTGCATTTGACGCTGGCAGCATTTTCTCTCTGTATAATATCACCAAAGGAAACGAAATCTAATTTGGAAAAAAGATTCATTTATGAGCCGTTAAATATGTTCCCCCTGCACCGCGGCCCAGAATTTTTGCTTATAGGAGGTGAGAAATTTTGTTATTCGATGTTATAAGTGCAGCTATAGTCTAGACAGTAAAGGATATTGATGGTGATCAATACCACAAAAACATAAAGATCAGGAGACTTTATCGTTAGGCCAAGACACATTTTAAGTCGCAGAGCCAGCGGAATTTAAAATATAACGAGAAATGTTTAATAATTTTTGGATAATAAAGAGTTGCCAACAAGCGAACAAAAATTTGGACTATCTTACCTCTTATATGAACCGCTATCGCTGGCGGCATCACAAAGATACCAACAAGAAGATCGGCAAGCGCCAGGCTTGTTACAAAACAGTTTGTGACTGTCCTCAACCTTTTAGTTGTTAAAACTGCTGATATAATCAATGTGTTACCTAAAAAATATTTGAATAGAGAACAAAGTTTTGATTTTTTTTTATTTGTTAAAATAAAACATACCTATTACAGTAATGACTATTAAACCACACAGGAAGACGACAACTGCTGCCTCAAAAGCTTCGTATTCCGTGCACACAGTCTTATTACAGTGCGGATTTTCCTCTATCATTTGATATGTATATTTACTTGCGTTTTCTTCGTCTTTTTCTACATTTTCTATATATAACTCGCTGTCTGGCTCTGTGGCATTCCATTTTATGAAAGTTTCAACTACCTTGTAATCTATTAGAGAGATCATAAGTTACGCCGTTGAATTAAAATCTGCCATTTTCTGAAACAAATGAATTTATGTTAATTTTATATCTACTGAGTGAAAAATAATTTTTGTTGAACATCGTTTGTAATAATTTAATAATAATAGTTATATATACGTTATAGCAAAGTCTAGGCCTAGTGGCCTGAAAGAGTACTAAAGTCGCGGGTTGGAATCCCGATTGTGCCCTGTTAGACCTTTGAGTGATTTTAACTCTCACTCATACGACATTCACACAACCCAATTATTGTTAGCGTATCAGGTACAAAGGACTCATAATGGCCTAAGAAATATTCACGAAACAGAACGGAATTCCAAGTAAGAAGCATAGTACGCGTAAGAAGAATAACTGTTTTTTTCTACAAGTCATAAAATATATACATATAACGGTCGTTTCAGGTGCGACCGCCGATGCCATGACAGTTCAACTTAAACAATTAAACTCGGTATTTGTTGTGCAAAGAAAAAAATATATCGTTATTTTGTTGCGAACGTTTGTGCATTATGTGTTTATATTAGTCATTAGTTATATATTTTATTTAGCCAATTTCACGTTTATTTAAGTATTATTAGTGATCATTACTATTTGTTTACCTACTAAAATGATTTCAATTCTTCTCTTGTTTTTGTAATATGAGCGAGTTGGGCAAAATGGCGTATGGCGTACGTATGCGTTGCCCGTTTAGTTATTATATTATCTCCTTACCAAGTTAGAAATATTAAACAGTATTTTGTCTACTTTATTATATATAGGATGTTTTAAGATAAATTTTAATGAATCATAAAAATAACATGACTTTTTTTTTGATATATGGAGAAACTTTATTACATTGGTTGAAAAAATTTTTCGAGAAAATGCGTCTTAGTGAAAATAGGAAAGTATTCTCCTGAAGTACTGCTCGATTTTTTTTTATCCAGCCATAGAATTGGCATACAAGAATGATGTCACCTTTTTGTCGTTTACCCCCAAGACCAGAAACGGCTTCTAGACATGGCTGATTAGACTCCTTAAAAATATTTGACATAAGTGCAACCTTTCAAAAATGCACGAAGGCCGTATTGTAAACCAGAACGATATGGAGAAACTATTAGGGGACGCGTATGCCAAAATAGCTTCGGTCCAGAATGCCGTTAATACATAAAAAATGATTTAGAAAACCTTATGATCCAAATGTCCAAAATTACGCACCGGTGACGTTGACCAAACGTCATTTTCCTGAACCATCCTCTAATATTACTAAAGGCCCTGTAAATGTTGCACCGTCGACAAAGGGCGTAGATCCTTTTAATCACACCGTGTACTGTGACCGTCTGCACTTTAAATGATTCTCCAGTTACCATAGTGACCGAAATGCTGTAGCTGAATGAAGAAATAAATACTGAAAGGTCTATATATTCTTAATTCCAATAAGAAGACCAAGATTTCAGAGTTAGCAGGTCCCAGCCAGACTAAAAGAACCCTCAGTCACCCAACCGAACAAAAATCCGGAATTAGATTTTTATTGTTCAGTGTGAGCTGACAAATACACCGAACTACAAACGAAGATAAGATTCAGGTTAATTAAGTTGGGCGCATTAAGTCTGCACTTCCTATATGGGAGTTGGCAACTACTTCTGTGATGAATGTGGAGATTGATTTTAATTAGGTTTAAAGGCTATATTTCTCAAAAACGACTAAAATGTCACTTGAAACAACACACAATTTACTTTAACATTTTGTACTCTTTCTTACAATAATCACAATAAAAAGGTAAATAGTACAGGCAATATTATTAAAAATAATATTAATACAACAAATAGCTTTGATTTGAATGAATTGAAAGAAGTATTATTTTTTTATATTTGTGGGTAGACCGTACTGTTAGAAGTATCCCAGTAATTGGGTTTTAAAAAAAGAAAAATGAGTTCACGATACAATGGAACTTTTATTTATTTATAAAGATTACAGAATATTATAATGAAAGCCAAATGTGTGTGCGCGACGAAGGATGATACCGAACTGATTTTATATTTTAATTATCATTTTACCTCTCGGTTGGGAAATGCTGACTAAGCAGAAGGTACTAGTATGTCAGCCACATAAGGTGCAATGCTAAGATATAACAACCCCCCGTTTAAGAGTAAACTTACGGTTTTAGGTAAGTTTGCGAAAAAGGAAAAAAGGTAAGATAGTTATTCCATACGGAGACGAGGCTGAGGATGTGGGGCTTCACTGGTTGAAGAGGTATTATCTGGATTTTCTATGTCTTTGTTTCGAAAAACGCATTTATTGGCTTTTACAAGGATTATTAATGCAATACTTAAGATAATTATAAAAGAAATTACGCTAAAGCTAAAACTAACATAGTCTGAAGAGTCATTAAGGAAAACATCTAAATCATCATCAATAGGCTTAATAGGTAAGTCGTGAATTAAATTCAAACTATCAAGATTCACATGGCGTAACTGATGTGTTGAAATATTAACATTTACTTTGGAAAATTCCATCAAATTACAACAACTATCATTAATAATGTTAAAATTTGAAACAACAGGACTAACGGTAATTTCGTAAACATTTTTTGCTTCAAATCTATTTTCTTTACAAAATGCGGTACAACCTGGTGTCAAGCTAAGTATTCCGGTTCCTGATATAACAATTTCGATTGTTCTATGATTACATTTAATATTCAGTTTCTCATCATTAGATTCAACATAAAACCATTTATTATTATTTAGTTTATGCCAGATATCAACTTTACCGAATATAAATTTTGTAGTACAACTTTTAGGTAATTTTTCAATATCTTTGGTGATTATTTCTGTTTCACATATTGGATAATTAACAACATTGAGAATATTCAAAGGGTTACAAATATACTGATGTCCAATTATTAAATTACAAGAATCTATGTTATCATAATTAAAATATAATTTCTTATCTTCACTAATTCCTATAAAAGATTTCGTTGCAGTAATAAGTGCAAATGAATTTGGAGATGTCGGGTTATGTGGTACAGGGATAGGTATAACTTTATAAAGATTGTATGTTTCTACATTTACAAGTGGAATTTTGATTACAAATACTAGACGATTATCGATAACATATGAAATTATTTTAGCGAGGTTCATGAGGATATTAATATTATCTAAATTTAACTCTACAGGGAAATCCTTAAGTCTAGATACATCTTTAATATTACTTACTAAATCTACATATAATTGCTTAGGAGTAATGATTGACGGATGAATAGTATTTGATTTCGAAAACAATACACTGTTTACAATGTCTTCAATCTTAAATGAAAGAGTTAATAAGCTAGCTTGTAACACACTCAAGATTTCATCTAAGTTCGTTTGGAACTTAACAGAGTTAATGACCTCAGAAACATTTTTGACGGAAAGAGATAATTTATCAAGCACATCGTTAAGTAGATTTTGGTTCTAATTGAGTTCGTTCATCGAAGCGTTGAAATTTGTAATTGCTGATTTAGAAATATAGATGCTTTGTTTAAGATTCGAATTTAGATCTTTATCGATTTGTTGCATTTTAGCTATTGCTTTATTATATCGATGTGCATCATCTTCATCCAAAGTTCCAAAGATATGTTTAAACACAGTTCCAATACCGGCAAACCAGGCAGATCGTTTCGATTTGGAAGTTGTAAGGTGTGATATAGACTGAAAATCCCGAATTATATCTTTGAACAACGAATCGAGTGGTTGAATAAGATTGTGACATTCAAAGTGGTTGAATAATTGGCTTTGTTGACATAAGTAACGTATTGCACCAAAAGCATTTTTAATATTGTCAATGTGAGTTGGGGCAAAGGATATATCAATTGGGATCACTATGTGAATATGATCATTTATTATTTTTGCAATACCGTGTGGATCGAAGTATATACCAGGACTTGAGGTGATAGTATGAATATACTCTGCATTCTCGATTCCCAGGGTAGGATTATAAATTATTAGTCTGTAAGAAGAAATAGAATATTGAGTGCGAATTATAGTTTAGTCTATCACTTAGTTTTAATTATTATACATATAATTAATTTATGTATAAGTAAACCTTACTTAAGAAATTAACTTAGCACTATTTCTATAGTATTTAGTCTTCACTTTCAACCGCAAGTTTAACTTCGTCATAGTGATGTTTTACATGACGACGATTAATTAATAGAGATAGGGTGTTATTGCCATGTATCTTTACTACTTTATATGGACCTTTCCATATAGGTGATAAGGCTTTACGGAGTCGGACATGGTTTTTAACATATACGTAGTCACCAATTTTATATTGCACAATTCGACTATGTCTATCGTAATATTGTTTGGATCTTTCTTTAGAAGTATTGAGGGCTTTTTGATGGGAAAGCTTTAAACGATGGTGTAGCATTTTAATATATTCAGGGTAAGTGAGATCCGGTTGGGAGTTAAAAACTGAGTCTGGTATGTATGGTTTATGACCGAATATGAGTTCATAAGGAGTAAACTTGGTTGTGCTATGGATAGTACTATTATAGGTAAGTATAGCTGTGTAGACGTATTTGTGCCAGTCTGATTGGTTTTCGTTTACGAATGATTTTAAATATTCTTTTAATGTTGAATGGCTGCGTTCAAGCGCGCCTTGTGTTTGAGGGTGGTATGGTGTTGACCATATTTGTTTAATCTTTAGAAATTTGCAACACATTTTGAAAAGTTCTGCAGTAAAATTAGTATCCTGATCGGTTAGTATAGATTTTGGAATACCGAATAAAGAAATAAAATGAGTTAAGCATTCACAGGATTCTTCAGCATTAGCATTGGTAATAGGATAAGCCAAAGAAAATTTAGTAAGATCATCTTGTAGAGTAAGTATGTATTTGAGTTTAATAATACCAGCTTCGGGCAAGGGACCGACTATGTCTAAAGCAACTCTTTCGAAAGGAAGAGTTGATGTCGTAGTTATTTGCATAGGAGCTCTATTGATTTTGCGAAAAGCTTTGTTAGATTGACATAAACTACAATTTTTTACATAATTTTCAATGTCGGATCGCATTCCTTTCCAATAGTATCTTTCTTTGATGCGAGAGAACATTCGATTAGAGCCTAGATGTCCAGCAATAGGAATATCATGATTTTCTTTCAGCAGTTTGGTAATTTCTGTTGGAACAGGATATATGATACTGTTATGATAGACATTAACTATTATGTTTGTATTATTAAATAAATAAATTAACATGTTATATATTTTACAGAAAGATTGATTTTCATACGGGTTTTTAAAGTCAGATATAGCTATTTCACTGATATTACCGGATAATAAAATTTTATCCCGTATAGTTTTTAATGTTTTAAATATATCTGGATAAGAACAACTGTCGAAATAGTAAACTTTTGTTAAGAGGAGGTAAAAGGATTTTTCATTTATCTGAAGTTCTTTAAAAGAATGGAGTTCTCGTTCTTCATTCAATATTTCCTGGTTTTCTAAATTAGAAAGGATTTCCTCGAGATAAGGATTGGATTCGTCAAAATCGATTGACACCGGTACAAGGATAGTTTTGGATTTAGTCTTGAGGAGATTTTCATTATGTTCTTTAATGTGAGTTGTAAAGGTTGTATCATCTTTGGAGAATGCTTTCAAGAACGTATTGTAATCATGGTTGGATGAAGGAATTATCTCAGGAGGAGAACCGTCAAAATGAGAATTACTGGGAGTCAATAATTCGGAAGGAATTGAATTATTTTGTAGGTTTGGAGAGTGCGAGTCTCCTAGTTGTATTAAGTCGTCTAGAACTCGTTGTGCATCTATAGGAGATTCAGCATGCCGTTGATCTGGCATTGGATCGGGATTTTGTATTTCGGAATGGCATCTGGACTCAAGGGTTCAAAATCGACAAGATGATCGGGATTTAATGGGCTAATTTCATCAAGGTTTAAAGGAGAGTCATCACTCTGTATAGGATTAACTGGGTATCGTGATAAAGCGTCTGCCGCAGAATTGAGCAGACCTTTACGGTAGATTATAATTATTGTAGTCATACTCCGAGAGTTTGAGCCGCCAACGTTGTAACTTACTACTAGGGTCTTTATGGTTCATGAGCCAGGCCAATGGTCGATGATCGGTTATTATGTTAAACTTGCGCCCATAAATATATGGACGAAAGGTTTTGCAGCCAAAGAGGATTGCCAGAAGTTCTTTTTCTGTGGTGCTGTAGTTGGTCTCAGCTTTATTCAAAGTTCTGGAAGCATAGGCTATTAAAATAAAAAAATAAATAAAATACGTTTATTTTGGAACATAGGATCATAAGAGTATCACTTATTCCACGTCATTAAATTCAAGCCTGTTGGCATCCCTGTTGGCATCGTTTCTTGGTTATATTGGTCTTTCTTGGCCTTTAGGTCCTTGAGAAAGAACAGAACCTATGGCATATTTTGAAGCATCGCAGGTTAAGGTAAGGAAAAATCTGGATAAATTAAAACAGGAGCAGAAGTAAGTTTAAGTTTTAATTCGTTAAAAGCAATTTGTTGTTGATTTTCCCAGACGAATGATACATCTTTTTTCAAAAGAGCAGTTAAAGGTTTGGCGATTTTGGAGAATTCCGGAATAAACCTTCGGTAATAGGAAACAAGGCCTTAATGTCTTTTGGGGTTTTTGGAATTGGGAATTGTGTCACGGATTTGATTTTGTCTGGATTGGGTTTTATACCTTTATCGGAAATTACATGCCCTAGATAAATAACTTCACGTCTCAGAAACTCACACTTATCGGGTTGAAGTTTAAGATTAAATTTTCTAAGACGTTGGAAAACTAACTCAAGGTTTGTTATATGGCTAGGTAAGTCGTGGGAATATATAACAATGTCATCTAAGAACACAAAACAGCGGATATCTTGGAGACCAGCGAGAGCTGTGTTCATAAGTCGTTGGAATGTAGCTGGTGCATTTTTAAGGCCAAAGGGCATTCGAGTAAATTCAAAGTGCCCTTGTGGAACACTGAAAGCGGTTTTGGGTGTGTCCTCTTCTCTGATGGGAATTTGATGAAACCCAGAGGCTAAATCAAGAGTGGAGAAGTATTTGCTGTGTCCGAGTTGATCTAAGATTTCGGAAATTTGAGAAATAGGGTAGCTATCTCCAATAGTAATGTCGTTTAATTTCCTGTAGTCAATAACTACACGCCATTTGCGATGTCCTGAAGCGGCAAGTTTTTTCGGGACCACCCAGATAGGAGACGACCACGGGGACATAGAAGGTTTAATTATGTCTTGCTCCACCATTTGGTCTATTTGTTTTGCCACTTCTTGTTTGTGAATCTCTGGAAAGCGGTATGATTTTACATGTATAGGATTCTGGGATGATGTATTTATTTCATGTTGGATGGCATCAGTATGAGATAGTTTATCTCCAGGAATATGAAAGATATCAGAATACTGAGAACATATATCATGAAGAGCATTGGATTCCTCAGTATTAAGGTGATTCACTCTTAATTGATTTAGTACTTCTTGAGTGCGAGTATAAGCGTCAGTATGTTGGGTATATTGTAAAGTAGAATTGAAGTTAACTGATTCATGAATCATATCATCAAAGTCTAAAGGATTCAGAGTAATGTCAAGATTTGATTTTAAGGTAACAGGAGATTCAGATATATTCAAAACAGAAATATTAATTCTTTTATTATTCTTAACTGAGACAAGACAATTAGCGAAAATTAAATCTTCGTGAAAATTTTGGTCTAACACGAGACCTTCCTTTACGTTAGGGTTGGACACTGAGCATTCAATAACAATTTCTGAACGAGCTGGAATTACATATACGGGGTTATGAAAATCTATCTGAATTTTATGATTCTTTAAAGTTAATGAATTTTGGTTATAATCAATTATGCCTTCCAGGTCGTTTAGGAAGTCATTACCAATTATTGCATCATAAGGTAAGTTAACGTCATCAACAGCGTGAAAATCAAAAATAATATTTTGTTTATTGCTCAGGAAGAACTTTAATGGAAACTGGCCTAAAGTTTTGGTTGCTTCGCTGTTTGAGTTTATTCCTTTAAGTAAGTCTTGGGCGGTTCGAAGAATTGTTTCTTCTGGATGCAAGATTGTTTCATTAGGCTAACTGACGAGCCTGAATCAATAAGGAATTTAATTGGGGTTTCGGATACATTTGTCTGGAGTAATACATATGGTAAGGATCTCTTTATGGCATTGGATGTCACCTCGAACACAGTAGGTGTGTCTTTAGAGTTAGAGCTTATGGGTGTATTGGGTATAGTGGAATCAGGAAGCCCAAACTTCGCGGCGGAAGCATAAGATTTAGTGGGGCTTATAGGTATGCTGGAAACAGAGGATTTAGTCACAATAGCATCTCGTTGGTTAATAATATGACAACCATGTCGCGGAGTCTGTGGATTTGGATTACCCTGAGAGGATATTGAAGTTTTACAAAATTGACTACCATGTAGCGGAGTCAAGGAGTTGGATTTTGGTTTAGAGGGTAAAGAAATGGGATTACTATAATTGATAACATTCTTGTTATATGTTGTGCCGTATTTTATCCTTTGACCCGCACGGCACTTACGCGAGTCGGGATTCAGTTTAAATCATCGACTACTTCATCATTATTAGTATCTTCATAAGATATCGGATCTGCAAAGTTTACGGTGTTAGAACTATTGTTAGTTCGTGGTTGGAATGTGCGTGGATTTTGATTTGTATTTTGGAACCTTTTATTATTAAATTCACGCTTCCGGCAGTTTTCAATTACATGCCCTTTAGCTTTACAGTATCGACAAAATAACGACTGTGCACTGCTTACATTTACATTATTAGGAGCACGTTCATAAGTTAATGTTGGTTTGTTTTGAAAACGATCTCGGATTTGGTAGTTAGGGCGCGTATAATTATTTTTATTGAGTGGCCCTTGAGGATTATTATATATTTTCCGAGAAGCTTCGATGATTTTCTCCTCGGAAATTGCAAAATTTATAGCGTCATTTAAAGTTTCCGGGTCTCGACATCTGACAATAGTAGATAATTGTGGTTTTAAACCAATAACAAAATGATGCAGAGCTAGATCCTGCATTGCTGCGATTCGGCCAGCAAGTTCGCTTTTCTTTTTTTTTTGGGACAAATTTACTTCTGTCAATAGTCTAGATAAACATGATTCTACACGTAAAGCAAACTCATTAACCGAATCATTATTCTGATTACAATTTTGTAAGTCGGATAATAAGGCCGAATAATGTTTTTTTTCTCCGAATTGTGTATTTAAAAATTCCGATTATTGTTCCCATGACTCAAATTCTTTAATGGCACATGCACTTTCGGCTTTACCCTCCAACTGACTTAAAATATATTTTAATAATACGGGCCGTTTTGAATCACTTGCTAAATCATAAGCGTTTTCGCAATTGTTGAGAAATGGGATTAGTTTTTCTCTAGACCCATCGAAAGGTTTAATAAACTTTAATAATATATTTAAGTCCATCTTATCGTCGTTGTCTTCCCTTTTTGTTCGCCTTGAAACTATCTCGGCTTGTGTAGTCATAACAATTAAAGTGTCACGTTACTTGTTATGGTATGCGGAGATTGATAACTCGGTATTGAATTGTAAGTTGGACAAAAGTATTTAAAAACTTACAGGGTGATGTACATAAATATCATTCTTGGAAAAGAATATAGTTCCGTCGGTGCTGGGCTCAACTGGGCTGATGATGAGGCCTGTGCCACTTATCACACAGTGGACGGAATGAGTTCGATACCACTTTTCACTTTCACTAAAACACTTTCACACACAGGAGACGTTTCCAGGATTTATAAAAATCCCTTTTCGCTGCCACCAATGTTAGAATTGATATCCCAGTAATTGGGTTTTTAAAAAAAGAAAAATGAGTTCACGATACAATGGAACTTTTATTTAATTATAAAGATTACAGAATATTATAATAAAAGGATGATAACGCGCGACGAAGGATGATACCGAACTGATTTCATATTTTAATTATCATTTTACCTCTCGGTTGGGAAATGCTGACTAAGCAGAAGGTACTAGTATGTCAGCCACATAGGGTGCAATGCTAAGATATAACAGTACGTATCCTAGGTAATGTAAGATAACTGGTTCGACGCATACTTCCGAAGATTGTGGTTTTATTCCCTCAAAAGATGCGTCTTGCCCGGGCTTCTCCGGAGACTAGCTGTTGTGTCACCGGTCTTTTTATTGTTAATATAGATTCTCAATTGCTTTAATGTATTTAATAACATAAACCAGTGGCTGGCCACTCGTTTATGTTATTAAATACTGTGAGGTATAGGTCTTAGAGCCATAAAATGCAACAATAATAACTAACCTAAATAAAGAAATAAAACGAATTCTTATTTGAATATA
Organism: Pieris mannii; assembly: GCA_028984075.1. Lineage (NCBI taxonomy): Eukaryota > Metazoa > Arthropoda > Insecta > Lepidoptera > Pieridae > Pieris > Pieris mannii. The sequence goes on from CM054777.1 coordinate 9,323,379, forward strand.
AACTTTAAGGATCGCCATAATTAAATAAATCTGCAAAAAATATTATATTTTTCAATTTGTAAATATTGTATTAATAACAACTAAGGCGCTCAAAATTTAAAATCCTAATGATGTGACATAGAATTTCGTAAGTAAATGAATTCCGAGAATCGTCGGATGCTGTAAAATGATCTCTTGACCGAATTCTGAAAGCATTTTTCACGTTTTAATTGACCGTGTTACGCGAAGAGGATGAAATATCAAAAACGATGCAAAAGTTTCCATAAACGATGCAATTCCAGGCACCAATTAACCGAAACTCAAAATCAGGGGTGTTATTTCAGCTCACTCACGTTAGTAGTAGTGTATACTACTGTGTCTCTGTGTCTATATAATAAGCCAGAGTGAAGAACTGTAGCAGGGGTAAAAAACTGCGTGTTCCAAATGAAAAACTATTTTTATATTAGTTGATTATTTATGATTAGATTTGTTTGCAGTTTATTTTTTTTAGAACAGGGGTCAAACAGGCAGGAGGCTCACCTGATGTTAAGCTATACCGCCGCCCATGGTCACTCTCAATGCCAGGGCTCGCGAGTGCGTTGCGGGCCTTTTAAGAATTAAATTAAATTATTAAAATTAAAAATTAAATTAAATTATTAAAATTATTAGTCAAGGACAGTGAACTAAACTTTGTTGACAAAACTGTTTGTTGTTGACTGTTTTCCTAGGCATAACAATAGATAGTAAACTCCAGTGGGGCCCACACATAGAGACTCTTTCGAATAGGCTGAGCTTTGCAGCATATGCAGTAAAGAAAATCCGACAGCTTACTGATAAGTATAGTAGTAAGTTATGTCGTACGGTATTCTACTGTGGGGTGCTGCTGCAGAGGTTCAATCCATATAAATTGTGTTGCAGAAGCGGGCTGTTCGGGGTATTTGTTGTGTTTCCCCGAGGGAGTCGGTACGGAATAGATTTAAGGAACTAAATATTATGACATTATCCTGTCAATATATTCTTGAAGCCTTGTTGTATGTACAAAAAAACTTAAACGATTTCAAAACAAATGGTGACTTTCACCAGTATAATACGCGTAATAGAACTAATTTGAGTGTGCGACCAACCAGGCTCCAGAAGATAAACCACTCCTTATATGGAAATTGTATTCGTTTTTACAACAAACTCCCAAGCGAAATTGGAGAACTGTCACTAAATAAATTCAAAGCCCTTGTTAAAAGTAAATTAATTAATAAAGCCTTTTATAAATGTGACGAATACTTAAATGATCCTAATCCTTGGGATTGATTTGCTCCAGGTCAAACAATTTGTATTAAAATCTTGGCGATTGAAAAGAGTGGCGGAAAGTTTCTTGCCAGTTTGTCTTACCCGCTCTACGCCCTTGACTTGCGAACTGGATGTAAAAGTAAATTTACAGTTAATTTAATTTGTTTTTCTTGACATTCATAAGTGTACATGTTTACCTATATGAATAAAGATATTTTGATTTGATTTATTTGATTCAGATAAGCGTTACAGTGTTGGCGTTAATAATAGTGCTTACCAGTTAAACGTGCCTAAACAAGTTATTTAGATTTAAACACATTTAAGAAAAGTAATAATAATTGTCATAGACATCCATTTTTTTTAACGTTATTGTTGTTGTAATAGTATATTAATATATATAATATACAATCAAGATAAACTATCTATGAGGTAACGTTAACAAGCGATCTGTTCCAGGCAACCCTATTAAGCAAAAAGAAACACTAAGTGCAAAAAACATGCCTAAAGATAAGAAAAATTTACAAGTAACAATGTAGACTTATACAATTACTGCTTAAATCTTTGAAACTACGCAACGGATTTTGATGCGGTTTTTTTAATAGATAGAGTGATTCAAGAGGAAGGTTTATATGTATAATAACATCCATTAAATAGTGGAGAAGTACTGTTATTTTATAGGTTTCTAATGTGATGTCGTAAATAATTACATTTTTTCCGCTTACATTGCAAACGCAGGCTGAACCCTACGAGTTTTATCAAAATAATGTACTCAGTACTGTACACATTGAAAAGGTCTACAGAAAAGTCCGTGATGGTATATGTCTATCTCTTATGGATAACCCACAATAACTTTTTTTGTCATTTACTTTTTACGACAAATAATGGCTAATTTTCGAAGCGATTTTAATAAATACAGCATTAATCCTTAACCAATTAAATACCTTGAATACATTGTTCATTTAATATAGATCTATACAGCCCATTACAGCATATTTAGCAGCGATCGAACGCGTATATTATCGGAGCTTTCCAGCGACGGAAATAACAATACATAATAAAAACCTGCTTTTCATCAGCATTGCACCCGTGCGAAGCTGGGGCGGGTCACTAGTTATTTTATAAAGAGCTACTGTGTGTGATTGACCTTTCATCAAATACACGTTCCGCAGAGCATCATTCAATGTAAGGTTTTCTATTGCCAATTTTTATAAGCAGTTTTGAAATTAAATTTAAATAATTGCCACCTTTTAAGACTATGTCGTCATTTTACTAAAATTAAATAAAATTAGAAATCTGAGGCCAAGACCTGAATAGGTTGTAGCGCCTCTGATTTTTGTTTAATATGCATACATTAATATGGCACTATTATTGGTTAAATTCAGAGGGAACTGAGCGCTAAATGTCGACTTATATTATCCTAAGTTGGCTTATATTAACTAGTTTATGATTATATATAACTAAATACTGATACTGTATTTTCATGAATAGCAAATAAAGGTTATTGTTATTAGTTCAGTTCTTGAAACTATAAGCCTAGCCTTCTAGCCCTACATTTAGCGGTCCTTTTTCTTACGTAGATGGTGCAATAAACCATTTGATTATTCTTAATCTATGAAATTCAAAAATTAGGAAATAATCGATAAATATAAAAAATCAATTATTTTTATTTCTGAGCATGAAAAATCGCTTAATTAAAAAACGATTTTTATACAGAATGTCACATCTCTATGAACCATTAGATGAGAAAATGTACGGTTTGTTTACATATTCCAATAAATTATACAATTTTTTTTAAATACTTAGACGCAACTCCGGCAGCGAAAATTACTTGGAGGTGTCCAATCAAGGTCCCCCAAGACACCTACAAAATAAGTATCATAAAATTCGTGTCATTAAAAATAAAATCCGACCCAACCATTGCGATTAATCTCACACGGTTCAAAAGAGTCACGTCAAGTTCACGAGCGGTCAAATGTGAGAGATGTCACCTTATCATCCACTCAATACTAAAGTTACATTTTCTATATCAGTTTTAAAAGTAAACATGAAGCACTACGTCGTGTTATTACTACTAATTATCAGTGTGCAATGCATGCCCAATTCACGGGTATCAAGGCAGACTGATGATTATGATGATGGCATGGGGTTTGTCAGCAACGGCAAAGGTGGTGATGATGACTTTATTGCCAACTCTTCCAGTTGTCCCGCGGGGATGACTAGGGCGCCGTGGGGTGTTTGTATACCCTGTTACGAGTGAGTAGTCTTATACTAGAACGTGTTATTTCTTCCATATATAATGTAAGATAGGAATGGTCCTTTTAGATCAATACTAGTTCACCTAGTAACCAAAGAAAAATAAATATCATCTAACAAATGTGTCGGTATTATTTTATAAATAACTAATCTCTCTCTATCAAGGACATATAAGCAGTTAATACCAGATAAACTATCTTAAATCATTATTTAATTATTATTTATTAATTAAGGTAGAAACATTAATATTACGATTTCAGATACCAGCAAAAATTTGGCCGTCCGGGAGGAAACTGTTAAGGGATACTATGAATTGTTAACGAGAAAAGCCAAAATAAAACTTATTTACTTCCTTGCTTTAATTTTTATAACAGTCGAAGTCCTGAATATTACAACGAAAAATTAAATAGTAATTAACGATGCTAAGCAGTGTTAGCTTCTTGTCTTGGGAGACTTGGGAATGCACTTTCTCTATGTGTGTTAACATTTCCTCTAACGATGAAGGAAAACATCGTTAGGTAACCGGCTTGCCTTAGACCCAAAGTAGTCGGCGTGTGTCAGGCTGCAGGCATAGGCTGCCAATTAGATTGACAAACGATTATGAAAAAGATACAGAAATCTGAAGCCCCCTGAAATGTTTTCAGCGCCACTGATTTATTTTGTTAAAAAATATTAATATAATTATTTTTTTTGTTTAGTCCGTAAATTTGATTCAATTATTGTGTACTCCTGTCAACTTAGGATCGCCTTTGTTTTTATAAATAAATAACATTACTCAGGATAAAATGTAGTTCCGGGATGTGTGTGATCAGCGTCATGTCCCATTTGCACTTACTTGTATAAAGAAACTGTAATTATTATAACCAGGCAATTAATATAATGATACCGTGTACCTCAATGGCATTAATGATTATAAAATGTTAATAAATGGATTTTTTATTTCCATATCCCTCAGTTTCATTTCAAATGTTATTGGTATTACTTATGTTAGTAAGTAGTTAGATATGTTCCCCTCTTGGGTACCTTTTTTTTTCTCTATATTTTACAAAATAATATAGCATATTACAATATGTTACATTAGAAAACCGCTGTAGTTTGTATTAATGTAACCATAGCAGTCTTGTTTAGGTACGCGACAAATGCATGTTAAAGTAGTTTATTTTATTTAGAATTTATGTTGGTTACTGTTAGGCTATCTGTTATGTGATTGGGTAGACTATTTATTAGCCGCGGTAGCAAATACCGCAACGTTCTCTTGCCATAATACGTTGTATGCTCTCGATGTACAGAGCCAAACTTGCGTTACCGCTCGAGTCTGTACGTCATGCTCCACACGTTTTTTTATGTCATCTCGCTGCTCCCCCCTTCAGATGTCTCCATATTTACCAATCATCAGCTCATTATGTTTTCTTCGTGTTACGTAACAAGCCCATTGCCATATGTTTTATAAGGCATAGTTTGCTTATCTTTTTTGTCTGATATATTCACTATCGATTTTGGGTAGCTTCGTTTTTATAAGTTCTAGTAATCTAAATTAAATCCATTTATCACTGCAATCTATTATGAGCGTTGATTCTCAAAAATGTTTGAAATTTTAGCGAATCGCATTGTATTTTGCAGTATCGGCTAACCGAATATATGATGCAGCTATCATATTTTTCGACTGAGTCGGCGACAAAAAAACAAAAAAAACAAGAAAAAGAAGATCGTAAGGAAAATAAATAATAAAATACTTGGTAGGTACTTGGGGACCGTTTAAATATAACGTTAAAGATTTACTAAAATTTATCGCCCCCCCCCCCCCCTTCCTCTTCTCAGCAAAAGTAAGCTAAGTTCTCAAAACTAGTATAATAAACCTATTATTTTTTGTAAGAATCCTCGAAAAGGAATTTAGATTTCATATGTGAAAAAAATAAATAGTTACTGTTGACGTAATCCCCAAATTAGAAAATCTAAGACCCCTTCCTCCCCCCTATAGTACTTCTACTGCCCGTGGGTCACATCAAATTATTAATTGGAAAACTTGACTGGGAAAATTACTATTTTATTTGCAAAACATTTTGAGGCCTCCTCTCCATTGTAGCTCGAGGCCCTCAGACCTCTATCCGGCATTGAAGCGTCAGAGGTTCAATGTTTGTATCACTTTATCAATAAATGGAGAACCGGAAACTCAACAATTTCAACTTAAAACGTAATCAGTCGTTGAACAAACATGAAGCACTACGTTGTCTTTGTTTTAATTATTCTCGGTGTGCAATTAATGCACAAGCTGGAAGCATTCGATTATATTGCCGATATATCAAAATGTCCTACAGGGACAACCAGAGCTCCATGGGGTGAATGTATCAGTTGTTACAGGTGAGTCCGATCCAAATAATTGTAAGTTATAATAGTATAAGTAATAATTATTATTATACAAGTTGATCCCTTGGAAAATGGGACGGACGAAAATGATGCTACTTGTGTAGACACGTCTGCCCCGTCTCACCTCCTTCGGACAAGCAAACAAACTGGAAAAGCAGGCAGAAAAAAATAAACTGTACTAATATAAGAGTGTTGCCGACAACTTTGTTTGACGACGACGATTTTGTTCCATTTGGAGTAATTTAAATTTGTTTGGATTTTCTTTTTAATATTTTGTATTTTTACTTTGAAGGTTTAAATATTGTAAATATTTACAAATTCAAATAAAAATAAGTGATAACAAAAACGTCTTGGGTTGATACGACACATATTTTCAGATTTCTTGAAATTTTTGGTTCCAACGGGGAGAACTGCCCGAACTTATAATGAAGATACTATAAAATAAAATATTTTAAAATATTTAATTTTAAATCTGTATAATAAAAAAAATAAAGATCAATAATACAAAATCATAAATATCTATTATTTATAATTAGAATTAGATTTTTAGTTTCATGACTCTAAAATTAACTTTAAACTTTGTTCAAATATGTTAATTAATAGGTAGGTAAAAACGAACCCTTCATTTAATGGTCTTTCTTATTTAAGAATACCTGCTTTTACATTTCAAATAATTGTAAGTTATAATAGTATAAGTAATAATTATTATAATGGCAAGCGGCCGGGATGTCGTTGATCCCTAAGTTTGTAATCACTTACAATCAAGAGGTCCTAGACCCACTCTCTTTAACTAAGTTGAGCGAATTCATTATTGAATTTTTATGTATTCGGCCTAGCATTAAATGAATTTTTCAATAACATTACTGTTAATACCTGAAAGCTATTTATTAACTTAGATCATTAGCCAATGAAGCGCTTAATTCTATAATAAAAAATCTTTAAGCCCAGTACTTAAAAATAAAATCCGTTTGCAACCATTATTAGTGTATCGACCTATCCGTAGAACAGAGTCCTATCTGCAGGATTGATAGTTTTCAGTAGAGGCAAGAGAAGTTTTTGACTTGTGTAATTCTTAAACAGTGAGACTTGAGATTTTGATTTTTTGGTATGATATGACAACACCCCAGCCTAGTTAAATGCTATGTAGTGTATATTTCTTATCCTCTTATTTCACGAGGTAGTGAGTTCCATATAAACATAGGACGTTTTATGGCGGAAGAGCGGGTGCCCGTAGTGAACATTGTACGTTTTTTTACGGAGATGTATGAATTAAGTTACGTTCTATATTAACATGGGTAATTTTTTGTTAGAATTACCCTTCCCTTATGAGTCCTATGTAAATAAATATCTTAAAATTTTTAAACATAATGTTCGCCATATGATGACTTCCCTCCCATGTAATTAAATAAAAAATAAAAATATTATTAAAAATAGTTTATTAGACATAAAATCTTAAAATAGATATGTAAACTATTAGAAGGCATCACTTTGAACGGCATCACATCACAGGTACGGTAGGTACTTAATAGTATAGTCTAAAACTACAGATAGGTACAGATCTATGTACCTATAAGAAAATTACAGGAGACGCGTATGGAGAAATTTAAACTTCGCATTAGTTATATAATCAACAATATGTTCAAACAAACAAACTTAATAGAGAGTATTAATAACAATAAAATTTTACGTAAGAAACTAATTTTAAGTAAAACTATTTTTGTGGCGCAAAATTTAAAACTTAAATGGCATTTTGTATCACAGACACTGTCCCCATCATTTTGGGTGTGTCCTTTCTGTAAGAAGCAGTGTATTATGCATATATTGAACTTTTCTGCTGCGTACATTGAAAATACAAAGCGGTTACGATTTTGGCCAGCACAATTGTCTGACCAATAGCGAAACTCTTTGACCCCACGGTCAACATTAGCCTGAATAAAATCTAAGAGACAACTCCTGACCTCATTTGCGCCACGATTTGCCACAGATTCATCCCAAATATAGCAAACGGCAAACTTCCTTTTACCCATGTCAAAAACTGTGAAGTTAAATAAAGAAAACTTAATTAAAAATATGTTATATATTGCCATGAGGACGCTGCAATACATTTTAAAAATCAAACACAGCAGCAACCATGTTTCCATTTGACTCCTCAGCGTCTTTCTTATCTTGGCCTTTTAAGTTCCTTGCGACCTTCTTAATAGTCTGCTGTTGTTGAAAAGTTTCTTTTTCTTGGTCTGTTGGATTATTTTTCAATCGAAAAACGTGACATTCGTCGCACTAATCTTTTTTGGGAATATGAAAAGCTAGATTGAAGTTTAAGTTGACAATGTCACGATATTGGCGTTTCTTTGTAGCCTTAGAGATGTATTTCTAGGGGTCGAACCATTCAAGATACAATTTGAACATTTTGGCGATACTTGTCTCCTTGTAGGTAGAGCTTTTGGCTATTCTTGCGTATATAATGCGATTCAACTGGGACAAATGTCCTTGGAAATGAAATGATCATGGTCACAAACACTTTGTTTCATTGCGTCATCTATAACAATCTTATGATTATGATGGCGACTCCGTCTTTCCTCTTCTAAAATAGCACTTCCATCGTACTTCTTCCATGCATTTTTTAAGATACGAGTTGAAACGGCAAGAGTATTAATAGACAATGTTTTGCATACATCGGTTTTCTCGCAGTAAGATTCGCTAGAACCTGTTATCAGCGCCATATAATAGTTAAAAGTATGTTTTCTATTATTAGGAGTGTCTTGACTCAGGTATCTTTACTTCTTCATTTTATCGGAATATTTGATGATGAAATTCCACTGCTTGATATCCCAGTTGCCAAAATTTTGTGAAGCATTCCAACCGCTGTTGGTGAGATATTTTATTAGGACATTTGTAACGGTATACCTGACGGCTACATCGTTTTTTCGTCTACGGCTTTTTCTTTTATCGTGACATATTTCTTACCTAAGTTCTTAAGGCATTTGCGTTTAAGGTCTGTCCATTCTTTTGGGCACCTCTTACGTTTTCTAGTCGTTTTAGGATTTACGGTGGGATCGCTTAAGTGCGAAGAAGAAGGTGAATTCGTGGTGCTAAAAGACGACGAAGAAATATCTGTGATAATAAGTCTGCATGATTAGGGCTAAATGAGCTATCGGAAATCGAATGAATATAAGTAGGAGATGGCATAGGAGTTGGCAGTGACAATTCTCGAAACTAGAAGGCACTTGCATAGAAAATGTGCTAGGTTGATTTCTGTAAACACCTTTGGCAGACGGATCAGCCACATTTGGTATGAAGCTATCATAAGTAATTTCTTCGGTCAGGTAATATCTTCATGCAGAAATTCTTCCCATGTATCAGCTAGTTCTTGACTGATTTTTTTTTCACCGGAGGGCAAAGGTGAGCTTTGTTGTCTAATGTCGTTGTCATCAGCGTTCAGAGCTGTAGTATAAAAAATACTGTATAGTATTATTATAGCTATTCATAAAACATTATTAAGAAATGAAGTTAACATACCTTAAATAAAAAATCGTTATAATATTGTTATTTAACGATATTTTTAAATGAACAACGTCCTAACTGTTGTCATTATCCCAGTAACAACGTCCTATCTTAATATCAAACCAAGAAATCATATTACAGATTACTTAGAAAAAGGTCCTATATTCATATGACACGCTTAAAATACCAAAAATGTTCGTATAAAATCGTCCTTATGTTTCATAAGACTTCTACTTTTTACTATTTATTATTACAGAAAGAATGAATACTCTGTGACTTAGCATTATGCCAATTGATTTTTCGCATGATTTTCTCACTACAGATGCTTTTCTATACCTCTCCGGCAAGAAACGTCCTATATTAAAATCAATCACCCACAACGCTTTACTGAGTCAAAAATGCAATATTAAAGCAATACAGATATGATGTTTGTTAATATAAGAATTTATTAGTGTGTATCGCGAAATAATACAGCTGAAATCGTCAATATACCAGTATTTACACTTTTTTTCGTATAATCAGCAGGAAAATTTGAATATGGTGCACTAAGTTCCGGCCTTTCTGCATCAGTTTTTTGTAGAATATCTAATATTTTCTTTGAACGTGACATCTTTAAAAATATGTTTTTACATGCAAAGCAGTTAATTTATTTTGTACATCAAACCAGAAAAAAACCTGAGCGCATAACACAAATACACCCTCTCTCCACCGAACAGCGGCCGGAGTGACAAGCGGACGGAGGGTCGGCGCAGCCGTCGCTTTCCGCGTGCCGTCGCTTGATCACTTCGTGCGTTTTTATACGGAATTAATGTCAGATAGTACGTTATTCGATTCTATATCTCCGAAACTAAACAAGATACGAAAATTCTAAAAACATACGTCTGTAGAGTTCGTATTCCTTATCTCGTTTAGCTATTAAACTCATTTTCACATCGGACTCTGTTCTACGGATATGTCCCAAGTATATGCACATGGAAATCAACGATAAGGATAAATGCGTAATAAACCTAACTAACATGATCTTAGAAACGCTTTGATTATACTATAATTTCAGAAGTCTTGTTAATAGGGAAATTAACTTATTAATAGGCTTTGTGCTTGTAGAGTTATAAATCGCTTTATCAGTTACTAAGAACATGACGTGCGGTCAAACGGTCAAACAAATCTCGCAATGAGGATTACACTAGTTTAAATAAAATTAATAAAGATATAAATCGTTTTTGTTATACTTATGCAATGTATGGATACGCCAAGACAATTACAAATACAGATATTAGTTATATTTATAACTGAAAGTTCATACGTGTACTTCTCCCCACAACGCAGCTGGCAAATACAGATTATAATGAATTTATGGGAAGTTTATAAAAATTTGCCTTGCGGCCAGGCTGGGTCTTTTGGCTGTGTAAAGTGCGTCTAATCTAGTAACATGTAACACATTTTTTGTGAAGTCTACGTTATCGTGCGACATAAATAACTTGAACAAATGCAAATTAACTGGTCAAATAAAATTTATATAGAAATGAATTTTCTTTCCCTACTTAAAAATAACTTAAACTAAATAAAGCAAATTGTCAAAGTGACTGTGCTGTGTGCAACTGTCATATCTCACTCATGAACAGCTGAAAAAAGCATTTCACCGTTCTCACTAAAATAGACAATATTACGTCTACTTTTATCTAAACAAAAGAAATTTGTTTTCTAATACCGTCATTATTTTGTCTGTACTGGATCGAACTGCCGGTTACATATAATAAACACTTTAATATTATTATAACTCATAATATAAGGTAAATTTGTGATTTTCAGAAAATCAGTCTTGGCCTCTGCGCTTTACGATGTATGCGAACACACATAAAAGTTATCTACCAACATTGTTTTTCCAATACTATTTTTCTTAAAACCGTTTACCACTAATTTCTTTGACAATAATATGATAATAGTCAAATAAAAATTTAGTTTAAATAAACTAATGCTAAACTGTGAGCACTTGTACCTATACGTATTCAAATAAGAATATAATGTCCATAATTACTCTAAAGAGAACATCTAGAAAAATTACTTATCACTTGGAATAATGAAAAATGTTTTCATGTTGCACAGAAGTCTGATAACCTACCTATGAGACTTCAAACCACAAAATTAGCACGTTTTATAAGTAAAATTACAAAGGCAATGTAATATACGATAGATTTTTGTATGGAAAACAGGCGCTCTTTAGCCATTGAAGTAAACGGAAGCACATACAAAGTTTGAATAGAAATCGTTTCATAAACTATACGTAAAATGTAAAATGGCTTCGTTTGAACTGTCAAATGTTTTTTAAAATGTTAAAAAAATTAAATTTAATTAAAAACATGCAGTTTTTTTAAGTTTATTGATTATCCGTTCTCTCTCTATAGGTCCGTAACACATCCTGGTGATTTCTCTAGTTTAGATAAGTCAACCTAACTTAATTATCATCTATACTGTTATCAATGCCGTACTAAATATAAGCGACATGGAGAAGCAGCTCGTGTATCTTGTTATTATACATTTTATTCAAATTCAATGTCAACGTATTTATGAAAGTCAAAATGAAGCAAACTTCAACAAAAATTTTGCAGTGAGTAGTCATTGTCTTATTACAGTAACATACTATGATAAAGATCTTAAATATATAAAAAGGTACACTGCCACCAACTTTTAACATTTATTTTAATTTTCTTTTTATTAATTTTTAATTATTTTTTTATATTTTATTGTTATGAATAAAGTAGATTATAACAAAGTATATAAAATCAATTGGATTGGTGACCTCAGATTACATATATTTGTATGACACTTTTTCTTTGACTATCAAATTAAAATGTTTAACATACGAATTTTATTACGTTCAAAGAAATAGACATTGGTTAGCCCAGCTCAGATTGCAGGACCACATGAATGAGAGTCCACCGGCAGCCACTATACAAACAGTAATCTCATTTACACAACATACAGAAATTAAACCTTCTCTGTCATAATAATAGTTATTTTAAAACCTTCAAGTTGAAACAAGACCTGGCCTGGTTAATAGGGGAGTCAACGCTCATTTATATAAACCAATTTGGATATTTAATTTTCCAAATTCATTCTTTACAAAATTGTTATATATTAGAGATATGTTAGTGAATCTATCTAATCTTTTTTAATACTAGGATTTAAGACGCGATCGCCGAGCAAGTGATGATTATGAAGACGAAGGTGGCTTCATACGCGCTCCAAATACTGATACGGACCACAGTTTTATTTGGAATGTAATTAGCTGTCCTGAGAAAGAAGTAAGAGCCCCGTGGGGTCCATGCATTACTTGTGAAGAGTAAGTATTTTTCATAAGCGTTTCATTTATAAAAAAAATATACGAAGGAAGTAAATCTCTATTCAGTGACGTATGGACACGGTGAAGGTGAACTTAGAAAGAAAACCGTCATGTACATGTCCCACACACAAATATACTATATATGTGTACATATACTTGTCTATAAGGCTTGAACTCAAGAGTTAGTGCCACTCAATAATTAATATAATTGATTATTTGTCAATAAAAATATTACCGATGTAGTCGGGGCGTAATTCCCGACGCGTAACACTTCCAATACACTATTTCACAAATAGTAGCAGTAAAATGTATTTATTTTTGTTTGTTAAAAAAAAAGAAAAAAAAAATTGTGATATATAAAGATGACATGATGGCAGGGGAATGGAGTTAAAATTAAAAAAATAATAATAATATTAATAATTGATATAAAAATAAATAACGGATGAAGTGATAGGCTCTAAATGATAAGTTCTTCATGAGGCTGCATGTCACGAATAGTACCAATTTATCGTGTTGCATTGAAAGCTCGGAAATACATCGCTGTCAGCGTCAGTCTCCCTACGGGTTCCAGTTGAAAAGAAACTATAAAGCACCTGTGTTAAACAACTCTGTTTATTTTTATTTCTTCAACATTCAAAATGAGCCGAAGGATGGTAAAACACAGAGCATATAATTACTAAACTACTAAATTAACATATGCTAATAACAAAAACATAATAATAATAATAGAAAGTCTCCTCTCTTTCTCTTCCCAATTAGCGCCCTGCTTTTTATCACGGCAAAGACATATACGGAAACAACTTTATATTAATGGAAAGTGTATTTAATGATATTACTTAGCTATATTCTTTAATTATATTGTAGTTATGAGATACCTGTTCTTATCCCTAGGACTAAGATATTTACCATTTTGTGTAAGAAACTGTTTCTCTTTTTAAATCGCAATGCCCTTACTATCAATTTGTAGGATCAATTTCCAGTTTAAAATTAATTCAGATTAAAGGCACACAAGGCTCAATACGGCTAAAAGAAACGAGAAAGTATCTTGAACCGCCTTGTTTTTTGTTGTTTGTTAAATTTGCCGTTCTGAGGTTAAAACAAATTATTCATGTGTTAATGTGCATATGTAACAAGAACTTGAAGTACAAACATCTCAAAATTATCTTTATATTTTATTGATCGATCAAAAGTGCTATTTTAGATGGTTCAATTGCAATAAATGATTTGAATTTGACTTTCACAATCAACTTACTCTATTATCCATGACATACAAGATATGACAACCTGTCAAGGAGACGAAGAATGATTTGTAATTAAAAATTTGTTAGCAATTTAAATAACAATAATTTTCACAGATACATGGAGAAATTGAAAAAAGCCGGCCCTGGATGTACATGAAATGAAATCTTAGCTTTAATTAATCTTAAAATTATAATTAATGTCACTATTATTAGTCACTGGTCTAATTAATTGAACTTTACGTAAAATCGTTTGTAATTGAACATGATTGGTTTAATTTTATGTTTAAGTTTGATTAATTAAATAAAAAGCTAAATAAAATATGTATCAAAAGGCTTATAGGACACGTGACTTAAATAAAAATAGATTTACTCCAAGTTTTCAAATTAAGGGTGTTAATACTCCTCCACATATTCTTCATGTTTTGTGTTATCTTAATTTTGCGTTTAAATTCTTATTTTATCTACTTCTAGATAAGGTTTGTTTTCGTAGTTCGAATATATTTTAACACCTCCATCTGCACGTAATAAGACCAAGAAAAGCTTTAATGATAAAAAATGTACCTTGTATTTTAAATACTCCTTTGGGCTTATGAATATCAGTTAAAACCCATAATATATATTATATGCATATATTAAAAGTGTTCAATGATTGCTATTATTAATATAAGTATATTTCTTTTTTTACGTTCATAAGCGTAAATTAAATAATTTTAAATTTGAAATTGATACTGCTATTAAATACTTACACCAAATTACTTGCTTGAAAATAATACAACAAATTGTCACAATTATCACGAATAGTAAAATAATTATTGCACCACTCCACACTGTTTCATTATAATTATCATGATGATTTTAACACCTTTTAAATAAATGTTAACGAAAACTGCAATTAAAAACAGTTGCTCGTCTATCGACAAACGCGTAAAACTTAGTTTGAATGAATCACAGCTATTATACAGTATATTATTAATATATAAGACTCGTATCATGAAAGTCCGATCGTGATAAAAGTTTATTTTCTAAGGGAAACATACGTCTAACCCTTACAACGTCAGAGGCTCTACTGCCGCGCAATTTTCACGGAATATATTGGTGTGCTCGGAAAATATTGAAACATCCATCTGAAAGCAAAATACTAATATACCTTGGCGAATCTACCCTATATGACCCTTGGGCCCAGATTGCATAATGCGATCAATGCATTTACAGGAAAGTATCTGACGGTTTCTGTATCTGCCAAAATGATACCGATTTTAGTTAGGTAAGAAATTTATAAATGGAGGGTGAACTGTCATTGCACACAATACTGTAATTCCTAACACTTAATTTGTACTTATTAAAACGAACTAGATTTTTAATATATTTATGTAGCTTGTAGCATTATATTACTTAACTTTTATATTAAAATCTTCAACATTATGAATTGTCTTAAAGCGTTGTATGATATACTTTTTTGTTCTTCTATTATCAACCGACTTGATAAGTCATATCTTTTACAAAATACTGGAGGCTTTTTTAATTGTTAACTATTAGATGTCTCAGCACGTTTAAATGGCCAATATAAATAATATTGGCCATTTAAACGTACTCAGACAAAGAATAGTTTTATTTAAACAAGTGATTTATAACGAGGGTGTCCAGTTGCAATATAGGGGTGACTAACTACTGAAAGCTATGATCAATATGACAAAAAGATCTTTTAACTCAAACAAGTAGCTTTAGAGGTGGCATACAACTGACTTTGACTGAAGGCTTTTTCTTCCAAATTTATTTGCTGAAAATTTTGATGCTCATTTGTTCAAGCGCTTCTAACAATTGTCAAGATTTCTTTTGTTGTGTAAAATCTGATTTAAAGGTCATACAATAAGGATATCCAGAATGCGTTTAATACGCTCCTTATTCAGTAAAGCAACGCGTTCAGGTTCCTAACGGGTTTGCAAGGTTCTTCAGTACGTCAGGTATATTTGCCAAGACCCGAACTAAGGCTTTTTTAGCCTCACGCAGAAAAGGATCCTTGATGCATTGTGATCACAAATAACACTGCAACACAACGTTCCACTATGGGAGTCTTTTCTTTAGTTTTTTTACTAACTTATACTAACACAGCAATTAAGATCGAATTGTTAAAACTAAAACTAGAAATGGATATAAATAAGAAATGATTATTGAATCTAACTGAATTTGGAATTAAGGTAATGTTGTTCAGATATTTTAGCATTCATAAAGGATCTTTTCTTTATCCTAAGACGTTAACTCACGCGCAAACATTATAGCATGCAGGGGTCATTCACAAAAGTAATGGCGTGCGTTTGACAAGTCCAAATAATTTATCAACGTTATTAAATTTAGTGCAGACCTGATAAATCTTTATGATTGAAATGAAAATTCTTTTTGGTTTTCCTTATAATTCTTTATTCATATTTGTTTAACAGTCCGTACATTTGTGGAAAATTCTAGCAATTTCTAAATTAAAAAAAAGACATTTGTTTTTCGAACTTTAAATAATATTCTCCAGGGTGACTAGCGCATGTGCGAAGACATATTATGAGTGTACTGGACTGGAGAGGTGACAAAGTAACTCGATTAACATGTAATATTCGTCTCCACCCTACGGGTAAACGTAGCTACATCGTAAAGAAAATAATATCATAAGTATACTCCGTTTAGAGGTTATTTAATATGTTAGATTAATAAATTTTTTATCACAATGTCTGTCACATATGGTAACAACTTTTTCGATGGAGATAGACTCGGCCGGAAATTTGTATTGTGATTTTTGGCCGGAAATAATATAGTGTGAGTGAATGGAGAAAAAATGCTGTGAGAGGAATTAACAACGAGTAATAAGAAAAAACATTGTATATTGTAATTATATGTTGATACAGTCCTAGGCAGTCCACGGCCGATATAGTAACTATTGCAAAAATATAGATAGAAAATCCACAAATTTGTTTAATAATGAAGTATATTTAATTAATTACTTTATGCGAACTTTGGACTATGGAATATTGGGAATTATGAAAAATAAATACTTTTTATGCATTAGTAAAAATAAAAATTGGCAGACAGTGACTCGCCAGTTCGCTCTCGATGGGCCCTCGAAGCAGTTGCTGTTTGAAGAATAAAAAAAGAGAAGTACGAACAGAAGGCAACATCATCTGGATCTGCTAGGGTTGTGGTGAGGTGGAGGTTTTACCAGCGCGGCCTTAATGAAGACCAGGTATCCCCGCTATTACGCCATTAGACATTTGGTTGAGGAATCGCATAGTCTGGGGTACTCGAGCTCGCCTGAGTGAGGCGAAAACAATTTGAGGCCCTGACGGGACCGGTCTTTACAATAATTATTATTTCACGTATGAGCGTAAGACACAAGTGCCCTCTCTATTCCACAACTTTCCTTAGACGATTGTCAGAAATGAGCGGAGCATGACCTGGCAGACACAAAACACTGCCAACTTCCTGACTTAAAGCTACTGGAAACTTTCTTAGAAATTTTTTAATGACGTATTATATTCTTGACTCTATAAAGATGCTAAAATACATAGTCCATAAATAGTGTCATAAGTTTGCCTCTTTAGTTGGCTTTGGTAATAATAGGATAATGACCAAATTGCGTGTTCCAATACCAATATTAAGTACGACTGCGAAATCTAGTAGGCCATGTAATACCAGCGGAAAATGAGAAAATGATTTGTGTGATCCCGAGAGACACTGAAAATATACATTTTATTCTCTACTATTGGATCGCGTCAAAGCGACCTACATTACCACCGCAATTTATATTTATTCAATACATGAATTTAACATCAAAATATATATACAGTGAGAATATTGTTATCTGATCTCGTATTATAGTATTTTAAATACATACAATTCTATCTGACAGTCAAAGCAACTGTAATACACAATATAATGATGGTCAAAGGTCAATCTGAATAACGCGGCTATCAGAATTCATCTATTTCTTTGAGAGTTCAACCTGTGCTTAACACGTACTGCCTTCACGTATCACGCTTACGAAAAACATCCGTTTATAAACAGTCGATGCTTAGAAGACCTAAGGATGAAGCTAGGCAAAAACTACTGCTCCAGACCAGGGCCAATATACCCTATATTAGGCGAAACTGTTGAAATAAATAGCGATGGTAAAAAGAAGACTCAAACAGCATATTTTTATACAAAATTTAATTCAAATAATATGCGTATTAACTATAAATAAAATTGTTTAGTTATGGAAAGGTTGGCGTAAGGAGTACGCAAGTTGAGGCTCTATACAAGAATAGTGTAATCAGAACATCACAGAATAATTTAGGCAGTAAACGTTTAATGATTTTAGGTTTATTTGGTAAAATGTCCGAAATAATAGGGACAGTAATTATAAAAAAATAAAATAAAATACGTTTATTTTAAAACATAAGATCATCATGGTATCACTTATTCCACGTCATTAAATTCGAGCCTGTTGGCATCCCTACTCATCGGCAAAGAAGACAGAGGGTGTTAGCCGAGAGAAAAAGCCGGCGTAAAAAACTCCCGGTACTCTTTTTAAATATTATATATTTTATATTCGATGAAGAGCTGTGCCCATTGGAGTGTTAGTAAAAATAGTAAGCTACACTACTGAAGGTTTTCCGAACCAATTCGAAATCCTTCAAGGCAGTTTATGCCGCGCACCACCACTTTGAGGAACCAGCTGCCCACTGAAGTATTACCGAACCAAATCGACTTAGGATCCTTCAAGAAAAGAGCGTACCAATTCTTAAAAGGCCGGGAACGCACTCGCGAGTCCTCTGGCATTAAGAGTGTCCATGGGCGGCGGTATCACTTAACATCAGATGAGCTTCCAGCCCGTTAGAACAGAGGCTATAAAAAAAATTGCGTACCAAATCTTAAAAGGCCGGTAACACAATTGCAGTCCTCAGGCATTGTGTGTCTATGGTCAGCGGTATCACGTATCAGGTGACGCTGCTGTCTCATGTTAAAAGAAAATAACTTTTGAGTATTTGTCACAAGTCCTACTTAGTTTTGAAGAATGAAAAAATAATTATGTATTCTTATCCAGCTACTGTTGCGAACATCCTGTGGCTCCGTTGTGTCATTAGCTGGCTGAGTCAGCACTTCTGTTACGTTTATCGAATCCTATCTTGACCTGAATGTTTCAGGGTTACGCCTAAATTGTAATTTGTTTCTGACTAGTAAGCCTATCTTGGAATTAGTTCTTAATCTGTATTCACTATAATAGTTACTAATTAGGGTAGTGATCAATTAATACATATACATTATCACATATGTTTAAAACATGCCTCACGCATGTTTAGTAACATCGTATATATATTATATAACATTAATAATATTTTGACCAAAAAATGTATGTAGTACTATTGTTATGTCAATGTTAATTCACTTTTTAGCTTAAACAGGAAACTCGCTTATCTAAATTTGTTAAGTCAATTTAATGTATTAGTCGTATACAACAATATCCGTATTTATATGTATATCATATCTACATATGATGCCATTTTGACGGGACAAGATATTGCGTGCTGACTTTTTTTCACCTCACCTGTGTTGTTTCCCATTCGGGTAATTGGACGCGACATAAGTATTTTGGTTTCCTTCGAATGATTTGTTTTGTATATATATATCCTTCTGATCGTCAAGAATATTGTAATTGTATTGAATTTCGGCGTGAAATTGGAAATCTTTAAGTAAATACCTGTTTTTAAAGTATTGACGCTGTAGATGATAGGTCGATGATATTTTGGTTGCCTGGAAGAGATCGCTTGTTAGCGATAAAGCCGCCCGTCCTTTATAATTTTTATGTAACATCTTACTTATTTTTTTGCAGTGTGAATAAATAAATACATTTTGTTTTCAGGATACAGCAACCGGGCTATATAAGTTATCAAAGTTAGATAAGTGACTTCGGTGATTTTATTGTTGTTATTAAACGCTACCTTTAGACTTTACTAAACTTTATTTGACTAGACTTAGACTTTTTATATATCTCTCATTTTAAAGGCAGCGTAAGAAACATTTTCGTACGGGCGATTTCAATTCGACTACCACTAAATATATACTCTATAACACTCACAAATAACGTAGCTTTCTATAAGAAAATGAATCTTTATAATAGGTTCAGTACGATCCGGTCATAAAAATACTATTTATTACTTCTAAGTTTAACAAAAACTAACTAAAAAAATCTATTTCAATGTGCAAAGGTCAAAATTGTGCTTAATGTAGTGAGTCAAAGCGATTAATTTGTTCAAAATTTTGGTTTTAGCAGGTGCGTTTATTTTTGCTTGTTTCGTAATACCTTTTATTAAGGTAAAACCAATTGAAAGCAACCCACGGACGTGAATTTATGGGGGAATTCCCTTTTGATTTATCGTGACGCCGATATTTTATAAATGTATTGGTTTTTTCGATAAATGTTAGCTATTCGGTCGGAAATGTTCAGTTTTTAATGTTGATTAAAATGTTCTTTAATTGTAGAAGTCAGTTAGAAAGACGACTTTATTGATAAGACTAACGTAAAGAAGAGAATGGCCTAGAAGAAGCTACTATAGAAACATTAGCGGGAAGTGAGTGAAATTAGAAAGCCATTTGCAGAAAGTTCTAGAAAAAGCTGGAGGTCTTCAGGCTGTAACCGAAGCATATTTGTGTAATTTTATTCATTTATGCAAAATATGCTTCATACTATTTGAATGTTTCTCAATAATGTATTTTAAAAATGGAATATAAAAATTGAACATAATTTGATAGTAATATCACGAAGTGCGCGGCAAATTTAGTAAATATAGCTTTTCGGACAATTGTACATTACATATGTTTTATACATTACTGCATTCTCATTATTTGCTGTGGGGAATTCAGTTAGATTTATCTGTAAAATATATATACGAAGAGCTCTGTTTTGTGACTCTCATCCCTGCGGTCGTAGATTCGATCCGCGGCTGTGCACCAATGTTCTTTTCTCATTCAGTGAAGGAAAACAGTGAGAGGAAACTGGCTTAGACACAAAAAGACCGACGGCGTGTGTGTGACAGACTTGCCTCATAAAAAAAAACAATTGATCACGAAACAAAAATCTGAGGCCCTAACTTAATAGGTGCCCCTTTATTTTACATTACAATACGATAGTGACGATACTCGTTTATGTTTAAAACTATTTAAACAATGAATTTATTTCTATATCTCAGAGTTTCTGAACCATGATAGCAAGTAATGCTTATATGGAATGTGTTCAGTATTTTGATAATGTAAACTCCAATTTATTTAAGCCTCAGTTATATTTGAGTTCTATCTAAATATTTGACTTCATTACACAAACAGAATGAAAGCTATTGCTCTTTATATCTCTATTATTAGATATGTTTAGGTAATAATTTAAACAAAATATAGTACTTCAAAAGCATACAAAAAAATTTTTTTGGTTTCCATTAACAGACATGCATGCACTGTAATACATATAAATTTAAAATGTATAGTGCAATACATAACATAGTGTATGCTTTCAAACTTTATAGTTAAAAAAATATGATATATACGTAATAAACACTTACCTTACCTACTTCTACATTTGCTAGATCATTAAAACACAGTGTGTGTACTGATAAAAAACTATTAGACCGCCCTCTACTAATTTGATAATATACTAGCCACAAATCGAATTCAAACACTATGTAATGAATTGATAGTAGTTGGTATAATGATGAAATATTTTGTCCCGCCCAAGGGACAAACCTAAAAATCATGGCTGACCAAAACTAAAAAAAAAAAAAAAAAAGTTTGTACTCTATTCCCACTAAACAGGGCGTGCGGAGCCGAAAGCTGTCACAGCCGAACTGATATCTCTAACCGTTTAAAAGTTAGCTTTCGCAAAACCGTAGCTCATTAACTTATCACCACCTTATCAGCTCCTATTTCCTGCACGAAATTCCCAGTCATTATCTAATGAATGCCTCAGTACTAATGCATCGCGTTATCTACTTTCCTACATTCACTAACCCAACCTATGGCTTTAAATGAAAAATAATAAATATATATTTAAAGTAACCTAACGTACGGGTCTAAACAAATTATAATAAATATACCTAACCTTTAACACCACTACCTATAAATATGATTAGATGTAAGGGTTACATGGTAAAATAAAACATTTTTATTCCAGCTATTATTTTTTATTTATATGTTCATTATATTTTTATACAAATTTACTAGCACCATATCATTATTCACTGAGTCACATGTGAAATTTCTAAGGAAGTCTTCTAATCTCATCCCCCTGAACTTGTAATATAAATATACCAAACAGTACTCTCCACACACCGCTGATAGATAATCTTGAACCGTAACGCTATTGTACCTCCACATGCAAGAATTCCTCCTTAAAAACCCTTCTATTGCCTCAATAGGTTTACGTCCAAATGAATCAAAATATTCACCAACTCTTTCGACGCTTATATGTATAGCCACCCAATGAGACCCCGGCTGTGAATCAGGGTCAAGATTGCATATGATAAATGCTGGCACCTGAGCATAAATTGGCAATCGATTTGAAGGATATACGTTGCTTTGGAGGCTGGGATGTATCATACGAAGACTCATTTGCACTTCTAGTGTGTTCATACTTTAATACGCGTTTACTCCGCTACTCTTTTGCTCTTTAACTGACTACATTTCTAACTATCAATTCATATTTGTACCAATGAATTCATTTAAACCCACATAATATGATCTCAACAGAAGTAATGAGTCTTTTTATTAAACAAGTAATGAGGTAAATAAAAACCATGTCATATTCGTTTAGGTTATATTTTATTATTCTTAATATCATAATTACATAAGTGATTGCTTAACTACTATAATCCACACATACATTTCTGTTCTTATCTATTTCTATAATATTTGAAAACTCTGCGTAAACTACACAGTTAATAGTTTCAGTCAATGCGCTCTCGAATCTTACTTCCATTCTTACACTACCATGGCGAACAAGATTCCAATGCACATTAGAGTTAGCCGACAAGTCAGGTGTTAAATCAAAAGCTAGTAAACAGTATCCATTTGAATATTGCTCCCTCGATATTCCATTACCTTCGTTAAGAAAATGTATACCGGTGCCTGAGTACAGGGTGTGGTATGCGCTCGTAAATACATCGTTTGGAAATGATGGTTGTAACGATTTTGAAGGTATCTGTTGACCATCTATATATAGGCTAAATGAGCAAATACCAAAATTTTCAAAGTTGAAAGGATTTTTAACATAACTACCGTTGAATGCTGTATTATTCACAAAACCTATAATACATCTCTTAGGAACCTGTCCTAAAAATATATTATCCAGTGTTTTACCCTGCACACCAGACGGTATGGTCAGGACTTTCACTTCACCTCTTGTTATAGGATATTTAGCTGTAGTAGTGGCAAGAACCTTTTGATGGGCTATTAGTATTGATGGATTAATTTTTGCTCTGCGTATTATTAAAGTTGCATCTGTGATACAGACTTTGTACTTATTATCCGCATTCTGTGACATGAGGTTAAATGTTTCTCTCGATCTCACTAATTTTATAGATAATTCGACCCCGTTAATGAGGAATTTATCTTAATTGAATATATCCCCATGTAAATGTCCAATCATTCCAACATCCTTACCATCCTTTGAAAGTTGTTGTCTTCTGTAAAAGCCCTTGTTTGCCTCATTAGTTTCATTCAATTTTCCAGCTGTATCCTCGTACCATAAACCACATGTCAAATGTGATTTTTTGGCGGATGATGAATAATTTATTAGAGTTTCTATGAAAGCACGATATGCATAAGTATTATTTGGGGGTGACACAAGTTTTTGGTTTAGGTAAACATCCAATTGGTTAAATAAAGAATGTAACCAATTATTGACTGGTGCCACTACATTAGCTGCATTAACTACAGAACCGTCTTGATTTTTAATTTGAGCCTTGAGATGGAGTAGTGTATGCGAAAGGTCTATGTAGTAATCTCCAGTACCAGGTACTTGAAATTCGATGGGTCCATCATCACTTAATGAAGAAATTGGTTTGTAGTGTATCCAGTGTCCATATTCGATACTTGTTTGTGTGGAAGGAAGAGCAAACAGATCCAATTCAGATTTAACGCACTCACATGAATGATTATGAATAAATGACATTATGATTAGTTTGAAAATATATCCTTGCAATTATTAATATTTTTGTTCCTTGTTTTCTTCAGAGCGCCTTTCACGTTGAGGGGTGAAACTCGAATGAGCTCATTACAATATTTTCGTCTTTTATTAACACCCGATCCAGTCATAAGGTTATCAATTTTGGTATCAACTTTGCGTTTGAGGTTAGAACTAGCCTCTTTCAATCGATTTTTAATGGATTCTTTAATAGGACGACTAGCCACAACATCTGACAAAAGCCCAATTCCGCCGTTAAGTGCTTCTTTTCCAATCACCTTAGCACCACTAGTGAGTAAAGGTAGCACACTTCGAAATAACCCCCAAGAAAACTTCCGATACCATGACCACGTTGATGTAAGGCTCCTTTGTAGATTACATTTATACCAGACCCAGCTTGTTTCGAATAATAATGTTCATAAGGACATATAAATGTATCTTGAGGTGTATACATTTTAAAAAGGAAATATAGTTTATATTTTTTTAAAATGAAGTTTCACACACGATGTTCCGTATTGAAATGGTACCGCATTTCCCGTGGTTGTTCTTATATCTATCTCAATAACATCAAATTCTCTTCTCATTACCGGCAAATAATGTGGTGGTGAAAATATATGCATTTTATTTGAACCATATATGTATTTAGCAGGATCTAAGGGTATAATTCTCAATAGGGGTGTCATTACATCACCAACAATTTGTGGTTCTATAATATCACAATACACAAATAATTGTGATGGTAACCCCAAATGTAGATTAGCAGGGCGTTTACCGATATTATGATTTACTAAATTGGTATCTGGCTCAAATCCAAGTTGAAAGCTCAAATTAGGTGATAGAGATAATGAAATTATTGATGGATCCTTTACTGCAGCAGAGACAAACTTTGTCACGGTGTCCTGGCGAAAACTAACTTTCTCTTTCGAATTTAAAGCCAGAAGAATATTTTGTATATTATCATAGTTGGTGGCTGGTATATGGTTCTTATAGATCAGTGTGGTCTCTTCGTTATTGATGGTAGTTTTTTTACTTATGTACATAATATTTTCATGTTCTTGCACGGAAAACATAGTAGAAGGATATTGAAACTCAACTATACCTACCATCCATTCTCCTTCTAATGTAATGGCTTTAGGTAGTTTTGTAGAAAAATTTGATGTCATATTTCCCGGAAAATATTGTGTAGAACTATTGCTGAGTAAAGTTAAATAAAAACTTTCCTTCATTGCAGATTTTTAATATTCGATAGTAAGACCCAAGAAATAAACTTGTTAGGATATCCTTTCCATTTAACTAATACTTCCTTTCTAATACCGCTTTTACGTGATCTGATGATTTTATCAATTTTAAATTCGGAAGTGGGGGAAAAAGTTATTTTTTGTAGTTCTTTCTCATAAAAAGTTCCTGTTATTGATTCATTGTCTAAATCGTTTAAAGTGTATACAACCCACGGGGAACGATCTATAATCGAAGTAATGATAAAAATTTCATTACTCCAATTACTTTCATAACCTTTTTGAAATACATGTTTGTATTTTGTAATTCTTACATAGTCACCAACGTTAAACTTAGGTACTTTGTTTAAACTTGAAATATAAGTCTTTTCATCATAATATAAATTCCGCCAAACTTCCATTATGTTTTCCATTTTAACATCACATGGTCTCATCTTGATACTAGAGTGTACACTGTGATTATAAGAACTAACCAAATCTTGTAAAATATCTGTATAGCGATAAGTATTCTTATGTGTAAAATAACGCCACATTTTCATTTTCAATGTTCTCTGAAATCGTTCTACTATACTTGCTTTTATATCTGGATTATTTGTAGTGTAATAATTTATATTTTTACTTTTTAAATAAGTTTTGACATTCTTACATACAAATTCCGTGCCCTTATCTGATTGAATATGTCTAGGAACAGTTTTAGCTTCATCAAAGATGCTAGTAAAACACGTTTTTATTGTGTATGAATCCTTCTTTTTCATTGCTCTAACATAAGCATACTTACTAAAGGCGTCAATAACACACAAAATATATTTATATCCATAATTATATTGCATGTAAGTTCTTAAATCACTTAAATCAGCTTGCCACAATTCATTAATTAAGGTTTATGTAATGTATATGTTTCTTGAGACTGCAACCATTTCAAAACATCACTTTTTGAGATTTTTCCATTCATTGCCTTTGTTAACTTATTGCTGTAACCGGCTGGATGTGAAATATCATAATAGATGCGATGTAACTCTAATACGGGGTCCATTTCTCCCAATCACTTTTGTTTCTCAATTTATTGATGTATTTAGATTGAGTTGGCGTTGAAGAAACCTCAGTTTGTGGTTCTTGAAACAATGTTTTATCTATACTTTTAAGGTTAGATATATATTTGATTCTTTTCAGATTACCAATGTATGTTAGTGGGGTATTTATATCATTTAAAAACTTGGCGAATATTTCCCAACCGATTGGATCGGATCTCTTCGAGGGTCTTAAGGTGTCATTCACTAAATCTATAATATTACTTCCTAGTATCTCTTGTCCACTAATGACAACTGTTCCATTATTATTCCATTGCAATTGATCTGTTTTATTTAATATTGTATCCATCAATAATTCACCCCTCCTCATATAAGTTTTAGGAATTAATTTTAATATTTCTTTAGGTGGTAACCCATATGCGATGTCTTCACCCGTTGAGGGTTGTTTAACATTTAGCATTTTTTCATTTTCACTAGTAGTTATATTATTGATGTTACGGTTTTCGTTAGTATTATCATTTATTACCTTTTCAGTTATTGTTATTTCTTGAGGTTGACGTTCTTCCTTGGAGTAATGTAAGTATCTTTGTAAAATTTGTAGATAAAGCGCCCATTTTTCGCGATCATCCAATTTACTTGATATAATTTTTTCCATTTCTAAATCCAATCTACTTTGCGGTGTTGCTTTATTTTCATTCTGATGTTTCAGTTTATCAATAAAGTCTTGCTCAACGAGAAGCATTTTTTTTGTGTTCATTGTGATTTATTAAAACAACTTACAAGGGTGCTTAGAATTGTACCCAAAATTATTGGAAGAAAGGACCCTCCTTTTTGTATTAATATATTTTTCCTGTATTCAAAACTTTTACCTTTACTGATCAGATTACGTAAGATATTTTTAATTTTTTTAAATTTGGTTTTTGTATTCTCTTTTAAAGGTACTTTTCCTTGTAAAACATTGTGAATACATTCACAAATACAGTTATTTTCTTGATTATTACAAGACTTCAATAATATCCTACGATGTTTGGGCTTTAATTTATGTAAAGCTGATAACAATTCCTTATGCGTTGTTATTCGTTGATACATGATTCATTACTGACTAAGAGTGGCTGATTACAAAGATATTTATACCTTTTAATGGGAAAATATATTGTACAAAAATTACTAGATTCAAATATTTTAGATTTTATGCGGTGAGCATCATCAGTGTTTTGTTTCAAATCAATCATTAAATAACCATGAGCTTCTTTAGTAGCATCGGTATATGAATCTTCAATAAACTTCGTGTCTTCCGGTGAAACTTGTCTAGCTAGAAATCGTATTTGTGTTTTGTCACGGGGATTTTTAAAATAAATAATATAACTTGAATTAAGTGAAATGTCGCGCTGTCCTCTTCCTTGATGAAATAAGTTTTGGGTTATGTAAAAAACACTCAAATTTCTATGATGACTGCCTTTTGTAAATATATCAACAACTCGCCCATCAGATTCCCTCATTAAGTCGTCTATTATAATCAAATGTGGATTTTTACCATCAAACATATGATATTCCGGAAGTCCTTGGTGGTAATTTACACCGGGTATATTATATAGCGGTTGCATTTCATCATAACACCATGTAATTTCCAAAAAAATCTCATTACATATACTATTTTTATGCTTAATGAAATTTGCAACAAAGTTAGATTTTCCACACCCACTCGGTCCTGCTACGATGGCAGCAAAGGGATGAATAAAATGAATCATTATTTTTTTACTTCTGTCTTCATCAGGGAAAGGAGTAAAACTAAGTTGATATTTTAATAATGGTTGATATTTATATGGTATATACAGAAAAATGTAAGTGTAATATCACAATATTAATGTATACGTATATACATAATACATGCAAAATAAAAATTTATTGATTATGAATTTATTAATGATTAACTTAATTACATACAAAAAAATTTGTAATGACCTATAGGTAACTTATCGATTTTGTTTGGTAAAATATACCACTTGTAATCATGCCTATCAGTAAAATGTGCGTAAGAAATACAAAGGGCACTCTAAAACCCTTTGCAATCTTAATGGACAATGCATTCTTTAAAACATTTTTGAAATAGATAAGAACAGAAATGTGTA
Source organism: Pieris mannii (assembly GCA_028984075.1). Classification (NCBI taxonomy): domain Eukaryota; kingdom Metazoa; phylum Arthropoda; class Insecta; order Lepidoptera; family Pieridae; genus Pieris; species Pieris mannii. Next base: position 9,351,922 of record CM054777.1, read on the forward strand.
GTAGTTAAGCAATCACGTCATGTAATTGTTAGGAACAATAAAATATATATATGCGAATATGACATGGTTTTTATTTAGCTGCATTACTTTTTGAAGTATTTTATAGAATATGTTTTGTGAATAATACAGCATTCAACGGTAGTTATGTTAAAAATCCTTTCAACTTTGAAAATTTTGGTATTTGCTCATTTAGCCTATATATAGATGGTCAACAGATACCTTCAAAATCGTTACAACCATCATTTCCAAACGATGTATTTACGAGCGCATACCACACCCTGTACTCAGGCACCGGTATACATTTTCTTAACGAAGGTAATGGAATATCGAGGGAGCAATATTCAAATGGATACTGTTTACTAGCTTTTGATTTAACACCAGACTTGTCGGCTAACTCTAATGTGCATTGGAATCTTGTTCGCCATGGTAGTGTAAGAATGGAAGTAAGATTCGAGAGCGCATTGACTGAAACTATTAACTGTGTAGTTTACGCAGAGTTTTCAAATATTATAGAAATAGATAAGAACAGAAATGTATGTGTGGATTATAGTAGTTAAGCTATCACTTATGTAATTATGATATTAAGAATAATAAAATATAACCTAAACGAATATGACATGGTTTTTATTTACCTCATTACTTGTTTAATAAAAAGACTCATTACTTCTGTTGAGATCATATTATGTGGGTTTAAATGAATTCATTGGTACAAATATGAATTGATAGTTAGAAATGTAGTCAGTTAAAGAGCAAAAGAGTAGCGGAGTAAACGCGTATTAAAGTATGAACACACTAGAAGTGCAAATGAGTCTTCGTATGATACATCCCAGCCTCCAAAGCAACGTATATCCTTCAAATCGATTGCCAATTTATGCTCAGGTGCCAGCATTTATCATATGCAATCTTGACCCTGATTCACAGCCGGGGTCTCATTGGGTGGCTATACATATAAGCGTCGAAAGAGTTGGTGAATATTTTGATTCATTTGGACGTAAACCTATTGAGGCAATAGAAGGGTTTTTAAGGAGGAATTCTTGCATGTGGAGGTACAATAGCGTTACGGTTCAAGATTATCTATCAGCGGTGTGTGGAGAGTACTGTTTGGTATATTTATATTACAAGTTCAGGGGGATGAGATTAGAAGACTTCCTTAGAAATTTCACATGTGACTCAGTGAATAATGATATGGTGCTAGTAAATTTGTATAAAAATATAATGAACATATAAATAAAAAATAATAGCTGGAATAAAAATGTTTTATTTTACCATGTAACCCTTACATCTAATCATATTTATAGGTAGTGGTGTTAAAGGTTAGGTATATTTATTATAATTTGTTTAGACCCGTACGTTAGGTTACTTTAAATATATATTTATTATTTTTCATTTAAAGCCATAGGTTGGGTTAGTGAATGTAGGAAAGTAGATAACGCGATGCATTAGTACTGAGGCATTCATTAGATAATGACTGGGAATTTCGTGCAGGAAATAGGAGCTGATAAGGTTGTGATAAGTTAATGAGCTACGGTTTTGCGAAAGCTAACTTTTAAACGGTTAGAGATATCAGTTCGGCTGTGAGTGCTTTCGGCTCTGCACGCCCTGTTTAGTGGGAATAGAGTACAAACTTTTTTTTCTTTTTTTTTTTTTAGTTTTGGTCAGCCATGATTTTTAGGTTTGTCCCTTGGGCGGGACAAAATATTTCCGGGTTCTGCCTTTGAGGCAGTACCCGGAAATACCAACTACTTATATTTAGTAGAAGATCTATCACAGCGCTTTTTTATCACATAAGTAGCGTAATAACCCGAATAACTCAATATTGTTTCACTGTTTTAAGTAAAGTACTATATTGTCTCTTTCCGTCAAATTGTATTTGCACTGTGACCAAAAGAGACAGTTTTATTGTTCTTCTTATTTTAGTGCCTCTCCATAACTGGAGATTTGCCTCAGTCTCGTGAAGCCTCAATCTTGTGCCAGATGCAGCAACTCTTCCGCAGTCGCAATACCCGTCCTCCCTAACGTTGAGAAGCCAACTTTCTACCAACACGTTTATGTTGTACAATTATTAGTGTCCAAACATATTATAGGGATAGGTTAGAATAATTTTATTGCATAAACATATATTTTTATCTCTCTTTATTCGGCAGCTCATATCTGGGCGTCGTGGTCAGTAACGTAGCTTCTAGAGTGTTTAGTGAGTATCTGTTTCCGCCGGGTTTTGTCCAGCGCCTCTCTTATGAAAGTGTACAGTCTTGTGGACGATGAGTCTTTCACTTGATCGGTCCATCTGGTTGGTGAAAGGCCAAGTGATCTTGAGCCTTCTGTATTAACAACCACGGTCAGTTTCACTAATTTTATCGCCTCTGCGCATTGTATTGCCGAAATAAGAAACGTTAAGTATGATAATAAAAGTCTTAAATGATAATTAGCTATAAACTTTAATGCAAGCTATTTTCCTCGCCATTCACGATCACTTGATCCATGATTTAATGAGGTAATGAACTAAACTAAGGCAGTTAAAGTATTAACTAGGATATTAGTAACTTTTCTATTAGTGGAGCTTTAAAAAACCCCGGTGAGGCAGTCACTTAAACTTTCTTAATAAAACCAAGAACTTTTAATTCAAAGTAGAACTTTGCCTGTGGCTTTCAACGTAGTGGAAAACTTGGATTTTCTTATTTAAATGTATCAATGCATTTAAAACTAACCTGTAGTTAAATATTGAACAAAAACAAATGTCGAGTGGTTACAGCACTACTACTTCTTAAATTAATTGTTTTTGTAACATCGACAAAATATATGTTTTTACTATATTCCCAGATTTCCGGCTTCTGGGTCATCCGGGTGCTTTAAATAATAGAGGATTGTAACTTTACTTACTTTAAAATATTATACACTGATGTACAATAATAAAATGTATGCGAAATGCGAAAAAGTTTTAAGGATTTCCAAAAGTTTAGTAGCTACTTGGATTCCTGCAAGTACTTTGGTATTGAATCCCTTGAATGTAGACGTAAACAATGCGACCTTATATTTTTACATGCTATTTGCAATGGTTTTATTGACTGCCCTGACTTGTTATCGCTTTTACTATTTAAGACCCCTTCGTCACCCAATACAAGGCAAATCCAATTATTCGAAATTCCTCGTTCTAAGACCAACTATTTACGAAACTCGGTTATGTATCGCATACCTACAGATTACAACATAAATTACCAGCAAATCGATATATTTAATGTGACAAAAAAATTCTTAAAAAAATATTTTAAAAACTCAGGTAACTTTTACCAATAATGGCTTTGTTTGTTGTTTCATGTTGAATATATGTTTTGATCTACCAATCAATCAATCTTACAACTGTGCTTTGTAAACTGTGCTTTATGTTTCTGTTTATATGTGTATTCCGTTTTGGCTTTTGTGTGTAATGTAATTGTTTGGATATTGTTTAATGATTAGCTGTAGAAATACTTAAATAAATAAAATAAAATAAAATAAAATGAAATAATAAAATGTAATTGCTATGTAACTAATGAATGTAATGTAAAAGTTGAAGAGAGAGTACGTCTGGTTATACTCTCGGGGCGGAACTCCCATGATTTAATTCATTGTTATGAAACGAATGACTGCAATGTAACTGTTGAAGAAACCGCCTGCGTCTAGCTGTACTCTCGGGGCGTAACTCCGACAATTGAGAAAATCGCCATGCTTATAAAACTTCGAAAGGCTGAGTGTGCAGAATGTACAGCCATTACTTGTACAATATATACTCGTATAGATGGTTTACCTTTGATTTAAGAACATTATTAGGTTTGTTTGAAATATATGGCTTTTACCGACTTTCTTGCTAGTTTATTTGGAGTCGGTGGTAAGAATGATTTGACACTTTTTAACTCAGCTATTAGCCTCGCAAAATTTCCAAGTCGCCAAGTTTAAATGACGAAAAAAGTTATGATATGCTAAAGATGAAATGAATATACATTCAACAAAAGTAAGCTGTCTTCACGCAAAACATAATATTCACTTCATACTTTATATAACAACATAACTAAATTAAAATATACACAAAACGGAATTATATAATAATATTTTAAGTGTGTATTGTAACACGAATGTGTTTTTCATTCATTTAAATTACCACAAAATTGGGGTGTGTTGAATTGTTAGTAATAAAAAAAAATTACAAAATCTTTTGTATCGTCACTCAATGTATAATCAAGAAAATAAATAGAAGTTCGTTAACCGCCTTATATTGAAACAATTACAAAGTTAGCAAAAATAATAAATTATAAATTACGCTAGAAATATTAATCACTTTGTCCTCCTACACCACTAACAGCTCTTCCAAAGCACTCGCTCTAAATTATTCAAGAGTCATCTATTTATACACTTTCTACGGAAATAAAATGACCTTCAAAATAAAGTTTTTTAAAGATTACGATATTTCGTATCTAAAGCATATTTTTATGAATTTAAACAACCATCACTTATTTTAATACAGAACTGGATGTTCGGCCGTTATACCGTCAGGTGAGAGGTGGCCAGTCCACTCATTTCCTGTATTCACAAGAAAAGACGATCATATACTATGAACAACCCAAAGTGTCTAACGCCCGAACCCAATTATTAATCCACAATCTCAGATTGTTTTAATCTGAAATCAGACCATGACAGTCGATCGTTCTCCTAACTAATGTCAATTCATCAATTGGTTTTTGGCATACAAAAGTATCTAAAAAAAGATAAAAATCAATATTTGAATTAAGTTCTCTATCTCAGCTTGTCAAAATGGATTAAGATAGGTTATTGGGTTTGGGCGTTAGTCTACTTCTAGACGTAACAAATAACTTATATTTCATTATGGATGTTGTTTATCGTAGTCTACGTGAGGTTCAATATTGTTTTCATTGGTCTTTTGAGGTTTTATAGATATGTTATTTCCTTGGATTTGAATTTAATAGTTTTTATAGAACAAATAATCTCCAGCCTATATAAAGTCCGCGTTAACTATGTTACAAGCTGTAAGAGATATATTTCAAACTAAACCGGCTACGACGTAATACATAATAAGAAATTCATATGTGTGTGACTAAGTTACTTGTGTTGTTTGAGATAAAACCACAGCGTTACCGAATTTTTTACAGTAATACTGAAACTTCGAAAAATATTTAAAAAAGGAATATAGGAGTAATAAATGTTTTTTTTATGGAGCTGCGAACCCCTGACTTTTGCTTATCAGGGACCTTGTCTTGCTTTATTTATTTGTCTATTAATTCATTTATTTACATTTAATAAATGATATTAGAACATTATTTAAGCTGCTATTTAACCTAACTAAACAATTTCGTATTAATTTTGAGTTATACAGTATACACATATAACTTTATGTAGGATTATCCCGAACAAAGTTAGTTTGCTTACTTACGGCTTTATTAACATCGGCAAACCAAAACTTCCAAAGCGGTTAAGTTGAAGAAATTCATACAAGAATTATCTCAACTTTTCATATACAAAATTTAACAAAAATAAAGGTGATATGAAACTGGGCTACTCAAATGAATATGATTTTATTTTTTTATTTAACACAATTCAATTTTGAAGGGTATGAGCCTTTATTCTAAAACGTGTATTGATTCATGTGTTGCCATGGTAACACTGCCGTGTTAAACTTAAACGTTATTTTCCCTAAGTTTTATTTACGTCTACGTAAATGATTATCTTATATGTAAAAAATGAACGGTAATTATGGTAACAAATCCATGACAGTAAGCCCTCTGTATGTCTTATTATTATCTGGTGTTATTATTTTAAAAATTCTATAATTTTATCTTAATAAAATATTTTTAATAATGTTAAAATTCAGTCTACCTCTTAATTCATTTACATTACGCGTTCTAAAACAAGCCATTTCTCATTAACTACGCGTGTACATATATTAGCGGAATTTAATTAGAGCTTACGTTTACGCAGTTTAAAAGAAATAGTAGGCAATGCATAAGCAAATATTGGTAAATATGTCGAATCACGGCTCCACCTTAACAGCTCCAAATCTATCCTTTTTGCGACTTATATATATTACCCCAATATTAAGGAGGCAAATGCCTTTGTTCCCCTTAAAAATAAACAGATAATATTACATACATGATATTTAAGGGTCTCAGTTCCCAATCCCAGTGAATTACATTAGGTAGATAAGGTTTTTTTTATCCTAAGTGGCGTTTGTCATATGTTAAGTTATCTCAGGTTAAAGACAACTACATATTGTAATTTTTGAAAGGCCGGCTAGGCACCTGCGAACTAGAAAGTCTGTACTTACCTGAACATCAGGTAAGCCTTCGGCCAGTTTGACTCCTATTATGTAAAAAAAACAGTAATTTGTATCTTCTTTCATTTATTTCACACATCATGATGTTTTAATTAATTTTCTTAGGGGTTGATGAGGATGCGACACTACAGTATTGCAGGATACCAATTCCCAATGACAAATCGACAAATTTACCCGGGAGCAATAAATAACATTTAGTAAATTTAGTTACATTTTCTCAAGTCTTATAAACCATTGACTTTCCATTTTCGTCTACTCTTAATGTGCTACTGTCATGGTACTCTAAGGCCATACAAAACTATGAAAACAGAGCCTTACTCTGTAACTTCCAATAACGATAGCGATACAAATCGCAATTTTCACTAACTCTAGATTGCAGTTACGACCGCAATGGCTATCGATTTTGGGAGGGAGAGAGTACCAGTGCTCTTAACAACTTATTCAGCGCTCCGTACCCTAAATTAAGTTAAAAATATTGGGAAGAAATTCATGAACTCGCTTCCGTGTCGAGGTGATCATATAAAGAAACAATCGATAGAACAGACAGATAAGAAAATTTTACATATTTTTATTTATTGGATTTCATCATTTTATTTTATACTTTATTTGAATGTCGTTCTACGTCATCCTTTTGATATCAAATAAAATCAGACTTTGGTACCTATGACTAGAAAATATCATTTTTAAACCGATATATCCTGTTCCATATTATACTTTAATTTATTGTATATAACATGTGCTACTGTTTACGACAACCTGTGGTTAAACTTTGTGATATATGATAATTGCCGCACAATAAAAACTGATGAGAGAATAAAGCTTTGTAAATTATTCACCTCGCTGTTAAGTACTTTTCTACAGAAATCTGAAACTTTAGGCAAGAAGACAACTTTTCTCGCCGTCTTCCGAATAACTTTTCCAAAATAATACCTGCTTGTAGATTTTATCATAAGATGCTAACAATACGAAATTCCACCCACCCCACCTGGACGCTTAAGCGCTAAAAACACTTTATGGAACTAGTTGATATTTCAGGTACTTTCAAACCAAAGAACCCGAGATATTGAAGGGAAGGGAGAGAAGGAGAAGGTTAACTCATCTCCTGTTACTAGTGTAGTCCATAGTTTGCTGACGTCATATGGATAGCTATGGCGTCAACAAAGCGTTCTATAACGCTGAGGTCTTGGTTGAGTGTTTGTACCCTATGTAGTTTTAGTGGGTATAGCCCACCTGGTTCTCTGGGCAACAGAGAGCCTGTAGTGAGTGTCCTAAATATCTCTATCTCGTTAGTGCGTAATGTATAAACCTTGGTTGATAAGGGTTACGTTAAAGAAGGTATTTTCAAACCAACTTAGGGTTCAAGTCATCTGGTATTGCAAGTTTCAATAGGCATCGTATCTCTAGGAGCCCATCTGCTCGTTGGCTCCAGTCCTATAAAAAACCTGGTATAAACGATACCGGGCACTGGTGTTTGGACCCCCCATCAAGGGAAAACTTGTGCTTATTGCAGGAGACTTCGAAGGTTCTCATACTATCATAAATAAAGACAAATTGTACTAACAAACCAAGTAACTATGTATTTTAAGTGACTCCAAGGGTTTTATTTTATAATTACGAACGAATTACCGATTAGGGTGACCTACTTGGTCGGTCGTTAAAAAATTAAAACATGACGCCCAACGACTTTCATTTATTCCCAAGAACTAAAGACAATGATGCGGTGAAATCCCACGAAAATGAATACAAGTGACCCCTAAGAAAAAATGGGCCCACTGCTTTTCTCGGTGGTTAAATCTAATGCGACGATGTGTAGAGAGGACAGAGATTACTTCGAAAAACAATAAGGGTGGCACTTTCTACATAAAGCCGTTTTTCATTTTATAAAAATTTTCAGTGTTACCTAGGTGATATTATAAATCGAGTCTGCCTCATTGGGAATTAGACTAGAAACCATTGTGACACGTACCCACATCCACACTGCACTCTTTTAAAGCCTGAAACTGTGTAATATTGTGAATGGAACGTGCAAAATTTGATATCTCACAAAGTACACTTATTTAGTATGCATTAAGCGTTCTGTCAGTTAATCAACCATTAAGAAAACAATCTATAAAATAAAGTCTCTTCAGTCATTAAATATTTTAATATTCAAGTCGTTCAACAATTGGTATTATAGAAGTTTAAGGGACTTTACAAGTTGTTTTTCTGTTTAAACAGATTTGCTTCGTGATTTCGTGTATTTTTTCGAAATATAAATATAATTATTACGACTCATATAATATGTATTTATATTTGCAAATAGATATTATATTGTTTAGTACTAAATTTTCTCTCCTAAGGCTAACATTCGTTAAATATAATACAGATTGTTCATTTGTAGGGTTTATGGAACCGTCTAGTGAATCTTGCTAATACAAACACAATAAATATTATACTAAGGGTCTGTTTCACAATGTCCGGAAAAGTTTCAAATAAGCTATTTATTACTTATTAGTAGGATACACAGTATTGTTGCGTTTCATGTCAGATAGTGCGCTATTCTTCATGAAACGCGAAGTTTCTTATTCGGAACTTTTATATTCCAAATAATTTATGTGCTGCATAGCTATTTGGTACTTTATTTATTATATATAAATTTGAATATTTAATATTTAATAAATATAATTCTAATATAATAAATGACCTTAAAATGTAATAACTAAAATATGTTATTTCAAAAGTGTGCCGCCAAATTTTGCGAACATATAATTATGTTAATATTATTAAATTATATTAATTAAAACAATATTTTAATTATTAGCTTGTAATTAATCCCGTAATAAACTTAATTATTATTATTGAAGCAAATTTTAGTTTATTCTGTATACTTAAAACTTTTGTCATAAACTATTTATGGAGTGTGTTGTAGTAAGCAAATAGTTTTTATCTTTTTCTTTGTGTGCCGCCAAATTTTAAATCGTTTAATATAACAAAAAAAAAGCTTGAGAATCACTGAGCTTGACCAATTCTCTGTCCGAGGTAGCTGCCACCTCTTCGGTCTCCAGTGATTATAATATGTATTATTCAATAAATAATTTTCTGCTTGTAATTGATATAAATTTTATAACGTATGATATAATATGTACGATATACATAATACAGTCGAAACCGATTATAACGACATCGTTTACAACGACCGATCGGTTATTACAGCCAAATTGTAAAGTCCCGTCTGAATCTCTAGTAAACTATTCAGCAAACATACCGCCTATAACAACATCGGATACAGCGACATATCACTTACAACAACAAAACTTTATCGATATTCATCGACTATAACGACCAACCGCTTCTTGTCCCAGCAAAACAAAACAATACGGACGATTTTAAATCATATTAATAAGCATTGAAGGAATAACTACGCACTTTCTCCCACCTCATCCGAACCTCTTCCCGGCCATTTGACAAATTCTCGCAAAACCTGATAGTAACAATCATAACACTAGCGACGAAAACAAAGACCAGCAAGAGCAGTTTCAGCCAACAACAATATCCGAGGCTCTTAACTCTATAACAGTTTTTCAAAAATTTGTTGCCTTTAATGACTTTAATACTGATGATACCTTGAGGAGTATGAAACGTAAAATGCGAAAAATATAATATAATAAAAAAAAAAGTCAAGGTGACAACATCAAAAAAATTATTTTTGAGAATTTATAAATATTAATGTAAATAATAATATTAATGAAATAAAATTGAATAAGTAACAAACAAATGAAATATAATGCCTGGAAATAAACAAAAATTTAAAACACAAAAAATTTGAGGTGGGGAAAAATGTGAGTGGAAAATTTGAAAATTTTTAATAGCGAACTCTCCTTTTTTCTCTGTGCTTTTGCATTTATTTATGTTTGTGCTTCCGCATTCGCTTCCGCATGTATGCATATGTTTTTGCTCTGGCTCTTCGCTGTTGCCTACGTGGTAGCTAAGGCTGCCTTCCTTGCAAGCTACCATAACAAGCAGTGATATTGACTTTGTGTTTTATATTTTTTGAGTGTTTATTTTAAGTTTCTTTATTGTTTTTAATTTACATGTAAGTTATTTATTTTTTGAATGCAGACCGAGACTCTTTCATATGATGGCACGACCTGCTAAGAGTCTAATTGCGGAAACGGAGTCTCTACATACTACATACTACATACATGATGGCACGTCGAACGCAACCCATACATGTACACAGTGCAATAAGTCAGCCGTCCATGCCCTACGCTCTTTCCTAACTTACGGAAAGCCTGACGTGTTGCTAAAAATTGATGTAAAAAATGCTTTTAATTCAGTTAATAGGGATACCCTGTTGACGGAAATAAAACAACATATACCGGAAATATACAATTATCTTCTTCTTAGTTACGCTGATCCAACAAAACTGTTATATTGTTCTAATGAACTATCCTCAGAAGTAGGTTGTCAACAGGGTGATCCCCTTGGGCCTGCAATTTTTAGTTTGGCTATAAATCCAATAATCAAAAATTTAAATTCTAATTTCAACGTTTGGTATTTGGACGACGGCACACTAGGAGGTGATATGGACACTGTGTTTTCGGACCTATTTTTAATAAAAACTAAATTTGAAGCCATTGGTTTGGAGCTAAATTTCAGCAAATGCGAACTTTTCATAAATAACTGCGACTTAAATTTAAATACAGTAAAACAAAAATTTCAGATTTTGGCTCCAAATATTAAAATAGTTAATAGTAATTCCCTTTACCTTTTAGGTTCTCCAATTTTTGATGAATCTATCCTTGAAATTAGTCCGCATTATGCACTTTGCATCTTAAAAAACTGTCTTTTTGTCCCAAAATTTACGTATGTGCTCCGTTGCTGCTCCTTTTGGAATCACCCAGATCTTTTGACACAAGTAGACGACGTAATCAAAATTAGCTTAGAATCGCTTCTTAATATACAGCTGAACGAGCAATCGTGGACCCAAGCATCATTACCAATCCGTTATGGTGGTTTGGGGATTCGCAAAATTTCCAGTGTCGCTTTTCCAGCCTTTCTATCTTCTGTCCATAGTTCAGCAAATCTCATAAGTAAAATTTTAAGGGCATCCCCTTCAAACTTTGAGATTGCTGGCTTGGAAGAAGCTAGAAACGCTTTCTTAATTGCATGCCCAGGTTAAAATTTTCCATTTTCTCTAAATTCACAGAGGAGCTGGGACGACATAGACAGTAAAATGACTTATGACAATCTTTTGAGCCGTAGTACGGGTTCAGCACGTGCTAGGCTTTTGGCCGTGGGTACGCATGAGGCCGGCTACTGGCTTCACGCTTACCCTTCGTTAAATACAGGAACTTTTCTTGAACCTGACACGCTCCGAATCTCAACCTGTCTGCGGCTTGGGGTACCGGTCTGCGCTGCTCATACATGTCCCTGTGGCAGTGATGTCGACAAACTAGGACATCACGGACTATCATGTCAAAAAAGTGCTGGCCGCTTCTCGAGACATGCCGCACTCAACGATACTATAATACGTCGGTCCCTTGCCACCGTCAACGTGCCAAGTCTACTTGAGCCGACTGGAATTGCTAGAGACGATGGCAAGAGACCGGACGGTATGAGTTTGATTCCATGGAGGATGGGTCGGGTTTTGGTATGGGATGCCACCTGTTCAGACACACTGGCCCCTTCCAATCTTCATGGAACCAACAACAGAGCTGGTGCGGCTTGTGATGCGGCTGAAAAAGCTAAAGCCTGTAAATACAGGGGTCTAGGCTCTGAATATGATTTTGTCCCATCAGGTGTAGAGACCCTTGGTCCGTGGGGTCCTAGCGCGTTAAGGCTTTTTAGGGAATTATCAAAAAGGTTAGTCGACATCACAGGAGAACGAAGAGCTGGCAGCTACCTTGGACAAAGAATTAGTCTGGCTATTCAAAGGGGGAACGCTGCCAGTATCTTCGGAACCTTGCCTAAAGGGACTACTTTTAATAATATTTTTTAATAATTAAATTTTAAGGTTAGTTTTTAGGTATATTTTTATGTGTTATGTTATTTCTTAAGTTAATTATAGGATTTAGTTTAATATTTTATTATGATTGTATCTTGCTCGCTAGATTGTTTGTGGTTTAAACTCAATTTTAATGTACATATATTTCTTTTCTTGATGTTCATAAGTGTACATTGTGTTACTTATTTGAATAAATGATTTTTGACTTTGACTTTGTATATAATATATATATTTAATACGAGATAGATGTGTACCTATAATAATATAACTAGGTACACAACTAATGTATGTATGTGTATTGCTTATAACGACTATCGGATATAACGTCGGCAACTGTACGATCCCTTCATTGTCGCTATATCAGGTTTTGACAGTATAAGAATTGTGCAATTCATATGACTAATAATGTAAAATGTAAAATTTAAATACAAATTTGCACGTTATTCATTTCCTTCATATATATTGCCAACTGGACTATACACAAAATTTTAAAGTACGTCCTTTTTTTTGACTGTCATGTTCTGAAGGTCATACATTACTATTAATTGATGTATCTTTCTCACTTTCGAGACACTTCGGAAATAACTGTACGTGACAAAATAAGTTTACTTTTGAATAAGACCAATTTTCCATTAATATAACTGTTTTCGATTTTCCAATGTCAACAATTGAAGTTGTACGATATAAAATATAGCCTTATTTTATCTTATTAATATATACTTAAAACAAAGTCGTGTCAGTTACACCACTTATAACTCAAGATCTTCTCCTGGAAGGCTGGACTCTTCTCCGCTCAGAATAGCAGAACAAGTAAAAAAATATCGGATAAGTTATCGAATTACATCTGTGGTGGCATCTGTTGACAAAACTCGGCATATAAAAGAAACCTGCCACTATCAACGGGATGTGACACACCCGACGATACTCAAAGAAAATTTCAAGGATTCCGATGACGCAACCGATTTATCCTTTCAGCTCATGTGAATTCAATTTCCGTTCTGTCTTGCATTCGCCATGACGATTAACAAGCCACAAGGACAATTGAGTGCTTGGGGTCTAAATCTAGAAAATACATGTTTTTCTCAGGGTCAATTGTATGTGGCATGTTCACCTGTTGCATTAATGTTATTACTTTAATTAAATAAATAAAATATGCGAACTAGCGAACCGTGGATTCGACTCCCTGTGGGTGTCTTTCTTGAGAGATACAACCAATACAAAAAAAAATTGTTTTTACGGACTTTAATTTAAAATGTAAATTTGAAGATGGTAAGGATCTCTGTTTATATTATGATAAGCTTATATAGTTCGGAAAATCTAATTGCTTTATTATGAAAATCTCGAGTAAGATTATGCGTGAATAATTCCGGGTAGAAATGAAATTCCTCTGAAATAATAAATTAATGGTAAAATCTAGATTAGGGTGACCAAGTATTTTGGAACAATTTTTTTGGAACTCCTTCCTTGATCGAACTGTTTTAGGTGACCTTAGTAGAGATAATGTGACCCCGTAATATGATTGTTAAAAGATTACAGACTCAAGAACCTAATATAATTAAGTCGAATTTGACCATTTTAATGTATCTATACGATTTTTAAAATCGTATCCTATATAGTGTGTGGTTAATTAAAAAAAAGATAAACAGACCACTAAAAAACATATAAACAGATTTATTTGAATTTATGTTAAGGAATATTAACTGTTTTAATTTAACCACAAATAATACAGTACAGAGTAGAACAAGGAGTCAAAAATATAGTATTTTAGCGTCTTTTCCAATACAGATGTGTACACCCTAAACCCTTGAGAAATATTACGAAGATTTAATATTATCGTGATTCAATGTCAATAAAATGGATATTGTGAGTTGATTAATTTTGAGGATCCATATCTCTTGTATTGTACTACATTCGCCCACCCTCTAATCTAAGTAGCATTTAAAATAACCTCTTTTGACGTTTTTAAAGGAATAAAATTTTTGGTAAATATATTAGTTACTTAAATACAGAATTTTAAATCCCTTTTATTCTCATTTAAACTCTTTTGGTACTTAACACTTAACGTTTTAACGTAATTGTTTCTTTTTGCTAAGTTGGCAAGTTTCTTTACGTGGGGTATCTTTCTGCTATGCTGGGATAGAATCCCATATAACAGTCCATATTGCGTGTCAGCTTAATGTGATGTATAAATCTACAGGAATCTATAATTTCAAAACTTTTTAAACAATTTCACAAACGGGATTGAATCTAATAAAATAGGCCAAACTCAGAAATAACGCCAAAGCGCGACCACAGATCATACAAGTTGTAATTATTTGAAGTTTGTTTATATTATGATTGCGACGAGGATTTCAACATTTACGACACTTATTTACATTTTCTTTCTTAATTTGTTATTAAGTATTTTATTAACAATAATATATATTTATAAGTACTTGATATTAAATAAAAAGCAAAAGTGACTTCCAAACCACTCTTTTACAGAATGAAGAAGTGGTGTCCAAGTACCGGTCATTCATTCCCAAGCTATTCATATTTTATTGTGTGTAAATGAAATAATTGATTATTTTTATAAATTAATAATCATCTAACTACAAGATCATGATCCATTTCCAAACTGAATTAGTTCGGAATTTTTAGTCGGGTCACGTCTTCTCGTTAGACCGCTTCCTTTTTATCACTCAACATAAATAATATGTATGATAAATAGGTTAAAGCCTATTCATTCGTTCTATGAACTACAAATTGAATGTTTTGTTTATCTTTGAATGAAGAAATGTGACTGAATGTGAATTTTTTTGTGCGCTCATGAATAAATATGATTGAAGTAGCTTATAGATTGGCAAAGATATTTCATAGTTAACGTTGTATCTACGTTTTATACAAATTAAATTCAGTGACAATTCAATAAATACGACAATGAAAACATTGCATCGCTATAATTACGAGCGATGCGACAAGCTATTTATTAACCTTTTTATAAGGACAACGTAAATTTGAATCCTGTCTACACCAATGAACTTTTTGTTTTTCTACGCATTGGACTGTCGCTTGTTAGAAGAAAGAATACATCGCAAGAAAATGCATACCTTAGACGTAAAATATACAAGAAATAAACAATGAGACGAAACAGATCCAGAATTTTGAGGCCATGACTACAATGGCTGTAGCGTCATTGTAGCGGGTTTTGTAATTAAATTTTCAAGAATTGCAAGAATAAAACAAATATTCAAATTGTATTCACGCTGTGATTGTAAGAGACAATTATATATATTTTAACAGAAGTATTTATGAGTGGAAAAAACATCATCAAGAAATAGTCATTCATACAGTCTATTTGTGTGACAAAATCATTTACAAGTATTCTTATTAGCGCCACAATTTCAATTGACAATTTGGGTCAAATAGATTTGTGATCGTCAATTGTTAATTGTATCACTTCTTTTTTAGTCTTAATATGAGTATATATGTGGTTAACCACATGAAATATATCCTGTGTCTCAAGGTTTGCATTCGAATCGTACAAATAAACGACTATTTTGGCCCGTGGTGATGCGTAGAGTAAAAAGTTATTAATATACATCAATTAATTATGTTTATACATTCATTAATGATTTCGTCTCAGACACAGTTAATGGATTATACAAGAAACCAAATACACCGCCTTGGTTACGAGAATTATAAAATACTTCAATTAGGATGCTCCTTTTACTCAGTCCTTATTTGTAGATGTTACGTAATTATATAGTAAGTTTTATATATTTTATTTAACAATTCACAGTTGCTTATACACAATGGCTCAGTATTTCAGGACTCTAAAGTTTTATATACTGTAACAATGTCTGCAAAGCATACTAATTGTATTTTAAAGTAGTTACGCCAAATATATGGAAATTGACCAACGAACTCAAATAGCCATTTGACATTGAACTACACAGTGAGATACAATTTAATTCATTCTACGATCAGTCAGTTGTATGGAAGACTTCGTATAACAGCGTTTACATTATTGATAACTATTCGATTATAAGGCCGCGTTTCAGTTTTTGGTATTTGCAATACCAGCTGGATTATATAGGAGCGGTTTTTATTTGGTATCTCATAAGGTATCCAACTGGGACCACTGAGATTCCATAAGTGTGGTATTAAAATGAGATTGCATAACTATGTATTTACTTTTACACTGATATTAGTGAGTGCGTTTTGTAGAGATTTGAGTGAAGATGAAAGAAGCACAAGAGCTGCATTCATACAGAAATTATTAAATAAACAAAAACGAATGGAGGGAAAAGTTAAGTTATTGGGAGGAGAGAGTAGCTTTGAAGGTAATGTTTAGCATAAGACTTTTTTCATATTACATAAATTTTTTGTTCGATAAAATAAAAGCCTACTTTGTAAATTATCCACACTCAGGCACTTGTAAAAGGTTAGGTGTAAAAACCTCCTTTGGGCACATTAACAGTTTCTGGAAATGGTCAAGTTTGGTCACGTCAACTAAATGTACGCTGTGCCTCCGTCACTTCCTTTTTATTTTATTATAACCCTTACAATTACAGAATGATGTTGGGTCCAGAAGAAATTTTCTAAAGAGGTTCTATAAGTAGATTATATTCTCTTTATTGAAATAAAGGGTATGGCATCTGGTTCCATGATATTTATTTTTTGTGTCGTAGACGTAGGTAAACATTTTTGTTTCTAACTTTTTACTGAAATAATTTGATTTTTATATGAATCCCTATTTAAAAATGTCTTCGTCATATTTTTAATATTGGCGTGAGCGTTTCATTCGTGACATTTTAAAGAAGTAATCTGTTGCAGAAAGTAAATCAGACACGAGAATTTCGAAAAATCTCTGTACTATAGGTATTTTGACCCATTATCAATTGATATTAATTATTATTATGTTTTAAGTATATAGTTATTACGATGAGTTGGCTTTTCTTGGACATTTAGCTATACTTGATTTATCAGATATGAATTAGTAGCGAAACTATATTGAACTAGAACCCTTCTTTTCACAGGAAATATTTACATACACCACGCTGGACGTTGGGGTGCTGTATGTGATGATTCGTGGGACAACGCAGCGGCCACAGTAGTATGTCGGGCATTTAATAGAACTGGTGTAGCCACGCAGGGTGGACAGTATGGAGAAGCTTTGGGTAGTGTGTTTATTCCTTTTGAGCCACAAAATGCCAAGGACGTAAAGTTTATTGTATTAGACAAACAACCAATTGTTTGCATTAGATTCTTAAGCAAAAATATACATGGCATATGAAAATGACAAGTAGAAATAAAAATATTTTTTTTATCGCCAGATATTAAGCGTAAGAAAATATAATAAGTATCAACTTATTTGACTCGACATACAGTTGACTAAGTTTTAAGTGACGTTAACGTTATTATGTACATTAGAGCAATGGCGCCCATACTCAGTTAAGATATATATACTCCCGAACCTAATAATTAACCCACAATCTCAAATTGAAAACAATCCGAGATCAGACCATGACAGTGGATCAATCTCCTATCTGTATCCGAATAACCAAACCCTACGAAGACAATCCAATTTTGGCGAGGGATAGAATGCAATCCCTTCGCTATTTCTTTTATATTTGATAATCAATATTAACCAAATGAAGTTAATAAAACCGTACTATTTTTACGATATTATACGGATATTAAAATATACATGTCTATTTAAAACATATATTTATTTAAAACTGATATTTTATAACTGCTGTAAGTTAAAATCTTAAGATAGGATATTGGCACAGTTGAACTGCTATTTTCATACAAAGGTCTATCCACATCCACCGATCCGACCTACCATGGATAGCTTGTATCGACAGATGGCTATTACAATTACTATTTACGTCGAATTTATTATTTACGTCGATTGGTGATTGGCATACTTTCATCAATATTTATTATACATGTCTATCTCAGATGGCCAAAAATGGATGCAGATAGGTAAATGGGTTTGGGCGTTATTATATAACAAATAACAAGTTTAAGCCTTTTTCACAGAAAAATTCTGGATGGACGACGTGGTCTGCGAGGGTACTGAAACAGCTTTAAACCACTGTATTTTCTCTGGCTGGGGTTCATCAGACTGCGACATAAGTGAAGCAGCAGGAGTAATATGCTATGAAGAGGAGATCAAAGCAGAAGAAATTCAAACGAGATACTTGCATGAAGTAATCGATGTACGAGGTGCCAGCTTAAGACTGGTCGGAGGTAGAAACAGCTTTGAAGGAAGAGTGGAGGTAAGTTTAAACATAAATACCATAGATATTAATACTCTACGATCTGATACCGTGTGGGCTAAATTGTGACTTTAAAATCACTTCCCTTACACAAAAACATCATATTATAACCTGTGGGCATAGTTGCTAGTCAAGGGACTCTCATCCCT
The DNA here is from genome assembly GCA_028984075.1 of Pieris mannii. Lineage (NCBI taxonomy): Eukaryota > Metazoa > Arthropoda > Insecta > Lepidoptera > Pieridae > Pieris > Pieris mannii. The sequence continues at coordinate 9,370,645 of CM054777.1, forward strand.
GAGGTGGTAAGTTCGATCCCCGGCTGTGCTCCAATGGCCTTTCGGTCTATGTGCGCATTCAACACTGGCTCATACAATCGCATGTGAGGAAATCGGCATACTGTAACCTTTAAAGCGTCTACGGCGTGTGTCAGTCACAGAAGGCCGATCATCTAGTTGTCTATTAAGAAAGATATGAGGCCCACACCTAGAAGGTTGTAGCCACTGGTTATTAAGATAAAGTTAGTTTCGTTTTCTTTTGAATTAATATTTAGATTTGATCTATTAGTTTTGTGTTGGACAGCCCATTCACTAAAGGCCCTATACTTGGGCTTAATAGTACATTACAACCACATTCACGTGGGTAACACCAGGGTTCAGCTAATATAGTTTTAAAATGAGTACATCACTAAGAACACACGACAATTTCTATTCTTATCCCATCCAGACAAAACTGCAAATATCATCTCGTGTTAGTGATGTAGCATTTACGTATTGTATACAAGGAATTGGAAAAAGAAGATATAAAAGGAAGGAATGGAAATTTCCTCGAGAAAATTGTTGAATTGTGTTTTGATTTCCACATTATAATTTAATACACATCTAAGATTATTATACATTTTTATATATTTCATTTTTTTACTTGTTATCTATCGTAGCTACCTTCAGTACGGTCGATCAGTACCCCTTTTCGGTTAAAGAATTCCTCTTCTCTTTTTCCGAGTGACTCTGTGTATGGATCTTTTTCTCCGTTCGTTTTCTCCTACCGCTTCTACTTCTTCTATCCACCTTTTTTTGGGTGACCTCTTCTTCTCCGCATTGGTCCTTTTCGTAATCTGTATATAGCTTAAAAAATTACGTCGCACGCCGATCTGTGGCTGCAGAATCCGAACTTCCGGATAGAATCAATACAACCATTAATCGCGTTTTAATTCATGGTTATTTATATTAGATAGAAAAAAATACTTTAAAAATATTTGATAAAGTGATAAGTGGATGATTTTATACGTCATTTTAGGTATTTTACAACAATGTTTGGGGCAGCATATGCCCCGATGGCTGGACGCTGTATGAAGCATCAGCTATCTGCCACCACCTGGCCCTGGGTTATGCTGAACAAGCTCTACAGACAGACTACTTCGGCAGCTCTAGAATTATTCTAAGTGGTGTGCAATGTGAGGGAAATGAAACAAATTTGTTCTCTTGTAAGCATCGACAATTTGGAAATGTCATTTGTCCTGGCGAGAAAGGTAATATTCTAAATGATACTATCCTACTATAAAGTCAGCGCTAAAGTCTTGCGGGTAGTGTGCAACACAAGTGTTCTCCAAGAACTCGATTTCGTACCTATGAGATATATGACGGCGACGAAGATCCAGAACCTTATTCAGATTCCCGTTTTCTGAATGCTGTCTCCGACACTATCGACATCTTTATATCCGTACATGGCGTGAATAGGTTGACAAGTCGAAAATGCATACTTTTCAGGGCAGCCTGTTGAAGTTTACTTTTTTATTTGTAAATCCATTTTTTTTGTATTTTTGTTTTTTATTATTGCATTATATTTTATAAGAATCGACTTTTCAGATTATTACATAGAATTGAATTATTTTGATTAAAAACATAACAAAAACAGACATATCAAGTCGTTCACCGACGACTTGTCAATGTATTCACTTAATGAATTGAGACCCGAATTCAAAATTTAGTTTTCTATTTACAAATCGAACGTAAAAATAAGCATAAAAATAAATATATAAACATTAATAAGGATGTATGTTATCACATGTAATTAAAAAAATATATGTTTTGTAGTATATAGGTAAGTATAATGGTATACAGGTAAGTATAAAAAAATATAAAGGAAATACTATTTATTTATTAAAAAAAAAAACAATCAAATTAAACTTTTTTAAATTACCAAATTAATAAAATCAGTCTTCACAGTCTTCTCCATTTTTTTGTACATCGGGGTCTTCCGTATCTAAATCTGGATCTCTGTCGGGAGTGCTATTATCGGTCTTTATATTTTTATAAAATTCATGAAATGCGGGATCTATTAATGGTAATAGATTCATCAAATCCTTCTTTTTTTCTTTACTTATCGGTAAAGTGTCTTTGGATACAACTTCCAGCTGTATGTTGTCAAAATTTTGTTTGCCCCTTTTTCTGTAATTTATTACTTTAAAAGAGCTTTCACTGTCCAAATCTGTCTTGAAACGAATTTCTCCTATGGGATCTTTATATTGCAGCCATTTTACAGGCTGCCATAAGAATTTATCACCAGAGGTATCCTTTTTTTTAATTGTGAATGGTCCTTTTTTCGAACTTAAGTCCGAAAAATTTAGAAAATCATCAAGCTTCATTGGTACAATGTTAAATGGATTATTAATCTTGCAAGATCTTACCAGTTGAATCCAATCATTGAGGTGGTTTATTTTAATCTGCGTTTTCTTTTTTGTGCGCTCAATGAGAGAACCACACTCCATGTGGCTGTGTCCACTGACGAGAAACTTATGGTTGATTGTCTTTAGCGTTGGATGCATGTGCCGTAAAACATCATTGCAACAGCATTGTTTTTGTTTTGGCCTCCACATGTGTCTGAATAAAACGTTACTTCTTTGATTGTTGGAGGCAAATTCATAAGAAAATGCCACAAACATGACGCGTTTTGATTAGCTCCTCGAGCACTGATAGTTTCGTCCCACATATAACATGTAGCTTTATCATTAGCTAAATCGTGTACTGTCAGATTAAAAGACCATAGCTGCCGTTTGTAAAAAGCAACAGAAGTTTTCAGGTAAGGCGTAGGTAGGCATTGCTCTTGGCTTCATTTTTATCCATTCTTTTTTCTGAATAAGCTTTTTCAGCTTGTGATTGATGCTCAAGAAGCTCAACTTCGTAATTGAATCTGTCTTCGCCAACAGCTAACTCTATTTTTGTGTTAAAGAGATCACACGTATGGCAAGTATCTTTGGATGGCATTTTAAACGACAGCTTTAAATCATGAAAACATTGTGAGTACAATTTCAGTGAAACTGGATTTGGACAAATTTCTTTATACATACGATACATTGCTGCTATGGAAAGGTCCGAAGATAGATATTTTTTGTTTGTTCTTTTTCTACAGTAATGACTTTCGTAGCTCGGAAAAGATAGTATATGGTCCTTGGCTGAATTTATATCGTCTACAGTTTTTTTATTTTTAGGTGGTTGACGTCCTCTTGTATCAGCTGGAATGATGCCACTTGCAGAGTTTTTTTTCTGGCCCATCACAATGTTAACAAAACCTTTGGTTTCCCCGAAAGTTTTGCAAAAACATTCTTTACAAATTGGTTTTCTATATTATTTGTTATTAATTTATAAATGCAGTAGCAATCTCTCTTAATTGTTCTGCTGTCAGTTTTTTGTGTTTTTTTTGGTAATATAGTGATCAGACTGGCCATGTACATTGCTCTTCGATCTCTGCTTCCTAGAGCCCAATATGCATCAAAACATTGTTTCCTCTCTGTTTCAGGAAAGCGGTCGATACATTTCATTCTACATTTACTAAGTGATTTTGACAGTCTCTCAGGAATTTCTTTACCTTTTTCAGTAACGTAACTTTGACCAGAATTCCTTAGTTTCTTGCATTCTTCTCTTTCCTTCCTTGATCTTCCTTTCCTTTTATTAGTATTAGTACGTTCATTTGAGACTTCAGAGAGCACTGTGCAAGTAATCTCGTTTTCTCGGTCTACTATAATATTATTCACAAGACTACATAAATTATTGTTAGAAGAACTGTTATTTACTGGGTTACTTGTATGAATCATATCAGTGTCAAAATCACTTCTGAGAATAGAAAAACTGTCATCATCTTGGTCTTGAGGTGATGAAGTTACATGAATTTCGGCCGAGGTTATAATTTGAATACCTGATTCTGCTCTAGATTCGAATATGTCACTATCGGAGTCTGCATTGGGCACATGGACATTTTCGGTTAGTTGATAGTCCGGATCTGCAACGCTATCATCGGAAAGATATAATTCTTCCTCTAGATTCACATTCATAGTTTGTTTGATCCCTGGATCTTCTACATTTTCTTTTTCAGAACTAAAAGATGTTTCTGTAAAGAAAATGAATATCTAAATAATCTATTTCTTAACACCTAATTACAACTGTCTACAACGGTGTTTAGAAGTAAAATTACAGTTTTATCATACATGCACACACGCACACTCACACACGCACACACACACACACACACACACACACACACACAAATACCGTGTTTAATGCGAGTGAAGCCTAAGGCACAACTAGTCTTAGTAATATAGGTGCCAGTCTAGCTTGGTTCTCAGTTAACCATCAGATCACGCCAAATAGGTACCTCTACCTACCTAACTAGTCAGTCGTGTCGAGCATTATAATATAACTAAAAGCTACTGAAAGATAATATTAGTTACTAATATATTATGCTAGGTAGATAGGTAGGTACTTACCTCCGGTTGTATTTCCTTCATGATACGGGGAATCTATAGAATTCTCGTTACAATCCTCAGTCATCTTCGATTCAAAATGTTCACCAGAATATTTAATTGATTTTTGACGTAATTCCTCTAAAAAACGCTATCTTCTTCCCGCCATTATCGTTTAACAATGAAAAAAATGCAGATGAATTGTAATTATTCCCGCCAAATCAAAACAAATCGCACACGACAGCGGAGCAAGTGCGGAAAAAAACAGAGGCGGGAAAGGTATAAACTTTTCATAGAACAATTAATAAATCTACACCTTTCACTTTCTAACGTATCGCTTTGTCTCATTACACACATAACGGTCAATAAGAACAATAATGGATAGGTTTACTTGTCAGATAATATATCGCTCTATTGATGCGGTAATAAGTTGACAACTCGATTTGTACTACTGAACACGCAAATATGGGTAGCGTCATTTATGAAATATCTTGAGTTATTTTGTTAGTTTCATTAAATAAATGGCAGGCTTAACTTTACATATTAAGTTAATCAATTATTCATCAAATGCATTTTTGATATCTTCAGATGTCATATTATTACTCATTAGTAGAGAGTTGTTCAAAGATTCACAAGTTGGGTGTGTGCGTTAAAAGCGGACCTGTCGACTTAGTCATTTATTCACCATTAAAGCAAGTGATCCAGATGCCAATATTCAATAAAAAAATAATTCATACAAGTCTAGTTATCAACCTATTCACGCCATGTACGGATATGTTCTCTGAGTGGCTTCGCAGTAGCGATATTGTGTCTTATGTATATTATATTATATATTTTATAATAATACTTTTTTGACATTATCGTATATACTGTAAGGATAGTGTATGTACTTTTGTGAATAAACAATAAAAAAAATCATACTAAACAGACAATTCTGCATATTATAATTATTAGGCATACCGAAGGCATGCAACCAGTTACCTTATGTGGAATCAGCTGCGCACTGAAGAATTTCCGAACCAATTAGATTAAAAGAGCGTACCAATTCTTAAAAGGCCGCAACGCATTCGCCCTCTTAAGAGTGTCCATGGGCGGCGGTATCACTTAACATCAGGTGAGCATCTTGCCCATTTGCCCCTGTTCTATAAAAAAGTATAATGCTTATTTCACTTTATAAATATAACAAAAATCTCGTGTCACGGTGGGCTCGACCGATGTTTATGAATTTTTTATCTATTAGTAGTATGAGAAGGCCCTAAAATATTCATATGATAAGATAAGCTTGCCTTACTCTAACCAGATTTGAGTGTATCTTAATATTTTTTTGTTGAATCGGTAATTCCGCGTTAGTAAACGCTCGGCAAAATTAGTATAATTTTGAAAAAAAATTAAAACTTTACAAGATCAGACAGCGTAGGTGCCTTGTAGCCAAGCGGTCTTATTTAGTGTTTGCTAGGTTCGATTCCCTGTCGAAGTGCAAGTTTATTTAACTTTTTTTATATTTGGTAGGGTTGTACGGTACCGGGCGAATGCTTAAACCGTCCATGGCGGGCACGGTCACAACTCAAATTTCTAAGGCAAGCAGTGTGTATGCTACCTTGGAAAGTAGACTGCAATGTTTAGGATGTACATATGTTTCAATACGTCGCAGGCCGAGCGGTAGTTGCAAGTGGTTGGCAATTCAGTATTCCTTTTGCACCTTTAGAATGCGAGAGCGGCCCCAGGGCCTCTGTAACGCGGCCTTGTTGGAACTATTCGACGTCGTTATACTCATAATTACCTATTAGCAGAAACTAGTGTGGGACTCGTCCCACATACCCCCGTAACTTACGGGGGAAGGGGATGCGCAAATTTCAAACTCAAATATCAACAAAAGAGATCAGAACGTCTATAGGTACTTATCTTTATAATTTCCAAATCCTAAGAATAAAGAAACAACGTCGCTTGCAACGTAAAGTACTAACTAACTAACTAAATAATACGTGTATTTATAAACATACTAATACTTTCATATATATCTATAATCTTTTTATCGTTGAAAGCAAATTGTTACACTCATCCTACGAAAGCATTAAGCACTGCCTTCTAAAGAACTGTGCTCAAACCCAAATTAAATAAAAATAAAATCTTCGTCCAAGAACTTCCGCTTTCCTTAAAATTTACATCCTATTAGGATAATACTTCATTTCGGAATATTCAGAGGATGAATAATTTAATACAGCCAATCTTTTGGGCTTCCTTGTACATTAATATTTTGGTTATATTTTCTCTTGTTTCTGTGTTATGTTTGCGTAATACACTAAAATACACTTATGTCGATTTAAAACCTTGCTTGTTGTATACAATAAAGTGACAGCTTTATATTCACAATAATATGCAACAAACGTAACTAAATTTTTCGGATTAAGAATGTTGCCTGAAGTTTCGAAGGCAAAAAAGCCACCACTTGTCGTTTAAACTTTACTAAAGCCTGAATATAGCAACAGAAGAAGACAGACTGAAAATTATTTACGTATTCATTAACAGCACTTGTTTATAATAAAAAACATTAAGAGCCATCTTATCTATCATTTTTGATCTTATCGCTGCTATAAGCGATCTCTTCCATCTGGAAGAGATACCTAAAGTACATATAAAATCATTTTTCGATCACTTAAGAACATGTTTACGATAATGCTTATGCATGCTTATTTTTTAAAAAAATTGTAAGATTTTTTTACTTTATCATGAAGAATATATAAACGTATAAATATTAAATTATTTCAGGACACGTAGCAGCAGTAATATGCAGTCACTATTTAGCTGACTTACTACTTGATACAAGCGCAATAGAAAGTAGTGCACACTTGCAGGACGCGCCAATGTTCCAACTGCAATGTGCTATGGAAGAAAATTGTTTGAGTAAATCTGCTTATGAGGTAAGTAACCTGTTACTACCTGAAGGTTTACTGCATGAGAAAATATATAATGAATTTTCTATAATTTGCGTAATCGTATTAAAACTATTTTTTTTGTTATGTCATAGCCATTTAAAACTTAAATCATTTACAATAGACCCAATTGAAAGCTAAAAAAAACAAGTTGTCAGCTAATCGAATAATATTTCGCTAAATTGCAATGTTATTTATATCCACAAATCCAAACAAGCACTAAAGATTAGGTTTTTTTTTATAGATCAGGGTGCAAACGCCCCCTGTTCTAAAAACAGGCAGGAGGCTCCACCTGATGTTAAGTGGTACCGCCGCCCATGGACACTCTCAATACCAGAGGGCTCACGAGCTCACTTACTTTCGCTGCCGGCCTTTTAAGAATTGTTACGCTCTTTTCTTGAAGGACCTTAACAAGGTTTTACTAAACAGAATGGAAGAATACAATAATTATTCTTTTATGACATCGGGTGTGAAATAACGAGTAAAATGGTCCCTGCGATGAGTGTTTCAGAAAAATATATTTAGTAAAAGTCTTTAAATTTTCCAAATATTCGAGATTTTAATAATTTCAATAAATTTACATTCCATTTCGTTTTTTTCTTTGCCATTATCTTTGCTGCCAAGACCTCAATGAAGGAATAGTTTCAAACTATGATTCTGTGGCACATGTAAAGATTTTTTACTAATCTTGTCTTTTCTTATGACTTTCACCCTAAAATCATTAATAAATCCGCATGACATAAAATACCATTTATAATGCTAATTCCTAATCGTCATTTTAAAACGCCGTTGCGTTGCTCCGTGACAAAATTTACCATCATAAAACAGCATAAACTTTTTATCACTGTGTATTGAAACCTTAATATGAATCTAGGAGAAATATCATCACTCCATCGATATTTAAATCGTCCCTAGTTAGGCGTCATGTGGGTAGAATCCTTACTTAGATTCACTCCTACACCTCTGACTCCTCAAGCAGAACTGTCCTGCGTTACGCTCTTTCAATAGTCAAGATGACGGCTCAACACCCCTCGAGACATTTGCTCCACTCTCATTGGTCGTAACAATATTCGTACATTTACTCCTTAAGTAAAGATAGTTATGGAATAATAAAATAATATCGAAAAAAATCTCAATGATTTAATTATTTTGTCTCGATCATAATATATCTTCATACCTAGCATTCCTTGACAGGTATATTATAAAGTCCAACTAAATGTCAAGATTTGTTCAAACATTGTTATCGCTGGCTATTAATGTATAGAATTGCATATCTTAAAGAGATCTACAATAAATTCTGCGATATTACCTATTTCTCAAAGACCACCCTCAGATTTTTATCTCTTACATTACCTTATTATTGGGTTATTTATATATTTGAAACAATACAGTAATAAAGGGTGTATCAGCGCCGATTTAAAATTATAAACACTTTATCGGTAACCCGTCGGGCTAGCGGGAGGTAGCGTTCGGTAGGTGACAAATGCAGATTTTTTAATCGTTATGTCGCAATGGTTTTAGTCATATATGGGCATCCACCGGATCCGGCCCGCTGTAAGATATAATCCGGCCCGCGAGACATTTTGAAAAAAACCCAAAAAAAATAATATTGCATTAGGTACCTACTTGTACTCACGGGCGACACATTAAACGATTTCTACAAGAAATACCTAGAAAAATACTATTTTCCGCAGCTTAGAAAAATTCGCAAAAATATTTAATTGTGCATTTGGCTGTACTTATAAATGCGAACAGTTCTTTTCCTGTATGAGAGTGAATAAATTAACACATCGTACTAGATTGACTGACTAATTTGGAAAATTCCTTATTTTAATTAAAATATCGATCAATTACTTTCCCAATTTCAAGTTCAAGTGTCTCATTAATTTCGATGTATTTAACTTTCATAGTTTGTGACAAATGCAAATAGTAGTCTAATATCTATCACCAAAAATATCACTACTTTTAATTGCACAAAGTACTTTTAAACGCGGCCTGCGAACGTTGCACGCTATAAAGCTTGGTCCAACATATAAAAGGTTGCCCATACCTGGTCTACTTGTTACTCGCGTACGCACTTGCGTACTTTTCCAATGAGTTTACGTTGATTGAAGCACAACGCAGATTTTGTTACCGATTTGTAATCCACGGGGGATAGTTAAGGGCCACCCCAAACATTCACTTAAGTTTTGGATAAAAAATTCAAGCAAATAAGTTTTGAGACATGGGAATATAATCAACAATATTTAAAAAAAAAAATATTTAAAAAATGCTAATGAAGATAAGCGCTAGTACTTAAATCATGACAACAATGTGTAGGTTTTAAAACAATGCGATCCCAAACGTCACCTTTACGAATATTGAAAGATCTACACCGATATCCCAAAATTGTCGAGATCGCTATCAGTAATACTAATAGAGTACCGATATCGTCAGTTGAATTTCATTATCTTTGGCTTAATAAATAATAATAATTAACCATACACCATCCTATAAGTATCTTTTTATATTTGTGTGGAATTAAATAGGTTTACTGAATAAGACTATCAACATAGATAAATACTATTTATATTAGGTTTAAAACTGAATTAACTCATCAAACATTCGTACAATTTTCAAAATAAATAAACGTTTTATTCAGCAAACATCAATCATGTTGATAAATCTGGACATGCCTATTGAATTCACAATGGAATATAGGTTTTAATGTAAGGGAATAAAAACTAAATCACAATGAAACGTGATATCTTAGTATGGGTTCGTTAGATGTTTTGTTTTTAAAATTGGAATGTTTGAAATACGTGATTTGCAGGTTAATACGGAATATAAGTTGGTCTTATACATTTAAACAATATAAATATTTCTTTACGGTAACACGAACAAAATACATTATTCACATACAAATTTCGAGTGCTTCAAAGTGGTCGTACGACCAGAAGAACCTTAAACACTGTCCAAATCAAATCAAATCAAATCAAAAATCATTTATTCATATAGGTAACATAATGTACACTTATGAAAGTAAAAAAAAAGAAATATACATTAAATGATTCTAATTTTACATTAACTGCCAGTTCTCAAATCAAGGGCTTAGAACGGAAGAGAAGAACTGGCAATAAACTCTCCGCCGCTCTTTTTAATCGCCATCTTTTTTACACAACGTTTGTAAGGAACTGCAAACATTACACCATGAGTAATCAAGAATTATAAAATAAACTAGCCGACCCCGCCCGCTTTGCTGGGCGAATTTTCAAAGGAAATAAATTAAATTTTATTCATCATTTTTTTTTGCTTTTTTTGTTAATTTTTATTTTTTTTCTGAAATTACAATATTTTTCAAAGAAGAGAGAAATTCACTTAAAATAAAATTTATTGACATAATAAATTATTATTATTATTATTATAATAATAAATGTTGATGAACAACAAAACAAAGAATAAATGGAAAAATTGTCCAATAGAAATGGTCCGATTCATGGAGAAATGAGTATTAATCTTCCTCCATCTCACATTCGACGACTCGTCGCTCGTAAGTTGGTTTGCCGGGACGTAAAACATACTCGTTAACATAACGGAGTTTAAGTATAATAAGAAGGTACTTCACAGTATAATAAAGTTCTAGCAAAATCATCTCTAGAACATAGATTAAAAAATTCAGTCAATGTAGTTTTCGGAGGAGGTATTGCCAAATTTTGTATGTTTGTCGGATTGAAATAAACTCTTTGACCATTGTCCAAATGAACTGCTAAATGAAACACTGTTGGATTTCTTTCATGTATTGGGTAACCTAGTATTCTCCAAGTAGCTTCTGAAGAACTTATATATCGACCCGATTGAAAAATTTGGATTTCATTATTTTCATTACTAACTGAATAAGTTGCTTGGTCAGTTCCTTTATTCATGTACTTGCATATAATTGAATTCATAGTTGAAGAGTTACCAATTCTTGCAATCCATAAGATGATTATTGAAGATGAAGATTAAATATTATGTGTTAATATATTAATAAACTTTTGACGTGACAACGTCTTATAAATTGGTTTGCCGGGTGACACTTCAAGAAACTGCGTTACGCTCCGCTCACGTTATGCGCTCACAATGAGAGCGAGTGAGAGGCACGCGTCCCTTCCACTCGGGCATGGTTAGCCCGCCTAAGAGCGAGAGAGACAGACATAAAAAGTTGTTTGTATAAATTAATGTTTTAAATATAATTCTTTGTATAAATAAATGTTTTAAATTGTTACTATTTGATGTAAACTTCTTGCTTGAAACTATCAACCATAAAATGATGACATTGTCAATATGTTTTGCTAGTGACTTTGTCAATGTATCTAATGTAGCCAAAGCAATTTTTACTGTTAATTTTAGCTTATTAAAACCTTATATTTGTTTTTAAGGTTTTGTCTTATTTCAATTTAATAAGCTAAAATTTAAAAAAAACAACATGGATAAATATCGTCGCCCTGAAAGATTTGATATTGACCCGTCAGACAGGTCTAGCACGAGGGCTTGGATACACTGGCGTAACACTTTCGAAAACTTCATTTCCGTGCAGAAACCGACCGCTCCAGAAACAGATGCACAGTCGGAAAAATGGGACATCATACGAAGCCACAAACTACGAAGATGCAATAACAATACTCCAAAAACTGTACGTAAAACCTAAAAATCTGATTTTTCCTAGACATATATTAGCAACAAGAAAGCAAAGACCTGAAGAAAATATTGACACATACTTACAAGCTTTAAAACTTCTTTCTAAAGATTGTGGTTTTGCGGCTGTTGATGCGGAAACGAACAAAAATGATAGCGTGCGTGATGCTTTCATATCCGGTATATCATCGCACAAAATCAGACAAAGGCTATTAGAAAACCTAACTCTAACTCTGGATCAAGCGTACAATCAAGCTCTCTCTCTAGAAACTGCAGAGATCAACTCTCAAAGCTTCAATACTGTGTCGTTAAATGCTGTTGCCCCAAAAGAGCCAACTTTAGTCTTTCCGAACCCACAAATTGTGAACGACGAGATCTGCTCATCTGTAAATAACTCTCGACGACGAAAATGTTTCTTTTGTGGCGGACAAATACATCCACGTAAGAACTGCCCCGCAATTGAAAGCACTTGTCAGCTCTGCAACAAGAAGGGTCACTTTGCCACCGTTTGCAGAAGCTCTTCCAAACCTACAAACTCTGTGGTAGTAGGTAGTGCAAATGTATCCGCTTGTATCACAGCAGCGTCACCTTTTTCATTACGTAAAGCTACTGTACCCGCTTATATTCGAGGAATAAGAGCAGAAGCACTTCTCGACACAGGCAGCTCCATAAGTTTTATTAATGACAGCTTTGCGAGACTATGCGATTTAAAAAGAAAACCCTGCAGTCAGACTATATCTATGGCCTCTCTAAATTTTACTTCAGAAGTAGAAGGGCAAACTTTACAAACCCTGAATATCGGAAATCATAAATATGATGTAAATTTTCTTATCGTGAAAAATCTTTGTGCTGACATAATTATCGGTCATGATGTCCTCGAAGAACATTCATCGCTAGAGTTTTTTTTCGGTGGGCCAAAACGTCCACTACAAGTTTGTAACGTAGCTGAAGCATCAGTACCAGCTGTACCGCTTTTTGCAAATGTATCGCCTAACTGCAAACCTATTGCTATTAAGTCTCGAAGGCATAGCAAAGAGGATAATGAATTAATTAAAGAGGAGATCAGAAAACTTATAGCAGAGGGCGTGATTGAAGAAAGTAAATCACCGTGGAGGGCCCAAGTACTAATAACAAAAAGCGAAACTCATAAAAGACGCCTTGTGATTGATTACTCTCAGACAATTAATCGTTACACAGAACTCGACGCGTATCCTTTACCAAACATTGAGGATTTAGTTTCGAAAGTGGCAAAGAATACATTTTTCAGCCTAATAGACCTGAAAAGCGCGTACCATTAAGTACCTATAATACCCGAAGAAAGGAAATTTACCGCTTTTGAAGCGCTGGGAAATTTGTACCAATTTAGGCGTATTCCTTTTGGAGTAACAAATGGTGTTTCGAGCTTCCAACGAACAATCGATTGGATTATAAGAAAAGAAAAGCTTCAAAACACTTATGCGTATCTTGATGATATAACCATTTCTGGCCGTACTCTTGAAGAACACGATCTTAACTTAAAAAGTTTTATGAATGCCGCAAAGAAATACGGCTTAACAATGAATATACAAAAATGCAAATTTTCTCAAGAGTCAATTAACATTCTAGGCTATACTATTCATAATCACATTATTAAACCTGACAGTGAACGACTCAAGCCACTGATGAATTTACCTCCACCAAACGATTTACCGACCTTAAGAAGGACACTCGGCGTGTTCGCACATTATTCTAAGTGGATTCCAAACTTTTCTGAACGGATCCACTCACTTGCTAATACGTCAACTTTTCCGCTCACAAGCGAGCAAATTACATGTTTTGAAGGTCTGAAAAATGATATCGCAAAGTCCTCTATACATGCAATTGATGAAAATATACCTTTTACAGTTGAAACCGACGCTTCCGATCATTCCATTGCAGCAGTACTTACGCAAAATTCCAGACCAGTTGCGTTTTTCTCAAGAACTTTAAATTCAAGCGAACAAAACCATTCCGCCATTGAAAAAGAAGCGTACGCAATAGTGGAATCATTAAAGAAATGGAGACATTTCCTTATTGGTAGACACTTTAAGTTAGTAACTGACCAACGTTCGGTTTCTTTTATGTTTAATATGAAGCATTCAAGTAAAATAAAGAATGAAAAGATTCAAAGATGGCGACTGGAACTTGCTGTTTTTAAATACGATATTATATACAGACTGGGGAAAGAGAACTATACTGCTGATGCACTATCTCGAGTTTGTGCCATGGTAGAAACACATACTGCAAAACTTTTCTCGCTGCATGAGGCTCTTTGTCATCCAGGGGTAACGAGAATGTTTCACTGGGTTCGCTCTAAAAATCTTCCCTATTCCATTGAAGAAATCAGAGCAATGACAAAATCTTGTCGAACCTGCTCCGAAGTAAAACATAGATTCTTCCGAAATACCTCTGATGACCAGAAGAAACTTGTTAAAGCAACGGCTGCTTTTGAACGCCTTAGCATAGATTTTAAAGGACCAGTTCCAACAAACAATAATAACAAATTCATACTTACTATGATCGACGAATTTTCTCGTTTCCCGTTTGCTTTCCCATGCTCAGATGTAAGCTCGAAAACAGTGATTAAACACCTTAACAACTTGTTTATGATATTCGGCATGCCTTCTTACGTTCACTCAGATCGCGGAACAGCATTTCTTTCTGCCGAAGTACAGGAATTTTTACATGTCCGAGGTATTGCCACGAGTAGAACTACAGCTTATAACCCTCAAGGTAACGGTCAAGTAGAAAAATTGAATTCTACTCTTTGGAGAACGATTCTTTTAGCACTGAAAACGAAGAATCTTTCGGTAGAAAATTGGGAACAAGTATTACCACAAGCCTTACATTCAATTCGATCATTACTTTGTACATCCATAAATTGCACTCCACATGAAAGAATGTTTAGACACCCACGAAGATCTACTAACGGCATTTCTGTTCCATCGTGGCTTACAAATTCTGGACAAGTCTTGATGAAGAAATTTAATCGTACAAATAAATATCAGCCATTAGTAGAAGAGGTTGAATTGATACATAGCAATCCTGATTTTTCATACATTCGGTTCCCAGATGGCCGAGAAACAACGGTGTCGAACCGTCATCTAGCACCACTGGGTTCAGAAGGGGTAGATCTGCGAATAGGTAATGAACACACTACTGATTATCATAACGTCGCAGAACCACTTCCCTAAAATAGATTTTGAGTACCACGACGAGAACGCTACTACGGCAGTTATAATTAAATAGTGCGGGAGAAAGATGTAAACTTCTTGCTTGAAACTATCAACCATAAAATGATGACATTGTCAATATGTTTTGCTAGTGACTTTGTCAATGTATCTAATGTAGCCAAAGCAATTTTTACTGTTAATTTTAGCTTATTAAAACCTTATATTCATAAAAGGTTTTGTCTTATTTCACTATTATTTCATCCTTCTTCCTACTATACGAATGAATATTCACATTAAAATTATTTTACCACTCAAAGTCGTTGTCACGTAAAACTTTCGCCCGTATACCGACTTTACAGGCAACCAATTTTTTTTTTATAAATTAATTACGGTATTAATTATTTATCAATGACAAACAAAATGTATTTAATCATTAGTATGTATATATATTTTGCGGCTGTGGACCGACATGTGCTTTATTGTACCGTATCTACCCTGTGTCCCATTATTCGGCGGAACACAGTGACATGAGGAAACCACAGAGAAAACTCACGCCAGTTCAATCGGTGATAGGCAAATTTTCATTAATCACTAAAATTCTGCATTGTAGTGATCAATGAGCCTTTAACTTATACCTAACAACAATGATGTTCATGCAGGCCAATCGTATTCTTAAGAAGATCACCCATCAAAGTACTAACCACTCTAAAAGCTGCATAGATTGGGTGATCAACCGAATCATACGCCAGCTGCATAGCTATCACTGCCGCACTTATATTAAATAATCTTATTACAATTACAATAATAAACATTAATATTTTTTTTAAATAGAGAAGGTAGCTTGAAAATGAACCGAAATTTAGAGCTAAATGTACGTCAATGTAGATCAATAATATTATTTTCTGGTCATTTTCTAACTTTCTTCTTTATTATTTTAATCTTTTTTATTCCTCTATTTTTTCAATCTTCTCCTTTTTTCCCTTGTTCCTTCGTTCTTCTCCTTATCCACTTTTTCACCTACTCTTCCTTCTATGACTTCTTCTTCTTCTATCTCAGTTGATTCCGTCGCGATGTTTTTTTCATCTGATGGGGTTGTATTAAAATTAAATTTATTTGTTATGTTTTATATAAGTATCTCAATCAACAAATAGAAAATTACTTTTTAATTTCCACTCCTGCTGTTGTTTAGCCTGTTTACGCATCATTCGTTCTTGTTCTTTTCTCTCAAAGTAAGTTCGTATTTCTTGAAAGTATAATAAAGCGTTGTAAATTCCGTCAATTAACGATTTCTAGATAAATTTAAATAATTTTTATTACATTCATAATTAACTCTTAAACTTTATCATCACTTTATTTTATTTTTTATGCACATTCACCTCTCTAATCTCTGCAAAGGAAAATTCACTTATATTATCGTATTCTTCAAAGCAACCAATCCCTTCATGGAATCTTCTGTCACTTAAAGCGATTCGGACTGTTGTGAAACATCCAATATAAGACTTTCTTGATTCTTTTGATAGTTAATATCGAATTATTAATAAAAATTTGTAATTTACAATTTAATTATATATCAATATATTTTACAAATCATTACTTACCTAAAGTTTGAGCTTTTATCTCATGAGACCAGTTTTTAGAACCAAACACATAGTCAGCACACAAACATAAACTTTCAATACTTTCTCTGTCTGACATTTTTATTTCACTTCTCAACCGCTTATGAACTGACGTTTTATCATAAAATTAATTAGGTTATATAAAAACAAATGAAATTAATTAAATAAAAAAAAAACAATTGACTTTAACCTTTTCTATTTAAACAGTAAAAAAATCATTTGAGTCTGTAGAAGTTACAGTTTGGAAACATAAATTTAACATTCTCACACCCACCCCCGCAATCCCTATTGGAAATAGAATTTCGTAAAATCCTATTTGAGATGATGTCTGCATGACAAATAAAAGATTACTACCAAATTTAAAGTCTATAGAGGTTACAGTTTGGAAATAGAAATTTCACATTTTAACACCCACTACCGCAATCTTTTTCGGCGGTGGGTTGTTGTAAAATCCGCTCTTAAATCATTTCTGCATCACATATAGACGACTCTAGCTAAATTTGGAGTCTATAGGAGCTACGGCTTAAAAAATAAAAATTTTCACCCCCGCAACCCCCTGTGGGGTGAGCTACCGTAAAATTCGTTCATAGACTATTTCTACATCTCTTACAGAAGATTCCTACCAAATTTGGAATTTATAGGAGCTATAGTTTAAAAATGGGAATTGTTCATTGTTAACGCCCCCGCAATCCCCTTTGGGGGACGAATTTCTTAAAATCCGTTTTTAGTTGACCTCTACATAACGAAAGTAATATTCCTACCAAGTTTCACATTTCTAAGTCCTATAGTTCCCGAGATTTCGTGATGAGTAACTATAGAAATTGGAATACTTCGATTATCATCGAAATTTTTGACGTTTTAGCAGACTTTTTTAAAAATTTTTTTTAACCCAATCGGTCCAGCCGTTCTCAAGTGATACTCGATCATAGATACGGCATTTTATTTTTATCAAAAAATGAGAGTGGGTGTGCAGGGGTGCGTGGAAGTTTGTAAGTAGATTCTTAGCTGAATGTAAAAGAACATTATCCGTTTAGTAAACTCCGTTGCCATGGAAACAAAAGAATCAAGAGAAAACGCTTGCAATTAGCGGGATAAATGTTCATAAAAGTAAAACAGCAATTAAAAATGAAGGAACGTTAGAATTCGAAAAATAAATAGCCATAAACCATCTAGGAAAAATTTCGCATCGAATGGTGGTAGTTTCATGTCGATACGATCAGTGGTTTAGGCGTGATTGAGCCTCAAACGAAGACCATTTTGATTATATATATATAGATAGAAAACAAAGATTTGTCCTCTATCAGACGGAGGCATGGTGAAATAGGAGCACGCACTTACATACTCGTGGGAACAACACGCAAATACGTAGTATAAACAAAAACCAAATGTTTCGAACAAAATATTGACAAATCTATAGCATAGAAACAAAATATCAAATGAATTCGACTTAGGGTCCTTCAAGAAAAGAGCGTACAAATTCTTAAAAGGCCGGCAACGCACTCGCGAGCCCTCTAGCATCGAGAGTGTCCATGGGCGGCGGTATCACTTAATATCAGGTGAGCCTCCTGCCCGTTTATTTTCTATTAGAATTCTTATATTGAATAGGCAAATGTTTTTGTATTCAAAATTCTATACACAAGTAGGTGGGGTAGGATCGGCTATCTGAGTCAACAAATGATTATTGTTTATATGGGGCTTTTGAATTATGTTGTTCGTTCCACTGAGGCTAATAAACATACACTGTTTTTGTTTGCTTTACCCGTTTAATAAACACACACGAGAAATTATCTGTTATCATAATGTAACCTAGTTAGTTTACCAAATAGCCACCTGTACCAGCTAAGCCACAAAGGTATCATTTCTTTACTGAATGATTTGTATTCTATACAATATATTATTGTCGTTTTAATTAGAATTGTATCGTTAATTAAAACCTAAGTATAACAAATATACAGTTTTGTTAACCTACCTAATTTTGTTAGCAAAAATAACGATTGTTTAAAGAACTTTATTTCTCTTTCCTATTTTAGTCTACTATGTTCACACTAACATGCATCTTTAATGCCTTTTTGAATTTGTCAAGAACACCAATATTTTTTTTTTAATGGAGCTGCGAACCCACCCCTGACTTTTGCTTATCAGGGACCTTGTTTTACTGTATTTATTTTTTCATTAATTTTTTTTACAATACAATTGTTTTTTTTTTGTTTTTTTTTTAATATATTATGTTTCTTACAGCAGTTTTATACATTCATATTTACTTAACATTTTACATTTCCTAGTTTAGTGTAGTAGTTTTCTTTATTGAAATTGTATATTTAGTGAACACCAATATTGCGAATTTTAAATTTATTAAAATTCAAAACATATAGAAAATAAGTGTTCCCTGTGGCAGTGTACATTTAACACTGGCAGCTTTTCATCACTGGATTACGATTGTTATTCGTTGAGCGCGCACCATCTCTGGGATCACGGGTACTAAATAAATAATAATCTTCGATAATTTATATTTTCCAGATTCAAAAAACAAATCCAAACTGGCAATTTGAAACACGAAGGCTGTTGCGGTTCACTGCCGCATCTTTGAATATTGGGAATGCTGAATTCCGACCCTATCTCCCCAAACATCTATGGCAGTGGCATCTATGTCATATGTAAGATTTTTCTCTGTTTTAAATTTAAATTAACCATTGTCAACATTGACAACACACGCAGAAAGTGGTTATATTTTTTTTAAAGTTTGTTTTGAAGTGATACTACATACTTCTTTTGGCGCGTTAGGGTAAAATGATGAGTGTAAAATTTACAATGCGCGCGCACACTGTCACAAAAAACTGAAACGCTGAAGTTAGCTATAGTCAACGTTTTGGATTTTCTATTCTTAGTGTTGTTTTTTACTACTAACGTAGAATAAGGCGGAAGATAAAGTTTTTGAAAAGAATTTTAGTTTGTTACGTCATCACACGCACACACACGTTTTTTATTTATCTAAAAGGGAGGCTCACCTGTACGTAATACCATAGACACATTGCCAGAGGGCAAGCAGGGTCGTAGCAGGCCTTTTGTTAGTGAATATTATTAATTCTGGTGAATTATACATTTGTACATATTAAAACATGTAGATTTACAGAGCAGATAACAGAACAAAATTAAAGCGACGACAAATCTAAAGTATTTTAATTAATTCCGAGGGAACTGTCAAAGAAATTTACCCTCGTCCAGTTCATTTGTGAATGCGGTGAAACTCATATTTTACTTGGAAAATACCAAGTTTAACATGGCTATTGTTAGATTTTTTATAGTCTTGAAGTCGACTAAAATTTTTGCAATAAAACATTTTACATGCACTACACACTACAATAACTACGTAAAATCGTCAAATAAATTTAAACATATTATGTTATTTACTAAATAATATATAGTTATTAGATAATAATCGATTTATTTGCATCACACAGTATTTACAATATTCTCTACTTACATAGTTTTAATAATAAAAACCTGTATTAATAGTAAAAAAATGGTGAATAAAAAATGAACTTTAAAAAATTAGGTCCCTGTAGCAGTGTATGACATTTATTTATTTCGTTGAGCGAGGAACCAACTATCTACCTACCTATCTATCTATCTAACTATATCTATCAGATGCCAACTTAAACATTCACCCCTATAGAGTCTCCAAAGGAAACATAATCAAAGTTGGATTAAAAATAGGTTTTTACTAAAATTAAATGTTTTAGCAAAAGTCATGTGACTCCCTAAAATTAAAGAATAATAAAAATTAATTTTATCTTAATCTGTGTAATGTATCTGTTATGTCTATGTCAAAGTCAAAAATCATTTATTTATATAGGTAACGTCAAAAAAAGAAAAATACATGAAATGCTTCTAATTTTTCTGCCAGTTCCTAAATCAAGGCCGTAGAACGGAAGAGAAGAACTGGCAATAAACTCTCCGTCACTCTTATTAATTGCCAAGTTCTTTTTATTGTAAGGAGCTGCAAACATTACAGCATGTTTCAAATGACATCTTATCTTTTGAAAGTTAATTGTCAAAGTGTGATATAAAGAGGTACATATGCCACCTATACCTAAACATCTAAGTTGTACACGTAAATAATTATTAAGAAATATTTTCTTTACTTAAAGTTAATATAAACCGGCTGAATTTTATCGCAAGCGTCGAGTCTACCCATTGTTAAAATTTCCATATGTCATGCATGTAAATGACGCAGGCTTCTTATGAGTTGCGAAAAGCGTTCTTTTCATTTATAAGACTAAGATACGCTGTCAGCTAAAGATCTTTTTCTGAAAGGCTTTATACGGAGCTTAAAGGCTCAATAGATATTTTTTTAAATAAAGTTTTTGTAATGTGTTGCTATAACTATTAATATTAATTATAAAAGAACACAATCATTCATTACTCAATTAGGATCACCGTTTCATTAATGCCAAAAATATGTTGTTCTATTTATCTAGTTATGCTTATCATTTGATCCTAATCCTTGGGATTGATTTGTTCCAGTTCAAAGGATTTGTATTAAAAACTTGGCGATTGAAAAAGTGGCGGAAAGTTTCTTTCCAGTTCTTCTCGCGCCCTTGTCTTGCGAACTGGTAGTAAATGTAAATTTACAATTAATTTAATTTTTTTGACGTTCATAAGTGTACTTGTTTTATCTATATGAACAAAGATAATTTGTTTTTTTTATTTAAAGTTATAATTTTGTAAATTATAAAATTGGCTTAAGCTGACCATTCGATTGGTCAGACCTGTCTCGAATTATAATAAGTATGGTTAAATTTAAACTTATCGCGGACTCCCATATGTTCAATCCAATACGTTGTTGATCTACGTGAGTCACTTAGCGTCTAAATTCTGAGGCCCGTAGTCCAAAGTATACCTCAGTATAGTCGCTTGTGTCAAATATGTCAAACTTGATGAAATTTTTTTTTGACAGCAGATTTTAAGTTAGAGCATCATTTTTCAGTACCTATCAATTTTAACGCCCCTAATTTGTCAATACAATGTTCAGTTTACAAAAAAGTACATAGGTTACTCTCACAATATTTTCAGGCATTACCACAGTATGGAAGTATTCGCAACATTTGATGTCTTAGACAGCTTTGGTCAAAGAATTGCTGAAGGACACAAAGCTTCCTTTTGTTTAGAAGATAATACATGCCTGCCTGGTATTGAAAAGAAGTATTCCTGTTTAAATTATGGTGATCAGGGTAAGTTGACATAATAAGTTTACTATTACAGTGTCTTCGAGTCGTGAGGCTACAGGTTCAAAGTATCTCTATTTCATACGAAATTTCTATAAACAACAGATTATGTTTATAAAAACTTTATATGTAATTGAGGTGTTTCAATAATATTTTAAATGTAGATTAAAAATAAAATTCTCGAACACAGCGTTGCTATTTGTATATGCGATAATTTATTTTTTTATTATTTTATGACTTATGCAAAGTAATTGGAGATTTGTATGAAAATGTTAAAGCATTTATTTCCCACATAATTATATTTATTATTTATTTATTTTATCCTTTATCGCCTTTATCGCCTTTAAAACAGTTACAAAAGTTATAAGGCAAAGGGCGGCCTTATCGCTTACAAGCGATTTCTTCCAGGCAACCCTAATGAGAGACAACGATAAAGAAACACCAATAGAGGGTAGAGTACAAAAAATGAAAAACAATTAACAAAAAAAACAAAAAAAACTTAAAACAAACGTTAACCTATTAAGTGCGTGAGAAGATCCAGACGTCCATCAGGTTCTGGGGAGTAAATAGACTCAAAGTTATCAGCAAATATTTCTACTATCATTGATGGCTCAACAACAAGCCTCATTTTTTTAAAACCGATGGGATTCCTGTTATAGAGCTGAATTGTTTTTTAATGTATGCATAAAAAGATTTTGAACCAGTATCAATGACATTTATACTATTTTTACAGTTATTACATACACGATGGAATCGCACAAACTTACGTACACTGCAAATTCTCTAATTAAAATACACACGATAAAAACTATATACCTAGATCAAACTCAAATCTAACAAACAACTCGTAAACTCAGCCAGAGTGCAAACAAATAGGTCTAACTCGTGTAGCTCTTATTTATACACCCTACATATGTATATCGCTCGCATGAGTGGCGCCACGCTAATTGGAGTGAGCGGCGTGCGCGTGCTACCTCCACACGTTGTGAGTGCCTCAGATTCCTGCTTGACACTCATAGACCCAGTCTTTCCATTAAATGCACATCATACACTGATATAGCAGGCTATTGTTAGAGGTTTAACTGGTCATAACCAACCATACTCAATACAATATAATATTTTTGTAATTTTTTAATCTTAATATATAAAAATCTCCTGTCACGATGTTTGTCCGCGATGGACTCCTAAACTACCGAACCGATATTAATGAAATTCGCACACCGTGTGCAGTTTGATCTAAATTAAAAAATAGGATAGCACACATCTCAATTTATATCCGCAATATTTTTTATTGCAAATATTTGTTTATTATTTGATTCAATTCTAACAGATGGCGCTGTGTTAAAAGTACCAACGTTTCACATATCTATCTTCCTTTCACATAAGTTCTCCTACGGTTTCCCTTGAATAGTTTACTGTTATGTAATATAAAAAAACCTTTAGCCACAGCAACGCTTGGCCGAGACTGCTAGTTTAATATAAAATTAAGATAATACATTAAAATTTGATTAAGTTTCAAATTAAATTCAGGTAAAGTTTCTATTAAAGTGGTACATAGAAAAAAGCCGGTTGGAAATTACTTTTATACACATGAACTTTTTATAACTGAACGTATATTTTAGTGTAAATTCCGTTTCAGTTTTAGAAATACATTTAGTCGTGATTCTGTGCTTACGAGAATTAATCTACCTACAGAGATTGCAATTATGCAACTATCACCATTATTATTGATTCAATACGAACCATGTAGAGCGATATAACACTGTTTGTAGAACGTGATATCTGGATCTTACGTTCTCTAAACATTTAGTTTATCCCGTTTTGAGAATAAAGCCTATTTTACATGCTAAATTGAGAATACTATATAGAATCGACTATTGTATTTAATTCAGAAAAGCTTGATTAAAATCAGCTTTAATTGCTTGAAAGCTAAAATATTATCTTCTTCAATTAAACCCATGATAAAGTTTGATTTAATATTAATTTATACACTATACTAATACTAATTTCACTTACCTTACTAATTTAATTTGTTTATTAAAACGTTGCTGTAAACATGATAAATACTTGATTGTCTACTTAATTAAATTATTATAATAGAGCGAGATAACTGAACGAAATTATAGAAATGAGATAGAAAACGTATTTTGTAATCAATTTATAATTATATGTCGGAAAAAAACTTTATATTGTGAGTAAAATTCTAATGTTTTGTTAAGAAAGAGCTAGAAATCGTGACACGGGTATCTCTAAAACGTTCCCCAAATCTAAAAATTATAACGCGCATGCTAAAGTTATCTTTTTATCAAAGCGAAAACACAATATGGCAAAAGAGGCAAAACAGACAAAATGATGACATGAGAAACAATACTTTAGGTAAGAACATTGTAGTCGTTCAATATTTACACACAATCACAAATCGTACATGCAACAAACCCAATAGTAAAAGTAAAAGACACCAAAGATACACGATTAAAAACCAATTACAAGAAAGTTAAATTAAAAGTAATTTTGTTTGACATATTCACCTAGCCTCGATTTGAATACATTGAAAGAAGTAATACTTTTTATATTTGTAGGTAGTTTATTATACAGCTTGTTACATTAAATGCTATGGAGTTAACCTAAACTAATGTATACAAATATAACAAACTTTACAGGTGTATCCGTAAACTGTTCTGATATATATCAGTACAATATCGACTGCCAATGGGTGGATGTGACAGATGTCGTGCCAGGCGACTACACGTTTAAGGTACCTTTTCAACGTAAACTTCCAATTATACGCATGTTAACACTGGTCAAATTGCCATACCAATTGTAAAATCCCGTATTTATTCAAGAAATATTTCTGTTTTAATTGATTTCAAACAAACTGAATGATCAATTTGTTTGTTTTTTTTAATAATCAAGGCGCAAACTTGATAAATTATAAAGCTATGGACCTAATTGGTCCATGAAACCATAGCATAATTTTAAGGTCCTCTGTCACGTAAAGTTTTGGTTCGATATGTTTCAAATGTTTTTAAAAAATAATATGATAAATAGAATATTAACGATTTTAAGTTATATGCTACATGACATTTTATTTATTTACTTGAAAATCTTGAAACAATTGCGAATTAGAAGAACCTTCTATTCTATATATATTTCTAACCTAAGCCTTATCCGATGTTAAGAATATCGTGGATTGCGAGCGCACCAATAAATCGATCTTGAACTCCGTATCCGGTCTTGTCTGTGTACCATATGACAACGAATTATATCTTTTTTTTAAGACAATAGCAAACGAGCCTACGGCACGCCCAAAAACGGCAGTCATCGCAGCCCATAGACACCCATTTTTAGTGGGTGCCGGCCTTTTCTTATTTATACCATACTATGCGCTGGGACGATAGAACTTGGAGAAACTGATCGTGGTTGATAACACAGAGGGCAAAAGATCACGTGACCGTTCACCAACCATACGGTCCGATCAAGTGAAAGACGCATAGGCCTCAAAACTGTACAAAATAGAGTAGCTGAACAGAAACCGGTGGAAACAGATTTTCCGCTCCAGATGTTTCCTTACTGACCACACCGCTCAGTCATCAGCTACCGACTGCAGAGAGAGATGAGCTAATGCTTCGTCGTGCCTGGTATTCTATAATAGTGTGAAGATGTATCCCAACGTTGTGGTATCAGCTCTAATAATATTAAGATAACATTTAAATTGCCCAATCTGTTTTGTGTCGAATAAAGAAACACGATGTATTATTTTGGGCATGTACGAACTACATTTTTCATTTCAGGTAACTGTTAACCCACACGCGCGTGTGGCAGAACAAAGCTTCCACAACAATGCCGCCTCATGTTTTCTGCGCCTCACTGAGACGTACGCTGCAGTATACGGCTGTAAATTGGGGCGACCTTAGAGGAGTTAAAAAATTAATTGCAATGTTTTTTTAATGGTTCTACTCAATAAAGGAAGACAAATGTTATTGTTTTTCTGGCAGGCGTGTTAATTATTGTACATATACTAGAAATAAAACGGAACAATCTTTTTCACGTCTCATATGTTTTTATGATATATTTCGAACAGAAAACTGTATATAAATTTCCATAGAAAATTCTACACGTGTAAAAGTCCATTAGAACTATTTCAATTGAAATGCTAGAACCCATTGTTATTTTGGTTTGAAAAAATTTAGTTGCAGTGAAATGTTTTTCGCAAAAATGTTAACTGGTGAGTTGGCTAGTTTGAGCTGAGATTGATTGCTAGAATACAAATAGGTTTTCAGCGATAAAATATCAAAGGTAAACAAATGTACGCATCTAGTCTAGATGTCAAAGGTTTGTAGAATATCTATTAATAATATGTTAGCTAAGCTCAGCTTGCGAACTGACTTATTATGGTTCAGACACCGCCCTCTTCAAATCCTCCTCAAAATGCCTCCACTAATACTAACTATAGGAAAAATACATTCATGATTCGAAGTGTACGGACCTACAACCAATATTCAACTGTTTGACATCGATCTTTTCTGTTCCTCCATTGACTACGTTAGACGCACACTCACATCCAGTTATTTCCATTAGAAAAGTTGTAAATTTAAATCTTCTGGTTTTCCATACTTAATTTAAATCTTTTAATTGTTTTGTAGTTTTATAAATCCATCGTTAATTTTATTCTTTATATCTTCTTAAGAAATTTATGTTTCATCTATAAGTGGAGATTTATTGTAGTCATAATTTACCTTTTGTTAAAATACTTTAAATCTTCCTAAAATGCAATAAATAAATAAATAATTAGCGGACCCGACAGACGTCCTGTCTGACTATGAATAAAGATTTCTTCCACTGTGGATTGCATGTGAGTGTTACAAATCTGGTCTGCCATAGTGACAGACCAAAGACATAGCATCCATGAGCATATTCAAGCATACGTCGCGGATTCCCGACGTAAGTTGCTGGGAGAATATTTGTTCTACATACATTCTGTGCATTTCCGTCAGCAATGATAGCATCCCGAAGATAAATGTATTCTTCAAAATTCAGTTTTGCCTGGTGCTTATTTTATTTGTGTAGTGATAAAGAAAACTGCAGAAAATTGTATTACAATTTAATATTAAGGAATTACAATGAGCAAGTTTGTACATAAACAATAAACTTATATTAGATACGTGTCCTTTAGGTAAAATAAATGGAATGTAGGGTTTAATTTATATTAACTAAGTTAAAAGTTATGTATTAAATTCCATACATACATGTTGTACGCACATAGCCAAGTAAAACTTTAGTCATGTTTAAAAGGAAATCACAGACTATCACCATTCCTAAAAACTAATAACTATGGCAACTATATAAAAACCTCACCAAAAAATATTTTATCACAAAATTGGTAAATTGTATAATTACTAATACTAAATTTATTGCTAAACTTATTTTGTACATTTAATAATAAATACTACATAAACTACCTGACACGTCAAAAGTGAGCAATTAAATACTTGGAGGAGTTACCCCCCCAATTCTTGACTGACCAAAAAAACAAAACTTCCAAAATACGATATATTTTTTTTTAATATAAATTGGATATAATATCAACAGAAAGAAAAATACTACAACAATAGTCGCTATATGATGACAATTAGCACGACGTACATAAAATCGAATTATCACAATATGTAATATATTGTAATAGAAAATGTTAATAGCTTCTGTGCGCGTATTTTGAAGCACGAACAGGCAGCGTTCAAATTGGTTACGTGTAGCTATACTAAGAAGCTAAGAATACGTTTGAGCTGTGAAAAACGAATATACGTACGTGTCGAAGTTATAGGAAACTTCTAAGGAAGAACATTACGCTTATTTAAAAACAATGTTTACTTTTAAAGTATATTCTATCCCTTCTTAAATTTAATTAATAATATACTAACTGTCAAGTATATTACTATCCATAAGCTGGTGGAAACGAAACCGGTGTACACTGTAGGCACATCAATCGTCCAGCCTCGTTGTAACATTGAACGGAGGGATTCCGTCGATTTAGTGAGGGGTAGCACGAAGCTTATCCATTGAAGAATTTGATGCATACCTGAATGAACACAATTTTTCAGTAACATATGGAAGCTTAAAAAAAAGAACATATTCCGATTGATTGCGATTGTTCAACGACATTGGACCCTATATATTTTTTTTAATTTAACTGCCAAGTACTTTATTTATATCGAAATATCTTTATTATCGAAACGAAAAATATTAACGCAGATATTGACTGACTCATATTATTTAAGAAGTCATATGGCTCTTCATCAGTGTAGCAGGATGACCAAGAGGTTATCATGTAAGAACATGCAACGAACGAACGTCGTGAACACATAGCGATCACGACCGCTCTGTCAAGAGTTTACCGGATATGAAGAAAATGGTATATGTATGCCTTTGGTTTGGGAATCTAGCAATATAGAAGTACTTCAATCCTTACCACAGATTTTTATACTGTATTTTGGTCAATACTTTTATATAAACTGAGACATGGTAGTAATGGTGAATTTACCTTCAACTGGCCAGATGATACCACATAACAACATCATGGGCAAGAATGAGCCGAGAGCTAGATATGTGGCTGTTCTTTCAGTATCGCAAACGCAGGATACTACAAAACCTGAAAGAGAAAAGTCTTAATTATTACCAAATTTGTTAAAACACGCACGATATATTCTATTGTAATATATAAAGAGGAAAGATTTATATCTCAAAAACCACATGATATTAATTCACCATTGCTGTAGCAATGCCTTTTTTATTAATGATGAAAATACGCTTAGCCAGCCCGCAAGATGGATGTCAAGCTAGACATGGGGACTTTGAAGTTGGGTCTACACTTTAAGCCATTTGGTATTCAGAGGGGTATCGAGTACTTCTAAAACACCTCAGCCTTACACGCCCTTGAGATTGGTCCTCAGAATTCGCCAAGGCATTCAACCAATTATATCCGACAAAACTCTTTCAATACCGTTCCAAGCTGTTCGAAACCCACAAGCAATAAATAATAAACGCACTCAAATTATGCAAGCAAGAATACATTATCAATGCAATTCGTAATTTTTGTGAGTGTTAATAACTATATTTATAAATTTAATTTTATATTATCTTTAACATTTTGTATGTAACTGTTCCTTTTGTTTTTTGTCCGTTTTTTCACGCGGAAATAGGCGTTTTCTGTCCCGGAAAGTTTTTCCACTAGAATAAAGTCACAAGACTAAAAATAAATAAAGTTGAGGGTTGATGAATCTTTTAATATTCTTATAAATATGAATGGAAAAGGTTTAAAATACATCATAATAATACTGGTCAGCAATTAATTTTAGAAAAAAAAATCGACAATTTTTTTTGACAATTTCAATTTACGTCAGATTCTGATTCTGCAGCCAAGATTTCGTCAAAATCAGTTTAATAGTTTACAAGATACGGATATCCACGATGACATGCAAAATTATATTTTGTAGTAATTTTTTTAAAATAACTTTATGTAAATAAAAATAAGTAATAATATTATTTCCAGATTACATAAAAGGCATATATGTATATGCCTTTAATGTATATATTTTTATAATATATATATATATATATATATATATATATATATATATATATATATATTATAAAAATATATATATATATATATATATATATATATATATATATATATATAATATATATATATATATATATATATATATTTATATACGCCTGTGATCTGAGTAGGTTAGTACTCTAGTAGGTTTTACTTATACGACAGATAAACAAAAGATTTTATTCAAATTCTGAGAGATCGATTTTTGAGATAGCCGGCTTTCTATTGAACAAATTTAGTACTTATTTATTAACATAACTTTTACATATTTAAAGAAAAACACTTTTTTCGTCGTTTTCTCAGCGTGGGTGGTCACGGTCACCACGCACGTAAAGCACGCGAAACGTCGGTTAAATTTAAAATTATGTCTAAATAATTATAAGTTTAAATACAATAATACATAACTATAATCCGTAAAAAAGTGTTTTCTAAAAAATCTAATATCTTGTTGTATATTTCATTGTTTGGTTCTTTTGTTTTCCTTAGTTCGCGAAAGTACTATTCAACGTGAGCATGGCCAGTAACGACTGCTGAAAAGCACTCGAGTTATGTAAATTTATAGCATTTCGTGAACTCATGTAATTTGCATGAAAACAATAGAACACCGCACTTTGCCAATTAGTACTTGCAAATAGTCCTGTAAAGTTCCCTTTATCTATATAATTATGTACTAAAGTAATAGAATGTTTACTTAGTATAAATATTTATCATAAAGCACTAATATAACATACGGAAGTTATACTTGAACTCTTTAACTACATTTTTCTATCTTATTCTAATATATACAAAGCACTAATATTCCATTCAATATTTCTTTAAACAAGGCATTATAAAGATCTTACCAAAGGTCATTCCACACAGGCCATTAATAAGGGTCAGAACAATAACCCAACCCAAAGATCCTTTGAGAGTCAGGCCGAAGATAACGAAACCGACAATCAGCACCATGGCCGTCTGGAATATCATTACCAACATCTGGACTATGACGTGTGAGAAGAGGATCTCGGTACCTGTCGACAAAATCCAATATATATTTATTAGAAACAAATATTAATTAATCGAACCATTAATAATGTTTTTCCATATGTGACTATTTAATTCTTATGTTAGAATTTTGAGCCTATTCCGAGGCCTGACTAAAGAGAATACAGAAGAAAATCGAAAAATATAATCCTAAGAACTAAAATTTCAACACGAAAACCTGATAAAGAATATAGATTAAGGGTCTGTTTCACAATGTCCGGATAAGTTCCAAATAAGCTATATATTACTTATTGGTAGGATAAACAGTATTTTTGCATTTCACGACTGTCAGATTGCGCTATTCGTCATGAAACGCGAAGTATCTTATTGGGAACTTTTATCTATCGAATAATTTATGTGTTGCATAGCTATTTGGTACTTTATCCATACATTGTGAAACAGGCCCTTAATCTATAATTGACACCATATTAGATTAATTTGAATAATATTACTTTATTACAATGAATCTGCAACAAAAAAAGCTTACCTTCATAAGTGTACATTATGTTACCTATATGAATAAATTATTTTTGATTTGGAATTTTTTGATTTTACGAGAGCTTCGAAGCCTTTTAATGTAAAGCAGCCACCGCGAGTGAGCTTATATACATACATACAGTTAACAACTATAGAAAACTATCAATTGGCATCTCAGAAGTGTGCTAACACATTATTATGGCATATATAAAATAAATTCATTATAAATTAGGTGTATAAACGAATGTTTTCATTAAGTTAAGACTTTGATTAATGAGAATGTTGAACAACAAAACCAGTTTTGTTTTGTATGCACTCGAGTTTAAGGATAAGTTTAATGTTAGAGCTTAATGATTTTTAATTATAAAAGTTAGAATATTAGCAACTATCGTATCGGAGACTTGATAGATTTTACAATTTAATTTATGGTTAGGAGCCTCTGTAAAAATAATCATGTTAGAATGAACACAGTTGACTAAAATTAAGACGGCTTATGGCGACGTGTATCTCGCTCGTATATATACATATTAATATTAAGTTTCTCATGTAAATATTTTTTTGTTTGTAATTAGAAATAAAGTTCTTTAAACATAAAATAACATTGAATAATTCCCCGAATTTTCACGACTTTCCTGTTTAATATTAAATTTTTCAGATCAATAGATAAAAGATAATTTACCTGTTATACCGGAAACAAGTGATCGTTCAAGTATACCGTCATTCCTTTCTGCCAACATGGAACCGGAAGTCAACGCGACTGCCAGGAAAAAGATGATTCTGAAATAATATGATAATTTAATACTGAATGACTTCCCCGTGCTCGTTATCCTAAGAACACAAGGAAAATTTACCAAGATAGGCGAATTATGTGGCAATAACTTTTCGTAAAACACTGTTTAAAATTATTTAAATGTTACTTTATTACTTAATACTTGATCAGTTAAGACGTTCTATATCCAAAATTTATAAGTAACTAGCGGCATATCTCAGCTTCGTATCACTGTACATTTAAATAATAATTTAGAAATAATAAACTCAAACTCAAAAATATCTTTATTCATACATATAGGTATAAACAAATTAATTAATTGTAAATTTACATTTACAACCAGTTCGCAAGTCAAGGGCGTAAAGCAGAAGGTAAGAAGAACTGGCAAGAAACTTTCTGCCATTCTTCTCAATCGCCAAGTTTTTAATACAAATTATTTGAACTGGAGCAAATCAATCCCAAGGATTAGGATCATTTAAGTATTCGTCACATTTATAAAAGGCTTTATTAAATAATTTACTTTTAACAAGGGCTTTGAATTTATTTACTGCTAATTGCGAAATTACATTCGCTTGGGAGTTTGTTGTAAAAACGAATACAATTTCCATATAAGGAGTGGTTTATCTTCTGGAGCCTGGTTGTTCGCACACTCAAATTAGTTCTATTACGCGTATTATACTGGTGAAAGTCACCATTTGTTTTAAAATTTAAGTTTTTTGTACATACAACAAGGCTTCAAGAATATATTGACCGGATAATGTCATAATATTTAGTTCCTTAAATCCATAATAAAGCCTACTTAGGATAAATATACATTATAACATCAAATTTTTTTTAACGATCCAGCATCGTTACAAAAATACATATGACAAGTTTTTAATTATGGAACTAACTGATATGATCCTTAAAAATGTTGTTTTCTTAACGAAAAGCTTTATATGGAAACATATTTACTCAAGAAAGTGACATTCGCGAAACTGGCGGAACTAATTGCAATGATGGGGTAAATAAACAGATTATTATACATCATCAAAACATAAATTTGTAATTAGGATTGCCTCACTAAAACATTGCTGTATTTATTATTCAATAATAAAACAAATACTAGACCATTAAAATGTTTATAAGATCGGTTTTAATATTGTATGTTGTAATAAAGTATATTGTATGTGTAAATGTAATCCCAATTATAAATATAATTAAAATTCACTTACGTAAGGATAACACCGGGTCCGGCGAAGTCTGTGAAATTAGGGACCTCCAAACCGTAAATGGGGTTATGAAACTGAAAATTAATCAAAAATAAATTACATTTTTCTGTAAACATTGTAACAGGTGAAAAGCAATAATTGTACACACAATTAAAATTAAGGATAATATTCCTTAATTTTTTATACGTTAAAAAATTAAGGAATATTATCCTTAATTTTAATTCTACTTCAGTAGGCAGTCGAAAGTAGCTACTTAAAAACCATACTTTCAAGTTAATTAAACTAAGGAATCTTATATAGTTTGGTATCACGTTATAGACCAGTGCCGAAGCCTTCAAAAATAGTAAAAAATGAAAAAAAATTACAGTAGGATGAAACCCATTAGAAATGCAGGGGAATATGATCAAAATGAAAGGAAAAATAAATTACGGTCGATCCGAGTTCGGGAAGTGGGAGGGGGTGACTTTTAAGGGGTTTAAGGGATTAAAAATATTTATTTTTTCGCCTCATTTTAACTTAATATCAAAAAAGCACCCTAATTTTCAATCGAAAATTCTTTTATTAAAATATATGCAGCGTTCCCCTTTGAATTAACTACAATTATATTTTTTATTGATTTTATTCTTTATTTAAACTTTACTTAATATAAACTTTTTATGGTAATTAAATTAATTGTAATAACGCTCAAGTACATCACGTGCGTTTAGGAGTAGTGTCTCAATCAAGACTCACACCGAAGGGAAGAAAAGACAACAAAAGGCCTAAAACGATGAATCGACCAAGTAGCACAAAACCCAACTCGCGAAGAAAAGTTGATAATACCGGTGCCGTTTCTGCAGTTGTCACGCAATGAGCAAGCGAAAGGAACCGCGGGACCAGGTAGTGTTAACATGTTTAAGAATCTTCTTAAATGCCCCTTAATAAAGCGTGGTTCCTAGCGTTATTTCCGTGCTTGTGACCATAGTAAATTTGTATATTGAGAAAAAAGTGCGTCCGTACACATGTCAAAAGTAAAACTTCTTTGTAAATAATTTATTACTAAGGTAAAAACACCAACATATGGTCAATGATCATGTACCAGTATACTGGTGTACTGCTGCCATGCCATGTATTTGTATATCTATATTTACACTGCATACGTGCTTTTGCCATCTAAAGTTCTAATATAATAAACCAAAACATCAACCAAAAGCGTGTATTTTTTCATGATCTTCCTTTCTCTATCCCTAGTCTTCGACAAAAACGCTGCACGTCTTCGTGACGTTTTATCCGTAAATATGTTACCCTCATGCGCCTAAAGAAGTCACGTCAAAAACATAGTTTTACAGTACAATTTAGATATTAATTTAAGAATGAGATTAACAATTTTAATTAATTCAATTAAATATACAATTTATTATTTTGAGAAAGGCGACAGCTTTATAATTTTGAAGGCAAAATCAAAATATTCGACTTAATATTAATTAAGATGACAATTTTAGCGTGGCTTTTTTAATTGTAATAATAAATACAGACGTTAATTAACACTGCTCTATAGAAAAAATATTTTGTTCTTGAATCTTTGGGAACTTTCTGTGGGTCATTCGCGCGATATAATTAGGTATAACTATTGCTTTTAAAATACTGTTTCAACGTTTTATTGGAATATTTACGACTAAGATTTTTTAAATGATATATACTTACAGTGACAGGTATGGACAGCATCCTCTTTGGAAGATTACACACATAGGTCAGCTGTTCGGTTGCCTCCATGAACGCAAGCTGAATGTCTCGCAGCAACATCCACTCGACTTGTTTATCTATGAACACAGAATAAAATTATAATGACAACAGCGTATATATGCATCGCAAGACAGGAAATGTTGCCAGAGGAACAAGCAGATATGAGCTATATTTTTTTATTGACTCTTGTTATTATTATTTCTAGACACAGCTTAGATAAGGCGCTCTTGTTTTTTATTGAAATTCCTGTTATATTAAGTAAAAAAATCTTTATTAATTTACCAATTCGTCTATGCACTAACAATAACACAAAACTTTAAATATAATAAAGAATAGTCGTCAAATACTTCTTTACTAAACACTACGATTAGTTATTTTATGTAATAGGAGGCATACGGGCAGGACTCTTATCTGATGTTAAGTGACACCGCTGCCCATGGACACTCACATTGCCAGAAGGCTCGCAAGTGTGTTGCCGGCCTTTCAAAAATTGGTACGCTCTCCTTCAAGGACGCTTCCTGATACTTCACTGATATTTCCACATAGTGGTAGTGCATGGCTAAAAACTGCCTAAAAAAACGCTCAGTTTCGGAACGGGATGTTAATGTGATACGGATGCTATTTTGTATTCTGCCTTGACGTTCAATGTCGTCTCCTAGTCCGAACAATTCCTCGCATCTAATATAGATATATATCTATAGGTATTTTGGATAATTCCGACGTAAAACACCTACGCGAAAACTTGTTATGATATTATCTCGGTTTCTTACCCTTAATTCAAAGTAATTTTGTTCGAGAGTTTAGTTAAGTTTAGTTTATTGCCCGTTCTTCTCTTTCGTTCTACGCCCTTGATTTGATAACTGGCAGTAAATGTAAAATTAGAAGCATTTACTGTACATTTTTTACGTACATAAGTAAACATTAAGTTACCTAAATGAATAAATAAATATATATATATTTTGTTCTCATTTCGCCTCTGGTAACGTCTCCCTGTAAGTATACGTTAAAGATATGTCAAGAACAACGAAATCCTTAAAGATTTACTATGATAACATCAGTTCCTCCAATACTGTTTGAATATTTTTCTTTGCTCTTAAGAGTAATGTTTGCGCTTACGCATGTCTCAGGATCTAGGCTAAGACTCAGTTCCATAAATTTTACGAATTAGATAGGTGTGATTAAATAAGGTCAATCAAAATGCTGTGAGGGTAGCCTTGCTTAAAATAAAAGCCACAATTCCCTAGCAATTATTCAAGATAGTTTCCGGCGAATTCCCCAGTGTGCAGTAAGGAAGATTTATACTTAGATTGGTCTTTAAATGGTCTTTTGTTGGTAACACAAGTTCTACTTTCTATTGTTTTGTGAGAATTCATTTGCATCTTTTATTCAAGAAATTATATATAAAGTGAAATATAATATATTATTTTAACTAAAAACACGCTCATATTTAATTTAAGCTCGGTTCTGCCTTATATTAAAACAATGAGAGAATGATAATTTTGAATAATAAATAATCTTTCACAAAAAGCACAATAGACCGCGATACTCGCGAGCCGCAGAATGTTCTTTGACTGAATAGTCAAAGGGCTGAGGCACTTTCACACAATGTAACAACGTATTATTTATTTTGAATACTTGGAATAGAATAATTGACTCATTAATAAACTAAGGTTTATCTGTTAAAAGGATGCTGACTTTTAAACAGCTTTACTTTGAAATGACTTTGTAAACATTATTGTGTAGTGAAACTTTTATTACATCGTCTCAAACTTTTTCATCTGTGTATTGCATGTCGCGTGACGGTCGGCCGCGGAGTAGGGATAAAGTGTAAGGTGCTCGTCATAGTAGCGAAAGCCAATATGGCGGCACCTATAGTTCGCAGCAGCTGACCGTGTAGTGTATTTAATATGTGTATATAATCTAAATAATTGTCAAGTATTATTTATTTCGTACTCTCTAAGATACAGAGTTCAATAAAAATTTTAGGTGGGGACTTCGTCTACTTTTATTATTTCCTATTATCTTTCAAATTTTCCAAGTATAAAATTAAGATTTATGAAGCGATTTTTATATCCTTAATGGAATATTATTCCAAAAAATTTTACGTAAATGTCTATAATGTGAAAAAAGTTTCACTTTTACTGTGGTTTCATAAAACCACACATTCCTTTTTTCCTATTATTATTACTTTTTGTTAACAAGATTAAAAACCCGCTACCCAAGTATATTGAAAATGAAGTAACTGTTTTGAATCTGTTGAATGCTATTCCCCGTACCGTTAAAATTTGTGGAGATTTGTGAACCTCGATCTAATCCAAACTCTTTGTTATTCCATGACGGATGATCAATACACACTAAAACCACATATTGTACATTCAACGCGGCCGAGTTTTAGTAAAACTTTATAAAAGCGAGTAAAATTGTCTTTATAATATTAAAAACCTTTGCGTACTTTGAACGACATACCCGCCGACCCATATATTTTTTCTTTCTCGCTTCAGCGAATTTATTCCTCCTGAATATTTAACCTATCAAAGGCTGAGTGGAATGAACAAAGGCTGTGCTTTTTATTGAATATGACTTGCTATTTTCACACGAAAAGCCTCTTTTACGTCCGAGGCGATCCTTAAATGATATAAGAACATAAAATGTAATAGATTTAAGGTGCTAAATATCATCTAAAACCGTGCGTTCAACTCATATATTTATAAAAAGATGTAAAATATAATAATAATAATTATATGCCCTTAATACATTGAAGATTCGCTAGTTTACTCACAAGAGCATGTTTCATTAAGCATATATTATTAATAATAATAATAATAAATAATAATAATTTATTTCAAATTTGTTTCACAGAAAAAAACTTATATCTAAGAAAAAACTTATATAATTGTAATACAATTTTAATTATTTTTTATATTTCTCAATCTTATTTAAAATAGTGAATTTTATTTAATATTTTTGTGGTATAAGTGGTCTCGTCGTACAATAACTTCAACCCCTTTAATAGACGTAATTAGACGCAAGTGCGAATTATGAAAATACCCTCAGTATTTATGTCACAAAACATAAAAGTGTAAATTTTCTTGTACATCCTTATATTTAGTGCTGATACAGTATTTTATGGATCTACCCTCTTGTTTATACATTATAAATCCTATTAAGTTTTGTTTAACAAAAGAGTTGAAGTTGATTACTGTGTAAGCAATTTCATATTTATTTGTTATAGAACTGATTTGATTTCCAACAAAACATTTTTTTTATTAAAGTAAATAAAAAAATAGACAATATTATAGAATAACTCCTTATTCGTATAAAATTCATAAATTGCACCATTTTTAATAAATAACAGTCTGTCTCTTTCCAAAACGACAAAAACCAAATTTGACAGAAAAAGATTTCCTTTCAGTTTGCATTATCTGTGAAAAGAATCATGGAAGCTGCGGCACTAAGCTATTATTTATGAAAAATCATAGCTGAGATAAGTGTGAACAACAATATTTATCATCCATCGTATGAATTTGACTAAGTAGTTACAACGTATGAAATTTTTATATAAAAATATAATGTCTAACCACATTTGACCACAAATTTTATTTATATATGTTTTAATACCTAGTCAAGACTATATATACTGTCTTCAAGACTTTATAAATTTTATACTATAACCCTAGCTGAGGTTAATGAAGGCCTAGTGTAAACATGCTTTAGATTTTGACATACGCTAGTCATATAAGAGAGCACAGTCTGGTAAACATATTATTCGTCTCTAACTAGTCAGGCCATAAATACAGTGAGATAAAAACATTTCTTTTTCAATTTTTTATTTTATTGGATTTTGAATTTCGAACACGTATGTTATTTTAAAAACTTCTTTCGATTTTGCGCCACTTTAAATATTTATTCGTTTTAAATATGTAATAACAATATGGAATGTGGTGTTAAATAAAATAGCATTGCAGTGATCTCCTTGCACAAGTGGGTATGTAGCCATCAGTCATATTCCAGACAGAAAAGCTTAGTATCAGCAATGTATCGTACTATCAATAGATCACACATCGTCTATCGAAGGCAGAAAGATCAAATCTACATAGCTTGTTAATGCTGTTATAGCCAGAATTCGTCGAAACCCCATTAGGAGGCAAACAAATCTTATCGTGAGATTTTATACAAGGATATGGAGTTTTGTGCTTATCGTTGATACGCTGATGGAAAAAATCACACATATATTAGAATAGACAATGTTCCATTAGCAATAACAGATTTGTAATCTCATCTTTCAATTATTACCTAAAATTTCTACTTTAACGGCAGCTATTATTTTCTGAGCGATATAATCACGAGGCCTTACTTTTTTTTTCAAAGATATCGTCCCGAAAGTCTAGTTTTAGATAAAGACTATTATGAGCCTTGAAAGCCTTCATTTTTGAGAGAAATTTCGTTTATTTAATAGGATTTTCCCTCTGTCTGAACCCTATTATCATTACAAAAGAAAATATACCGTTTCTTTATTGCGCCTTCTTACTCCCTTATCTTTATAGGACAGTAAGGTACTATGCTAAAGAAATTTATTTTTTAATGTCATTCATTTTAGTGAATAGGAATTTATTTGTAATTTGTCTTATTTCTATGTAATTCAAAATTTCAACAAACAACATCTTAACATTTCAGGAGCTCTTCCAAATAAGTGTTTTAATTAGGTGATTGTTTGTTTTATTTAATGATTTTGCGGTGGTTATATTTGGTGCTGATTAATCAATGGAATAAAAATCGAGAAGACTTTATAAATACCAATGGCGATAAAACCTTTGGCTTAAGATTTCTGTAGCATTCGTGATAATTCTATATATAGTTGCTTTTCTTTTAACAGACCGCCTTTTTAACGGTCTATGCCCGCGAGCGAGTGTCAAATGCGTACATAATGTCATTGATCCACAACGGCGGTTCTAAATTTACGAGCTCAGATGAGAGTCACAGGCTACAGCCACAGGCTACAGCCACTAGACCAACACTCGTTATGACTTTATTTTATGTATTTGTTATGTGCGGTTCCTACGTCATCGAGATGCTTTTATTAATAGGTGATATTAGCTTTACTCTATATACCACTCGCGTACAATAGAATATAAGCGAAAAATTTTAATGTTAATTGCTATGTAACAACTGAATGCAGTGCAACAGTCGCAGGCGTAAGTCTAACGATTTAAGAAATCGTTTATAAAACTAAGAAAGCCTGAGTGAGCAAAATGTAGAACCTTAGCTCGTACACGTTATGTGACTATAATTAAGCAAAAATATAATACTATGATAGATAAAGCGAAGTGCGAAAATTCATACAATATATATAAGACATATTCCTTCGAGTAGTGTAATTATTACACATACGCTATCAATCTCAGTCCTCCTATGATTTACGTCTGTATTGATCAAGAAGATTAATTACGTAGATTGATTGCTAAGAAATTGAGGCTTATCAAGGAATAACGGGTAATGTATTGTGAGATAACAGGAAAGCGAAACAAATAAATATTCGTAAGGAGTTAGATTTCTCGGGACAAATTTTCCGAGAACAAGGCGAACAGAATTGTCTAATTTTAATATTTATTTACTTATTTCGTAATCCTGCTAACGTAAATAATATATAACAGAAACAATAATACTAAAGATGTAACCAATTATGTAATACATAATTTATACAAATACATTTACGAAATGAAATAATCAATAAAAATATTAAACCAAATCAAAAATCATTTATTCATATAGATAACATAATGTAGACTTATGAACGTCAAAAAAAAAGAAAACTACATTTAACTAAGTAATACCTAATTCGGTTGTGTGGTGGTGTGACTGTGGGTTTGGAGTTTGGACGTTAGGGTCTGTGCTTGATGATTCAGGTTATTCTTAATAAGATGATGATATGATATTTTAATGAGAATATTCCACGATAGCTTAAACAAGTCAAGGCTTAAATACTAACCGTTGTCCGGGCTGGGTGATAAACCGAATTGAAAAAACTAAATCATGATAAATTCAAGACATATGTTGGAGAACCTTAATTACAAAGATAAATTGCCGTAAAACCTAAGATATATACGCATTCTCAATTTTGGCGATCTTAATTATAACTGACAGGCTCACTCCGTCTACCATTTAATTGCGATTTGTGAAGGCTAGCTTACGGAAAATTTAATAGAATGGCCTCATGAATACAATGGCATTAGTATGTGGTATATAGGTCAGTTTAATTTTTATATAACAATCGATTGTTGGGCTGGATTGTATGTGCCTCTTAGCTTTGTAGAAGTGTAATCCTATGTCGTTATTTCGTAATTCTATTAGTCACGTGGATCAAGTCAGTCGTCCTAAAACCTGCTTGTAATACAGTGCTGACAAAAAAGACAGTGAATGCCTTTCGGTTTTCATTTGTGTACCTTAGACACTAAAGTGTAAACAATAATTGTCTAAGAAGGTCCAAACGGTCTAACATAAAAACGAAGCGCTAAAATACTCTCTGTTCCTAAGCTTATTTTAGTATTACAGTCGATATTATATGCAACTAACAAAGTTAAAAATGTACTGCGAAATCACTAAAAGCGGTGGCCATTTCTAACAATACATGTTGATTTAACCGTTATTACATTACTAACTACGGAACATTTTACGTAAAATATAATTTAATCCAAAACTTCATCATAAAAAGGGTAATTTGCATACAAATTAAGTTTCCGCCATCGAGGTAATCAAATTTAGCTTGTGTTACTGAAAATTACACTTTTTTCAATGGCGTGAGGGTATAATTTTGGATATCGCCATATTCTGTGAAATGTGAAGAACGCCATTGTGACCAAATTGTATGTCTGATGCATTTCATTAGATTGCACAAACTACCCGTTTAACTGTTTGTGTATTAAAAAAGAAGTCTTTTTTAAAAAGGTAAAATAAAATGAAAATAACTACTTATACAAGAAAATCTCACAAAATTAAAATTCCCAATTAGTCACAATTGTGTTATAAATTAATATGAAACTACATATTTGAAACTTGAGTCGCACTGGGACAACAACCTAAAATTATTTAAATGAAATTTTTTGCTTAATAAATTAAAAAAAGTATCAAATATTATACATATAATCATTAATTGTCAGATAATGATAATAACATCAATAAAAAAATATTTGAAAATGTTAGAACACATTTGTCCTGAATTCGATTTTCGGCTTAAAAAAAATTGTTTTCTTATGTTGTACGAGGTACGCACAACGGACCTATTCAGAGTCTAAGTGCTCAAACTGAGTCGACAAACCAAAAAAAATTGTACTAGGGTAGCATAATATTACAGAAGATCACCTCTTGTACGAATAAAACGAAACCGATAAATATTTTTGTATTTTTACCACCTCCCATGGACACTCACATTGCCAGGATACTTGAAAGTACCTTGCCGATAACATGGACAACATGTCTGCACCTCGTCGAACAATATTTATCTGAGTCTCATTGGACTAAAACAATCGTCGTTTAGATAATGTATAGCGAACAACGGCTATTAAATTAAAACATTTCCAATATAATCTAGATCAATAAAAGTTTATAACATAAAATCCCACTAATAGCTTTTTGATAAAACTTCGAATATCATTCGAGTTTATGAATTATTCGAATATTATGTAAATCAACGAAATATTTTATTGTAACGACTGGAATATTCGAAAATAAAATTTGTTAAATTTGTTTTAGAGTTTATATTTATGAGCGGTGAGATCGCTAAATGGTTATTGATTGCCCGTTTCGTACTAGAACAATAATTAAACAAAAATTATCTTGATATTACTGATATCAACATTAGATAACGCTTAACAACCGACTGCTTGTAACTTTTCATTGCCACTAGGTATGTATATGATTTGTGAAAGCAAAAATTGGCACCCATACACTCATTAATTTGATTCAATTTTAAGATGATTTATTGATTAATTTATTAATTTCCGCTTGTTGTTCCACAACGTTTTTAAAGACAATTTTTGGCTCGCACCGTGTCCGACGCAGAAACTTTGACTGATTTTATGTATTGTGGTTTCCAAATAAATTCGTTAGTATTCAGTAGGTAGTTAGCAGTGTTGGCCTAGTGGCTTCAACGTGCAACCCTCGTCCCTGAGGTCGTAGATCCGATCCCCAGCTGGACTTTCTGTCTGTGCGCGCATTTTACATTCTCTCAAAGGTGAAGTAAACCATCGTGAGGAAACCGGCTTGCGTGCGTTGGCACAGGAGGCCGATCTCCTACTTGCGTATTAGATTGACAAACAATCATGAAACAGATACTAAAAATCTAAGGCATAGACCTAAACTGGATGTAGCGCCACTGGTTTATTTTTTTTATTCCGTAAGTAAGAAAAAGTTTGTTTGGATAATTACCAAATCTACGTAATTATTGAGCAAAGAATGTTAATGAAATTTCAAAGGCCAATAAAAGTATCATTATATCATGATCTGAAACACGAAATGTGTTTTTAATATTTCTTATTCACTAGTAAAACACGATTATTTTCTGCCGGTTTACTAAATTATCTTTGCTTAACCGCACTAACCTGTATCATCCATGTGTACAGTGATTTCTGAACTTTCAATGGTATAAACGTCTGTATGCCTCGGATCTCTCATTCTATCCTGGAGACTAGTGGAGAAATTAGCCGGAAATACAAGGACAGCTCTAGCGGCTCCTCTTTCTGCTTTTGTCATCGCTACTTCTTCGTTGGGGTAGTATATCTGAAAAATAAAAATATTTGTTGAACCTATACAAAAACCAGCACTCGTGGTTTCTGTGCGATTCATTTAGCCTTAAAAGAACAGGATAATATTAATATAAATACATATTTTTGGAGATACTTTTTATATATGTTTAATTCAAGCATTCAATAGGAGACAATATGAATGAAAAAGGAATCACAGATGACCTCTCTGGTACTCATCTTATAATTCTACTGTACGTGTCTATCACTGAACTCCCTTTAATCGGCTAGACCGATTTAAATGATTTTTTTGAATGCGTTTGGGTGGCGTCCTGGCTTCCTTAGATTCACAAATCAGCCGGTAGATGGCCCTTTCATACTTTGTTTAATATCCTAATCGCTTGAAATATCATGCAGGACAACTTCGGGTCCGCTATTATATACGTATATATATCTATGATAGACAACCTATTATCAACATGGCGACGAAGAGTTACTTTTAAGCGTTAATATTTAGCGTTTTGATTTATTTATTTAGAAAAGAAAACAGATATTTCTCTATGCAATAAAAAGTAAAAAAATAAGACACAAAG
This sequence comes from Pieris mannii, assembly GCA_028984075.1. Taxonomy (NCBI): domain Eukaryota; kingdom Metazoa; phylum Arthropoda; class Insecta; order Lepidoptera; family Pieridae; genus Pieris; species Pieris mannii. The sequence goes on from CM054777.1 coordinate 9,414,844, forward strand.
CAAAACAAAAGAAAACATTGGTTTACATAATAGTTATAGGATAATCATCAAGTCCCGAATAAAGAACCTCAATAAATACTAAATTAAAGAAAATATATGAAATATGAACAACGTACCAGAAGGACCAAAAAATAAATTGCTACCTAAATAAATTAATGTAGGATGAAAATCTTCTATTCTTAAAGTAAAATTAACATAATTGGTAAACAGAAAACCCTTGGTATATTTTTAAGCTTAAGAAAGTTAGTATTGACGGGTTCGGATATAATTGGCTGAGTTGTTTTCAAAGTTATCTAGGGTGGAGTTCGATGTTCGTTAAATAAAATATAAAGTTAAATGTTCTACTTTCGTATTAACCCCAATAGAAACTTGAATTATTTATTCCATCCTAAGCAAGTGAAAAATACTATCTTATATATGAAATTCTCGTGTCGCGGTGTTTGTGGTTAAACTCCTCCGAAACGGCTTTCCCGATTCTCATGAAATTTTATGTGCATATTGGGTAGGTCTGAGAATCGGACAACATGTATTTTTCACCCCCCTAAATGTTAAGGGTAATCCACCCCTAAACATTTTTTTTAAATTTTAGATTTAACATTTTTTTTTTAATGATACAGCATATGTAAATACATATAATCCTCAATTTTCAACCCTTTACAATGAACCCCTATTTTTTATTTCATTATTAAAAACTTATGTTGTGAACTCTGAGGTTTATACAGAGAAAACAACCTAAAAAGATTTCATTCCGGAAAACCGAACAGTCTCTGGGATAGCATAGACAAGTGTTCCATGTTGGTATGTACTAAACAGGTAGGCTCAGTAAAATCTCATTAAGGAGAAACGAAGTTCGCGGGGGCAGCTAGTCTATTCATATAATTTGTCATGTAGACATGAACCAGCCGATAAAGGTGATAGAAAGAATAGACAATGAAGATGATAGAAATTGAGAACGATAGCTGGCAAAAAGGAAATCGTTGGAACTACAGCAATATTAGTAGTATTCCATATTAGGTACGTCATCTTTAAATACGTACCACACATAAATATTGTTTGGGACAAATATAATCTAAATAATATTGTCGTTAACGTTGAAAGAAATACCTAAGGCTCACACTACGTTGGTCACGGCAAATCCAGAATAAATCCTGGAAGCTTATGAGGTGATAATATCGGAAAGTGATCGATAAAATCGTAATCTAAGAAATAAAATGGGATTCTAATTAAGAGATCATATACCATTTTTTTTATCTATCCATCGGCTTTTTGTGGCCTAAACTATAGCAAGTCGAAACGTCAAATTACTAATACATTATTAACTACCATTTGTACCCGTTATGGAAGTTACAAATTACTTAAATATAATACGTTTCATTCTTAAACGGATATTCTGTATTCAGGCCAAAATTTTCTATAGTCTAAAATTAATTCGTCGCATTACACTATAATTGGTGTCGTGACTCGCCTCCACAATTTGTATAATTATACCCTTATTTAATTTTATGTTTCCGTTACCGAGAGAATTTGAATACTCAGCACGATATTGTTGAATTACACCAATATTAAAGGAAAATATGGCAGAAATAAAAAAAGGACGATACTTTCACGGCACGTGAATATTTGAATTAAACTTAAACGGAGGCTTATATATTTAATTAACATTTCAAAAGCTTTATCTAGTTTATTGGAGCTCGCATTAGTCACAGCCATATATAATATTACAAAATCTTTGTTGCCATAGCAGATAAATAAAATTCTTAATTTAAAATTAAAGCAAGCTTCCTGAGGCTTCTTTGATAAAACTCTCTTGTTAACACAAAATTTACAATAACAAATTTCGTTTCCCCATTTCTTGAAGCTTAGTACTTATACCCGCTTAGTTCGATCTGCATTTCCATTTTAAATGGCCATTACCATTATAAATTATAAACTTGTCTTTGCTAATTTGCTTATTTAATAGCGATAACTACTATACATTTCTATAGACCTTTTATATTATACTAACACTGAAATTTTTTTTGGGGATAGTTGACTTTTTATATTAATATAGAACTACCATTATATATTATCAACTGTTGCCGTTGCTCTTTTGATTATTATAAGCATTTAAAAATAAACTGTATTTTTGCGCTATTATATCGAAAATAACAAACTGTTATCAAAAGCCAGTGTTGCTACGAATTTGGCCTCGGATTCCTATATCTGGCACGTAGGGTAGGCCTTCTGTGCCTGACACACGCCATCGACTTTTTGGCTCTAAGGCATTTCTGTTTCCTCACGATGTTTTTTTCACCAATCGAGGAAAGGAACCTCCTCAAGGAAGGAGGCCCAAGTTGAAGCCAGAAGACCAACGCTGTAAATTAATTAAAACCTTACCAAATTTGACTGCCTTTTTGAGAGAAAGTCCAGATATTGACAACTGAATCTCGTTAAATTCCACTCCCAGGTTTCAGGATCCTGTGGGCATTTATTCTTCACATAGTCGCATGGTACATCAGTATTGTTTGGTCCAAGTTCATAATTCACAACTGCGATTGGTAGACCCACTGGATAGTGTCCAATGGCGAGACAGAAGAGTACCATTTGGGATAGGGGAAGACCAATAATGAAGGCTAGAAGTCTGTAACAAATTTAAACATTTTTAAAAGACGTATTGAAACTGCTTGCTACATACTTACATACATATAAAAATACTTCTCGTATAGTAATTAAGGTTTATTATAATTTACCGAAAACATTCAAAGATCTACTAGAGATCTAAAAACAAACTACCTTGGAAAAACATTATTCTATTAAAGATTATTTAACTGAAACATTATAAATATTTTTTGTTTGATTATGTTATAATATATTTTAATAATGTGATGATGTAGTGATAAAATATTAAAGAATTTGCTATGATGATTGGTAATGTAATGAAAATACTATATAAAATTCTACCTTTTAATTATGTAAGACAAAGTCAGTTTATGCGAAGTTATTAAAATATAATAATATTTTTGTACCATATTCTTGAAAATAAATTAGTATTCAAAGTGAAGTAAAGTGGGCGTAGTCGTTGTCGAGCGCACGTTCACTACCGAATCAATTTTGTTCCATTGAAGTTTCTAGTAATAATAGTTAGGTAGTAAATTTAAAGAACAATGGTAGCTAAAAAAATAATAATATTCTTATAAAAAGTATGTTGATCATCTATTATTGTCCTTGTAAGCCTCGTAAGCGTCAACATTGTGTGCCCGTCTTTATTTGAACAATTCAAACCTACGACTTTGATTGAAAAGATTGGCCCTCTTTTCACACATATTGTAACGTGACGTCATGGATGAAGTGTATCTTAACAAAAAAATACCAAATATTAATTCAAACGGAATCGCTTGCTAAAATCCCTAGCTAAATAGGATGGATAGTCGAACGTATACTGCTGGTATACGTTAGAAAGAAAAATACATTTTACGTTTGTCTTTCTGTTGTCATTTGTGCCCATTGTTTAATGGGCCTGTTAACAAATGTCGGATTTACAATGTTATGAATAAATACTCGGTGGAAATTTTCTGCAACTGCATAGAGACCTTCCGCCGAGTGGTTTTAGCATCCTTGCATTGTTTGCTTATTTACTATTATTATTGTTTTCATTTTCTTTGTAAAAACGTCATAATGTCGTGGCCATATTGTTCAACATTATTAATCAACACGCTGACTTTCGGTAAGACAGATGGGGAAACGTTTTCGACACTGCTTTAATTAAATCAAAATGATGATACAATTAACTGTCTGATTTTACTACTTTACTGCAACATCTATTACCTTTATCGCTGGCAGCAATTCCTTGCTGTATTGCGATACTTATTCCTATACTTTTCATTGTTATATGCCTGCCTAATTGTTATTTAAATATTATAATATTTTGTATTATTATAATTTAATTATTATTGAATTCGCGGATGCTTGAGAGCATAAATAAAACCTTACCCAAAGTTCCTGAACAGACTCCAGAAATTTTTCCATATCAATGCCCTCATGTGGTGCCAGCTCATGGGCTTAATTCTGTCTAGACAACCGCCAGGAGCTTCATCTTCAGGCGGCAAAGCTTCTACTGGTGTTGTCAGGTCGGCGATCACACTCCTGCCCTTGCTGCTCATTGAGACATTGTCACCAAACTCTCCTGATATTTCACCTATTTCATCTTCTACATCTATGGCTGTTGGGTCCTAAAGGAGGCATAAACAAAGCTATGAAACACGTATTGTTATCTGTGGTTGATATTTTTTTTTTTTAATTATTGGATAATAAGCACAATGATTTTTAGACACAGTCATCAAAGCTACAAATATTTTGTAAAGCATTGAACGAAACGACGTTTTTGTATCGTATTTCGATGTCGTTCTCACAATATCTGTAACGCTACCCTACATTTTTGGACATTAAAGTCGGTATATTGAGTAACAGAGCACTAGCGTAGGCTTAGAAATGACACTTCGATCAACGTTGTTAATGTGGACGATGCAGTCCGCAGGAAATAATTTTCTGAGTATGCAAATTGCCTTCTAAAATTTAGCATCATTCCCAGAAATTAAACTGCACTAAGTAAATAGGCGTTAAATTTATAAAAACTATCCAGTGAAATCCAGAAATCGACCTAAACTAAGGTGCCGAAGCCATTTCAACAGTATTGTCAAAAAGTATTTTTTGAAGTAAAATATAAATTCGTAATCAACTAGAACTAATACCGTAAAATGTATCGTCTATTGACATCAAGATAATGACTTACGGGTATCGCCGGTAATTCCACCTTCTCGACGACATCAGCGAGGATACTTGATCGTCTCCGTTTCCCCATGTTTTGGAGAACGGAGAGCTTCAGGAAGACATCTTCAAGGCTCTCTGCCTGGTATCGCCTGATCAGCTCAGTCGGTGACTCTTCGGCGAGGAACCGTCCTCCACGCATGAGACCAATCTGTAAGATTACACACATAGACAGTTATTTTTGTGTCTGTTTAAAAACCAACGAAACGAGAAACCTTGAAATGGATATAAAAAAGTTTATCTCCAACTGATTCTCCTTAAAATAAAATACGTTTATTTTGGAACATAAGATCATCATGGTATCACTTATTCCACGTCACTAAAATCGAGCCTGTTGGCATCCCTACTCATCGGCAAAGAAGACAGAGGGTGTTGGCCGAGAGAAAAAGCCGGCTTAAAAAACTCTCGGTACTTTAAAAAAAATAGCAAATCATCAAACAATTCTACAATATTTAAAACAAATATATCAAATTAATTAGAAGTAGCCTGACCAGCCCTAGTCCCAGGCCCTTTTCTCAATCACTAACTTTATAGTATGCCTATTTATACAGCTTTTCTTTAATACATTTCTTAAATTTAATAAAAGGCAGAGATAAAAGAGTCTCTGGGATTTTATTAACCTTCGGGATACATTGATTTAAAAATAGCTAAAAGATTACAACTTCTTTATATTAGAGATATAGCTCGCAAAATTATAGTCTTCTCTAAAGATATTTAAAAATTTGCATCACATAAATGCGATGAAATTTTATATCGTTAAATCGAATTTTATCACTTGACTTTAACGATGTCAGATACTTTAGAAATATTCAGTTTTAATAATGTTTGGTTGGGATATAGTTTTGAAAAGAGTTTTAAAGATAAGTTTGAGATTAGGAGGGTATTATTTTATAGATGTTTATCAACGCCCCATGGTGGGGTTATTTGATTATTAAGGGCTATTCGAAACATTTTAAAATTATTTGGAATTTGAGTTTAGTTTTTCATGATATGTTTTAAAATAAACTGACTTACTTTATACTTAGTTAATTTCCTAGTAACTTAATAGTAAATTGTTTCTACCTAAAATGTATCTTTTAAATTTCTATAGTGAACAGTAACATTTTTTTAAATATTAAAACTTATGTATATTACATTTCATAAGAATTTTAGAAATTTACTATTTTATTTTTATCAATCAATCAATTAATTAATCAAATATATCTTTATTCACATAGGTAAACATGTACACTTATGAACGTCAAGAAAAATAAATTAAATTAACTGTAAATTTACATTTACAACCAGTTCGCAAGTCAAGGGCGTAGAGCGGGTAAGAAGAAATGGCAAGAAACTTTCCACCACTCTTTTCAATTGCCAAGTTTTTAATACAAATTGTTTGAACTAGAACAAACGATGGGGTTAGAGCATTTATTCGTATTTTGGTAATAAGTAATAAGTAGGTAGTTTTTAATGTTTGTAAAGAGCAATGTTATGCTACGTTCATTTCTCAACCTTGAGCGTTGGGGGAGTAGTGCGGTATAATAGACTCCCACAAAATATAAAAAGTGCAGGTAGCCTAGCAATATTTAAATCAAGATTAAAAGACCATCTATTGAGTGATGCAAATCTACGGAAATGAAAGTTCATCCAAGTTCTACCAAGTTTCTCTTTTTTTTTTATTCTCAACTTACCAATTGTAACGTTAGCATATAAGTGTTCTCGTGTAAGTGACTAATGTCTTTTATGAGATTAAATGTCTTTAAACCTAACCCTGAGGAAACCATAACCAGCAATACCAGCAATAACCCAAATCAATGATTTTTCGACCCATGTGTGCGTGATCTTGATGTTAAGGAACGCAACAATTTGTGAAATTACCAACACGTCAAAATACCCAAAATGTGTCTGATACTAAAGCCTAAACTATAAATAAAATAAAGAAGGGAGTGAGTTGTCATTTGTTTTTAAATTCTGACTCCGGGAATACAAGAAATTATTATTGTGATATTATGTTATTTTTTTAATTACAAACGATACCAGTGTTAATATATGTTCTGATGAGCTGATAGTACACTTACCATATTGGCCTGTTTCGTCTCATCAATATAATGTGTGGTGATGATGGCTGTCGTTCGGCCGCCTTTCGTTATTTCCACCAAATGGTCCCAAATGCTGAAATAAATTAAAGAGCTTTCAATTATTTTAATTGAGATTAATTAATGGGGTTTGACAAATACATTTTTTTATAAATCAATCGATACCGCGTATACCTAATACCCAGAAAAAGTCCTTTGATTTGATGAACACGTAAGGGAATCGTTCATATTGTTTACGAAATGTTTTTGACACATTTTAATGTTACACAAAGATACACATAATTTAAGAAATACTAACTAGTGTGTAGAAAAATATATATGTTTTTAAAATAACATATTTTAGTACACACTGTAGTTCTTTGGCACGAAATTAGACAATTAACGTAAAATTAGGAAGTTCTAAGCTTCATTATTGATTTTTTTTAAATAATGAAACCTACAAGTATTGTTTATGTATTACCCCATCGAAGGTTTCAAGCTTCTAATAACACCCCAGCTCATCGTATGGAGTTATTTTCTGACTAGCTCAATAAGAAATTTGTGCTGTGAACATTCATATTATTATATTATAATATTATATTCATATTATTATATTATTATATTCATATACCTTTGTCGCAAGACAGGGTCAAGTCCCACGGTTGGTTCATCGAGGATTAGCAGTTCTGGATCATGCAGAAGAGCAGCTGAGAGCGACACCCGTCGCTGCTGGCCTCCAGACAGGTTCTTTACTTGCCTGCAATATTGTTCATATTTAATTATTTCTTTTCAATTTCAAATTAGTACATTGTAATTCCTATGTGTTTCGCCTTTGATATTATACATATTCCCTTCACTTTATATAATAATTAGTAAATATACCGTCGACTACATGATCATTGAGCACCCTCCAAACTAAAAATATTTTTGGTGATAATGTGTAGTGAATTTTGAACGGTATTCTAATGATTATTAAATGACTTGATTTTGAGCCTTCTTTGATATGGAAATGATACAATAGTATGAAATGTAATAATGTATATATGTAGTAATAAAATTTATCCTAAATATAAGTCGGTTTTAAAAATAGCACCGTTCCTTGTAATATTAATATTGCTACTTTTAGAATATTCTGTTATAAAATTAATCAAATGTAAATGAAATGTAAAAATTCACAGTAAATCTATGTACGGATATTTTGTACAGACACAGATTCTAAATTTTTAAATTGTACATGAGTATCAATTAAACATATTCAGATTATTATAGAAGTACATATATACTGACCGTGAGGGGTTAGGGAGCTGTAATAAGTCAACAAGGAAGTCGATCTTCTCCTCCACCTCCTTAGTGGTCATACCGGATATCCACCCGAAGTATATCATGGTTTCCCGTATCGAAAACTCGCCAAATAACGCGATTTCCTGAGGAAAAATTGTTAAAATAGATTTCTTATTTATTTCTAAAAAAATATGAGTTTATATATGAGTTTTAATAAATTATCAGGGCATATTATTAAAATTTATAATTTTATTAAGATCCCTGAGGACATATATCCCCGGAAATAGAACCGAAGGCCCTCAGCTACCGCAACTTATAGTGCTGTCAAATCAATCACTGACACGCATTGTCAGTAATATTATTGTGTAATCTGTAAAACTTTTAATAGGCATTTTTAAACATTATTTTGCATTGTTTAGTAAGCAGTAAGGTTTTATTTTGTATTATATGTCTTCAAAATGCCCTCTGCCGTAGCGCAGCTCTTCACAAGCTCCATACGGATGTGAGACTTAAACGAAGAGAAGCCTTTGATCGCCGATAGAAAAGTTCTGCGGTAATATGCTAGGTGCGACAGAGGATGGATTCCGGAATCAGGAAAAACGAGAACGACCAAAAATAATGGGTGAAGCCAAAGCCCAAATAGTACGTTGGATTGGTCACCTTGATTGAAGATCGGATCGTCAAAAAAACCTATCCCGGAAACAGATCATCCGCCATCCCAGATATAGCTGGAAAGATTATGTTTGTTATACGAATGAGAACAACGTTATAACACATCATTTACACACATTTACGTTTACATATATAATTTTATATTATAGTAGCTAATTAAATTTATACATTTTCACACATCAATAAATTTTACATATGCAATGTCATTAAACAGTTTTATGACTTAAAAGCATCCGAACCAAAGTGTTAAATTAAATTAGTTACTAATTGTCGACTTATTAACATTTAAATACTGTTTAATATACGTAAAACTGTTAATTTTTAATCAATATTTTTATGTAATCCGAATCAGTAGATTAACAAGATGTTCTGTAAATCTACAATTTCTTTAAATTCCTACCTAATTATATAATTGCGATCAATAAAGTTTAATCTACATTAATATTATTCTGGTTGGTAGGCACAAATGACTGATATACTGACATCAATTTAATACTTTATTACGTAATGTTTCTATTTCTCTTAAAAGTCCCTCAAATGTAATTAATGCCACCTATTGGCGCGTTGTGGAAAAAACCGCTAGATTTTTACCAAAAACTTGAATGCGGCATCCAGTTGTTTATCGCTATAAACGTCCTATTGACTTATAAGTTATATTATACAGTAAAAAAAATTATTATATTATCTAGGGGAAGTCTGTTGTCCCCAGACCCTGTCCTGGCGGCGGATACGGATAAGGATTTAGTTAACACAATTAAAAATGTTTAAATTGAATTTATGTTCACAATTAAATTTAAAATTCCCGTTTACATAGGTTCTATTTGAAACAAACCCACACTCAAACTCAAAATAACTTTATTTATATAAGTAACCAAGTACACTTATGAACGTCAACAGACGGTAAATTGATTCTGAATTTACATTAACTAGCAGTTGACAAGTCAAGGGCGTAGCAAGAAGAACCGGCAAGACACTCCGCCACTCTTTTCAATCGTCAAGTTTTAAGTCATACAAATTGTTTAATCCCAAGGACTGGGATTGATTTGCTTTTTGATCATTTAAATCTAAGACTTGTCGATCAGTAAATGAAACACAAAAGTTAATGCCAACGTCCTAACTTAGATCGTGTTTTTAAACTATCCTTTTAATTATTAATAGCGATAATGTTGGTTGATTAAATGGAAAAACACTATAAACTCATTTGCGCGTCACGTTTACATCATAAAATAACGGTTATAAAATTCAAGATTATTAATACGATTGTTAATTATTGTAGTATTTTCTTAAACGCCTAGTAATTGCTATGAATTCTATACAATGTTTTATGTCGTTACACGAATCTTATCGGATATAAACATTGACCGTTCTACCAAGAAAGATCTAGATGTGTTATACCTATCTCTTCTCAATTTTTGACGCAATGCGTTTAATTCACATGTTTTTTGGAAGATCGATTTAGCATTGCGACATGTGATAAGCATTTGTATGAAAATGGTCACGTACGGCCCAGCTTGTATCATTTCTGTACAAAATTTTTGGTAGAACGGCTTGTAGCAGTTCCATGTAATCTCGACTCCAAATTAGGACCATGTTATTGTTTCGTGTTTGTGTTATTTTCTTTTCTTTGCAAAATAACAAATGTCCAAAACAGCAAACAGCTGTATTATGGAGGTATATAAGTTAATTACTTCAGTGAAGGCAGTAACTTCCGAGATACCAATTTCTAGAGTTTTATTACCATGTTTATTACGTTAAAAAGAACTAGACCCAACCAGATTTCTTCGTCAGATGACTGTAAAATATTGACTTATAACATATTTTAAAAACTAATATTAGAATTACTAATGTTGGACCAATGTCAATTAGAATGATGAGTTTAGATTCAGTCTACGGATATTCTATCGAAATTGCTTACGGAAACCTCGAAATAGGTATTTTGTGCATTCAAAATAAAATGTTTGCTCAAATTCATATGTATAAAAAAAAATAAGGAAGCTGCATCATATGCCAATGCAAATAGTATAAGGATTACACTAACAAGTTATATATAACCTAGTCAATGTTTCTAATGTCAAAGGATATATACTGTAACCTTTATATAACGACACTGAAGGGACTGTGCATTTTATGAGAGGTGTCATTAAATGGAGAGAAGCAAAGTCAGAATAACATACAATGATACTAATTAGAGTGTATCATATAAGACAAGCTAAACCAACGAAAGTCAATTGATTTCGACGCTTTAGAGAGTTTTTCGTTAAATAGATGTTACATGGATTTTACACTGTATATACAAAACTGACAGAAATATAATACAATTGTAACGGTACAATTAATGTCAAATTTTAAACAAATTCATTATCTTTCAAAGCATTTGGAACATCTATACACACATCTTATTATATATAAATTTTTCAGTTCCAGAAAAGATTTGTTCCAATCAATATTGGCATAGACAGATCACGTGTGACTATATAACTCTAAGATCGTCACCAGCTAATTCTCGAGGCCCCCCGCCACTAGTAGGTACGGTATAAAGAAAGCAAAATATTTGACTATACAATAAATAAAACATGTAAACACTTTAAATTCATAAAAATAAGTAATTAAAAAAAAATCTCTAGCGGCAACAGAGCCTGCCCTGGCTTACTTAATACAATATTTTGTAGATTCAATATTTAAATAAAATTAATGCTCATGGTTAGCAATTTTGCACCCAAAAGGTGTCATTCACCCGACATCTCGATGAAGATGCATTTTATATTTTTACCTTGTTAAGTGCATATTTACTTTTTATTGTATGTATAATGAGGGATGTAATTGGTGTGTAAACATAATTACTACGTCATCCAAAGGCATTTCAAATCAAATCAAATCAGTCAAATTTATTTATTCAGTTTAGATGCGACTTAACGCATGCTTATGAATGTCAAAAACGTTTACAAAATTCGCGAAAGAGCAAAACTACGCCATCCGTTCGCAAGACTACCAGGAGGTCTTGTTCTGAGAAGAACAGGCATTGCACCCTAACACTAGACTTATACACTATACAATATAATATTACAATATATATATTTTTGGACAGGACATATTATGAGAGAAGACAAGCGGTTGCCTCACTATGACAAAAGAAAACGAGGAAAAAAAATCTAAAGATAGGAAGATGTTATAAGTAGACCAGCGCTAATGTGGCTAAGTACAGACACTGAGAAGAGTGGAAACTTTAAAGGATTTAGATATGTCTAAGGACAAGCTGTAAAACAGATTTATTATTAGTGTATAGTAGGTAGTTTACAATTACTTTACACTACGATAAGTATTTACAGCAGTAATGCAAATGCAGTGGCGTAGCTACCTTGGGTGGCACCCGTTGCGGAAGTTGGTGGTGTCACCCCATCGACAGTAAAAGCAATAAATTTTATATGATTAAGGACATGGATCATTCATTAAAAGATCGCGGGTATGGGACGGGGTATCCCCCTGACGCTGTCAGTCTCTTTTGAGGGAATCCCCGATTTTTTTTTGTTTGTACATTGTTCCTTAAGTTGAGAGACCGGGTGGGGGTCACCTTTTTTGGGGCGAAACGCCCCCGCCTCACCCCTTTGTTACGCCATTGATTACATGTATGTTTGTCCAACTAGTCTTTAAAGTCAGTTTAAGAGAAACGGTAAAACCAAAATCTCTATTAAAAAACGAATGTATATTTTATGAGAGCGATATACTTTCTATAACTATAATAATTAAGATACTAGTTCCAGTTAATTTAATGCCCTGCCTGGTTATCCTATAAAGTTATAATTTGGGAACTTATGACTAGAATGTACGGCCTGCAAAATACAAATAAAATTGGAATAGTCCTTCGAAACGTTTAAAATGTCTTTTTATACTTGATATAATATTCACCTGTGGCATATATCCTATTCGAGGACCTGGCACTCCACTACCAGGGCTGCCTGGTCTTCCACCAAGGACCCATATTTCACCGGAATTTAGTCTTCTTCTGCCCACAATGCATGAGAGTAGAGTGGTCTTTCCACAGCCAGATGCACCAAGTAGACCATAACTGGAAAATCAAATTAAAATTAGTTTATTTGTTTTGTATTAAGACTTATGAACGGACTATTAAAAAATCCAGTCCAGTCGCTCTACAAACTTTTAGGTTCTGTTTCCCTTCGGACACCCATCCGCATCGCTAGATTTTAAGAAAGAAGTATGTTGTTTAAAATTTTGGAGGTCGTGTCTCCCAGGGAAAAGATATCGAAGCCACAAGGCCAACTTCTTCTTCTCTTATATGTCTCACCGAATTGGTCGCGTCGTATCCCTCTTACACACTGGTGCTATAAATCGGTTGAGGTAATGGCCAGTCTGTGTTATTATTAACGAACGAACCTCCATTTTTAATAAGTCATTAATAAAACCAAGCGTTCTAACGTTGTTGGAAATTAATTAAATTCTTTAACATGATTGTAATCCGTTTTACTTTTGACCACGAAATAATAAATCAACGCGCTATGACGTGTTTTAACGAATTAAAAAATATTTATCTTGTTCGGTATCAAGATTTTAGTTTTTTACCAAACAGCTATTTAACAAATTATCCTTAAAAAAGCATTATCTAAGCTACGTACTTACAATTCGATTTGAAAACATAAAGAATGGTTTAAAATTGCAAGATAATTTTAGCATTGCATCATTATATAAATGAGGATTATTAAATAAAAAAATACGTTTCTTATGGAACATAAGATATACAGGTATCACTTATTACACGTCATTTAATATGAACCTGTAGGCATCCCTGTAGGCAACTCATCGGCAAAGAAGACAGAGGGTGTAAGGCCGAGCGAAAAAGCCGGCGAAAGAAACTCTCGGTACTCTTTTAAAAAGTAAATCATCAAAGAACACAGCTTTTAAAACAAACAAATATAGCAAATTAATTTTTCGGAATACAAGTAGGATTATAATTTTATTCGTTATGTAATTGTTAACTTTAATATAAGGATTCGTAGATGTTTTTTATTATTATAAATATTATTTAATTTTATGACTGCCTTGGTAACTCGGCGGTTTCCGTGAAACAGATAAAGCCCGCCGATGAAAAAAAAACTACAATTAATTGCTAGTGAGTTTTTTAACAAAATCTTAGGTGGTTTCTCAATCACGCTAACTCTAAACAGTGTCGGCCTTATAGAACGTTGACTATATATTATTGGTATAGTTGGTCTAGGTTCTTTATTGTATTGTATTCTTTTATCATCACCGAACATCGTAACGATGTTAAAACACTAGCTTAGTTCATGTGTTATGCATTATTTTTTAGTATTTTATTATAACCTAAAAGCATAAATAAATGTTGACACTTACATGGCACCTTTAGGAACTGTCATATTTAATCCGTCCAAAATAACGTTAGGATTTTTCGTCGGCCCATATTTCTTGTGCGCCCGTCTGACGCAGACAGCCTGCTTCTTTCTAGAAGATAATGTAGACTTCTGCGGCTTAAGCATTCTATTTCTTCGCATCGCTAATTCATCATCAATGGCGTTGGGTTTCTGCTCCCGTACGTCCTCCATGGATATGGTGGCCCCTTCATTGTCGTAGGCCGGCATTTTTCTGAAAAAAGAAAAAGGTTTACTAAATTATAAACACATATATGTTTATATAAATGGTATGACGTCACTGTTGTAGCAACGGTTTTACGCATCAAGCTACTCGTAAATGTGTGCAATAATGTATTTCAAAAGTCTGTGTATGATAAAGTATGTTATGTATATTATAGATTAATGTTGTACTAATAGCTTCAGCATGCGATTCTTATTAAAGGTACGTTCCCCGGATTTGTAACCAATAGACTTCCTGTATATGTGCGCATTTAACACTCTAGTATGGAAAACATCGTGATGGAACAGCTTAGACCCAAAGTTGACGGCGTCTGTCAAGGCACAGAAGAACCTTCTTGCCTATTTAAATAGAAAATGATCTTGAAACAGATATAAATATGAGGATAAAAGGTTGTATGTTGTTGTTATCTATATTGTTAGCTAAGATTAAATTGTATGTAGCTTTCACCAAATAGGTCTTATAAAGAAAGAAAAATGACAAAAAAAAATACCATTTCTTATTCATTTATAATAATTAAATAACTAAGACAAAGCTGTATGCTATAGTATCATTATCAAGTATTCAGATACGTTTTGTTAAATCTCGTGAGAAACTGGTTTTAATACGAGTTAAAGGAACAAGGTCGGGAAATCACATTTTACGTCAACCTGACGTCAGTGTGACGTCTTCAGTTTAGGTTCTTTAATTAATGACGTCAAATTCTTAAATAAATGTAATTTTATACTAAGAAGTGTCCGATGAAATTTATGTTTGGTCGTTTCTTCATTAGCGGCTGTGGTTTCTGAATTAAATAATAAGTTTATGTTAACTCCCCCCAATGACCGCTTGGACAGACATATGACACGTAAATTAACCAATAAAGCTTCTTTTATAAATTTAACGAATATTTAAATGATCCTTATCCATGGGATTGATTTGTTCCAATTCAAAAAAAAATTATGACTCAAAAGCTACTACAATAAGTCATTTTAAAAATTAAAGTCTTTAAATTAAATATATTTACATATAATTAAAATTGTACACATACTAAACTATTCCTCGTCAATGTAACAGGACTTACACGTTCATGGCTATGGCCCTATCGTCAAAGTTCGGAGTAATACATAATGTGTTATATATAAAATAATCTACATTTACGCATTGTGAAGGTTTTAAACGAAACCACCAGCATAAATGAATGAGTAATACACGCAGCCTTTTAATATTTATAGTAAATTATTTTCCTACATTATTTATGAAGCGAGGCTAAGTCACCCGGAAAGAGGAAATCCGGAAATGAGAAGAAAATTATGTAGACTAGCTCTTACAAAATCTGTTTAAGTTTTACTAGCCTTAACGCGCTGAGACTTGCAAGTCCTTAATCAAATTAAATCAATTATTTATTCATTTAAATTACTTTTCAATGGGAAGATCTAAACTAACAATCCACCATCAATGATGGAGCGGGCGAAAAGAACTGGTAAGAAACTCTCCGACACTCTTTGGAGCGGAGACTAACTAAAATTACTTATCGTAGATTTGATTATATGTAATGTATTTCGCGAAATTCAGCTGTTAAGTGGCCAGCCAGATCGTGTGATTTAAGACCACTGGATTATTTTTTGTGGGGCTATGTTAAAGACAGAGTCTATACGGAGCCAATCGAATCGATTGCAGCCTTAAAACTCAAAATCCGTGATGTCATTAACGAAATAAACCCTCCATTTTGCCAAAAAGTGATTGATTTTGATGAAAGAATCAACATCTGTCAGCGTGGTCGTGGTGGACATTTGCCAGATATCATTTTTCATTCATAATTGCCAAACTTTTCTCTTTGTAATACAATAAAAAATTTATTTATTCATCTTGTTGAAATAACCTTTGTAATGTGATGCTTGGATAAAAAAAAATATTTATTGCTTTTTTATTACAATGCTATATAGATCACTATACTTTCAATAGTTGACTCTTATTTAAAACACACGAAAAAATAAATTCCACGATACAAAAGAAACACAAAGTCAACTCAAACTTTACCCAAAATTTCGTTTTTATTTAAGCATGGCGAGTATTATGAAGCCGAAAACTTACTGAATTACGGCACACATTCAGCCGACTACTGTTACTGGCGATTTTATTAAATAATATATACTTAACGAGTTATATAAATAAAAAGAATTTAACGGTCACTTCATTTTCGTTAAACCCTATACAACAACAACCCTATTCGTCACATCTCACGCAAATTGGCATACGTTTGTTTCACTAAAACCACTTTGTGGAAGCAGCTGCCCACTGAAGTATTTTCGAACCAATTCGACTGCAAGAAAAGAGCGTACCAATTCTTAAAAGGCCGGCAACGCACTCGCGAGCCCTCTAGCATCGAGAGTGTCCATGGGCGGCATATCACTTAACATCAGATGAGCCTCTTGCCTGTTTTCCCCCTGTTGTATAAAAAAAAACTAAAGCTGGTTAAATCATGAATCTTGCTAGCCTAATGCGCGCTCTTAATAATAATAGCCAAACTTTGGTTTACAAGGAAATTGTAAGGACACATAGAAATGTATTATGTTCGCTATTATTTATACAGTACTTGATTACACTTATGAAACTGAAAAAGCACTTCTAAATACAGTTGTTAAATCAAGCTCGTAGAACGGACATGGAAAAATAGCAAGAAGTCTCCGTCACTCTTTTAAATTGCCAATGTTTTAAACAAAAAGTTTGTAAGTACCATGATGCTGCAATCACGTCCTCATCACTAAACTCTTTTATTTACGTTCTTATTTTTAAAAGCCTTCTATTTTTGGCTAAGCCGTAAATCGTAAATCGATTGAAGATTGTGTGTATGTTTCGTTTTTATTTAAATTATTTGGTTATAACCTCTAGCATGGCTTAGAAATCAATATTAAAACAAAAAACTTGGCTATTAAAAAGAGTGGCGGAGAATTTATTGCCAGGTCTTCTCTTTTCGCTCTACGCCCATGAACTGGTAGTAAATGTAAAATTAGAAGTATTTAATGTATATTTCTTTTTTGACGTTCATAAGTGTATATATGTTACAGCCAAAGTAATTAATCTGGATATTATGTATATTATCTAGCCATTATTTATAATGTCTACTCAATTTAGATAAAGTGATAATTGACACGGAATTAATCACATTAACTAGCAATTTTATATAACACTAAATTAATAAATGATTTTTGACTTTGATCACGGACGAATTAAGAAAGTTTTGGAACATTACTATTGAATTTCAAATAATTAATTATTAATAATTTCATAACAGTAATTATCCACTGTGTGAAGGTGATGCTTATTTGCGTAATGTGTTAGAATACATTATAGTAATGGCTTTTAATTTGCACATTGTTCTTTTCGCAGTAGCTATTATGATTTACAATGTGCAATTGCTATGTACGTCTACCATTGATCATCGATTTCCATTATTTATTGGCTTGGTGACGGCACGAAAATCCATAAGCTTTTAATGGGGAATAGATCGAATTTAGAATGATCGCAAGTTTTTGGTTCCCAAAGCTCGTAAATTTGTGAGGTGACTTTTTCACTTTTCATGCATCATTTACTGGAGTCTGTGAGAAAACAGAATGCGTGCGAACAAATGTTATTTTGTTATCCTACATACACACATCTACTATCGAAATATATTAACATCATGACATTAAAGGTAAGTAAGCACTGTAACGACATCAAATACCTTCGTCGTCTTCTTCAGTCTGTGGGAAACTTCTACGAATATAGATTACAAAAAACACACTATAAGACAATTGTCATTCACACCCTATACTCTTCCAGACAGTCAATTGTTTGATCGTCACGTCCGAATATCGACTTAATAATTTTCATAAGCATTCTACTCATTATATTACAGATTACAAAATCTTACCTGTGGGCAAAAAATGGTTTTGACTAAGAAAAACTTTACATTAACATAATGTTAACATAATGAATAATGTGACTCCGAATTTTCTTATAACTTGATTTTTATAGAAAAAAATTCCTTGTTGTTTCTGTTATTAGTTTGACTTTACATTCATATAATTATCTTTCTGACTAGTGTTAATTATCTCATACGGTGGATTTTGCTCCTTAAAAATTTTATCTAATGAGATACGTAGAACCTCTGAGTCATTACCATTATTTCGTAATCATTCGAGGAGTATATATGACAGTTGTAAATATACTAATTAATTATACGTACGCAACTATTATCAAAGTGAAAAAGACAAGGATCACCCAAAAACAACTTTAAAATTTTCACGAATATGCTACACTTACTTCGTATCAACAAAAGACGAATACTCAAAAACAATTCGTACCATTAAAGAAATTCACCATTAGTCTGCTACCATCCCTAACTAGTATCGTTATGTTTTAACAGAACCAAGGACTTGCTAAGAATCAGTGAATATGAAACGAATATATACTTCATGGAATTAACCTTCTGCCAAGCAGCAAAATTGATAATTTAACTCATAAAGCATAGCGCATAGGAACTCATTAGTGATTGTCTTCGAAAACAATGCGTCATTTAAACCCAGCAAAAACATGTGTTTGTTCGACCTTACTGACCTGTTGTTTACAAGGAAATACAACACAAAGCAATTACTAGTTGTAAAGGCAAAAAATTCAGCTCCAGTAATATTTATATATTACAGCGGAGCATTTATTTTAAAAATCCCGATGAAATTTGTAGTAGAACCCGTGAAACTGTTGTCAAAATAGTTCTTTACTAGATAGAACTTGCCGCGTGATTGAGTAATCACACTTTATAGTATCTTACGAAATTGTGGTAGTGTATGCGGCGAACTTGTTTGTAGTATTTTTGACCTAACTTTTGACAATGGTGATTTTATTAGTCGTTATTAAAATTAATTAGCAATTTAAATCGATAAGTTTTAGATTTTGCAATAATGACAAATCAAAGAAACCACAAGTATTAACGGTTTAGAATTGATTTGATTTTGATGATATTATTTTGTAAGCTCTGTGACATACAATGATAATGACAGCTGACAGCTCAGCGGTCACTATTGATTAGATACGTATAGTAAATTATACCGGAAAACAAATTTAAAAATGGGGAGATTTTTTTTCCCAAACCCACGGAACCTTTACAAGAACGACGCATATTATGCTCTTTTCGTAAATAAAAAAATAATCCTAATACAATTATAATTTGAGTAAAACCATCAAAATAGAGTAGCACAAGAGCCAATATGTTTAAATCTTTATATATATAATTCTTCTGTGAGTGTGTATGTCACTGAACTTCTATCAAACGACTGGACCGATTTTGACGAAATTTTTTGTGTGTTCAAGGGGATCTGGGAATGGTTTAGATTCACAATTTTGTCCGCTGGACAATGTTTTTTTAATTAATTTTTAATTTATTAGTAGTTGTTGATTTTGGAATGTTTTACATTGGATCCGACAGACGGCGCTGCCACCGCAGTGTCAAATTTTAAATAATATTCGAATTTTAATTTTAGTCTATCCCGACAGTTAGCGCTGCGATCAAATTAAAAAAAAGTTTTGTTATCATTGTGTTATTGTAGACCATTTGCTGGATCGTTAGATATTGTCATAACATTTGAATAATAATTTTCATCAAAATGGTTCAGAATGTTTTAGCTTATTAAAAAAAGTTTGAAATTTTTAAATTAAAGACGTGTAGACAGGACAACGTCTATCGGGTCCGCTAGTATATATATATAATACGAATAAAAATAAAAACATTTCAAACAACCCAATATTAAAAACTTCAAATTATTCGAATTTTGTTCTAAAGTAATCAAAACAAGTAAAAATTGTTAATCATGAACCACAAAGTACAGTTTTACTAAAGTTATCGATACTTAGTCGAGACTTGGTGCAAACAATCCCGTACGATATACCGCAGACGCTATGAGTGAGGAATATGTCCTTCGCTTAGTTAACCATGATGATCCAATTTTATCCAAAAATATCTTACCAAAACTGCATCCTGATTTAAATAGAGGTAAGGGCCGACCGAAATATCTATGCCAAGGCTCTGCCAAACCAGGCTCATTGTCAATGATAACCTACTTATGGTTATGTAATTTATACGCGAGGCTGACCCGTCCTCATAATTATAGACTATCAATAATAATGTTGTTAAATGTCAAAGAAATTGTGTTTATACCATATCGATAAAAACAATTGTTTAACAATAATGTTTAATGATATTCAAAAAAGTATTTATTCGAGATTGAGAATATATTTTTTAAATGTGTTCTATTTTTAAACTTTTTAAAACAAAAGCCAAGGATATACGCAAAATCATGCATGGAAGGTAAAATGTGTCGACAGAAATTTAACTAGGGTTACTTTAATACTACAGGGTACTTATTACTCATACTTCATAAATTAAAATAAAATTTATTAATCACTTACTAGGATATCTGTTAGTAATTGTTTTGTTCAGATAGTTTTAAAGGAATGCTCCGTCATAAATTCAAATATAATGCAGTCTTTAATTTCATAGTATTAACTCTATTTCGTAATGTTATTGCGTATAAACCTGTCCGCTGTCACAGGTGATATTTTTGGCGTAGTATTTACAAGGTCACTGTTGCATTAATTCCCGGCAGACATAATTTATTGCTTATATATTATGTAATAGAAACAATATAAAGTAACATTTGTATACTTGCCTTTTTTAATTACGAATGCAAGATAATATTGCGATAAACTTTTTTTCACAACGGAAACATATTATGTATTTTAAAATCACGTGTCTCGCGGTGGAAGCTAGAAGGACTGTTTTTTAGACGAAACAAGAAAAATAAAAATAATAAAATATCGCGCTCAAAATTATTTTCTAACACCTGTATATAGATTCAGCAAAGTTCTATTTACATACATGGCCAAACGATTTAGGTAAAATAGTGCTATATATAAATATCGTTGCGTCAATCAATGCTTCCATAAGTATCACATTTATATTTAACTACTGATTACAATATACTTTCACTGAAGTTACTGAAGTACGTGTCATACATTTAAAAAAATCAGTGGCGCTACAACCTCTTTAGGTCTTGACCTCAGATTTTTGAATGTGTTTCATGATCTTTTTTTTTTTTTTTAACCAATAGGCAAGTAGGATATCAGCCTCCAGTGCCTGACACACGTCGTCGACTTTTTTGGGTCTAAGACATGTTGGTTTCCTCACGATGTTTTCCTTCGCCGTTTGAGCAAATGTTAAATGCGCATATAGAAAGAAAGTCCATTGGTGCACAGCCGGGGATCGAACCTACGACCTCAGGTATGAGAGTCGCATGATGAAGCCACTAGGCCAACACTGCTCTCATACATATACAGCTATATTTTATAAGAAATACAGAATCTACCATCAATTCATATTAGTCTCTAAACAATTATTGACTCTACATAATTAACCTATATTCACTTCTTTGTTACAAATACCTGTCATTTGTAGATTAATCGTGGAAATGTCAATAATGCGAATAAATAAATATTCATCGAGGTGTTCTCCATAAATCTCGTAATACACTTTACGTGGAATCGTTTTGCTGAGTCACCCTCGCAGATTAAAAGTACAGTACGTAGGACAAAAATGCGTAAGCGTTTTAAAAAACGTCGATGGCCAGTTTGGCTTTGGTAATAAAGAGAATATAATAATAATAAATATTTGCCTCTTAATAATATTTTAACTCTACAGGTTTAGATGCTGCAGATTTAAATATGAAAGTGGAGAAGCGCTTTTTCATTATAATCATCTTTAAGTTATTTATTATAACCACAACTGAGTGTTTTTGTCGGCAGTTTTAGCCGTGCATCCCCACTGTATGGAACAAGCTGCCCACTAAAGTATTTCCAAACCAATGTGACTTAGGATCCGTCAAGAAAAGAGCGTACCAATTCTTGAAAGGCCGGTACCACACTTGCTAACCTTTTGGCAATGTGAGTGTCATGGGCGGCGATATCACTTAGCATCAGATGAGCCTACTGCTTGCATGCCTCCTATTACATAAAAAAAATAAAACGAATGCAATTACTTTTAATAAATCAAAATGACGCTTGCTAGTTACTTTTAATTTAAGTAGTCTGTCAAGTAACAAAATGAAAGTGCTTCAGAATTCTTTCCAATTCAATTAGATAGAGTGCCAGAAGAAAATCGAATTATATATTTACTATTAGTAATTACGCATGTTATAAAACGAAGTGTGATATTAACAACAATAAGCTGACACGTTTGATTATTAGATTCATAGGTTAACCGATGATTAGCGGTTTTCAAAGTTCCTACTACTCATGATTATACTGGATCTATTAGCAAAGAACGAAATATCTCGAGGCTTTGTGTTTGTGCAATTTTGATATACGAATTGCTCAAGGCACTTAATCGGTACTTCGAACTGTGAAGGCCTTTCACATGTGGAACGAGCTAGAACTGTCAATGTCAAACGACCGCATGACGAGGTGAGGTAATGGCTAAAACCTCCATATGTAATTTGGTTTACTTGGCTTAGTTAATTTTTTATGAGAAAGTCAAAATCTATTATAACGACCTCGAAGATACTACTCATATTTGGTCGTAAAACCGAAAGTCGTAACAGCCGATGACGTTGGTATTAAGTATCTATTACAATAGAATTCACCTGGGATCTTTGATTTTGGTCAAAGGTTTCTTCTAAACGATGTCGTCTTGTGTTGTGAATGTTTTTTAAAGATACAAATGCGGCATTAAGTATTTACTTGAAGATGTTAAATAAATAGCAAGGCCTGAGTAAGCGGAAAGCCTTTTCCGCTTATTATTAATAGCTTGAATAGTCATTGACATGTCCTTGTGAAGAACAATATTTGTTTTTCAATAACTATGTCGGAGTAACCGATGACTAGGTATGTAAATTAAACGTATCTAAAATAGAAACATTAATGTACATTAAAATATTATTAATTAAAAAGTGTAAATACTGCGATGCAGATACTTATAATTAATTATTATAATTATGTAAAAACCACACATTGTTAATGTAATAACTGTCTAGAAACCAAATCCATATATAAATATACAAATAATTCTGTTATACTTTCAGAAGAAATGGGAAAATAAATATTGATAGAAGATAGACCGACTAGGGTATTTAAAAAAAAACCTGTGACTTTAGCATTTATTGCTGTAAAATACTTATTACTATTAAATACATAAAAATGTGAATTACTATAAAAACCTAAAAACTATCTCTAAGATCTCTAAGTTAAAAATAAAAAATCAGTGGCGCTACAACATCTTTAGGTCTTGGCCTTAGATTTCTGAATCTGTTTCATGATCATTTTTAAATCCAATAGTCAAGTAGGTGATCAGCCTCCAGTGTCTGACACAAGTCGTCGAATTTTTGGGTCTAAGACATGTTGGTTTCCTCCTTCACCGTTCGAGCAAATGTTAAATGCGCACATAGAAAGAAACTCCATTTGTGCACAGCCGGGGATCGACCCTACGACCTCAGGTGTGAGAGTCGCACGCTGGAGCCAATAGGCCAACACTGCTCTTGATCTCTACAGTTATATGTAAATAAATAATTTTTATCATTGTTCGAATCGGCTAAGTACGTTCTTTCCGAGCCATTTAAGCCAGTTGTACTTAGATTTCTAGTATTTCCTTAATATGCAAATAACAGCAGCTCATACGGAGATAAAAAACATTAGTTTTTTTTTTTGAATGGAATCTCGCTGTTGGCCTTAAAGGCCTTTACAGCTCAGCACGGGCTGTTTGGGGAGCTAAGCTCAGCCTGAAGTGAAAACATTAGACCCAAAACAATCTACGTGTAAGCACAGAAGTTTCTTGTCAATAAATAAAAAATATCAATCAGACAAACGCGTAATATCTACCCCATGCTATGACTTTACTACGATGTAACAATAATTAATAAATAAGATTAGTGAGTTTTTAGACGCTATTCGCAATAAAATTGACTGCCCTGATTTGTCGCTTTTATTCTTTTACATCCCTTTTTCATGCAATACAAGGCAAACCAAAATATTTCAAAAGCCCCAGTTCAATACAAACTATTTACATAACTCAGTCATGCATCGTATACCGTCTGATTATAATACATATTACCAGCAAATAGATATGTGATGAAACTAAAAAATGCTTTAAAATAATTTTAAAAACTCTAGCATCTTTTATAATAATGGCTTTGTTATTCTTCCTCATATTAAATATATATTTTAACTAGCTGACTCGGCCAAGCGTTGCTGTGGCTAAGGTTTTTGTTATATTACATAGTAGTAAACTATTCAAGGGAAACGGTAGGAGAACTTATGTGAAACGTTGGTACTTTTAACACAGCGCCATCTGTTAGAATTGTATCAAAACAAATAATTTGCAATAAAATAAAATTGCGACTATAATAAAAGATCTAAGCTATCCTATCTCTTAAGTTGGACCAGACTGCTTACGGTGTGCCAATTTAATTTAAAATCGGTTAAGTAGTTTAGGAGTCCATCGCGGACAAACATCGTGACAAGAGATTTTTATATATTAAGATTATCAATGCATCTTAGAACTGAGAATTCAGAATTTATTATAAATATATATATATTGGTTTTGTTTATTTTTTTTCTTTACATTTTCTTTAAATTGGTAAAAATTGTTAACTGTGCTTTATGTTTGAATGTGTATTCATGTTGTTGTCTATAATTTAATTGTTTGGATATTGTTTAGTAAGTATCTGTAGAAATACTGACGAGCAATAAACAGATGACTGATTTTATTTCAGTCATTTCGTGGTCCCATATAAAACTAGGGGTTTCCTTTACCCAAAGAGCCTTCCCCTATATGGTCCGACTCACCGTTCTTGAGATAAAGTTCAAAAATCAAGAATGTAACTAATACGTCAAATTATATATAATTTAATCCGGATTTTCCATGTGATCTTTGCCTCTGCAGCAATTGCAAGAAACGACTTAATTCAATGTCAATCTTAGTACATCGTTTGTCATTGAATTATTCGCTCGAATCAAATATTACTTAAGTAAATTTAGTAGCAAAAAATGGAATTACAAATTATGTTTACCTCGTGTGAGCCATAAAAATATTGTAATACAGATTTGAAATGAGTCGGATTCTAATGAATAAAAATCTCTCATGCGCAGGTAATTGGTCAAATTTAGGTAATAACTTAAAGCACTAATCAACAATTTACGAATAAACACTTTTTATACTAGTTTTTTGTTATAGAACATTAAATTTTGGTTTTTAACTTAAATTAAGAGAACTGACCCTGAAAAAATATAATATCTCCTGTATTCTTGGCTAATGTAGTGCGTCTACTATGTTTCGTTCTGGAGGTATGGACTATTTAAACGTCACGACCCGCAAGCAAGCTGTATCAAGCAAGGCAAGGCGCATGCGAGCCCTAACCACATGCTGGCGGTAATAGCGGGAAGGCCGGATTACCCTTACATACACACACTACATACAAACTATGTGTGTGGTTTATTATGCGGTGGTGTGCGAAGGTATAATTAAATATATGTTCGTTAAACCGAACCTCCTAATATATTTCGGACAATATTGAAACTCTTTTTATGTCTTTCAAAAGTCAAAAGTCAAAAATAATTTATTCATATAGGTAACATAATGCACACTTATGAACTTATGAATAAATGAAACTAATTTTACATTTACTGCCAGTTCTCAAATCAAGGGCGTAGAACGGAAGAGAAGAACTGGCAATAAACTCTCCGCCACTCTTTTTAATCTCCAAGTTTTTTTATCTTGCAATCAGTCAGCTAGACTATGAGCAGAAGTGTTGAGAGCTGTCAGGCATTCAGAGCTAAATCTCCATCGAGACTGCACCTCTCTGTCAACCGAGTCTATCAATACAGGATTTGTCGACTTTTACAATATTTGTCAATATTGTAACTAACACATAGCCGTATGGAATTATGAATAAATAATTTAATGTATAGGGAAATTATATTTAAAATATCTTATCTACCACAAACATATTGAGGTCCTATCGGTACTCATATGGGGCTTAACGAAGCTGAAAGCCCTGTTTTAAAAATAACCCTGTTGAATTACGATTGCAATAGATAAAAATAATTAGTGCCCATTGCGTTACTATACGCTCTGTTTACAATGCAAAGACCTCAATCTTAAACATGCAACACTTATACTGATTTCTGGCAATACTTGTGCCATCATATCAGTGGAATGTATTGTTTGTTTACTTACATTCGTACTCAGAATCGTTCATTTAATCATCTGTAATAACCTATTATTAAAAGAAACCGAGGTAGGCAATTTAAAAGGTGAGGCGACGAAATTGTGGAAATGGCTGGAAAGACCTAGACGAGATTGATATACAATAAGGAAAAATGGAGGAAAATGGGGGAGGCCTTTGCCCGTGGGCTCACAGAATTAGTTATCGTAGATTAATAAAAACAATAGCTGTAATATATATATCTTGTATTCTGATATAAGGCTATAAATAAATAAAAAATAACCTATCATTAGAATAGATAGTGATAGAAACTTTTCGCTTCCGAAAGTCTTTACTGTGACCTAAGTAACTAAATAAAATCCTTACTTTAACTTTTTTAAATACGCCCGAAAAATATACGTATAGTATGAACGGCAGGAAATTGTGATTATCAATTATAATAGACTTAAACGCGTGCGTAGACCGAGTTTTAGTATTTGATATGAATTCGTTTAAAAATACTAAAAATACAATGATATATATTTTTATTGCAAAGTTTAACGATATTTTGTAGTATCGACAACAGCAAAGCTTCAATAATTTTGGGGAGATACAAAAAAGATAGTGTCACGCCAAATTCTGGGAGCGTTAAAGGTACACTGCCACAGGGAGAAAACGTTTTAAAATTGTTTCAATTTTCTTTTTGTTAAATTTTAATTATTTTAATTGTAACTAAATACTGAAGACAGTGTAAAGTATACGAATACTGACTGCATTCTTTGATGTTTACAAAGTGTTTTGCTCTTCTGAGGACCAGGGCTACGGGCAGCATAAGTTTCATTATAAAAATGTTTGAATTCAAATTTTAATGAGAATTCTAGTTTGGTATTAGGCAAATATTTTTTATGAACAATTCGGCTAAGGGTCCTAAGAAAAGAGCGTACCAATTCTTAAAAGGCCGGCAACGAAGTCGCGAGCTCTCTGGCATCGAGAGTGTCTATGGGCGGTGGTATCACTTAACATCAGGAGAGCCTCCTGCCCCCTGTTCTACAAAAAAAAAACATTTGGACGAATATGCGAGGATTTTGTTAAACTTGTCCTTCGAGCGTCATGGATATATGATTGATTCGATCCTAAATATTATGCTTATATTATAACGGTTATCTATCTATCTGTGGTTGTTTCTATACGAAGTAAATACGACTATATATCTACGTTAACCAACCGGTTAAAGAAACCAGTCACAAAATAACTACGCTACATGGAATTTTGTGCGCAGATAAAGTTTGTTTTCAGTTCTTGTTATTGAACATTTTTATAGAAAACGATCAGGCGGTATTGTAAGTTAATTAAAAAGTATATATAAATAATATTATTTATAAGTACTTGGAGAGACTTCAAACAAAAAACAAAAATATATTAATATATTATTCGTATAGGTAAACAAGTACACTAATGAACGTCAAATAAATTAAATTAATTGTAGATTTACATTTACTGCCAGTTTTCAAATCAAGGGCGTAGAACGGAAGAGAAGAACTGGCAATAAACTCTCCGCCACTCTTTATAACCGCCACGTTTTACACAACGTTTGTAAGGAGCTAAAGCTAAGCTTTATATATTAAATGTTAAAATTCTGGAGTACAATTATTGAAAAACTTTTGTACAAAAGATCTGTCATACCTTTTTATAAAACAAATTGTCGTTTTCAACAGTACTCGAAACAGAACTAATCTAAGCGTACGACCAACCAGGCTCCAGAAAATAAACCACTCCTTATATGGAAATTTTATTAGTTTAACAATAAACTCGACAACAAACAAGACGAAATAAGAGAATTGAAACTGAAATAATTTTTTATAAGTTTAACTCTCGTTAAACGCAAATTAATCAATAAATTTGACAATTTGACTTCCTTAGGATTAATTTGCTCAAGTTCAAACAATTTGTATGACTCAAAACTGGCGATCAAAAAGAGTGGCGGAGAGTTTCTTGTCAGTTCATCTTGCAAGTCAACGACCTTGACTTGCGAACTGGAAGTAAATGTAAATTTAGAATCAATTTAACATCTTTTTTGTTGACCTTCATAAGTCTACTCGGATCCTATATGAATAAAGTTATTTTGAGTTTGTGTAGTAAAGTTCCTGAACAGGTTTTTATTAAATAGAAGAGAGACAACGCACTCAAGGTATTCGATTACTCTGTAACTTGTTTAACAGAGTTTCCGAGTTTTCGTTTCCGTTATCCCAAAATACTGACAGCAGTGATACTACTACCGAATTTACATATAAAAACATCAGAATCAGTATGCTAGAGCTATTGAAATTTACAGAGTACGGAGCCTGATGTCATCTCACATAACTGCTTATATATACAAACATGACCGCAATGTATATACATAAAACTGAATTGTTATAACTAATCTATCTCTTTTTATCACAGTGTTTCAGAAAAGAGTACACTTTTTTTCAATAGAAGACAAACATTATAGGCCCATCAAGAATTGGTACGCTCTGTTTTTGAAGAACCCTAAGTCGAACTGGTTTGGAACCTTAACGTCAGTGGGCTGGTTCCACATAGCCGTGGTGAGCGAAAGACATCGAGGTGATACGGATAGTATTTTGTATTCGGCCTTGACGTTCAATAATGAAAAACTGCTGCAGGTATAAATGCGGTAGAAGATGCAGAGATTTTATGGAGTCAAGGAATTGGAAATATGATGTATATATATATATATATCTAATATATAAAAGGTAAATTATTTTTTTCCAGTTACACATATAAATTTATGTTTAATTACAAAAACATGCTTCAATCATTTGAATACGTGTGAAAAAATCCCACTTCTCATTGTATTGTCATTACGCAAACTCTGTACTTGACCTAAAGATCATTCCCAAAAAATCATATTTTACCAAACACATTAAGAAATATTTACGTCTGGCAATTTTGAAACTTCTTATTATCTATAATAATATAAAATTTTAGCCTCAGATATTTAAACTTAACTAGAAACATCTTCCAATGCCCCTGGTTTTTACGCTCAGAATATTTAACTTCTAATATTAATCAAAAAATATTATTTTCTCTTAAAATTGGTTGACAATAATAAACAAAAATCTACTACGAATCGAATTTCTTCTTAGTCAGAAAATTCTGATAACAAAACTGCATCTATATTATATAGTATAAAACGATTGTATGTAAAAAATAAATTGGTTAAATATTTTTTATCATTGAAATTAAATAATAATTATAAAGTTATATAAAGAAACTCGCATGCGCAGTACGTGATGATATATTATACAATTTTGGCTGCGCAAGCATTTCATAAGTGCTACTGTTTGAGAAACACGTCTGTGAAATACTCTCACACTTACCTTGGCTCATTTGCAGAATTTATTACGAATATTCAACAACAACAACAAAAATCATTTATTCATATAGGTAACATAATGTACACTTAGGAACGTCAAAAAAATAAATATTCATTAAATGATTCTAATTTTATATTTACTGCCTGTTCTCAAGGGCGTTGAACGGAAGAGAAGAACTGGCAATAAACTCTCCGCCACTCTTTTTAATCGCCAAGTTTTTTTACATAATGTTTGTAAGGAGCTGCAACCATTACACCATGTTGCATATGACATCTTGAGAAATAAAGAATAATAAAATAAATTAAAAAAACAAAGATTTGTCTTCTATCAGCAGGAGGCATGGTGAAATAGGAGCACGCACTAACATACTCGTGTGAACAACACGCAAATACGTAGTATAAACAACTAAACTAATATCACCGCATACACGAATTCAAGTACGACCAGTCACCACAAGTAGCACCCGTTCTCGAGTATGACGCAAGGCCAGCCATCGGCCCCCTCGCCATATTTTAGGGAGAGAGACACCCCGACGCATGGACGCCGCCACAAGCAATGACATTTAAGTTAGCATGACGATCCTTGAAATGTGGACTTGGCTACACAATATAATAGTAATAATACTAATTATACTGAAATAATTTGATACCACATGAATCACGGTTTGTTCCCACTTTACATTTAAAAAAGGTCATAGATTCAAACGATATACTAAAAAAATTTGATAACATATCGTATGCGTAGGGGTAGGTGATCAGCCTCCTGTGCTTGTTTTCTCAATTTCCTTCACCGTTCGAGCGAATGTTAAATACGCACATTGGGGCTCAGCCGAGGATCGAACCTACGACCTCAGTAAGACAGTCGCGCACTGAAGTCACTAGGCCAACGCCGCTTTCCTATACGCATAACCCAAGGTAAAACAAAAACATCGATCCTAAATCGTACAAAATCCTTCATCTAACAGCTCAAAGTTCATTTACATTGATATTTTGTTCTCTTGATTACCTTGAATCACAAAATAACTACACAGCCGGAAGAGCAATATATGCGTTTGTGTGATCAATTCTAAATTTGAATTTCGATATTCAACTACACCATTAGGCACCGAGCCATGACTCCTATTAGCTATTTTATTTAAGTCTAAAAACAATAGTGTGTTTTTTTCTAAAAAAGAACTTTATTTAATATTCAGAGATTAAATCCTTTCCGCTTTGACGGCCATCGTAACCACATGGGAAAAAAACAAAAGACGGAACGTGACGTACTGTCCAAATGTTTTTGATGAAATATCTAGTCCAATCAAAAACTAGCGATACTATTCCACTTACCGTGTAAACAATTACTATGAAACCAAACGCAACATCGTTTTGCCTTGCATTCTGACTCCCCCCTGCCTATTTATTTTACCCTAGTTTAGATTAAAAAACTGGTTCTTGCTTTTAAACAATGCAGAAAAGAAGTAATAAATATGATATATTCAAAATACATCCTATACGAGCTATTAAACGGATAAAGAATAACAGCAATAAAATGCCTGCGATTAAATAATCTGCTTTGCCGTCAGTTCATAAAATTACCCACAACTTATAAATAAAACGATTATGGTGACTGAATCTACATTTCAAAAAGAACTTGATATTCATTTTATTTTAAGGGTCAACGAACAAGGAGGTTTAGTTGGTTGGTAAAACAAGCATTAGGTTAACGTAATATAAGCATACGCAATGTATGACACAGATTTACTATTACGAAAAAATAATTTTCTAACAGCGCCTAACGGGGTTTTATTTTTGCATCCCTTTCGCTATTTTTATAGCGAAAATATGTTTTCATCCGACTTGGTACACCATATATTACTTATAAGTTTTAAATTCTAATATTACCCTTCTACCCCGTAAAATAGTAGTAGTCCCATAAAAAACAGAAGGTTTGGATTTGGACTTATAATATAAATCAGTAATGTACGAAGTATCTTCAACTCTTTATTACACGCGACACGCATCAATGGCACGACATTGGATTTGTTTGTCTATCAGATTACTAAACGTATTAAGATACTCGTTAGAAATTCCAGTTCAACGCAAATAGCTATTGGAGGTAAGAATGTAAACAAAAACAATGTCAGAGAGTTTATGATAGATAGATCAGGCCAACGCTTTGCTAATAGACCGAACGCCAACGCAAGAAATAAATAATTAAGTAGGTACATCTTTCGTCTATTTATCTTAATATTTCTACGATTAAAGATAAATCGTTAGGTGACTTAAATAATTATGTTACAGACGAAATTGAGTCTATTTTTATGGCTCGACGTTTTAAATGCTTTAAACGTGAAATAATATAGGAACATATTATTAACACATCACGAATCAATCCACTCTTTTTAAATAATACAAAAAATATTACAAGGACCAGAACCAGTCTGTTGCACACATCCCCGTTTACAAAGACGTTCCGGTTACTGAATGCTGTCTCTACACTATGGACATCTTTATATCACACATCGGCAATCAGAACACAAAACATACAGTTTTTGGGAAATCACGGTTTATTTTTTATATAATTTAGAACTCCATTTTCTTTTTCAGGAAACGCATATCAGAGAACTAACGATATATTTCAGAAGATAATTTAAACTCTATCAGGTTTTTATGGAAATTAAATCTTAAGATATAATGTGTTCACAGAATATACAGTAGCGATATCGTATTTATTATGTTTTTAATATTTTATTATATTTTTTTGTGGCTTTGTACTGTAAGGATAATGTATGTATTTATAAAATTAATAATTTTAAACATAGAACAATATTGTTTTAAACCAGTTTTACCTAATTTATGCACGAAAATACAATATAGTTAATGATTAGTTGATAAATTAATCAAATCAATTTTATTTTAAATTGTAATAAATTATTGTTATAATAAATTTTTGTATAAGTAAACGGATTTTTGGCCGACCAAAGAAAGTCGATGTTTTTGCTACTATTAAAATAAATTAAAATAACAGCGTTTAAGCTATAAAATCTGTACGAACTTAATTAGCACGGTGTAAGCATTTGTATGAGGATAATTCAAGTAGAAGGATTTACGACAAGTATATTTTAGTGACGTTTATGAAAGGTAATTAAGTAGTGTTAATTCAAATCTAAATAAACATTATTTTCACACTTTACAGATATTTCTGCTTAACAAACCAAGACAGTTGAGTTTATTTTTTACGAATACATTTTTATTGGAACCCGTGAAATTAACGTTACAAATAACGAATAAGTTTTGATTTCCTGCTTTCTTTATTAAATAATAATAATGAATGACTTTGACATTTGACTACTTCCTACGGCAAACTCCTTTAACACCAATCAAGTCATTCTTGTTTATGATAATTTACTTGTAGAAAACGTAATGTTCGAGACGACTAGAATCGGGTAATAGATAGATTATTACCGTCAAAATGTATCTTTGATTTAAGAAATGTAACCTAAAACAAAGCCAATATTTCAAAAATCCCGCCTCACGACAGCGCCAAATATGATTCCCATACGTCAAAAATTTTTGGAGTGTTTATATACAGGAGTGATTGTTCACGTTTATTATCTGTAGTCGTGATTGCGAATCAGGAGGTCCACAACATTTTTAAAATTAATCCTTAACAATTCTATATGAACATGAAATTCCCTTTGTTTTGTTTGATTAAAGACCGCACTATCTGCACAAGAATTTGAAACTAAAAAGTTTACTCAGTTTAATATTTCCAAAGTGGCAAAACGTGGTGTAAAATGTAGCCCTTAAAACGCACAAAAGCCTCACTAGTCCTCACTACCATTTATAAGATTTCTGAAAACATTTTTTTTATATTGCCTACAAACTACGTGAAAACAAAGGGTCAAATGTGTAATTTACAATTGATATGATAAGGTTATCAAGCTTAAAACGCTGCTAAAGAATAATTTGGACTTGCATTTCTGCTACATTTTGCGAGATCGGGATAAGTACTTTATCAATAAAAATTATATTATAATTCCACTTTTTATTCAAAATGTTCAGAGATTTCTATAAATATATTTTAATTGTTTCAAAACTAATTTTGAAGCTGTGTGTTCGGAAATTAATTTTTCGAGCATTACGATATTCCTAAAAATACAATTTATTAATAATTTACAAAATTATTTCATTAGCCAACTACGCGATACCCGTAAAGGGTCCGTATAAACCAAAAAACAGGCTCTGGAAGAGTCCAAAGCCTTTGTACCATGGCAAAACCATAGGTGTTTCTAGATCTCAATTTCAACAGTCACCATATAATTAGACTTAATAAATAAAATGTAAAACTTATTCAAACAGAACGTGATATTAAAACTACGCGCTCATAAAAACAATCTACATTTGTGGAAGTTGTTAAAATTTGCAAGAAATATATTTATGCAATAGAACAATTTTTCCATAGACAGATCAATTTCTAGCTAGATAATAGATCATACTAAATTTAATTAATGTTATTTTTGTTAATTTTAAATTCAATTTGGGACATTTAAATTCATTAATGCATTGTAAAGTTCACAAAAATATCGATTTATCAGATTCTAAATGTCACAGAGTATGTTTGAAATTGTATCTTATATATTTAAACGAGCAATTCTTGTATATATATATATATATATAATTGGAATCTCGGAATCGGCTTCAACGATTTTCATGAAATTTATTATACGGGGGGTTTCGGGGGCGATAAATCGATCTAGCTAGGAATCATTTCTAGAAAATGTAATTTTCTTCGTGTTTTATCCACTTAAACATAGAATTGCTTAAAGATGTCAGTCAAATAAAAACTTAAATATGAATATCATTATCTTTATTCGATAATTATATTCATATTTTATCATTTTATTAGGATGTAATTCGTACTTAAATATAATTTCCAAAAAACACAACTTATAAAAAATATCCCGAGCAAGGCTCGGTCATCCAGGTACATTAATTTAAAACTTTAAATCAACACAATATTTTGTATACTTCCTAAGTAAAACGAGGTTTTTGATTTACGTCTCAATTAAAATATTCGTTAATAGATCGTAGTAACCACATATATTTAAACATAGACATCTACATTTTTTTCTATCTCCCCACGTATAAATGTTTAAATATCTGTTGTGCTTATAAAATCATTGCAAAAACAATTTTAACTAGACTCAGCCAAGTGGGTGTTAAGCAATATTTGAAGGTCCATAATAGACGCATCATTATAATCCATAATTCACGAAACGATATTTATTGCTCATTAAAAAACCATTTATTTCCATTATAACCTCGCCACGTTATAAAAATGACTATACACTTACCTTTTTTATTTTAATCGTAGTCACAAAAACAATTCCATATATTTTTTTTCACAAACACTGGCGCGATGGATTCGAATTTCGATGCGCGCGCGCCGCACGCTCACGTAGCACTGAACTTGAGCTGCGTCTCAGCTCGTTCGCCTTCAGCTCTGTCACGCAAATCGATTCTCTATTTACATACGTTAGATTATACCTCCAAAGGTCATGATCATCGAGTAACCCGCTTGTAGAAGAATTTTCCATATTCTTTTGTTTGGTAGTTTGCACCTGCGACTTCACCTGGATCTAATAAATATATCATTCAAAATCAAACATATAAGTAATTTTTATTTAATTTATAACATATGGCTAATTATTACTTACAAACATACCTTTAAAAAACTAAATTAACCTACGCCTAATAATAACTATGAAGGCTTTATCTCACTTTTGATGTATTTTTCATAACGTTGATAACGCAAATTGTACTAAAAATATTTTTCTTCTAGTTCAGGCCACTTTATTACTAAGGGTTCGCTGTCTTACGCAATTATAAACCTCGTCGGTAGCTACCACAACTTCTTGCTTCTACCAGTTCGGCTTTCGTCTTGAATACAGCCCATCTTTATAAGTTGTAATAAGTCGTATCGATTGACAAAGAGAGTCTTTAATGCATTTATCGGAATCGCCCTAGGACGGAGTACGTCTGCTAGACAGACATGACATTTAAAATTGTTATATGTTAACCTTTAAATTTGTATAGTAAAAGGCTATTTATATTCTAAAATCTATTTACGTTATTGTATATTCATAGGATGGCAACGCAATGTCGCAAGGTCATGGGCATGCCCTGTTATCTTACGAAAAACTGAAAATAATAACTAAAGGTTTTGGAGTTAACTTTGAATGAAATAAATTTGATGTATTTATAATTGTGAGGTTAATATTATGTACCTACGCTGTAAATAATTTCATGGAGTCATGATTTTTTCCTTCATCGTCATAGATATTGACATCCTTATTAAAAAAAAAAATCCGTCTGACTGACGAAACGTAATTATGTACTTATTTCTTTTCTGTTTAGCGTAATACAATTTCACATTAACAAACAACTGGAGAAGACTAGATAAAAATGAGATCTTTTTTATATATTCGCGCATAGATATATAAAATTTTCATACAAAAGATACTTTTATTATAATTTTATATTATAAATATCATTGGTCTTATGTAAGTTCTGTTCGACATCCTAGTGGACAGAAAAACTGTGTCCAGTGTTTCTCTATTTATTTATTTTTCAGATTATGTATACGATAAATAAATAAATGCCTATGCTTTGTTAATGTCATGGTTTAGCCTCACGTAATATATTCGTAACTTTACTATATTATTTACATAACAGGACTAACATATCACATAACATAACATTTCAACGATCGTGGTCACGATCTCTTCCTCTCTCTGTCTGTGCCGTCTGTGCTTTAAATAATATTTCTGATGTACGTCAAAATAATTTATAAATACCGGTATAATACTTAGGAAATACCTAAAATAGTGTTAATTAGTTAGGCACATGAAAAACAATAAAAAAAGATGACCGCTCGCCCACGAAATTGAAAGATTCAAAAGCTGGCGCATTTTTAATTCGATGATTTATCATTATAATGATCTCTACGCATTCTTACCACAAATATGTCCTCTAGCTCCTACATAGATAGAGATAATATGTATATCTATATATAATATGTCGCATTCAATTAGCTTAAGGCCCTATACTATCGCCAAACTCCAAAAAAGTACATTGTATCTTTCCATTTTTGTCATCGTTTCTTAAAGTTGGGTGAATAGAAAAATGGTGGAGTTGAGTAGTTTAGGTATCCATTTTTAAAGATCGATACACGAATTAAATAACTTTGCTCTATAGAAAAAAAAACAAACAGCAAATTTTTCACACTTTGAATTCATTTTATGACGAATATATAGAACATGATTATGAAAAGTACACGATACATTTTATCGTAAGCCAAGTCATCCATTTTAGAAAAATAATTGACAAAATTACATTATTGTAATGTTTTACAGAACTAAGTGTTAGTTCGGGCGCCACAGTGCTCTCCGTTGCGCACCGCAGTCCACCCCGACACTGTCACAGCAATTCATGCTGGGCCTTAATTAGCCGTTCATTTAACAGCCTAGCCTTTTAACTAAACGGTGCCATTTAACTAGCGGCCTGTAAGATGTTCGATTAATAAATTAATCTTAAGAAATTAGTAAGTAGCACATCGAATTAAAACCTAGAATTCGTTTGTAGTAAACTGTACTAATTGTATGGAAAATCCACGCATCGAATTAAGGACGAATCCTTCGTACTCTTAGTGGTGCGGGAGACGCGTAATGGTTAACAAGAGTCAGTAAGACAAGACGATACTTCTGCCCTATATACAAAAACTTCTATATTCTTCTTAAGTCGCTCTTTCTCTCATTCATCCATTGGTTAACTCATTATTTCGATAGGTCGTGTTAGTGGCGCCGCACAACTTCCTCCACTTTCCCATCTTCGGCAAGGCTGATGATAGGACCGCAATGGCTTTAACTTATCGGTTCAGTGGCCTCGAGGTCTGGTCTCCACTCAGGGCAAGGCTTTCTGGATCTCTGCGTGTTTGCAAGATAACCTAGGATGCGTTGGTAACAAACTGTCGGAAGACATTTTTTTACTCGTAACTCGTCTTAATATGGACACGTTTGTTTCCTTAGCTGTAGCTAAGCGTCGATTTTTCTCCTTTCAGATGTCGGTACTGTCCAGTACTGAGCGCTATAAAGGAATCTCTAATACCAGAGTCTCAACCAATTTCTTCTTTGTTTTGAAAGAGAACCTCGATATACAAGGGAAAAATCTATGGATATAATGTTAAAGGGCATATCCTTATATGGACATGACAACTAAGTAACCGCAAATATTTATGTATATGTAAACAGCAAAAGCAAACGTGTTAGTCACCAAAGGATGTGTTTAGCTTTTAGCGAAATAAAGATATGTTTTTTTTTGTTACATAATACTTGATAATTTACGCATTAACTTTTATGAAATTAATAAATCACTTTTTTTTAATTTATATTTAAAATAATTTGATGACAATATTAATAACCACTGAATATTAAATTTACAATTTCGAAGGCCTACTCACACCGCAAAACATGCAATAATTTGCATATTTATAATTTATACTTGAGACTAATTACATATTTGTCAATACTGTTTAAGTGTTACGTTGTGTATCTATTTTTGTGTTTAAACCTTTATATTTTCTTAGCGCCGTTGAAATCTTCGAAGCAGTTCATGAGCGCGTCTCCATCTTCATACACATTATTGAATATACTTTTACGCCCGAACCCAATATTGAAAACAATCTGAGATCAGACCGTGACAGTCAATCGATCTCCTATCTGCATCCCAATTACCAAACCCTACGAGGACAATCCATTTTTAGCGACTGATATAATGCACTCTTTACATTAATATTTAATAATCAATATAAACCAAATAAAGTAAATAAAACCGTACAAATAATATAAAATTATACATGTCTATATTTTAAACATATGAAATAGCTTTTAAATTATTTTAAAAACTGGTAAGTTAAAATCTTATGATAGGATATTGGAACAGTTGAACTGTCATTTTCATACAAAAGTCTATCCACGTACACCGTTTCGACCTACCATAGATAGCTCGTATCGATAGATGGCTATTACAATCCGTCGAAAATATTTGGATTAAGATGTCTATCTCCGATATAAATACCTAAATAGTTTGGGCGTTGAGGGAGCATGCCTATGTCTGAAGATTATACGATTTGTTTATAAAGAAAAATGTGAGCCTAATTATAAATAAGTATAACTATTCCATATTATGCACTATATACTATTGTGAGATAATATTGATTTCGATATCAAATTCAGCGCAGCCGCTTACCGCTCTGCACCTTGCTTCAGACGCGTGCAATTTCAATAACGTTTTCTCAATATCTGTAACTTAACATTGACAATCCTTTGGAACTTAGTTCACTATTTAGATGCACTCAACTGTCGTTTAGAAATGATATTGTTACAGCCCTATGCTTCAAAATTCCCGAAATATGTGCGGTCTGGAGAACAATTTAAAATACAACTTACGAAATATTAATTCTTTCATATTTTCTTTTACACTATGCTAATCTGTATGAAGTACCATTAGACCCCAATTAGGCCGATTTCTGAACGGGCACTTCGTCTCCTAATGAGATGTTTTGTTATACAAATATGTTATCGTATTTAAATGCCCGTATATATAATTATAATTTAAAAAATCAGAAAACAATGTATTTTGTGCCAAAGCATTCTTACTGACTTCAAAAAGCAATCTTAATTATTGTTATAATTTTTTTTTCGAAAAGGGGGCAAACGGGCAGGAGCATCCATGGGCGGTGGATATCTGCTGTTAAGTGATAGCACTCCATGGACACTCTCAATGCCAGAGAGAGAGAGAGATGCCGGTCTTTTACGAATTGGTACGCTTTTTCTTCTGAAAAAACTTCAGCGGGCAGGTGGTTTCTCATAGTGGTGTTGCGCGGCTGAAACTACCTTCAAAATAGCTATGTTGTGGAACGGCGGACGTCGAGTGTCTGTTTCGACTGACTCCACATCTCTACGCAACGCCAAGGGATTCGTCGTCGACGCTTCGAACCGCTCTTCGTTGAATACAGTCAAAAAGATAAGAAGTGAAAGAAGCTGGCACTGGGGAGCTCCCGCCTAGAGGTGAGAATAGTAATAGAGAAGAGTAATCCATGTGGGGCCTAATTTGCGCTTTAAATAGTTGGAAGTGAAAGCCCGAAGTGAAGACTATCCTATCTTGCTGAGCATGCCAAGCTTCTTGGTGGTTTCTCTACAAATGACCGCGAAACTGAACGTGGTACGATTTGTCAACACCAAGTATTCCGATTCTGGCTGTGACTTTAAGAAGGGTGTGTTTTGAATAGTAAACTAACGTGTGACTTCTTAGAGTTAAATTGGAGCATTAGTCGACCCCAGTCCGAGACTCCTCGTACCAGAGCTGCAACGTCAGACACACGTTTGTTTCGGTACTGATCGACAACTAACCGAGAATTAAATGTATGGGCAGGGCAAAGAGTATCCCCTGCGCTATTGTGTGCATAGCAATGAATGTTTCTAAGTTGCAACATAACATTGATATTTAGAGACAACAGGGTCAGGAATAGAACGGTTCACGGGTTTAGAATCGGAACATGCTTAGTCGATGACGTTGATGCTCCGATCTGCCAGGAAGCTGGACATCCATTTTTATAATTTCGGGGTGCCCAAAGGCTTAATTCAACTAAACGTATTTTTTTGATTTTAAGAATTTAGAACCTTATTCGGTACCACAAACACGAAGGGAATTGTAGTTTGACTTTAAAATTACATAATATTTATATTAAGCCGTGGTTAATAAAACCATTCGTTTTAAGTGTAAAACCCAAGTTTTTAATATTCACCTTGAAAGGCATTTTAAAACATACGTCTTAAGGTGTAATTTGTTACTACAGAAAATGATTCATAAAAATATTTCTTCATATCATGAAGGCTACTGAGCGGTTTTACATCCTATTATATGTAATAGCTCTATTGAAATACTTATTTGTAACATGCAAAAGTAGGTACTCCTAAATGATGAGGGTATTTCTGCAATTTTATAAAAAAAATATAAGGTGTTTAATACTTCTAATACGATCTTCGGGGCCATTCATCTGATGGACTTATAAAACACACACAGTAATCTGTGGATTGTGAATAATCAGAGTGCGCAACGGAGATGACCAAGACCTGATGCAGATGTAATGAGAACGAGATTTCAAAATAATTACCTTAGATAACTTTCCTTGTCTTAAGACATTGAAACATTCCAATTTCATCAGCGTTCGACCAGAACTATCCTTGGTAAAAATTGAACTTTCCATAATGACCAACCACAATAAATAGATTCATTATAAGTAGCCTTGTTAAATCAACTTTCGTTCAAGATCTTCAAGCAGCCTCGTGGGTAAATTACGTGCAATTATTTCCCTGTCTTTGTTACAATTATATGATAGAACAACGCAAATCCTTACATTGTTGACACAAACCAATTAAAAACTTTGATCTAAGAAAAACAATCAAGTCAAAGAATGTTTTAAATTCTTGCGCTAAGCGCTGTTTTTTCGGTATTTCAATGAAATTATTCTATACTCAAGCACCCTTACAAAACAAGAATCTGAAGATGTATAGAAAAAAAAATATTTTAAAGGTAATAAAAATAATAAGGTATATGTTAAAGATGTAAGTAAGTATTGTAATAGTGACGAGTTCAATGCAAAAGTTCATGCGTCATGTCTTAACTAATTATGACCTTGTACGAATATAAAAAAGCTGAAAGTAAAAAATAGTAAGCTAGAGTCGTTTCTCAACGTTTCAAAAATAATTATAAATAAATAATATTAATTTCATACATCACACGGTAAATGATGTCTTAAAATCTGGTTTTAAAATCTAGAACTAGTACTTTTGACGAACAATAAGTGTAGTCAACAATTTTCGGTTTATTAAGAATTTTTAACGTTTATTTTTTTTATCAAACACTGAGCATAACTGTCTTTAGTATTATGTTACCACAATATTTATTCTCCTGACATCTAGTGGTCATAGTTTGAACTATAATCAGGTTTTACTTGTGCGCTGTGTTAACATGCAGAAATCAGTACTAAAATACTTTTAAAGAAGTACTATCACACACCGTCAACAGATGGCACTTACAAGGAAATATAAAATGTAGTAAATATTATGAATTCATCAGATAATAAGACAGAGATTTTGTCGAGATATGTAGTTATATTTATCTAATATTTTACGGATAAATTTGCACTGTGCAATCGTAAAAAAATATAAATATAAAAAATAATAAATATTACTTTTCATATTATTCCTGATTTTTGTAGGTTTTTTACGATTTAGTAAGAATTATCGAGCACGTTAGACGATTGGTAATACAACCTCTTGACTGAAACGGAAGGATCTACTAGTAATTTGCATAAAGACAGAATAATATTGACATAAAATTAAAAATCAAAGTAAATTTTTTGATAAAGCGAAACCCCGTCCATTGGGTTAAACTTCGCTATAAAAGCAATATGTCGCCCCAAGAATAACAGATAGATATTTTTTTTTTATCTAGCGACCACATACTAGCCTTGAAGTAAAGCATTCTGCATTACATAATGACTTTAATTCGTTTGAATTCCCCTAAAATATTATTTCACCCAAATTATAAAGTACCTACGTACGGAAGTGGCACAGACCTACTTATTAATGTCAAGTACCTTGCACGGCCGGCTCGCATCTTGCGAAAAATTATTATATAATTCTTACAGAAACACTCTATTCGAGTTTTGATAGCTCCAATGTTTTTATCTCGTTTTGTTATACTTCTATCATATATGTATGTTATTTACAGATAAAATAGTGAAATGCGAATTACTTTTATTATTTATTACTAGGTATGGATATGTTTCAACCATGGCTCATTAGTAGTAACAATATTTAAATATTTTCAATTTTATATACAAAAAAATAAATATAATTAAATAATTTGTTAAATCTATTAACAGTCTCAAAGTTCGAGTTAACCGTGAAATATACACGTAAATATAGACATAAAATGTTTAGACAGTCGGAATAAACTAAACGTGATAATAATCTTACTATAAATTACACATTTGGGCTAAATAAAATAATATATATTCCAACATTTATGTGTAAAGTTAATAAATCCGACTGGCAGTAATTTAGATACCACAAATACCTGAGTCGGGCCTATTACAGTGAATTTAAAATTTGGTGAAGTTGTATTTTATAGACGCCTTGCAAATCACCGAAAGTAAATATCCATAGGGAGTAAATATTTCCTTTTGCCAGACGTCATAAAGTATTACAAAACCTGAATAATGCTATTAAAAACGTTTTAAAATAGTATGTACAGTGTAGGTACAAACTAAAATCAATAATTGAAATATTAAAATCTGGTTTTTATGGGAAAAAGAGATTCATATTAAAAATACGTATAACATTAATATGAAAACATTCGTTCAAATATTGTTAACGTTTTAGATTAAACTAAGAGCAGTGGATTCTTCTTATATTCGCGAAACGCAGTAACTACTTGCCTGATGACATAGTGAGGACACGAGACTTATTCATCACTTAAACTTAACGTAAAAAAAATATCAAATCAAAAATATTTTATTGCAGAAATCCTATTTAGGGCTGGTTATTTTTTTTTTGACAATAATGATGAAAATAAATATTAAATATTCTTGAATATCAATTATGATTATCTTAAGTAATTATTATAATGCTTTTTTTTTTAATGGTCCTCTCAAGGTTCTTAGGTCTGCTTATGAGAGAGAGCCAACGTTTGACCGTAAGCTGCAGTTGCAAATCAGATGTC
The DNA here is from genome assembly GCA_028984075.1 of Pieris mannii. Taxonomy (NCBI): domain Eukaryota; kingdom Metazoa; phylum Arthropoda; class Insecta; order Lepidoptera; family Pieridae; genus Pieris; species Pieris mannii. The sequence continues at coordinate 9,458,691 of CM054777.1, forward strand.
GTGTTGTCGTGTCGTGTTCTGAATAACAATCTGACGCACGCATTTCATTGTTCAATTTTATAAGAAAAGTGTAATTAGTGACTTAACTTATATTTTAGTGTTGTTCCCAAGGAAGTGATTTTTTTATCGTCTGGTAAGTTATTGTAGTTTTAATTAGATTGATTTTCTTTACATTTCAATGTGAAAGTATTTGAACTATACACATTTGAAAAGATCGAAATTTGGAATAAAATTACTTTATCAATAGTGATTTTTTTAAATACTGAATGACCAAACTTTTTTTTTTTTTTTTTTTTTTTTTACTTGGGGAAATGCATTGCGCATACCCTTCCGCGGCGCGACTGCTTGGTGCAGAAAGGATTATGTGGGACTCGCCATTGTGCATACCCACTAAAACCCCAAGGTGCCACCAACAATCGCCTTATGCGGGATGCGGTAACAGCAGAGCCTTATCCGCTTCCCGACATGCGATGCGGCGGTTGCGTCCGCCTCTTCCCGCCCATTGTTGGTTTGTGAGGATGCTTGACACAGCAAGCATCTTTCACAGACCGGGCCATACGCATTTACAAATAGCTAGGGGAGATCGGGTCCAGTACTTGCATGGGATGGGAATGACCAAACCCAACAACCAATATTGACATAATGTAGATGAAATAGGTTATAATATAGATGTTACGAAAATGAGAGGTGAACTTTCATAATTTTTTCAAGTTTCACTAAAACACGGGTTGACGTATGAATCACGAATTCAGAAAGTATAGCCAAAATGAGAAAATTATTGTTCGTTACACTCTCGTAAACTCTTGACTGTTTATTTCTAGGTCTGTTATCTTTGGTTCTCACGGATATTAAAAAATCTGTCATTTAATCAAATCATCACTAGTCGATCTCTGCTATCCGTTGTAATTTAAAATATTTTTTTTCTAAGTTACTCCTCCACTATATTTTACAAAATTCAAGTTTGTCGTACAACAATTGTATGGAAAATCTATTGTTTACACCTGCTCGAAACAGAGAGAAGGTTTATAAAAATATTATTCAAAGTCTTGCACAGTTTATTATGATACATTAATTATTATTCATGTCATATGACGTTTAAAAACTTAAATATAATATGGCTAATAGATATTCTATAATTAAATTTAGCGGTCTCTCCCGGTATCGCAGGGCCAAATATATGTTGACTATTAGCGATAATCTCCCAGTACGGAGTGAAATAATATTTTGTTTAATTTTCTGAGTTTATTCATTACAAACATACAATTTTGTCATATGCCTTTCACAAAAACTTAAATATAAGCTGGCTAATACATATTCTATATTGAAATGTAGTGGTGAAGTGTCTCGATATCGCAGGGCCAAATATACGTATATATCTAGCCTATTAGGGATAATGTCCCAGTCCAAAAATAAAATAAAACAAAAAATAATTTATTCATGTATGAAACATAGTGTTAATTGATATGAACGTATTTTTCTAGTTTTAGAGTTTATTCATTGCAAACATACAATTGTGTCCCCATTTATAATAAGTGTTGATACGTATATTTCACAAAAAATAAATTATTGTATAAATCTATTTGTAAAAGTCGTTAAGGCTTTTATATTCCTTTTCTTTAATTTACATATGTATATCTCTTTGTGTTATCCAACGAATTATCTCGACACTCCAAACATTGAAACAATTTGGTGTATGTGAAAAACTTAAATATTTTCAAACATATTGCAAATATAAAATAAATGTTTTGTTTAATTTGTACTATATTTTTCCGTTATTACCTTTTGATGGATTAAAACGGTACATCGCAAACACATTAATCTTTAACCTCTCTCCTGCGCCAATCCTCACAAAGTTAAGAAAATCATATTAGTGAAGCTAAAACTAGGCTTATAAGCATTTCTCAGCGTCTTAAAGCTCAGGTAGGAATCCAATAAACCTAAATGATATTGCGTTATCAATGAGAATAAACCAAGGATCCTTTCGACACCTTTGTGAGACTCAATGATAATCGGCTACTCGTTTTGAATATATATCAGCGTGTTAAGGCCTGAATAGGAGACAAGGTCAATTTCTTTGCAAGTTGGTTTATTGACCTACGTATGAAACGTTGATAGAATTTAATTGTTTAAATTAAATACAAGAAAATAGATAAATACACTGAATTATGAAAGTTATCGTTTGCTATAGAAATCGGATTTTAGATTAAGATTACAGTGGCGCTACATCCTTTTTAGGTCTTGGCCTCAGATTTCTGAATCTGTTTCATGAACATTTGTCAATCTAATAGACAAGTAGGTAGGACTCTCATGCCTGACACACGCCGACTTCTTGGGTCTAAGACATGCCGGTTTCTCACGATGTTTTCATTCACCGTTTGAGCGAATGTTAAATGTGCACATAGAAAGAATGTCTGTTGGTGCACAGCCGGGGATAGAACCTAAGACCAGTAGGGATAAGAGTCGCACACTGAAGCCACTAGGCCAACACTGCTCAATTTTATTTTTAACTTTTAAATATTTTAATATGAATGGAATTAATAAAAAAATAAATATAAAATATATATAAATATATGCATAAACCAAAGACAATGGTACAAACACAGTAGCAATTAATTTATAATAATAATTATAGCAATTATTTGAGGCTTTACTATTAAAAAGCCTCGTATTGGCAGTGTTTCAAAGAATAGTAAATGTCTTAAACCAGATAAAAAATTTAAAGACCTGAAAAATAACAATTTTTACAATATGACGCTCGATTGTAATATCATGAATAAAATATAATATATATCCCATTCGTTTAGGCATAAAACTGTGCGCAATCATATGTCCACTTTAAACTGTTTGGAACTAAGGCACAAGACACAATGAAGACATTCTGCTATATATGACTCCCTGGTGTCAATACTAAAATTTTTGACAAGCAGAAGCCCTACTTAGCGCTAAGCGATTAATCTTACCTGTAAAACGGTGTCCCTGTAGTCGAAACGGTTACGATCCCAGGTTACGGCAAAGATTGTTTCATTAATACTTGAGTAAAACTCACTTTTAGTCAAGTATTAATGAAACAATCTTGCTACTGGTTATAATCAAATCAGAAGCTATCGTGATGATTGTGGTTTTGGAAGAAAGTTTGTGTTGTAAGTATAGGCTTTAGAGGCAAAAGTCTAGTCAAGTGTATTCGTAACTTTGGGAATCATTACTTTTTTTTTTTAATTTTTTTTATCAACCACTTTTACGGAATCATTACTAAAAGTGGCTTTGCTGTTATATGCATTAAATATTTCCTAGGAAATGTTTTTATTTAGTACCTGAAATTTAAAAAAAGAATGAATAATATTAACAAGGAAATAAAGATTGTAATGTATTATTCTGACTTTTATTCTATAAATTCTGTTTCTTAAATTTCCGCCATTAAAATTTATTACAAAAAAAAAGATAGTTTATTAAACTGCGAATGACGTCATCATTTAAATTTTACTACATACATCAGAAATTCACATTTCATGCTCGGTTCTTAGTTTTTCTGATTGGATGAATGTTATCTGTGATATAAAAAAATAATAACGTCGCTCAAGACACATTCAGAAACCGGGTTCAAACCATCGATTAGTCTCAGGAGCTGCCACACTCCATAGACGCTCTTCTATATCATTCCTATTCTTTAACATACTGATAAACGAGCTAATCGAGCTTGGTATGGATATTCATAGATTCTTCTCCTACTTTGGAATCAATCTTGTTGTATCTTCAAAATTTTGTTTAACTCTTCTTTTCTTGTACCAATGTATCAGTGTGCCGAACGGCAAGCATTTATAAATAAATAAATATATCAAAGGCAAGAGACACTCCCATCTGACAAATTATTGTAGTCTTCACCAACGCCCGCATTGATCATTGTTTAAAAAGCAACCAAGTTTTTTGAAACTAAACCAATATATCCATTGTGTAAGTATCAGAAATATCTATTATTTTATGTAATCAGCATTCCAGTCGAGTTTGTTTGAATTTATTAACATTGACATATTTAATACACAAGTTGAAAGTTATATATAAACATGTTTACGGCATAAGACCTTGGAGGCAAATATTGAAAAAATAAAAAAAGCTCGGATATATAACATTACAGTCTCGAGTACAAAACGTTTACTTTTTTAATTGAATACATGTGTCATGATTCAAAGCATTAATTTTCCTTCCAGTATCGGATTTAGTACAAAACTTATTCTTAAGTCGCAACAAACTCCCAAGCGAAATTAGAGAATTATCACTAAATAAATTCAAAGCCCTCATAAATTAATTAATAAAGCTTTTTATAAATGTGACGAATACTTAAATGATCCTAATCCTTGGGATTGATTTGCTCCAGTTCAAACAATTTGTAAAAACTTGGCGATTGAAAAGAGTGGCGAAAAGTTTCTTGCTAGTTCTTCTTGCCCACTCTACGCCCTTGAAATGTAAATTTACAATTAATTTAATTTTTATTACGTTCATAATTATACTTGTTTACCTAGATGAATAAACATATTTAGTTTGTTTTTTTGATGATAAATTTTGCACTAAGTAAGTCGTTTAAAAATAAACATAAAAAATAAAAAATTCTGATCACGGCTGCACGAAGAAAAAATCAACTGTTTTCATTATTTTACAATGATGTATAGCTACTGATGCTTATCGCAACCGGCAATAAAAATCATGAACACTTATATATTAAGCTACTCACATATGTTACCTAGGTAACACTGAAAATGTTTAGGAAATGAAAAACTTAATGTATAAAGTTGCTAATACTTTTATTGTTCGCAGCCTATCATAGCTTTATTGTTGAGTAAGCTGACAACGAAAGTCATAAATGTAAATCATTAACCTAAAATTTTCACGTGTAACAAGAGTTTTGCCGCCAATTCACAAAAACAAATGACAAATGAATGCATTATACGCGTACTACATTAGGTTACCTTAGAGTTCTAAAAATTAAATTCAAAAAAGTTTTCATTAGCAATGTTTCTAACTGTCCAGTTCCAAACATTTTCAGTGTGACCCATGTATTATATATTACATACTAAGAAATAAGAAATGTTATTTTGTACCTTGCATAGTATCATATTTTATAAATTTATGAAGCAGTCATTTAAATTATATTGAGGGCTTAAAAATGACGTAATTATCACAATAAGATAAACAATGTCGAAGCCTCGTCAAGTGATTGTATTATGAATATGTATTTTGTTCAAGGAGGAATACATTGTTTAATTAATGCAACACGTCAAATCGAGAAATCCCTTCCTAATTTTTGTTTTTGTGTAAACTACACGAATTAATGAGACCGAAACAATTAAATATGCCTATTCGATTCGAATCTAATATAGTTCATTGACTTTTCTTGTAACTTCGTAAAGATGTTTGATATGCAATCCAAAGAAAATTAATAATACATTTTAGTAATTATTTGTAACATTAATTTATGTTAATGTGTAGGATAATTTTATTTTTATATTTAGCATATATCTGATTTTGGTTTTTAACTATGTAGGAAACCTGTAAATACTGTATATCTGAATGTTATGTTTGTGATTTAATAAACATGTAGGTAATAATATCGTAGTAAGAGATATAATACTAATAATAAAAAAAATATTTATGACAGAAAATCCTAAGACAAGGTGGTGTTTACGATGATGCATTAAAGAAGAACGAAAGAAAAAGAGGAACTGTATCACCTCCACAAGTCACCAATAGCCAAAAGCTTTATTGATTATGAATTCTGGCCAATGCTTCTAAAATCTGTTAATTAATTTTGATTAAGAGAAATTAAAATAGATCCAATGAAGGATTTTATAAGTAGGTTGCAAAAGGTCACGGTTGGCTTTCCGAAGGCTGTTTTTAAGTTTTTTTTCGTGATCTGTATTAATATTTTTCGTAATCGTGACTATGTATGTGGCAATGTTTACGTTTAATACCCAGAGGATTTAAAGGAAGAAGTCTTGCATTACTTTTTAATAAATTTATGAACTTATATGAAACAATTGCCTTGTAATTTTTCCTGTATTAACCTACTAATAATGTTTCCAAGAAGCGAGTTTTGTATGTGACTTTACTAAAAAACACATCGATTTTATTTTTATCAGTGACACGAGAGGAGGAAAAGGCATGTAAATTTGATTTATATATATTTTTGTAATGTGCCTAACACTTGTTAAATATAGTATAATTCATTGGACTATAAAAAGCTTAATATTTTATTTAATCAAATTTATCGAAAACATTTTTATATATAACAAGATTACAAGACAGATAAAAAGATATGTTTAATGTCTATACTTAATTTAAGTAATGCTTTTAATAATGGAATTTACATTATTAAATTAAAACAGTTGGTTAATTTTTGACAATATATTAATATTTATAGTTCGCAGTTGCGCAGGGCCTTATATCACCCTTGATGTTAACTGGCATAATCTTCAATTCGCAGTAGGAAATTATATGAGATTACAAAAAGTTGCATTAGGAGTTACATTATAATATAACATTAATTCTAGCAAATGGCTTTTCCGCGTACAAACATCCTTCCGCTTGGGTAACAATGTTATTAATGATATACGATAAAAGGATACATTATGGAAAACTCACAAACTCTCTTAATATAAGAGATTACCTTTTTGGGTGGACTGGGTGAGCAATACCCACTACACACCTACAGAAGTTCCAACAATGACGTGTTACAGAGGCTCTCGCATTCCACTGGGACCTAACCAGCATGTTTCGCTCAAAGCCTCCGACACAGTATACACTACATTGGTAAGAGATGGGCATGTTTTCTCCTATTTACTTCGGGTCTTCTAACCCTGGGATTTATCCTAGAGCGTACCTTCTCTCATAAGAGTTTCACCTACCCAGCTCTTCAGACGTTTCAGATTTAAAAACACCTTATGTCGGTTTCTTTATAGCAAAGTGGGTGATCAGCTTTCTGTACTAACAAATAGTTATTTATCGTATATAACACGCCGCTTTCCTCTCACAACGTTTCTTAAACTACAAAGTTCAAACACAGTCCTCGGAGTTGAAAACCGTGGGATAAACGGTTACAATTACTGAGTAGTAATTTTTAATAAAAACTTGTATCAAGTAACAAATACTAAAGCTTTTTAAACTGTATTGATTGTTTTGTTTTATAACCTACAGATATTTTTTTATAAAACAGAGGCAACACGCAGACATGAGAAAAAATTTGTTAACACTGAATAACGTTGAATGCGTAGTTCTTAGTACAAACTCGTAAAGTCACGACTATGAGCTTAACGATTATTATTAGCTATCCAAACAATTGAAGGTTCGTTAGAAGTATTTATTACTTACCTAAGAGATAATAATCATTGGTAATAAATGTGAATTTGATGTCAAGGGTTTTTTGTTCAGTGCGCTTAAACAGACAAATCGGTCCGCTATTTCAATTGAATTTAATTTTCCGTTATAAACGTCATAATAGTTAAGAGTATGCATATAAAAAATCTTTTCTAGATACTATCAATGTAAGTTTGGGATTCCAAACTGCGTATCCGTACACCAAAAAGTACTATTTTTACAATCGATTTCCTTAAAACCAGATTTTGAGACCTTTATTGTTAACATTATCGTGGTGAGTAGAGAAAGTTAATTTCCTGTCAAGAAAAGGTCGTGTACAGTGTATGTTTATGAATAATTTCGTTATTCAGTTTATAGCTGTATTGCTTCTTTTCCGGCTACGGGAAAATGTCACAAGAGTAAACTTTTTGACATTGACCCTTATACTTCCTTCAGTTTCAGACTGTCTTTAAACTTGACTTTTATGTAAATGTTTATGTCGTCTGCAAACATTAAGTAGCAAAAGTAATTTCACCAATATTGTCAAGCTAGGATATGTATAATATAGAGGAGGGCCAAAAAGACTCCCTTGCAAAACGCCAGATCCTTTATAAAATCAGACCGAGTAACCGCTTCACAACGATTTGTTACGATCCTCTCCACAAGGTCCAAAGGATTTCTAGTTTACGAATCTGTATTTCCTGGTCTACTCTGTCGAATTCTTTTTCAAAGTCAGTGATAATTGCATTGACGTGCTTTTCTTCATCCATGGGTTTAAGTACATCTTTTATGAAAAAATCAGGTTTGCTATAGTAGTTATAAAACCAAGTTGTTCCAACGGTATGGATAGTATTCTAAATATATCTGGGTACACAACTTTCTCAAACGCTTTAGTTAAAACGTTTATTAAGAGAGGACATTAATTTTCAATAGAATTTCTAGGTCCTTTTATACTAGTACTAAATGAACCAGTTTTCATGCATTCAATGATACCTTCTATGAAAGATTAACTGAAGAGCATACAAATAGGAGCAGTTTTATTATCAGCAAAGCTGTTAAAATGAATGAAATATTATGGTATGTATTTCATCTCCACCAGGGCATTTATATTAAGAGAATGTAATTTTATTGACATACTAAGGATTGATAAAATTACGAGCAGTATTTAAATTGTCTGAAATCATACTTTTAAGGGACAAGGTTGGTAAGTCTTTCTTGAACATCTTTTTTTAATGATTATTAATAATTACCTAAGCAATAAACACTTGTTTAATTACTCGTGTGTCAAAAAGTATAGGATTTATATGATGAGTTGGTGAGTTAATCGCTATTTTCGCCTTTGCTCTATCATTAGTAATTTCATTGTGAATATCCAAATATTATTATCTAACTTTAATTTTTCCACCTCATCATGAAACATATTTATACTAATAGACGTATTTTACGATGACACTTATTCCGTCAGTCTTATCAGAATGAGTTTCGAAATACATAGTCACCTCTGCGCACAGGTTATGGTCAAATTGTTAAATGTAAATAATTTGTTTTTTACTCAACGACTCACAAAAACTTATGTTTAAAAAAAATCTAATTCATCGCATACACAACACAGATGTTTTATGATATAAGCTGGAAATTGGAACGCCCAGTAGCTGACATAATATTCCCAAGCCACTCAATAGATCTGTTTTATCTCACAATAGATTGTAAAACAGTTAAATTACTATTGCATCGATGCATTGCCTACTATACAGTAGGGCTGACAACACAAACAGATGATTTTTACTGCCCAATTTTTAAATTTTCCAAAGAGTGTAAAAATAAATTAAAAAGTATTTTCTAACGTAATAAAATAAACAATTTATAAGGTGCGTTGTAGCGCTTAGCGTACAAATGTTAATCAAGAAGTCGTTGATTAGAACCGCAGCAGTGAGCTAATGTAATTTTTATTTTATGTGCTTAATTAATCTGTATTCTTATTCGTATCTCAAGTCACAATCTTGTCTTAAATGCTATGTCTTAAATTTATCTTAACCGTCAGTTAAGAACTCGGAATTCATACTTGCTTATGTGGTGAAGATTGAGGTATCGGCATGTCTTATATACACAAATTAAAAGGATATGTCAGGCAAAAATTACCAAGAAACAGATGCAATTAATTTCAGAAACAGTTCGCATTCGGACGCATCGGACTTCGGACTCTGATGAGATGGCTATTGTCCATGGGCGGTCTAATCACTTAACATCAGTTGAGCCTACTGCCTTTTTGCCAAAGGCCCATATGTTTTTGTAGCGACATACAATCCCTTTATGAAATGGTTTTAGTTATTTAACTGAACAGGCTCTAACTTTCATATCGATAGCTCCTTTGCACATTTTTATTCAGCTCTGTATGAGAGAAAGTGACAACCCTACATAGAATGCCGGTTGTCTCTCGCTCTGACCTAGATTTATAAACTAACGTGACGAAAAATTGTTGTTTGAATAAAATAATAGGAATTAAAATGATAAATATTTATGCTTTGTAATTTGATAACTAACAAACGTTATGGCTGATAAATAAACACTTTTAAAGGTTTTAAGTTTTAGCCTAGCGTGTTACCTTAATCTTGTTATAATAATAAAGATATTACTTATTTACAATACAATACAATATATACACCAATATACTTACTTACAATACAATACAATATAGTTACATACAATATAGATACTTAATGCCTCAGACGACTATATAGTCGGGGAATTGTGTAGAAAAAAAAAAAAAAAAAAAAGATATGATGATATACAAATCTCTCTTCCTTACACAATTATCCGAAGAAGGATCATAGCATATTGGCATCGAAGTTTCTTCAGAACTTTCCAATGTATAAATATTATTATTAAAAAAATATATATATTATTTAAAATATTTTTTTTAAATATTATTATTGTTACCGAGGTGAATATTATTCTTGGCATTTTAATTCTGGTGTGATAACCCTGTATGCTGTGAACTAAGAACCGTTACTTTGTGAATTGAGATCAACGTGCTACATTTTAGGAGCCAGGTAATTCCTTGGATTACTTGGTTAAAACAAAAATTAAATTCACCTATACCTGATGAGCTGAGATGACCTATATTGGGAAAAATATTTTTCTATCCATGAATAACGACGTTAAAAGTAGCTTATACGTAGAAAGACGAAACTCGTAACATATATCTCATCAAACATAATTTATCTTTTTCATCTCCTTAATCTCTCAAGTTTAAAGAAAATAATATTTCTGCAGCAATTTTTTTCCATCAAAAACATTATTGTTTCGCACAGACTATTAACAAAATTAAAAAAAAAACAAAGAACCAACAATGAAAGTTGAAGAAAAAACATTGAGGTGACTGCGCATCGGGCCTTGGCCTGTTCGAGCAAGAACCTCCAACCAGAATGAACAAATCATAAACAAACACAAACATTATATTAAACTGTCAGTCATAAACCACGCACCACCTCTCTAAACCAAACCCGCCTGTGTCCGACGTATGATTTCCGTTTTGATACATTTAATTCGTATCGTTATTGTTCTTTAAATTTGTATTAATCGTGAGCTAAAGGAATGTTTACAATGAAGAATTTTATATGACTTACAATTAATAGAAGTTCGTTGAAAATTCGGCAGAGCAATGTATATTTCTATGTGCAATAATCAATCACTCGTATTGTGGAGGTATTGGTAAACATGGATTCCTCAAACCAACCTCTTAGAACCGAAACGACAGAAGAAATCAGAATCCAATACTCAATTAGCGTGAGTGTAACTATTTTTTTTTATAAATTGACATTTCGTGTGGTTTTTAACAAGTGACAGGTATGTCCGGTCAAACATAGGAAAAGATAATGGTTTACCTAAAATTTCATCTGATAGATCTTGGAGGTTAAAACAGAACAAAGTCATCTAAATAATGAACAAAAAACAGGAAGAAATATTATTTTAAAAAAATATTGTGGACTATAAGATACAGGTGTCACTCATTTCACGTCATTAAATTTGTATCGGTAGACATCCCTACTCATTGGCAAAATGACAGATTTCCGCGATACTGGATCGCATTAGCAAACTCTAGATTGTATGCATTTGTTGGCGCTTCGCCGTTAATTCAATGGGCCTAACGGTTAGCAGGCACTAATGAACACATTAAGCATATAATGAAATCCGGAAACATTTTACTGTTCATAATTGACATTTTATGAGCTTTAACTACTTGTTTTTTGAACTTTAATTAATGGTCTCATGAACTTTGGATAAACCTAAATTATTTAACGATGTTTTGGTCAGTTATTCACAAGAAAGGAAATAACTTTAATTAACTGATTGACACATTATTTTATATAATGTCTCTATCTTGACTTTGATTTACGCCCGAAACATACAGAGTTGTGTTTACAAACACAGCCGTACTTTTATTATACATGTACAACAATTTAAATAGGACATAATATAAAACTAGGTAATATTTCCTAATAAAAATTGCAAACACCATCTATTCATGCTATGTTCATATACATACTCTGTTACTTATTACATAATGATATTGACAGACAGTAATCATCTCTTACTTAAGTTTGCGTGTCTAAAGAGAATGGCACATCTTTGAGGTTTTTTTTTTGATAGAACAGTTTTTTATAGGCAACCGATACGGTCTTCTGATGTTAATAATGCCGCCGCCCATGGGCACTCATAATAGAGGGCTCGCGTTGCCTTTTAAAAATTGGAATGCTCTTATTTTGAAGGACGCACATTTGATAAGTACAAAACCACCGGAATACCTATAATTCTTAAAAGGCCGGCAGCGCGCTTGCGAGCCTCCTGTAACGTAAAAAATTTTTTTATCAATTAAACTAAGAGACACATTTCAATCCTTTTTAATTCGAGAGATTTTCTTCATTCAACAAATTAAATTAAAATATGAGAATACGTCGCCTTTTTGCTACTCTAATCGTAGAAGCCAGCGTCCGCAATTTCCCATTCCCTTTCTTCTTTCCATTCCATTCCTTATCTTGCAGCTTAATAGTTTTCTCGGCCTATCTGTGTACAGTTGATGAACTGTCATGTAAAACTGAAGCCTGAGACGATTATATTCATTGTACTCTTCATAATATTTTCGTTACAATTTGTATGTGTAAGAAATAAGTATTCAGGTGAGTGACGTGGCTACTTTGCACTAGTGTAGTGGGACTACTTTGCCGGGTGCAAAGTAGTCAAAAAAAATAATAAGTCAGTGGCGCTACAACATCATTAGGTATTGGCCTCAGATTTCTGAATCTGTTTCATGATCATGATGCTCTAGTGCAGGGTGCAATAGTCAGTGTTAGATTTATTTTAAAACTGTCTATTTTTTTTAATAAATTTATACGTCACCATCAACGCCTTATAGTAGAATACATACGCCTCAACGTAGTCGCAAGAGAGGCAGTGCTGCATGAACGACGGTGTCACTTAACATCAGATGGCACTTGTCTCTGAATCCAAATAAGTCTAGATTTTTTATTAACAACATTCCAGTGCAGACACAGTGCATATAAGAAATAATTAATAGTATTTTCAACAAACCTAGTCTAAACTCAGATGTAAGAATTATTAAAACTGCATTTAGAAACTTACTTATTTTACTGTATTAAAATGTTTTTTTACGCTCGAGCCAACCCGTAGTTAATACTACTTGTGATAAAAATCTCACACTTATTAGAGCGTTGTAAATACTTACATTAAACAGCAATAATATAGCTGTACCAACATATAATTTTATGTGGAGAATAAACCAGGGATCGCGGACTCGATTCAAGCAAAAAATAATTGTCGAAAGCACAGTGGAATCTAATTCATCATTTAGCTAATCATCACCAAAAAATTTAAAAGCCGGGCTCTTATCTGATGATTAATCGCAACTTAGTGCGGTTCTGTGTCAGTGTCTTTAACTCCTGGTACGTCACGACCTCAGCTTCTTCCTTAATCTGTGTAAACCAATCTTGGTCTTCCTCATCCTCTCCTGCCTACTATCTTCCCCTCCAAGATGGTCTTAAAGAAGTTGTCGTGTCGCAACAGGTGTCCCATCATCTCCTCTCTTCTTTCAATGGTACTCAGCTGATTTGTTTTTAGCTAAAACGATGTTAAATGTTAGTCCCTTGAATTTAAAGCTTACTTCAGTAGAGCAACTTTGTATATAACACCTGTTCGGGTGTAGCGACTGTTTTTAATGGATCATTTGTATGAAATTCCTTCAAATCTCACGCAATTATTGCGACGGGGTCAGTAACCAAAGATACAACAAACATTTATTTCTATCACAAACAACAAAAAAGTAGGCGATTAAAAAGAGTAGCGGAGAGTTTATAGTCAGTTTTTCTCTTCCGTTCTACGCCCTTGATTTGAGAACTGGCAGTAAAATTAGAAGCATTTAATGTATATTTCTTTTTTTGACGTTCATAAGAGAACAATGCGTTAGATATATGAATGAATCATTTTCGACTTTTGTCTTTTCTTTAATGTATTATTTTGTGATTACATTCACACAGTTGGTCAGTAACTGTCGAAGCCTTTACCTTTTGTTTCATAATATATCAGATCAGTACCATGGTACTCGTTCACGTTTCTTATAACGTTAAACGTTATAAGAAGCGTGAACGAGTACGAGTAGGAGTTTATACGTTATAGGTCTGTTTTAAAGTGATATTCCGAGTTCTTTTTTAAAAGTACCAGTGAATATATGCAAACGTTTTCAATAATAATTAATATAAACTATACAGATGTACGTGTAATTATCTCAACCATTGCCTGTGACGACTTCCGGATATAACGACGACATTGCAGTGGCATTAATTATAAACATTTTTTTTCTTAGCTCTCATATAATTCATATTGGTCTTCAGTTGCTAATCACCGCTTGTAAACTGTAAATGAAATGAAAGTGATCATGAATAATCAATGGATGAAATTCCATTGTCTTCTTGATACCTACTTCATCTCAGTAGTCTTGCTTACTTAGACTTAGTACATTAATTTTATACGACATATTTTCTAAATAGAAGAGAAACGTAAATTTTTCTACAAGATATAGTCAAATCATAATTTTGTGTGTTGATAAGTTTCAGTTTCAAGTTATTTCTGTCTACTAAAATTTATTTTAGATTTACGAATTTAATTGTAACCTTGGAAACTGAGATTTATACCTCTTTTTACTACACTCCAATAGCTGTCTATATAATATTTATTTTTGGATTTTTTTTTATTTAATGAAAACTAAAATTCTCACGAATTTCAGTTAGTCCGTAATGGTATGGTCCTATGACCACTTTATAAATTTGGGCCCAAAATGACGCACCACTGAGAGGTCTTAGAATGTCGGCAGTGACGTAATGAGGCTAGTTCAGTGTTCCGGTGACCTACGTAATTATTGCGCAGCCGTTCCACTGGCCTAAGCGATCATCTGGCGACATAATTGAAATATATCGTAATTAATTTTGTATTAAAATTGCACAAACTACCTCAAACTTAAGCTGTGCCTGTCACAGACTACAATATCAAATCAAATCAGACAGATACAGATTATAAATATTATTGACATTAAAGTCTATACTACGGCTAGAATGATCCTGAAAGTGTATGATAGTCACTGCATGCAGGCGTGCAGATAGAGTATGAATGCAATAACAATATCAATTAAACTATAAACGGTTTACGGAGTTCAGGACTGACCTCCGGGGTGTTGCTAACAATATTGCGTGTATTACGGGACTAGTCTCGTAATCAAATCATTGGTCATCCTTCTGTTCCTACCGAACTTTGCCGTAAATCCAGTTATCCACCAAACCACGAAGGCTCCTTCCGAATATTGACATTAATTATGAGGTCAGCAGAAACAGCCTTGGCCCTCTTTATAACTTCATGAAATAATAAGGATAGTTTAATGACCTTTACAGCAATCTCTTAGATAATATAAATCTCCATAATAAACATGCATGTCCGTAGTTTAGTGGGTCATAAGAACCGGTTAGGCACGACCCACTTTGATAATGTTTTGCACAAGTTGAAAGTGAAAGAGTTAAGAAAACTTTGAAATTGTATGTTCAAGTAGATGAATATTTATAATATTATTAACGTAATATTTTATAACCACTCTCAGTTACTCATGTATGCAATCTATTTGATCGGGGTCACAGATTTGAATACCGAGTAAATTATTAAGGCTTGGCAGAACCAATACAGATAATACGAAGAAGCACGTCTATGTTACCCAACCATAAATAGTAGTTAATAAATAAATCAGTGGTGCTACAACCTCTTTAGGTCTTAGCCTCAGGTTTCTGAATATGTTTCTTGATCATTTATTAATCTAATAGGCAAGTAGGTGATCAGCCTCCAGTGCCTGATACACGTCGTCGACTTTTTGGGTCTAAGACGTGTCGGTTTCCTCACGATGTTTTCCTTCACCGTTCGAGCAAATGTTAAATGCGCACATAGAAATAAACTCCATGGTGCACAGCCGGGAATCGAACCTACGACCTCAGGATGAGAGTCGCACGCTGAAGCCACTAGGCCAACACTGCTCATCGGCCATTAGTAGTTGGCAAACTTATTTAAAAGGTTGTTTTTATTTCTAAGAAACTGCTAAACCAAAATTTGTATGTGTCAACTTAACGATTTTAAAGGTAAAATATTTTTTATTTTCCGCTAACCGTTTAGACATTGAATGCAAGTAATTATAAAATCAAAATGATTTTTTTTTAATTTTCCACAGCTCCATCGGTCCAAAGGCCTGTTCCTGAAAAAAAAAAGTTTTTGTATAACTTAATTATGAACAATTATTTTCACCTTTAGTATTTAATTAATTATCATAGAAGTGACTTGTGTTATTAAATATTTGGTATTTTAATTCATGGTACGTAATCACATAATCATTAACTATTAATTTATTATAATATTTAAATGAGTATAGTTTTGTGAAACCATTCTCTTTTTTTTTGGCAATGGCTAAGACATCGCTGACGATCGGATCGCTATTACCTTTACGATTCATTTTCTGATCAACCTCGACAAATACATATAATAATAATAAATTTCTATGTTTGATATATGTGCTTAAAATAAGTAATCAATTTTTAAGATCCCATCTTTGTATATTTAAACTTCAGTTAATTTTCAAGTCTCTTTGTATATATAGCGAAACTAACTACTTATAAAAAATCACACCAAACGCAACACTATATCTAAATCACAAATATGTTTAGATTACATAAAAGTAGTCCGATTAATACAAAAATTAATTAAATATTATAATTTCTTTACAGATAACATAAAATGCGCGCCAACTGAAGTTTCATATTTCAAAATTCCAAGATGGCGACGCCGGCTGTTGTTGTCGAGCGGGCTTCCAAGTATTACGGTAAAAAGGGCGGCAATGATTACAAACCAGTGCTTCAGAACTTAGACATGACCGTCGAAAGGGGCACTATGTAAGTATATGTACATAAATGTCAATTAACTTTAACGCTTATTGTAATTTATTCTGCTATTATTAGCTGACTAAATAATGATGACGAAAGTTGACAATACAGCTAAATACGGAATTAATATATTTTTTTGTTAACGATCTGTCTGAATATAGAATATTCAAAATAACGGTGGGATTTACTAAGAGTCTTGGGTTGGATAAAAATAAATTTACAGTTTTTAACAATGTTTGGGAAAGTTTAATTCATATATTGTTTTATAACGACAAATACAAAATATTTTGTTATAAAAGTAATCAAATTTTATTTTATATCAAGCTTCATAAACAATTACTATGTTATAATTTATTACAGCTACGGACTCCTTGGCGCGTCTGGGTGCGGCAAAACCACTCTTCTGTCGTGTATCGTCGGCAGACGACATTTGGACAGTGGCAACATATGGGTGTTGGGTGGCAAACCTGGAGAGAAGGGCAGTGGGGTTCCCGGACCCCGTGTGGGGTACATGCCCCAGGTAAGATTCAAATTTTTCCGGTGAAACAGCAATTATTGAAACTTGCTATTACACTTTTACATTTCAATGAGTTTAAATAAATTAGATATTTTTTTATAATTATTTCTATAAAATTACAAATATAATGTAGATTATTTTCCATGTGTAGTCCAGCTATTCACGGCAATGAGATAGATGTAAACTTGAAAAAGGGTCATATTACGCATAAACAATTTATTTCTAATAAAACATTTATATACTTATTATCAATATACACATACATAATTCTGTAATAATCGCTAACGAGTTTTAAATGTATAGTATTTATATGTAATTATTGTTGTTAAGGAATCTACTAGTTTAAGCATACAACCTTCCGCGTAGATAATAAGTCGGTTTATAAGGTGCTAATATTATTAAATTGAAGTCCCGACTTTTTGAGTCTAATTTGAGAATTTTTCTTTGTAAGAAATGCTTGTATACCTTATTGCGAATCAAAAGTAATAATTTTTAAGGATAATGCAATGTTTTCAAAAATTATTATTTATATTATTTTAATGAATTGCTGATGATTTTTTTCTCTGCTTTAAGTACCAAAATTCTTGGTAATTATTATTATTTTATTGTGTAATGTCTTATCTTATTTATGTTTTTAATTGTATTTTTTTTTATTCCTATTTTTTTGCAAAACTTATGTTTACATATATACATATTAGATAGAATATTTTATAAAATAATCAGTAGATTTCGTAATATGTATGATGTTGTAGACTTAATAAATAAATAAATAAATGAAAAAGGAACTTAAATTAATGTGAACAAAGTTAAAATAACAGGCTCGACGAAGTCTTACTTGAAGCTTTCAGAATATTAAAAATTCAAATGATGTCATCACTCCTATAGGGATGCTTTAGATGACAGAAAAAAAATATTTCGAACTTCGTGTATCGACTACACCAGACTAAAACGGTTGAATAACCTTCTAGGTCTAGGCTTCAGATTTCTAAATGTTTCATGATCACTTGCAAGGCAAGTTATAGTCTATGGGGCTGTTTCTATTCCTCCCCCTTATAATGCTTACGTAATACTTTTCTTTGATTTTCTTATTTGGTGATTACGTCAACAATACAAAAAATTAATACGTTTATGAGCCATTATTATTGAGAGCTTTGCTTACCTTTGCTGACAAGAGTGGGGGGGAGATTAATTGCAGTAAATCTACTTACGTAATACTTGAACGGCTATGCCTAATGAGCTGTCGTTTGCCTTCAATCAAGTTTTGAAATGCGCATATAAACAGAAAGCCCGCTGGTGGACAGGCGAAGATCGAACAGTGATAAGAATCCTAGGCTGATAACACTAGGCCATTACTTCTCTAGACTAGATAACGGAAAATAATACAAAAATCACATATAATTTTAATATAAAATATATAGCTATGTTTGTTATATAAAATATACTTTAAATAAATAAAAATAATAAAATTTTATAATACTTGGTGTTATGTCAATTAAAATATGAAATTAATATATTAAAATTAAAACTTATATAATTACATGAACCATAATATGGACATGCATAGAACAACGACTAAAGCATAATAACTGTGCAAACAATAGTGGACCGCTTCTTGGTTCTAAATGCCCTGTGTATGCAAGAATG
This sequence comes from Pieris mannii, assembly GCA_028984075.1. Taxonomy (NCBI): domain Eukaryota; kingdom Metazoa; phylum Arthropoda; class Insecta; order Lepidoptera; family Pieridae; genus Pieris; species Pieris mannii. Next base: position 9,477,672 of record CM054777.1, read on the forward strand.
AGACAGCTAATTTTCACTAATACCCTTTTGTTTATTTGGTAACACTTTTTTGCACAATATATAAATAGTAATATTAACGGAAACTATAATAATATGAAATACCAGCAAACAGCACAACTAAGAGAACTTAAGGTAACCCTAATTAAAGAAAATGCTAAAAAAACACGAATGGCGATGAAGTGTATTGCTAGTTGGATTATAAAGATGGCCCCTAATTTATAATACAAAAACTTTTACTTGCTAACTTTTGATTTGTAATGCTTTAAAACACGTGAAAGTGTTAATAATAATCATTGCACAATTAATGTGTCAAATATGTTGGATTAATATAGCTTTTCCAAACACCGCCCTGAAATTTTTATATCCTCTCTATATAAATTCCAACAAAATCCTTCAACAGTTGTTATTTATTATGTCTGATTTCAAAAAAAATATCATATTACTTGTGTCTCTAAGTCAATTCTGCAGTTGCTTTTTTAAAGTGTCTGTCATAATGCATCAAGCATAGGAACAATGCTAATGTATGTAGCACACGAACTTTATGACGTGTTTCAATTGTTTTCATTAGTTATATTGACTTAATAACGAGACAGACGTATAATGTTACTACTTATTACGTTTTTACATAATTTCTGTATTAATAATAATTATGCAATGGCGCTACAACCACATATGGGTCTTGGCCTTAGATTGCATCTGTTGCAATAATATTTATTTCATAGACAAGAAGGTAATCAACCTTCTGCCTGACATGTCGTTTTTCGGATTTGAGACATGCCGGTTTTCTCACGATGTTTTGTTTCACCGTACGACCGATAGATAGATACTTATTAGATAATATCCAAATTAGTTATTAATAATATTAGTAGTCCCCAAATTGGCCATGTCTAGTCAACAAAGAAATAAATAATAATTCTTTATATTTATTCATAAATAATATTACATAGAGCTTATAATTGTTTTATTCCCTTTGAAAACATTTCTTATTCCAATGACGCAGACGTTTCTTCTTGGCGTCCATTTTAAATAAACCTATTTTCTTATAAATAATAAAAATAACCCTATACATATAAAAATGTTAGTAAGTGGGTTTAATATAAAAAAATGTGTCTTTTGTTGATAGCTATACATTACAATATTGTGTTCATTTTTTTATTGTAATGGGGCTACTGAAATTTTACAGAAACAACTAATTTTATTTTAGTACATGGCTTTGAAGGGTGGACAGCTTTCATTTTTGTAACTTTATATACGATTATCCACGGTGATCCATGCATTCTCAAGAATATTCTCTCGTCTCAGGAATAAATCCATAGAAATAAGCAATTGTCATTCTATTTATTTATAAATTCTAAAATAATGTGCATAAAATTAAACAAGAAAATATCACATTACAAATTTTACATATACAAATCAATTATATTGGAGCATAAAACATTTATAAATAATATCTTACATATGATATGTTTATTAAATTCTTCGAACTTCTACACACGTCGGACTCGAACTGGTTATATATATATTATATATTTTTCACAGGACATTGCTTTAGTCGCCGAGTTCACAATAAGAGATGCCTTATACTACTTTGGGCGGATCTACGGCATGTCAAACAGTCTATTGGCTGAGCGTTACGACTTCCTCTGCAACCTCCTGGAGCTACCAGCAGGAGACAGCTTCATCAAGCAATTGTCAGGCGGTCAGCAGCGACGTGTGTCATTGGCTGCGGCTCTGGTACATGACCCTGAACTCCTTATTCTTGATGAACCTACTGTGGGGCTGGATCCGATGCTACGAGAGAAGTAAGTCTTTGATCTGTGCTTCTTGCGTCTTTTTTCTAGCAAACAACAAAAAAAATGTCTTATCCATTTTCTATATACATAGATATCGTATATACGTATAACAATACAAAAAGTAATACGTGGACCGAAACATTTAATGACTACATTATAAAATAATATTTTATTTAAACAAAATGTAAAATTAAGACTAAATTTTATTGATTTCTGCTAAAAGTATCTTTATATGAAATGGCTTATTTTAATTCACCTCTCAACTATTTACTTAATGACCAGTAATTACTTCACAAAGCATTGCTATTTATCATGTTATTAATGAACACGCAATAGCTGTAATAAGTAATTGTAGCAATTTTCCTCAAGTGATGCAAAACTATTGCTCCATAATCTTGCCAATATCTTAAGAAATTCGCAAACGTGTCTTGACTCTAGTAAACATTCCGAAGCATAAGGGAATATAAATATGTATAAGCATAATTCCAAGCAACACGCGACTATGTATTTTGCCCCTTTAAAAGGGTTAAATTTTACAGTCTATAAGCCTATGTATTGAATGTATTAAAAATTCAAATGTTTTATCATCGTTTCTTAAAAATTCACACTTTAAATTATAATCATGATAATCATCCATGTGACATACTAATGACTCAAACTTCAAAACATAGAAATTACTAAACAATTCCATGCTGAAGTCTTAGAGAAATTATTAAAAAGGATTAATACAGTTTGATGATTTTTATATAGTTATTAAATAGTTTCAATCTCAGAATATATGTAACAGGAACTTAAATAGATAGATACTGCTTAAATTGACACACTAGTTTTCCCCAGAGATAGACAAAAAACCAACTCGTCTCTTAACATATCCCTCGCCCTTCTTCCACTCTTTCACACCTTATTATGATATAAGATACAGGCATCGCTTATTCTACGTCATAAATTTGTATCAACAGACATCCCTACTCATCGACAAAAAAGAGAGAGGGTTGTTGGCCGAAAGAAAACGCCGGCGTAAAAAACTCTTTTAAAATACCAAATAATACAAAATGACTATGGCAAACATAGATAGAAGAAACCAGAGGAAAGGATCTGGTCCGCTCTTTATTTGTATTACAAAACTAAAAGGAAACCTTGCAGTCCACTTTCCTGATTATTATACATCATCCAGGCTCTATTGCCTAGGTACGGACGAACAGTTATATATATATAGAAATACTGAAGTATTTCCGAAACAATTCGACTTAGGGTCCTTCAAGAAAAGAGCGTACCAATTCTTAAAAGGCCGGCAACGCACTCGCGAGCCCTCTGGCATTGAGAGTGTCCATGGGCGGCGGTATCACTTAACATCAGGTGAGCCTCCTGCGCGTTTGCCCCTGTTCTATAAAAAAAATATTTATACCGGCGCCGCTATTACTCTATCTAACGTTTAATATTAATTATAATTACTTATCAAATAACGTACGCTAAAGTACAAGTAGCATGACGTTATTATTGCTAATGTCTTTTCTTATATACTATACGGTTCATAAATTATGTCCGGATATTACTTTTTCTTAACTTTGAACCTTGATAGTTATCTCTCCTTGATATTTACGTGCACAACGTAAATATATTAAACTGGGTACATTAATTAGTGTAAATTACTTCATATATTTATGTGTATATATGTAAATAAAAGGGTGAGTTTTGCACCTCTTTAAACTCAAAAAAACAAGTAAAAATAGTTATTGGGTTTAACATATTTTTATTTGAATACAAATGTAAAATAATCTTCTTGTCTTTATTGCTGACCACATAAAACGACCTTTCAAATTTCATAATGTGCCTGTTTTCTTTCAAACGAGTTTCTTATTACCGAATACAGCGAGGTTTTATTTTTATTTTCTCATTACTCGAATGAAATAATAAAGTAAGAAGGTTCTGCAACCGTGCTGTGGCAGTCGATCGGGGAACGGTCGTAAATTCAGTACCGGATATGCAACGTCTCCTAAATTCGCCATTTAATGAAGATTATTTTGTACGTAATTTTCCAATTTACTTTTACGTGTAAAATGTTTACGGAAAAGGCCAATGGCACTGTGTTTTTAATAGTGATACATGTTATATCTATACAGAAACGTTAGAACTCTGACACATGGGAATCGTGTTTCCTGTTTAGTATGCTCTCTGAGTTGGCACTTAAAAACCCGTTCATTTTATCAATTAATCATGAAAGTATTTTTACACCTTTCACCTAAATAAAAAACTCATCAAAATTAATTAAACTTTTCAATTGCGAACGTACATCAACAAATACATAAACAATTCTTCGTGTTTGTAAAGTTTTATTTTATTGCGTAATTATAAAATCGCAAACAATAGCAGATAAGACAATGGCGTTGGCTAACTATTACATAAGGCTGTATCTTTTAAAGATTTCAAAATGAATTCGACATTGACCGTCATGAGACATTTTGGGATTTTTAATGCTGGAATTCAAGGAATTCCTTGTTCGTGGGACAAAATTTGAATTTTTTCTCCGTAAAATCTTACTTTTTATAGGCAAAGTTCGGGACTCTGTTACTTCCGAAAGTGTCAGAGATATAAATACCGACGTTTTTCTATGAAAGTGCGTTGTAGCTCTTAATACCGATATGATACTGTATAAAAAAAAACTGATTGCCAGAGGGCTAGGAAATGTGTCACCGGCCTTTTAAGATTTGGCACGCTCTTTTTTTGAAGGACTCTTAAGGAAGTTAGAAGGTTTTGGTTTGGACATATATGAATGGGTAGCTGGTTCCACATAGAAGTAGTGCCTGGCAAAAACTGCGTTAAAAAACGCTCAGCTGTGGAACGACTAACGTCGAGGTGATACGGGTGGTATTTCGAATTCTGCCTTGAGGTTCGATGATGAAACTCAGCTGCAGGTATTCCAAAGAACTCCTTCGAATATTAAAAGCTGAGTGAGCGAATTAAGTAGAAGAATATTTTATTGATTTTTATTCCAAGCGCGCATCATGCAATTCGTCTATGAGCAGATGAGTTGTAGGATGATTTGCGGGTGGATATTCCTCATTAGGAATATCTACTATAATAATACTAGCTCAGTCAATGCTGCTATGCTCCAGAGTTCTTCGTCTTTTGAGACGAGATATACGTACGGTGAGTTGAACAAGGTGGTTAGGATGATTTTCCAGCCTAGTCTTGTACTTTTGAGCGTATACTTTTACTTCTCCTTGACTGTAGGTATGCCCGGGTGTTTGTACTTCGGCGTTTCTTATGAACCAAGGCGAGTTGCTTATTTGGATGTAGTTTTGTGTCCTTTGAATTTTAGTTTTCTTCGAGTAGCACAATTGTATTCCGTAGGTCCACACGGGTTTTATAACATAATTGTAGATAAGGAGTTTGTTGTTGATGGACAATTTCGAGTTTCTACCCCGTAACCTACAATTTTATTGAATCAACACTGTTTTTAAAATATGCGCCCATTTCCGAAAATTTCCTCTGCATTTTCACGTGTCGAGGCACATCATGGCCTAGTGGCAGCATACGCTTGGTATACGTTATTGTATAAACGTTCTAGTACAATTCCATTGTAATAAGTTCTGCGAGGTTTGTTGTCCGCGCAAATTGCGCAATACCTCGCGTACAATTTGTATGATAAAAATAAATCAGTGGCGCTACAATATTTTTTAGGTCTTAGCCTCAGATTTTTGAATATGTTTCTTGATCATTTATTAATCTAATAGGCAAGTAGGTGATCAGCCTCCAGTGCCTGACACACGTAGTCGACGTTTTGGGTCTAAGACATGTCGGTTTCCTCACGATGTTTTCCTTCACCGTTCGAGCAAATGCGCACATAGAAAAAAGTCCATTGGTGCACAGCCAACTCTCGGGTATGAGAGTCGCACGCTGAAGCTACTAGGCTAACACTGCTCCTATTTACATAAATTTTCGTTTAATTGAAATATTCATATAGTTAACTGATATTACAGGTTTAACCATTTATTTAATTTCAAAGAATATAAGGAGCAGTTAAACATTGTATTAAATTCCAGAGTTATTTATCTTGACTCTTGAATAAGCTTATATATTATCGCAACTATTAACAGGCAACTGTGTCGTAAGATAAATTTAACTCGACATGTGTTAATAGCACTCGAGTGGAAGCGTAAGACTTTAAAATCGAACCACTGCTACAAACAAAAAAAACAATTTTTGTTTACTTGTGTTAACACTTATAAGGACACTTATAATAACAATCTATTTGAGTAAATTAGGTAAGACTTAAATTACTTAATAGTCTTAAGTAAGGCAAGATCGTAATGTTCCATAATGTCTTAGTGAAGACACATGTTTATTAAAAAAAACTTAATACATAGCGAACGTAAGGAAATTGTCGTATTTCATTACGATTTCTTTCTACCAACCCTTACATGGCTGGGTGGATTTTACACTTCATATGAGGCATTTTAAAATCTATCTCTATCGTGAAGAGATAGATTTTATAGCTCGTTCAATATCTGGTTATGTTCATTTCTTGATACTCCTTCATACTATTATTGGCTTGTTATAAAAATATCGTTTCAGTTACTAAAACAATAGGATTTTGATTACCATACATAATCTAATGTTCTTTTGTTACAGAATATGGGACTACCTAACGGAACTAGCAGCTAAAGGAACAACTGTCATCATAACGACCCATTACATTGACGAAACCAAACAAGCACACAAGGTAACCTAAGTGTATTCTATTGTATGGACTACGACTATGCGATACAGATATTGAAACAATCGAAATTGCGTACAAATCAGTATCGCTGGCATCAGTATCGCTATTGGAAGTAACAGGGTACGGTTAATATTCGAAAAAAAATTCGGTATTCAGTTTTCAAATTTTCTTGAGCTCGTCGTGTTTTACTTTACTCCTTAACTCAAAACAAAAGTTAACAGCGTGTGTCAGGCACAGAGGGCTGATCAACTCTTTTTCATCAAAATTTTTTAAACTCAAATAAAGAAAACCTTAAGGAAATTTAAGAGTATTTTTTGCATAAGTTTGTTACAGCCAGATGCCCCTTATTGGTTTCCATGAATAATTATGATTTTATGAATATGTTAATTAAATGTGAACGCAATATTAATTTGATACGATATTGATTACATACTATGTTTGTTTACTCATCACCTTCAAGTTGCAATACTTGTGAACGTTGCCAGCACACTTCGGCGTTACGACAATGTTGTTGAGCCTTCTGCGGGACTTAAACAATTTTATCCAAAAGTTTCTGAACAATCCCTTTTAAAAGCGCATTTTATTATCGCTTTGTCAGAGATTCCTAGAAGAATAAAAATTATGTTATTAAATTATGTACATGTCAATGACGTCATTTCCCTTCGTAGCTCTTATCCGGAAATCAAGCATTTGTAGATTGACAGTCTTAATAAAAGCAATTATTAGAGAGAACACCGTCCCCAACACGGCGCCCTTGTGGCTTCAGCGTTACTCTCATTCCTCAGGTCGTAGGTTCGATCCGCACCTGTGCATCAATGAAGTCTTTTCCATGTGCTCATTTTACATTCGCTTGAACGGCGTGTGTCAAGCACAAAAGACTGATCACCGACTTGTCTTTTAAAAAAGATCAAGAAACAGACAGACCTAAAAAGGTTGTAGCACCACTGCATTTTTTTAACAGTGTATTAAATAAATTAAATTAAAAAAGTCTTTAGTTTGAGTATTAAAGACTTATTTACAAATATTCCCAAGTAAACGCATATGTGGAATAGCCTTTATAAATTTAATTAGATTTTATAACCATATAAAGTATTTTTTTAATTGCACAGTGTACACCAAGGCTGTATACCATCGCGTGTTATAAACTAATCAAAACCCGTCAATCATGACCTATTATTAAGTAAATAATTAATTGACTCATCGGCCCTATCGTAAATCTGTGCCTTTAATGTAGTTTTATATTATTTTTTAATTAAATAATATATTCAAATGTTTTATAGATACTTCGTAATTGTCTAAGAGAAACATCTCAACTTGCAATCATCAATGTTGTATATTCTGCTTGAAATGTAGTGGTCTGTCAAATTTTAGTTTATCAAAATTTAGTTATAGAAAAACGATTACAACGGATAATGCCCTCAGCCTGACTTAAAATCTGGTGGAAGACGATGTTATCAAATACTTGAATATTTGTATTACATGTAAATTATGTTCTTTATAGATCGGTCTCCTTCGAGATGGACAACTGCTGGCACAGGACTCCCCACAAGATATTTTACGAAGGTTCGACTGCGATACGCTTGAGGACGCATTTTTAAAGATGGCTTTAATCCAAAATGAAAACAGCAGAACTAATAGACGACGCTCGAGTAAGTAACCTATACGAGATTTATGTATGTTACTTACATATGTACGATATAACTAGAAAGAGTTCCTATCAATTTTACCCAGGTATCTTCTGACTCATTCTAATCTGTGATTTTGGAAAATTTGTTGCAATTCTAACATTGACTTACTTGATGTCCTTTGAGTCCGCGCCTCAAGTCTTTCAGGTTTATTTGTGTCAACTGCAGCTGCCAGGATTGGTCGGGAGGGCCACGTTTCCGCCTATGTGGGTTCCAATAAAGGGCCTGATATCTTATTATTTTCTTGATATTGATACTAGATATGTAATCGAGTACAAACGTCAAAGATGTTAAATTATATAAGAAAAAGAACTTATATCGGAATTTATTCTATTTCATTAGTAAACAATTACAACAAGATTTTAATTTTATATGTAAGAAGATATAAATAATTTATTGTGCAGGACACTGAGAATATTTTAAATATACGCGCATTGCTTTTGGATCAGTTAGCTTACCATGTAAGTCGCGATTCCGATTTCAATAATCGTTTCTATGCAACGCAACAGAGATCTTACTATGTAACTTCCAATAGCCATACAGGCAGCAATCTCGATCTCATAATTTGTTTTTGTTTGGTGGTATTCCAAAGTAGCACCATTAGGGGTCGTACATTGCGAGAACTCGAATATCGAGCTTGTAGTAGTGTTGGCCAATTGACTTCATCGTGCGACTCTCATCCCTGAGGTTGTAGGTTCGATCTCCGGCTGTATACCAATGGACTTTCTTTCTATTTCGCGCGAACGGTGAAGGAAAACATCGTGAGGAAGCCAGCTTGTCTTAGACCCAAAAAGTCCACAGCCTGTGTCAGGCACAGTTTTTTGCTTTTTTTTTATATTTTATATAGAACTTGCATAGAAAAACATGGCTGTGGCTAATGGAAGTTACTGAGTAAGACTCCTGATAATAAAATCAATATTAAGGAATGTGGCAAGTATGCTGGTTTCAAGGATAATATTTAGATCTCAGGGTAACATTCAGAGGCGACACTGATTCACACTCACGTACGTTAAAAAAATTCTAACGCGTATAATGTAACTATTGTTACTTTAAATCAGTTTGTATCGTTTTGTTTTGTTGGTTATGGCTAACGTACGCAAGTTAAAGGAAGATTGTTTTTACAGCGCTCAGTTCATCCCCGGACGTGATTCCAGAGAGCAGTATAGTTAACGATAGCCGATTCCAGTCAACTGAAGACTTTAATGTTGTTACAAGCAGTCGAGATGTAAGTGCTACTGAATACAATAATTTATCGCTTAGTTTATCGCCGATGAAAAAGTGTCTTTTGTAGCTGCCTTTAACTGCACTTCCTTGGAGTATGATCTGGGCCTACATTCGCGATGCTTTTTCTTGTCAGAGGCCCACTAAAAACACCTCACATACACATGAAACGCCCTCGAAATTCATCAATACATTAAACCCGTAACTTGGGAATTAGCCCTTATAGCCGTTTCTATTCCTGTCGCATTCAACACGTGGAATTAATTGCGTCTTAATGTTGCAGGTTTTAACTAAGCAAGAAAATGGTTTAGAATTAAAAAGTAAGAGGAATGGACGGTTAAAGGCTGTGTTCATAAAGAGTATACAACAGTTCTCAAGGCATCCGGGGTATGTATGAACACCTATGTACTTAATATTTCTACTAACTAAACTACTTGAAAAACAGGAATATACTGTTGAACAAATAAGATTTTGTTGCTAATAATTGAATTCATGAATTCTCCAAATTCTATTACTAAAAAATCACATGGAAACAATTGAAAGTAATATTCAAATTATTCTTATTTATTAAACATCAGATTTTATTCGAAATTTAAATCGTTTTACTTACTAACGTAAGTTTTACGTACTTAAGTTAGAGAGGAAAATATTATTCTATTTATTTGTTTCTGTAGACGTGACAACTGCTGTATTAGATTGATAACGAATAAGCTTTTTTTATTGTCAAAAGTTACATTTAAATTATAATTGTAATTAACTAATACATTATTGACATATTTAAAAATCGAATGTGCACTCACGAAAGAAAAACATGTGTGGGAACCTTTAAAAATCGATATAGTCTGTGCCGCTTAAATGTCAAGTTAATCATTCAATACAATTTTAACATTACAATTATTAAATATTTTCACGTAATCCTTATGAATATATTTATAAAGGAATCGGATCACGTCACATCACTCGCTTTCCGTAGACTGATTTGGAGGCAGACGTGTACGGGGTTATTAACTAGACTTCCTATCGTATGGATATTCCCTTTGGTCATCGATAGATTTATTTATACTAAATAGTCATGTGTTAAAACAATTATTGGTAAAAATCTACACTAAGTAGTATTCTATATTATAGCATCGTCTAAATCTATTTCAATATTCAAAAATATCTTGTCTAGTAAATTACAGCTTAGAAACTATAATGAAAATCTTCTCCAGAGTATTAGGAATTAATAGTTTTCAAGTTATAGCAAAGTCTCATAAATGGTGTTCATCCTATGTTGAAAAAATTCTTATATCTCTGTGACTAAAATAAATTAATTGAGAGAATCGACTCATGTAAATGAATGTTGGTACCTCATATTTCTTAATTATTTTAAGATGGTACTGTGAAGGTTTTGGAATAAAAATGTTCACTTATTTTATCGGGTAGTATGTGGCAAAATATGACCACTTTGTCAGGATGTTAAAATTTTATAGTCTAGTTTTAACATTTTAACTGACTTTAAGAACTTTTTTCAACGCATTATTTAAACCGCCTTCAGAACCAATGTATTCAAGAAGGCATTCTGTTTTCATCAATGCCTTCAACTGTATCATATTATATCATAATTTTTCAATACAAACTGGATAATTTTTTATAGAACGAACGGCGTTTCCTTCGATAACAAGGTTGGTCACGTGATCGCGAAACTTAACTCCTTAGACTTTTCTTTAGATGACAGGCCATAACTTTTGTTCGAGTTAACGAAGTGCTATATATTAATACGTATTTCCTCAGTTAATTAGCGCTGCGACTGATTCTTTACAGATTTCTGATTTAAGTAACATACACTTCTGTTAATTAAACTACGATTGTTTTAGTATTGTCATTACTACCGTATTTTTGTGTACAATTTACTATTCAATAATTATTTTCTAATCTTGATATAATTTAAACGAAAGAATTGTATAAATTATAGAGTTATAATGTGTATTATTTTATTAGGAAACGAACTGGCAGGAAATAACTTTTACTTGCTATATAAGCATTGACTTCTGTCTTAAATTATTATTTAAACTTACATAACCGAAGATTAGTTTCATTTGATTTAGGGCCTGTTACACAATGTATGGATAAAGTACCAAATAGCTATGCAACACATAAACTATTCGGAAGATAAAAGTTCCGAATAAGAAACTTCGTGTTTCATGACGAATAGCGCTATCTGACAGTCGTAAAACGCAACAGAAGTAATGGATAGCTTATTTGGAACTTATCCGGACATTGTGAAACAGACCCTTAACTGGACGTGTAATTTTGAATTTTTTTCTATTAGGTTCCCCAATTATATAACATTTATGTTTTTTCAGCGGACTTATATTCTCAATACTATTCCCAATGCTACAAGTGATGGCGTTCTACAGCGCTGTTGGACGAGATCCGAAAGGACTGAACGTTGCTGTGGTTAACGACGAAGCTGCTTTTATACCAAGTACGTACGTTTTTATAATGTAGGCCTATGTTTTTTTCTATGAAATCAGTGGGACAATAAGCATTGAATTACATAAATATTTTATTGTTAGGTTGTCTGTCTGATGTCTCTTTATTTTGTCAACGGGTCCTTTATGTTAATCACACGTAGCACAAAGACTTGTTTCTAAATCAGAATTTCACGCTAAGATTGAGTGAGATATCATATCTTAATTTATATAAATATCGCGTCACGTTTCTCCGCTATAGACTCCTAAACTACTTAACCGATTTCAATCAAATTTGTACACCGTGTGCAGTTTGGTAGCTTATATCTATATAATTCTACTGTGTGTGTATGCCACTAAACTCCTGTTAAACCGCTGGACCGACTTGAATGAATTTTTTTGTATACGTTTGGGTAGCACCCTGGATGGTTTAGATTCAGAAATCAGCCCGGTATATGACGCTACAGTTGGTCCTTTCATACATTGTTTAATATCTTAATTCTTGAAATACCATAACGTCTGTCGGGTCCGCTAGTTTAAATGTATAGAACAAAATTAAATTCAGAGCTGGGATTCGAACGTCAGACATCATTCGTTCATCAAACACTTAGCTACCAAGCTAACACTACAAAAAATACTTTATTCCTAAATCGTTTCAGTGGGAAACGAACTATGTAAAACGAGTAACCTGACATGGGTGGCAATGAACGAAGAACAAATATGTGAATACCACATGCTGAGTTGTTGGTTTGTGGACGAAATGGAGAAACGGGGAATCATTGTGGTAAGTGCGATATAAAGTAGAATTTCAGAGCGTACTCCAACGCAGCTTAGTGCCTTGGAAATGAACGATGACTATAAAAAAAAGAACCAGTGGCACAACAACCTGCTTTAGGCGCTGCGAGAGCGAGGACGCTCCGCATCGTCACGAGGTTCAGGGCCGCTCCAGGACCGACAGAATGACCGCGCGAACTTGACACCCCCCACAAGCCCATGGGCGTAAAGGGACTCCCGGCGCCACCGCAGGTGCAGCGCGGAAGACAGCAGACGTGGCATTACAACCTTTTAAATCTCAGAGCCTCACTTGTATCTGTTTCGTGACCATTTGTTATTTCTAATAAGCAAGAAGGCGATCAACCTTATGTGCCTGACACACACCGTTGACTTTTTGTGTCTAGGGCTCAGTTTCCTCACGATGGTTTCTTTAATCCAACGAGCGAGTGTTAAATTGTCACCTATACAAGTCTGTTGATGCACAGCTGGGCTTCCAACGTCCTCAGAGAGTCGCACTCCGAAGCCTCAACACCAACACTGCATAAAAAGAATCTTGAAACTGTTATTATTCTTTGGCAAATAAAAATTGAACATTATTCGAACGATTATATTTGAGTGAAGTTATAGTAAACAGTTTGTATTGTTTTTTAGGAGTACTTCAACTCAACAGAAGAAGCCAAAATGGCCGTTGCAGCTCGGACTACGTACGGAGCTGTTCATTTCCCGACCAACTTCAGTTCCTCACTTGCCTTACGAGTCGCAGACGGATACGTTGATGATGATATCGTAGAGGAAAGCACTATAGCTGTCTGGTTGGATATGACAGGTATTAAAAAAAAAAATTTTTTACAGATTCTCTTTCAAGATTGTTTTGTGAACAAGTATTAATCACTTCTTGGCCAATTTAAATTAAATTGCCATTTCTACGTCCTTGACTTGCGAACTGGTAGTAATTTTTTATTTAGAATTAATTTAACATCTTTTCTATTGACGTTCTTAAGTGTACTTAGCACCTATATTAATAAAGTTAGTTTGACTTTGATACATAAATTTCACAATTACACCGACTATTCGTAATCGGCTTCTCAATAGAACCAATAATCATTCAATTAGGTGTTATTGGCGCCCAAACAAAAGCACTTTAGTGACGTCAAACACGTCAAATAAACGAGTCTTATCACCACCTTGTCTTTAATGAAACACCACTATTCGGCAATTAATAGGAAACAGACATTTTAATACCTTCTGTGATAACAACAATTTGACAGATCATCAAATCTCCAATTTCCTGAAACGGAGTGTTATGAAGACGTATGAAGCCTTTACAAAACGAGCGATGTCTGCCTGTGGACTCAATGAAGATCTCGTACAGGTATATTTGTTATATTATGAAGCCCAATTTAAATTTAATTAAAACATAACTATCAAATATGCAAGTCTTGTTGTCTATACGGTACTAAAAATTAATAAAAAAAATTTAAAAGTTTGGCTCTATTTAAATAATTTGTACTGAGTTTAGTTAAGAAGAATCTTTCTTTTGTTATTAATCAAGCATTTCTTTCGGTTTCTTTACGGCTAGTTATTATATTTAATATGTAATAGACATTTGGTACGATTTTGTAGTTAATAGTTTTCACAGCATACGCGATATATGATTTTTATTATTTTTTACACCTTTGGTTACATTATACAAATATTTTATGTAAATCCCTAACTCTTAAATATATATGTATTATATAATAATATATATGTTCACCATGATGTAGATCAGATTGGTCCAGTAGTTTTGGAGCCTCTTCAATAAAAAACAAAATCAAATCTTTCCTCTTTACAATTATTTACCTAACCTAACTACAACAAAAAATTACTATTAAAATCGCTAGAGTCTGCGGAACGACAGATTATTTTTTTCATATTAATAATAATAATAATATTATAATTCTTTATTTTCTCCCATATAAAATTAAAAAAAAAAAACGATAAGAAGGTATTATTTCTTGTGGGTTTTGTTTGTGTATTGCGCGCGTGTTGTGTGTAAGAGGGTGGGTGCATGTGTGTGTGTGTATGTGAGTATCAAAATGATTGTCGAACTGTAATGACGTAACAGGGTAATTCCGCACTGCGACCTCAAATCTCACTACGGTTAGCTTTCCGCATTAAGACTCTTATATGAAATATTAATCAATCTCTCTCTTTAACTTAGCTTCCTGTGAGGATGAAGCCACCAATCTACGGCTCATTGGAACCAGAGATGGTGTCATACATGGCACCAGGAGTCATGATTACGTAAGTCAAAGATTTATCTTATCAAAAGGGCTAATAGTATGATTACATACTTTTACAACTTACAACTTTCTTCCGGTCAATATATTCTTGAAGCCTTGTTGTATGTACAAAAAAACTTAAACGATTTCAAAACAAATGGTGACTTTCACCAGTATAATACGCGCAATAGAACTAATTTGAGTGTGCGACCAACCAGGCTCCAGAAGATAAACCACTCCTTATATGGAAATTGTATTAGTTTTTACAACAAATTCCCAAGCGAAATTAGAGAACTGTCACTAAATAAATTCAAAGCCCTTGTTAAAAGTAAATTAATTAATAAAACCTTTTACAAATGTGACGAATACTTAAATGACCCTAATTCTTGGGATTGATTTGCTCCAGTTCAAACAATTTGTATTAAAAACTTGGCGATTGAAAAGAGTGGCGGAAAGTTTCTTGCCAGTTCTTCTTACCCGCTCTACGCCCTTGACTTGCGAACTGGTTGTAAATGTAAATTTACAGTTAATTTCATTTGTTTTTCTTGACGTTCATAAGTGTACATGTTTACCTAAATGAATAAAGATATTTTGATTTGATTTGAACACAGATCCTCAGTTTGTGATTATTTTTACCCTGTCCTAGGATTATTTTAAGTTATTCAAGTTTTAAAATACCAGTAATTTTTATAAAGATATTTCCCGCGATAACCTATTATAAATGACGTCATTAAAGCTTTGTAGTTTAAAAATCACGTAAAATTAGCACTCTAAAACATTAAATATTGTGGTCAGAATAGATACTATAAATATATGAATAATGTAAGATGCAAGATGTTTTTACTATGTACGAGTTGTAATTACTACTCAAAAAATGGCGCCGCTATAAAGGTAAACTCAATATTGAGAGAACTACATCGAACTTGTAAACAAAACCAATTTGTTTATCCACTAAAGAAATACATACTGTTACTTGTGATGTAACTAAAAAATTGTTTTTGATATAATTGGAATACTTTTCCAGGATTATATACTTTTTGCCGGCCATTGTAACATCTACGCTAATGATATCAGACCGTCTCGATGGTGTTTGGGAAAGAAGTGCAGTGGCGGGAGTTAAGCCGAAAGAGATGTTGCAGGTTCACATCACGCTGCAGAGTGCAGTTATTGTTTTACAGGTAAAAGCAACAAAACGTCATTTTATTAAGAGTAGGCAGTAATCAAAATCACGAATTGTAGATTTGGTTTTATTTAAGTGTGTGGTGCTGGAATTAAAATTAATAAATATATAGTAATCTTTGCCTATAATTTGCTTAATTAAATACACAATTCGATATACTGTCAATACAAAAAAAAAACAAAAAATCCCCTTTATTTAATCATGGCATTACAGGACCAAAAAATATTGAATTACAGCACATTAATCTATTATTGACTTATTTAAAAAAAAAAGCGTTTGGCGTTTACTTCATTATTGTTTCGTGAAATATTATATTAACACGAGAAATTTACACATACCTACGTTTGTTTCACTAGTCACTAGAGAGGCGAAGGGATAAATTCATGAATGAAGCGGGTAAAATCATGAATTTTTAATGATAATTGAATAAATTCAATAATTTTGACTACGATAATGAAGTATTTTTTTATACATTAGGTGATTGTAATTATAAATTAGTTGATTTTACAGTTTCGATCCTAATTTACTATAAATATCCTCTCCTGCCTTTCTTCACATTAATATTTATGTCATATAAAACAAAATATCAACTTTAATTTTACTTTCACTTAGATTTTATTAATCATATTTTTAGACACTTGAGATGATGGTACTTGCGTTCGTCGGCTACGATCTTCCATTCAAAGGCTCCATTGTGACTTGTGGAATCCTGCTCTTCCTCCAAGGTTTGGGTGGAATGTGCTACGGATTCCTCCTCTCGGTTCTGTGTTCCAGCTTCACTGTCGCGTTCTTCGTGGCCACGGGTAGCTTCTACCCCATGATATTGCTCTGTGGTAAGATTGTGTTCATCTCTATTATGTATAAAATGTAAAAATCTCCTTTTCTATAGCACCAGGTATTCCGCGAACTGGCAGGATTTCCGTATATGTTTTTGGTTTAGAGTATATTAATCTCAAATATAACCAACCAATCCTGTATCATGTTAACTTGTGAAGAGATATATAAATAAACTGTATTCATTCTGTGATATCGAAATATTACTACAATATATTTGTAGGCTACAAAGGCCCATATTGATACCTCTAAATAGATATTTTGATTTAAATAGCTATGTAGGTAATTTTAATTACAGGGTCTTCTAATATTATTATTAATTATTACAACTATATTTAAAACTCTTTATTTCAGGTATCCTCTGGCCTTTAGAAGGTATGCCCTGGGCCCTTAAACAAGTAGCGCTCATGCTCCCTTTCACTCTGCCCTCTCGCTCATTACGAGACCTCATGGAAAGAGGTTCTGGCATTACAGACTACAATGTATATATCGGCTTTCTTATTAGCATTGGATGGATCATTTTAATTTTGACATTGTGCTTCTTAAGGCTTAAATATAAGAAATCGTAAGATCGTTGACGAAGGACGTTTTTTTAAGACTGTATTCGGGCGTTGTGCTTTGTTGGTACCAATGTGTAGGACAGAACTGGAACGAAATAAGCTTCGAACGGTTTTATATTTATATTTGAATTTGGAACGTTTGTAAAACCATTGATGATTATTATATAGTGGCACTGAGTAGACGATTTAAAACTGGCTGAATGGGTTATGTTAAAGTTGGTACCTATACATAGTTCGATAACCAAACCGCAAACGGTGCAACAATCATGACAATTAGAGTACACTGGGTTTAGCCAAAGGCAGGTGGCACATCTTGGCAGCATTTATAGAATAGATCTGGGTTGCTGTACATAGCTTTTAGGTTAGAGTTTTGTATTTTTGTAACAAACAAAATTTTGTACGAAGTAGGTTGTTTTTATATTATAGTATTGTTCTATCTTCCTTTAAAAATTTACGAAATATTAAAGTATTGCTTTATGTAATAATGTACAGATTATAGTAGATTTACTTCTTTCTATAGCCTATGAACTAACGAAATAGAGTATATTTTGTTATTTGTTTAAAAATTGCTCAAATAGGACTATTGACAAATTGCTGATAAAGGGCCTTGTGATACATTTGTGATGTAGGGGATATAATTAATAAATATTTTTTTCTTGTATATGCAGTTTCATTTTATCTAATACACGTCTACAAAGATGTATAAAAATAATGATCTATTAGCTGCCGCTTGAATATGTTTAGTGATTAAAATAATTTTGAAATCAACATGTGTCGGTATTCTATACATTTAGGGAATGATTTTTATTGCATAACTTCAAAAAAATAGTACTAAAATGTAAAATAATTAAAGTTTTTTTGACGCACAATTAAAACATATTGAGAAAAAAAAAGTAGTTTGTTTTGAACATTCGTACAGTCTCGCGTAATGTATTTCACATTTTGATACAGCACTCGGGCGAAATGTAGAATTTATAAGAATGTTTTTATTAAATGTCTTTATTAATGAATTTTGAGTTTGAACTCAAAAGGGAAAAAAGGACGTTTGTTATATTCATATCGTTTAAGACGTTTATATATACATTTATTTTGTAAAACGAATGAAAGCATAACAAACGTTCTCGAACGAGAAATGAAACCCTTCACGTAACAGTTTTTTGCTATAAACAATATTTTCTTCATATAAATATTGAAATTAAATGCAATCTTAAAAAACAAAAATAAAATAGTGATAGAGTTGAACCCTATGCTTACTGTGGGAGTGGGCTGTGAGTTGCATGACAGACATTGTACAGCTTGCTAGCCAGTGAACTGTTAAGTGTGTGTTTAGATTTGTATTGATGTATTGAATGTCAGGAGTATCTGCACAGTATAATATATTAGAGGGTGAGGTGTAAGAACCAACGATTCTACGGATCCCTTAGCCCTACAGACGTAACCTAACTCATAAAAAGTGAAAGTAGGTACGGGTTGTCTGCACCAAGAGACATAGGCAACTACGCGTAGAATCAAACGATCGAGTTGGTGGAATTATTTCAAAGCTATCCGGGCAGGCTTATCACGGTAATTAAAGGCTTGAAGTAGTCTTCGCCACTTTGAGAAGCGAGAAATGAATAAGACAGAGCAATATTCAAATCTGATTTATTGTTCAAAGACAATATCTTTAGTACTACTTACACCTATTCACACATACATGATATTATTCCAGTGTGCTGTTGGTGTATTGCGTACCTCCAGCTATTTACAATTAGAAGAACCACGTAAGCCGTGTCAGCAGTTCGTCCTTTACACGCTTCGGTAAAGCTAGCCGTAACTCGCCCGAAATCTAGTGGTTCAATTATAATCGTTCCCACCTGTTCGTGTAGCGTCGGTGTCGATATACAAAACTATTAGTAAAGAAGAAAAAAGTACCTCTAACATTTACAGAAAACCTAGATATTAAATTAAAAGCCTTTAAAATGCTTGGCTTTGTCCTGAGAAACACTAAAGGATTCTGTAAAATAAATAAAAAACAATATAAAATGTTGGTTGTCATTGGAGAATCGTAGAACATTAATTGATACATCGTTGGCATTCCAGCCAGTTTACACCAGTTACTCCATATCCGATATCCCATTTGACCCTCCTAGAAGAACGCGTTTTGGCGAAAACTCACCGATATACATATTGAGCATTCTGATAAACGAGCAAGGTCTGGATATCCAGTTGCTCCTCTCACACTTTGAAATAAATTTTCCTTTTGTTTTCATAAACAATTTTTTAATCTTTTTGTTTCTCGTTTGCTTATAAGTCCTTGTCACAATATTATATTTACATTTTCTTGTACAAATGTAGCACGGTTTAATGAAGGAAATAAAACAAATACTCAGATATAAAAATTTATATTATAGGAAATATTTTGGATTCAACAACGTCCGTCCATCACGCGCCTGCGCCGATATTCGACTAATGGCACTTAAAAATATGTTTGTGACAGAATCCACACTACAATTGTCATTGAATTTGGTTAAGTAACATGCTTTGTCAATGGGGAAGACCGCTCGTCCCTAATTAAATAATTGCATTTTGATCGTATGTACGATGGTTGTATGTGTTACCACACACATTATGTGTATTAATTAGTATGTGGCACATTGAGCTCAATTAGGGCTAAGCATGTGACATTTAAGTCATGTCAATCCCGTGTGAATCTTGCATCTCAAACCAGGCGCGCGCTTTTCGTTGTCGTCAATACGCCAATACAAATCACATATCACATGACTGTTGATCCATCGAGCAGGAAAGAAAACTGTTTTTTTTTTTAAATCACTGTTCGCATTATTACCTAGCTAATCTAGACTTAAACTAGCACGCATCTCGCAAACATACGATGTTTCCGCTATACTACACTTCCATTTTTACATCGGGGGTCGAAGTCAATTCCTTAATTGCTTTCGAAGCAATAAAAACTTAGCTGCGAAGGCATAATCAATTTTTTTTTCACGATAATTATCACACAAATATCACTATCTATCGGCCGATATGTAGCGGACAGCATAATGTAACTACAATGCGCGAGGAATTGACCGAGGCCCCTAATTAAAAAAAACAAAAACGATCAAAAACTGCTCCCAAACGTAGCGTCGTAAGTGGTATACGTGTCGTACGCGGGAGATTCAAAACTGAGCGTCACAAGACTACAAGTGCTTCAACGGCCACAAAATCAACGTATAATAACACACCAGACTAAGTTCTTAAAATTATACAATAAAAAGGCTTACAAAAAAAACTTCATTACGATTATCGATGAACATAATTTTAACACGAGTACAAATCGTATATAATAACTGTACAATACAATAATACAATTGTGACGTTATCTTATCAGGCCTTCACAACATTCGTTCGTTTATTTACAATAACTATCCAAAGCTTTAGATGAATCACAAAATAATAAGTAATTATGCCCGATTAATCCCATGATACGATTGTGATTTCAACAATGTTTTAAACGGTTACATTCCAAACATAACAAATACCCTCTAAAGAAATTTTAAGGTTTCATTCGCAAGCTCACGAGTTTCACAACGAATAATAAAAAATAGAAAATAAATAAAGAATGTTAACAACTACGACCGGTAAGGCACGGGCCCCACTGTTCACCGTTTCACTGATTACGTATACCAATCCTTATCAAGCCATTTTGAACGTTTCCGGGACAGTCCATACTACTCCAAAATTACTGAATCAAATTCTCTCTAGCTCGTTATAGCAATTATAAATTAAGGAATGTTTTTATCTATTTTAAATTTCCAAAATAAACTTACTTTAAAAAAGTCCTAGACTTATTTGACCAAAGAGGACTGTCCGCAAACTGCCACCATTAGCCTCCCTTTCACATTTCTCCGAAAAGAAAGAGACCATTCTATGTGAAACCATTCGTGGAATAACAGACCTTAAAATTATGACGCTAACTTAATTTACCGATTCTTATTTCGATACTAATCTCGGTTGTAATAAATAAGTTCTAAAGTTAACAAGCGCTTCGTATTCGCCATATTCTCAATGTACAGTTTCAATGGATTTTGGCATAGATGGATTCCAAGTGTGGTGCTTTTTTTTTTACCCAGTCAAAGTCTAACGTGAGAATATGGAATTGGCAAATAAAATGTTGAACCGAATACTATTTAGTATCAAACTTTTTGGCAAAACATGAATGACGCTTTAAAAACAGATAATTACAACTTTACATTCGATTTATAACAGATTGTGAAAATACTTATTCGTAATGCACTAATTTAGCCTAAAGCTAACCACAGACATGACACTTTCTATATACGAGAAATTGTTTGCTGCTTTTCTCGGTTTTAAAAAAAAACTAAAGTTACGTGTCTGCGGCGAGCTGAGGCTCACTTAAAGCCGGTGGTGTTTTATACAAAACGGTTTGGTTATAATTGTTCGTGTTTCATATAACCTCCAAGATAGTTGTATCGCTTGTTTTGACATTTCAGTTATTAATTAGCTTTTAACAGTAATTTGTGATATAATGCATACCAATCATATTAGGCATTTAAATACCTGCTGTAGCCAAATACAGACTTTTATATATGTTTGGTTTCGGTTTTAAAAACTAGCGGTTCCATCAAATTCAGAATGTCATAAACAATACAACTACCTCAAAGATTAAAAAGCAAAGACTAACAATAATATATTCGATTCTCCTACTTATTCTATCTTTAAAGCGTTCGGGGCGATCTCAGATCTGAAACTTATCTCAAGCACACACTCAAGCACGATTTTCAGCCGAAATTAAAAATAAAGACATCAATTCGTACGAATTGATTTAAAAAACATAACTGAAATTAGTCATGAGTTCTTTAAGAGAAATAATATAAATTCGTTTTTTTAATTATAAGACAACGTTATGAAGATGTTTTGCAAGAGAAGATATAGAAGTTAACTAATTTTTACATTTATTTTAAATTATCAAGTACAGATTTAAAACAAAATTGGGGAAAAAATAGCATTGCTCGACTTGAGTGCGAACTCAAGATTCGTTCAATCTCGAGATATGGACTACACGTTTGGACGCAAATTTGAAACAAAGCGGTTATGGCGGTTATATATAGCATTTGTGTACTGAGTTTTACAGTTAACAAATAAGAAAAAATTAAAAAAAAAAAAAACGAAAAACATTTTAACACGTTATTTCCAAACACGGACACTTTGCCTCCGATTTAATTTTATAAACTTGATATGATCTTTTTACGCTTCTCCATAAAAGTCGATTAAAAATTAATATTTATTTATAACTAGACTCCGTTATGCCCCCAAAATGCGCTCAGTTGGGTTAAGTGAAAATAGCGATTTTGCTTCACATAAATAAGTCTATAAAACCTTATTCATGTCTTCTAATGTTTTTATAATAATATAGGTTTCTTTGACAAACAATTTCTTTTGTCTATAACTTAACTATATTTAAATTTGACTTTATACAATTCAGAAAAAATATTGTCAATTTATTATAAAAAATACAAAAAGAAATATATATAAGGAAATTTTTCATTTCTTATTTATTTAAAAAATCCTTATAACTGCATATTTTATGTATGAATCAGATCTTTTGATATGTTAGTGAGTGTGTAAATCAACGTAGTTATCGATTCTAATTATCGAAATCGCCCCATCACTGGCCCAAAACCGAGCGTAGGTAACGGGATTTAGTTATAACCAATAAAAGCTGTAAAATATATATAAAACTCAGTACAAAGTATACATCACGTGAGGCCCAGTTGCTGGGTTAGCTTTACTATATCCACAGTAACTTTAGCTAAGGTAACCTGATTAACGGTTGCCATGGTTACCATAACTCTAGTTACGGTCCGATCGGTAACGACAGCCTCCGTTACGGCAGCTGTACTTTTACTAACGATAACTATAGATACGGTAACGAAGTCCCCGGTTACATTAACTTCGGTAAAGGAATCCTCGGTAACGTTGACGCGCTAGTACTTATCCTGGAAGATGAAGAGATTGTTGGTGGCGGCAACTGCTATGATGCTTTCGTGAGGATGCCACGCCGTGTGCAGAATCTTCTTGATGAAGTCGAGGCAGTCTACGCTGATTTCATCCTGAAAAACAATTTATTAAATTTAAAAATATTGATTTTGAAATTATTAATACGCATGAACGTGCATTCAAATCTCTTTGGCTATTAACTAATGTGAGCGGGCGGAATTAATCAACAGAAGGGGAGTTGTTTGTGTTAAGGCATCTACCATATAGTCCTGACCTTGCACTTTCAGATATCTACTTGTTTCTGTATTCTTTAGACAGTGGCAGGTTAGCATTACGAGAGGACTACCAAAACTAATTGTCGGTATATTTAGATCAGAAGCCCCAAAATTTCTATAGCAATGGAAGGTCCCTAGATACAAGATAGCAAAAAGTTACCAAATAAAATGGTACCGACATATCTTTAAACGTGCAATTCTTGTATATATAATTGGAATCGGAACCGGCTCCAACGATTTTCATGAAATTTAGTATACGGGGGGTTTCGGGGACGATAATCGATCTAGCTAGGAATAATGTTTTTTTTTTTCTTTAAAATTTTAATATTATTCATATTTCATCATTTTATTAGTATGTAAGGCTAAAATCGACGGGTCATATTGGAAAGTTAAACCGTTTGTAATTCGTACTTAAATATAATTTCCAAAAAACACAATTTATAAAAAAAAATACCAAGCAAAGCTCGGACATCCACTGTACTGTAAATAATATATTAAAAAATTTTATGAATTTTCTTAAAAAATGCAAAGAAGCTTTTTCCCCAACCTACTTATTATTCACATAATTAATTTCAATACAAACCTTCTTCCTCTTAGCGGTGGTGGCGACTCGACGCGCGCGCAAAGGCTGTCTCGGTCGAGCTGCGGCCTCACGCGACGCTTCGAGCGTCAGCTCGTTACGACGACCGCCGCCGCCGCTACGCTCGAATATTCTAAAAACATTGATTATTTAGTACTGATTCCGTCTTCGTGTTTCTGTGTGATACTAGTGGTGAAAGCGAGACAGGTTGGGTAACCTAACGACGCTAACCTAACCTAACCCAACCTGTCTCGCTAGGCTAGCGATTGGAGGTCTGTGTCGTCTGACCACCCTTTAAGGAATCAGGCATTAATAAATTTACATGTTTATCTTACGTTAAATATTACTCTTATGTATCAAAAGATCAATCACGCTATCAACTCAGGCTTGTAATAATAGAAATCATTTTTTTTTCTGAATCTTGACTATGTATATGCTATAGGATTTGTCGTTCAATATTAAATAAATTGAATAAAATATAATATATGATACATAAACTAAACAAAAAAAAATATTAAATCAAACAAATCAAGGCACCGTCTTTGTTTTTGTCCATCTATACCATAAAACTGAAAATGCATTAAAAATAATTTAAATAAATAAAGTTGCCTTTATAACATAAAACTTAAGGAAAATCAATCAAAATGAAGAACTGAGTAATGAGATATCGCAGAAAAAATTATGTACAAGATCAGCAAATCTAATCTGTATCTCCAATAAATTCGTCAAAAAATTGATAACTGTTAAATTGTTACTCTTCATAAGTGAACTTTATACACCTTTGGGAAACTAAAAAAGCATAAAACCCAACAACGATTGTTCGAAATAATTGTATGTACGGGAGCGTTCAAGTATACGTAATACTTTTACATTTCAATTCACGCAAATTTTAAATATTCTTGACTCCCCCTCCCCCATGTAGCGCTCTGTAACGTATTTCTGTACCCAATAGTAATACATTCCGTGACCACCCAGTGACACTTTATATGTCAAAGTTACCATTACGTGGAAGTAATAAATAGTACTAAGTATTATCTACCGAATTTAGATTCGGTAAATAATACTTGAACGCTCTCTAGAGCACTAGGCCAAAAATCATTCCTTAAACTTGGTTTACCTAAAGAATCCATTATAAGAGCCGGTCATAAGCCTGTGATCATCTCCACTCCAGCAGCATTCAAACTTATCGAAAATACAGTCATTCTCATACAAAGAGCACAATTTTGATCGGAGGTATTCGTGCACCTGTAAATAAAAGTTGTAATCTATAATATGAAGCAATTTTTAGTTATTTCTCAATGTGCAAATTGAGATCACACATGTGCAAATTCTCAAGTTTTCGGTATTTCAACTTTATTAATGACATTTTAGTAATGAACAACTTTTTTTTTAACATGACAAATGTTCGATTAATTCATCGAGCGATTTGTTATTTTAAATACACGGGAATAAATATGTATGTATTGAAATTTAACTGAGTGTAAAATATCTTTTGATTACACACTATGTGTGGTGTCCAATATTTTAACAGACTAAAGAGTTACCAAATGAGTAAAAATTCCGATCACTATTCTCATTTCAAATTATATTAGTTCTATATAAATTCTATAGTCTGTGGCAATACTGACATGATATTGGTTAAGATGAAAATAAAATTTAAAATGACACTTACTGGATATGTTTCTACGGGTTTAGTTTCCATTCTAAAATCCCAAACTTTTAAACCTAAATAATCTCTAGACATCATGTATCTGAAACAGAAATAAAAGATTAAGATAACTTTTTAGATACATACTTAATTATTCATGAGAACAATCCTGCTTTCTAATACATTATATTTACTAACATTGATCACATTAAAATATATTATACTAACTTATTAATTATATTTTAAGGTTAGTCATCCCTTTTTATAATCTCAGAATACATTTCTTTTTTGAAACATATTCATATGTTTAAAAAACATATGAATGAAAATGTTTATAAAGAATTTTAAAGAATAGTTTGTGCTTCGTATACAAATAAAGACATGAAAAGAACCCACCTGCCAGAGTTGCTGAGTTTTACGTCGCTGATGGAAGAGATGATTTCTGAGAAGAAGGACCTTGCCTGAGGGTCCTCTGGCTCCTCGAAGAGCTTGGCGTGTCTGTCACACAGCGCCGCCGCGCGCATATCGCACAAGCGGATAGTACCTGCGCACGC
The DNA here is from genome assembly GCA_028984075.1 of Pieris mannii. NCBI lineage: Eukaryota > Metazoa > Arthropoda > Insecta > Lepidoptera > Pieridae > Pieris > Pieris mannii. Next base: position 9,504,210 of record CM054777.1, read on the forward strand.
GAGAATCAATAAACTAAATACGTATTTATTTAATTACGGGTAATCTTATCTAAAATAAAAAGTGATTTCTTTTTTAGTAGAATGATTTTTAGATTTTATAAACAATATTGAGTTACTATTTCTACTAAATTATTTAAAAAAATACCTTATTTGCGGGCAACTGAATATAAGAGGCGTAACATTTAATGATAAAATATAACAATGAAGAAAAAACCTATATATATATATATATATAGGTTTTTTAAGACGAGCTTCTAAATATTCCTTGAGACATACATGACCATTCCATTCCGATTTCTTTACCATTGTTATATTTCATGGAGTTATAAATAAAATATATTTTTGTCATCATACTAATAAAAATATTCATTATCATCTTCATTATACGTATATATTATATTAATTGCTGAAAATTACTTACCCTTACTACTAGAATATACAAAGAGATTGCATTCAGTCGGGTGGAACTCAGCGGCCGTGATCACCTGTACACAAACAAAATAACTTCAGTGTGTTTTTCAAAATTGAAGTACCACTTGTTTGGCCTATGTCATTAGGAAGATACTTTTATTAATACAATTTCTGTATTATTTATAAGCAACAAAATGCTTCATAATCACTTACTAGTATATACTAGACTAACATCAAATATATATATTTTGTTATTTATGGCAATTTGGTGACAAGAACCAAGATCAATTCTGTCATTATTACATGTATTTTGATACAAAGAATATTTAATACTATACAAACCTCTGTGAGCTCCTCCATATTAGCCGGCTTGATGTCGACAATATTGAAGCTTTGATCGGTGATTTCCAGGTGCCAGAGATTGATTCGCAGGTCATCAGCCGAGAGGTACGTTTCTTGGTCAGAGTTCAACGATATAGAGTTTATGTGGTACGTGTGCGCGTTTGCGAATATCCGTCTGAAAATTAAGGAAACATTTTAAGAATCTTTAAAGTAGAAAGTGAAACCAAGGCAGGCAGGTTTTGGCATTTGGCACATGGCATTAAATTAATCAAGCAATTTTGCTTCAATCAGCTAGAAGCAATAAAGTATGTCCACATGTTTCGTCGGGAATGTAACCTAGGAAAAAATATGGTTAAAATAAACAACTATCACCTTATAATTTATCCTGAAACTATCTGCCATTTTACGAACTCTTTGTAATCATGCTAATCATGAAGCAGACGGCGTATTCGATGCGTGGCTGTGGGCTTTGGTTGATTTAGGAGAAAGAAAGGCAAAGAAACGGTCACGTCATTCATCGAAAACTCGCTTTGGAAGGCTGAAGACCTAACTGATGATAAAATCTCAAAAACCCCATAAAGTATCGCCCTTGCATCGTTAACAAATAATCGCTAATAAATATTTATTATCGAAAATCCGAAAATTTAATAAGTACGTTAAACTATCTATATTTTATTAACTTCACGGCGTACGCACTGTATTTGTACATTGATTAGATAGGACATGATTTCCAATAAAACGTGATATTTATAAGTGGGTACGCAAATATTTGTGGCTGTTGACGTTCATAATGATATTCTCTCAATTAAGTTTTCTATAAGTATCCGATAGCTAGATTTGGAAATAAAATTGAATTGAGTCATTCACGTAATTATTAAAAAAAATGATGTCACTTAATACAAATTAAAATTATATTGGCTCTATGGATGTTGGAAGATCTAGATCGGCCTTGGGTTACATCGTTAGATAAAGTAATGCGAATTAATTTTCAGTAAAGAAAAACTTTATACAAACTCCTCGACACTAAACAAATATGGTTTTACTGATATTAAAACGAGATTTTAGATACTGGTAAGGTTTACCGTGGCGAGGCCTCGACCATGAGATCAGCGGGTCTGACAGTGGGCACACGCAGTTGCGTGACGCGCGACGGGTCCCGCGGCCGCCCACCTTCCTCACGCGTGTTGTAGCCGGTCACGCGCTTGTCACGCTCCGACACCTGAGGAACATAAAATCAGAGTTAAATAAAACGTTTTACTATATTGAATCCACAGCGATTTATTATTGATTTTTCGTACCAAGTTTGCGATAACAGAGCTACGAATATTGAAATTTGTCCAAAATTTTCTTAGTTTTCAGTTTTTGTTATGGTGCCGTTACGAAGCATAATAATTATTAGATAAATCATTAAAATCGAATCCTAAAAATCGGGTTTATTTAACATCTCACCTTCCATAGTTTAATAGTCTTATCATTAGTTGAAAGTAGAAAATGAGCTTGGTTCTTCTGTTTGAGCCATCTAATTTTATTGATTTTCTCCTCAATCTCAAGAGACTTGAGATAATCGAACTCCGGTTCATGTGATTGGAACGTCGAGTACACATTGTATTCCCCCTTTTTGGGTACACATTGTTTTGACGCTGGATCTCTCTGAAAAAACACAATGAGATCCTATTTCTAATATATCAATCAAATTAAAATTCCTTCAACTTATTTCTATCCTAATATTTAGAGTATGCTTCCTACAAAATCCTGCAAAACAATTATTCAATTGATTGTAATTGCTAGTATCCGGAAAACCTTTCCCTTAACATAGCATTCTTAACTTAGGGTCCTTCAAGAAAAGAGCGTACAAATTCTTAAAAAGGCCGGCAACGCACTCGCGAACCCTCTAGCATCGAGAGTGTCCATGGGCGGCGGTATCACTTAACATCAGGTGAGCCTCCTGCCCGTTTGCCCCCTGTTCTTTAAATAAAACATCTTTGCATTAACACACAAACTAAAGGTTTGTATGACAATTATATCATTTAAATCAGCAACATAATATGAACTGTAGCATACAAAGACAATTGATTTGTTGACTTCATCGTTCTAATTAATTTCGAGGTCTAGATCTACGATGCGCATTTGTTTATAATCAATATCTACGTTATCTACTGTGTATACATTACGATAGTGTAAAGGGAAAAATTATAGTGTGATTTCACACGGTACAAGACAGTGTTTTAAAAGTTATACATGTTAAGAGATAAATTTGCGTCATCGTAATGTACTCACGAACTATGATACCCTATCATATTTACATTTAAGATAAAATCTAAAATATTTTATCTAAAATGTAGTTTGTTTTGTGTATAGATTGATGATTAATTCTCTTTAGATATTTTTTAAATTATCAATTAGCAAATACTATGTATGTTGCACAGGTATTTAATTCTGCTGGTGAAGTATGCTTTATAATCCGAAAATACCTGAAATATAACAACACGCCCGCCCTTATCACCAGTGGCCAGCAGTTCACCATCGTGGTTGAACTCAACGCAGGATATCAGATCCGCCTCTGTCACGTCATCTTCAAGCGTACCTTTGACCTGACTGAAACACCACGTTGTCTCACCACCATTGCCTGAAAGAACAAAATAAATCAGTAACAATAATGTAATGTCACTCACAGCTCAATTGAGTTGTTTCGCACTAAGCGGCCGGTGAGTATCTGGAGGCCAACTTAGGGCGCTTAAAAATCTCTAATCAAATTCGTGTGAATGTAGTTGTGTCAAGATAGATGTCACGGTCGGTAGTTATCCACTAGAGCTATTTTCGAAACCAGATTTTGTCTGCCAATAATTTTTCTATTTTCAATAACAAAAACATATATTCAGATCAATTTGTATTTTATCCGACAGTCAGAGAAGATACAAATGTGAGTGAATATAAAAAAAAATTTAAAACAGTTTTAGATACAATGCAATAACACTCAAATATCTTAACGAACATATGCTATAATTAAATCAATTCTGCTATCCAATAAGTTTCTATGCCTTTATAGACTCACTTGACAATATTTTGTGATCAAATCAAAAGTACCACCATTAAAAATTGTGCTAAATCAATTTTATTTAGATTAATGAAAGTAAGAAATTATTAAAAATACCTCTTACATGGTCTTAAAACTAAGCTAAAGTTAGTAAAAAAATAGAAAAAAGAGGATAGATAGATACAACTATTCAAGTTAAAATTAAAAAAAGAAGAGGAAGAGAAACTGGGAAATGTTTATATGATTCAAGCATATTACATACTTCACCCAATAATTAAATATGTGTATTAGTAAAAGGACACCACTGCAATGTAGCTGTCTCAAACCCTAAAGAACTTACAACTACATAAGGATACAAAAATCTAAATTATTCTTGTTAAGTGAAATAGTAAATCATCTACTATTACATTATTTGTTAGATTTATGTATACCAAAAAAAGCTACACAACAACTATAGTAAATGCAATGTACTTTACAGAAAGTTCTTACTAGAAGTAGTTCTCGCAATGATAAAGATATAGTATAACGTAAATCTAAATAATCTAAATACATACAGTTACAAGCATAACTATGGACTTCGCAAATATATCTCCAATGATAAATGCTGTCTTGAAGCCAAATCTTATTTGCATACCACTGCACTTCTTTCTTTTTCAACATTTCAAATTATTCTCATTTTATTTTACACAATATTCAGACATGCTGGGAGCAATTGTTAGCTTGGACTGAAGCAGTAAGAACATCAAGTTTTGAAAACAATAGTAATTTAATACCTATGAATGAAAACCATAGAAACTTGAGTCTCAATCTTTATAATAGATCATGCTATAAGTAGGTATATCTTTACTGCACTAGATATGGCATAATATTATGTATGACCTAGATCAGTGATTCACGAAGTATTTTAAATTGACCTCTATGACAACCAGCAAGGAGTCTACATCAGCAAAAAAAAATTGGGGGTCCACAATAGTGGATCTCAACACATACACTGATAGTACCTATTTACTTACATAATACAATCTTATAATATCAAAACATATACATTATTTATAAAAGTACCTATAAAGTAAAAATTTATATATATATATGTTTATAAAATTGTGTAAGTTGTAGGATGTTGGTATTCACTTTGTGGTCGCAATACATTTTGAACTTGTAAGAACAAAAAAAATTAAATTTGATAAATAAATGTTTAAATTAACATGTGTTTTACTTCAAGTTTTTAACACAAAACTTCACTAGAGTTAGAAATTTACAGGAAATCAATATCAGGTAAGTAGGGGGTCTACCCAACACAGAAAAGCATGGCAAGCATGGCATATATTAAAACAGCCATATTGTAAACAAGATGCTATATAAGCAGAATTAACATACTATTAATATGCAGAATATAGATATATACTAGTAGATATATTATATCCCGGAGTGATATACTGTAATAGCTGTTTGAGCCCCTATTAATGAAACTACTCAGTCTAAATTAAAAGTTTCCTTTGAAGCATGGAGATACATGATTTAATCATACATATATATATATGCTCTGTTGGTATCCAAAGATAATTTTACAAAGGTACTCTATTTATACAGTCAATTTACTGTCTCTTAATTCATTTATTTTCATGAATTTTTTTTACCCCCACCTTAGCTAATACTCATCTAAAAGTGTTTATTTATTAAATTATGGACCATTATTGAAAATTAGCTAAATTTATATTATATATATTAAATAAATATTTCTTACTATAAAGATATATGCTGTTAAATACTGTTACTTCTTAAACAAACCACTTAGGTTAATCATTACCAAAAATTATCTATATATAAATTTTATCATTTAAATTTTTACTTAAACAAAATATGTAAACATATTTTCTTTTATAACTTATTTTTAAAACATAATAAGTATGTTATTATTTGTGAAGATAACAACACATTTAAAAAGTAGACTTATCTTTGACATTCTATTTCAATGATTTTTTAAAACATTTTAATTAACCATTAAAATTTAATTTCCTAGTAGGTGCCTTATTGTTTATCTTCTGTTAGTATTTTTATTGCTTTCTCTTTATTAGAATCAATAGACATAAATAAATTTATTATACATATGTATATAAAATAATATTATGTTACTCAAAGTATAGCAAAAATTAATATATGAAGCTTAAAGAAGTTTATGGAGAAAGTTGGGAAGGATAAAGCAAAAGACAGAATAAATTGAGCCTATAAGAGGTCCTTAAAAAAATAAGCTGAAAATTCTATAAAAAAATATTTGCTCTAAGAAATGTTTCATCCTATCCATCATAGTCATGTCACAACAGATGGTATTATGGTAACAGAAATTCATATACAGAAAGCCTTTCTTTACTAATATAACTATATCAATCTGTACTGTAAAGCATACCTATTGCATTTCATGATTTTCATTAAATTGAGTAATCAAGAGAATTTATACATAAATATAAAATAGATATTCTTATAAATTAATATAAGTACAGACACAGACAACTAATAAAAATAAAACAAACACTAAGTTACCAGGAAAAGTTATTCCATCAATTTGGCATAGATTCAAGATCAACACCACAGTTTACATATAAATTGCTTTGTAATTGTTACATCCTTTGTTATACATCTCTGCTACCCATCTCAATTTACTTGAATGTTAATGTGGCAATAGAATTTTCTTGTTCCGAAAATTTATTCAGGTACTGAGTGAAAAGAGAGCTTTTATATCACATAACTACCTCCCTACAGCATGCACCATTAAGGTTTTAACATCACACCATATATTTATTTATAGGTGGTAAACCATAATTTAATGATAATAAATGAAATTATTGTATAATTTGAATAAAAATACTATTCAAGCAATTTTTAACTGCATTAGGTTATATTCATAGAAGAGAAATCAAAATATAAAAGCTCTAACCAAAACCAAAACACAACTGAAGAAAAACCACTTTGTACTACTCAAGTATTAAGTATTATAGGCTGTAGACTACATCAATGACCTAAGGTTACAAGTATAGAATGGTCAATCAACATCTGTTGGTTAAAACAGCAGATGCTTACATATTCCAAGTATACTAGCCAACAATACGCAAGAGTCTCTTTCAACATTAACATGACCATTACATACAACTTTTTAAGTGGAATTACTATTTTTGTTGCAACCAATAAACAGGTTTTGTATGGGACTATAAAAATTATCTCACCTTCTTGTAACCTCATTTTGAGCATGAATTCACTTTTACACTCTTTCGATGAACCTCTAATAGTTTTACGAGTATATTTTGTTCATATTAGTGTATTTCTTGTGAGTACGCGCGTTTGACCTTCAATACATGAACAACATAATATAATCATCTGATCACCCAAACAATCGGTTTACTTCAATTATTATGCGACAAAAACGCGTCAGAGTAAACAGAAATCATTGCGAGAACGAAACAAACTGTATACTTCAGGATATTAGTAAGAATCAAGAAAGAAACGTTAAAAACTAAGTGCAAACATTAGAAAACACTTTTTCACTAAACGATACTGTTAATTTACAAGTGTAAACACTAAAATTTAATCACACTAAGAACAAGAACATTGCATTTACCGTCGGAGTTAGAACGATAAAACATCTTCGATTATAGCGATCCCAGACTCCGTTTTCGCCCTTGAGAAGCGGGCGCTAAAAGTCACCACTTACCGGCCATGACAAAGCCCAGCACAAAAACTTTAAGAAGTTCGATAGTTTTAGTACACAATCACTTTATTATTTATTTAAAACATTACACAGAATTATGGATGAAAACCGATTAAAATCATATCCATAACATCGGTTAAAAGCAATGGCGCTTATAATTTTCAGAAACAATTATTTCTGCAGTATGAGGTGTTGCCATAAGTTTACTGACCATTTCTACCATTGTAAATATTTCTACCAAACTTTAAATATTTAACGTATAAATTTAAAATCACTCGAATTTTACCGAATTAATAATGAATTCTTTTTAATGGTTCTTACATTTTAGAACTATTTAGGTTAGACTACCAAAAAAATACAAAATAGTTTGCCATTTTAATAACTAGAGAACTAACTAGGTATGTTATATACCTACAACAAAACCTGGATGGAGTAATTTAATATGCCATAACTTTGTAACTTAAATAACCTATATTTATAAGTATTTGATACTGTTGTTCTATTTTCTTAACAAATACGTAGAAAAGCATCGTACCTCGCTCAATTTTTTAAAATGTTGTAATATGGACGCTCATAAGATTTTTCTACTATTTATTTCTAAGAAATGGCAACATATTACTAATATGTCAGATGTCAGTGAAGTTGCAATTTTCTTTGGTAGTTTGATTTGTCAGCTTGTTACAAATCTGATCTGTCACTAACAAGAATAACGGACGCTCACAGAGTATAGTGTATACTCGAAGTCGATTTGTAAAAAGTGGTTCTTTAAGATTAGCGAGCCCCGACACATTATTTACAATATACTCTTTTTATCACCGTCACCTGCCTAGATTGAAGCACTTTACGTTTAAATTATGAATATTTGTAAAAAAGAATAGTATAAATTAATTAAAAACACAATATACCTGTATACACAATACATTTTAATTAATAATATCATCTCTATAATATCTACTGATCCTCAAGACCATATCAAAAACATATTAACTCAAACAGTGATGGTTATGTCTGCGATTATTATTTTAAAAGTAGATTAATACGGTAAAAATAAGTACTTATTATTATAAATTAATGAATAATAATCAAAGGTCATTCGCTTTTATTGGTTTTTTGAACACATTTCTTAGTTAAATAAAAAGATAAAAAATGCTGTCAAAGACTGCAACTAGATACGGTAAAAAGTTAGACATTGTAAAGTGATCGAAAGGAAATGCTGTGTCATTTACGACAGTTTGTAAGTACGTTACCGCTGCTATTGAAAAAATATACTAAGCTCATTGCGATTGATTCATAGATATGCCTGACTACGATTCGGTAAGTTAATATTGTTGCTATACATATATGTTTTAAAAGGTTCTTTGGAATAATTAAATATATTATAAGAATAATATAACATGTAGTTTCATAAAAATTTTCGTTTCTAATAAAAAGCTCACCACTCTTATTTCCATGGTCAAAAATTACGCTCAGTTTGTGCAGACTGTTCTGACGAGCCTCAGCAAATAAGCGTCTCTTGTTTTTGGGCGGAGATTGGGTGGCTAACGGCGAAACCACCATTGTCGTTGTGGCCATCCTCAATTTAAAAACATATCTGAAACATTCAATATATATTATTCTCTACAACAGAAAGCCATCTAGATATCAATTTAGGTTTATTGCATTGATTTTTCAAGTTTGTATTGGCCATTAAGGGGAAGGGGATAGAGCGTTTGTACATATATGCAAAAAGCTGCTCGCTATCTTTTTAATAAAAAAATATCTACTAGTGTTTCATCGTATTGATGTGAAGATTTAAGGGTCAATTTCTGCTTTAGGAGATAAACAACCGTTGATAACGTGAAAGTACACTATCATTATCGCGGTGATAAAATGCGTATAAAAGGGTTTCAATATTAAGTCATTTACATGGAAAAAATTAATAATATAAATAACACATGAATCGTGAAGGCGCTGTCAGTCGTAAAATTTCAAACACGTTTACCGAAAGCCATGCATGCTAGTTTAATATTTTATTCTACGTCATATTATTTTTATACTAACAATCATACCACTAAATATATGTATACCATAGCAACATAACTGTCTCCTAATGTTATAGAAAAACAGAGTTTGTAATACGTACTTTGGCCTTCAAAATCCGAACCTTAACCACAATTACTTTTTAATATCGTCATGTGAACTTTGTGTTCATCGTGAACATCGTGTTCAAAGTTCGTCGTGCTTCTTTTTTTAGCGGAAATAAATTATGGTTTAATTATACGCGCAAATGACTAAACACGTGATTGTCATAAAGCAAGTTTTCGCGATTTATTTTGTCAAATTCACTTTATTGCAATATAGGGGTCACGTTGGCAACTAAATGGCATATCTATGGGAAGAACATCATAACTTTGACCACAAAGGATGATACTTTTAAATTAAGACAAATCTCTGTAGTTGCGTTAATGGGGGCAATACATTAATAGTTTTAAACCTTAAACATCAAAGTATATGGAGAAGGAAACTTTTTAATGTTAAAGTATGAAATAAAACAAATGATTTTATTTATGCAATAACTTATACATTAACGTAAATACATTTTAGTTTCTAAATAAAGCAACAAACGACAATTTATTTTTTATTTTCCCACGATATTTAACATCGCATATTTTAACACATAAATATATATATTACTTAGGTTATTTAGACGTTAGGTAGGTATTTTGAAAAACGTTGATAAGACAACAGATCGTACCCAATACTGGATTTAGAGATTTATAGGTAACAAATCACTTGTTATTTTCCAGATAGACTATTATTTCAGTCGAATTTATCAGTAAATATTTTATTGTGAAATACCTCTTTTACTCTCAATGACTTTCTTGTATTGGTAAATAATAACAGTGGAGCCTTGATTGATATGTATGTGTATGCCATTATATCTGCTAATTCTTCCCAATGCCTCAGCAGCTTAATGAAAACCGATTCGGACTGACTACACCCGATACGATGTAGATTTTAATGTACACGCGAAATTAAGTCTGTTACTAATCATTTGTGTCAATGATCTTTGCGTGAGCGCAAAACAAATATGAAAAGGATTTTCTCGTATTTTTATCTCTATTTACGTACTTCAGTTCACTTTGCGTACTTGTTGTATTATTTAGCTTAGCATTTAATACACCACAAAACTAGCTGCATTAATAAAATAAAACTAACTACATCATTAGGGTCATATTGCAATTCGCATTACAACTATGTACTAGCTGTTGCCCGGGCAACTTCGTTTGCATGAAAAGGGAAAAATAGAAAGAATTATAAAATATATAGAAATAATGTAGGTTACCTTTAGTGAAAGAATTTGAACGGTAGAGACTTAGGTAGAGCGATTGACAATATTTACTGAATATTATATATTTTATAAAATGCCTCCTAGTAATAATATTTAGATATTTATATGGTTTTCTAACAGACTTCCAACGATCAACTGACCAAGGCAAGGGGGATGTGTGTAGAAGGTAATGCAAATTTTAGCTAATGATGCAAACATTCTCCGTCATTAACAATACACCAATAACTAATTAGGCCGTACTCAGAGCCGTCCCTTAAACTTTCTCAAATGTAGATAAATAATTAAATACCGACGAACGCAACTCTGCTACAAATCCCATTAGCTAACGACTGATTTAAGGAAGTAAAGAGAAAGAAAACTTTGCGATTGAATTTAAGGTATTTAATTTTTCTGAGTTTAACAGTCAAATTTTCCTTAATAACCAGATATTATAGGAAGAAGACTCAATTTAGAAAATTATCGAAAATATTATATCTGTGCTCAGGGCCGGATTAGAACTGGGGCTGTAGCCGTGGGGCCCTCAACAAAAAGGGGTCCCACGGTGGAGATGTCGAAAAAAAATGTTTTAAATTCCGACTAGTAAACACAAGTAAACAACTTTTCATTTGATATGTTTGTTAAATACAAAAAAAACTTGATTTCACAATACATTCTTAATTGGAAAACTCGATTAATTTTTAAATAATTTAGTGCCAAGGGGCCTCCAGACCTCTACATCCGGCCCTGTCTCTGCTTAAATATAGTGTTTATATACACGTTGTAGTTATAATATAAAAGTACATAGTACGAATAACAAAGAAAATTATCTGTCCAGGGGACCATCACGTCCAGAAAGCTGTAGAGATATTAGAAAGGTGTGAGAACCGGGTGAAGTCAAAGGCCTATACAGCTGAGACCTGCCACCAGGAGACGATAGAATTTATGCAGGCGCTGGACCATTGTGTTGGCGATAGAGCCTTCAAACGACTTGTATAACTTTAATAAATATTATATAACAACAGTTTATGGTTTAATTTCCTACTAGTATTGTTTAAAAATAAAGTAAGGTTTTGAAGTTTGATGTTTTTGGAGGAAATTTGGATAGTTTCGTGCGAAGACGCGCTAACAGTTAAAAAATTCACCAAACTAAACGATCATAAAGCAGAGCAGTGGCCTAGTGCCTTCAGCGTGCGAGTTTCATACCTGTGGTCGTAGGTTCGGTCCCCGGCTGTGCACCAATTGAGTTTCTATGTGCGCATTTAACATTTGCTCGAACGGTGAACAGGAAAATATCGTGAGGAAACCGACATGTCTTAGATCCAAAAAGTCGACGACGTGTGTCAGGCACTGGAGGCTGATCACCTACTTGCCTATTAGATTTAAAAATGATCGTGAAACAGATCCAGAAATCTGAGGCCAAGAACTAAAGAGGTTTTAGCGCCACTGATTTATTTTTAACGATTATAAAACTTTGCTGTTCAAAGCGTTGCCTTCTAAATATTTTGCGTTTGTGTTTTGTTTTGTCCGAGTGGTGTTGTGTAAATCAGTTGCGATAGATTTTGTTTATTACTTTGGTAGAATGGGTAGGCGGCAAACAGCCTGAATGCCCGTGCAATATTGGTAGAAAATATCTAGGGAATTTTCTAATAGAATGTAATATAATAAACGGGTTGTCGTCCTTGTCCCTCATTGTCGTAGATTGACCCAAATCGTGACGGAACGACATTGTGCGCCATATAAATCACATCCATAAAAAGTCTTAGGATAAAGATTAAACGAATGTTTTATTTAGTTTAAGTCGCCCAATAAATGTGAAATCAAATGTGACCTAATCAAGTATAGTTAAAGAAGAGTTCAAATATTGTGTGTATGTGTGTGTTGGAAATTTATATTGTGAAATATGTATAGTTTATTAAAAAATGAGTTAATGGTGCAGTGAAGCAGGGCTGTTTCTGTTTCCGTCAACTGCCCTGCCGGGTATTATCAGCCAATTTAGCTTCAGTAAGACTTTCAGTGGTGACCTTATGACACAATGCATTAATTAAACAGAATAGTTTGTCTCGGATTCATCAAAGTTATTATTTTTATAGCATTAGTAGGTACCTAGGACAGCATTATTTTTATGAAAGATACATCATAGAAAGTATACAAAAATAGTTATATTTATCTTGGCCACCGGCGTTAATATGACTATTACCTTTTCTTGTACAATCTGGGTTTTTGCTGGCACGTTGGTATGAATCACTTGTACTACGCAGAGAGCAATCTGCAATCGATTTTCCTAGGCATAACAATAGATAGTAAACTCCAGTGGGGCCCACACATAGAGACTCTTTCAAATAGGCTGAGCTCTGCAGCATATGCAGTAAAGAAAATCCGAGAGCTTACTGATAAGGACACGGCTAAAATTGTGTACCATAGCTACTTTCACAGCGTTATGTCGTACGGTATTCTACTGTGGGGTGCTGCTGCAGAGGTTCAATCCATATTTGTGTTGCAGAAGCGGGCTGTTCGGGGTATTTGTTGTGTTTCCCCGAGGGAGTCCGTACGGAATAGATTTAAGGAACTAAATATTATGACATTATCCGGTCAATATATTCTTGAAGCCTTGTTGTATGTACAAAAAAACTTAAACGATTTCAAAACAAATGGTAACTTTCACCAGTATCATACGCGTAATAGAACTAATTTGAGTGTGCGACCAACCAGGCTCCAGAAGATAAACCACTCCTTATATGGAAATTGTATTCGTTTTTACAACAAACTCCCAAGCGAAATTAGAGAACTGTCACTAAATAAATTCAAAGCCCTTGTTAAAAGTAAATTAATTAATAAAGCCTTTTATAAATGTGACGAATACTTAAATGACCCTAATCCTTGGGATTGATTTGCTCCAGTTCAAACAATTTGTATTAAAAACTTGGCGATTGAAAAGAGTGGCGGAAAGTTTCTTGCCAGTTCTTCTTACCCGCTCTACGCCCTTGACTTGCGAACTGGTTGTAAATTTACAGTTAATTTAATTTGTTTTTCTTGACGTTCATAAGTGTACATGTTTACCTAAATGAATAAAGATATTTTGATTTGATTTGATGTAGTACTAAATTTTTGAGGGCTAGACTACATGAGTCTGCTTCCAGCATTGCTTAGATCCCGGGGAATGCCCAGCTCACGAACTGTCCTCCGCCAGCAGTCACATATTTCATATGAATCCCGACATAATCAAAACTGTTATATTTCAGTAAGCTTAGGAAGACTGAATGATGTTTTACTTTCTACTAGTAGTAAATTTGTTAATAGTTTAAGGTAGTATGTAAGTAATATATATTATTATTATTTTTTTGGATTTATACTGTAAATAATAAAATAATCAACGGGTTTTAGGCTCAGCGTAACCTAGACTTATTCGGTTTATACAACTTCACGACAAAGGCGGGTTGAGGCCACTAACCTTGGAACAGCTGTTTATCCCGAATAGGCACACCTGCTTGAAATTCCCACGTTTCTTTACAGATGTATTAAACCAGGGTAAAAGCGAAATAGTATTAGAGACAATAGTATGTATATATTATATATATGGACGTAAATATTGTACTATTCAGCATTGCGAAATTCCTACCAATTTCATTTTTTTTTGGGAGAAAAGGTAGTTTGTGAAACCGATTTTCTAAATAGACTATGTATTACATAATACATAAGCAATATTATCTAATAACACCCACAGTGTTTATTATGTTAATAGTTAAGACAATTATTATAATCTGTTTTGAATGACGTAAGAGCCTCGTCTGATCTTAAAAAACCGGAAAGCAACGATTTTTGTATATTGTTTCCTAATTCATTACCTATCGTTTTGGAGTAGAGACTCCTGAGCCGAGGGGTTCAAGTGAAAAGGCGCTAATTAAAGATTGAAATTGGCGCCTGGCAGATAGTACCAGTGACCCCACAAATGGTGCTCTCCTCGGTCAACCAATAAGTATGTCAGGGACCAAACTTTTAAAATTCTTTTAACTTTCTATTTATTATTTTCTTTAATGTTACTATGTAAGTTAAAATTATTGTAAATACTGTATATTTGTGCGTGGGAAATAAATATCATACACTATGACTGTAGTTTACATGATAATCACATTACCATCGGGAATCACAACATAGTAGGGAATCAAAACAAAGTCGCTTTCTCTGTCCCTATGTCCCTTTGTATGCTTAAATCTTTGAAACTACGCAACGGATTTTGATGCGGTTTTTTTAATAGATAGAGTGATTCAAGAGGAAGGTTTATATAATAATAACATCCATTAAATAGTGGAGAAGTACTCTTATTTTTGAGGTTTCTAATGTGATGTCGTAAATAATTACAGTTTTTCCGCTTACATTGCAAACGCAGGGTTAACCCTACGAGTTTTATCAAAATAATGTACTAAGTATTGTACACATTGAAAAGTTCAACAGAAAAGTCCGTGATGGTATATGTCTATCTCTTATGGATAACCCACAATAACTTTTTTTTGTCATTTACTTTTTACGACAAAAATGGCTAATTTTTGAAGCGATTTTAACCAATACAGCATTAATCCTTAACCAGTTAAATACCTTGAATACATTATTCATTTAATATAGATCGGTACAGCCCATTACAGCTTATTTAGCAGCGATCGAACGCGTATATTATCGGAGCTTTCCAGCGACGGAAATAACAATACATAATAAAAACCTGCTTTTCATCAGCATTGTACCCGTGCGAAGCTGGGGCGGGTCACTAGTAGATTATAAAATGAGAATTCATAATTAGAATTCGTTTCTGGATCGAACCTTGTTTATATTAGGCAACGCTTCAACTATTCAACATATTTAGGTCACAAACATCTGGAAAGAAAGGATCGTACCAATTCTATAGGGGCCCTTCTGGCTAATCATGGGCGGCGGCTCACTTAACATCAGGTGTGCCTGTCCGTTTGACTCCTGTTCTATGAAAAGTGTAATGTTATCTATTGATTGTATTGGTTAGCAAAGAGCCACTCACACGAGCAATACACATAACGAAATTTCTGTTGAGGTAGCCCTTTTTGTTTGTAAACTAGCTGAGTTCACAAGAGTTGCTATATTGTTAGTTATAAGATTTATGTTTTTGTGTAGGATAATTGGTGTGGGTGTTATTTTGGCGTTCTATCGAATTAGTAGTAAGGTAGGATAATGTAGTGGAATAAATGTTTTTTTTTAATATTGCCAAAAATCGTCCATACAGTGAAGTTGAATCAGTAGTTCGCTGTGATTATCCCGGTGTGATAGAAGGAGGTATGACATTTTTCTAAGAAGAATCGTGCATTGCATTATATTTATTTAAGTGTAGTTAAACGTTAGTGTATGATATGGTACAAAAAGTTCACAAGCCAATTTTAAAAAGGTCAACTCTAGGTCGTTCGTGTGAATGGCTGACATATTATTGTTACTTGTCGTACAATGGTTATTCAGGGTGATTATTTTTATATACGGGTGTAAAATTGCTACTAGAATTTTCTTAAAAACTACTATTTAGTATTTCCGAACCAATTCGACTTAGGGTCCTTCAAAAAATGAGCGTACTAATTCTTAAAAGGCCGGCAACGCACCCGCGAGCCCTCTGGCATTAAGAGTGTCTGTTCTATAAAATAAAAAAATAAACAAAACACCATTTAGGAACTTCACAATACTCCCTAGGCATGAATAAACAAATATTTTTATACGAATAGAAATCTTCCCCATTATTTATGAAAATATTGGGATTCCATTGTTCTTAAGTAAGACCTCTTCCTGTCAAAAACTGATTTATTTTTATGAATGAATTTAAATTAACTTAAACATATAGTACTCCCAGTCAGATAACAGTTTATTATGCCCGTAGGTATATCCTCAACGCCGTATCATGAAAAATTTCGTCATTCAACTTGACAATTTATTAAAAGTCTACTTCAAGAAATCATTCTTCAATCAGACGTGCATTATCCCCAATTATCTGATTTGTGTTTTAGAAAAAAAAATATAATCTTACGAAATAAAAATATGTATAACAAATAAATTGGCGCTAAAACCTTTTTATTTCTGCGACTCAGATTTATGTATCTGTTTCATGATAATTTGTCAATATAAGCAAGTAGGTGATCAGCATCCTTAGCCTGACACACGCGGTCGACTTTTTGGATCTAAAGCAAGCCAGTTTCTTCACGGTGTTTTCTTTCACTGTTCGAGCGTATGTTAAATACGCACATAGAAAGAAATTCCATTGGTGCACAGCTGGGGATCCTACGTAATCATTAAGGTAGGTCGCACGCTGAAGCCACTAGGTTAATACCTACTACTCAACGATTACCTAATAGTAAAACAAAATACGAAACTATTGTACGCTCCATTCGATTCTGATTGGTCAACAGCATCTCTATGTCGCAATAAAGTAGTTAAATCAGGCAGTTAATGGACAGACAGTTTATTAAAGATCGATATTCAATGAAGTTATATTTTGATTTAAAATAAAGTAGCGTCAAAAACGTTTATAGTCTGCCAGAAGCCAGCATGTTGATTAATAATGTAAAAAAACATGGCGGTCACGTCATCAGCTGATAACTGATTGCCTAGGAAACTCGTTAAACGTTTCGTTCACTCACTTGTCGGACGGAACTTTAGCGTCTTGATTAAATATCAATCTTTACTTGTCTAGAGATTCAATTAACTCTCTGATTTAACTACTTTACTTACGACATCTACACCAATACGCGTTAGGACACGAACTATCATATTCGTCCGCTCGACCTATAAAAAACGAACAGAACGTTTCGTCCTGCATCTCATTTTCATTTAAGTAGATCTTGTGATGGTTGACCTTATTTTAATCTCTGATAAAACTAATGACTTCTCTAATTATTTTATTAATTAGTTGCTCTAAAGTCTAAGATTAAAATTATCACATATTTTTCGCGGTTTTTTGTTGCTTTTTCGTTGCTATTTTTCACAATATTTAACCTCTATTTTTGCTTGTCTCATTGGTTTGGTGGTTGGTTAGTTGTTTGACTGTAGATTTTGTCAACAATTGAATACGCCATTTTGAATTTTCTATGACAAATTCAGTTCAGTGTATTAAATTCAGTTTAGGTTTGGGAATTGATTTTGTCGCGTCTTGAATGAGCACGTTTTCGGTTTAGATACGTCTGCTCCTTGGATACTGCGGCCGTGTCGGATATCCGTATCATCATAGTAGTAGAGTTACAGAATAGTAAATATCTTCGTGGCTCGTGTAGACATATACTTGGACGCTGTAAATATGCTACGTACATTTTAAATACAGCTGACCTAGGTCGACTCGACCCCGAGTACATTATTAACTAGAGAAGGAAAAATTATAGAAATTATTTTAGTCACGTGCGGTCTATGCGGAAATCGGTCTGCGGATAAATTAATAGAATCGATAATTCTATGATTTCTGTATTTATGTTGGCTTCAAAATCAAGGGATTAAACTAATCCCTTATTATATTATATATATAGTCATAGCATCGGTACGGTGAAGGAAAATAGCGAGAACCTACTTGCCTTAGCGCGAACTGGCTTGCTTTGTCTTGTGAATTTTACCCTTAGACTTAAAATTGACTGGATGACGGGACAAAGGCTGTTTTTGCCTATTAAGAAATAATAGTTGTTTATGCAACTGTCATATAATACAGGGTATTAAAACATGAGTGTAGTTTTTTTAATAGGATTACACGAGTGTTTTAATACCTAATTATATGCAGTTGCATACACTACTTTACTTAATCTCATGGCTATAGGTAGAAAATTATTTATTATAACAATAATTAGTCACATTTTAAATATTGCAATTATGAAACTGAACCTGAATAACAGACTGGGCTTAATAAGAGGTCGGGGTTGACAAGGGAACGTTTATATGTATTAATTTCATTTTTATTATTAAAAAACAAATTTAAAGCATTGCTTTGTTAGGAGTATAATGCTTGAATTTAATTTATATAATCTTATTCGGTGATATTCTAATTGTGACATGAATAATAATAACTAAATATATACAAAAAATATGCAATATAAATAACAATAAAAGTGTGTATTTCATTTCATTTAAAAAAAAACTACTCATGTTTTTATACCCTCTATTATATGACAGTTGCATAAACTATTTTTTTTTAAGAATGTAAATAAAGTATGCCAATAAAAGTCTGTATTTCGTTTTATAATTAGAATATTACCGATTGAAATTATATACTTCCTTTCCACACATTTGGCTGTTTAAAAAAATATATAATTTTACAACACGCAAATTGTCCAAAAAAATTAGTGCATTAATTCCAGACATTGTCAGCGTCCCATGAAAGATTCAACTCCAATTGATTGAATCTTGTTAAGTGTGATTCAGATATTTTCTCAGTAAAAGTCAATTTTTTAATTGATACCGTAGAGCTGGAATAGTATGACACAATATTGTTTTCATCTAATGTATGAAGCTCCGCTTATTAATTATTATCATTTTTAAATTCAATCTTAAATCAACATTAATTCTTCTAGAAATCATCTCAGCGTTCTGCAATGGTCTTTGACCCAAAGACCACGTGATAATAACGCGTCTCGTTTATTATCTCTATTTCGTTGTCATTTCGAATACAGTACAGTTACTGGGTCAAGGCATTGCTTTAAATTATAAATATGACGTCCATTATTTTTCCACTTACCATACTAGCATAACTAGCAAAATGTTATGGGGAATGTCGATAATTGGCTTTACCTACTCTAGAGTATTGATTAAAAAAACAATGGCGCGACCTCTAAGAAGACACATGTACAGTTGTCTTGGCCTCAGATTTTGTACCTGTTTTGTGATCATATGTTTTTTCCTAATAGGCAAGTAATCAGCCGCCTGTGGCTGACATTGGCCGATTTTTAGTTCTGAGGCGTGCTGTTTCAGTTGTTTTTCTGCACCGTACGTCCATAGACGACAAAACTAGGCTCCCCTAGTTTTACCCAAGATTGTGGTCTGTTTCCTCGATTTTTCTTTATACAGGGGATCAGCCTTTTGTGTCCGACTCATGCCGTCTAAAATACAGGAAATAATTCCGCTAATAAATCGAAACTCCAATACTGCATTGCCGGGTAAGTGCAGTGTTGGTAGTGCATCCCTAACCACCAGGCTATATATATATATATATATATATATGTTTGTGCAATAATTTCACAAAAACTGAAATTCATCGATCGTCAAATTAAGTCAAGTATATTCCTTTATAAGGACCAGATCAAGCTTCATCAAAATCTGTTCAGTACTTTTGGAGATATGAGAAGAATTGCGGGGATTCTGGGGGTACTAACAAATGAACTATAAGGTAGAAACTGAGAGACTTGAGACTTGCAAATATTTTTAACTTCGTTATTAAAAGAAATCGTATAAAACCGTGACCTATGAATCAATGTCTGTAGTATTAACACAGTACATAATGGAAGTCAAGGCCTATGCATACAATATACATAACACAATGTAAAAAAGACTCTGATGTTTATATACTCTTTAAGGCGAGTAAGTATAAGTATAAATAACTAACAAATTAAACATTTATATTATCATTTCCCGGTCTGGTCGAAATCTCTAAGCTAATTCTCTGGTTGAAATCGACGAACGGAAAACGCAAACGAGAAATTAACCAAATCTCATAGAAACAGTATTTTCATTCAAAGTGCGACTCTCATCACTGAGGTCGTAGATTCGATCCTCGGCTGTACACCAATGGACTTTCTTTCGCGATTTAACATTTGCTCGAATGATGAAGGAAAACATCGTAAGGAAACCGGCTTGCTAGACCAAAAAAGTCGATGCAGTCAAGCACATGACAGTGATCACCTACGTGCTTATTTTATGTTTGATGATTGATTTGATTTTTCTTTACAGCGATTCTTGGGCCTTGGGGTTCAAGTGCCACAGGAGCTAATTAAAGATTTAAATAGGCGCCTGGTAGATAGTACCGGTGACCTCAGAGTTGGTGCTTTCTTCACTCAACGAATAAATATCACGAGGAAGGCTGCCAGCATGAAAGTTACACTGGTCAAACATTACGTTTTCTTTTTATTGATTTTTTATGATTGCTATGTGTGTCAAAAAAATTGTTCACACTGTATTTAAAATATATTACAGACATTAAGTATTAACTGTAAAATTTTATTTCATCGGTAATTTACAATATATGATATAATGTATCAATGTTTTAAGCGAGTGAATATATGAGTCGGTCATCATGCCCTTCGCTTTGTTTATCAAAGCCATGTTTGTACGACATGTATATATGTCTCCTTGAAGGTTCTTCGACTGATTTAATATGCACTGAAAACTTTTAAGTCAGAAATTCTAATTAGGAATTAAGTTTACTAGTAGAAACATAATGGCTTCTTGGTTTCTGTATTTTGTTTTATTCTTTATTGTTTTATTAGCGATCAGTGGACATGCTGATTTGTGCCTAGCGACTAGAGGGTAAGATTCAGAATCTCAAAGAAACTCAGCGCTAAGATTGACTTTCGTACGTCAATGTATTGGATTTTACTGTGGGAGTATTTTATATCAATAATGTTAGTCCGTTAGTCGGTTTCGTCTCATATGTAGAAAGTAAAGAGGATTTGACAGACAGGAGTCACAATTATCGCCAATTCTCACTTAAGCTTGATCTTACCCTAATAAACATCTCACTTAAGTTTATGTATTTCTAAAACGGTTGCATCAGCAAGCCCTTGAGCCGTTTTCGCATTCTACCAGGTTCAGGGCCGAGGTCTAAACGTGTTTAATCATAGCTTTTAGCACTGACATTCAATCTTAGGTTACTTTTTCAGAACAAAACTACTATCGGAAATATAAAATATTGCTCAAATATTTGTGAAAAAATGTTAGCACCAGTTATATTATTAAAGCAATGCAATAGTTCTAATTACATTGTTATAATTTGTTTTGTTATATTGGAAGTGTGGTAAATTTTTATTTTATTTTTTAACTAATGTGACTTTAACGACGTTGTGGTTTATGACATTTTCCTTTGAATAATTGTAATGTAGAGGGAGGGTAAAACTTGCTGAGTTTCTTGCCCGTTCTTCTCAGAACAAGGCCTCCTGGTAGTTTTGCGAACGCATGGCGTAGTCTTGCTCTTTCACGAATTTTGTAAACGTTTTTGACATTCATAAGCATGCCCTACGTAATATTAGTTAAGTTACAAGTACACATATTTTAGTAAATAATTAGAAGCGCAAACCAAATGTAAGCAATCCACATGTAGCCAATAAATTGTAATACGTCAGTTTAGTAAATTCATACACTCATTAATTGTAATATAACATTCTCATTTACAAGAAGGGTCACTTAGAATTAAGAACCCTTTCATAAGTAAGTTTTACTACCGTAAACGGTAAGTATTAAAATACTTAGTCAAATGGTGAAACTACAGGTCTATCTAGATTTGTTTCCAAAATATCCGTAAATATTAGCTCACAAAAAAATACAATTGTTTCAATTACGGTCCTTACAAAAAGCTCTTGTCTCAATGCACATTCGTTTAAAATAACTAATGTTTCTCAAATGTACCATGGCCTGTCGTTTATGACCTTTCTACAAGGCAATCGGCTAAGTCCATATTAAATACTTAACTCTGAGAAGGAACTAATAAATAATTTGATAATAATCTTTTTAGATAAATCACAGAATGACAGTAATTTATATTGTGTGGTTGACTATTTTAAACTTATCTTCATCATTAACGTAAACGTAACCTAATGTAGGAATGTGGGAATGGGATATAGGATATGAAAATATATTGTTTATGGCCAAGACCGAGTTGGTAAAGCCGGCTTTTGCAAAACTGGGGTTTCTACGGTGTAACTAAGATAACACTGCCGAACGTTATGTTTTTTGCTAAAAAAACGAATCTGGTTTAGATTTAAACAGAAATAATTTAATTTGAGGATTATTCTAGCTAGGTTATTATATGTAATAATATATTATATGTAATATATAACTATGTTATTTATTTATATTGTATGGTGTGGGGAATTATATTAATTCATTAATATTATATTTAATAATTCTATAATATAACATCTATATATAAAATAACTTTTGATCTCAGTTTAAATCTCTTTTTATAAAACTAGTCATCAGCCTTCAGTGACATATAATTGATCTTTTGGTTGGTTGGTTGGTTTATCCAACATGTTTACATACATATGAGGAAGTGTTAATTGCGGACTTAGAGCGAAAAATATATTGGTCCATAGATGTGAAATTAGCATATGACTTCAGAATTGAGATTGAGTATCGAACGCTTTTAATTTATTTCAATTGTCCAACACTGCTGTTATTCCGTGGCAATAATTTAAAAAAGTATTTAAGAAAACAAAATACTTAGCGTAATTTACTTTAGTTACATAGTACGAACAAATTAAGATTTTTTTAACAATATTTTTAATTTTTTTAGGAATTTAACCTAACGTATTGAGTGCGCATTAATAGCTTTCAAGTAAATTAGGTACTTGAAAATTATTATTTCAAACTTAAAGTAATTTACGCTTGATAAAAAATCTTAATGGGACTATTTGGTTTCATGATTGTCGTAAAGTGATTCGTTGTAGGCGTTATTACGCTTAGTAGCCTATTATATTATACGTATGTAGTTACTATTTCCGATATTTTATGACCTAATATAATCTAATTATAAAACAGCCTACAAAATATCCATGGAGTAACGCTTGAATGCTGACCCTCATTTGCTAAATAGAAACTCCCATACCATTGCACAGGTCTAATTGTATTAAAATTATAACTTACCACCTGCCAAAATTCACTTTTATTTGTTTATTTTAGTATAGTCTGTAAAACCTGTTTACGTCTTTATCGTCACTTAAACACCAGTTTACAAAATGGCGGGAAAATAATACACATCAAAACGTGCGGTCACTGCAAAGCGATGATACAATCTGATAATCAGACGCAACGCGTTCGACGTGTTTTGTATAGCGTAAACAAACTACATATTAATTTGGTAAGATAATTTGACGCTCTATTTAAGTTCTAAAAGGGGAGACCTATACCAAAAGGCATATATAATAAGAGATATAAAATATCTGCTATATCATAAGTGTAGATACATCGGTTGTCAAAGTAATTGTTGTGTATTTCTTTTAAAGACTAATATTATTATTAAGTTGATGCCAATATTTTTTCAGGTTATACCTTCCTCAAATCACAAAAACAATATAGGTACTCTTCTCATATTATGCACATAATAGTCAGACAATTTGGTTTAGTTTTAGAAAAATATGTAAGTACCAGGTAGTTTTGTTAGTTTTAATAGACGTTTCACCCTAATCCCATGAACATACCTACGTGTTCCAGTAACAGAATGATACAGACACTATTCCATCAGAAAACAGAGGCACCTTCTCATGTACTTGTCAAAGAAACCACAGTGCCATTTATTAGCTAAATGCTACAATTGATTATAAGTATATATATCTATGTAATTTTACATTATTTTGTAGAACATTTAAAAAATACAACTGTGTCTGGACGTCGATTTTTGGGTAAAGCTTTACAAGAAAATCCGGTGTATTAAGAATATTTTATTTAATCGTACAATCACGTACGAGCAAGTGATAATTCCGCAGAGCAGAATAAAACAAAAAAATATTATCTTTTAAATGTAATAAAACAACGCATACATTGATTAAGTCTTTATTTATGACAAGTTAAAATATCTTACAAAGAGCCGTAACGTGGCGAATGAATGGCGGTTTAAAAAGGATTACGTTATTTACGCTGCACTTACGATTACTGACAGCTTTAGCTTATCTATATCATAACTGGCCACGTTTACACGTTCACCAAACGGGTTTTATCAATTGTAGTATAATAAATAATTCAAAACTATAAACAAAAGTCAGGATAATCTAATTTCTTACAATTTTACCAGGTTGTGTACAAAAAAATAATATACAAAACTACACTCCAGATAATACATTAAAACCAGTGTTGTTAATACGGATATGTAGACCATGATTTTTATATCATATACTAGCGGAACCGACAGACGTTGTCCTGTCTACACGTCTTTAATTTGAAAATTTCAAACTTTTTTTAATAAGCTAAAACATTCTGGACCATTTTGATGAAAATTATTATTCAAATGTTATGACAATATGTAACGATCCCCAGCACATGGTCTACAATAACGCAATGATAACAAAACTTTTTTTTAATTTGATCGCAGCGCTAACTGTCGGGACAGACTAAAATTAAAATTCGAATATTATTTAAAATTTGACACTGCGATGGTAGCGCCGTCTGTCAACTCAAAATCAACAACTACTAATAACAAAAATTAATTAAAAAAACATTGTCCAGCGGACAAAATTGTGAATCTAAACCATTCCCAGATCCCCTTGAACACACACAAAAAATTTCATCAAAATTGGTCCAGTCGTTTAGGAGGAGTTCAGTCACATACACACGCACACAAGAAATATATATATTAAGATACTTTAAAATTAAATCGTTTTCTCTTATAATAATCAAATTTTAAGGGTACATCGCCATCTGTTACCGTTGCGCGATACCGATGTCAAGTTTTCGTATCACAAATTACCTTAATCTGCCAAACTGGTGCAATAAAAAAAGATCGACAATAAATAGACTTTCGTCGATAATTGGTTTAGGATCATACTTTGTTAGATTGGCAACACTTGGAAATCGGTTTTACACTGTAGTCCTACAGGGCTGTTGAGTAACAAACTACAGGTACAAAAACTAAGTATTTAACTAATCTTATTTGAATACATTGCTATGAAATCTTCATATTTATCTCTTAAAATAATATTGTCACAATGCCCTGGTAAAATTTGCAAATCAAAAATGTTTTATACAAAACTAATTTTTAAGTTTTGAACTGTACATTATTTTCAATAACATTTTAGTTTAATAATTGTTATAATCATAAAAAATATGTTTTTTTTATGAATTACATGAACAAATTATTTTAACATAATTTCATAAATAAATCTTGATTCATTACTCACTTTACCCTCATAATCAGCAATTGATGAACTATATGATTGTAATCTGACTTTTGATGAAATTTTACACTGTTTATGGGATACTGTACTTAAATGAGTTATCACATCTTGCCAACAGTTAACCAATATATTGCAAAACCCACAGTGAAAGAGACTAGAGGGTAGCTGAAAAAATAAGTAAGAAATCCATAGAGTACAGAAAGTATTATTTTACAATCCTATATATAAAATACAGATATTTTTTCTCATCAGTTATAATAGAATAAATAGAATAGTCACAATTAGAATGCAATGGTTAAAATGAAACCTAATCAAACAGTCCTATTCAATTTTTTACTGAAAAAGAAAATATATTTAATTTAAAAAGTAAAAAGCTTACTCACTTGTCGAATAAATTCATCTTTTATATTGATCACAAGTTTCATATTAGTTAACACGTCGAGATGATCTTTTGATTTTGAATGCGACAACCACTCGTCTTCACGGAGATACACATCACAACATAGACATTTAAACATATTTACTTCTGGAATGCTAGTAAGCAATATGAAACTCAGTACATTCACGCAAAATTCATTGTTTATGATGTGATCTTTGAAAATGCTATTTTCCACTGTTACTAATGTTTGTATGAATAAATTTAAAGGTATAGTTTCAATTTTAGTTTTATTTGCTTCAACTTGTGATTTGTGTGAATTTGAATGTATGTGATCGATCATATCTTTTAAGACAAATATTACTTCTGTTTTACATATTTCACAAAAAACTAAATTCTGATCTGGTGTATGTTTAAAGTTGTGTTTGTTGGCATAGTTTTCTTCTTCATCTATTTGAGGAGTTAAATTTAGTAGTGAACCACTTTCATGTTTTGATTTTTGTCTATCTTTAAGGTTGCCTATATGTTCTGTTAAAATATGACTTTTTACAGTTTTGTAATCAAAAGCTAAACTTATAGAACATCTCTTGCATGTCACCTGCTTTGTCTCAAAATTAATATTAATATCATTACTCTGAAATTTTTTTGATATCATAAGTGCTAAGTCATCCTCAGTCATTAGTGCATGACAAAACTCATCATCAATTTGTTTGGATTTTTCTTTTGGAACTGACTCGTTAACCTTTTTCTCATGGAGACTAATATGTTCTTCAATTGATATATAATCAAAATCAACTTTTGTGGAACATAGTCTACAAAACACTGTCATATTAGCAAGGTTAATATTAATATGATTATCCTGGAATCTTTTTAAAGCATCAACAATACTTGAATTATTGTTTGGCATATCTGGTTCATCATCATTATTGACTTTATGTTGAGGTTCAGTTGAATTAATTGCCGAGTCCTGTTGTGGCACTTCATTTACAATTTTTTCAAATTCTTCCTGAAAGTTTTCATTTGCAGTGTCTATGTTTGATGGTTTTAAAGATTTATTTTGTTCAATAGGAGTTTTGTTTTTATTTTTGTGGTTGTTTGAATTTTGAATACGCATTTTATGTAGTTTAAGAATGTTTGTATGGTGTACACTAGTCATATGTCCATAAATATCTGATGAATTCATAACCCAATCACATAAAATACACCATTTGGACCCCTTATCATTTTTAGTAATATAGTTATCAGCATTGAGAACTTTACAGATTAGTTCTTCTTCTTCTTTTATATTATATACAGTATTTTTAATTGTGTAAGCCCTTGTTTCAACTGTATTATTTACAAATTCTTCAGGATGATCAGATTTTTCATCTATCATGATACTCTCATTAGTATTTTTTGACTCAGGCAATGGTATAGGAAAATATATTTCTACTTCTTCATTTTGCATTTTTAGTAAATCTGTATGAATATCCAAAGATATTGCTTTTTCCTTACTAGCAAGTTCAGGAATATCAATTTTTCGTCGAACTTCATTTTCTGTAGGTAATAATTTCTCACCATTGTTTTGATCTTCAATGAGTTTAGCTGCTAACATTTGACATTTTAAATACACATCTTTATGTTGTGATGCATCAAAATGTGTATTAACTGGTAAGGCTTCTTGAGAATTGCAGGTAATACAATGAAAAGAAGTCTCATCCACCTATGAAATAAACAATGCATATTTATTAAAAAATAAATGATAAATTGTAAACATTCTTTTGGGTTTTTGGCAATTGGTTCCAAACAATAATTATTTTCTAAATAGTATTAATAAAAAACAGAACAGCCAAAACTGACATTGCCATATCATAATTAAGTTAATAGGCAATTTCTGCATCACATATAGATAATTGTTTGAAATGTTAAAATAACAGAGTAGTAAAGTTCAAATTATTTGACATGGTAAAATTTTCATGTGTAAAGAAAATTCAGTAAATATCATAGTGGAGGGTTTAGTGATAGGAGTATGTAAGAGTATTTTTTTTAGATTGTCTCTTACTAAAAGTACATGCACAAAGTGTTCCTTTGCATTATAATATGTTTTTAACATAATTTTAACACAACTTTTAAATACTTATATAGAAACAGTAAAAACTTTTCAAGAGTTAATTTGGCAAAAATTGGATTTATTTTATTTTAAATATAAGTACAGGAGTAACAAGTCTTACCATACGGAAAATGTTTTTGTTTTTAAATTCAATATTACTTTGCATAAAGTTTATATGATGTATGGGATCTTTTAAATGTTCTGAAACATCTTCATACTCATTGTTACATAGAATGCATGTGCTATCACACAAACCTTCCCAGGCATCATTATCAATGTGTACATCATCAAACGCAATTAAAACATTTCCATATCTTTTGATAAACTGGTCCATTTTGTTTGCAACATGCTGTGTTTCCACAATGTGTAATCTTACTTTAGCTTTGGTTTTCAAAACTATACTACAAAATTCACAGAAATACCATAGTTTAATCTGAAATAAGTAAAATAATAATTGAAAATTGCTTTATTTAATCCTATCACAACCAATGCCTTTTACTATCTAGTTTTCAAGTGCCAATTTCAAATTAAAATAGAATTTATATTTTAATAATTAACAACACATTTTTAATAATATTTTATAAATAAATTGTGTGTAGGACAGCATTTAAGAAAATTACATTAATACAGTACCTTTTTAATGCCATCATCTTTAGACTCATATATTGTTTTCCCTAATTGCTGTTGATGAAAATCAGTTATAATATGTTTAATTGTATCTTCTGCTGTCAAAAAACGATTTTCGCAAACTAAACAATAAAAATCAATATGACCAGACAAGATTGCGTGTTTACTGAAAATGTGAGCCATTTTGGCATTACGGACTCTGAAAAACAAGAATTTTATAGTTATAACTGTAATAATAAGGAACATTAAAATTAACAATAATTTTGTTATCACTTATCAGATGTTTATTGCATGTTAAGCCTAAATCAGATCACTTCAACACTAACTACCTTCCTTTATTTTTTGCTTTTATCATTGTAACGATCTTACTTAAAATATTAATACCTACGTAATATTGTGACTAAAATTGATAAATAATAAAAACCATTAATTAAACGTTTATTAAATACGTTACATATTTTATGCAGTGCATTCAATCTGTATTCTGCAATGATTTCAAGTGTAAACAATCCATTTGATGTGAAGACAAATTGTCTATACTTTAAATTTTGAACGTGGATAATATATTTATAATATAAATGAATTTAAAAGCCTTATAAAAAATTAAAGTATTATAACACCATAATTAAAATATTTTCTTTACTAATTCAGCAAAGTAACACAACAGATTAGTCAACATCACTCATATTTTTTTTTCTACTTTAAAGTCAATATCATAATGACAATCTGTGACGTTACTACTTACTGTCTGTCCTATGTAATAGTCTGTGAACGTAAGCGGCAAGCGTGCCTATCGTTATTCGTTAACCAAATTTTATTATATTTACCACAAGAAACACATTAAAACATAGATTTGACTAATTATTTCGATTAAATTACTTTAAACAATGTAAGTAAACGTGTTTTAGGTTGTAGTTAAGTAGTAGTAAGAATTATGATTATCACTTACTGAAAATATTTTGGTTTTGTTTATAGGGCAACAACGACTAAACCCCGTTCTGAAATGACTCTGGAAGAATTATCAAAAATAGAAGAAGAAGAATTCAGTACAGGGCCTTTGTCTGTTCTTACACAATCCGTTAAAAATAATACTCAAGTGCTTATTAATTGTCGTAACAATAAGAAATTGTTAGGGCGCGTCAAAGCGTTTGACCGGCATTGCAATATGGTCCTTGAAAACGTTAAGGAAATGTGGACCGAAGTCCCCAGGACTGGCAAAGGCAAGAAGGTAAACAAACATTTATTTCACTACATTTTTAAGATTAACAACTTTGCTAACCAATATTGTATTTCTTACAATTTTTTGGAACAAATACTATTAAGCACCACATTTTTAATATTTGTTTTAAAAGATATAGACTTACTAGTAAATACTTTTTAATTCAAAATATCTTTTCAGGGTAAAGCAGTAAATAAGGATAGATTCATCTCTAAAATGTTTCTTCGTGGGGATTCTGTAATTCTTGTTTTGAGAAATCCACTTGCTACAGCAGCGGGAAAGTAATTTCTGATCAAATGGTTACCTATATATAATTGGGTAATTGGAAATGAGCAGTTTATATAGAGGATAAATAAAGTTAAACATTGCTGCCTTTAAATAATTCGCACATGTTCCATAGATTACTGTTTGTACACAGATGAAAGATACATGTCATACTGATAGTGTGGCGGTGTAATTTATGCTTAGTTAAGTGTATGAATAGTTGTTTTTCTGCATGTAAGACTTTCTTCTGTGTATAACTTTCATCAGTAGGTTAATGTATGTAATAAGTTATATTTTGTTCCAATTTGATACCAATAAAAAAAAAGATTGCACATCTTGTATTAATTGTGTAATTCCTTTAAAACACTATCACATTGATATGTGTTTAAGCTATTGAAAAATGGCATTCGGTTAATGCTAGGCTAGTAAGATTTTTGGGTTGGACTTTGAAATCATATACACGAATTTGATGATACTGATTATGCAGATGTCTCAGGGGACATTGATGGGAACACCTCCGAGTTTTTGTGAATTGGCGGCAAATTAAAACTTACACCTGAAAATGAACCTAACGCGAGAAATTTTCGGTTAAGTTTTATTATGACTTTCGTTGTGGGCTTACTTAACAACAAAGCTATGATAGGCTGCGATAAGCACTTCTTCAACTCCTGCCATTATTTACAATTGGTTTAACGACTTTAAGCCTGGACGTAGCAATCTCAATGATGATCCGGGTGAGGGACGTCCTTAACAGCGATTTCTAAAGATAACATCAATGCTGTGCGACGCATGATAGAGGAAGATATGAGAATGACCTATCAGCATTTACGGGCAAGCGTAGACATTGGTATGAGTCTTTTAAAAAAAAATTACACAAACATTTAGGCGTTAGGAAGCTTATGGAGTCCCCATACTTCAACCGACGACCAGAAGAACCTTCGAAAACCCTGGACTGTTCTCGCCAAATGTTAGATAAGTACAACGGCGGTGATTCGAATGCTGTATACAAATACATCGTCGATGTTGACATCGTCACAGGCGATGAGCCCGAAACTAAAATACAACTCAGTGGGTGTTTCGTTTCGTGGATCGGCCAACTAAGGTAAAGAAAGAAAGTCGAGTGACGTCACTCTGAGCAATTTATAAGACCTACTGGTAACTTCTGCACCCCTGGTATATCTGCGCTGTAAAGAAGTATCCGTTACAACTACGCTTCGCTGATTTTTGATTATAAACCATTCGAGGCTTCTAGTTTCCTAGTACAGCGATCGGGCAAAGCACTGAGCGTTGAGCATGTCGGCACTTAACTCAAAATAATCACGTGACCTACCTAAACGCTCTTGTTGATATGAACATGTCCTTAGAGAAGTCATCATCTGAGCCTGAATTGTCTGTGACTCCGACTAACTTTGCTGTCACGCGCATGAAGAGAAGGAGAGAGGAGGATAGCATTGGAATGGCTGAATTATCCCACTTTTAGAGACGAAATGATGAAATCAATGGCTGCCCTCTTCGCCAACTCGGACAAAAAAATTTGTCAAATGGTTTCGAGTCTCAAAGAGGTGCAAGAATCCAACCGTGGCATTGTGGACTCAATCTCTCTCCTTACAGAGCAGAATAAACTATTACAAGACAAAGTTTTGTCCCTGGAATCACAAAGAAGAGAGGATAGTGAGTACATATCACTGCTTAAGAATAAAATTGAGGACTTACAAATGTCAAACCGCAAAGCAAACTTTGAACTGAAAAACGTGCCACGTAAAAATAATGAATCTAAAGAAGACCTGATTGAGATGGTGGTTCAGCTCTCTAACACTGTGGGCTGTGAAATCACAAAAAAAGACATAAAAGACATTTACAGAGTCCGCGGAAAGACGGATAGTTCCAGAAACACACCGATTATTGTTGAAACTGGTTCGACTTTGACAAAGAGTGAACTTATGAAAATATGTAAATTATTCAATATAAAACACAAGTCCAAGCTCACTGCCAAACATTTAGGTTTCCGTAGGGATGAGGATGTTCCTATTTTTATATCCGAAAATTTGACGAGTAAAGGAGCTCGACTTCATTTCCTGGCACGTGACCTTGTTAAGAGCAAAAATTACAAGTTTTGCTGGACTGCGTATGGCAAAGTTTATGTCAGAAGAGATGAAAATTCTCAAATCATCAACATCAAGTCTGAAGCTCAATGTACCCAACTCATGAATGCGCAATGACTAGTTATTAATGTCATAATAATATGTAAGTTGTCGCCTTGTCAATCTGAATTTCAGCTTAACTCTTTGTACACTTACTTAATTATAAGATTTTTTGATTTATGTAACACACATTCACACACACCATACTACACCGATTTACCCACACACAAACTCTATTACACACGCGCCCATTTTCTCTATACCAACTCTATAAAATCAGTAATAATAATAACTAACTACTATTTACAGCTTAACTACTCTGAAATCCTAAACAAAACGTCATCTTTGTTAAAGACTGCAGACTGTTTATCACTCAAATATGGCTCTTAACACGATAGCTGACCTAGATAACATGGAAATAGCGTCTGCAATTAAATGCGATCCAGAAGAAATATGTAGCTACCTCCCAATTAAAAAACATGACATAACAATTATTTCCCAAAACATAGTAAGTGTGTACAGCAAAATGGATGACCTTAAAATAACTTTAGCATCTATTGATTTTAGACCAGATTTGATAATTTTAACAGAATGCAGACTACAAAAAGACAAGCCAATTCCACATCTTGACAATTATTATTCGCATTTTACTAATGATCAACTTAATCAAAATGATGGAGTTGTAGCTTTCATAAATGACATACATAGAGCTAATACTAAAGAAATCAAGCTTTGTGATGCGTCGTGCCTTCAAATTGATCTACAGGACCACATTGTACTTGGCATTTACAGGTCTCCATCAACTACTAATGTTATTCCTTTTGTAAATTCGCTGTGTTCACACTTAGAAACTATTAAAAGCCACAAAAATATCACAATAACTGGAGACATTAATATGAATCTAATAGCCACTGAAAATGAAACAGCTCTTAAAAGGAAAAACAGACACTACTACCTCAATATGTTAGTGTCTTTAGGTATTATGCCTGGACACATGTTGCCGACGAGGCTACATAACTGTTTAGACCACTTTATGATAAAGTTAGATAGGAGTACAACTATTGCACGAATTGCTGTCGTAAACACCACTATTACCGACCACGCCATGATTGTTATGCTCCTGTCAAATCTTAAGACTAGTTCTAATGTGTCCAAATATGCTACAAAAACTGACTACAATAAAGCTCTACTTAGTTTAGCCGAGAAAAACTTATCTGAGCTAATGTTCTGTAATGACCCACATTTACTCATTGACCTTCTCATAAATGCTGTATCTGAGTCTTTACAAGCAAACACTAAAACTATAACTATTCCAAATACCAAAAGAACCATAAAACCGTGGATAACTCCAGGTTTACTAAGCTGCATACGAAATAGAAATAAACAACAAAAACAGTTAAGAAATGATCCTGATAATGATGTCTTAAAAATTACTTACAGACGCTATCGTAATTACTGCAATAATCTTATTAAAAAAATCAAAAGATCATATGAAAGACGACTTTTATAAATTTCTGCTAAAAACTCAAAAAGTCTTTGGAAAACTATAAATAGTATTACTTACTCTAAACTACCCAAAACCGATAACACACAATTACTTAGCTTAAAACAATCAACTTCACAGTCTTTAAATTTTGTCAATGAATATTTTTCTAACATTGGAAGTGACTTAGCCAACCAAATAACAACACCACCTATACCTAACACATTAAGTGCTGATTATTTAAATTTAAAAAATAGACTACCGGACTCTTTTGCTCTATTAGATACGGATTTTGAAGAAACAGAGTTAACGATAATGAATTTAAAGAGTACAAGTGCTTTAGGTTATGATGCTATTCCCACTAGCTTTATAAAACTTGCTAAAAATGAATTAGTTCCTGTGCTGACTCATTTTATAAATCTTTGTATTAATCAAGGTGTATTTCCCATTGCCTTGAAAAAGGCTATTGTGACACCAGTTTACAAGGGAGGGGACAGAGACGATGTTGGCAACTTTAGACCAATATCAGTACTTACAGTTTTTGCTAAAATATTAGAAAAAATTATCAATAAAAGACTGATCAACTATCTTAATAAATTCAACATCATATCTGACCATCAGTTTGGATTTAGACAAAACAAATCAACGGAAGACGCTGTTCTAGCTCTAAGTACATTAATTGTTGAACAACTTGACAAAGGAAACAAATGTCTCACAGCTTTCCTAGATTTAAAAAAGGCGTTTGACACCATGTCTGTCCCGATTCTTGGAAAAAAACTGGAACACATAGGTATAAGAGGTATACCTCTAGCTCTTTTTAAAGATTATTTATCTGATAGGCAACAGTGTGTCAAAGTAGATAATAAGGTGAGTCAGTATTATAACGTATCTTTTGGAGTGCCCCAAGGAAGCGTACTTGGGCCTACACTGTTTCTCATCTATATTAACGATTTACTAATGTCTCAACTTAAAAATGCAAACTTTTTCTCATATGCGGATGATACCGCTATAGTTTTTACGGGTAAGACTTGGAAATCTATAGTTAGCGACACTCAAGCAGGACTCTCTCAAGTTGATCTTTGGTTAAGCCACAATCTACTGACCCTAAACACGCAAAAGACGAAGTATTTATGCCATACTATAAATAAATCCACTCAACCTCCTCCAGACCTAAAAATATACATACATAAATAGAGCTGTCAATCCCTGGAAGATAATTGCTCTTGTCCCACAATTGAAAAAGTTTTCTCTATAAAATATCTTGGTATACACTTAGATCAGCACCTAACGTGGTATGTACATCTTGAGGCAATAGGTAATAGAGTAAGGAAACTTATCTGGATCTTTAAAAACCTACGGCACGTGGCATCCAAGCTTCTGCTAAATTCAATTTACTTGGCTCTTGCGCAATCAATCATAATTTATTGTATTACGGTATGGGGCAGTGCCGCAAAAACCAAGTTTTTGGATGTAGAAAGATCACAGAGGGCTCTTCTAAAAGTTGCCTACTTTAAACCTAGATTGTACTCCACTGAGCAATTGTATATTGTGACTTGTTGTCGATTAGAAAACTATATGTTCTTCATGCAACACTCAGAAAACATAGATCCATTATTCCTGATCCCGCCCATCTTTTGAAAAGAAGAAAAAATGCAGTTGTCATGTTGACCAGTTTTTCGACCAGTTTTGCTGGGCGTCAATATAAAAGACAAACAGAACATCTGTATAAAATAATAAATGAAAAGCTTAATATCTACATGCTAAATAAACATGAAGTTAAACATAAAATAACTGAATGGTTGAAGTCATTAAATTATGCTGAAACTGAAAATCTTTTAATGTACCCTGAATAAAGCTACACGCACCGCACTGTTACCTACACACACACACACATAAATACACACACACTTCACACACACACACACTCACCACACATTTCTTGTAGTTTGCTTATAAATATAACTTTTCCTCTTTATTCTATGTAAAAGTGTTATATCCAATTACCATTTAATGTACCTACTAAATATCTAGTATTTAAGTATTTCTTTTTGCATGTAAACCTGCCTAATATTTTACGATAGCATATACCTATGGTACGAAAATCTTTTTGTTACGGAAGAGCGTGGCCTCCTAACACAGGTGTTTTTACACTTAATAGAAGGTCGCAACCATAAAATGTTTTTTGTACCGTTTTTGTTAAAGAAATAAAATATTTTTCATTTTTTCAAAGAAAGAAGTCTAGGAAAGATGATGATTGCCTCATTTTTTGACGGAAATGTCATTTCGCGAGAGTTGTGCTATAAGATCTAAGGACATATACTGCAGACTGGTATGTCAATCTTGGTTTGCCTGTTGTCTTGAAAATTAGACAGCAGCGCCCTCGAAGCAGGATCCTCCTTCACGAAGACAATGCTTTAGCACACTCCGCAAAACGGACTGTTGAATATTTTACTATGGCAGGTGTCGAGGTAATGAGTCATCCGCATTAAGTCCTGACCTGGCGCTCTGCGACTTTCATTTATTCCCAAGAACTAAAGATAAAATACGAGGTATTCGCTTTACAAGCCCTGAAGATGCGGATGCGGTGAAAGCGTATGAAAATGCCATAGAAGAGACCCTAAGGAAGAATGGTTCCATCGAATGTGACGATGTGTAGACAGGAACGGAGATTACTTCGAAAAACAATAAAAGTATTGGCGGCTTTCGACATTAAGCCTTTTTTCATTTTCAGTGTTAAAAAAAACGATAATTTCAATAATTCATTTTATTTTGCTGAATATAATTATAAGCTAATCAAAATGATGTCACTACTTTGTGACAAATGGTGCAAATTAATAACAGTCTTCTCTATAAATAAAAGTCAAACTTGGTACCAACTCCAAATACTTTCCACAAACGCTAAAATCACACTTAAATACAATTTCTTTGGTTGTATTTACAAATTATGTACTTGATAAAAGTTAAGCTAAAATAAGTAGTATAGATAGCTAGACTTGTAAAAATAGAAATGATAAATATCAAATGAAATTATAACACAACCAATTATATACCTATCTACTGTAATGCATATGTACACATGGCTCCATTGGATTATCTATTTAATAATATGAAATCTTTAAGAAAATGAGAAAGTCCATTTTTTTTGTTATAAACTATCTTTAGCAAGATTAACTAGCAGAAACTATGCCAGAGGCTATTCTGTCTACATTATCTATTCCTCACCTTATCGTAAATTATTTGCCTTATAATATTGGTTTGTGGAGAATGTCTCTATACTATACTTACGCATTTCTATCATAATGAATTCTGATAATCATTTCTATGTTCTATTGCTTTCATAAAGAGCACCAACTTTGTACACTGGCAGTGAATTTACATAATATGGACGAATGACACATTCTATTCCTATATTCAACTAATAAGATTAAGACATATTTGTATGGTTCTGTGTGATCGTTGTATATGGGAATAAAACGTAAATGACTGTGAACACACACTATCATAACACATATTGAAGAATGTATTGTATTGTATGTTATTGTATTGCTTTATCAGTACATAGTAATACTAGCAAATACTAAACAAGATTTTTCAAATACAGTGTGAGCGCCTTTATTTATATTGTACTAACTTTATCTACGCTCAGCTGTCAAATTATTTAACCAGAGATTTAAAAATAGTGTTACCATCTTGCCTCATAATTGTATGTTACACAATTCTGAGGAACTAATTTATGTAATATTTATTATAAAAATCTTGCAACAAATTTAATTTCCAGTACAAAATGGTTTTTCTAGCGATCGAAATTGTAAGTAAAATAAATACATCATTTTTGAATCTCTCGTTATCTGTGCTAGCACCATATTCTTTTATTATATCAACACGCATATCACTCTTCTATATAAAAATACAAGTTAATCGTAGTTTAAGACACTTAACGTTTCGCTATACCTACGAGGAATATATACAGAGATCCATATGAAAGGTATTGCACCACATGATGTTAGGACCTTACAAATATGATAGACTGGTATAAGTTAACTCAAGCGTACAACAAATTTAATTATTAATAATTGCCAGTTCATAAGGAATTTTATCCAAGCCAAGTTGAAACTGTAAAGTTTCAACTTGGCTTGGCTAAGTTAAGTTAAATAATACAAAGATTCTAAGCAAAATCCTAAAACCTAGTTTGGTAAAATATAATACAAAATGTCCAGTGTAATGTTTAAACCAGTTCATGTGTGCAATTCCTCGAGGGTCACAATTATACTTATCTAATATTTACAAACTTATTACAAACTTTTTCACTAAAAGGGCTACATATCAAAATATGAACACGTTTATTTTAATAAGAATAACTATAAAGCAAAAGCTTCTCTTTATAGATAAATTTATAAGCTGCCAAGTAAAAATACTTCAAGGTTATGAAAAATTATTATGTCCAAAATTAAGTCATCTGCAAACTGAATTTTAAACAAACAATCGACTAGACTTTCTACAACTGCATATCATTAATAACATTGTAGTATAATTTTAGTAATTTCATCACAAAACAGTCTTAATTTGTCATCTTTATAACCCATACAATAATTCACAAAAATAAATCAGCTCCATTCATTCAAAAAATCTTTTTACACATGAAAATATAAAAAATATTGTTCCATAATTACTCTCATAAAAATAATCATTGCTACTGTTTTCCACTAGAAATTTCTTTGCCTATTGACTTTCTATTTTCAAATTTTTGCTGTAAACTGGCAACATTAGACGGTTTCGACACCAATTTCGTTGAATTTGACTTTACATTTGAATCTGTTCTTTGAACTAAACTAGTCGGTTTCGGTACGACTTTCGGTCGATTCTTATTTAAATTATCCGCTATTGTTTTAACAGAGTCTGTTTTCGTATTGACCCTACTAATTGGATTTTTGTCCACGCCTTTTAAATGAGAAGTAGAGTTGACCGCCTTTAAAACTGGTTTTGCTGTCTGTTTTTTCTCCATCGGTGTAGGTTTTAAAGGTGGTCTATTATCAGTTTTAGCTACACTAGGTTTAGACGCGACTTTTGGCGGTTCAACTTTATTATTGTTGATCACGTCGGGGGCTTTGATGTTTTTTGTATCTACACAACTAGATACAACGTCAGGACTATTGGTAATTTTTGGGGGGATATTTTTTGAAATCACTTTTGGCGAGGATGGTACAGTTTTAAATGTACTAGTGGATCTCAGGCCCGGTGGGGTGACTTGTCTGGAGAAAGTAGGTATTTTTGAATTCACTTTTAAAGAGGGGGAAGGTGGTTTTTCTATGACGTCCTCTTGCATACGTGTGGGTACATTGACGGCTGACGGGTGTAAGTAACCACTACTTGTTGTTGACTTGGCACCTGAATTGCTATAGACACTCTCCGGCGTCTTGTAATCAGTATTCATGTACGTGCTATCTCTTTTCTGTGCATTTTTCTTCTCTTTTTCCTTTTTTCTCGCAAGGGTTGACGTCGAGTAGATGGAGTCGAAGTTACGGTTTTGTATTTCGTTGACTATTTCTCCGAGTAAGCCCATGCTTTCTGTGCTTCCAGAATTAGAAGTGATAGGTTTTGGTGTATTGTAACCGACGGGCGGTTCCTGCGGAGCCGTTTTTATCGGATGAGAAACGCCAGGAAAGTTTTTCGCGTGCTTTTCTGGGCTCTCTTCGATTATAGCGTAAATATTGTCGCTGGATTCTTCGTCGATATGGGCTAAAGGAGCTGACTTTTCTTCTATGCAGTCAACATAGTCTGTTGATCTAATTTCGGTCGATTTAGGGCTTTGATATATTGAAGTTTCTTTTTCTGAACTAGGCAAGGGTGGAGGTGGAGCTGTAGGTCTACCAACTCCAGATAAGGGCCGCGGTACACCCGGTGCTTGCCTCATCGATGCAAATGTCTGTAGGGTTGGTTTCTGGGATGTCGGGGCTCGCATACTTTGGGCTCGATTTACGAAGGCTTTAGAGTCATCAGCATCGTCAGAGTCGGATACAACAGGAACTGTACCCTTCGGCAATTCAATACCCTTTTGCAAAATCGGGTTTGATATTAGCAAATTCCGTAAAGCTACCTTTTCTACTGCTTTCGACACTTTGACTTGATGGTTCGGATTTTTTGGTAACGAATGACTCCTTTCAACCGGATTTCGTTCTTTTTCTTTGGGCTTATCGTGTTTCAGGAATGATGCAATTCTATTCAAAGATATGCCTTCTTTAACCTTTTTAGGTTCTTCTGGTAATGGTTTTTGCGGCGCATTTCCTGCAGAATACATACTAAGAGGTCTTTTAGGTAAATCTGGAGTGATTGTTGGAACGGTTGGTGCTGCACGTACTGGACCTAAAGTTTTAGACCCTTGAAGGGGCGAAATTAGTTCTTTAGCGGTGCAAGTCGATGCTTCAAGAATGGGACTGGAAATAACCGGTCTCGGAGCAGGATTTGATATAACAACTTCGTCATTTTTTTCAGAATTCATCAACGCTTTAATGCGATTTTGTACCGAACTATTAGTTCTCTTTATCGACGGACTCGTTTTGGGGCTTGTTCTGGCAGTGGTTGGCACGATCGGTAACGGTGGAGCCGATCGTAGGACTGGTTTTAACTGTCCAATATTTTGACTGTTGCTACCACTTCTGTGGACGGGAGTAATTTTTGCGCTCTTCTTCGGATCGGTGGCGGTCGATGTGTCATTCTCACTGTTTTTATCTATTGGTGTGAGGGAAAAGCCTTTAAAATTCCCGAAGAAGGTAACGGAGGGGTTGACGTTTCCGGCGGGGCTGTGATCGGAGTCGCTGCGTAGAAGGGATGAGCTCATATCATCTGGATTTGAAACAGTATGAACGCTGACTGCTTGGGCGTTATTAGGTGTGTTGTTTTGGAAATTTGATGCGAATTTGCTGGCGCTTCTAGATAAGCGGCGTTGCAGACTGGACTTTTTCGGAGATGGAATCCTGGAATTTAAAAAGTATTTATTTTTCTTATTATTTAAAGATTTTGTTTAGTAAAAACATGCAATGAGGATTTTAATTATGCAAGTAACACTAAAAATAGCGAAGCATTGAAAAATATAAAACCATTTCAATATATTAATTATCATGCATTAGTGCTAATGGGTGATTTATAATAAGAGTTATTTTTGTAACCGTTGGTCAAATTATTATGTGTAAAAGTATTAACCAACCATTAAGTGATGAAGTGATATTAGTAGAAGGATTAGTACCAAAACCAAAAACCAACTCACCAAGCATGTGCAAACGAAAGGAAAGTAAATCTATGTGAGGAAAAGAAAAAGTCTGAATGGATAGTTTTACTTAAAATACCAATTCAAATACAAAACCAATATAAAACTATGTATGCACCTAAATTTTTATCCGTAATAAAGCATTACAATATATACTCTATATATGGAGGTAAGAACTAAAGTATTATACAGACAATAATCTCATTTGTTGTTACGAATTCTTTAAACAATTTGATCAAATAAGAGTGAAGTGAGCTACATATACTTATACATAACGAATAAAAATACTATAGAAAGCTAAATAATTGACCAACTTCAGATACCTTGATACGAATTAATAATCAAGCTATTAATAAATACTATGGGATAGATCGAATATAAATAGTGTGAGTAGAAATTGTGGAAAGTGAACTGAGTATTCGTCTCTTTGGAAAATAAAGGAAATGAAACATTTATTAAAAGATCGCGAATATGGGACGGGGAATCCCCAACGACAGAGTCAAGCTTTTTTGCGAGAATCCTCGACTTCACAAACCCCCCCCCCCCCCCATCTGCTACGCCACTGCTACGATTATTCTACTTATTCTGTTTTACGTCTTATATATAATATTAAAATTATCTAAACTTTATATTTAACTAAAAAATTTATTCCTTAGAATTCTGACAATTCATAAGTGTTGCTACTTAAAAAAGTTCTCCGCCGAAAAGGGGAGAAATTTTATCCATTTGAAGACATAAAAAATAAATTGCTACGTATTTTATTTATATTATTTACCTACAAGAAGATACACCTAAATATTAACTTA
This sequence comes from Pieris mannii, assembly GCA_028984075.1. Lineage (NCBI taxonomy): Eukaryota > Metazoa > Arthropoda > Insecta > Lepidoptera > Pieridae > Pieris > Pieris mannii. The sequence goes on from CM054777.1 coordinate 9,546,341, forward strand.
ATACAAAAGTAACCAATATTTCAATATCACAAACAATATATTGAATTAACTTTAATTACTTTATTTTATTCTTTTGCTGGCATCACTGCCTACTAATTCCAGGGTTAGGAAACCTTTTTAAAAAATGAAATGTAATATTCACTTATGCGTTTTTTAATGTTTGTGATAAAAAGGGATGTGATGATAGTTTACCGTAAATCACTTTTAAAGTAATCAAGCAATAAAATGAACACACTCACAAACGAATAAAATATATGTATAGACTTAGATATTCAGACCCGTATTGAAATTGCAAAATATCTCTGACATGTCAGAAAATGATAGCTGTCAGAATTCTACGGAATTTAAAATCAGGCTATTTATTGTTAGATATCATACTAAATCGGATAAATAAAAACAATCTAAGTATAAGCGTACTATACTAGCAATTATCTATCATGTATGTTGCAAATGCTATAAGAACGATAGAGTACACATCAAATGGCTATTGGAGGACAGTACGTTTTCGAGCAATTATAAAAAATATCAAAGGCGACAGAAAGATTGAAAAAAAGTACTTAAAAGACTACCCTCTATGAGCATGCATAGTTTCATACGTTTAAAGCACAAACATTCCAAAGAAAAATTAGTCTAAATACACACTAATATTGTATACAAAAAATATAAATTCATAGTTCCAACCCTGTTGACTTGTTTACATTTTCTTTTAAATGTACTCTTGATCTAAGGCTTAGTAAATTATTTTTTTTGCGATATAAATTAAATTCCTCTAAGACTTATAGCTAGCATTAACCTTTCTTAATTCAAATCTTTTGGAAATATCATTTACGTATATGTACTTTACTAATTGATTGTATTTCTCTGAAATTGTCTCTTGGCGATTTAGGAAGTCTATCTGTATTCAAATTATTCAGTTTCTGATTAGTAGTAGATGCTAAACCTGCTTTCACAATATTATCTTTACTTAATTTCTGTTTAACATCTTTAACTGTATCTGGTTTCACTTTATTAATATTAACAGTTAAATCTTTACTTATATTTTCATTTGTAGTTGACATTAGACCAGTTTTTACTATATCAATTTTTTTAATTGGTTTAGGTGTATTCGTGACATTTGGTTTAACCAATTCTGTACTCCCCGTAACAATAATGTCGTCTTTATTAATTTTACGTTTAAACATTTTCCTTTCCATAGGTTTTCTTTTGAATATGGACAAAATTCGTGTCCAATCTGTAGTTCTTTTGATTGGTACGCTCTTAATACTTTCATAGTCATTGTCGACGTTTTCGTATATGTTTTCGTCTTGCGTTTTTTCGATTGTATTGTTTTGGGGTTTTTTGAAACAGACCAGTTTAGTGAAGGCACCAGAAGGCGAGTATTTAGCAAAGTTAAGGGTGAAGTTAGGTTGATTACAGAGAGGTGATTTCAGAGGCCGTTTGAAAATATCTACGTACGTTTTCCTCGGTTTCTTCCACCAGTGGAGCACGTTCTGTCGCGAGTAGTACATAAGGAATAGTATGACCAGAATACTCGGTAGGATTCCGAGGAAGATGGTATACATCGCCACCATGAAGTTTCTTTGCACTGAAAAAATAAATATACAAGTTTAAAACAATGTAAGCGATTAATAGTGAAATCACATTCATATGAATATTTCAGTTATTTTAGTTCTTAAATCACCTTCTTGTTCTTAAGTCATTCATCAGTTTTCAAATCACATTCATATCATTCGTACCTATATTAACATAGAAACTAGTTACATATAAGAGTTTAAAAAATATAATTCGTTAGAAACCGTCCAGATAGAGAACTGTCGTGGGATTTGAAGATGATATTTTGTGTTATGTTGACAACTGTTTCGTCATTATAGTTAGATTGGAATCATACTTAATACAAAATAAGGGCACCATTTTTGTATATATGTAAATGAAATTATGCGTAGAAAATAAAAATTATATTAGACTGCTAAATTGCCACGGCAGTTCTCTTTTTGCACAGACTATCAAAAAATACAATACCTTTTATTACTCATCGGCAAAATAGACAGAGGGCCGAAAGAAAAAGCAGCGAAAAAACTCTAGGTACTCTTTTAAAAGAGCAAATCATCGAATTGTATTATCTGTACTGTTTACATAATAAGCGATTAAACCTAGATTGTGTTCTTTAGTTCAAATGAGAGGACTTAAAAGGTTGCCTGGAAGAGATCGCTTGTTAGCGATAAGGCCGCCCGTTGCATCCCTTGTAATTTTTATGTATTGTTTTATTTTTGTTTCTTTGCAACGAAGTGTAAATAAATAAATAACAATACTTCTATTAAAACAAATATAGCAAATTAATTAGAAGTAGCCTTCCCAGCACTAGTCCCAGTATCTAAACTTAAACTCTGCCTGTTAAGGTCTTGTTTGATCACAATCATAAGCAAATAGATAGATATCGCAGAACATCAATAAAAAATATTTCAGCAAGAAACCGGTGAAAAAAAAAGAACTTACGACTGGAATCAGTAGCAGGTCCGGAATCGTAGGAGCCCCCTGGACCGGGCAAAGCGCAAAGTGGTGGGGCAAAGCCGGGCTCGCAGTGACAGTGACCTGTTAATTAATAATGATTTCTAGTAAGGGACAAAAAATGTATAGGGGCCGTTCAAGTACGTACGTAAGTACGTAGTACGTAAGCAGATTTACGGCAATTTATCCCCTCCTTCATTTTGTCAGTAAAAGTATGTACGAAAACATTTTTTTTTGTAGGAATTTCGAAAATGCATAGACAAGCATGAATTTGTGGGTAATATATGGACAAAAGTAAATAATTACTATTGACGTAATAACCAAATAAAAAAATATTTTTTGTGCCTGGAATGTTGACACAATGCAAGAGTAAAATTCAGCACTTGGAAATAAATACCGAACCGTCTAATTTAATTAAATAAAGAAACAAATATGCACCTTCAGAATTGCATACTCCAAGCCAGGAGCAATTGGATGGACAGTCCGCGGTTTTCTTCTTTGCCACATTCGCTATGACATCCTCCACTGAGACGCACTTGGTGTTCAGGCACATCTGTAATACAAATATTATATTAACCTTAATCATAAAAGTCCAAATGCGTTTTAACTACCGAATTCTCCGTCTCTTTTCAGTATAGCGTAAATATAATTTGACAGAAAGAGTGCTTTAGTTTAAAAGGTTTTATGAAAATTTGAGTTAATGTCGCTGTCCCACTTACAGCTCTAATAAAACAGTTAAATTTAGAATTAAATTCGATTTGGAATTTTTTTTTGAATTTTATTTGAATCTCTAGACACTTAATTAAATATCGATATTCAAACAAGTCGCTAGCATTTTGATTTAAATAAAGCAGCGTTGAAAACATTTAACTATCTGTCTGCCAAAGCCAGCGTGTTGATTAATAGTGTTAAACAAGAGAGCGGTCACGACAACCTGGTTGTGTCAGTGATTTTTGGTTTCAAATCATGGTATTTGGTGAAATTATAAACATATTGTTGACTCCGCCATGATATTTCGGTGTAATCGTGAAGAACTGAGAGCTTGGAAATTCTGTTTTGTTTTATTGTAATAGCTTAGGTTAGTATTGTTGTCTAGGAACGTTTAAGAAACTCGTTAAACATTTCGTTCAGTCACTTGTCTGACGGGACTTTAGCGACTTGATGAAATATCTATCTTTCATTAACTGTCTAGAGATTCAATTAACTCTCTGATTTAACTACGTTACTGCGACATGTATAAAAACATTCCAACTAAATTATTTTACGAATTTTAATTCGACAATTAAAAAATTACTTAGTAGATGTAACTTGTGTTGACTGGTCGGTCTTGAATTAGTATATGCGGTAATGTTATTTATTTCGACCATGTATTTCCGTTCCGTTTGTTCCCACGAGAATGTCAGTACGTGCTCCCATTTCACCATACCTATCGCTGATAGTCGAGAGATCTATTTTGAATTTTTCTATTTTATTAATTAACTATTAATTACTTAAAGATTTTATATTGAACACGGTGTAATGGTTGCAGCTTATTACAAAAATTGTGTAAAACAATTGGCGATTAAAAGCAGGCAGTCCTTCTCTTCCGCTCTACGCCCTTGTTTTAAGAACTGGCAGTAAATATAAATTAAGAAGCATTTAATCGATTTTTTTTGAAGTTCATAAGTGAACATTGTGTGACCAAAATGAATAAATGATTTTGAATTCTAATTTGATGGATCCTTACCATATTATCTCCACATTTGGCTCCATCAGGGACCATCCCGGGATCAACATCGCTGAGACCAAGATCAATCATGGCGGTGCGACAGGGTAGAATTGAGCCTAGAATTTTATTTATTTTTATTGGAATAATAACAAGTTTTGCAATTGCAAATTAGTGTCATTTTAGATATAGACAATATGAAGACTATTTAATATTTATTTATGTACTAGAAGACTCGGCCAAGCGTTGCTGTGGCTAAGGTTGTTGTTATTACATAGTAGTAAACTATTCAAGGGAAACGGTAGGAGAACTTATGTGAAAGGTAGATAGCTTGTGTGAAACGTTGGTACTTTTAACAAAGCGCCATCTGTTAGAATTGTATCAAATAGTAAACAAATATTTACAATAAAATAATATTGCGACTATAACTAAAGATCTAAGCTATCCTATCTCTTAAGTTGGACCAGACTGCTTACGGTGTGCCAATTTAATTTAAAATCGGTTAAATAGTTTAGGAGTCCATCGCGGACCAACATCGTGACTGGAGATTTATATATATTAAGATTACAGATTAACATACATTAACACATAACATTATCCTTACATACTATACCAATACGATAATGTCGAAAAAATAAAATAAAATATCATTGCTACTGTGAATTCACTCTGCGAGCATATATAATATGTCGATAGCATATATGTGTCGGAGATAGCATTTTGTAGGCGCAACGTCTATATCAATATATTTATGTCGTACTTAATTTATAGAACGGGGGCAATAGGGCAAAAGCGATTGACTGTTTTCCGGTTTGGAATATTTGACCTCTATGAGATGAATCCTGACTATTGTATCGGACAGGACATTGTATGGATTTTGCCTCATTTCGAGAGTCGTCTCCAATGTCAAGGCGGAATTAGCAACGATGCCTTGAGGTTTCATTCATGCCCTAACTTCAAGACTTTTCTTTAATATATCATAAAATCACAATTTACAATTAAATTTCACACATTAGTGGGTGCGTTAAGATGCTGCTCGTGTGGTGATGAAACGAGGCTGGAAGGATCAACCAGAACAACTCTTTAACTCTTTGGTTTGAGCTAAAGTTCAAGTCATACTCAGCGTTAAATTTTTGACTTCCCAATTTTCTTCTAAAAATGTTTTGGTTAAAAAGCGTATACGTATTTGTCGCTCGTAGTTCATTTGGCATTCGTTCATTGATTCATTGTTAATACATTATAAGCCATTATCGCTTTTTTATACACACTAACTTTCATATAGTTTTAATTAATAAACGAATTGTTGCCATATAATAAAAAAAAAACAATAATAAATTTGAACTTGCAAACATATCTGCTTTTTAATACGTTTAAGTAATCATTACCGTTATTATTGATGAACGTCGCAGACAGCAACGAGACAGACTCCATGCCGAACTCCAGTCGTTCATTTAAATGCCTGCACTGCAGTAGACCGCACAATGCGTTCCGCGGGTCACATGGAGAGAATGATGACGTGCTTTCTCGCCGATACCCACAATTTCCGTTTCTATAATTGAAAAAATCTTATGAAAAATCCTTAAAAAGTTTCTCTTACAAATCACTGTTCAACTTCGAGTTATGTAAAAGTAATAATTTTATATGCATTCGTGATTATTAAAATAAAAATGCTAAGCAGCTTCACACGTAAAACAAAAATTATTTAACATTAACTGTTTGTATTAAATATATTTCTGTTTAACCTGCAAGACAACTTAAAACAATTATAAAAATGCACCAAATTCTGACATCGTATCTATCTTCAAGAAAAAAGTGCACCAATTCTTCAAAGGCCAGCAATGCACTCGCGGTATAACCTAACCTAGCATAACATCAGATCCTTAGGTAGAATGCCTAGCGAACCCCGAGGGCCCATTTTAAGGGCGAGTGACGGACTGAGGTGTTTTAGTGGGTGGAGTCTCGCCACCCCTCCGAATGGCAGAGGGATTTCAGTGTAGACCCAGCCCCAGTCCCCGCGTCAAGCTCGACATTCTTGATGCGGGCCTGCGTAAGTGCATTTTCACCACATTAAAAAAAAGCATAACATCAGATGACCCTATTTGCCCCATTCTGTAATCCAAGACCAAACCTAAGACTTACTTATCCCCTTTAATGTTCATGGAGTGGTAGCATCGCTGGTCTGAGCTCTCCCCGGTGGAACCCCAAAGCAACTTGCATTGGTCTGTATGAGTACGACATGAACCACGAACACAGTACGCCTGAAATAATAAAATATCGTACCTTGTTCAATAATATAATGACTAGAAAACTCTCGCGTCAGCACAAAAGTAAGACTTAGATAAGATATCTACGTTATTTACTTATCAAGTTTTATAATTTGTGTGTGTAATAAGTAAAAAAAATATTTGCCTAGATTTTTTAATGGTTCAATTAACATTAGCATTGTGTTTTGGCTTCCAAACATTAAGTTATAATAAGGAACATTAAAAAGAAATGCCGATTTTATTATTATACAATTCATAGAGTTCTCGCTCTAACACAGCAAATAATTTAATGACTTGGATATATAACATATTCTTACTCGATTATCAGAACAAGGTGTGGCATCCATCTTGTAAACGTCTTTAGGGCAGAACTCAGAAGTGCCCGTACAGAATTCGGGTAGGTCACACTCTTTGTCTGCACTGCGACATACTGTGCCAGCTGATTTCGGTCTACAAGTCTGAAAATTTTACAAATGGTTTATGTGTGTCTAATCCTCTGTCTAGTGTATGTGTCATTTCGGTTTGAAATAAATTGAGTATTGAGTTGAAATGAGTATTTATAATAACGGGATCAGCCTTCTGCCGCTTCTGACATATGGTATCGTAGATTGTACGAATTGCCTCTTACCAATTTAAAAGGCGGTCTGGTTTATAGATATAACAAAAAATGTATCCACCATCTCAGTTTTCATTTAAACTTCTAACTACATCTTAAATAATACTGATAATACTGAACAAGAATACTGAACAAAAACACTTATAAAAATATCAATAAACAAACAACGTTAGGATAAAAGTAAAACTTACCTCAGTATTACAACACTCTCCAACAGCGCACGTAGCGTTAGCTCGCAACGTGCACGTGTACTGATCGCAGCAGGACGTACACGCGGCCAAAGGGATCAGGCCGCAGTCGCACTCTTCGCCCGGCTCGAGAAAGCCGTTGCCGCATGTTGGCGAGTCGTAGAGACTCTTTGGCTTGTTCCTATCAGAGTATTAACAAATTATGTTTGTTATTTACTACAAAATATTTAAGTTTTGCAGTACTTTTTTATTTTTAAATGTGCTAATTGCCAATGCTTTAAAAATTAACGTTCATAATTTCATATAAAAACATTAAGTTTTTACGTTTATATAATTCGGAAATTATACAATATAATTAGATCAAAATTATAATTATATATTTAAATTTCCGACGAAATTCCACACCAAGACAATAATAGATAAATGTTAAATCTTATTAATAATCCCACCATGTGTTTCAAGTAACGGACATATAAAATTAATATTTTTTATCATTAACTAGCTGCAAAATAGCCTATAGTGTTACATACATGCAGAATACAAAAAAATACAAATAAATATATTTATATAAAATCGTAATTGAAATATATATTTTTTAATTTTCTTATTTATTATTTTTTAGTTTTGCATTTTATCTCGATAAAGGTTTATAACACAGTTAGCTTAACTTACCGTAAACAATAATCCATCCCCCTCTCAAAGGACAAAGCCAACGATCTAAGGCTGCAAGAGGACCAATGCGTCGGAGTCACAGATGTACTAGAAGGGCTCATAATGCACTTTTCATCAGGGCATTTGCAATCTGCCTCCGTGTCATGCTCCATGCCAAAGTTATGCCCCATTTCGTGGGCAATAGTGGTCGCTACAAGGCCTATAACGTTAGAGTGGTTCGTGGCCACACCTCCAGAGAAATTGTACGTGCAGATCGGGCCCTTCAACGCCTTTCCGACTACGCCATCCTTGAATTTTTGCTGGCTGAAAATACAATTGTACTTAGTTTAATTACAGAGATTTTCAGTACCAAAAGTTACAATATTTATATGGCACGATATGCATTCAATTAAATATTCATAGATATCTATAGTCATTGAAGTCAAGAAAAAAAGTCGAGTATACAACACATACATATATACATACATACATGTTGCCATTTAGGTTTTATATTATGATAATAGACAATTGTCACTTGAGAACTTATATTCCAAAGATACAATTTATCACGTCGTGGGTCATTGAAAAGTTTCAAGGATGTATTAGCTAAGTAGAACTAAGTGGACTTTCATTTACGTAGAGAACTGAGATCACTCAAGAGATGAATCTGAGTTTTAATTTAAATATTGCCAGGCTGTCTGCACTTTTTATATCGCAGCAATTACCCAACGCTCAATGTTTTTTTTACCGAAATTGTTCAATACTTTGGCAGAATTAGATTATGAGGGCGTCATAAACTGCGCTTCTGGGGTTCATTTATTTTAATGAAAATAATGTTTAATATAGCATTGAAATAAATGTGATTTTTTTACAATTCTATCTAATTTAAAAGTTAAAAAAATATATAAATATTATATTAATATGTCAGTAACATTATGGGATAAGGTTGTATAACTTACGTCAACAAATGGGCGTTGTCATTGGGTATATCTCTCAAAAGCCGATCCCGTCGGTAATGCAGAAAGGCAGTTAACGTCTTATCACCATCCTCCTCTAGCTTGATTTCGTCTGTCTCACTCCAGACCACTATACCGACTAGCGCTATGAAGATATTCAGGGGAGCGTATACCTGGAATGGATGAAATTAATAATTGTAAAATTTTTATTTTTAAATAATTTACATGCATCTACTGTGTTATTCAATGTTATATTTATGTTGTTAGTGTGCTTTATAAAAAAATAAATGTTTAGATTGTTGTCATACAAATAGATAGACTAATTTTTTTTAATTTCGCCCAAACTGAATCAACTTTCATAAGATCTAATCAATATAAATTTAAATGTTTGAAATCTGTACGTACCGAATTAATAATATTGGCAACGTCTTTGAATCTATGGTGTACCAGCTCCAGACTCTCTCCGTTGACTTTAAACTCACGATTATCAGCCACCAACACGAGTTCCACGTAACGTGAAAGCTTGTTGGCATTGAATGGTCCGCGGACTTGGGTGTCTTCGAAAGTCTCTCGTTTGTACTGTAAGAGATTTGCTTGCATGAGTTAAATATGAAGGATGCTAGGAGAGGCTTTTGGTCAAGGCATATCTAACCTCGACCTTAAATGGTACTTTAGTCTGTTTAGTAAAAATACAAGACTGTTTAAAAAAGAAAAACGTCCTTCACAATATTTTAAATTTAAAGAACAAAATAATTGTCAACTTAAAATGTAATGTATGGTCAATCAAACTCAAATCTAGTTTCAAGAGCTGTCATGTAATAGTCCGAGATCCCACTGCAGGATTGGTGCGTTCATCGAGTTTTTGTTTAAAACCAAATTTTTATGTTTATTTATAATTAGAAGAATATATATTTACTAGGTTGCCTATCAAAATTTGGCCGCCAATATTTTTAATTAAATTATTTTGAATTGATTTTTGGTAAAAGATTACGTTCATTTAATTTTAAAATAAAATAACGTCTACATCACGGTAATTAATATGAAGATTCTAAAAAATCACGGTTGCCCTTTCGCACATGGCCGCACCTCTTTGCAGCCAAGTGTAAACAGGTATGATTTCGATATATTTATACGTTTATAACGGATATCAATTAATTATATGTCAAATTGAAGCTATTTTTTTTCTATTAATTTTCATAAGTGTGGGTAATTTTCACAAGGGTGGGTGAGTCAAAACAGCGTGGATTTTCTGTTAGAATAAAAATGCCGCATCTGTTCAGTTGAGAACACTAACATTCGACGCATGCGCAATGGCTTAAAAGCGTTGCACAGTCGGCAACCGCTGTCCTTGTCTGACAAATGACGTTACGCGCTAACTCTCTTTCACTCTACCTCAAATATTTATCATCTTTAACCGCCAGCAACCCTTATTTGCGGCCAGATATAATTAGGCACCCTTATATGAAAATTAATAGAAAAAAAATTGCTTTAATTTGACATATAATTAATAGATATCCGTTATAAACGTATAAATATATCGAAATCATACCTGTTTACACTTGGCTGCAAAGAGGTGCGGCCATGTGCGCAACGGCAACCGTGATCTTCATATTAATTACCGTGATGTAGACGTTATTTTATTTTAAAATTAAATGAACGTAATCTTTTACCAAAAATCAATTCAAAATAATTTAATTAAAAATATTGGCAGCCAAATTTTGATAGGCAACCTAGTAAATATATATTCTTCTAATTATAAATAAACATAAAAATTTGGTTTTAAACAAAAACTCGATGAACGCACCAATCTTGCAGTGGGATCTCGGACCATAATGTTTGATGATAGAACTTTTACATATTTGACAACACTTAAGACGATATTGTGATACAGTCTGTAATAGTGAACACTAAATCAGTGGACAAGTTTTCACAGATAAGGTTAAGGACTACAAATATTTACCCGTGACGCTCGAATTTTTTTAATATTCTGTTCAGAAGTATATTTCTCCATTAGTTCCGGGTCGTAACTTTTATTGCTGGTAACACTGCCCTCGTAGCCGCATTTGAAGTTGCTCTTCAAATCCGAATGGTCGTATATGTAGTGTTGGGAGTCCAGATTATTATCTGGAAATAAATGGAGCTACATGCTACTTCCCGTAGTGCCTCTATTGAAAGAACTTCCTGAAACTCTTGTCTTGCATAATTATTTAAAAAAAATGACATGTTTTCTTTTCTTACGTTTGCTGCTAGTAATAATAATTTTAATAAATAATAATAATGTATTACGTAGTGAAATTAGGTGAACGACCTTCCTATGTTCTTCCTATGCATAACACTTAATACATTTCTATACATAATATTTTTCTATACATTTTAGTTGTTTTAAAAATAAATATTATAATCGACAGAAAGAGTATCAAGGATGTTATTTCTTTTCATCCAAAAAATCGAATACTTTGAAAACCCAAAGACTTATACATATAACTATAAAACGTACCGTCACGGAAGGTACCATACCTATTCAATTCAATACGCCACACCTGCATAATTTGATTATATAGAGAACTAGATGTAATGGTTACGAAATAATAAATCTATCTATGGTAACGTGAATATTGATAGTGATTGTATTATTAAATGATTACAAAAATCCTGATACAAAGTGTATAATACTACTATGCTAAAAATATACACACCCACATGTTTTTTCACTACTAAATAATGGATTTTTACTTAAAAACTAAAGATATATAGATCTTATTGATCGCACTCAATAATCTTCAACTCTATCTATTGATAAGTAACATTAGTAATAAAGTAGCAGACTTAATAATAACGAGACCTTAAACCAGGCCTACCTTCAGCTGGTTCGATGTACATTAACTTTTTGCCATCGAATATGATTCCGCTAAACCCATGGCAGGTGGATATCGCAACAGAACTCCCCTCCCGGCCCCTTACCGTACCCCTATATTGACATATATTCAGTTCCTGAAAAATCATTGTTGTAAGTTAATTACTTATAAGTTATAACTCAAGATCGGCTGGACCAATGTTATTAACTTTTTTGTGGATTCTTCTCCGCACCGAAAAACAGAATAAGTAAAAAATATGGGATAAGTTATCGAATACCAATAAATTAATTTTACGAATGCAAACATCATGTGGTGCCATCTGTTGGCAAAACTATTATATTTTACATCGAAATTCTATCTTGAGGTAAACGAGGACATGTATAACCAGGCTTTGAACTTGATCGAAGACATGTGCCGCTTCATCAAAAAATGTTTTATATCATAAAGTACTTTAACTTGCAGTATCGCAATATTGGCGCTTAAGAGAGAGGCCTACATTTTAAAACTGCTATTCCTCTTCCGGAATGGCAAGCAATAAAACATTTATGTATTTGCACAACCTAACCTTTATGAAATCCTAAAATAAGTTTGACTAATGTAATAACTTAGAGTATTATTATTACTGATAACTTAGGCTCAACGAAGCTAACCGGGTCAGCTAGTATTTCTTAAAAAGTAGCTGAAATGCCCTTACTGACAATAGTAATTAACAAGCGAAAAAGAAGTTCGAGTTCGAATAAAAATATAATCTAGTAATTTGCCTCTTATAAAAACTAACCATTCCAATATTGCATGTTTGTAAAGGACGGATTACCTTACCTGTGATCCGGACAGGGTCTCGTATATTCAAATTTTTTAAACTAATTTATACTGGCCATATACATACAAAATTTTGACTGGATGATCTCTCGCGAAAACTAGATTCTATATTATCTTTTATTTGAACTGCCCAAGCATTTTTTTCTTTTTTATTATATTAATCTCTTTACTAACCTCTCTGCTAGGTTTATGTAGTATAGTCTCCCCATCTCTCTGGTAGCTGACGACATGATCGCCTGCGACAACGTGGTCATTCAGCCGAAGGTCCAGCACATAGTCTTCCTCTCCCTTTGCTATGTTTAACGTCAATTCGGGGTGGTGTATACCAGCCTGAAATTATAATGAAAAACCATTAATTAAAGTTTGCATAAATAAATATATAAAGCCTTTTTTTAAGCCAAAATCAAATGAACAGTAGAGTATTGTAACATGTAATATTATCAATAATTATTTATTTAATTTCCTAAACAACTCTTTAATATTATTGTTTATTTTTCAATAATTTTCTCTCTATTCATTTCTATTATATTTATAATATAGATATACAAAAACATAAAACTGTATCAGTGCAGTTTATAAAACCTCCTTATGATTGGCATTTTTGAGAGAAAAACAAAGATCACAAATTATTTCAAAAGACAACGTGGAAATAAAAAGTATCCCATTTTGAACCGCGCCCATATACGGGACAATACACAAAAGAATCTTAATCTAATTGTATGCACAAGCGGTTTTTACCTTTTAAAACTTTTGAATAGAATTGTCGAATAAGAATCCAACAAACAGATGGTTGGACATGATATAAGCACAGTATAAAATAATACAGTTATGAAGAGATTTTAGTTAAAAAACTAGTATTTAAGTCGCACACAAAGACTATTCTCACATATTACAGCTATTGTATGTATAATTAAATCTTGTCCTGTATATCACCCTAGCATTCACTCTAAAATTGTACAAATTATGCCTCCTTTCACCGTAGCGCAAATAAAAAACAAAATAGTTTAATAAGAATAGTTATTTAAATAACAATGTCTAGGCTTTTATCCCACAGTATAACCATATCAAAATACAAAGTGAAGAAAAACAAATACAACAAAAAATTGTCACAGCCCGTCAATTTTTGCATGAATGCGCACATAGACATTCGTGCACAGCCGAGGATCAAACCTACGACCTCAGGGATGGGAGTCGCTGAAGCCACAAGGCCAACACACGGAAAAAAGAAATAGTTTCATGAAAAATGAGGGTAGGTCTTGGTCATACGTCTCACCTATGCGGACTTACCCGCAAAAAAAAAAAAACATCATTCAGACAAATGACGTAACCAAAGGTTTTGAATTTAAAATAAACAAAAACTTTAAATAAATTCGTGATTAAAATGCCATTTACGGTCTGTTAGGTTTGATTTCTCAATGATACGGACCAAGATATTAAAGTTTGCGGTCATTAATAATCACTAAAACCTTGTGAAACTATAATTTAAAATGAATTAAACTGTTCAAAAACACTAATTTTAAAACAATAATAAAAAAGTCCGTAAAAATAGTATAATGACTTTGTTGTTTACCTTTTTGTGATACACACTCTAAAGGGTAGCGGGAAATTAACACGGATAATTTTCGTATCCTTTTGGAAATAATTATTTCATTTAAAACATATTTACTTTCAAAAACGTAACGTAACGTTTTCGACAAGATCTCTGTACATATTGTAAAAAATTGACGTCAATTATTAAATTTTTAAATACACTAAAAAAGTAAGATTTGGAGATAAATAAATACACCCAAAACCGTTTACTACGAAATTGTTTAGAAAAACATACCGGTTATATATGACTAGAATCAAAGGTCTCGATTTTCGTTTTTAATTCTATTGTATTAATATGGTATCTAATAATAACGTTATCGGTTTTTACGACCATATATTATCCACTATATCCCGGAAAATAGGATTCCGGTTCCGGAAGTCTAACTGATAACATGTATGCTAACGTCGTCCGCGGATTTTAATCGTAAAATAGTATTATAAAGTGACATTTTTTGTGCTGTGAAACGTGGAAACATTAAAACAATATTCATTTTCCACTACTTATTGTGATGAATTCTCACTATTCCTTTCTCGGTGTATAATATAATACGCCTGCTTTGTTACAACAATAATTATATATATTTCCAATACTTTTTATCCTTAAACAACCAGACAGCTTACAATTTAACGTCCGTCTTGGTCAAGCGAATCGGTCCGAATACCCTCACTTATTTTAGATCGTATCAAGACGACTCGTCATTCTGTTTGTAACTGTCGGTATCGAATCAATCAACTTACTTACATCGAGTAAAACATATTAAACAAATACAACCATCAAATAATCTATACTTTAAATTATAAATATTAATTATAAACATAATAAAATAGTAAAATAATAACATATTATCATAAATTCGTTACATCGTGAATCAAGTACAAATATCAAATAAAGTAGCTTGTAAATTGAATATAAATATTATTTAAAAAATAAACGTGTTTTAAATAATACATTTGTAAAATAATAACAAGTTATTCTAAATTCATTACATTATAAAAGAGTGGGAGTGCTAAAATTCGTGCCATAATTGTTGAAAAAACATCTCGAAATTGTAACCTAAAATTAGTCTCAGCTTAATACCAACATTACGCCAGTGTGACAGTGACTTAACAGTGACATTGCCAACAGCAGTGTTCAGTACAACGAGGCTTCGCGCTGAAGCTCTGCAGAGGTTACCGAACTGTGTCACTGAATGCCAGCCTTATCCTCGCCGGACTTTTGCCCCTAGACCTTAGAATCCAAGAGGCCGCTGTGCTATACCAAGCAAAGAGAGGTTTGTTCCAGTCCGAATTGGAAGGTGACCTGGAGCAAAGAGTACCGTGGATGCGGATTCCTCATCCCTCCAAAGAACATGATTTCAAATTTATGGCCTATGGAGAACAAGACGGTCCTGGAATAGATGCACCATCAGTAAATATATATACGGATGGAAGTAAAGTAGACGAGTTGGTCGGTGCTAGTGTTTCCTTATGGAAAAATGGTGCCGAATTTGAGACTTTCAAAATGAAACTATCTTCATGCTGTTCCGTGTACCAAGCTGAACTGGTGGCTATTCTTAAAGCAACTCAAAGGATCCTTTGTCACCCAGAAGCAACCTACGGCGTTTATAGTGACTCCCGATGTGCACTCGAATGTGTTGCGGGTGGTCGCTCTTTCAATCCCCTTGTAGTTCAAATCCGTGAGAACATAAATAAAGCGCGTTTCAACAACAAAAAAAATTATCTTTTTTGGGTCAAAGCGCATGCGGGCGTAGAGGGGAATGAAAGAGCAGACCAGCTGGCAAAAGAAGCTGCGCACCTAGAAGAGGCGCCCGTGTACAATAGATTCCCCATATCGCATTTGAAAGACTGTTTACGCGGAAATACGATAGAAAAATGGAATCACAGATATCGGAACGGTGAAACAGCGGCAATAACAAAGTTATTCTTTCCAAATGTTGTTTCGGCTTTTTCGATAGTTAAACAAATGAAACCAACGGGATTGATTACCCAGATGTTGACAGGTCACGGTGGATTCCTGTCGTAACTTTACAGATTCAGGATTAAACAAAGTGCTGCCTGTCCTTGTGGCGATGCGGACGAGGAAACGGTGTTACATGTTCTGACCGAATGTCCAATGTATGGATACGACAGGTTTAACACTGAGCAAGCTATGGGCATAAAAGTAGCGGAGACAAATTTAAGGGAAATAATGTTCAACGTCAAATTGAGGGGCATATTTTTGAGATTCGCTGTAGTGGTTATACAAAGTGGTTAAAAGGAATAGGCAGTAGGGTATTAACATCGGAGTTACCAATATACTTACTTGCAATACAATATAGATACCAATATACTTACTTACAATACAATAAAATATAGTTACATACAATATAGATACTTAATGCCTCCGACGACTATATAGTCGGGGAATTGTGTAGAAAAAATATAAAAAAAAAAAATACCTGCGTTCTTCCATGTATTTCATATGGGTGTGAAACCTGGGCTCTTACGAAACATCATCGAAACATGCTGGAACACTGCCAAAGAGCTATGGAACGAAGTATGATAGGTATAAAAAAACAAGATAAGATAAGAAACACCGTCATAAGAAGTAAGACAAAAGTCTTAGATGTCCTTACTAGAATAGATAGTTTGAAGTGGAGATGGACTGGGCACATGCTGCGCGGTACACAAGAGAAGTGGAGCAACATAATAACAAACTGATACCCTAGAGATGGAAGAAGGAACAGAGGGAGACAAAGCAGGAGATAGGAAGACGAATTAAAACTAACGGTAGGCCCAAAATGGAGAAGGGTTGCTAGAGACAGATTACAATGGAAATTGTTAGAGGAGGCCTTTGCCAAGAGGCACACTGAACTAAGAGACATTTTATAAATAAACAGACACCACTATATAAAAAGAAAGAAAGAAAACAGTTCAGGATAAGAGGCTTATTATTATTATTATAGTGGTCCCGATTTTCTCTGTTTAATATTATTAATAATTAATCATAGGTAAATATACACCAAGGTGTCTGTTACAGACGTCGTTTCATTCGTCAGTTTTTTAAATACTTGACAAAATGATTTATTTATTTATTTATTTATTTATCCTTTATTGCCTTATACAAAAACACGCATAACAAAAATAAAAATAAAAAATAAAAAAAACAGTCACAAAAGATATAAGGCAAAGGGCGGCCTTATCGCTTACAAGCGATTTCTTCCAGGCAACCCTAATGAGAAACAACGTTAAAGAAACACCATCAGAGGGTAGAGTACAAAAAAAAACAATTAACAAAAGCAACAAAAAAACTAAAAACTTAAAACAAGCGTTACTATAACTAATTGAATATAATAAAACAAAATCAAAGAAAAAATAGCAATGATTTCTATTCCATAAGGATTTTGTTGGCATAAAAGATACAAATACTTCAGGCTCCTTATTAATCTGAGCTAAGAGATATTAAAAGACCTTCTCACTGCATTAAGATTATATCCGCTTAATAAGGCGGAACGAATTGTATGACATTTACAACCCGTCAGCAATATATCATAAAAAACGACACATTTTTTAGATATAAGCATTTCTGTACCACACCAACCAGATGAGTTACTAATATAACCTCAGGAAGCTTACTCAATAATTTCAATAGACATATACCGATCTAAATGTTTACAATTAGCTGGCTTAAAAGGTTTGTAAAGGGTATTTCAACAAGAAGTTTGTTTTTCAATTGTGGCAACACCGAGAACGTGATAGTTTTGACATTTAGTTTTTGGCGGTATTCGTAGTAGGTGCTTTGGCAATTATTACAATGAATTCAATTTGAATGCTGCAATCTTGAAAATACATGGTACGAAACCTCAATATTGAAACGCTGTTGAAGAAGAACGTAGTAAGCTTTCTGATGCAGGTTCCTTGCGCAGGCTCCGCAGTGGTTACAGCTACGTCATAATCTTTGTTCTGTGGTGGGTAACATTACCTTCTGTTGTACAAAAACTGGTCGGCAGTGACCAGGTATGTTATGCAGTATCCTTCTGTGACCAAGTTATGCTACAGAAGGAGAAAGCAGAATGAGAGAGGGAGCGCTTTAGGACGAATCTAGGGGTAGAAGACGGATTAAATAGGAAAATCCTTCTTCCTATGTAGTATATACTGTACCGGAGGATTTTGCGTTTAATATGCCGTTGAGGTCCCGATAGTACGCGACAGCGACCCCGGAGCCTCTGTAACGCGGCTTTGTCGGAACTACTCGAGTACCTATTGTGTTTTCATTATAGTGGATGTTGCCTACCCAATCTCTGAATAGCAGAGATTTTGGTGTGGGTCAAGTCCCAGATAAAACTTTTGGGGGCAGGGGATGCGCAAATGCATTTCCACCGCAGATATCAAAATAGGTTCCATGCTCATTTAGAGTTTTGTATTGCTTTCTACAAAGAGAAACTCTACTTTGAATCATGGTACTAGTTATTTCTCTAAATTAAGTAACATTTCAGTTAACATTTTATAAAAGGCTACTTTCACAGTGACTGGAGTTATCACAAGTCAAAAACTATCAACTCAGGGTCCTTTAATGGCGTACCAAATCATAAAAGGCTGGCATCGCACTCGCGTGCCCTCTGGCATTGAGAGTCCGTGGGCCCATGTGTCCAAAAAAAATCTTAAGACATTGTCGCAAATTGTTTCATTGCTACGCAATGCTGTGCATTAAAAATAATAAACAAAAGCATACTTTGTTAGTCTGTAGGATATTTTTTAAACTTATGATTCCGTACACTTGACTCACATTTCGAAATGAGTTCTTTAAAGTTTACGATAGCATAAGCATTTGCAAACATAAATATTTATAACACCTTTTGAAACAAGAAGCATATATTGTTAGAAATCTCTCGAAAGTTTTTAGTCTGAGTGTTTGTTAACATAAATTATACAATGTTAACGCTTTTACTCATTAAATAAACATAAATAAAAGCGAGTTTATTATATTAAATTAGTTTCGATTGCCAGAAACCATAGCGTGAGTTAATATCCTTAAAAGAAATTTATAGTTATATAAACAAAGATATTAGACCATTCGATTCTCAATGCACTATTTGAAAGTCTATTTTACAACCAGTCAATAGTATATTTCATTACAAGTGCGGAAAGCCTGTCATTGCAACGAGTTCCGACAAATGTCTACCCGAGCCGAGGCGCAGCCGAAGGTGAGGGTTGACAGTCTGCAAGTATGCTTTGGTTGACAGTCGGGACAAGTTGCAATGACGGTTCCGCACGTGTACTGAACAACTATTTTTAATACAGTTGCGAAAAAATTAACCATTTAATAAAACTATTTGCTTTTTTTCCCTTCTCTCCACGCAATACATTCGTTGCACGTAGATATGTAGCGACTTTTACGTTTCCGGTAAATATTCTCCGAAGCATTTTGTGCAATTATACTGAGTTCGGGTGATATTAATTCAAATAAAATATCGTCGAAATTACTAATTTTGTTTGTGAAATAACATTTTTGGAAAATGGCGCCAACCGTCAAAGAATATGAGCAAATTTTTTTTTTCTTCACCCATTCTGGGTAGGCAAAGGGAACTTCGCCCATACAGCCAAGTCTTCAGTAGAATATTTTTATTGATATGAAATGAAAAGAAACCAAACCAAACTCATTGAATCCAATCATTAAATCTGATATTGAAACAAATTAGTAGCTTCTTTTTAAAATATTTGCGTGAATCATAAAAACTTCTATGATTTTTTTTAGTAAAACCTTCGTGGTTGGTTTTTTCTTTTTAATAGACATTGTTGTTTTGACAGTTGGGAATGATGACGCACTAGCGGTAAAAAAAAGCACGAGTGTGTAATAGCCCTCTTTCCGCACGCTATACGTCCCTGCAATATGCCACTTTTTGAGCAACTGTATTAAAAAATCTGTTATAACGACTTTGAAGACTTTGACTACTCATATTTGGTCGTAGAAACCGATAGTCGTAAAAGCCGATAAGGTTGTTATTGTACCTAACGCAATAGAATTCAGCTGGGACCTTAGATTTTGTCAAAATAACCGGTATGTTCTCCTAAACGATGTCGTCGTAAACGTTTTTGACTATATTCCGAAATATGATAATGTACTAAGAGGAAGAATGGTGCACTGTTAACCTTCCATAACCTATTACCACTGACTGGCTCGAAGGCATCAGTGATCGAAGCGCAGGTTGTTGGAGTCGCTACACTTTTCGAGACAACCCCAAAACAATGATTTGTTACTGGCAATTGCACTTACAACTGCGCCATGGCATATATATATATCACGAAATTGTAAAATGTTTACCGTATCCTTAGTAGACGTTATCTGTCGCTTTGTTCTCGCATGATGCAGTAATGGTCTGACTAGAGTGTGTCGCCTAAATTCTGCCGCCGGGTTTCCTGTAACAACAGATAATTAATTAATTTACATATAATATTCCATATAAAATCTATTATTACAATTGAGTTTGACGCATATTCTTAAGTTTTACTACGCTAAATCGTTGTGAATATAGCATTTAATACAATCCATTTTTGTAATCCAGATAACATGAATTATAAATAACGAAAAACAATTGTATTAACGATAAAGCCAAAGCCATATTATGTATTCCATACATAATATTCACAAAAAACGTTAATATAAATGCAAATATTAAACCACCGACACAATAGCTATTACATAGCTATCGACTTTTTGGCTCCAAAACGAATATGGACAGAGTTCGAATCCACGCCCTCGGGGTTGAGTGCTTAACTACCGGGTCTATACTAGTATTAGCTCAGCCTTAGCAATTTATCTGACCTAATATCATTCAATAAAGCGTGTTAGTGGTTTCCTCATCAACTTCATATTGTGCTTTGCGAATTGTTACCGTAAGAGCGGTCTTACATGGCGGCACTGTTCAACATAACTTACATAACCGTATATTGCATCATTATTACTATTATTATCTTTCAAATATTTAAAGTGTGAGAAATCTCTCTTGAATTCATAAGTAATTCAATCATTACTTTACGAACACCCAAAGAAAAGTTAACATATTTAAAATGTTTATTTTTTAGTTCTAAAACGATATTATCATACATTTTATATCATACTCGTGAACGGGTGCTACTTGTGGTGACTGGTCGTACTTGAATTTGTGTATGCGGCGATATTAATTGGTTATACCACGTATTAACGTGTTGTTCTCACGAGTATGTAAGTGCGTGCTCCTATTTCACCATGCCTCCTGCTGATAGAGGACAAATCTATGTTTTGTAATTTATTTTATTATTCTTTATTACTCAAGATGTCATATGGAACATGGTGTAATGGTTGCAGCTCCTTACAAACAATGTGTATTAAAAAAAAACTTGGCGATTAAAAAGAGTGGCGGAGAGTTTATTGCCAGTTCTTCTCTTCCGTTCTACGCCCTGGATTTGAGAACTGGCAGTAAATGTAAAATTAGAATCATTTTATGTATATTTCTTTTCTTTTTTTGACGTTCATAAGTGTAAATTGTTACCTATATGAATAAATGAATTTTTTTGTTTGTTTTTGTTTTTTTTTTAGTCGTTTATATACCCGTACAAAGAATTTGATTTCTGCATCATATAAACCACGCCTGGTTAAGCCTAGATATAGACCAACGACCTAACGATTGCCACATTTTTTTCAATTACCGTGACAATAAAAATAATAAAACTCGCCTACTAAATTTAAGCAAATAAAACAAAGCAATATTTTTACATTGTACAAAAGTCGCTTACCGCCATTTTGACCTTTTTATAATTGGTTTTAATATCGTTTTTATTATTAAATATTTCAATAGTTAATCTACAAAGTATGAGAATAAGTTACTGAAAAAACAAATAAAGAAAAAACACGTATGGTGCAGTCAGCCAGTTTTACCTATTAAAGTACAATACTCTAATCAAAATTAGACTCAAAGAGACATTTTTTAAGGCGCAAAATTTGATTTTTTTACACCTGGAAATCGAACCGCCTATATGAAAATAACAATCGTTCACATATTTATGGCAAATGCAAAACTACGAGCAAGACGTGCATGGCCACAAAGTTATAATTAAAATGTCATAGATCCATAATGAATTGTCACAATTTGTAAAATATTAAACCTGCCGAAAATGAAGTCAACGACCAAAGTAGTGTAACGCCACACGCGTTGTTTTAGACAATTTTAGATCGGCCTAGTTTAGTTAACAATTAGCACATTGCAACACAAACTTAGCGGTTAAAGTTTTGTAACGAATTAATGGCGTTTTTAATTACGGTTGTTCGAGTCGTGCTAAGAAGTATGGGACGTATTAAGACTCATCAACGGATCTAAGTACCTTAAATAACGTAGATAGGGTATTTTGCTGAAAAAATACTCCTTTTATTTTTTTTTAAGTTAGTATTTATCAATCAATGATTATCAAAAATTTATTGTCTCGTCTGAGATTCGAAGCAATAAAAATATGTAACATGGCTTTCCTTCGATGCCAATCAATATAATGGACAAATAATAATAATTTCAATTAGATTCTTCGATTGATCATGAAACTAATACAGAAATTTGAGGCTTGGAGCTAAAAAGGTTTGAAGCGGCACTGATTTATTTTTTTACTTGTACAACTATTTATTTTGAATAACACACTAACATATACTTAGTAAAAATATTTTATTGATAGTAATTATTATAATAAAAACGTAATCGTAATAATAATTAGTAATAACTACCTATAGTTGTTATTGTCATTTTGAATAAGTTTAATTATTATCATGGCTACAAAAGAAGCTGTTTCAGAGCACACATTTGTGTTAGCAAGACTTTGAAAATTATACGGTTAAGAATTAAGAATTTCTATTCGTTAGTAGCAACGCAAAGTTAACAATTCGTCTATAAACAGCATCGTAATATGGGACAGTTACAGACTTCCTCAGTTATGTAGGTCCATTTCGCAATACAGAAATTTAATATCGTAACTTCTAACTCGGGATCTCTATAGTACACACAGAATCTAATTTCTAGAATTTTCATGATAAACAACAATATTATTTCTCAATTTCCACAGTACATGTGGGAGCTACTTTATTTGAAGACATTGAATTTTCATGTGATGAAAACTTATATACTTATTACTTTTAATTGTTTTTAAACAAAGACATGAAAATTCTTTGAAAACTGCTTGTCATCTAGTGTCATGTGGAAGGGAAAACGATCTCTGACGACTGATTTAATTAGTGCAACAACTGGATCTAATGTGCAAAAGTGCTGTCGAGATGCGGAGCACATTCAAAAATGGAGGTGGAAATAGTAATGCGAATAGCTAATCCGGAATCGACAACTAAAAAAAAAGGCCGATTCAGAAATTTAAAGCCTCAAAGGTTACTACCGCCATTTAACTACCGTCACAGAACCTTAAACATTACTAATGCTCTTGAAATCTCGATAAACTGGTTTCAATATATTGTTCGCGTTTTTTCCTTCGTAGATATTCGTTGTATATAAAATTCTGTATATTTATTTACGACGCCCCCTTAAAAAGAATTGTGGCTTGACATACGTAAGTCATCTAGGCTTTTATTCTCAATCATATTAGTTGAATTGACATTTCTTTCTATATATGTGAAGGTCTTGGATAAACGGATAATAACGCAGCAAATTCTTTGGATGCAACGTGTTCGCAAGCTAGATTCCTAACACGGAAAGACGTGATAAGGTAAGATTTACCACGGGTCATCGGATTGCGTTATCTCAACGGGAATTAGTTAACGGACTTGAAGATTTATGTTTCCTCATCATTTTCAATTTACCAAGGATTTATTTTCTTTGTTTTGTAAGCAGCACTTTGGTACTGTTATAAATGCTTAGCATATTATGCATATTATATTTCATTTACTTTAACAGGTTTTTTCGGTCAATTGAAGATCATCGCTGTAGTACCTATAGTTAGCGTCTTGCGAAATGGACCTACATAACGGAGGAAGTCTGTAACTGTCTCATATTACGAAGCTGTTACGAATTGTTAATTTGTATATGGCCTTAATATATAAGATATTTTTTTATTATGAACTCGCGAATAAGATTTCTTATAATCCATAAATCACATATTATGATTAAAAGAACAGGGCGCAAACGGGTTGGAGGCTCACCTGGTGTTAAGTGATACCGCCGTGCATAAACACTCTTAATGCCCATTGAAACATTGGGCATTGAAACGCGGCGAGTCCGTTGCCAGCCTTTTAATAATTAGTACGCTTTATTCTTGAAGGACCCTAAATCGAATTGATTCAAAAATAGCTTCAGTGGGCAGCTGGTTCCACATAGTGATGGGAAGTATACATATATGTAGCTACCATAATAACACATTCAAACCACAACAAGTATATATTTGGTAATTATCAAAATAAATAATTATTGCAAGTAATCAAACAAATTAAGTGATGGAATATATGTTTGTCCAAATTTAAGCTTAATTACTTAGTTGATGAAAAACCTTTAGGTTGTCGGTGATAGTCGAAGATACCTATGGTGCATTTCAACGCCTGCGCGTGTTCAGGTTCTTCGATTTAGAATAATAATAAAAATAGAAAAAAATAACAAAACTTGTACTTGGGAGTTGTCGTTGAGAGAAAGTATATTTTTATATGTATGTCTCTTTCATACGCTATTTTTTGCTTACAAACACAATTATAAGATGTGATATGAATTCACTATGTATACGATATTTTATATTACACGTTTAAAATGCAATATTGTGTAAAAAATTAACCAGCTAATTAGCAGATAGATATCTTAAAAATGCCTCTAACAGATATTATAGTCACAATTATATGGCACTGAATAACCGTAACACGCATTCTATAGGGTTACCAACATAAAAAAAACGTAGAATAGTATTTAAATTGTATGCTATTTCATTTTATTTTTTTATTTTTATCAACCCTTGAAAACTTTTTGAATTTCATACATTATGTTCATATTTTCGTTCATAGAGACGTAGTTAGAGTCAAAATTTGTTATAACGACACCGAAGGGACTTCTCATATTTGATCGTAAAATCCGATAGTCGTAATAGCCGTATTCAGTCAGGACCTTTGATTTTGGTTAATATAAACGGTATGTCGTAAAGGGTTTTAACTGTATATGAAGACCAAATAAAAGTACATTAGAAAGGCAGCACAGTATACAAACATATTCCGACACTAGAAAACCTATTACTGCGAAATCCATAAACTACCAATATAAAACATATTAATTTCAACTTCAAATTGCTATAGCGACAACCCTACCTTAATAGCTCGTAAATAGTGAATTGCGGAGCTTGGCAGTGAGTTTTTATAGCAAAAACGTTTGTGTAATCAATGTTCTATCAATAATTCCTTATATTAATTAATTTGAAAGTTTATATACAAAGGCTTTGTTTTATAAGCTTATAAATATGTACGCCTTGTACTTAAAGACATATGTGTATTTGCAATGTCTTCGTCAATACCTAGTAATAGGTGAATAAAGAATCTCTCTAAGAGACTCACAATATGATTTTTGAAAACGGCTGCATATAGCCAAATCTAAAAATATCCGGGAAAATGCCAATAACTTGTATGTAGACACAAAAGTTTAATTTATTTTATTGGAATGCAAATAAAGCCATAGTACATATGAAGATATACCAACATATACAACTTTTTGCTGTGTTACCTATAAATAATATTCGCTTTTGCGGAATAAAAACCTAAGTACAAAATAAAACCTATGTCTTTTTAATTTATTCCATTTTTCTCTCCATAAAAACCTCAGATTTCAAGAAATTAATTAAAATAATACTCGATTTGGTCTATCCTCTTTATAACTCTTATTACTGGTAAACGATATTATGTGTCAGCTTAATTGTGTGTAAGTAATAATATGGCTAATTTCTATTAACTTTTTGTAAGTTTGTATGGTTAATAATAATAATAATTTATTTATTGCAAGAACACTGTACAAAATGTTAAGGTGGTACAATCGTAAGTTGTTCGCATATTCTGCAAATTTATCTTAATTTACATTTTACATTATTGGTAAGAGTCAATTCTTATATTATCTGTATCGTATATATCATACTTTATTAAATTTGTATAAATTACAATGTCTCACACAAATAAACATTTATTGAATAGTACATTTTTTCCAAAAGTAATGCGCTAAGTCGTTTTTTAAAGACTCTAGTCGGAAGATCTTTTAATTCTTTCGGTAACCTATTGTAAACTTTAATTGCCATACAAAAGGTCTTTTTCCGAAACAGTTCTAAATTTATTTTTGGCACAGCCAATTTCTCCCCATGTCTACTTCTTACTTCGACTTCTACATTTGATTTAAAAATATGTATATTTCAGACGCTAATCAATCATTAAAGTATTATTTGCCACAAATAATGGCGCTAGTTTTGGTCATCAACACAAAACGACCATTGTCTTCTATTTGAATGCAAATAGCCAATGGGCTAAGAGCAGAAAATGATTCATAAGCAACTAAGCCGTTAGGCATCTGTTACAAAAGATAGATTAAGATAATTGCAAAGTTGTGTTAAATTTAACCTTATTTCGCATTGCCTGTTATGCAGAATACGTTTAGCTTCTGTTTTAAGAGCAGTAAATTCATTTGTTTCATTTAGTAAAGCGGACCGAGAATTTATTTAATTTGCCATATAAAGATTATTACAGTACGGGTCTGTTTCACAATGTCCGGATGAGTTCCAAATAAGCTATTTATTACTTATTGGTAGGATAAACAGTATTTTTGCGTTTTACAACTGTCAGATAGCGCTTCGTCATGAAACGCGAAGTATCTCATTCGGAATTTTTATCTTTCGAATAATTTATGTGTTGCATTGCTATTTGGTACTTTATCCAGACTTTGTGAAACAGGCCCTAAGAATATCGCTATTATAAATGGGTCTTATTATAGAAAGCTGAAAATTAAGAAAGGGTTATGTGTATTTTTAATTTCGGTTGGCCTTTACTACTTACGAATATAAATAGTTTACTACGTAATCTCAGTCCTACCGAATATACATACTTTATACAAAATTCATTATCTGTTTCGGAGGTGTTTATGTCCAAACACTTTGACAAGATACTTTATTATATATTTACTTATATATAATGAAGGATATACATATATAAAGTAGGATATACATGGCAAGCATGGACGGTAAAATCGGGTTGAGTACATACCACCATGGGGAAGAAGGAGCAGGTACTGGAGAAAACAGAAGTTAAACTCATAACCGACGAGCATGCATGGTAAATGTCTTGAAAGAGAATGAAGTGAGTCCTGACATATCCTCTGTATGTCAGGACCGAATCAAGTGGCGATTAATTGTTTACACCTACTCCAAAACCTTATAGAGATGATTTGTCATTGATTTTTAAATCGATGCATGGGTAAATCTTATAAGTAAAATTAATCGCAAAATATGCTAAGCTCAAATCTCAAAGATGGCTGGACCAATACCAGTATTTATTACCTGAACTCTTAAGAAGGTTTATACAAAGAGAAAAAAATAGCTTCAAGTTCATAGCAAGATGTTTTATATGTCTACTAAAAAGGTAGGTTAAGTATAACATTATCAAGGTGAAACGAAGTTAGCGGCGACACCTATATATGACTAATTCGAATTTAATAATTTCATACAAAATATTTATTCGGTACAAAATATCATTAGTTCATTCACCATATATTAGGTGGTGAAACTGACAATGGAAGGAAGTTCACATGGCGTGCGTCATGCCGTAAAAAAGGGGACGCGACATTTTTATGAGTTTTTTTGACTGCAGTGAAATAACACGAGTAATGAACTATTGTGTAAGTTCGAGCTTTTTAAAGCTTAAAACATAAATACTGGTAAAAGAAATACGAATTAAATACGTATAGTTTTCACAGGACTATAGTAACTTATATTACGCAAGCTAACAAATAAATAAATTGTATTTATTATAAAGCCCCGAAATCGTTTTACGCTTTTTAAAGAACATTTGAATCTTATATGAAGTGTTATTCTCGTATTACTAAACTACATTATAACAAACAACAATTGTACTTTAGATATAGCCATAGATGGAATACATAATATATATAAAAAGGTTTGAAAAATTTTGCAAATGGAAGATATAATAAAAATGATTAAATACATTCAACTAACAGAACCCCAAGATCCTTACTAAACTCACAACCCGGTGGCAAAAGAAAACCGGGCAGACCGTGGCTTTTGGTGGGATGGAGTTGTCAAGGACCTTTAAACAATAGGGGTTCGCAATTGGACGCGGGAAGCACTAGATAGGTCGCGATGGCGAAGTGTAATTGAGGAGGCTAAGCCCGTAAGGCCCACAAGGGGCTGTATAACCATTGATGATGAAATACATTCAACTTAGTAATATCTGATTCGGCTGTGGTGTGAAAGAAGGGGAAAGTAGGAGTCTCTAGACAATCTTTTGTATATTTTACAGAATAAAACTTAAATGTTTTAGCCGGTAATAAGATTATCATCACATATATAATAATATAAACAATAGCAGGACACCTCCGAACGTTAAAAGTCAACTTAAAATTACGTGCTCATATCAAGATGGCGTCAAAGACAATAGAAATACAAAACAAAGAATAGTAATAATATCCGGCCGTGTAACTCAGTCACGGCCACGGTTTGTTGCGCCCATGTGCGTAGAACTCAAATAACCCTTTGCATTATTACCATGTGTTTATGAAAGTTGGGCGTGTCGATCCGCACCAATAATAATATACATAATTAATAACGAACATGTTAAATTACAATTATTTTAAGTACAAAAAACATTTATAAATGCTGTAATATAAATAAACGGATTATAGCTGTATATAGCTATAATCCGTTTATTTATTTATTTATTATATGTTTTAAGCATTAAAAAAGTATACATATATACTTTTTTTAATGATTAAAACATACAATGACAATTCATAATGTCAATACATTAAAAATTTAACACACATACACATCAAATAAGTTAGAACACAGACATTACAAACAAGCAAAGAAAGGCAAAAATTTAAAGAGAAATTTAAACGAAACGTGTAAAACTTAAATCTCATTATGAGCATAAAGCCTTTATTATAAACATGATAACAGTAAGTAGTGTTTTGAAATATCAATATTTTTATTAATGTTAGTGATTAAATTGTAAGAGCAAGATAAGCGAGACGTAGGTACGTATGAAAGACTTATTTCTAGTTACTAGGATGAATTTTTCAAAGTTCATCCTAGTAACTAGAATTTTTCAAAGGATTTTTTAAATTGAATTGTATCTTGGGTATGGTAGGTTACAAGTAAGATTGAAGGTACTTTTGCTATCACACTATATTTTTATGGTCCTTAGAGGTAGGGTATATAATGCGGAAATATTGGATAGACTGGGGCTGCGAGTCTCAAATAACTCGGCTTGCTAAGCCGTCGTACAAATAATACGTTTGTACGCGCGTCTTGCTCAACGTTAATTATATTTTATGTGATGTATGCACACTGTTTGAATATACAAGGATTTGATTTAACAAAAAAGTTAAGGTTTTGTTTATATGTATGTTCTTAGTTTAAATTTTGTATTAGTATTAAGTTACTGTAAGGATAGATAATAAGGAAATAAATAATAACTTATATACAAACAGTAATACAATACAATAACAAAAATATCACACAATCCAACGCCCCCATTTAGCCATCTCTTTCAGGTTATATTCTATTATCTACAGTACAATCAATGTCAATGTCACTATGGAAAGATATAAAAATCTACGCATAAATCAGTTAATGTACTAAAAAATGAATAAAACTTTTGAGTGAAATGAATTCTTGACCTGATTAAGACAAGGCCAGTCTTACTTTCGCATTACGAAAATTATGCACCGATACTACTCCGTATTTTCGCAATCGGGACTGTAATGGTGAACTGAAACATTTAAGATAATATTGAATACGGCGTTAAATTTTAGGTTTTACTTACACTTCGTTACATACAAAAACGTACATATTAAAAAGCAGGTTACATAGATTATCAGTCAACGGGCGGCCTTATCGCTCACAAGCGATTTCTTTCAGGCAACCCTAGTTAAAGGTAAAATACAATAAGTGCCTAACTAATTAACGAAAAGAACATAAAAAAAACATGTAACACTAACTCTAAGTAGATAAAGCAAATACATATATATAAATTATTGATTGCCCTTATTTTAATAGAATACACCATATTAGTGGTCAGGAGTCAGGGCTCCCAGCTTAACCATAACAAAATTTATTCTAAATTCCTTAAAATAATTAAGTATTTCTGAAAAATAAATAAAATAAGGTAAAAACATTCTTTTACCTTATTTTATTTATATTTCAACTGTTACCAACACACCTGAGTGCATGATGGAGTGTGTGTGTGAGTCGGTGAGTGAATGAATGAAAAGTCCTGTTTCTATATCTAAAATACGAGTCGTAATAGCAGTTAGAGCGTATTTACAGCTATTATTTTGTAAGTTGCTAACTAAAGATATTGAAACCAGACAAAAGACGAGTAAGAAGTGCAGCCTTCTACACTGACTGAGATTGAGAGAAAACCTATTTTATAGTACTTCGTATTCGGCGTAGCCATCTCACGTAATATGGACGAGATAACAAAATCGTGCGCTAAATGCACCTGTCAGACGCTCTCGTTACTACTGAACTAGATACGTTTTAAACCTGTTAATAGTCTAAGAGCCTGTGATAACAAAATCCTAAATAAATTTTTATATAAAAAAATAGCGTTATGTAGAATTTATTACGTCAAGTAGCTAAAATATGCTTTTTTGTGATTTTTATTTAAAAAAATCGCGCATTTTAATAAGGGGAATTTATCATCATCATATTATCCAATACCTATATAATTTATACTCATAAAAAAAATATGTTTGAAAGAAAACAATTCTATCATCAAAAGTGCAAGCAAATTGAGATTTTGCAAGCGGTAAAAAATAAAATATTTTTGTTGTTACAATAAAATCGTTGATATCAAATAAAAACAGTACATATTTTATAGTACGTTGTTATCAACTCTTTCGCTGCGTTATGCAAATATATTGTAAACATAGGCATTCATGGTTGATTTGTCAAACCGTGCAAACATATTATGACCCGTGACTGCGGTCACGTCTCTCTCGAATTATTGTTATAAACACGCTCTTCATTTACATACTACCGTTAACCTATAAATATTTATTAATGAAAGTTGTACACTTTCAAAATTGTTAAAAACAGCGGCGTTATAAAGTTTGGCAAAAAATTTTTTTGCAACTTTTTCCCAGTGGCATCTCGAAAAAAGAGTTGCTAAATACTAACATAAGATTCTAGAAAATTAATCATTATGATATATAGCTTGGGTTGCAATGTATCGGGTTGATTGCCCAAACCTTTAAACATACTAGATTTAATCTAACCAACACACAAATATATAGTATGTATTTATATTTTTTTAAACCTACATTATAATAATAATTAACTTAATTAATAGAAAATTTAACAAATTTAAAATTTGTCTCTATGGCAGTATGTGGCAACTAGATTTAAATCTTGTGTACCTTCCAGATACCCTTAGATAATCCAATTTGTTCCTCCGATCAGAAGAACGCGTTTTGGCCATAACACGATCGATATCAGGATTAAGCGTTCTGATAACCGACCTAGATCTGGATATCCTATTTAAAATCAATTTTCATTCAGTTTTATAATTTACAAATAGATTTATTTATTAAGATTTATACGTTCTAAAACAGTGTGTATGCCTAAAAATACATGAAAATATAAAATTACAAATTTTACACACATCAATTATATTACTCGTAGAACACAAGTAATGTTTGCAAATACGTGTCACATTAAATCGTGTATTTTATTTTTTACCAATGTATGACTGAGCCGAGTGTTGGCAAGCTTTTGTAAGTAAATGTCTGTATCTATTTTCACATAATTTTCCTTACTAAGCCAGTAGTAGCCAAATTAAATTAAATGTTCTTAGAAACGGTATATCAAAATCGTTATACCAGCATTCAGGCCCAACTTTAAAAATAAACAAACATAATTAGTTCACATTTATAAATGCAACATTATTTTACTCCACACAGGCGAAATTATCAGAATTATAGTGATGGAATACTTCAGATTTTAAACTACACGTATTAAATCACGTCTCTATATACACGTGATAAAATGAATCACTGTGTAAATAAAGACGTCTAATGAATGACACGAACGAAGCGCCGGCGCAGAGAAAACAGCTAATCGGAAAAACTCTGAATCAGATTAAAACGTGTTAATAGTTTTAAACTATGAAAGATGAATAATAAGATTTTTTTTCGATATCAGTTACCGATTTGTGACTGAGCTTTTGTATGAACTCAGTTGACCCGCACACTAAAACCTTGGGGAACTCGCGCTCAGGAACGTTGTTATCTTTGAAACTAAATTTAAATTTCGAATCGTATTTACTACATACATGGAAGCCAGAAATTATTTAGTCATGTAAACATGTCATTGCATTAATTGTGGGTAGCTTAACTTTGCCCCTAATAGGTGATTACTACCTAGAATAAAATAAAAACAAACAGTGGCTACGACGTTTTTTAGCTCTAGGCCTCAGATTTCTGTTTCTGTTTCATGATCATATACTACTGTAATAGAGAAGTCACCTACTAGCTTCCTGTGCCTGACACACGCCGCCAACCTTTTGGATTTAGACAATCCAGTTTCCTCACGATGTTTTCCCTTCAGCGTTCGAGCGAAAGTTAAATGAGGAGATAGATAGAAAGTCCATTGCTGCACAGCCGGGAATCGAACCTACAACCTCAGAGATGAGAGCCGCACGCTGACGCCACTAGGCCAACACCAAGATTGAATGGAGTTAGTAAAAATAAACAAAAGATTTATTTATTCAAGAGAAATTTAATATAAACCGAACCAGTATACACATACGTTCAATTCAATCTACTTTATTAGTTCTTCTGAACAAAAAAAAGGTGTTTAAACCTGTCTTGGTCACGCAAATACAGTTAATAAGTGGAATAATTATATATAATTTGTTTTATTATGAAGCACTTTCAAACATTAAAACAAGAACGCGAAACGTAATGATCGGAATATATATATTATTATAGACCATTTAATTTAATTCAACCACCACTTATAGAAATGTAGATTAAAATATTTTTTTTAAGTAATGAAACTTGGAAACGAAAAAGGTGTATTGATAATTTTCGTATAAATATTAAAAAAAATAACGGAATAACTAGGTACTTACCTTAAAGTAAGATTAGCCCTCATTCTGACTCCCATACCTCAACAATTACAATGACATATGAGTTATAGTTCTCGCTTCACAAATATAATCCGTGTTATTGTATTCTAATTTTATACTTTAAATGAATGAAACGTTCACCGCACCATTGAAAAATGGAGGCGAGGATGACAGTCAAGTGGAAAAATTAGAAGAGGCCTTCAGTCTTTCAGAGGTCGTTTACTAATGTTAAGCATGAATTTTTTTTATGTGTCAGGAGTCTCATCTGCCGCCCATAGACATTGACACTGCTAAAAGGCTCGCAAGTGCGCTGCCGGTATTTTAAGAATTGGTACGCATTTGTCTCGAAGGACCATAAGTCGACTTGTTTTGGAAATACTTCAGTGGGCAGCTGCAAAAATGGCTTTAAAAAACGATCAGTTGTGGAACGATGGACGTCGAAGTGATACGGATGGTATTGTGATAGTGTACTCGGATACAGGCCTTTTTTCATTGTTTATTATCTTCTATTTTAGCTAAAGAAAAAAAGCATGACTAAACATAAAAACTACCTAAGATTCTAGGCCCAAACAGTCGCGTGGCACTCATAAATTTCAACAAAAACTGCATATGCACCTGCTATGAGTCAAGCCAGCTGCAGGACGCGTGTGGGCGGCAATCGGAGTTGCGAAACTAGTTTTATTCACACCTTCAACTTAACTTCCTGGACAATTCTTATATAATTTATTTACTTTGAGATTGTAGGACTTGCGTATACTAAGTACAAATTTGTCTTCTATAAATGCTGTTTTAAGAGCTAATTTGGAGTTGAAGTGTCGTCTTTTCCAAACGGTTTGCCTTAGGTGTGAATGCTAAGGCAATCAAACTTCTTAACACAACAGGAATAACATGCCTAAAGAGAACTAAACATAAACAAACATTTACATTAAAAACGGTTCTTAAGTAATTAATATTTTTCATCATAATCATAGAAGTATAATCATCTACAAAAATAGCTAAATAATCCTATTACTGACTACGATAAATTGTAACAAGATTCACCTACGCAATTGCGTAACGCAAGTACCTACATGACAGCACAACGCTTATATGCATTATGCTAACATCTACTTAGTATCTAACATTAACCCTGACTGTTTTGTGTCATTCAAGCAACATGACCATGGTCAATGCCGTTTCGAGTTTTCAAAAAAAATGACTGTCCATATTCCAAATAGTACAACAATATCACAAAAGATCACATCGACAGATAGAGCAGCCCTTTATATGCGACTTGAATATCAAAAATGTCACATATATTTTAGTTACATATACTAGTAAAATGCTGGACCTCCGATACAAGCGCATAGGAAAAACAAACCATTTATTGTTCAAATTCCCGCCGATCCTTCATTAGTCGTATGGCGCTATAATCGTACATATTTGTTAATATACAAAGTAAACGATGAGTCGCCTCTACCACATGTTCTTGAATCGTTTAATTAACAAGTGTCAAATGGTTTCCCCTCAGTATTGTATTACAAATATCTTAGGGTTCCTGGGTGTGTACTTTTACATTCAAAGCAATATATTTTGAAACTATGTTTGGCCTTCAACCGAGCTTCTATTTATACACAGAACAACATTATAATTATTAGAAAAAAAGATTCCTTAAGTATTAAATACTTAACAATAATTTATATTTATTATTTATTAGATGACCCGGTGAACCTACATAAATTTCCGTAAAAGTCATAGTTAATATTTGTGTACTAAGTTTCAATTTAAAAAAAAAAAAACAAATGACATCCATTGTTGTTAAGCTGACAATAATATTAATAATATTGGACAATTAAATTATTTATGCTTATGATTTTTTTTTAATTATATATTCACATTTCTCATCGTTTAAATCTTCCCTGAACTTCATTCAATAAATATTTCAAAATCAAAAATAGCCAAATTGGTCCTGCCATTCTAGAGTTTTAGCGAGACAAACGAACAGCATTTCATGTATAAATATATTACCAACATAATAAAAATGTTAATAATAATAATATACCCTTTTATTCAGATCGACTTAGCTACAAGCATAAATATATATTTTTCATTATATTAGACTAGATATTAGAAGGTTGAAAAAAACTATTCCAATATTTGGATCTTGCTTGATTGGAGAAATTTAAATGTATTAAACGATAATTACATTATATACGGGACCTGAAACATAAATTATTAATTTGAAGGAAATATTTAAAAAGAACTAAACAGTCCTAAGTAGTTTCTTAATAACAACAATTTTCTCCATATTAAAAATATCTGAAATATATTTATGACTTTAATAACTCCTCACAATCGCTAGCAGCAGAAAGCAGTATCTGCTGTTCGTTCCTTGTCACTATCTTAAATAGGTTACACGCAGAAAATACGACATCTTACAAACGGGAGATCTAAATCAACGTAGGATGTATCATTTTAACCTACTTCTATAAAAAGGAAGTTAATTGAAGACGCGTTCGTATATCTCAGTAGCAATGAATATTGTGTACCTATCCTATACAAAAAACCGAAATATTTTTCTTGTATAACAGTGGTTTAGTTATAAAATTGTAATTGTTATTTAGATTGTGTTACGATTGTGTCAAATGGAAGAGAGACCCAAGACACAGAATCCTAGTTTTGGGGCTAGTGAACTTTCTCTTTCAACTAAACATCCTTTTTTATTATGTCGTTTTCTAAGACCATAGCCAAATAAAATTTACTATTACGGACTTAAAACTCGAAGGTACAAATGAATATGTTATTTTAAACATGACAATACATACATAAAATAATTATTATGTTGACAATGCACAATAACATAATGATGCTGTTTCCTGTTAAAGGTGAACGCTACTCAGTGAGAATAATAACTCTCAACCTTATACTAACAGTGCTACTCAATAAAAAAATTAAAAAAATAAGTATTATAACAAAGAACACGTAGAAATATAACTAAACACTGGACGGCAAAGAAACACTTTGAAGAATACGTATAATCCTATATATATCCTTCTTGATAGTCTTCAGTAGTAGTAAACTTTCAATAGCCGTGATATTTATCTGAACATTTTAGAACGCAAATTAGATATAAATCAAAAAATCCTTTTTAAAATCAATTACGTCGTTGAAATTCTTTTTTTTATAGAACAGGGGGTTAACGGGCAGGAGGCTGACCTGATGCTAAGAGACACCGCCGCCCATGGCCACCCTCAATGCCAGAGGGCTAGCGAGTGCGTTGCCGGCCTTTTAAGCCTTCTTAGAAAATCTGTTTGGAGTGGGAGTTTTCACTTGCATTGATATAGCTCCTACTTTTGCCATTCTTTGTGCTTGTACTGCTCCTTGACAATCTCTTTCAACGCCCTTGGTATTGCCCTTGCAAGTCGTCTCCTTGGTTCTCGTGGTACCAAAATAATGTAAGTACTTGGAGCTTTTGGTAAGTAAAAAGTACTAGAGTACCTACCTAAAAGTTCTATATACATTTCAAACCTTTTATTCCTTAAAGTATGTTATGGAAGTTAAAACGGGGTTTTACGCTGATATCGCCAACCGCGGATGCACGCAGGGGTCAAGAACTTGTCTAGTCGTATCGAACGTCTGATTCATTATTATTCACTTAACAGAGGAACTTGATCTTTATGTATAATGTAATAAAGGCCAACGTTGCAACTTGCGGTTATAAGGCCAGTTTGTAATTAGCTGTACTGACGGTGTCTGTACTTTTGCACTCGTATAAGAAAATCGTATACGACTTTCCTGAGTCCCTGTTTTTTGTGGCACAGGGGCATACGGGCAAGAGGATGACCTAATATTGTACTATACCTGGTAAATGTTAGATATTTAAAATATTACTTAGTTAATTACTCTTTTAGTAAGAAAATTATGTACTAATTAGTGAATGATGGAACAGGTTATCAATTTGTACTCAATTAAATTGAGGATTTAACGACGGACTGCGTCAAAAAAAATAAACAAAAGAACTTAAAAAAATAATTTGATTTCTTAAATTGGATTATAAATTAGTATCTAATAATATTTTGTTATTACAAATGTTCATTAAGTTTTATTTGTAAGTCTGTGGAAAAGCCACTAGTTTTGTTTGTCGATGTATGTGTCCGTTATTTTTAATTTGATTACGAACGTGTTTCGAGTACATTTTGGATTGATTATATAAAAGAAATAGGATAAAAAGATTTCCAACAGTAATGCAGCAAACTGTAAATTTTGTTTTTTAAAAAATAAATATTTTTGCACAACATTTGAGTTTAAGTCCCTTATATATATTTATATAAAAAAACATTAAGGTATTGTAATTATTCGTATTTTGTATAGAAATAAATGAGCAACACTAAAGTGACGGAAATAAAAACTGACACTTTCGAATGAAGTGCTTTTGTAACATAATTGCTTCACTTTCCACTCATCGACTTCTACTTTCCATTTAATGATAAAAAAGTAGAACGTCATATCATTATTTCACCATACAATTACTTTGATTGTATTGACCATAAATAGTTATTTTTTAATACAGACAATTCAATTCAATTTTGCTATATATCAACCCGGCTGGTAAGGGAAGGTAATTCGTGATAAAATGTGCACTATAAGTTAATTGCTTAAACACAGCAGAAATGTATTTGCCCCCAGCAGTCACGAGAGTAATTTGTTAAAATGTTACAGTTATTATCCTGAAAACGAATCACCAAACCTTCAATACTGGGGAACTTTTTATATAATTTCAATGTTTTTTTTTTACTACATAACGATAACGTACACAAACACGTCAAATTATACATCTAGATTTTCAAAATTAATGTAAAATGTAAACAGTTACACTTTTGATAGATTTAAGAATTATCCCGATGGTATGGTCTACTTGCAAGTGTTAAATGCGCACATAGAAAGAAAGACCATTGGCGCACAGCCGGGGATCGAATCTACGACCTTAGGTATGAGAGTCGCACGCTGAAGCCACTAGGCCAACACTGCTCAGTTTTTTATGGTCTACTTGCACAATTCGCAAACTGTTTATCAATATATAACCTAATTTTTTATCTTTATTTGAAAAATAAGTCGTTAAAGGGATATCCTGTCCCTATTTTTAGGTAAATATTTCGAATCAACTTATCAACTTCCTTCACCCCTGAGGTGAACAAGAAAGATTATTATCATTTTTGTTTATCTTTTCATCACGTTCATATAGACTTAAGGCTCATATTGTTGCAATCTACCTATATCATTCGTAATTTCAAACGTAAGTTTGCAATTCAGACACCTCTCATTTCCCTTCTATATTTATATTATAAAAAAAAATATTTGGATTTTTATATGTTCGACTTAAATAAAGTCAAAAACCACTGGACCAATTTTTGGAAAAAAAAACACGCCACATTATACGCCACGAGTTAATTTATTCAAAATATTTAAAAAAGACCACTAGATTTATATTAAGTTAATTTATAAATATACAAAAGTTAGTTTTTACCTGCATCCGTTTATTCAAATAATATTTCGAACTTAAAAGTCTTACTTACCTGTCACAGAAAAAAAAGGTCTGTCCTGGCAAAAGGTATGTCAAATAAAGCATTTTAATCTACCCCTATACTAAACAAGGTATAAGAGAACAATATTACATCATTAAGCATGTATTACGTATATAATAAATAATATTTATATACAATTATACACACCTAACTTTTCACCATCCTCAGCCGTATTTTTACACTTTTTATGTATTTTGTTTTTCTAGATATAAAAGCTATTGGCTAGAAAACTATTTGCTATCATTTATAAAAAAATGTCAGACCTACTGAATATGCAAAATAAATTTTATAAGAATAGGTCGAGCCGCTTCGGAGTATCGGAAATAACATTGTGACACGAAAATTTTATATCCAGTGTATATATATTTTTTTAAGATCCTGACTAAGGAAATTGTATCAGCTTTCGATTTAACATTCCTCCTTCGTTATGGCATAACATAGGTTTGAGAATTATTGTTTTGACAGTAGCATTATAGCACTTCATTTTTTATAAATAATATATATGGTAAACTTAACATTTATTTTACTGATTTTGAGTTGTTTAATTATTATTTACGTGCATAAAACAATAAATGAAATTATTTCTAACAACTCTTTTACACACAAAAAACGTTCTAAGCCTTTTATTTATTTTGCTTTTTTAGGTCTATATTTAAATACATAAGCAAATAATGTTTTGCAAGTTTTGTGTTTAATTACGCTTATATTGTGATTGTTTCATATTTATTAATACCACTTCATCATTGCGGGTAATAAATTACTTGCGATAACAAATACATGAGAAGAGTGATAAATAGTCAATTCACTGAAATAGGACAATGAGGCAATTGTGTTTATTGATGTGACGAAAACAACTTATTTGAACTACCCAAATCTACGGCATACATTGCTGTCAAGATAAAGAGATCTCTACCATGTCCTTTAGAATCAACTTATGACCGGAGCACTGTGGATGGGCGTGCAGGCTGCAGAGCAGACCCAGCAGTGTATTAAGTGATTTTTCGTTCTAAGTGTGCTAAGAGTGGCTCGAACGGTAGAGGAAAATCTCTGCTTTGTCTTGAAAACGTGAGGAGATCGGAAAATGTTAGACCCAAAAAATCATAGCGCTTTTGGCTGATCACCTACTTTAAAATATAAAATCAAAGAAACGGGCGAGAAGATTGAGGGTTGTAGTAGCTTTTAAATCTCATAAATGTTTTCCACACCTCAATTATTTTTTCTCAAATTTGACATAAAAAGCTGTGGTAGACAAATCATAGCTTTTAAATTGAAAAGTTAAATGTTAAAAAATCAACAAAGATTCATGTTCAATTGTTTGTTAAGACACTAAAAAACAAATTACGCCTGTTTACAAATAATTAACATTCACTGTTTAGTTATTATTAATTTAGTAATTAGATAAAATTAATTAGATGCAAATCTATAAAAAATAGCGATCACATTATTTTTAAATCAGTTGATGTATTTTCTTGTGCTTCAAGTGTCCAGTTGAGGTAAGCCAATTGTTATAATTTTTTATTATTTAGTTTATTATTTAACATTATAATTTTTTAATTATTAAGAAAGTGCGTGTACGTTTTTTGTTATTTTTCAAACACACAAATATACAGTATTTACTATTAATATTCTTAACCTATATAGTAATAATAATAATAAATAGATTCATAAACAGAAAATTAAAACAAATGTTAAAAGTTTGGTCCTTGGGGCTGTAACTTCAATGCTGGAAGCATTACCAGCAGTTTTTGTCGTTTTATATTACAATTTAAATCCTCAATTCAAAATACCACTATATAATATTTTATTTTAACAGAACCAACATCTTCTATAAAAATGACAGAACCAAATGAAAAATAATAGACAAAGAATTACCATGACTACCTCAGTCAAATATAATAATAAATAAATAAATAATATAAATATTCGTGTGTCTGTGCGTACGCATGTGTGGCTATTTACTTTAAGTTTTGTTTTGTATATGTTAGTTGTCAGATTTAATAATAAAATTATATACTTCATAATAAGGGATTCAACAAGGACTTGTCGTACAGACAATAATGAATAACATGTGGAACACCTAAAATATTTAAACCAATTTAGAATAATTGTGTCTTTGTACTAGACTTAAAAACACAAGTTATACGAACTGTATGAATTAACGCATTAAAAAAGATAATTCATCATCAAAACAATAGCCATTTTGCATATGAAGTTCTGAGTCCATTTGAAAAGTAATAAAAGCTGCCAAATATTAAGGGTGGATTAAATACTTTTGAATAGGGCAAAAGTAGTTTAAAATGATTTGGGTGACGAAACACAACTTTATATACAGGGTGTCACAGAAAGAATGGATAATCCTTGAACCCCGCATGGAACAGCTCTCCAGCCCTCAGAAAAAAAAATAAAAATAAAAATTCCAAGTGATACCCAAAATATCATTTATTTTTAGAAAAGCATACCTACGTTATTTTTACTTTACTTCACATTCATGCGCACAACGGCCACAAACTCACAGAGAAATGCGAAAAGAGTGCACACATGTGAAACCGAACAAGTCAGAGAAGCATTAACTAAATAAACTAAGTAAATGGCTTTGCTATGTATCTGAAACCGATTTGATAATTATTAAACCGGTGTACCGAGCGAAAAAAGATCTCTCCTCTTACTCGCTGATACTCTACAAAATCACAAAACATATTATGGGCTTGGATCACGCTCAGGTAGTAAATAGTTACCAACCCTTAGTACAAGTGACCCATTTTTGGAACGCAATTGTTAAATGTTACCGTTTAAGACAAGATAAAATATCATTTTACAATTCTTTGTCTTAAGTCGTATTTACTCTTTTTGCATCTCAATAGCAATAACTTCGTAGTGCTATTAGATAAAATGATGTATTACACCATTTTGCAAACTGCATGAAATGCGCATTTAAATAGCTGGCCACTTACGTTTTGATATTTTTTTTTACATGAGACACCCTCAAACTATGCCAAAATTATTTTGGTTAATTATGAAAAAAGTATAATATATACTTATATTATTTAATGTATTTCTAGTAGTATAGTCTATCAGAAATAAGATGACATCAAAAACGCCACAAATTTCATTTTTTTGTGGCCTTGTGGTTCATGAATGTGAAGTAAAGTAAAAATAACGTATGTTTTTTTTTAAATCATATTTTGGGTATCACTTTGAATTTGTTTTTTTGATATTTTTTTTCTGAGCGCTGGAGAGCTGTTCCATGCGGGGTTCAAGGATTATCCATTCTTTCTGGGACATCCTGTATAATCACACCTAATCAATCCCCATTCTCGGTCGTATTTTTACACATTTTATTATAAAATGCATTATTTTTCGTTATAAGAATCTGTTGGCAAGAACACTATTTATTTATATGAAAAATGTCAGCTAAAGCAAACAAACTCGTTCAAAGTAGCTTAAAATGGTTTGTGTAACACAATAGAGAACTAGATACTTAAAACTCTTGTTAAGGGTACAAAAGTCGTGATCAGCGAGTATCTCTTGTGTGGTATGAAAATAAAGTCATTACTTTGTATACCAAAATAGCTTGGTAAGAATCCTTGGCTAAAAACGTATACATGTATAGGTACCCGTATCCTCGGGATATTTTATTATACGATGCAAATGTAATATGACCGACACAGCTGCATTTTTAATTTACCATATGTTTACAAATATGTTCCATCGTCCGTGTTTGAAAGGTTTATTTTGGTTGGTGTTTAGGCTTTACTTTGAAACATATAAAAGTTTGTTTGATTTTCTTAATGTATGGGCACAGAAATTTATCGTTATCTCGTCAGTATTAAAAAAAAATAGTTTTTAAACGCATGAGTACCTAAATAGTATATTATAATAGTAGTTGTCACCACCAAACGGGGAATTGGTAACATTTATATTTTTTCACATATTTTATATGCAGATGGCATTTGTGATTAATCATACAAGATCTCTTCTTGAGAATTCAACTGAGCATTATTTATACGTGACTTTCAA
Source organism: Pieris mannii (assembly GCA_028984075.1). Classification (NCBI taxonomy): domain Eukaryota; kingdom Metazoa; phylum Arthropoda; class Insecta; order Lepidoptera; family Pieridae; genus Pieris; species Pieris mannii. The sequence goes on from CM054777.1 coordinate 9,589,383, forward strand.
TAAAGGCATCAGATGTATGTAAAATTTAGTTCATACATTTCATTTGATAAACATTCGATGAAGCTTCTATTTAATCGGATCTTGATAATGTCTTGTGAATACAAATACGTTTCCAGGAGCGTATACTGAAATAACTTTTCACAGAATCTTTACTTATTTTATTTCGGATTTATGTTAACAGTTTATTTGTTATAGAGAGCGGTGTTGGTCTAGTAGCTTCAGCGTGAATTCTTATTCCTAAGGTCGTAGGTTCGAGCCCCGGCTGTGCATCAATGGACTCTCTGTCTATGTGCGCATTTAAAAATCGCTCGAACGTTGAAGGAAAACATCGTGAGGTAACCGGCTTGCCTTAAACCCAAAAAGTCGAAGACATGTGTCAGGCACAAGAGGGTGATCGCCTACTTGCTACAACATTGACAAATTATACAATAAAACAGATACAGAAATCTGAGGCCAATACCTAAAAAGGTTGTAGTGCCACTGATTCATTCATTCATTTTGCTTATAGAAAACTTACTATAATCAGATATAAAAATTACGCTGGCTTTATCATCCATGAAAGAACGAGTGTATTCATTTACGAATAATCTTCTGATTTATTTCTTAAGACTAAAAAAAACAATTCCTAAAAATTAAAGATAATAGTTTTTGTTGGCTTAAAACGCGCTTCGTTTCTAAGTAAAAACATTAGTAGATATAAATAAAATCAGCGTTTCAGTTGAATCTATGCACTTTTGTCTCGCGCATGCTCAGACGCCACGCAAGTAATCTATTTTTAAACTTGTGACATTATAACAATGCGTCTTTCGAGTTAAGCGGGAATGTTTTGCAAACAATCTATTAATCCTCTTCTTCTCTTTCTGTGGGCAAGAGCTCAATCTCTTTAACGATTGAAACTCATATTTCCATTACCCGTAAAGTTAAAACAAAATTTATTATATTATTGTTGTCTGGAAGAAATAAGACCGACCATTTATATTATTTATCTACTTTTAATTTTACCTCATTTGTGATTATAAGTAATAATATTTATTAGTAATAGTCAGCTGCTATCATAATGTAAAAATCAATTAAGACGAGGCCAGCGGAGTTCTCCTTATTAGTGTACCTGTATTACTTCTGCAACGAAGGTAGCGGATCATACAGACTAAAATGGGCATAATAATCCAGTGTCGCTCAAATAGGCAGAGAATATTAATATAGTAAGAGTGAGATATTCCATAAGGAAAACAGGATATAAACGTGCCAAAATTGGGCCTTGATTTGGGCCTAATTGAGATTTAAAAATATTTTGCAAAAGCACAAGTTGGACCCATGGACAGGTCTTTTTGAAGCTAGACTAAGCTAGTTTAATAAAACGTACGTAAAGTATAAATGTGTATTTTCTCTTTTCTTATATTGCCGTGTAATGACAACGACTATCGGGTCTATCTTGGTTGTATAGTTTTAGATAGCGTAAATACGCACAATAAAACATTTTGATTGAAAATCTTTGAGTATTAAAACTACTATTATTTGCTTTTGTAAAATTTGTTTACATATTCATTTTAAATAGTAAAATATGATTATTTTTACCGCTTCTTCAAAACCTTTGTGAAATCTTGTATAATTAACTAGTTCAATGCCAAAGCCAATTTCAATGTCAATAATATTTACACTTCGGCAGTCGTATCCGATTTAACGTAAAATAAAGTATGTTTTGTATATATTTTTTTTATATAATTCTCATTTATAATTGAGGCTAAAAACATAATCTACCTACCTACGATGGCGAGAAATATAAAACGCTAACACTTGTATCAATGTCCACAGAATAATACCAATGAAAGATTTTGTATAGAAATACATCAGTAATGCTGAAAAAATTTACATTACTAGTCAGTCAAGTGATCCTTGAAGATGAGTGTTTATAGATATAACATAATATATAAGTGTGGAAAATGTTTACTTCAAGTCACATAGTTCGAGCCCACAGTCAAAATTAATGATACTTTACTATCGTTTTATTGACAATTTACATTATTTATAACCATTGTAAAAATCTGACCCGTAGTTTATGCGGTTGTCGTGATAAATTGTTAGACCATTCAGATCTAAAGCCATTTTCAAAATTTGAATAATTCTATTTGTTTTTACTACAGACAACAACTTGTACATACAAGTTGTGCGTAAAAATACAATGAATTTGGAATAGTATTAAATGTATCGACAAGATTTTTCTGAATTTTTTTCTATGTGAAAATGGGGGTTCAATGTAATTTTCCTTTTACTTTTAAGAAAATATGCATATTACACTTATAGTGCAGTAAAAAAATTAACGATTTTTCACGGTGTACTGGTAAGGTATAAAGCGAAAAAATAACATTCACACTTTCGTAAACCGGGTGACCTTAAGTTAAGTATTAATTTAATCCGGTTTACGACCATGAAACAAAACGCCTAGTGAGTTGAAATGTTTCTGAAATATCAATTTGAAGTAACTTAAATATTTTGGATAGAAAACGAAACAATCTAAGTCAGATTCCTAGTCAATAGTATCAAACGCGAAAAGTAAAAAAAAATTTTTTTCAACTTTTCAATAATTATTTCTTACGTATACGCTGTTATTTATGCGCATAGGCTTCGCTGTTAAGTGAAGATAAAATAATATTTTTTTTTCTAAAAAACCTAACACCGAAACAGGTCAAAAAACTCTTTGTTTAAGCTAAAAGTAAGTAGTTTATTTACAATCTAGTCTTAATGATGAGTAGTTTGGCGTAGAGCCAATATTCCAGGTCTTAATGCGGTTTAGTATTATCAACACCTTTGTGAATCTGTATTTCCTGTGATATTCGAATTCAAATGTACTTTAATAAACCTCATAATCTAAACGCACAAAATATACATTTTCAATTGCAAAATGTTTTAACCATGAGTCAATGTTATTTTCACTGCTTTATTTAAGGCTTAATATCGATCTTACAGAAACATCACATAAAATACTAAATATTAAAAATCGACAAAACCTAAAAGCTGTGGTAGGTACCTAAGAAACATCTGTATAACATTTACAGATATTTTTTGTGAAATGTGTGGGTAGTAATTTTTGTAGGCGATAATCGTTATTTCATTTTGCCATGCCACATAAATATTTAGTAGGGACCACTATTGAATGGTTTCTTTTTAAATATTATATTAGAATTATTATGTGACGGTAGATTACAATTATTTCTTGTAGGCAAAGAAAAGTATCTTTACATCATTTTGTTCGTTTACACAAATATCTAGTAGACACTTCTGTTAAAGGTATTTTAATCACATAAAAATTCATTTTCTTATGTAGAGACAAAAACTTACCAACCACCTTATTTAGCAACTTTAACCATAAGAGAAATGCTAATGAAAATGAACTTGAAGTTGCTTACTTCCTTTTGTGATTTGTTCTCCGTACGAACCTCATATAGTTACATAAAACTATAGATTCCTATAGTACTAGTATCAAAATACAAAGAAATGATTCGTCATATCACATCAGTCATAGTTATGTACATTTCATATTGTGTAAAACATTAAACTGCACACTAGATACACATTTCACAAAAAGTATTTAAAAAGTGCAGATTTCAAAGGGCTCAGAAGACTGCATTAAAAATTCAATTTGACGCTACCTGGTACATTTACACGATGTTCAGCGCCCTCGACTGAAACGTCACACTGGGGTGACCACATTTATATAGATATTTATAAATGTTCTAATCTGATATGTTTATAAAAGCAGCATCACGTACTTATTTTAATTATATACATAAGCATATAGACGTTTCTTTACATTATGGTCGTATTTCATCCATGTAATACGTAATACCAACTGAGCTTTTTTAAGGCAGTTCTTGCCGCGCACCACCATTATGTGGCACCAGCTGCCCACTGAAGTATTTCCGAAACAATTCGACTTAGGTCCTTTAAGAAAGAACGTACTAATTCTTAAATGACCGGTAACGAACTTGGAAGCCTCAGATATCTGAATCTGTTTCTGAATCATTTGTCAATCTAATAGGCAAGTAAGTGATCAGCATCCTGTGCCTGACGCACGCCGTTGACTGTTTTAGGGAAGCCGGTTTCCTCACGATGTTTTCCTTCACTGTTTGAGCGACTGCTAAATGAACACATAGTAAGAAAGTCCATTGGTGCTCAGTCGGGAATCGAACTTATATCCTCAGAACACTGCTAGCCAATTCCTATATGCCATAATTTTTTATTTAAATACCGATATTCATAAATATGTAACAGGTTTTATATCATTTTTTAAAGTCCAATCAGGGATATTAACAATGTTTTTAAATGTATAAATATTTCAAAAATCGTGGACCACCTACCAGAAATACATCTCAAACGATGTAGGTATTTTAGGAGAGCTTTTATAAAACTTACATTTTTTTTTTAAGTTACATACATAAATATGTGGGGAAAGAACTTTAAAGCTTATTTATGATATTTTCATTCAGATAGAGATCTTATTTAACTTTTTTCTTATTTTAAAATAAATATATTAATAAGTCTTTAATGGCTATTAGTGAACCAATTACTTATGTATATATTAAGTACTACGGGTTAGTTATATAGTTTATTTATTATGAAGAATAAATTCTTGATAAATCTACAACATTTAACAATAATTAAGGCTCATTTATTCATTGTAATATTTACAAAATACTTACATTGTGTACAATATTCTTATAGATACAAAAATGTTTCATCAAATTTTGCCCTCTCAAATCCATTAGGATGTTTCAACATATCTCTAGTATTAATTACCGTTGGCATGGATAGAATCTTTCTGTAAAATAAGCCTGATTAGCACAGACATATTTCATTATAAAATATACGGTCCCTATTGCGTGCGGATTGATAATTAATTACCATTTCATCCAAATTGGCCCAGCCCAGTCCTATATCTTCCTAATTAATAGCCTTGTTCTAGACTTTAAGTACAACCTACTTCGGAATTAAGTAAATTAATCTATATACGCGAGGTATACAATAGGGCTCGTTATTTTGGCAAGAGAGATCTATTTATTGCCGTGATTTAATGAAGTTTTTTTGTAAAATAATAAACATTATTTTGCTGAGATATTTTTTATTATAGAGTAGTTTAGTTTGAATGTACGGCATTTTTTTTTAAATTTTTACATGATTTATTTAAGTAGGTGGTTCCAGACCACCACCAGAAATTGCTTTCAGCATCTGCCATGTTCACAATAGAACTTCTTATTCACATCCTTTGTCTTCGTTTATTCTATTTTTTATCTTTCTCTTGTTTTGTGTATAAATAAAGTGTTATTATTATTACGTTGCGTCGCATTAAGGTTCAGAGGAGATCAAATCTATATAACAATATTTTGCTTTTATAACCGACGTAGGCCAAAGATTTTATTTAGTTACACTGCGTTGCAGAAATATAAAACAATTGGGGTAAGTGGCGGCCTAATCGCTTTCGAGCGATCTCTTCCAGGCAAGTGAAATAATACTAAGAATACTCAGAAAAAGACGATCCCATTACATAACGTTTTTTAAACATGATTCAAACTTAGTTGTAACTCTGCACCTTAGCCATAAAAATTAATAACATTTTTAAACCCTGTTAATATTTAATTTGCAAGATGTCTTTAAAGACGCTTATGTTTCAAACTGACCTACTTAACAGGTCACTGCCCATTAACCCTTTTACATTTAATTGCAACTTGCTCCTTAAGAAAATTTATAGTCTACAAGGTTTTAACTACCATTTGACATTTTAATTAGAACGAAAATAGTGATTTCTGGACAAATTCTCTATGTTTCTTATTTTTTAATGTTAAGTTGTTCATTTCGATTTTTTATTATTGTGATTTTCATTTAAACAAAAGACGACTTAAGTAATTAAATATTACACCTTACAAACGTATACGTAAATTGATTTCAGACGTAAAAGCTAACTTTAATAGAAATTATACTTTGTCTCATTTAAACTTACCTAACACTCATAAAAAAACAGTGCACTCGCATAGAGGTCTTATAAAAATTAATGTAAAACTTTATAAATATAGACAAGTTTTGGCACGTATTTTTTAATAAAACTCTTTGTAAAAGCGTGCCCTAAATCTCTTTGTGATATGCTCGTTCCGCTGCAGCATAATCAGCAAAGTTTATCTTTGACACATTATAATGATATTTTCATACGATAATGCAATAAAGAACTCGTACCCGCAACGCCTGATATTAATAATTATTAGAATTAAATGGATAGTGAAAGAGATTATTATAATTGTACTTGTAATTATGACTGATAATGTGGACTTAAAATATTTAGAAAAGGTAAAATATTGAGACGTTTTGTGAAATCGAAGAAATATAGTCATACTTAAGCATATGTATGTTACAAAATTACTACTTTCGCGTATATTTGAATCAACCAATTAAGAGATATCTAAATATGGTGAAGATAACGCTGTCAAACACGCATGGAATTATGTTACATATATGGACACAAAGAGAAATGCAAAGTACTTTGACTGATACGTAACACGGAGTAAATATCGTAAACCTTTAACTGGATTCCTTAAAAACCTGACCTAAATAACTTTGGATCGTAAAACAATTTTATGGTGTATACAAAGATCTTTGAACCTGCGCTGTGACTCATTGCATGATAATCAAAGTAACGGAATGAAAAATATTTTTATAATCACATGGTCATTTGATTAAGCCTAGTTGTCAGTCGCGTTTCTCAACGGTGAGCTCATATTCAAGAAATTTAAGAAATCACTTGGCATATATAATTATAATTACTCAATTAATGGACGTTATAATTTATTATTTCAATAGATTGTAAGCGTAGATAGTGAAGAAAGTAAATATTTGTATTACTTATTTTCAAATTCAAAAATCATTTATTCAGGTACGTTATTGTACGAATAAACGTCAAAAAAGAAATAAACATTGAATGTTTTAATTTCATAGGAAGACTTAAAATGTCTTTAAAACATTTTAAGATTGGCATTGACACATAATAAATTGAAGTTCGACTTAGTTGGTACTCATCATAGTCCTACGCTGAGCGGATACCCCAGACTATTCCATAGACAATAGTAATAGAGATTCCATAGTCATTATTATTAGAAGTAATTTATTATGAAGGACCAACAGCGTTACTGTCAGCTGGAAATTAAATAATTTCTTTTAATTTATAATTTTTTGAAAGAACGACAATGGCGGCTGACACTTACACCAATACTAGAAGAATAAACAACTATTACAATCGTGTATCGAAGTGTGATAGTATAGATCTCGCAATAAATAGTACAATACTACATCTACAATGCGAAGAGGTTGAGCTATACGCACCGGGAGATACCAATTAAGTCCTGAACTTATCTCTATTTTAATATAATAAAAATGTCTTAAAACAGGCTTAATTTATATACAAGGAAAATATAAGCTTTCTGACATTTAATGACAAATGGCAGCCGACAGTAATGCCATTGTAGCGACATGTATTATAATTTAAATAAAGATTAATTGCGACGGCACGTAAATAAATTTGTCGTTTTCTGTTTTTAAATTTAAATTCTGCAATCAGCCTCTTATTTCTACAAAAAAGTGCATCAAATAGATAACAGTGAGCAACTTCGTTCAAAAATAGATAGCGATAATGTTATTTATATAAAGTGCCGCCTAATATATTTATAAGATAATTAATTGCACGCTCATCATAGAATATTGCATGTCGCAATTAACGTCTAGACATCATGTTGCGTGTTGCTAGTGATTGCTTCTGTTTCCAACATGAAAAAAGGAGCAAATTCTCAAATAATTATTTAATTTTTATATATTCAATCTTAGTTTGTGACATACATTCAACATTTCATTCGATTTAAAAGGAATGTATCAAATAATCTGTTATCCTAATGTTGCTAAAAAATATTGCGAGCGCTATGGGTTACTTGGCCAGAGTGCAAGATGTTGAAATAATTATTTTGCAGTAATTTATTAAATCGGTTTTTACGATCAAGTATGAGTAGACCCTTCGTTGTAGCTATCTTATGTGACATTGACACATTATATACATTTTTACTGTATATACTGAACTGTATTGTTATGAAAATTCTTCACAAGTTTACAATTTTAATCGTATTAAAATAATTAGTAAGCATAATTTTATATTCAGTATTATCTAATATCAAACACCTTTCATATGTTTTACTTAATTTGTTTCTTGCATAATCTCACGTTCATATCTTACTGCGGCAAGTTAACACAGAATTATCAAGATTGTTCCAATTGCACTTATGCAGTTATGTGAAGAATGCCGTTTTAAAAAAAATATCGAAGTGACATATTGTTACGAGCTAGGGGATCGGATAGAAAATGCCGTCGATTTATTCAAGGGTTTATTTCAATAAAATCTACGAGGAATTCGTTCACACTAATATCTTGAAATTACGCACAGAAAAGCACTAATAACTCACACAATGAAAAACTGACACTAATCACTTAAATTACTCAGTACTTTATCACTGGTATCACTTATTCGCACTTTTTCTCTTCGGTGTTTATCGCTTGGAATCGCATTCGAAACTGAACTGATTGGTCGCGTTTTGGCTCGCTTATATATCCCTGGGAATAGTCTCGAACGATATTTCTACGAGAACTTTCTAGGCGGGAGCGCTACTGAGTAGCGATCGCACAATTCTAGAACGCGCGTACTCGCTATCTCTTTCGCACACTGCTATGTGCCTGTCGAACGGCGTTCTAGAGTTCTCGGTCTAGCTTCGAGAAGGTTCTTATCTTTCCTCTCTTTCGCGTATCAAACAGTGCTTGTCCCACACCTAGAAAATTCGTTCTAGAATATTCCTTCATCAAAGGGGTATAACCAGGCCTGAAAACGCCTGAAAACGGGTCTGCTGAAAATTGTACCATTCGTCTATACGTGTTCTGAAACCGACTGAAAAAATGTTTCAGCCTCCTGAAAACTACGGCAACATTATTTAAATTTCGATTTTCTAATATGTGATTGACCCTCTCCTGACACGGTCATAAATCATATTTCAGCCTGCTGAAAAGTTCTCTAAGTAGTGGAAAAATCTAAAAACATTGCAGTTGACCCGTCTTCGTAACACTACCCTCTCCTTAGACATGCTCGTCCCGAGCATCATCACTTCCTTTCTTCATTATCCTTTTCCATCGCGACCGAGTCTGTGAATCCTTATCGCCTGCACAAGCTTTACACTTCTTGATCCAGTCTTCTACATCTTCACGATAATTAATCCAGTAAAATATTTCTTTAACCTTCCTAAGAGTCCCTTTTACTCCCAAATGTCCACTAGACAGCTCAACATGACACATTTCTAATATGTCGCGAACCTTGAATCTTGGCACCACTAACTGCAAATGATCGCCTTGAGCATTTTTCAATTTACGACATAACACTCCATTATGTAGAACTAAACTGTCCCATTCAGCCCAGTAACTCTTAGTAGTGTTACTTGTAGATGCAACTTTACTCCATTGTGGCTTGACAGCTGAAGATTTCATCCAATCCAGAATTGGTTTAATGTCACAATCCTCTTGCTGTGCTATCTGCATCAATCTCCCACCGAAATCAGAATGAATGGTATCTGTTTTAAGCATCCTCACGTTACCATCCCTTCCGTCCTGTTTGGTGACTTTTTCACTTGGCCTTTGAGACACATCATCTGAACTCCTTCTTAGCTCTCTTTCATGGGTCGATAACATATCAGAAAATTTCTTTAATTGTTCCTCTGCCTTTGCTAGATGTATTGACAAGGCTTCCTCATAGTTATCCGGAAATGTTTGAACTGCGTTCAACTCTTGTTGTTTACTGGCCTGTCCGTCCACATCGATGACTCTACAGATGTCATAACCACAATTTGAAGAATTACCTTTTAAGGAGACTTCCTGTTCTCCACACTTGAAGATCCCTTTTTCCAGATCTATTTTACATTTGTAATACTTCATAAAGTCTAACCCGATTATACAGTCATCTACTATGTCGGCAAGAACAACCTTGTGTCTGTAAAAACGTTCACCAATCTTGAAGGTCGCGATACCTTCTCCCCGATCGGCTATGCATTGACCCGTAGCAGTAACAAGTTGTGCAATTCCTCTAGAAGGGTTTCTAGAAAATGTCTTCAGAAGTTGGTGTCTGATTACTGTTCGTGAAGCTCCAGTATCAAGTGTCACATCACACTTAGTTCCATTGACTTCTCCGTCGATGACTAAGGTATTTCCACGTCTAGCCTTTACATCACCTCGGAAGTCTTTCTTCGGGCACGAAAACCTCATGTGCCCTACTTCCCCACAGATGTAACAGGTTAGCCCACGTTGACCAGTAGCTCTTGCCCTGACAGCCCTAATGCGGTAAGGTCGAGGATCTTTCTGAATCGCCTCTACCTCCAACGCATGGGCTAGAGCGTCCTTCAGGTTCTTGTGGTGACCAAGGTTCACTCTCATCCTGACTTCACGATCACGAATACCGTCGACGAAAGCTTGAACCAGCATCTTGTCTGCAACGTCTGGTGAGGACGCGTAGGCTTTCCTAACCAGCTTCTCTATTTCTAGTCCCCATTTTTGCAAGCTTTCACTTGATTGCTGTATCCTATCCTTTAATTGAGCCCTATAGACGTGCTCTAAATGTGCATCTCCGTACCGTGATTCCAGGGCATCCAGCAATTGCTTCAACGTCACTTTACCTGTCTTGGTATCTAGTATGGTGAGGGCTTCATCTCGCAGTCCCATAATAAGGGCGGTGACAGCTTGATCGTCATTCCACCCGTTTGACTCTGCTACAGTCTCAAACTGTATTTTGTACGCGCCCCAAGAAGATGTACCATCAAAGGGAGGCACTTTCAGATTTCCTGATGGTGCTACAGACGTTACGACACCCGTGGTCTTAAGGCACTGCATTTCATGTTCCAATCCGACAATCCGTTTGTCCTGTTTCGATAACTTGCAATCCACGTCAGATTCCAAATTTTCAATTTTTTTATCAACTTCTTGTTTCAGATCTCCTAATTTTTCTCCTATACGACGAGCCTGTTCCTCCATCATACGACGTGTCTGAGCCTGTTCTTCAACCATTTGGCGTGCCTGTTCCTCTTGACGGCGAGCTTGTTCCTCTTGACGGCGAGCCTGTTCCTCTTGACGGCGAGCCTGTTCCTCCATCAATCGCCGAACTTGTTCTTCCTGGTGACGGGCCTGTTCTTCTTGACGTCGTGTCTGTTCTTCCATCATTTGTCGTGCCTGTTCCTCTTGACGTCGTGCCTGTTCTTCCATCATTTGCCGTGCCTGTTCCTCTTGACGTCGTGCCTGTTCTTCCATCATTTGTCGCAGAGCAAGGAGGATATTGGCATCGTTGGTTTCACCCATCACGCGATTTGCATCGAAACTTTGACGTCGGGCAGCGTCGCGTGCTGCTTGTGCCCTTGTCTGCACTCCCTCCGCAGCTGGAGACTCTGCTACAAACTCCTCTTGACTTTCCCTTGGAGTAATTGGCATTTTTCTATCCCCAATTCTGACACCAAAATGTTACGAGCTAGGGGATCGGATAGAAAATGCCGTCGATTTATTCAAGGGTTTATTTCAATAAAATCTACGAGGAATTCGTTCACACTAATATCTTGAAATTACGCACAGAAAAGCACTAATAACTCACACAATGAAAAACTGACACTAATCACTTAAATTACTCAGTACTTTATCACTGGTATCACTTATTCGCACTTTTTCTCTTCGGTGTTTATCGCTTGGAATCGCATTCGAAACTGAACTGATTGGTCGCGTTTTGGCTCGCTTATATATCCCTGGGAATAGTCTCGAACGATATTTCTACGAGAACTTTCTAGGCGGGAGCGCTACTGAGTAGCGATCGCACAATTCTAGAACGCGCGTACTCGCTATCTCTTTCGCACACTGCTATGTGCCTGTCGAACGGCGTTCTAGAGTTCTCGGTCTAGCTTCGAGAAGGTTCTTATCTTTCCTCTCTTTCGCGTATCAAACAGTGCTTGTCCCACACCTAGAAAATTCGTTCTAGAATATTCCTTCATCAAAGGGGTATAACCAGGCCTGAAAACGCCTGAAAACGGGTCTGCTGAAAATTGTACCATTCGTCTATACGTGTTCTGAAACCGACTGAAAAAATGTTTCAGCCTCCTGAAAACTACGGCAACATTATTTAAATTTCGATTTTCTAATATGTGATTGACCCTCTCCTGACACGGTCATAAATCATATTTCAGCCTGCTGAAAAGTTCTCTAAGTAGTGGAAAAATCTAAAAACATTGCAGTTGACCCGTCTTCGTAACAATATGTTTAAATCTTTTTTATCTATAAGGTAACTCTCTCTCTAGTCGGCATAGTCGTCAGCTAGGAAATATCTAAAGCGGACGGTTACTGTCCACCGGTTTCTCACCAGCGCCTTTTTAGTTTTTAAGGCGATAAGTGCACTTGGTCAGTTCATCTGGTTGGTTGGTTCTTCTCAGAACAAGACCTCCTGGTAGTCTTGCGAACGGATGGCGTAGTTTTGCTCTTTCGCGAATTTTGTAAACGTTTTTGACATTCATAAGCATGCCTTAAGTCGCATCTAAACTGAATAAATAAATTTTGATTTGATTTGAACGGCCACGTGACCTTTTGCCTTCTGTTACCAACCACGATCAGTTTCTCCAAGTTCGCCTCTGCGTGTTGTACGGTCAAAATAAGATACAATTCGCTGTCAGCAAATGGTAGACAGGCGAGCTCATATGCCAAGTTGGGCCTAGCGGATACGGTTCTGCTGTTACCGTATATAGATGGCGCTTGGGGGTTTTAGTGGGTATGCACGATCGCGAGTCCCACATAACCCCGCACCAAGCAGTCACGCCACGGTAGGGTATGCAATGCCGCCCCAAGTAAAAAAAAAGTATCGATTGCATCAATATCGATTATTGCGCCTCGCCATCTACGTTTTATCTTTCAAATAAATTTTAATTTTACAATTTAGACAAAACAGCAATCATTAATAACGAACGAAGATTATGAAAAAACTTCTTATAGATTTTATATGTTTATAAGAAATCAATTATAATGTAGAAATTATTTACAGTAATCACAATTTGCTGTTACAGGCACTCATATTTTTAAACACGTGATCGAGAAAGTGTTTACAATCGCATGAGTAATTCTTAGTTCCCAGTGAAACAGCTGTCTTTACTTGTTCATAAGTTACGACATTTGATTGCAATCTAATATGCAATCAGGGTACGCTAGGAAAAGTTATGTTTATAGGCAATTAATGCTGATTTATTCGAATGTAATATTTATTATTTTAAAGAGTTCGCTTTGTTAACGGTTTAAGTAGGCAGTTTTTTAATACTGTTGTAAGCTCAAATATGCATGTTAAAGTGGGTTTCCGATTCATCTGTTCCGATCCAAAAATAATATACGTTAACTCTCTGTAAAACATGAAACTGTCACACAAATATATATACGAATGAATTGCTGTTCGTTTTTCTCGGTAAAACTCTTGAATGGCTAGACCAATTTGGCTAATTTTGATTTGAAATAATATATAATAAAAAAATCATAAATATTAATATAATATGTTTCGTTGCAAAATATATTATAGAAAGATTTATTTTTAAATCTCTGATTTTTTTGTGAGTGGTCAAGTGGAATCGAGATTGGTTTACATAAACAATGATGTAGTTCTAAATATTAATGATTTGTTATTATTTTAAGACGTGGGTACAGGACATCGAGGACCTACGAAGAAAATAAATCTCGCCAATTTTAAATAACTCTGAAAATAAAACTTTGGATATACTATTAAAAGTCATCATTTACGAAATAAGATTTTCATATTATGTTTTTAAATTTTATTCTTTTATCCGTGATTTTGATGTTTTTTAATAAAAAAAAACAGAATCAGTGTTAAAAGCTAAAAACCTGATACATCATATTAGTTCACGAACAATCATGTCGAAATTTCGCAGTAAAGAAACCAATCAAAATTTATTTATATTCTTTCTTAACAAAGATTACCATTAAATTCAAATCACATAAATAAAAAGGAATCGGACGTGACGTCACTCGGAGGAAACCGTGTCTCAGCGTGGAAGTCATCATTCCCATAGTGGAGTTACAGAAATACCATTACCATACACATGAGACCGTATTTCTAACAATAAGCTTAAGAACAGAGCTCTTTCCAACTGGTTATTCTATAAACAGCTGTGGAGTGCGTTGTCCTAACGATTCTTTTTTTTTATCATTGTGTTTAAACAATCCCAGGCTGTAATTAGTAACTTTAGTTTTATTTACACTTAACCATGTACTCTCTCAATCCCAGAGTGCTCACGAGTGCGTTGCCGGCCTTTTAAGAATTGGTACGCTCTTTTCTTGATGGAGCTTTATTAGAGGCTTAGTCTATAGAATACTAATTAATATTGTAAATACGTATATACCTAAGTTTTATTTTTACCACTAGGCTTTAATAAGTTTAAACGTTTAACTTTGAAGACATTAAATTCTCTAAGACGAAGTCGCGTGTTATATTTCTAATAGAAGGCACATGGAGGTTGCTATTAGCATAAAACAGAATGAGTCAGTCAAAGGAAATCGATTGTGAATCACTTGCACGCCAATCGTTTGCAATTTTACTTTGCATCCGCTAACTAATCATTACAATACATGAACTGTAGTAGTTAAAAGTAACAATAGGTTATATTTTTATTACAATTTAACAAACAAAGGGACATTAAAATTATTCTGCATTTTCATATATTTTAATTTTGAAAAAGCGAATAATAATTTATTTTCAATAATATGGTAAGTAAGTATTATATAAATGTTATGGTGGTAAAATTTAAAAAGTTGTATTTAAAATTTTCAACAAATTCTAGTTTATAGGTGAGTTTTATTACATAACTTGATAGGTACAATTGCAATTTCATGGGCGAAAAGCCTCAATGACGAATCCGTAAACAAACTAGTGTAACCAAAAACATTACAGTAGCGTCATCGATATTTTAATTGTCATCCCATTTAACGAGGAACATATTAAATTAAATCTATTAGTAATTTAATGATATCCAAAATATGCGGAAAACTGACAACAGTCAACTTCCGTAACTTTAACACAATTGTATGCCTTTTCTGCACATTGAGTGACAACTTCCCGACTAGCCGATGCAAACCATTTCCATAAAAATATTACATTATTATTCTTGTCCTTAATAGCTCTGTCACAAAATATTTATAACCGATTTTAAAAAACGAGTCGTTACGTGTATTTTTTTTCTAATGCTGTATAAATTTGTATACATTGTCTACGACTATAACAAAAACATCAATTTTTGAACAAAAATAAATTATTTTAGTAGTAAAGTTTGAATTTTTTATACTTATCTAAATATTTTTATTAAAGAATTATTCTTAATGATATTTTACATTATCATGAGGGCGCAATTAATTTAGCCTCATTTGCGGTCAGTGGTTCGCAACGACGGAAGCTTTTTACGGATATCCGGCGATACGCCGCGTTTACTACAGTCCGTTGTACCTTCAATGTGTATAGAATTTAATAATTAGTTAGTCTGCTCATTTATATATATTCACGTGTCTTTAAAAAAATATTTTTTGTTAATTCCTAATTAGTGTTCCAAAGCTGATAATTCATTTCATCTAGGTTACTTTATTTTCTGCTATGCTGTATATCATAAAATATTTTTCTCTCAAATACGGCATGGACCAGGCATTGACTGTTATGTCGCCTTCTGTTACAAAAAAAGTTGCAGGTAGTTTAATGCCAATTCCTGCTTGTTCTACACCCTTGACTTGCGAACTGGTAGTAAATGTAAATTTAGAATCAATTTAACATCTTTTCTTTTGACATTCATAACAGAACTAGTTTATCTTTATGAATGAAGTTATTTTGAGTTTGAGGGTTAAACTTTCCAATATGACCCGTCGATTTTTGAGGTTTTTTGGATGAGAGATGAGAGAGGGGATGAAGAAATACCCCCTGTGTCATCCCCAACCTGCGGAAACCCATAGTTACGGAGATATTCATGGTTAAAATTTTAAGGTTAGAATGATAACAATTTAGAAATGTGTCCCTGAATTTGATAATACTGATTATGTAAGTGTCTCTTTACCTTTAATGGAACACCTCCAAGTTATTTTTTCTGCCGGAGTTGCGTCTAAGTATTAATAAAAATTATTTAAACTTGTGTAATGTATAGAAATTCGCAAACAAATCGTACATTTTCCATTGGATTTTTTTTTTATTTTCAATTTATCCCTAATGGGGAAGGCAAAGGACTTTAGCCATACAGATTCCATTGGTTATTAGAGACGTGACATTTTGCATGAAAATCGTTTTTTTAATTTGTCGATGGTTTTTTTAGAATAAAAACTTGAATTTTATTCAAATATAATATAATGATATGATATAAATAATAGTTTTTTATGTGTTTATTGATGATTTCAGAAACAGTTCTTAGAAAAAAAAATATTAATATACTAACCTAACCTAACCGAACTAGATAATACTTCGGTTTTTGAACGGCTCCGGCGCTACGGAAAACGCAGCCCCTCCACCCCTGCGCTGCTGTACCAAAGCACAGCCTGAAACGCCTGCTTTGGTACAGCGGGTGGCGGCTGCTCTTCCTCCGCGCCTCCGATTATTTATATACACTCTAGGGGTAGGGCAGACAAGACCACGTGGATAGTGGGGTGCTCTGATTCGGTTTTGGGTACTTTTTGGATATTAAATTAAATGTTATTTAAAAAAATATTAATACACTAAACTAACCTAACCGAACTAGATCATAATTAATTTTTGTGATTACAAATAATTAATTTGATAATAAGTTACAAATAATCTATGGTCTATATTGGAAAGTTTAGTAGTATCGATACGTCAAATTTTTCGAACCCTTCACTAATCGATACGTGAAATCGTTGAGGTTGACATCAGTTATTTGTCTTATTTATTGTGTTATGGCGTGTTATGGCATGATATTTGTCCATTTGTATGGAAAGTATAAATAAACATATCTCATGAACCGTAAGTTTCCGCAACTTAATACTTCTTTTGTTGAGTACTATCTACAAAAAAAAATTGTACATTCAAATCGATGGGTCATATTGGAAAGTTTATCCTCCATGGTTTAGTAAGACATTATCAAATAATTAAAACAAGAATGGTAAAATCAGGACAGCATAAGCTTTTAAACACTTTAGACTCGTTCTTAAGGCTATTATATATTAAATAAATCAGATTACTTACTTAGTTCCAGAGACTCGACGCAGTCCTTTGTCAAAGCTAATAAAATTAAACTCACAAGAAGGCAACGCACAAAAACACTACAACACCTATACATATTGCCACAAATCGCTTGTTTTTTATATCACACTATCATAATATTACACTCAACTTTAGCTATGCATAAAACATTTTGTATATTAAAGAAAATTAATGTCGAATTATTTTATTAAAATAAATAAAGGCACTATACGGTACACATCCTATCCTAACATCAAGTTAACCGAGACTACACTCAAAAGTCACAGATGTTGAAGTATGAAGTAACTTGAAGGATGACACATCACTACACAATTGACAGTTAAGGAACTACATTCGGCAATAAAGATACAAATTTGATTTCTCAACTGTCAATGTCAGTGTGAAATGTGAATATAAGAAAAAATATTATTAATTCAACTTTTATTCGAAAAAGGCGGGAAGCTGTTGAAGTGGAAAGGCGCGCTTTTTAAAAATTTTTCTATAAAATTTAACTTTTAGAATTAATTCAGTAATAATTTTGTAAATATTACTTTATATAAGTGTCTAGTGTCATATTAACATCTCGCAATGCCGAAAAAGAAGCGGAAGAGGGATGGTATCGTCCATTCAGGTTCAAGCCAGCAGCCGCTGGAATCCACAGACTCTGACTCAGCAGAATTCATGGCTTCGACAAGCTCAAATTTAAAGTACAAATGTGAAAAAGAATCCAAAGATAAATATGCCATTTATAGAGTAAAAGGGTATACTCGTAAGTATGCGGAGGACTCTAAACAGACTGGGCTGATTGTTTTTCTTGCTAAATTGGACGAGAATACTGCATTCAGCGATAGGGATCGTTTAGCACTTTCAAAGGAAATAAGGGAACACGGGGTATCTGGTGTCACGTATTTACGTACTATTAATAAATATAAGGTCGGCGTAACATTTGATTTGCCTAACAATGCAAATATGTTTTTGCAAAACAAGAAACTGCTTGATCAGTTATGTTTTAAAGCATCAATACCTGCTAAGGACACGGAGGTTCTTACCTCTGTTCCAATAGATATGTCCAATAAACAAATATTCTCTTTGATTGGAAGCTCTAAGAATGTTATACAAGTCAGGCGCTTCATGCGACGTGCCAGAAGTGATAGTGGTCGTTTTTCGTTCATACCTACACAGGCAGTTGCCGTCACATTTGCTTCAACCAACTTATTATATTTAGATTTATTTAAAAATGGTTTAAACCTCAACAAAATTTTAAAATAAAACATTATAATATTGAAAGAAATGATACTGGTAACAAACATAACGGAGTTGCAATAATTATTCACAATAGTATTGCCTACAAATAAAGTTAATACTTACTTTGACAACTCATTACAAAATATCTGTGTAAAAATAAAAGTTAATAACAAAGAAATTAGTATAGTAAGTTTTTATAGTCCTTTAATATGTAATCCAGAATTCAAAAAACGTAACTTCGATTTATTAATCAATTCTATCCCTGAACCTTTCATATTTGCCGGAGACTTTAATGCTCATCATACGTCTTGGGGTTGTGGCTCAGACTCAATACGTGGTCGTGACGTTTTAGATGTTATTGATGATAATAATTTAGTTCTGCTTAATAATGGTCAAGCAACAACAGTTGGATCTTTAACTTGGCAACCTAATGCTCTGGATTTAACTCTGGCTTCTTCATCCTTAGTAATTAATTGTGAATGGGGTGTACATGATAGCACTCTTGGCACTAGTTATCACATTCCTGTAATCATAAGAGTAAATATTAGTAATATATGTAATATTGAGGAATATAACTATTGTCGTAATGCTGCTCATTTGCCTATTTATGGATTGGCAAAGGTACAGAAGTTCTGTTGATGAATCATTACTTGATTTTAAAGTGGATAATTTAAGTCATCTTGATTCAGTTTTGTACAATTTTGCGCTCAGCCGCTGCAAATTCTAATCAATCTAGTGTCAGTGTTGGTTTGTTAGCCGCTCCTGTCATAAAGTTATTACTAAAAAGTATTCACTTCCTTGGTGGAACCAAAAATGCATAGAAGCTGTATTAAATTTTTAAAATGCATATCTTAATTTTAAAGCTAATCCATTGGAAGAAAATTACCTGCAATTTAAAAGACCTACGTGCATGTAAAAAGCTTATTTTAAAAACAGAAAGACAAAAAAGTTGGATTTCTCTTTGTGAAACATTTAACAGATGCACACCATTATTTGTCATATGGAAATTTATGCGCAAGTATAATAGATCATATCATTTTAACGCTGAGAGTGATGATAGCTGGGTCTTAGATTCTTAAGAAATATACACCTGACTTTGTATCAGATGACATAAAAACTTACAATAACAACATCAATCCTAGCAATAATTTTCTTTGAAACTCTTTTTCTATACAAGAATTGCTATCAGCCTTAACTTCCAGAAGAAATACTGCCTATGGTCTTGACGGCATGCCTTATATACTTTTCAAAAAACTTAGTGCTACTAGTTTAGAAATATTTTTACACCTATTGAATTTACTATGGGAAAATGATATTATATCTCATTACTGGAAGATGGACTGTCTTGTGTCTGTCTTAAAACCTGATAAGCCTAAAATGTATCCTGATTCTTATCGTCCTATAGCTTTTACTTCTTGTGTTGGGAAATTATTTGAACAATTGTTAAAACAACGTTTAGAATTCTATATAGAAATATATAGTATTTTACCATCAAATCAGTTTGGTTTTCGTAGGAATCGTTTTGCTAGCGAAAGTGTTTGCTAATTACAGTTTGATATTCATAATTCCTTGTCCAAAAATTAAAATTTGGTTGCTGTATTTTTTGGATATTGCTGGTGCTTTTAATAGTGTAAATATAGATGATTTGTGTAATGATAGGTATTCCTGGAAAAAATATAAATTGGGTTAAAAAAATTCTCAATAGCAGGGAAGTATTTATTAAGTTTCACAAACATCTTTATGACCTTAGATTGTCATCAAAAGGAGTTTGTCAAGCTGCTATTTTATCACCTTTGATGTTCATATTGTATATTCGTAGTTTAAATTTAATTTTTTGGGTCTCGGGTAAAAAACCTACAGTTTGCAGATGATTTAGTAGTTTATGCATCTGGGAAGAATGTTTCTCAGGTTGTTGAAATAGTTAATGTTGCCTTTAAATATTTTACAAAATAAGTGTTTGCCTGTAATAACTGGGGCATTCAGAAGTACACCTGTAAATACATTACAGATTGAATGTAATGTTCCACCACTAGCTATTGATTCAATTACTTGAAAGAAAGGTTTCTTTTGAAATTATACAGTATATCTAGTCTCTTAAAAAAATTTTTGCACTCACCTACTCACATAGGGTTAAAACCTTTCTATATGTCGCAAAATCTTCCAAATTTTATAGATTTTATTCAAAATATTAATATTTATCAATCTAAACACATTTTACCTTACTATGAAGGAACTTTTGATAGCAAGTTTCCAGCAATGGACATAATTATAAACAAGGAAAAGGATTTACCCTCAAATAAGGAAGTTTATACCATGTTGTCACAGTGGTCAGATCATAAAATGGTGTATACAGATGGTTCCAAGAGTTATTCAGCCGTGTCTTTTGCTTTTTATGAGCCTCCTTCAAATATAGCTATTGGTAGGAGAATTTCTAATACTACTAGTATTTTTACAGCTGAAGCTGTTGCTATTTTAAATCCTATGAAATATATTAAAAATTGTTATTAAGAACACAAATATTGGATCATAGTAAGTGATAGTATGAGTGTTTTAAAAAACTTGTCTAATAATACTTTAAATGCTAATACTAATTATATAATTTATCTGATAAAAGAACTATGGGTTGAATTGTCACTGTTAAACATAGTTGTTCGTTTTGTTTGGGTACCATCGTATATTGGTGTAGTAGGTAATGATAAAGCAGATTCTCTTGCCAAAAAAATTTTTGTTGAAATGGATAACTTAATACCCTGCTCTGATACTGATGTGTCTGTGCCCAACCCAGATGCAGTAAGTCTTTTAAAACGGCGTATGTGTGAAGCATGGGGTAAATATTCATATCACTGCACAGAAAGCAAGGGTGCTTGGTATAATAGTTTGGATGTTCAAATTAACTCTGTACCTTGGTTTTGTAAAACAGGTGACTTCATAAATAAAAAAAAATATTCAATTATTTGTTGTATGCGCTTTGGTCATTGTCGTTTAAATTACCATCTCCATCGTTTCAAAATGGTCAGATCGCCATGCTGTGATTATTGTCAAACATCAAGTGTTCAATCTCTACATCATCTCTTCTTCGAATGTTCGTCCTTCAATATACAGCGCCTGTTGTTGTCGGGAGAACTTTTAAAAATCTATGAGAAGCCTGAAAAGGTCCCGCTGAACATACAGGAGCTACTTATGAATGCCTCAACTTATTTATATTTGTACAAATACATTTTGGAGACTGTAAAGGACATATAATTATTTAATTTAATACTTACATTAATATTTAATACTCGTAATAATTAGTCGTCATTTAATAAAATTTAAAGTTATTATTCAGGTCCTTATAATATGATTATGATATTAATTTATCCCAAATGGGAAAGGACTTTATACTATGATATTTGCACGGATTTGACAAAACAACTGATAATACATTTGACACAACTTGATAACGATTTCGATTTGACATAACTTAAAAGTTAAAACATGGATTTGAAAAGAAATTGAAATTTACGAAAGTCTGAACCTAATTGTATAATTAATGGAAATATTCTACGAAAGACTAGGCGGTATGGTCGAAAGCCTGCGCCATGGGCGAAAAAAAAATCAACTTTTATTCCAAAAATAATAAACTATAACTAACTTAGAGTTAATGAAAGATAAATATCTAAATTTAAAAACCATCGATCTGAATCTCGTAATATATAATGTCTTAGAGTTTCAGTGCGCTGCAATATTACAATATTCACGTGGCAACATTCGACTTAGTTTTATCTGATTTTAACTTTTGCAGTTTTTTTATTGAAGGTACCTACAACCCTCAATTCAATTGTAGTAACATATCGTTCTCCATCCTTCAGTCGGTAGCGTGATTTAGAGGCACAGGTTTCTTTTGTGAGATGTATTGTTAAAATCCATTATTCAAATTAACGTTTGAATTGTAATATAGTAGGTGCGTTATATTCATTAAAAGTATAAAAGGGGCATAATTTTTGAAACTTTGTTTGATTTATTTTTCAGAAATGACGATGTCAACGTTGAATAAAAACGCAATAATAACGGGTAGTTTTGATTCATACTGCCTCCTTTGTGAAGTTCATTTAAAGGACAACGCGGAAAATCATATCAACGTGCCTGAGCATAAAGAAAATTTACAGAATTCCAACTATGTACAGAAGTATAAATTTCATCATATACGTAAAGTGAGTACTTAATGTTTTATTATTATATATTTTCATTTAAATAAAATAAAGTAGTTAAAAGATAACTAAGTATTTATTGCAAAAATCTTGATTATTGGACTTTAATTATATTTTTTTAGCGTTTATAAATGAATCTTTGTTAATGAATACGCGTAATATTTTAAAACTTTTCACGCATACATTTTACGCAACGTAATATTTTGTAACATTTCTCTTAAATGCTCCGATCTTATTAGTAATAGCATGATGTTATTTAAGGTTTATAATATAAATTGTAATAACACTACAAAATAAATTAATAAAAGCACTATTTAGATACAATTTTTTAACACAGACAAATAAACTACCAAGAAACCAAAATTATGACGATTAAACAACGATGTGTTTATAGCACCTGTATCATAATTAAGAAAAAATATTCATCTCTCTCTATATTAGCTTTTTATTCAAAACAAATACACAGCTACCCGCAATACTCGTCGAGCGAGTTTGCTTATCTTGCCGAACCCACGTACAAATTATTTGATGAAGTCTATTGGGTATGAGGGTGTGCAATTATTTAATCAATTACCGTCTAAAATTCGCAATAGCGCTTTTATTATTTTTTTTTTTTAATTCAAAAATACATTATAGATACATGTTAGTAGAATAAAATTGGGAAGGCTAATGGCGACGTGTATCTCGCTTGTAAATAAATATTAAGTTTCTCATGTGAATAAAGTTCTTTTCAACAAAAAACTTGTGTCGGGATTATGTAGATAATTTCATGTTAAAGTATCCTGTTCACGTATCTGTATAAAAAAGCAATCAAACACACATGGTATAGGAACCGTTAGTTAATGAACTAGCTACTAACGCCCAAACCCAATAACCTATCTCAATCCATTTTTGACCAGCTGAGATAGACATCTTAATCCAAATATTTATTAAAGTTTGCCAATAACCAATCGACGGATTTTAATAGCCATTTGTCGATACAAGCTATCCATGGTAAGTCGGATTGGTGTAAGTGGATAGACCTTTCTATGAAAATGACAGTACAACTGTGCCAATATCTTATCTTAAGATTTTAACTTATACCAGTTTTTAAAATAATTAAAAAGCTATTTGATAAATTTTCAACATAGACACGTATATTTTAATATTATTTGTAAGGTTTCATTTATTTTATTTGGTTTATATTGATTATCAAATATGGGTGTAATAATCGAAGAGATGCATTCTATCCGTCGCCAAAAATGGATTTTCTTCGTAGTGTTTGGTTATTAGGATGCAGATAGGAGATCGATCGACTGGTCACGGTCGTAATGTTACAATTGATTTCTGACTCATTTTAGAAGGCTAATAAACAAAAAAATGTGTAATTTATATTTAAATTATGATTAATTGATTAAATAATTTCAGGTATTGAAAGGATACTATTGCGAATTCTGTAATATTCTCCTACCGACCTTAGTTAACATAGGTCTTCATGTTACATCCAATGACCACGAAAGTAAAGTAGGAATTGGACTTTTGAAAGAAGTAGATGGAGGCGTCACTGCTTTTGACCGGATGTTCATAGACAATCAGGCATGGAATGGTCTTATCGAAGACACAATTTGTTGCCTCTGCAATGAAGAATTTAATGATAAATCTGTGCATTTAAAGCAGCCTTTGCATATTCTTCACCTCATTCAAAAAAATGTACACATGAAGGAACACGGAATTGTATACCGAAATGTAAGTTATACTGTTAAGTATATTTCGACTGTACGTTAAGTACGTCGCGGTCGGTGCCCTTAAGTCAAATTGTGTTTTTTCCTTAAACGTATTATAACAGTCTTTTGCATACTTGACGATAAAGAATACAGAATAATATAAATAAACTTTATGGCTCTGTATATAGAACAAAACAAAATATAGTTTATGTTTAGGGCAAATCGCATTAGCGCAATAATTATAATAATAATATTTTTGTTTAGGTTGACACCACTACCTTACATTGTATGGTTTGCAATTTAATATTAGCAATTAAGGATGGTGATTTACATTTTGATAGTACACCACATTTGGATCAATTTCGTAAAAGTTGCGAGCTCAAAAATAAATTAGACGAAAATTCGATAAAAACAAGAATTGACATAATAATAAAACAGGGGGCAAGGCCGCCTGTAATTGAACATTCTTCATGTGTTAAAAATAAAGAAACCGATGTCAAAAAGTGCACTGATAATAATAATAATAATAGCAAACATAATGATGTAATAAAAACTCAAGAAGACAAACAAACTAATGCAGCCAAAACTAAACCAGAAGAAAGCAAAATAGAAGACGGACTGCGTCACCCATTCCAAGCTAAGGAAGAAGCAAAGTTACTTGCTAAAAAAAACAAAATCAAATATAAGTTCGCCAAACAAAGTGCTTACTGCTGCGCGTGCGATGTCACCATATCATCGTCTCTGAAAAGAATTAAAGAACACATAGAAGAAAGTAATCATAAAAAAAATCTTCTAAGAAATGAGATGCCAGCGAATTGTAAGGAAGCTAATATTAACATTGTTACAGTTCCTTATGGGCGTTTCGTAAATTGCATTACAGAGTATGAAAACGCGCTAATATCCGGACTATTTGGTAGTTGGACTGTTTTAAATAAGGAGCTGTGTATGGAGTCTATAAGCCACTTCATGTTTACAGTAAATTGTTCATTAATACGATGTCAAGCATGTAAGGAAACAGTTGACATTTCAAATCTACAAAAACACTGCGAAAGTCACAGACATGCGAAAGCGATGATGTTTATTCCCGTGGTTATTACACTGAAAGGTGAATTTGTTAGAGAGGTAAGTACCCAATGCATAGTAAAATATTTTGAAAATCTCGTTTAGCAAATTTAAGTATAAGTTACAGGACCTTATACCTATGCCCGAAACATGTAGATCTTTAACTTTACTCGGTCAATATTTTATGCTTTACCTAATACATTTTTATGAATGTGATACAGATACCGGCTAACTTCTTGAGCTTTAAACAAGGGAGTGGAGGAAAGTTTGCGCATTTGGTCGCAGCGCGGGACACAAACGTCAAGTGTCAACTGATTTACCAATCACGCGATCGCTTCTGTACATCCAACGTAGATAGAGTATATAACCATAGTCCGTCTACGGCATCCAAGGCGCCGGGGAAGGCGAGGATCTTTACTTCGCATATCGCTCACTCCAGTGAGCTTCCGTCCTGCCCTTCAGGCGATTGACCCTCCCCGCGACGGCCCAAGCCGAGGTTCGAGTCTCACAGGAGACGCCCTTGCGCAAGTCGCGGGAACCCCACCCTTTCCGGCTGAGCTAAGCTCGCCAAAACAGCCCGTGCTGAGCTGTAAAGGCCCTCAAGGCCAACAGCGATATTCTATTCAAAAAAAAAAAGGCATCAAAGGACATTAATTGTTAAAGATGTTTGCCGGTATCTGTAACGAATTGAAAAAAATAATTTGTCATAGTAATATTTATTGACAAGGGTCGGTCACGTGCATCAACATGAGTTAACGTTAGCTGAATTCAAAGTGATTTAAGTGATATCGGGGTTTAAACGCACAACCTTACTCACCTTAATATGAAATACAAAGCTAACACTGGCATAGTTTCTATATATTATCTTATGTAAATTTTATTTAAATTTTAGATTCAAACTGGACTGTACCACTGTGGTTTCTGCAATCTAGTAGCTGGAGATTGGGAAAATTTAACAATGCATTTGGAATCAGACACACATAATAAAAAGAAATATCAATGTCATTTAAAGCGTGAGTTTTTGAAACTAATCTGTTAAACTAGACAGAAGATGAACAATTATTGTATTAAGCCAGTATATATATTTATATTTCTATTGTTTTTTTAGATGTTGCTCCAAAACAAATAAATCTACTTTGTTTTGGAATACATATTTATTATTTTCTTAATCTGTTGTTGTGCTTTTCTATTCTAATTAATTGTATGCTACTAATTTGATTTCTTATTACTTCTTGCACTATATTTAAATATGTTTCTTTAAAGAATATACAAAAATAGTTGCAATTAAAGTTTTAGTATATTTATGTGAATGTAATTGTTGAGTCTATTATGATTTATGAATTAGTACAATGTTGAAAATTATTTAGAGAATGATTGTATTTTGTTATAAATTGTATAATAAAAATAAGAGTATATAACTATATTGTTTTGTTGTCATCCTAAATGAACTTTAATCCTAATCACACCTAATATAAAAATATAAAAAAAATATTGTTTCAATAACTTTTATTCATGTAACTACATATAAAAATCAATAATTATACAGTATGTGGCTATATATTAGTAATAGAAATAAAAGACAATTAAAACAAATTAATAAAGTTTGATCACTGTGACATTGGTACCTTTAACGCTGGCAGCCTTTCCTTGCGATACTTATTCGTTGAGCAAGGATAGCACCAGCTCTGGGGTCACCGGTACTATATACTAGGCGTCAACTTAACTCTTTAATTAGCACCTCGAACCCCTCATCACAAAAGTCTAGACCAAAGGGTACAAAATAGGAAAGCTCTTATATTTGAGTTTTATTATTTCCGCCTGCTCTGCGTCCGTTACTTGCCCTAACGAAGTGAGACAGGGCAAAAGTTGCATCCCATCCGGCCGCTTGCGATCGTCTCTAACGATGCCTGTTGACTCCAAAATAAACGGAGGCAAGAGAGCGGCGTATGATGTTCGTTGAGCGCGGCGAGAAAAACCATGAGGCCATGGTGACACATATGGGCCCTCCTAAGTGGAGCTCATGGCAAAGCGGAGTAATAGAGAAAAATAAGCCAATGATTGGCTTTCCTAGACCCTACAACCTTGCGTACCTTTTGCTGTTGAAGTGTGACCTAATAAGTTTTGGACTTTGCAAAGAGGATCATCCCAGCTCCTTTGAAAGGTGAAAGTTAGTTAACAATAAGAGTGCCTTTGGGTACATATTAAAAATAAAACGAAAATACTATCATAAAGTTTATTTGTTCTTACATGTCGTACAAAATATCTATTATATACATATAGGTTTCATACATTTTCCTAAACTGGCGGCCAAGATCTCTTGATTTTTCTAGTTTTATCTAGTATATAAATACTTCAATTTGACAATTACCACGTTACTACCACTTACAGGGCCAAGCCGTTCAAAAATTTGTTTTTCTAGTTTTATCTAGTATATAAATACTTCAATTTGACAATTACCACGTTACCACCACTTACAGGGCCAAGCCGTTCAAAAATTTGGTATTATACTTTAGTTCCAAATACATCTAGTAAAATGGTTATCATACAAAAATGTATTGTTCATATTCGACTTCCAGTCCTTTTATAATACCAAAGTATAGGCTAAAGTGTCCAATCACTTTTTATATCATTAAAATTATATTATTAGATCTTTGATGTATATTTTTTATTACAATCACAGATTTTATTAAACATAATCTATGTATTAGAACATTTTTTATTAATTTATCTGTAGAAAATTTTAGATCGAATGTAATTGTTGTTAAAATAAATCGATTACATGCGATCCTGCGCATGTCTTTTTTGTTAGAAAACAATTAACATATGATGTTGAAACTTTCTATATTGAAAAGCAAATGTCTGTTGGAAATATTTCAGACACCATTAAATTTTTAATCGGTTTTTAATATAGTCAATTATCATATTTAGTCTGTTTCACAATGTCCAAATAAGCTATTTAAAACTTATTCGTAGGAAAAACAATACTGTTGCGTTTCACGACTGTCAGATGGCGCTATTCGTCATGAAACATTTTTATATAACAACATCCTTATTCGGAATGAGAAATATTAAAATATTGCATAGCTATTTGGTATTTTATCTATACATTGTGATCCTTTAATGCAGTAAAGGTGTAATATGTAAGTGAATAGAAATACCTCCCACAGCAAATTCAAAATGGCTATAGAAAGTATGACCGGTTATTTATAAAACCCACACCTTATTAAATTAACAAATAGCTTTTATCTAACATATTTTTATATTCAGGAAAAGTTTAAGCGAGATATTTAAATTATTCAGTATTTTTTAATAGTTGATTTTTTTTGGTTGGGAGTTAAAAATTATGCTATTTTATTAACTTTTTTATCAGTTACTAGGATAAAAATCCGAAAACGAACGAATCGAATAAAAAGGTCAAATTTCGAGAATAATCTTACAATGAATTTCAATTATATTCTAAGTTTCTAAATATTGTCTGTGTCGTTTGTATAAAAACAGCAAAACTAAGAATTTTTTTACAAATATCTGATACAGAATTATGTATCGTAGCGCATAAAATTTGACAAACTAAAGCTTTACCAAGCAAAAATTAAAAGATAAACTATTTTTTTTTTACTTTACTCTATTTTTAGTATTACTTATAAATCCTTTAAAAGTTCTCGCATAATATTCACATATTTTTCTTCAGTATATTTAAATCCTTTGAAAGTGCATAAATTCAAGTAGCGTAGACAATGGAAAAATATGAACATGTATTTATTTCATTGTATGTTTAGTTCTTTAAACCTATTTTGACGGTTGGACGAATGAGCGCTAATGCTTGTCTCAGCAAATACAAAACCCAATTGTTAGCTATGCTTAAAATTTAACTAAATTAAGCCTAATTGTTGTTGGACAAATTGTACTTTAATATGACTACTATAATGCGCCATTTACATCGAAAGACGTACTCTTTATTCGTGGACCTACTACAGTATTGGTTACCATGGTTACCATTCGTTTTTGTATTAATTAAATCCACGTATTATAATAGGATTTACATCTAAAAAAATACAAAAACTTACTCAATGTAAATGATGCTTTAGAGGAAGTCAATAGACGTTATTAGCGAAATTACTAATAGTCATATATTTTAATTAGGACTTTATTGCTTGGCGTTAAGGTGTATTTCACGTAATGTCAGTTGTACCACCAGAATTGGAATCATTCACTGTTACATAAATCCGTACTTCACTTATCACTTATACACTTATCACATATCACTTTTCTAATAAGGGCGTTTGCACATTAAACTTTTGCACTTGGTCTAGGATGTTTTGACCCGTGGGTTCGATAGGCCTTATCATCCTGATTTTGTTTTCAGTATACATGTCTATTACGCCTGATTGGCGCAACACGCGCAAACAGTTGCGTATTGCGTCTGTTGATACCGCTTCGCCTGAAAAAGTACAATGTCTTATATTGTCTTTGGTTTACATTTTTAAATACAATATAACGGGTGTAAACGTGAACAATTTACATAGGCGTGTTCAAGGATATTGGCATAATTGAATCTATTGATTGAAGTATTAAACTTGTACTCCATAATAGAAGTCGCCATACAGAGCTATTTCATATCCCATATATTTTGGTACAAACTATGCTTAAAATAAAATACTTTCACGTATTGTACATCTATATACTAAGGAGTACGCGAGCCTTTTAATCCATTTTATCTACAAACGGATATTTTGAAGGAAATAAGCAAAAATAATGGATTGTTAACATAACCAAAAACGTACTGGGTGTTAGTACATAATGTTTACAGTTTTAATTTAAGATTGTCAAAAAATCCAGCGGAATATCTCAACATCGCGGCGATAGTTGACGTTACTGGCATATAGACTTATTATAATAATATTCAATAGTTGACCTGATATGATGGCGTAGTTTTCCGAATTTTGTAAACGTTTTTGACATTTATAAACATTCCCTAAGACGCATCTAAATTGAATAAAAAAAAGTTCTTCTAAAAAATTTATTTTATAAATACGTTTTAGAACAAATTTCAGTATAATATACAGGGTGTCCCAAAAGTCGACGTCAAGTCGAAATATTCTCATAGGTAATGCCACACAAGTTATCAGAAAAATAAAAAAATAAAAGTCATGTATTTTAGAAGTTATGGAAATTTTCCTTTTATACCAGAAAATGTACACCATGTGACAGTTTTTTCATTCCTGTTGTTACAAATATTTACTTTTTGCCAATTTTTTTTCTCTTACGTCATCCCAAATAGTGCTTTATGTAACCTATGATCCTAAACCCTGTGCCGATCACTCCAACTGTATATATAATTATTTTATTAACATATCCCTGTATGCATGTATAATATATAAAATAAGATATTTATTTGTATTATATTAAACTAATATCAGCTTAAAAAATGGCCTTGCTGATTTCTTCGACCTTTTTAGACAAATGAATGACAGATTTCTCTTAATACTCACCATATATCATTCTATTCTGGGTAAAATCTTCCGTGAGTTTGTCCAACGTCGCTGTAACCACATCCTTTTGAGACGCGTTTTTCAAACATTTTCCTGTCGCCGAATAGGCCTCCAGTAGCGGCCTGAGTGTACGTAATAAACGCCGTCTGAAAATAGACCACTTAGTTTTACTAACAGAAATTCTATCGGATAAAAACAGATTTAGGGTCTGTTCCACAATGTCCGGATAAGTTCCAAATAAGCTATTTATTACTTATTGGTAGGATAAACAGTAATTTTGCGTTTCACGACTGTCAGATAGCGCAATTCGTCATGAACAAGTATATTATTTAGAACTTTTATCTTTCGAATAATTTATGTGTTGCATAGTTATTTGGTAGTTTATCCATAGAATGTGAAACAGGCCCTTACTATCTCAAATTATCATAGTATGTGCGTTTTGCATGCTTCCTAGAATGTCTTATCATCCATTCCCTAAATGAGTCATAACCTAATAATTAGACAGAAAGATCATTTTTTAATATTTTTATTTATGGAGAAATTTTTTATCTGATATTTGATATTTAAATTAAAGTCATTGAAAAATGTACGATTCCTTTGTACTTTTAATAAACAGAATATAATAAATAGTTTCGAGAACTCGTCTGATAAAGTGAGAATAAATATGCATTGCCTCATATTTCCATCCATATCCAAGGAGATAGAGAAGATAAAAAGTTTTTATAAACTTAAATAGCTTTAAAAAACCAAAGTACCTTTCCGTTAGAGCCTCTGGTTTGTTTGAGATCCTGTACTTAATATTTCTGGTGGGGTCGGGACGCTCCTCATCATCCATGTCTTCGTCTAATGTCTTTGCAAACCGCTGCGACCACCTTTGCTCATCCAGTACATTATCATTCTGGGAACAATTCGTTTTATATTTTTAACTCTTGTTTCGTGATTTTATTTTTTTAATTTCGTTAGGTAACTTTGTTCTTAAGAATATTAACGGGACTTTGCGGTACATGACGCCACATAATTGTGACTTTTAGGCAAGAACGGTCACGTGATAGTCACATAATATTATTTAAAAGAAGAAAGAAAACGTATTTTGACTCGTGGATATATTTTGACACGACATTAAATATGTACGTACGCGCGATCTTTCAATTACTCAACGATAATATATATATGGCCAAACTTGACCCAATGGTTGTAGTGCGCTAAGTTTAAATTCCGGTTTTGCTACAAGGACTTTTTCTATATATGTACGTACGGTAAACGCTGAAACTACTTAATCAAATATAATACAATAATAATATCGGCTAAGTAGTTTTAGAGTAAAACCATAACAAACATTTCTACTACATAATAAAACACATTATCAAAATCAATGCCGTAGAAACATAGAAAGATTTTTGGAATTCATACATCCCAAAGAACATTTCACAAAGAGGTATATATCGTACCTGTATAGTACACAAAACATCGCTCTGCACCAATGAAGCCAAAGCGTCCTGTATTCTCTCCTCCGTGCGCTGACAAGGAGCGTTCAGTATAAACTCGTGTCCCATAATCCCGCAAAGTTCCAACGAACGCGTCATTAGCTCGTTGTGTCGTACGTACGCTGCGTCCGCGTCCGGTTCGGCGAGTATACTTTCCAGTGCCGTTACTTTTTAAAAAAAGTTTTTAAAAAAAGTTAAAAAATTAATATAGAAATATTATAAAGAAGTAATTACTGGTTGGAAATACAATAAAAAAAAATATAAAAGCAAATTAACTGCTACAATCTAGCAGAACTTGACTAAGAAACAAAGATTGATAAAGTTAGAATAGGTACAAAGGGGCAGTATGAATGTAAGCTCGCGAGATTATTTGTATTGCAATAGATGCTTGTTTAATTAAATTTACTTATTTTACACTATTGATTCGTAGGAATTGAAGAAGAAATACAAATTATCGAATTTGGAAGACAACGATTCGTATTAAGTACGTTACCTAGTACACAGCTGTCACTGACACAGTTTAACACACTTTAAAATCACTATATCACTTTAATACTTTGCAACTATATGCTTAAAACAGTAACTTATGTATAAATAAGAGATATATAATAAGTAATAATAACAATAAACACTCAAAATATTTAAAACTTAGTATTTTGGGAGAAGTAGTGTGTTGACATAAGGGCACCGTTGAAAAAAAAAAGAAGTTATCTGAGTATATATAGTTAGTGAGTATATATAGTAACCCAATCTGTTTTACTCGTATTTTTTGCTTATTGTCAAACAAAATGTAAATTGGAAATAGAATATGATTATATGAAAACTTTTTGTGTTACATTTATGTTTACTATTTTTTTATAAACGATAGCTTGTAACATATACTATAGATATAATATTATATATGATGTGGTGAACTTTGATGAATATATTTATGAAGTTATTGCGTGTAAACCTGCTACATACCGCACATCATCAAATATTTCCAATCAAAAATAATTATGCGTAAAATACCTCTTTAGACTGTGAAATAAATATGTTTAAAAGGAAAAGGTGCCTTACAAGATATTTTAAATTTTCCACAACTTACCAACTATAGCGGGTGCGGCATAATGTGCCACAACGGAATTAGCGTAGTAGGACAACTCAAGCGCAGCTGCCACAGAACATTGTGCTCGCACACGGTTCTCGTCGCGGGATACTACACCGCGGCCCAACATGTCCATCTATATCAGAAATATTTAAAGTATTGCTAGAATAATAAAAATAAAAAATAATTTGTGTCTGTATTTTAAAACGAAGATCTTTTTACATTCGCCAGCCAAAAGCCGACACTCGGTTTTATATGTGAACTCGATTCTCCTTAGGATTTTCGAGCACCAAATTCGTCAGTAAACGTCAACCAAAAATTAAAAAAAAAACTCACCTATAAAAGCACTCAGAAGTGGCGTTTATTATAATTTTTAAAGTAAAATAGAAATTAAGAGAATGTAATTTAAAAAATCTTACAGCATGTTTCAATACAGTCCTCGAGTCACCCGCGTATCCCAAATCACGTCCTTCCCTCACGAGAGTACGCGATCTCGCCTCAAAACTATCGAGAAGTTGTTTCAATGTGCAGCCGGCCCTTTGTTCTGTTAGGAGGACGTACGCTACTACGTTCGTGCACATTAACGGTGTTGATACGGCTGCATCTATAAATTCAAAAACATCGCTTGTTAGTGATAAGGCGTAATAACTTATGTAATTTGTTTTTATATCGAAGTGAAAATCAATAAATAAATTTAAAAAATTAGTGAACAATGTTCCAACACAATTTTAAAATAGGAATTTAAAACTTAAATTTGGTTCAAGCGATCATCTTCTCCTCTTCCTATCCCTCTATATGCATATATCTATACAATTACATATTAGAAGGAATCGCTATTTAGGTTTAGGTTTTGATAGGAATATATTTCAGGTCAGTTAAACGGCGCTGTTTAGTTAAAAGGCTAGGCTGTTAATTGAACGGCTAATAAAGCTCCAACATATATATCAGGTCGTAAACGAAATCCATTATTAACATAGCTTCAAAAAATATAGTTGGCTTATTGTATAAATGATCTATGACCCGTATTCTTTTTGGTATATTACGTCACAATCTCTGTCTAGTTATGTCAAAAATCAAAATTCATACAGTAATATTTTTATCCGTGTCTGAAACTAAGATGATAAACAACGATTTGCTTCTCAAAAAAAAAACTATATGAATATGTAAATCGTATTTTGACGTGACAACGTCTTCTAAATTGGTTTGCCGGGTGACACTTCAAGAAACTGCGTTACGCTCCGCTCACGTTATGCGCTCACAATGAGAGCGAGTGAGAGGCACGCGTCCCTTCCACTCGGGCATGGTTAGCCCGCCTAAGAGCGAGAGAGACAGACATTTATTTATTTATTTATTTATTTCAAACATACACTTTATCTTTACAGCCTATGCCAATACGACAATGTGGAGAAACATTTAATAAAAATATAATAATGTACATAAAAATTAGACACATAATTTACACAATATCGCTACTGTGAATTCACTCTGCGAACATATAAATATGTCGATAGTATCGGAGACAGCATTTAGTAAGCGCAAAGTCCTGGATAACGGGGATCTGTGCAACAGACTAGTTCTTGCCTTTGGTATCGCAAATAACCTTCGCTGTCGCCGTCGCACATATCCCATAGGTACTAAGAAGCCCAGTTCCTGGAGTACACTCGGGTTACACACTATCCCCCTCAAGACTGACATGTTTTAAATTGTTACTATTATTTCATCCTTCTTCCTACTATACGAATGAATATTCACATTAAAATTATTTTACCACTCAAAGTCGTTGTCACGTAAAACTTTCGCCCGTATACCGACTTTACAGGCAACCAATTTTTTTTATAGACAGTATTTAGAAGAAATAGTACTAAAACATACCATACACCAGATGCCTGCCAATAGCCTCTACCATCATCTTATGATCCGCACTGACATTGGCTCCATAGAAACTGCTGTGACTGTTAAGGATATGTCTGTCTATGTCCATCGTCAAATTGTTATTTGTTGGGGTAAGCGGCCTTTCTATAGCAGCCTTTAGGTGATTGTACTTTTGGAAGGACGTTACTAGCTCCTGAAATTCAGTTTATATTTTAGAAGTAAATTTTGGGTGCTACATTTTTTGGGAGTCGAATCAAATTGTACTATTTTCTATGAATAGAATTACACTTTGAACATCCGACGCGACTCCATGAGAGCAGACGATACCCAATGACATTTCAGATCGATGTGTTGTCGATGGTTGCGTAAACACGCCACCCAACTACACCCGACGCCTCGCACGCAATGTGCTTCTTGACAACACCGGACGCCTCACGTTAATCGTTCAAGTTTTTCACACGAACATCACACACACACATACATTATGACATCAAAATAAGAAAATACAGAATTAGGAGCTGTCGCAGAATGAAAACTACAGTTTGTATGCATTTTATGACAACTTAGGTCATATAGTATAGTAGTACCCAAAATTTGCATCAAATGTTTAAAATCTTCATCTGACTCGTTATTTATTAAACCCATAGCATAATTAGCACACGACTATACACGTTTACTATCGTCAGGTAAATGAATTCTGAATTTGCAAGCGTGTCGATAGTAAACGTGGCGCGTGTTGGTAATGTGCATTCGGCGCGTGGCGTTTTAATAATGTATTTTCGCCTTTATTTACCACGGCATATATTATATACTAGCTGGTGCCCGCGACTTCGTCTGCGCAGGACTAGTAGCATGACATAAAAACTACTGAAGATATTGACTATTTAACAAAAAAAAATCCATTCATATATTACATTTGTATAATGATTTGACAGCGCACGCCAGAATAGCTCGCAGAAGTCGCAGACGGTAGATTTTTTCCTACTTACTTCATAATTTGGACAATTCACACAATATCTTTATACATTGTAGCCTATGTGTTATTCTGATGTATATTGACAGGTTTAGTAACAATCCATTCAGTAGTATTTACGTAAATGAGTAACAAACATCATTCCATACCTAGAAACTTTCACATTTATAATATTAGTAGGATATGAAATTTATATATTTTAATTGTTGTGTGATAACCCAATGTCCTAATCAGCGTCATTTGAAAGTTAAAATTATTATTTAAAATTTACCTTTAACGATATAGGCTGATTGAAATCAACTCTTATACCGCCATGATTAGTGTTCAAAGTGCTCCAAATTCCACGCAACGCCGACCAAAATGTCTCCATCTGTTTGGGCATACCCAGTTGCTCCCTCACGAAATTTCCATCCACCAATTTGTCATAATTCAAAGTAACCGGCACCAATAATGCATCGTCAATGGTACCCTCGAGGTAGGCTTCCAGAATTACTGACAGGATACCCGCTGAAAATTTTTAAAATTCCGATAAACATACATTTAAATTTATAATAAAACTGGTTAAAATTAGTCGATGTTAACAATTAAATAATTAATATTTGGGAACTGGTTTAAATAAAATAGTAATTAAATTTTTTTACTAAAGTTGCTTAGGAAATTATTATCTCACCACATCCTTAAGTAAGCCGGAAAATATAAATAAGAACAAGAGTTAATATAATGATAATCCCACGAGATAAGATAATAACACAAATAAATGTTACATATTTTTCAAGGTTTCTATTACAAACACAGTCAACCAATACATAGTCAGGGAATGCCGGAATTATCACGAAATGTTGACTTGACTAATGACTTTGGACAGTGTTTAGGGAACGCATAGTTCTGATTGAGTATTCAGTGGAGCATTGTGATGATGAGAGGTTAGAACGAAGCGAGTGTATGTGATTTCTGGTTGGGTACCGTCACTACTGGTTATAATTTAAGCTAGTCTTATTTGTTGTGTTAAAAGGAATCAATTAAATACTGTACGGCAAGAAAAGGCCGGCAACACACTTGCGAGCTTTCTGGCAATGTGAGTGTCCATGGGTATCACTTAACATCAGATGAGCCTCCTGCCCGTTTGCGTAAAAAAAACGATTTTATACGTGTCTTTTGTGCTCACAGTTTACCCCCAAAACTCGTTAATGGCGATGTCAATTTCGATAGAATGACGATATTTCTCCGACATATGTAAAAATCCATGTAAAAATTCTATACAAGACTGTTTCTCTGTCATCCCATTTTTGAAGTTATACTTCTTTTGGCGCCTTAGGGAAAAATGATTCAAGTTTAACGATGCGCTCGCACACCGTCACAAAAGACTGACAACCTGAAGTTAGCATAGCCAACATTTTAAAATAAATTTGTGATATTTAAATAAACTTTAACTAGATAATGCGTTATAATAAAACTTTGAATGTATTTAAAAAAATTAAATTGCTTTTTTTTTTCTTCAAATATTAGTGTCTCCACGACAAAAATAGGGTTAAAAAATTAATAAAAGTTTTATCTTGTTACGCCAACGAAATGACTTTTAATGCGTACATATGTACACACACAGGTTCTATTATAGAACATATTTTGTTACTAGGTTTATTTTTTAATTATATAAAATATTACAGTTTAATAAGCGTAACTTAAAAATCATTATACCTTTAGGTGCCTGCGGTTTTCCTGTCCTCGTCCGACCACCCTCAATGAAGAACTCGAGGTTATTGTTTGCTGCTAAGCTATTTAGTATATAAGCCCTGTAAAAAATACGAACAAAATATATTGTGTAATGTTTAATTCTTTTTAAAGTCTATATTAAATTATTATTTCGCCTGGCAATAAATACATAAATATGGTTAAACATCTTATGTGCTAGTGGCGTGTCAGGCACCTTTCTAAGCATTTTTTATATATTTGAAATTATTATATATTATTCTAAGTAAGGGATCAAAAGATTGTTTATAAAAACAATGCCCCATACTCAAACGCAAAGGCAGTATACTTATTAGGCTGGTTAACGCCCGAACCCAGTAATAAATCCACAATCTCAGATTGTAACCAATATGAGATCAGACCGTAACAGTCGATCGATATCCTATCTGCATTCCAATAACCAAACCCTACGAATACAATCCATTTTTGGCGACGATAGAATGCAATCTCTTCGCTCTTAACACTCATTTTTGATTATCAATATAAACCAAATAAAGTAAATAAAACCGTACACATAATATTAAAATATATCAATACAAAGGTCTATAAACATACACCGATCCGATCCTACCATAGATAGTGATAAAATTGTGCCATAAATTAAATTGAAATTGAAATAGATAGGTTATTGGGCTTGGGCGTAAAAGGATAACTTTTTTGTTGTATGTTGTGTGTTTAAACAATTTAGTGATGTTACCTAAGTGCTGATTTATAGATAGGGTCTTCGTGGTATTCTGAGCCGTCAACTCGCCGACGAATATAAAAAGCGCCACAACCGCGCAGAAACCACCTGAAAAAAAAACAAGATAAAAAATAATTGACAATGTTTTTACGTTTTTTTTTTAAATTAACTATATTTTAGAATGCTTCAATATTTCTAAACACCAAGAAAAACCTGCAGAAGATAGCGCAATGAAATTATTAATTAGAAATTGATAATTGGTATTGTATATAAATAAATTAGTTCACAAAAAATACCTTTAAATGGAATTCTATTAATTTTACTATACTTTTTATACTAACCCAAAGAACGGTATCCTCATATTATCACCCGCAGCCACCAGCGGCGGCCTCAGGCCAGTCAGGTACAGCGTGAATGTGACTAGAATGTAATCAAAGTGGGATCTATGAAGGGGCACGAAGACGAGCGGTAGACCCGCAGCGTTTGCGCGGCGTAAACGCTCAACGCACGCCGCTCGAGTGCCGCAACCGCCGCCGGCGACGCGACGCACTGCTTTGTGGCATAACCACGCCACTAATCTAAAAAAATATATACAAGTATTACAATTACTTGTGTGATCATTTGATTTTGTTATGCGCGTGCGTTTGATAAACTCCTACATTTTTCGATCGGTTCAAACGAAGACTTGATTGTGACACTAAATAATGAGACTTTAATTTCTTTTGATTATGATTGGTCAAATTCTCTACAATTTTTAAAACACGGCGCCATCGTCAAGCAACGTTATATAACTAGGCCATAGGTCGTTATCGAATAAAGTCCAAATAGTATGTATATTTTATTTATTTCATAATGATAAGTTTAACAAAATCACTTAAAACTAGTTAATGATATTCCGATTTAAATTGAACTATAAATGTTCTTATCGAAATCACGCTATGACAGCCGTGATTTGCAATCATATTAGACAAGGGCAGTATATATTTATATCACACGAATTTTTGTCTTAATCATTTATATAAGCTTATCATACTGAGTACCATAA
This sequence comes from Pieris mannii, assembly GCA_028984075.1. Taxonomy (NCBI): domain Eukaryota; kingdom Metazoa; phylum Arthropoda; class Insecta; order Lepidoptera; family Pieridae; genus Pieris; species Pieris mannii. Next base: position 9,629,263 of record CM054777.1, read on the forward strand.
TTGCGTTTCGGAGCCGGTAATATAGTTCTTGGATAAATTTTATTATTATTAATTATAACCGCACGGCGTAGGTCCATAATTGTATATATGTACAGGTTTTAATCAATAATAATTAAATTATTACCAACAATTATATTCAATAGTCGCCGAGTTTTTTTATTATTATTTCTTGTTATAATTTTATGATTATAATACTTATAGTATATTTCCTATTATTACAATTTAATAAAACATTGGCGTATAATAATAGAGTTTCACAAGACCACTCGCCGGCTCTATACACAATCCTTGAACGTCAAATTCTACTTCGAGGAAATACATAAATCAAAGTAATCATGGTGTTTGCCAAGCATTGCAGGGCCAACAAATACAGTGTAGTTAACTCCATGTAACGTCCTCCGATTTAACGAGAAACTTTAAATCGAAGGTTAATTTAGTTTTCCTTCCATATACACTGATACACTCTACATAGCATAACACCTATTATCAATAACGACTATTAAATAATAAAAAGTTTTTAATTATTTAATTGCTGCAGTCTGTGTATGTTATTTTCTCGCTTTATTGTCCTAGCCCATAACAAATTCGACTGAATGCATTATACGTACCGAACCTTCTAAGAAATTCGTTTTTTTTTTGTATTGGGGTTGCTTGAGCGTGATTTATAACGAAGATGCCTAAAAATCGCAAGATATAAATAAAATAAGTACGTCAAGCGAAAATAACAGACTATACGTAATAGCGTTCAAAACAGACTACTAGCTAATTTACTAGCACAATTCGAAAAAAACTTTTTCTATATCTAATACAGATATTACTTCTTCGTATATACCTAACAACACCTCTTTATTACGACAATTTGCATAGTTCCTTGAGTGTTTGATATACAGTTTACACAGTACTAGAAAATATCACAATAGCGTTGTCAAACATATGAAGAAATATTTTATAGGCAACATTTTACACGTGAAAATGTTAACAATTCAAACATATGGCAGCGTACATACTTCAGTACGAATAGAATTGAAGTTATTTGCAAATATGTACTTGATTTTTGTTTATCTATTCCTGAATAGTTTATATGTTATCGAAAGTATATACATAAAGAATATTTAATAATACAAGTATGAAATAATACAACGCAATAGCATCGAGAGTGTCCATGGGCGGCGGTATCACTTAACATCAGGTGAGCCTCCTGCCCGTTTGCCCCCTTTTATATAAAAAAAAAAATGACTATGGTGTATGAATATGGCTAGTTGTAAACTAGGGACAGTAATTATTATTAATAACTACAGATCCATTGGAAACTAAAAACTCTTTCACAGCCTTGGGCTTATTTAAATCAGTCTTTTAGGAATTGGGCATATATAAATGAAATTGTTTTGGTCTTATCTGTATATAAAGTGACGGATAGGAGGAGTCGGCCTACTTTCACAATAACAGACCCAACGAAAAGTTTAATATAGTTCCCCCGTTTGCATTTTTCAGGGTCTCTATATCACTATAAAGTTTAGATTTACAACAACCTACGTTCCCATTTATAATATTAGAATGTTTCTTACTTTAGCACATTAGTGGACATGGCCGAGCTGATATCAAGAAGAACTTTCATAGCTTTGGCTTCAACTCGCTTTCTAACCGCCGCATAACTGGATTCTTTTTTAGTTTCTTCTTTTTTCTTCCCTGGATTCAACTCCTCCTTTATCGTCTCCTCTATTGCGTTTTGGAAACGCTCGTCTTTTACCACCTGAAAGTTATCAAATTATTATCGTCTCAATGAAATTTTAATAGGATAAACAAGCCTACATTACACCCAAAAAGGCAAATGTCGCGGCCCATACCCGACATTTTATGGAGGAGTATGCTCTTTTTTGAACAATTGGAGGTCAATCTTCCAGGGACATCCCCACCGGGAGTCGATTCCACAATTCGGTCGTTGGCAATAGAAAATGTCAAGTGAAGCGGACTGTGGACTTCCAGCCATCAAGGTGATGTGGTTGAAATTTTGAGTTAATACGGCTGTTGCGATGCAGGAAGGATCAATAATTCTCCAAAAACACACTTTGTAGACTACGTATGATATATGGATAAGAAGATAATAAATGTTTTACGCAATTAAAATAAAGTTGCAAGCATTTAATATCAGTACAGAATTGACTGAGCCCCGTATTTCAGCAAGCAATAAACTTTGGCAAACTCTACAGTGCTGCAGATTGTACTAAACTGTAATGGTAAGTAATAAGTAATAACAGGTCTGTCACGTTAACCAATCAGAAGTCAACAATGAGGAGGAAGGATGGTGTACTGTTCCTCCAAGCTAAAGTAAGAATCCTCGATCAGTCTACAGACTGAGTCAATATAGCCTTAATGGCTGGAAAAATTTCGTTAGTGCAAAATGTAGATGTCGCTACAGGTGCTCTTTGACACAATTTTCTACTATTTCTCTTTCTAATCTCATTGCATAAGATTTAGCCTTCGAAACATTTTTAATTTCCATAAATCACAATAATATAATTTTCAAGATGTATTAATATTAAATAAAAATATGAAGTAATGTTTTACCTTAGGGACGATATCCCCATAATCAAAATTTGTCAGTTGAAAGCACTGTGCCAGGTCGCAGAGATACCGTGAAACCACTCCACCATTCGCAAAGGTCTGCCTGCCAATGTCCAGAATGTTGATGACTGCACTGGATTCCGCTACCTTTGTATCCTGCCATGACTCCTGGAATTTAAATATTAACTTAACTATTCTTATACGTTATAGCAAATAAATTGTTTTGTGTTTTTAAACATATTTTTATTAAAGCTTTAATAATAATAATAAAATTAAATACAAACGATTTTATAAATTGCGTTTCAATATAAAATTAGTTTTTAGAAAAAATACGCGTCTAGAATACAATAAAATAGGATAATAAGCTGATAATTATTCAAAGACAGAAATATATATTAAACAAAAAGCAATTAAAGTATGTAATTTGATTTACTAATTAGTGATAATAAAGGTACTTGAGCATTCTACATTGTCAAACTGACATACATACATTGTATTTCAATTTGTGTATTATTTGTCAATAGGTCGACGCACTGTCACTTAAGGGTTGACCAACTCTAAGAAAATTATACAAAATATTGGCAAGAATAAAAATACATTAATAAACTATGTTAGTCTAAAATAAACAATAACAAGGGAGGAGATAATTTCAAATTAATATTTAAATAAAGAAATTTCCTACAACACGATTTCCTCCGACAACAAGAGGATTTCACGTTTCTGACGAACAATAAACAAAAACATCTTCTTGTTTATTTTCAATTATTGTTAACTTAATTTTCCTTTTCGCCAACCCTACCAGCAGTTTCACTGGTTGGCGCGCAGCAATCACGCCACATTTAAATTTGGAATACGTTGACAATACACGCGTATACAAGGCTGTTATCCATCCCGCTCATAATACTAACGAACGACGAGGACATAAAATTAAATTTAGATTGACCGCTCTAAAATTAAAGCCATTGATGTTATTATTCATCAGTCCACGTGGTCTTCCTTTCAAAACATAATATTTTGAAACATAATTTGTTGCCAGATTTACGTCATTTAATCTGTTTACTTGAGTCAATCACAGCCATCTTTTTTTATTATGCCACGCTAATTATAAACAATTTATTATTAACAATAGTAATAGGTTTAATTATAAAAATATGAATCGCAGAATAAAATTATGTATTAATAAATAATTGATTACATGAATAACATTCTTCACATTTCCCATTAGATTAAGAAAATTCATTTTAATAGTTATTATAAGTAAGCATGGTGTAAAATCAACTGCTGAAAGTAGTAGCACAGTATCTTTAAAAAAAAACTATTTAGACTAAGATTTTACTAACTCTTTAGATTTTAATATAACCTAAGCGATCTTTTTCTTATCAATCAAGCGGCCTTTTAGCGCCCTTGAGTCATTGACCTACTCGTGAACGAGTACAAAAAGTCGACTTCTGAGTATTAATGCGCAATGCTTATTGTATTCGTAACTTAAAATCATTTTTAATGCAAACAAATTGCGCTGTCGATCTTTCGTTGTCTATGATTATCGCATCCAAGGGCGGATCGAGAATTGTCATTTTAATCTACAGGGTCTTTTTTATTTCCTGTTCGTGTATCAGCGAACACGTACGTACGTGAATATGAATTAAATTTTGTATCAAAGCAAAATTCCTAATTAAAACCACTGCGTACTACAGGGTTTTTCGATTACATATAAATTCGTGTATTAAATGTCGAGTTCCGTCAGCATGACCTCTTAATAAGTACGTAAAGAAGGTCTTTACTTTGTATGTAGAATGGATGTGGACCTTGTTAAGTTTATAGTTCGATAGATCTTTCCTCTACTCATGACTAAGTAGCTTCAATTTCGTCCTCGTCACGAGATTCGACTTGACTACTAATTGCTTTTGAATTGTCCACTTACGATAAACCTTGGTCGGTGGATCCTTTTACGTTGTAGATGTCTGGTTTATAAGGGTGTTGCTAATACTATGGACACCCAAGCAGTGGAGTGTACAACAATGCACAGATTACAGAAGCAACAATGATTTGATAATGTTGATAATTTTTACTGACTGAATGGTGAACGATTCAGAAGTTCGATAACCATGAATATCTCTTCATCGAAAAATAACAATTAAAATATCATATACTTTGAAAACACATTCTTTTCATCGGTAAGATATGAGAAGAATAGAATTGCAACGCTGAGAATTATAAAATTTCTTAAGGTTAAAATTTTTTCTTAAGGTTAAAAAAAATTTCTTCACGATAATTCGCCATCGCTATAATACTAGAAAAGGCGTATATTCGCAACTGAAATAAACCATGAGGGTCGATGAACGAAATACCTCCGTAGGCGGATAACTAACTCTAACGGGAATCGAATCGCCGACACGATTTAAGACGTGATGCTATGTTATTAGCACTGGTATAAATTTGAAACAATCGCGTAATTAAGCTACGACTACCAAAACAAAAATACATAACAATCATGATTTTTTTCTATGTTGGTAAGTTTAATAAGTTATGTTTACTAACATTTTAACGATTGTTTTTTCCCATATATGAGTCTCTCTTGCAATTCATCACGATTCCTTTTTTAACCTGTTTTCTTTAATTAGGGTTACCTGTAAACTTAATGAGGCCGCCCGTTGCACCATATTTTTGTTTAAATTGGTTATTAATATTATTATTTAATTCTTGTGCAATAGAGTGCAATCGTATATAAAGTTTAGATTTCCGAAACTTAATAAGTTTGGAAATTAATGTAACATTATAATCTGCTCGTCTATACGTTTTATTAATTTAATTATAGGTATTTTGTATAAAAAACGTATTAAATGTATTTGAAGCGTTAAATTTACAGTTATAATAAAAAATGCCTTCATATAATCTTCAATGACTACTTTTTTCTATAACAATATGAATTAAATATTATATGTAATATTATAATATTGTTAAAAAAATTACCTTTTATTTCACAATAACAATTATCTTTTTATTTGTACCTAAAGGTAGAAATAAAAGATAAAATATGTGAAAGTCACGTGACTATTTTTATTTTCAGTTATCAAGATATAATAACTTCTTTGTCTTATACATAAATCATTATAAGGCTTATCGTAAATCTGTGAAATGAATATTCAAATTAATGATAACAGTAAAAATCTAACCGATAATTTTTATAGGACTTACATATTACGCGATAGGACACTTAGGACTTTATTCTCTTATCCCCAGCTATTTTAGTTATAAAATAATATTTATCAAGGCACACATCAGTGTTTACACACGTGTTCTGTCATATACGCTGTTTAAATAGTTGAGCAAAAATTCTTAATCAATATTTTTAAACAAATAGTTATTGATTGATTTAAGACATTTTGGGGCCAAACAATGAACCCAGAAGCGCAAGTAATCATACCATTGGTAAATACATACATTTCGTTCTATTGCGTCTAAGTTTGCCACGTTGATACCAACTTATATTTTGTTTTTTACATCTGCTGTGAAATATTTGAATTCATTATAATAATATTATCTTTTTATTCAAGTTATACATAGCGTTGTTTTCATTGTATTGCACATAAAATAGATGTATTGCTTTAATTGACAATAATAATTTGTCAAATGTATGTAAAGATGCATTAAAAACATCCTTAAAGCATTTGTATGAAAAATATACAATACTAACACAGCTATTTTGCGCAGACGCAATCATATCTAACATATAGTTACGACGCAAAATGAATTATTAGTCGTCTCATGCGCGCCGACACAATACCGAATTCTGAGCTTATAAAAATATAATCACCTGGCCTTAGACAAAATTTTATGTAAACGATAATGTATCAAACATAATAGGTGAAAACACACACACATATGGGTATAAATTTATATTGAGTTTTGATAACATAAGTACTAGTTAGAGGTGAACGCTCAACAGTGTTGTTATTACATAGTTGGTAAGGTAAGGTTACATACGATAAACTTTCTTTAGTGTAATACTGGGAATTTCTTGCAATAGAAAATTTTCATACGACCATTTTGAAGTAATTATGATAACATTATAAATAGTGATACAATTTAAATACTATTTTTATTACATATTTATCGCAACTTGGTAACAGGTAAATTAAAAAAACTTATTTATACAATATTATTTAGGTGTACCTTTTAAAGGGTTTTATTTTTTAGAGAAGACAAGTAAACATACCCTAGATAACGGAGCACATCGTGCGCAGGCCAGTCCAGCTGATGGTCTCGTGGGAGGCTGTGGCGGTGGCACCACTGGTCCATTCTTAATACGATACAGAGAAGATGTTCTTGTCTGAATAAAAACATTGTAATTTAATAATACACAAAGCAAAGGCTACATACAGAAAATAAACTGCTTCAATACATAAGACAACTTTAATCCCTACACACATTTAAATTGATTAATGCGAGGCCTCCACTGAATTAATTAGATATAACATTCTTACGCAATTTAATTGAAACTTGAAACAGAAACCTAGACGAAATATATTGGATCCAGTTTTTAGTTTGATGTTTGAGAATCAATTATTTTCTACAAATTATTGTATTACGAAGAAATACTGAGTCTTTGAGATTTAGGAGATAGCTCATTTAGCCAGATCCAATTGTAACGCAGTAGGCGAAACAGAAGCAAATATGTTTGACATGTGGGCCACTGGATTACAGCACATCACGATAAGTATTGCAAAAAAAACTAAACTTGATCTACAAATTGAATGAAACGTAAGTAATTACTGTAAGTCTTAAAACTCTAAGAAATATATGCTTTGTTGTACGAAAAAAAAATTTGGAAGCGGAAATCAAATTTATTTAGTAATTTTACTTCCATCACGTAACTATAGATGTTAGAACAATTCAAAGCTTTCAGGCAAGATATGGGAACTGCGCAATAATTATAATTATTGAACGGTCGTTTACATTATTAATTAAGAACTCGTGTATAGATAAGGGACAAGAGATAATTTATTTATGCAATAAGGAATTATAAAGTACGTACGTCATAGGACTCAAAGACCAGTCAGGAGTCCTGACTCAGGACCTCTGAGTCCTATTTAATATAACGCAAATAACATAAGTGAATAGTTTTAAAAACACCACTGCATCTTTTATAGACGTTCTGTGCTTTATTTAACCAAAGTAATTGAATTGAACAATGCGTGACCAACAGACTTTAGGCTATATAGAGAAAAAGATGTCTCCAATAGAGTATGGAAGCAGTGTTGACCAAATGGTCTGCGACTCTCATATCTGAGGTCATAGATTTACTGTAGGACTATCTGTATATTTTCATTTAACACTCGCTCATTCGTGTGAAGGAAAACATAGTGAGAAAACTGGCTTGCCTCAGGCACAGAATGCTGATTGACTACTTGCCTATTAGAAAAAACAAATGCTTACGAAATACATGTAACATCCAGGCCTAAAAAGTTACAGCTAATTGTTTTTGGAATAGAGTATGGGATAGTAGTATCTATCTTCGCTAGTAAATTTTCTAGCATTTTTAACCAAGCCTTTTCGCAGACATTTTTGTCTTTCCGGAACTATTTTCACTTATGCACTTCTTGCTCTAATGCGTCTTTTAAATATACTAACCGTAATTTCAGCATCAAGTTTAGCATATACATCTGTATGCGGCCTCTTGCGGGTGCGCATCGCGTGTCTTAGGGAGCTCGTATCACGGCCACACCATCCTCCTACCCTTTCCCCTACCACTTCTAACATATCTGCTACACGGCTGTAACAATACAAAAACATCTTAATGATCTCAAAGGCAAATCATTTATCCCAATTAGATCGACTAAAATTGCACTCTTGAACATTAAATATAAAGATGATTCAAATTGCCCCTTCCAAATGCTATATTTCGTGTGGAGAAGAATAGTCAAGAAACTCCACACTTACTCTTTTAACATAGGTTTAACAATACATAAATAATAATAATAATCTTTATTTCTTCTCTCACATATATACATACAAGGTTATAATGATTAAACTAAGATGATAACATTTGGAAGTGTATGTGAGAGACATTGTATGCATTAGTTAATTATATGTGAAGACAATGTAATCCCAAAATAAAACTACTTACTAAAATAGGCACAGAGAACAAATTAAGCAATGCAGCAGATAGGTTAATTATTATAGTGTTAGTATACATGTTCCTCACATAATTATTGAAACCGTAGAATATTATTTTTATATACATTATTATACATAAAAGAGTAATAATTTAAATCTGAAGGTAGAAACTAAATTTTAAAAAAGTAATATTACGTAGAGAAAAATACGCTAAATTTTTGTAAAAAGTACCATTTTACACTTGCGTTGCTTAAGATATTAAAAACTTCATTATTGTCACACTCTGTAACATCTAGGTATTAAAGACGAAATATGCTAACTGACTCTAGCTAAATCCTTGCGTGAATTTCTTTAACACATTGCGTTCATGATATTAGTGTAACTTTACTTGGCCAGATTTTGTGGAGGAAATCTAAAAGGAAGACCCTTTAAAACGAAATCTTGCGTTCATCTTAAGCGTTTTATGGGTTCAAATCCGGGCTATGCACCAAAGGTTTTCATTATGCATTAATAGAGCTTGAGAAAAATTACAAAGAAAACAAAAAAATAACAAAAAAACAAGTGCAATAATGATTTTTCAGTATAAGCTTGCTTACAATGGACAACAATTTCTTTGTTTATAATTTTTAGTTCTTCCATGTATAATGATAATTTTACGCGGCTTATTGGTATATTGAAAAAACATGCCTCAACAATCGTAATTGTAATTCTAAAAACCGGTTTAGGTAGAGGCACTAATTAATGGTCATGTTGTATAAGACTTAACTTTATTACGGCACACACATTAATTGTTGTAATACAATCATCATTTTTAAGAAAAAAAAAATTTTTTTCAAGGTCTCAAATCAGTGGCGTAATTACCTCGGGTGGCACCCGGTGCGGAAGTTGTTGGTGCCACCCCATCGAAAGTATAAAAGTATTTTAATATGATAAACATGGATCATTTATTAAAAGATCGCGAGTATGGGATGGGGTATCTCCACGACAGCGTCAGGCTCTTTTGAGGGAGTCCCCGAATTCTAAGTGAAAGTGGAGGAATCCCTGAAAAAGAAATTTTTATGCTCCCGATTTTTTTTGTTTTGTTGGTACATTGTTCTTAAAGTTGATAGACCGGGTGTCACACCAAAAAAAGGTGATCCCCCTGCTACGCCACTGTCTCAAATACCAGTAAACCTGACTTAATAATAACTTCACGAATTATTGTCCAACTTTCAAATTGGGAACAAATCATAACCTACCATGGTTGTAAGTAGCAATAAATTTTAAAATATAATTAATAAACGGACTAACTAAATACATATATCGTCAATTATTTACGCAGGTTACTTAGTGACAACATATAATATAAAAAATAAATCAGTGGCGCTACAACCTGTTTAGGTCCTGGCCTCAGATATCTGAATCTGTTTCATGATCATTTTAAATCTAATAAGCAAGTAGGTGATCAGCCTCCAGTGCCTGACACACGTCGTCGACTTTTTGGGTCTAAGACATGTCAATTTCCTCACGATGTTTTCCTTCACCGTTGGAGCAAATGTTAAATGCGCACATAGCAATAAAGTTTATTGGTGCACAGCCCGGGATCGAACCTACGACTTCAGGTATGAGAGTCGCACGCTGAAGCCACTAGGCCAACACTGCTCTAAGAATATAAAATATTAAAAAAAAATCTTATATGTTTTGTTATTGTTCTTTTAATAGTCAAGTAGGCGATCAGTCTTTAGTACTCGACACACACCGTTGACTTTTGGGTCTTTGACATGCCGACTCACGATATTTTCCTTCCTTACGAGAGTAATATGTGCACATACACCGAAAAACACTTGGTGCTTTTCGGTCTATGTGCACAGGGTCCAAAAGTACCTCAAGAATGAGTCGCATGCTAAAGTAAACGATGATCTATATAAATAACACACTATGTGTTTTAATCGACATGTTTAAAATTGGAATGCTAAGGAATTTCATTAATTGAATTATTACATATTTTCTTAGCTCAAAGTTTGTCAGATCCCGCATATAATGCATGATGAGTACTATAATGTTAAGTCTTTTATCACACTGTCAGGGGTGAAGCGGGATTCAATTATATATCAATTGGTTCCTTTATTGTGTATCCGTTTAGTTTATCTGTGCGATATGTAAAAGCACATATATATATCTTATACAAGCGAATTATAGATATTCTAACATTGAACAAAGGCCTCATCTTTATGAGTTTTTGTTCTAAATTTTATAATACATTAAATCCTATAATTATCTATTATATGATCACTTAGGAACTTTCAGGAGTTTTGGACACTTAAGCGGTTTAAGTAAATAATTAACAAATAATACCATATTTTATAGGTCACGTTCTAACGAAATAATGTAGATAAGGTGACAAGAACGCCAGAGTAAACAGCCAGCAATTTATAGTTATTGTGTGAAAATTACTGTTTTTATTAATGTTACTTTAATAGCTACGAAATTCAATATAACGTTTTTTTTTAGCATAAATTATATTTAATTGTTTATTAACATTATTTTTTATTCAAGGAAATTAAAATATATAAAGAAATCACGCACCTCGATGTAAAGAACCAATAAAGTATTGCCGTGAAAATAGCCAACTCCGCAGCACTGCTTGCAACCCGCACGTTTTCCACCACAGTCCAGACATTGCTTATTGAATCCATTTCAACACTGGCATTAACATTACCCGTCCAATTGAGAACACTCATCTACCACAACACTTCACTAAAATCGCTGCTAAAATTTTCGATATCTCTAGAGTACCTACTGAAATCGTCCAAATCGAAAATTTATAGATGCGAGGACGTGTAGCGTCTTCCGCCGACGGCGCAAGACTGCGCATTGTCAAGTGTCAACAGAAGTAAGAGTGATAACAAAGACTTGGACTTAGAATAACGTGATAACCGATGAATAGTTGAAAACAAAAACGACCTACATGAAGATAAAGTAATGAGCATTGTTCACGTGAATGTAGACTTTGTTCGAAGTGATGTAATAATAATTATTCAGAGCAACCGTATACTATATTGTACGTATGACAAAGTTCAAACACTATCGCTGGTTCAATGGAATCGGAAACTCGACACAAAGGAGAATGAGAATATATAAAAAGCTATATAGATCATTATTGCAAAATAATCTATTCATCTTATAATTTACCTAAAGGGACACAGCTATAAAAAATGGTAATGTAATTTCAACAATCATTATGCCATTAAAATAATGACCTAAAATAATGCATGATATCAAATCAACAAGTCTCAATAAAAAATTAAAAACCTTGAAATGAAGACAAAGATAAAAACATAAATACAAAGAATAAGTACGAAGACGATTTACAAAATTATAAATTCATTCCTAACGGAATTCTTCCGGTTCGTTTCCGCTTCAATAATTATATGAAGTATTCTATTCTTTTATTTTATCTTGTATACATTTTTCATTATTTTTTTCATAAAGCTTCCATGAACCTTCAGAAAGTATCACCAAAACCGGTCCAGCTATTCTCGAGGTTTAGCGAGCAGCATTTTTTATATATGTATGAATAGATATGACGCCATTTTTTAAAAATGTTCTAATCAAATCTAATTTTTGAAATGATAATGGTTAACTACGTTTACATTATTTAGTGTCAGGAAAATATTAAATAATGCCTCAATACTGTATGATTTTGATGAAAACAGTATAATCAGTATCGTAATTAATTAGCAGAGTCAGTACATACATAATAGCGTGATAGCTAATTATCACGTAATTATATAGACATATGTACATGATCAAGAGGTCAGAGGTTAAAAGTTGGAAATTTTACAGTTCAATGATTGATGACGCCTCTATTTATAAGATAAGTATTACAGAACTTAATATGACATACTTTGTAGGATATAGAATAAATATGACTTCATGACCTTCGGGTGTGATTAAATTTGCATGATATAGAAAATAGGAAGAACGAAAGACGAAACGATACATTGCGTGGTTGCTGTGGACCAAAAACATTCAATAAGTATTTCCATATTGAACCAACTACTTCCTTATGTTACTTCACAATACCTAGTGTTGACATACTGGAATCGTATAGACTGTGTCCTATCTGAGACGGCTTCTTGAATGCTTAGAATTTTTTTTATAGAACAGGGGGCAAACGGGCAGGAGGCTCACCTGATGTTAAGTGATACCGCCGCCCATGGACACCCTCGATGCTAGGGGGCTCGCGAGTGCGTTTTAAAATGTACTCCACCGGCTTTAACGGTGACGATATCATAAAGTTCGGCTATTGCCTGGAGCAGCTGAAAGCCAGAAAATGGCAGGCTTGTACTTTAGCTATTAGCGCTGAAAGTTTCTAGTTTTGGACGCTAAGACAATTTTACAGAGACGAGAGAGCAAAATGAGTTAACATTTTAAACATAACCTAAAGTCCTAAAATCACAAAATCAGCCAATCTCTAAGAAAACCTATTATGATTAGATAGTCTTTGTTTTAAAAAAACATATTAAGTGGCTACAATCTAGTATTACATATTTTATAGTGAAACCTAAAACGACTTTCATTTAATATATAAATCTGAAGTTCTTTTAATATATAACGCAGTAAAACAAGTTTCTTTCTTAGTATATTATGAGATATACTTCATTCAGAGAGAGAGAGTCAGTTCATAAGTACGTTTGTATATATTGAATTTAATAAAATAAAAAAATAAAACATTAATTAAAAGATCTCAGAATAGCTGATGTAGTTTTCTTTCATTACAGCTCCTTTATCGCATTGTAACCTGCAATTAGAAACTGAAAACTCTACAAACAGGGAATCGAGACGTTTTTGAATATTTGGGAATATTTTTTTCATTGGAAAGTAATTGCAATGCTCTCCTATTTATTTGAATCATTAACGGATATGTCTAATTAAAAAATAAAATTTAAACTTATCTTCTATATTGGAAAAGTACACAACAACAGGGACAACTTCACGTGACTTCAACATGATAAAATACTTTGCAGCCGAAATAACATTTCTGTACATACAAAATAAGCCGGAACGGGACAAATTCAGCAATGATTTATCATTCAAAATATAAAGAAAACCAGCAAAGCTCAAAGGTGACTGAGTCAACGCAATAGCAAACGACAAAGCAAAATATTGTACATATGCATGCAAGGTATTACAAACCATTATTAAATATTATTTCAATATATTTAAAAAAAAATTGCCATTCATTATGATAGTAATTTGTATGATGCTTTTATCTTATGCATCAATGATAATAAAAAATGTATTTGCACATAAAACAAAACACTACCTAATATATACCTTGTATTGTTTGAATAAAATGACGTAATCAAATCTGGTAAAAACTTGTTAAAACAATTTACAAGTCTATTATCAATTAATACTAAGTGTAAAAGATGACGTCAAGTTTTAGAAAATAAAATCAATCATTTTCTAAGCTTTTACTGATCTATATTGATAAAGTACATCATATGTTTGAGGTATTTGTGCCAGCCCAACAACAATGCAGGTGTAAATAAAAATATATGTACATACTTTTCATTTACTTTGTTTAAAAACAAAGAAACTCGAAAACAAAGTGCGCCTGCGATTAATGAGTGAGTGAACAATTAAATAGTATTTTATTAAGAAAATAATATTTATACACACAAATGTTGTTAAACGCTTTAAATGCAATAAAAGCCATGAAAAAATTATGTTTATTAAACATGCATTATTTTTATTAATCTTATATTGTCTATATAACAAAAACAGTACACACAATTTTAATTTTAAGCTAACAATCCCTGAAATCGTAGTTTCTAACCCCAGATGTACACCAATGGACTTTCTGTCTTTTTATACCTACCCATACCTTAGCCTTAGATCAAAAAGTCGACTACGTGTCTGAGACCTAGGCCCTTAAGGTTTTTTTATATTATAGAAGAAAATGCATTCTAAAAACAAACTATTCTGACTTATAGAGACCAGGGTTTTGCAACGACAGAAAACAGTGGGTCTAACTTTCAGATTGCTTGCAGACGACTTTATAAAAGTGAACTGAATACTTTTAAGGTAAGATTCAGAGGCGAGGCTCAGCGAGTATCAGACACCCGTATGCGAAAAAAATGTTGTGACTTACGGGAGTGCCAAGTAAGAATTTCGTGTATAGTTCTTTGATCTTAAATTCCTAATGACATTTGATATTTACGCTACGTAAAGATGGCAAAATAAAATGTAATATAATAAAAATTTAATAATTAAATCGAGACCTAACAGTTACTATAATGTCATTGCGCACGCGTTGTCAATGTGATCGTCTTTTGATCTACTTATCTTAAAATAGCGTTGTTATTCTATCCCAAGTATCCACTTGCATTTTTGCGGTTGTTTCGTAACATAGATATTTGATAGCCATATTGTTTGAGCCTAAAACATTAATCAAATCTTTTTGTCTACAGCCACATTTATATATCATTTTCATGTCATTGCAGTGTTGACCGGTTCGTGGGTCGGAAATCTGACTTCATTTACTCTTGGCCGATGCTAAATTATTAATTATATACCATTTAAATGACAAAAAAACGTCCTTGCTGCCTAAAACCACCTTATACGTTTGGTTAGTAACATCAACCAATTACAATGTTTTGTAAAGAACATCGAGTTCACAGACTATATTAAACAATGTTTCTATATTTAATTGACAATACAATAAGGATTCATAAAGGTCGAAACAATAAGGATTGATATGTATTCCACGAAAATTCAAGACAGTACCTAAGCAATAAGAATGAACTGAATGAAATCCAGTATACACTAATCTTTCTAAGGCTAATATTCTGTATATTAGATTATTAGCCTTAGAAAGATTAGAGTTAAATTCTAAAATCCTTTAATACTTCAACACAACAATTCATCGGTAGGTTGCGTCAACAATCCGTCAACTAGGTTTCTTTACTAAAAAAAGTAGCCGTTTAGTAGCAATCAGAAATAGTACTTAAATATAATTTACTATTGAATGTTTACTGGTGTTATTCCTTAGAGATTTAACCTTCATAGTCAGAGGTCTCATCGGCACGCAATAAAATAAACAGTAATGATTATTGCTTGTGATGCGCTCAGCGAGTTTTTTTAAATAATTAACGTAGTTTAATTTGTCGCCTCGGTCGCTCTGAGGTCAAGGAGCTACTGAAATCGATGCCGGATGAATCCATACTTGTTTTGTTTTGGTACAAAACCAAATTAAAAATGCATTGAACATTTTTAATTTGGTTTTGGTTTTGGAAGCATGAAATGTGAATGCCCTAGGTTCCAGTAAGGGATTACACATTAATTTATTCTGCGCTGGCTTTTCTTATAAGCGCCGCGATCGTCCTTATCATTACGTATACATATGGTATCATAATTAATGCGCGTCGTGTATTTGTATTGAATAAATACAGTTTTTAATTTAAGTTTTATAACAAAATAAATTTCTTGAAAGATTTAATGACGGCATGACGATACAAGGGCCAGTCAATACAAAGAAAAACTTACATTTTATTTTATAATAACTAATATACTACAAAGTTTATGCCGACTTTAGTTCTACGGAGACTACACATAAACATTATTATTACATATTATTAGACAAGTTATCTAATAATCAAAAATAACTAGTAAATCATATATGTATGTAGGAAGTGATCGAAGAAGGAAACGATACAAACGTACAAGTTATTATCATAGATAATAAATAATAATCGATAAAGTTATGTTCTATTAACACAAAACAGTACTATACAATAATTTAAGTGCTTTTGTGGCACAATTTTTTATAAATAAGGGGGACAAACGAGCCTGTGGGACGCTCAAAAAGGGTAGTCATCGCAGCCTATAGACACTCATTTTTAGTAGGTGCATTGCCGGCCTTTGAGGAAAGAGTACACTCGAATTTTGAAAAGTTGCAGGTCGTATCTCTCAGGGAAGACCCTCACCGGGAGTCAATTCCACAGTTCGCTATTTCGCAGAAGCCTTGTGAAACGGACTGTGGAAGACTTCCAGCCATCAAGGTGTTGTTTCACAAATACAAACATGCCAAAATGTTATATATTATGAATTATTTTACCTGACAGCATTGTTAGAGGTCTACAGAGCAAAAATGATTCTGAATAGTCGAAGTTGCAACAAAAAGAAAATTAAAACTGAAAAACATAATACACTGTCATGTCTCTGTAAACAAAATTGGAAACTGAGTCATATCATACTCATGTTACTGGGTAAATAACCCAAAATAAATATTACGATTTCACGGCCTGTCCTGTCATCAGCCGCTAACCAACGGACATACGCACACCAACTGAATATAAACACGATTATCTAGACTTTTATTAATGCAAAGAATTGCATTGCTATCGCACGCGAAAAGAGAAATCGACATATTTTAGCAGCGATTCAACATTCACAATATTATGTGAGCAAATTAAAAATAATTTGAGGCACATTTTTAATTACCTTATAATTAGACACAATTTCACAATTTTACTATTTTACAACAACAATTACAGCGGAATGATCCAGAAATGCACGTTTCGTGAATATTTCCCGAAAAATCAAGGGTCAAATTTTACATAATACATATTAATTTTTGTAACGGCACGCGTGACGTGCTTTCCCGCTCACCGTTTATGTGGGACTGAATATAAATTAAGCGACACGCCATTGTTGCGGCTGACAATTTGCATTACCAAATTGATCGGCGCGTGCGCAAGGTGTACCTGTACCTGTCGCACTTGGCAGAACCTAAACTTTGTTTTAATAGATCAGAAGCTCTTACAAAGATAGCTGCACTACAGAATATAGTGTTTACCACGCATCAAATATGAGAGCACCTGGTCATCAAAACCGCTTCCATATTTTTTTTATGAGAAGTAAAAAGAAGCTGCAATTCGTCCATCCTTTAACTGCACCATACCACAGTACCTATACTGTTTAGTAATAAAGCAACGATGTTGTGTTACTAGACGTTGTATTTTTATATTCAACTGCAGAGGACAGTTAACTATTGAAATATTTTACAGTATACAATAAATAGCGTTCTTTAAGCAGCCGTCAAGATGGATTAGATTTCTAAAGGTTCCGCTAAGCCAGGAATCCAGTAACACTATTTGGTTAATAAACTGTATACAAAGGAATCATTAAATACATCCGTTGCAAGACGCAAACAGGACGTTATTACTGTCTATATTCTTAAAGAACTTCACCGCAGTTTGCTTCATTAAATTGTAGATAAGCTAATAACAGATCAGATCGGGAGATTTCCTTTTATATTAGATACGGTTATACATATTGATCTTGCAAGGTTTAATCGACATAATAAATACTTATTCCAAAATTTGTAAATATTTGTAATAATATGGTGAACAAAACCAAAAAATCGCTTTTACAATTCATTATGTTCTTGCGGTATCTACTTGTAACTTAAAAATAGTTATATAATGTTTCACCAGTTCATTTAAAAATAATTACAAACAATAATAATTATTACATTAACAAAAAAAAAAACACATCTTGTCAACCTGTCTTATGCTGCTACAGAAAATATTCTTATCGTGCAAAAGTTTGGTTATAAATTGCGTTATGGAGATATTGTTGTCAAGTACAGTTAACATGTCAAAAGGAAGAGACTGGCTGCCGACAACACAGGGAATCCTGTTGTGGCGGCTAGTGCACTTTATTTTACCTAAATATTCTGTTATGTGTATAATAACGTTTTTCTTTCCTTCTATTTATTTATTATCTAGATGACACTATTCGAAGTATTGAGATATTGATTTCATCTGCTGGACTTTGAAAACCAGAACCTCGCGGCTCACTGACCTTGGAAAACATATGACTAATAATATTACGGATTCGTCGCTTTTGCTCCTCACATCAGAAACTCGTATTTATATCTCGATGAATATCTTTGCATAGACAACATTAAATCGTCATATATTATTTGAAACTGGGAATAGTTTTTAAATTTGAATATTACTTTTATTTTCTGATCTATAAATGATTTAAATACACTTAAATATTTTGTCTTATTTGACAAAAACTTAGTTTCAAGTTTATAAGCAGCCAAACAATAATATTTAATACAAAGAAACTTGCGGATTCTAAATAAAACATTGCTGCAAATTCTACTAGACTGACTGAGATCGTACCTGGAGAATTTTCGCCAACTATACCAGCAAGTTAAATATGAAATAAAGTAAAAAATGAAATAAATTGAAACAGTTTTTTAGTTTGGTCACCAGATGGTTCGGCATCCCATAGAACATTGTCCCAGAAAATTAAAGTACATAGTCAAAGTCAAAAATCATTTATTCATACAGGTAACACGTTGTACACTTATGAACGTCAAAAATAAGAAATATACATCTCAAATAAAGGGCGAAGAACGGAAGTGCAAACTGGTAATAAACTCTCCCCCACTCTTTTTAATCGAAAATGTTTATGTTTGTTTTTTTTTCTCTCTCTTCTATGTTGGGAGGAGTATGAGTACCAGTAAAATGATTTTAAAGAAAGATCTAATTAGGTTGGTTCAAATTTTGAATATTTAGTTTTACTTAGTGCTTATTAATATTATATATAGTTTTGTTGTCATTATCACTTCAATGCGCATAGGGAACAGAACACGCAAATGGCTATAATGCGCAAATCTAAATCGGCATGGGTCACGAAACCAGTACGAAGGTGACATTAGATGGAATCCTTCCACGAGGAATGTGCGTCACTCAGATAAACTATTGAACCTGCTAAGTAGGGCTTGCAACGTATCATGTCATCAAAACATATCGTAGTTACTAGGTCCGATTTTCGTTTGGATAGCCCTTAAATTTCGAGTTAGATCGGTCATCCTCAATTCACGTGCAGTAGGATATTCTTGCATCTCATAGGTTTTGTCTGACAAGGCTGTTTATAAGGCAGAATCTTTTCTCATTTAATTTCTTTATAGAAAACAGCATTTCTAATCCTAAAAGGCGGGCACGGCACTCGCAAGACCTCTGGCACTAAGTGCCCATGGTTGGCGGTACTTAACATCAGATCAGCCTCATGCCCCCTTTGTCTTCTGTTCTATAAAAAAATTTTTTTTTTTTTATAGAACAGAAGACAAAGGGATTCAAAGTTATTTATTTATTTTTATGAAACATAAATAGAATTTGAAGATTTAAATTCCCTGTATTTTACCATATAATTCGTATGTTTAGATTTCTACCAAACAGCTCACCAGATGACTGACCATACTTATGTTGAACCATCACAATATCTTTAACATACTCCCGACTAACCACTAGATCAGGCCACGCGTGTGCCTGTCACGCGATACTATTACTCAAAACCGCAGAGTCCAGGTAAATGCTAGTCAGAAACCTATACACGAACTCACAAGGCTGAAAAGGTAGAAAGAAAATTTTAGGAACACACAAAATATTACCAATGAAAGATAAAACTGCTGAGATAAGATGTAGTGCACTGTTTTAATTTGACCTCAGTTTAGATAATAATAAGAATACAGTATAGATGTCGCAGTAAAGTAAATAATCAAAGAGTTAATTGTATCTCTAGACAGTTAATTAAATATAGATATTAAATCAAGTCGCTAAAGTTCCGTCAAACAATTAACTGAACGAAACGTTTATGAAATAGTCATGACGGAGTCGACAACATGTTTTACAACAATGGCAACAATTTAATAATTTACTAAGACCACAATTTCAAACAAAAAAACACTCACACAACAAATGAACGTTTGCCCAAAGAAAGACTCTAAAAGTAATCAGCGGTTGTCGTGTTCTTGTTTTACATTATTAATCAACACGCTGGCTTTCGGTCAGACAGACGGTTAAACGTTTTCGACACTGCTTTATTTCAATCAAAATGCTAGCGACTTCATTGAATATGGTTAATTCATTAACTGTCTAGAGATTCAATTAATTCTGTAATTTAACTACTTTACTGTGACATAGAGATTACTGCATTATAAGAATATTATAATTCTATAATAACTTCAGGGTGTCTGGTTTTGCCACGGTGTGCGCGCGCATCTCGAAATTTATTCTCATAATTTTTACTTAACGTGTAACGGAGTATAACTTGAAAAACAATTAAAAGTACATATATCAATAAAAACTGACATTTCGATAAATTATCAACCCGGGACATCTAGAGGTCTTATCACATCAATATACAGAGTCACTAATTAAATAGAAAAGTTTTGATCATAACAAAAACATTAATACTTCCCTACTTGCTATTCAAGAAAAGATTGTAAATTGATAAAAAAATAGGTACTCTAAATGATAAGAAATTACTTTTAAATTAACAGTTTCTGGCTTATAATCATTATAAAGGATGTTTCAACAAGAACTTTGTTTTCTAAAACAAAATAAAACAAAGAATTTAGAGGAAAATGAATGAAATTTTTATTGTATTACAAAGAGAAAAGTTTGGCAATTATGAATGAAAAATGATATCTGGCAAATGTCCACCACGACCACGCTGACAGATGTTGATTCTTTCATCAAAATTTTTAATCACTTTTTGGCAAAATGGAGGGTCTATTTCGTTAATGACATCACGGATTTTGAGTTTTAAGGCTGCAATCGATTCGATTGGCTCCGTATAGACTCTGTCTTTAACATAGCCCCACAAAAAATAATCCAGTGGTGTTAAATCACACGATCTGGCTGGCCACTTAACAGCTGAATTTCGCGAAATTATGCGCTCGGGAAATTATCGCGAGATGTTAACCACTAAATTTTGGCCTATTATTGATGACACTGAAATGTGGTTTCAACAGGACGGTGCCACATGTCACACAGCCAATGAAACGATCAATTTATTGCAAACCAAATTTCCCGAGCGCATAATTTCGCGAAATTCAGGTGTTAAGTGGCCAGCCAGATCGTGTGATTTAACACCACTGGATTATTTTTTGTGGGGCTATGTTAAAGACAGAGTCTATACGGAGCCAATCGAATCGATTGCAGCCTTAAAACTCAAAATCCGTGATGTCATTAACGAAATAGACCCTCCATTTTGCCAAAAAGTGATTAAAAATTTTGATGAAAGAATCAACATCTGTCAGCGTGGTCGTGGTGGACATTTGCCAGATATCATTTTTCATTCATAATTGCCAAACTTTTCTCTTTGTAATACAATAAAAATTTTATTCATTTTCCTCTAAATTCTTTGTTTTATTTTGTTTTAGAAAAAAAAGTTCTTGTTGAAATACCCTTTACTATATGAAGCTGAATAACAACGATTCATTCATTCGTCGTCTTTTATATTTTGATGAATAATAAATTTAAAAAATAAAATGTATTAAGCGCTCTTTTACGTAGAAAGCCCAATTCGACCCACTTGTAAGAATCATTGTCGTTACCATGAAAAAAGAAAAATTAGGTAATTTCACAAGTTTCACTGTTTCTAGATCCTGTAACTCGAACCTATAAGTCTCCACATAAGCATTTAACAAATCGACTGAGAGTTTGAAAAAAATTTAACATTTACAGTCATTACAATCACGAAATACGATCCTTTGTGGCTCCAAACCCAAATCGCGAGCTGCCGCCTAGCGCACTTGACAACCCCAATATAAGGTTGCTGGAAGCTCCAAACCGTATGATTATGTATACGAAAATAATACAACTTTTCATAAGTATTGCCAGTCACCACATCGCACCGCGCGTCTGGATTTTTTTGCAATGACTATATATAGATGGTTTAGTTAATAAGTGGATTTGCGTGTACAATGTGGATTTTATTTATTTATTTAAATAATAAATACACACTGTTTCTGCTATGTGTGCGCAATTATGTTTTTCGTAAAACCAGTAGCACAAATACTCTCCAAGGAACTATATTCCTAGTTAGAGCATTTTTAAATAGGTATTATAAACAAATTATCAAATTATTCGATGTTAGTGTAGATAAATACAAAACAGGTAATTAGCCTAATCAATCATAAAGATTACATATTAATTCGAATAATTAGGTAACAAAGTCCAATATTCGATATTCAATTTATTTTTTAAAAAGTCTCTGACATTTCAAATCCATACATTCATTTGTTTTAATTGCATTCCCAAAGAAAAAATATTATTTTATATTTAAAACACGTGCACAGAACACCTTACCAATTATTTAATCAATGATTTAAAAAAAGCAATCAATGTAAAAAAAATATCACGCACACCAATTATTCCTGTAAATCCCCATCTGCTCTGACTACCGACAATTCGAAATTATCTTTATTATAAAACTAGATATAGAGAATTTGATAAAATTATAGTCACTGTAATTCTTTGTCGACGTTAAATATTTTTCAAATCGAATGTGTTTTCATGTAGGCATAGTTTACACTGCTGAAAGGACCTTTCAAAACGTCACCGTGATAAATTGTTATTAATTTCAAGAACTAATGCACTGAACTTGTACTCATAATATACATGACAAATATTATTATTTATTTACACTTAGTTACGTTATTATATGTGTTGGAAAAGCACAATTAAATAAAAAAACGTGCAACGTTAAAAAACGTTAGCGGGATTTATGACCCCTATTTGATTAGGTTCATCGATATTGTTTGTCAATCAATTTTGTTCTCATATCTATGAAAAGCTCGGCTAGCTCTATCAGGTTTTTAACTCTCCACGAGGTTTCCGGCACCGCTATGCCAAAATTTAAAAAAATTAAGCTTGAAATGTAATAATAATATTAATTTACTAGTACTAGTAAATACGAGTATAATCATATTAATAATAATATTTTATTTGGAACACGTGCACAGAAAACCTAAGCCTTTTTACTTACCTTTAAGTTCTTAGCAAATAAATCGGCAAGAATACGTAATTAATGTTGATTTTTCTTTTACCTTATTACTAAAACTTATAAACAATAGCGTTTTTTTATTTCCGCAAGTACTACACGTTTAATAAGACTTGTTAATATTATAATGTTTATTACATTATTTTCATAACTCGAGGTTTCAGTTGTGTATGTATTATGTATATTAATTTGCTGAAAAACAATTGAAAGACGATTAATCGCAAGAAATGTAACAAATCCGTTTAAACGAATGTACGAATAGTAGAATTCCTGCTATAGGATTTAAATATAAAAGTACTGAGCTCTTAATAATGCTACATGAATGAACAATGTTCATTATATAGTACAATACGAAATATGTCGCTGCATCATTTGCAATCGGATGTACGTTATTAACGAATGTCGCAAAGCAACGCAAGCGCAATAAAAATTGTGCAATTTAAATTATGCTTGTTAAGATATGAGTGACAATCTTGACTTAATTTTTTTTTAGATGAATGATAAACAAGCGGACAAAAATTAAATATTTAAGGAACATTATAATAATAATTTTAAAAATTCTTATGGTGTTATGTTAAGTTCTTTGTAAGTACTAATAAAAACTTTTCGTTCATAGTCTATGTTATATTTTAAGCATTGATTAAATAGATTTGATACTCAATTTAACAAATGCCTCCCTGGTGATCAAAAATCACCAAATCAGACCTAGTTCTGGTTTTAAATTTAATCAATTATTACTGAATCAATTTTGTTTGATAATATTTTAATGCTTATATTGTACAAATATAAATAATTTGTTTCATTTCACAAATCACTCTTTTTAATAAATTGCTACACACAAATATCTACTAATTTACTTAAATTTACAATTCTATGTTTTACTTTAAGTAATGATAAAAACAATATAAATATACAAAAAAAAGTATCCCATATAACAAAACATTAAAAATATATATTTGAACAAATTTATCAAACTAGGACTTATATTAAGTTCTTTAATGCTTATTTATTTAATGCTAGTATATATTATTATTAACATTATTGAGCAGTGACTAGACTTTGATTATGGTCATTCTTAAGCCTTCCATTTCAATTTACATAGTTAGTTATTAGTAAATGTTTTATTAGAAAAGCACCTGGTTTCAGTGCTTAAAAATTTATGAAAACATAGTGCAATTGTTTATTTAACACTATAATAAAAAAATAAATCTTTTAATATTATAAATATCTAAATTATTTTAATAGAAAAGATCTGTTTAATCACACAGCATGTTAAGAAGTCAATGTAAACTCAAATGCAATGAAATACTAACTTGAACTACAGACTAAAGCAAAGTCATATTGACCAAAACTGAAACTTGATCAGCAGATCTACCCAAAACATCTACAACAATAAAATAGCATCTCATACAAATATAGTTAAAAAAATATTATAAAGTTATTGACTGAGTAAACTCAGTATATCTAGTAAAAGTCCAACTTGTATTTTCTTACACTTATCATTTGTTAGTATCATATTTTAAATTTTATATTTTGCTAGGCTACATTAGAGTAGAGTTTTTGGGCCTAAACCAATTTAAAACAATCTAACAACTGGGTTGAGTTATTCAGTGATGCTTCGAATGTGCAAAATTCTTACCTTTTGTACTCAAAGTTTATTTCCTTCCAAGTAACTGATGGTACGGTCAACGGTGATTCAGGTACAGAAAAAATTCTTGGTTTTGTTCTGAACTCGTACATACAAATTATAACCGGCACATCTTAAAGCGCATAGTGCATACCTAAACAAACAACTGTAACCGTAACAACGAAAATGACAGAAGATAATGCAAGATGTCTTTTTATGTCAGGCTATTTCTATGAATATTAGTAAATACTCAATGTCATTGTGCTGACTGCCCACACCCTTCCAACGTCATTTGTCAAAAAATATTGTTGATTTATTATTTGCCATTTATTAATTCTTAAAAACAAATCCATTTTTGTTTACAAAGTATATTTTTGTCATTAAATTTTAGTATATTATTTAACTATGGGTCTATTCGGTAAATCACCAGAACGGAATCCAAAAGAAATGGTTTGCTTGGTTATATTTGTCATATATATTAATTTTATTGGTCTTATTGAAACTATAAATTGTAATATTATTTAAGGTAAACGAGTGGTCTCATAAGTTACGAAAAGAGGGATATAATTTAGACAGGCAAATACGAGGTAAAGATAATCTAGTTTCGGTATCTTTTTTAAAATTTCAACAAGTCAGATGATGATAACAATGAGTCACCTTCTTGTACAATACATTAAATTCTTGAAAAAAATTATCCGAAAAATCATCTAAATTCACGTTCAAGATGTACAAAAAAACTGCCTGTATTCAGGGAGATTAAGAAAAATTATTTGTTTTTTAACACAAAATCTCAAAGACTTATTATTGTTGAGATAGTTATACTGTATACTTTATATCTTTTTTAGCAATTCAAAGGGAAGAAGAAAAAATTAAAAGATCTTTAAAAGAAGCAGCATCTAAAAGTGATAAACAAGTTTGCACTATACTGGCCAAAGAAATAATCAGGTCTAGAAAAGCAATAAGTAAAATATATACTAGTAAAGCACATTTAAATTCTGTGCAGATGCAAATGAAGAATCAACTTGGTAAGTAGTTAATTTATGGACACATCATTTTAAATACTATTAATTATTATTATATATTTTTTATTACAGCAACATTACGGGTTGCTGGTTCTTTACAAAAATCAACTGAGGTATGTTGTTGTGTTGAATAATTCCTTGTATTGTATTAATATATATCAACCAATCAATTAAGAAACAATACTTGAGACAAATTGGAAATGAAATACATGATATCAAGCAAGTCCTAAAATAATTATCATATAAAACATCGTAGGAGATATTATAAATATTTTCAGAGATATAATAAAATGAGGGTTTAAATTTAAACTACATATGTAAATATATTAAATTGAAAATATAATATATTTTGAATGTTTGTTACCATAGAATGGTTTGATAAATCTTGTTAAAGGGATGGACTCAGAATTATTTTCTTTTTTAAATAGATGTTGATTGTCACGATAAACCTGCGTCATGTATTTACTGATCACATTTTTCCCACACTAGGTAATGCAAGCTATGCAGGCACTGCTTAGGTTACCTGAGATCGCCCAAACAATGCAAGACTTAAGTAAAGAAATGATGAAAGCTGGTATTATTGAGGAAATGGTAGATGAAACTATGTCTGGCATGGAAGATGAAGAAGAAATGGAGGAAGCAGCACAGAGTGAAGTTGACAAGGTAAACTAATATTATGAAGATAATGAGTTCAAGATTTCACTAAATTAGGAAATTTGCTATACCTTGCATGTGCATTTAAAGCTGTAATTTTAAACATGACAAAGCAAAAATGAGATTAGTATAAATTCTGAAGTCTAGTACAATATACGAAAATTCAAATGTTATAGGTGCTATGGGAACTAACTCAAGGCAAGTTGGGCGAAGCGCCGGCTCCGCCCACGGCCGTGGGAGCTCCTTCAACAAGTCAAGAGGTCACTGAGGAACCCGATGAAAGTGAACTAGATGAGATGCAATCTAGATTACAGGCTTTACGTTCATAGGTAATACAATTAGAAATTAGTGTTGATTAAAACATTCTATCTTTTACAATTCAGCCTGATTAATGCCTTACAAAGTGAGAGTGTTTAATGTAATTTACTCAATTTCGAACTTTTGAGTATAAATTAGTATTTTCCAACCTCTTTTGTGCAAAGCATTTTAAAATTCTTATGCCGCCACCCACGCATTATCAAACACCTGGGATCCAATAATATCCAAATTAAAATCTCAATACAAACAATTCGCGAAAATGGTAGACACCGTGAGCAATTCCTGCAGAAACCCCTTCATCTTTTAGTTGTTACCAATTCCGGGGAAATAAATACAGATAATACTACTTTTTCTACAGCTGTGATACTTTTTTTCACATTCAACACCTTTTGTTCAGAAGTGAAAGAAAGTCACCGTGACCACGCACGATTAATTTAAAATTATGGTTAATAATTATAAGTTTACAATAATACATAGATAATTGCACAGGACATTTTTCATTCTGGCCTGATTTAAGAGTATAAACCGACCTTTTGGGTTCGAAGGCGAGTCGGTTTCTTCACGATGTCTTTCTTCATCGTTCCCACATAGACAGAAAGTCCATTGGTGCACAAGTGAATGAACCTACGACCTCAGAAATTAGAATCACATGCTGCAGCCACTAGGCCAAAACTGTTGCTTTTAACAGTATAAACCTTTAATAACTTCTACTTCTTTCTTTTCAAATATAAAAAAAATTGCCTTTGAACTTGACACAAATCATCGAGTGAGTTCTATAAGTGAAACAAAGAATAAATTATTTTATTGTTTTAGATACGAAGCATACACTGGAAAAAAAAATGCCTTAATAGATATTGGGTTTGTATGCATTATATTGGAAAGATTTTGAACACTATTATTAAGTAGTATGAAGCGGGGCTGGCTACGACATTTTAGTATATCATTTAAATCCGTGATAATTTATCTCTTTCCAATCCTATTCTTATTCCTAGTTCTCAGCCCCGCCTTATTTAACTTAATGTATTAAAGATATGTTGTGCGTTATTTATTTTGAACTTTATAAATGTTATAAAAGGACTAAGATCTTTAATTCACGCAAGTATTTACAGAAATCGAATGTTATAGATTTTAAAACAATATTGAAAGGCATTTTCACTTTTTGTTTTGGATTTAAAAATGTGTTTAATTTCACTTCTAAAGATGGTATGAAAGCTATACTGAGAAATTACTACACATTGACAATTGTTGATATAGTAGTATGAAAAGTATTTGCTATTTTGTGTTGCGTTGCGTTTCTATAATACAATTTCAATTGTTTTAATGTCACGAGAACTAAAATTTTAATATACGAATACTTTGTCCAATTTCATAATAGCTAATTAATAATAATAAAGGCTACTTTTTAAATCCATAAAAAAATATTATGAGCAGCGCCTAAACTTAATAAAATTATGTGGCAGATGCAATGTAATATTAACAGCTTATTAAAAACGATTTTTTTTTAACTTTAATCACAAATAATTGGATTTTGTGAATTATTTTAAGTAATATTTCTAATTGTGATATTGTTTACAATAAATTTATGAATTAAATATTTGTTTGCAATTATAAGGTGAGTGTCATTAGTTATTTCAATAATTAATACATCAAGCGTGCTCCCAAAGACGAGCCCGTGCGTTCTAATGGTATCTGTGTTGTGAGAACCATGATTTACTTTCTATATAATTATTATCTCTCTAAACCAGCATGTTAAAGATCAAGACAATGCGTGTCAAGTTACCTCAAAAAAAAGTGATTACGGGTATACGTAAACATTTACCCCCTCATACATGAAAGGTTTATTAAAGGCAGCAAGGCATTCGCGAGCCCTTTCAGTATTAACATTGGAAGGGTCTATGACCGGCGGTATCATTTATTTATTTATTTATATTTATTATTTAACATCGGGTGTACTGCGTTTGCCCGCTGTGATATTAAACAGTCACGTCTCTTTGTCATAATTTGACAGAAAGAGGCGAATACATAAACATGATTTTATAAACGAAGGTAGATTAAAAAAACTTCAATATAATAATATATTTAATAATACTCATAATATCGCTTACAATGAGAATATCTCGTACGCTACGTATCACAGTTTGTTACAACATTTTGGAGGACAAATCTAACTCAAGTTGAAGGTCTTGAATAGACTCTTTCTTCAAGAGTGGTTTTCGGTCGTTCTCTTTTATCTTTTTCGGATTCTTTTTCTTCGTTTGCCTAAAAAAAAAATACAGAAATCATGAATGCAATTTCATACAAACTATCATGGCCAAAAGCCGATAAACGCATTATTGCATTTAAATAACTCAACGAAATCGTGGCGGGAAATAAACCTTTTATTAAGTTCATATAAGCATTAAATATTACTTTATTCATTTAATTTAGTTATTTACTGGCAATAATAAAACGTAAAACCAATATATTACCTCTGGGGAAGCAATAAAAATAAAATTACGTTCAAGAGCGTTCTTAAAAAAATTATGATTGAAACCTGTTAAAATGACCATAGCAAACATCTATTGCCGTGAAGTTTGCGATATTCCGCTCTCACCTATTAACAACGCCATCGGGCAAATCCATCATTCGCAGTATGAGAGCCTGGTCTGAGGAATCGAGAGGTGCCACCGATATGTCGCGAACGGCACGGAATTTACCACAGTTGTTGAGGTGCTCGTTTTCCAAGCGGAAAAAGTTCCATATGAAACGTCTGGAAATGAATTTCAAATATATATTACGTGGCGTATAACCTGGAGGTTCTGGTGTCGATTCCAAGCGAAGAAAGCAAATACTGTTTTATTAGCCTTAATAACGTTAAAACAAACGCAGAAACATCTGCCCCATGTTAAAGACATGCCGAAATTTTGAAGATAAAACATGAAATATGCATATCTGTTGACTTGTAAATACCATAAATTATAGATTAAGTCTATGATTTGTTTGTTTTATTATGTTTCGTTTGTTTGTTGTCTATGATATGTTTTTACACACTTTTTCGAGTATCTACACAACATAGCCAGTATGAATAAATGAATTAAAGCATAAATTTGCTTGTTCGGCGAGATTATATTTGAAAAATCAAGCAACGTCGGAAGATCGACGAATATCGATTCAGGACAAAGAGAACGTTTTAAAATTAAAGCGGGCTTGTTGAAATAAAGATAGGAAATATTGAAATACTCACCTAAAAACTTCTAAGGGCGCTAGTATGGAGATCATAGTTTCGCCGCTAACTAATTGGTTTTCGGTTAAGAGGAATGCTGGCGCCCAAATGAAACGCAACACCAGGTCTTCTACTATTGCAAAGTAATAGAACTAAAATAAAAATAAAAAATTAATACGCGCGCTAAAAACAGAAGTATTAACTTATTTGCTATCTCTACCTTTATCAGCAACAGACGCTCAAATACTATAAACATATATGGAAAAACATTTAGTAAAGTAATCATAACATCTCTAATCTATGGTAAAATCGTGGCTCTCGCAAAACCTTGTAACAAATTATTTTTCGATGAAGACAAACGGGGCCTCAAAATCACCGCCATATGCTAATAATCTAGAAATATTAATTTGGCACTGACAAAAAAGGCCGCTTTTCTGTAAAGATTGATTAATTTCCCTTAACACTACAGGTGGTCAGACTACCAGGGTAAGTAGCCAAACCAAAAGAATTATCACCCAGATATAAGGCCAAAACACTTACCCAAACACTATAGACGATTTCATCTCTAAGCAAGGCGTTCTCCGCTGCAGGTCCCACCGTGAGAAGCCCCCAATCCATTCGAACGTCCCAAGTGTACGTGTAACACGACGATACGAATTGACAAGCCATCCACGCGTAAAGCCACGGATTGTCGTATGTATTTGAGTAGTTTGCTGTGGAAGACTTATTGCTACATCTTTTTTCAAAGAGCTTTTTTAATCCCTGGTAAGGTTAGGAATTTCAATCTTTTGCTTCATTACTAAAGAGATCGAACTAACTCATACAAATTCCGCTGTTAAAAACTAATCCGAGGGTAAATAAAAAAAAATAAAGTCAAAACCCTCGAAACTCTTTTTTATTGTTTGTTTATTAATAGGCTTTAATGTTGACTATCTGAAGTTGAGATAATAAAATAAATATTATTATTATTTTCTCATAGATGGGACACTATTTTAAACAAGCCATAGAAAAAAAAATCAGATCCGAAGTATTGAAAGAAAATGTATTTAGAGATGTAATGTCACAGAGTAGCCTAACTAAATATTGGATAAAGACAAATGCAAAAAGTCACTTACGTTTATAAATCATTCTTAAAGTCGAAAACAGAACCACAAAGAACGTAGTAGAATATTTCCCCGCGTTCACGAGATGCGGGAACGCCTCTTTGCTGTCCCGGTAACGACGAAGACATTGCCAAAAACGTGTCCAAGCAGGGATTATGTTCACCAGGGCACGAGAAATTATGTACCATTTCGTTGTTTCGAATTCTTCTGAAATTTTTATTTAATATTTATTTATTTATACTTTATTACCTTATTCAAAAACATACACATAACAAAATAAAAAAGCAGGTCACAAAAGATATAAGGCAACGGGCGGCCTTATCGCTAACAAGCGATTTCTACCAGGCAAACCTAATGTGCAACAATGAAAATGAAACACCTAAGTACAGAGAAATTATAGGTTATATGATCAAAAATAAATATTAGACCAAGCCGATTAACTGATAACATAACTTGAGCAATCAATCCAGGTGTTATGTTCTCATGTATTATTTGTGGAATAGAACGCAATAAAGAAATTATAGTAAAAATATTTCAATACTATATTTGCGTCAAATAACAAAATGCGTGACTTGGGAAGAACTTGAGAAGATATAGATCGCAAGTCAAACACAGAACAGAAACAATGGAAAATTAAACACACAATACCAAAACTCCATATTAGACTAGCTATTTCTCGCACAAAATACTTCGCGAGGAATCAGTTTTATTACAGACGTAAAATTTATGCATGCAAAAAAAAATATTTTCGAATAAATTTTATTAATTTAAATATTAGTATTCCTAGCTAATAAAAATCAGAACGCATATCAGCCAAAAATGAAACACATTTTAACACAAACATGAAACTCATTATTACTTATTATGAAAGAAACTATTGTTTTTCAAAGCAAAGTCAAACAACATAAATTTCCACATTTTCGTCTAGCATTATCTATGACAATATCTTACCATTAACATCAAACCAATCCGCCCCGGCCACATAGAATGCCACAAGGTAGTGAAAATCGAGAAACGCAAAAACAAATGAGTTCCACTGATCAGCGAGCCAAAAGTCCGCGAACAGCACAGGCATAAATGGCGCCGCTAGGATCCTGCCCTAGAAAATATTAGTTTATTTTTCTATCATCATCTCACTCATAAGTTTAGGTTTGTAAACGTATTGCATGCAAAATGTTTATAACCGTTATGTTTTAACAGAGAACGTATAAAGGTAAAAATTAAATTCAATAATTTTTAAATAACCAATATGAGTGCGATGTTTTGAAACCTATTAATGAAACAAAGTAACTTGAGTAATATAGAGAATATTTTTCATTACGCGTTTTTTTAGTAAAACCAGTGATCACCGGTTCGATTCCCGTGATAAGTTATTGCGTCTATTCGACAGGCAAATCAAACTTGCAAAGCCTTATGGAGTTACAGTTAAACACTTACACATATCCTTAGAAACCAGAAGCGGGCCTCATGACGAAATACTCTGAGAGGATTCATGAGAAAGGCCAACATTATCACAACTAACGCCAACGGATTCACGAATGGCGGTATACTCAAACTTGCACTGAAAATTTATTAATAAACAATATAAAGTAAATAATAAACACAGTTGTGTTATAACGCCATTCACCCGAAACCAATTATTAATCCACAATCTCATTTTGAAAACAATTTGAAACCCTACGACCACAATCCATTTTTGGCGACGGATAGAATACAATCTCTTCGCTCTTTTCACTCTTATTAGATAATCAATATAACCAAATAAAGTAAATTAAATCGTACAAAAAATATACATGTCTATGTTTAAAACATATCAAGTACCTTTTTAATTATTTTAAAGGTGTAAGTTAAAATAATAAGATAAGTAAGAACCGTCTTTTTCATGCAAAGGTCTATCCACATACACCGATCCTACCTATCCTGGATAGCTTGTATCGACAGATGGCTAAAACAATCCGTCGATTGGTTATTGGCACACTTTTATCAATATTTGGATTAAGATTTCTATCTGATGGTCAAAATGGATTCAGATAGGCTATTGGGTTTGGGCGTGGTAATCATTTCATATAAGTAAATTTACGTACATATGGTTAACTTAGATTAGGTTACGCAGTCCAAATTATACATTTTATTGCCAGAAATTTAATCTGGACGTTCGGCGCTAAGAGTGTATGACTGTTGTGTAGTAATAGAGATATACAATTTTGCATCATGATTCTTATATGTAATAATTTGTATAGGATAAACTCCGAAATGATGCTCCAATTTACACAAATTATGAACTTACCTATAAATAAAGCTTAAAATACTGAGCGCCCACACAACACCAAAGATAGCAGCGAGTTCCATAAGATGCTGTTCGGAAAGATGTTTTCTAGGATCCAGTTCAAAGATAAGTACATGATTGACTCCAGAACTACGCCAGCCGTACACATTAATTCCTATTAGGAAGATGAATTCAACAAGAAGAAACGGACCTCGGTATAACCGAAATGCCGTTTTGAAGTTTTCTGTGCCGCCTTCATGGAAAAGTGCTGGAAAGAAAAGGATTAGTAAATAATATGTTATCTATGGTCATTACCGTCTTAATCATACTACCATTGTCGTAAGATTTAGTAGCTAGATTTTCAAAATCTGAGAGCTTTCACGTGTATTACTTACTATTTACAAAGAAATGTATAAGAAAGATTTTTGTTTGGTTTAATAATATTTAATTATAATATTTATGATAGTAATACTGTTATTTTTAGCTATTTAATTTTAATGAGCTTCTAAAATTATATGTTTCTAGCGAATTCTGTTTTCACTGTCAAGAAAATTCATCTCACACTTTGTTACAATCGGAACTGATAATTTTTTTTTACCAAACATAAAATTTTATATTAAACATTAGATTTCTAAACCTAAAGTCAATTTATTAGACTATAAAAATGTAAATATAAATTTAAAATTGCTTCAAAGTTCACAAGAAAGTAACTATTCACGTTGTTGTTAGCGCATGGTTTCAGATCAAGATTTAACTAATACCTTATTGGTATAGTTTTCAGTTTTATGTACATAAAGACATGAATTCATAATTCCTGTTATACTGTTTATTCTTAAAATACAAAAGTTCATTCGTAAACAAATTTTTTAGCTATTAGAACTTCTAAAGCTTTCCATCCATCTACAGAATGGAAAGTTTATAAATTGAAATCATAATTTATGACAATATAATAACCATATTATATTGCGATATTAAAACAATAAATTTAAAACAGAATCCTGTATACATACGATGTATCATGTAAGCTGTGCAAATAGATTATAAATTGTGTCACAAATATTTCTTATCTATGGCCGTGGCGAGATTAAATAGGTCGGTTTTGTAAATTTGCATTAAATAAACAGAATGCAACTTCATGTTGGTTTAGAGATAGGTTTATTTGCATTAAGGTTTTATCTGAAACCTGAGAAACCTCACCAGTTTTCCTTACTATCCCAAAAGCAGATTTCTTGTATGTTATTATTAATTAAATTTCAATGGAAACATTTATAATAATGTAATAAATTATAATTGTCCTAACATTTAACAAATTTATTTAATTAACAATCAGGAAATTGAAAGACTTTTACTTACTTTAGCGTAAGATTTGAAAACATTTTTTTATTAAATAGAATTTACATCTAAAAAAATATTTATATTTGTTTTTTATAGAATTTTTTAAAGTGTATCACTTTACCACCCTATGTGTGCCACGAGGCTCGCGAGACAGTAGCATTGGTTTGTTTTTTATATAAAAAATGACACTATGTAATAACTTAGTCAGATATGATTTCTTAAGCTAGAAGTAGTCAAAAATAAAAAATATGTACCAATTTTTTTGTAATTTACCTGAGAGTACAACAGTGATAAATAAAACTATAAAGGACCCCGAGAACAGTCCCACTTTAAACGTAGTCCAGGGACTCTGCTGCTCTCCCAAAGGTGGGACACGCAACTTCTTCATTGCTTTTTGTCTGTCACCACCTGCAATAATATATGACGAAATACAAACAACGCAATTATTCCGCTAATAATATTCAAAGAATCCAATCGAATTGTTCTAGTTAATTAAGTGATAACATTTTTTAACCTAGAATTAACGAAAATAGTCCAAATATAGAAAATAACTCCTTTTTGTAAAAAAAAGTGAGTAGCTCTAATAATTTAAAATATTATGTGTACTTTAAAGCGTTCTTAAATGCATTTTCATGTAAAATACGTGAACAATGGATTTTCATTACGGACTAAGTAACTACGGAGTAAGCTCTTCGTGTCATTTTTTTAATTCCTAGGCTCTGCCGTAATGGAAGTACTAGTTGAGCAAAATTAACCAAAGTGTCAGTCAACGACAATAGAAAAAGGCTTAAGATTAGATTTGAAATTGAAAGATCTTTTTAATTTTTCCTGCTATGTTCTGCTACTCATATATTACCTTCAAGATCATTTGTGACGGTAGCCTCTGTGTCGCTGATTAATCTGTCGATGTCTTTATTTGTGTAAAAATGCGACGTCTCTACATGCTCTGCCCGCCATTGCGCGCCATTGCTTACATTTAATAACTAAAATTAAGTCATTGATTCATTTCCTCATAAATAACTCTTTAAAATTATGTTACTAAAATCAGACCAATAAATTATAATATACC
This sequence comes from Pieris mannii, assembly GCA_028984075.1. NCBI lineage: Eukaryota > Metazoa > Arthropoda > Insecta > Lepidoptera > Pieridae > Pieris > Pieris mannii. The sequence continues at coordinate 9,665,394 of CM054777.1, forward strand.
TTATCGTGTTTCTTTAATATCTTCCTAAATCCTGTATAATTTAAATTCTGGTAGTTCTGTAGTAGTATTAAACTAAGATAAAATTCACTAAATGCCAGCTTTAATTCCTGTAATTTTCGTCTTGGTACTGCTTTTTTGCTATCACCTCCACTTTTCGGTTTCATTGTATCAAATCGAGATTTTAACTCACTCTGCAGAGTTGCATATTTTCTTGTTCCCTCTGCCAACTTTTCTAAAATGTTAAAATTACTCTTGTTTCTTATTAATGCTTTTTATTCTAGTAATTATTTCTCATTCCATCAAACTATAACTAATTGTAGAAACTGTTGAACATTAGTAAAGAATACTAACACCAAAAGTTATGAAAAGATCAATGAAATAAATCTGTAACTAGGCTGTGGCTATGTCTTTCTCTATTAAGGATACATGATACTTTAAGCACCAGTGCCACTAAAACTACTATACCAGAATAAAATGTGTTGATTTTCTTTAGTTCCTCATCACAGTAATGGAAGAATGTTTCATCAAAGTTGGCAAAATGTCTGGATAATACTTCTGGCTCAACATTCTCAGCCGATGGTGCTTCTTCCACTGCTGTATACAACATGGCTTTCATTTCCTAAAATAAAATAAATAAAAATAAAATAACAAAAACAATAAGTGTATTTCATTTGGGCAAAAAGTATTGATAAATAATTAATGAAAACATATATTAAAAGATTGGTATTATATTTCCTAGCAGCTCTGCTCCATGCCATAGTAGAGAAATTAGATGTGCTAGTAAAAAAATTGATTCATACAGGTAATTGTTTAACTTTAGTTAGCCTTTATCTCTATGCACTTTTGAATCAGATAAAGTAAAAGAATACTTACATTTTCTGCCCAGATACTGCATAATGAACTGATAAATTCTAAACATAACATTATTTATCATAAGAAATAAATAACATTTATCATGAATTTTTATAATATCATTGGATAGTCATGCTAATAATAATAAAATTATAGTAGTTGTTCTGTTAGTTTTAACTAGCAAAATACACTTATAAGGGAAAATTCATTTATGAAAAATATATCAGATATTTTATTTTATAATCATAAAGATATAAGATTTAATAAAATTCTCAAGTATTAAGTTTATGGTCATACAATCTCATTCAATCAGCAAATGTAATACCAACCTTATTTAACTAACTCATAAAGATAAGGCTTAAAATAATGTATTTAAAAGATAAATAAAATAACATTGATTCATTATTTTTCATGAAACATGTCACTAAGTATAGTAAAACACCACAAACATAATGGGAATTCCTATCGAAGTTAAGAATAATACATTGTACTATATTAAATTCATTTACATAAATATATTTTTAATAACTATATACATACCTCATAGTTAATATACTGCTTTCGCCATTCAGGCGTTATATGAGCGCTTAAATGTTCCGCAAACTTCATATTTGAAAATCTTCACAGCGTGCAAACCGTGTAAAAGACTGAAAATCACTGTAGCGAATGCTCAATGCCTTATAAATTTTACTAGAACACGGGACAAACTGTAGTATCTCTTTGTAAATAACAGTTTGTGTAAAATAACATCGTGAAAAGTACATCTATAACATAATGGAATGTTTGATCTACTGATATAAACAATGGAGAGTCCGAATCGATTTACATTAAAAAAACTCAACAGCGACCTTACTTTTACGCGTAAAATTTCTAAAAAGTTTCTGAATTCTGAAATCTCTTTGTATTTTGACGTTTTTTAGTATGAATGACATTTCGTTATCAGCTGTTTGATGTCAATAAACTATTCCAATCCACGCACTACGAGATCCTTAATATAAATTATCATCAATTTTTTTAAGAGAACCAACATTCTTCTACATCAATATTATAAAATATTTCTTTTATTATGTATTTGTATTAAAGGATCCAACACAAGTATACAATTTAAAAAATCTTTCCTTGATGAGCATAACCTATAAAATATTTATTATAAAATAGATGATTACTATTGTTACATGTATTTACTCTGTATAGATATTCTTAATTTACATATATGTTTATAGATATTGTTATTACTATTTTCAATAAAAAACTTCAATTTTAATAAGTATTTTTATTTTCAATTTTTCCCCAATTCAGGTTGACTTGCTAACACAAATTCTTTATTTATAGTTTCAGGTATTACTCTTGCTACTTTCCTGGGCTCTTTGTTTAATGTTGTAGGGCACTGCATTTCAGACCAACTGATTGGAACCATACTTACTCCTTGTGGAGAGCCTTCAGCAGTTGCAATTACTACACCAAGCTCATTTTCTGCAGTGGATAGGTGATAAGCATGTAGCTCTGTCATTGGTAACTGATTTATGTAAAGTAGTAAAAAATCACAGTACACTTATTTTTTTCCGTTTAAAGCAATGTCATATTATAAGCATATTATATTCCATAAAATGACAGAATTTTAAAATTCTAAATTTTAAAATTTAATTTCTAAAACTAATAATACAGAGCATCAAGAGATCAATTGGCAATCTAGTAATTAAACCTCAAAAATATTAGTATACTTCAATTAAAAGGATACAACTCTTGCTAAAATAACATCACCAGGTCTAAAGCACTTATAGGGATCAATTCTATCTTTATCCATATCTCTTATATCTTCCTTTTTCAGAATTCCTCTGTATGGCCTAGCTAACACCGTTGGACCCACACAAAGTATCTGGCATTGTACTAAGCGGGAGTTTACAGCTATTACTCTTGCTGTGGCTACATCTCCCATTTGAGGAAGTACACTAGGGCTTTTTGGACTTTCTATGGATAAAATATTCGCCTGAAAATCAATCAATTTAGTATATTATATAAATTTGGTATGTATAAGACTCAGTCACACTACTCAGAACCAAAAAAATTTAATTACTAATTAAAATCTCATTTTTCTGGATAAACTAACCTTTTTAACCTCATCATACTGTGATTTCAAAATTCCTGCTAGATACGTGTATATATAACCATCTAGTTCGTATGTGCCAGCCCCGGACATAGTTTCTTTATTGGATGCACTTATGCGCATTCCAGGTATACATATTTTAATGTCTTCTGTCGTTTGTTTTGATTCTTCTTTATCTATTTGCATATTGTACTCCGTATTAACGAGAAGCTGATAGTATGTATTTGTTTTAAACTATGTTTACTATAAAGCATCTAAGACCAATTTACACACGTTGTTTGCTAGGGTAATAAACCAAATAACTTTTTTTTAATTTTAATCAAACCAAGTGAGTTGGTCTGTTTACTGTTAGTACTACTGACTACTGTAAGTGCTAATTAGTTTGTGTAGAAGTTTCAAGTTAGTCAGTACAGTGATGCCAACTTCTACAAAATATTCCCCCTAGAACCAACTTCAGACTTCTGTCATCCGCCCTAACTTTTAAATTTCAGTTAAAAATATCCGCAAGTAGTATAAAACAGCAGTTGTAGGGTCTGGCTAATGAAACCCATTCAGGCTGAGCTAAGCTCGCCAAACAGCCCGTGCTGAGCTGTACAGGCCCTTAAGGCCAACAGCGAGATTCCATTAAAAAAAACTGGCTTATGTAAGATGATAACAAAACAGGCGCGGCAAATTTAAAAAAAAAATTAGTATGGTATCCCTTTTATATAGGTAATATTTTGTGGACTTAACTTAGTTGATACTTGATTTTATTTTTAACATTTTAGTCTTTTACTATTGATACTTAAAATGACTAGCATTGCAAGGAAAACTTAAACTTTATTTCTTATAAAACACAACTTTATTAGGGATCATCGAAATCCGAATCAAAAAATAAATATGCATAAATTCATTAGAGTCATCGCTGTTATCACTGTTTTTCACAATCATTATGAAATTATAAAACTAAATATCCCTCTGTAGTCCTGTCCCTTATTTATATTTATTTGTACAACATGATCAGTAATTTCCTTACACTCTTGTGGTGTTACATTTTCAAATGACTCTTTAACCACTTGATCTAACTGCTAGTCTATTTAATATTTTTATTTGCTACTCTGCGTTTTGCGAGACTCCATACCAGCTCAAAGGCATTTAAATCACAATGATATGGAGGTAGTCTCAATACCTCATGACCATTGTGCTTTAAAATTTCATTGGCTTCATATATTGGCTCTGGTTTATACCGTTTAAATAAACAGTAGTTCAGCTATCTTATGGTACTCTTTGAATTGAATATTATTCAAAGTAAGCATTTCTCTTATCTCAATTTGGCGATTCCGTGTCGTAGGGGTTTAATTTGCAATAACGGAATGATAACTGTAAAATGGTAGGAGCTTTTCACTTATGGAAGTTGGCAGCATTCATATATAACAGTGGCTTTCTTTCTACGCGTTTTAACGATATAGATTTTAAATAGAAAAGTTCATGCAGATATGTCATTGCGCTCAATTAACAAAGAATTAATTTTTGTTTTTCTTAAATTTATAGCCATTGGTCAATAATATTCGGCGAAGATTTTCCCGACATCCAGTAAATCTTATACTTTCTCTTAATTCCAGCATAAGTGTTTTAAATGTTGTAACTTGTTTTCTAACAATATAAAATTCATTAATTTTGTTGCGCGTTTTTTTCAGGTATACTCAAGACACCTTGATTTGTTGCCCCTTATTTTTTTATTTTTTGTATTGATATTATACTTACACCTGGAAAGAACAATGAAAAGGTTATCACCGCAAATTCACTTGAACAGTATTGAAAATTTTACCAGTGATGGAAGAAATTTCTTTAAAGTACTTATTTTTTGGAATGGGATTTTATTCTCTCGTTCTGCTCTAAAGCAGTGAGCTTACCAATAGTTCTCACTATTGCAGTATATTTTCTTTTCAATTTACTTGTCTGATATCAGTCGTGAATTGAGAAATAAATGAAAGCGGATTGATTTGTGCCGGGGAAAGTTTTTCTCGGCGCTGAGAAAATTAATTTATCAACGGCTTATGATATAGATGGCATGTTGTGCTTCGAGAATATGTTGAAAATGTTGAATCACTTCATATAGACCAAGCAGTTCACGGTGGTATGCTAGCCAAAATGTCGTATTGTTCATTCCTTGCTAAAGAAAGCGAGTGGCTGAAAGAAAGCTGTAGCCAACTATATCCAACCAGCTGCTTTAGACAAACTGTTCACATCTGCGAACAGCCCTAAAGGTGCCTCAACTGCAGGATGAGTAACTGTCACAAGATGATCTTTTCATCGTTCAAAAGCTAGTTCTAATTCTGGCGTCCATGGGACTGGTTTAGCACCTTTTAATTTTGTTAACGTTAATCAGAGACGCTTGCAATTCGGCCGCTTTTGGAAAAAATCATCGAAAAAAAAATTGATCATGATTTTGATCATTGATCAAAGAAAAATTACCTCCTCGGAGCCAAGTACTTCGTTGAATTAACGACTATGCCATATTTTGAGAATCTGAAAGTTTTCAAATAATTGAATTATCTTTTTTCATTAGCCATATGCGTTATGCGGGTGAATATATTAATGAATGTCCTTATAATATGTATTAATGATTGTATTTCTTAACATTACTTTATTTGTTCTTCATGGCACTTACTTTTTTCTTTTTATTAGTTTTCTATTCAAACATAATTTTTAGAGATTTTGTACTTTTTTAGCCGTTGAGCTATTATTTTGACCTGGGGGTATTAGTTATAGCCACGCCTATTTGGGCCGACGTTGGGTTTCGTTTATTGGTTAGTTTCATTGACTTATATAAATTATAAAGAAACGTGCGTTTTTTACGAAAAAGTTCTTGAAAAAAGTATCCCTAATTAAATCAACCCCTGGACATCTTGGTTGCCCTTAAATTTGGAGAAAAACTCCCTTTGTTGGCATCTCTGAACTGGTAGTCATCGAGTCCAACGCGATGTATAACTTCCGTATGTCAAAATCCATTTATAGTGCTTCTCTGTTGGTACAGACTACAGATTAAAAAAGTTCTCTAAACTCATGAATACCCCCTTTGAATATACCGTCAAATTTTACATCACTATGTTATACGTGTCACGTCAGCCAGATTGACGTTGACATGCCCGAAACTGCTTGCGTATTGTTAAAATATTTCGGCAATATTTTTAGAGAAAATATATTATAATTACGCTGTAGTTGTCCTTAAAATGTTGACAAAGTTTGAGACAAAGTCGGCGCGGGTAAAAGGAATTTCATTTCATGCTAAACGTCCATGGGTCTTAGCTAGTTTACACAATGGTGTAATTCAGCTGTGGGATTATCGTATGTGTACTCTATTGGAGAAATTTGATGAACACGACGGCCCTGTTCGTGGGATCTGCTTTCATATTCAACAGCCGTTATTTGTTTCTGGAGGCGATGACTATAAAATCAAGGTTTGTTTTAGGGAACATCAGAAACTAACTGACTACGTGCTTTTTAGGTGCTCCTTACTTAATTATGCTCTTCTGTACAGGTTTATCATTATGATATTATTAAAATGATCAGACACTTCAATCTTAGATAGTTAGTTATATATTCTATAAAAATGAAACTAAACTACATTTCATGTTTTGATGACACACCCACTAGAGAATTTTTAGTGTTCTGGGACCACTGCTGTTAAATTAATCTTACCTAAGTTGATTTGGTGTTATTATTGAATTAAATATTTTGTGAAGCTTTATCTTATATCTTTATACAAGCAATATATATATATATAATTGGAATCTCTGAATTGGTTCAAACGACTTTCATTAAATTTAGTATACGGGGGGTTTTGGGGGCGATAAATCGATCTAGCTAGGAATCATTTCTAGAAAATGTCATTTTATTCTGACTTAAACATAGAATTACTTGTTTAAAGATGTCAGTCAAATAAAAACTTAAAACGGGCAAGAAACTCAGCAAGTTTTATCCTCCTTTTACATACAATAATTCAAAAGAAAATGTCTAGCTGTAAATCTTTTTGTAGTTAGGTAGGTAGGTAGGTAGGTGGGCTCAGTTTCCACAACTAGACTCGAAATTGGTCCGTTTTGCGTAAAGCCCTGGCTACTTAAGCCAGCCCAGCTCCTTCCAGAAGCACAGAAGTCTCCTGGGCACTTCACAGGCTTCTCGGAGCGACCTCACTGTTCCGAGGATTTCCGTACGTTGTTTAGCCACAGCCTCGCATTCCAGGACTACATGGGTGACTGATTCCTCTGCGCTGAAACAGCCTCTGCACATGGGGCTGTCTGTCGCGCCTAGGACAAGTAGATGTTTATTAAGGAGACAATGGCCATTAATTGTCCCTATCATTGTTCTGAGATCGGTTCTGTTTAAGTTTAGAAGTCGCTTAGTCAGCTGTGGGTTCACTGCTGGCAGAGCCATTTTGGACTGCCTGCAGTCTGAACTATGCGACCATCGTTGATTTTGGATTTCGACGGATTTCCGGATAATCCACGTTCGAACCAGCGAGAAGGGCAAGGGAAGGAGCGGATACGGGCCATCAGGCGTTATTCCGGAGCCTCTTCTTGCAAGTTCGTCGGCAGCATCATTGCCGAGAGAGCCACTGTGTCCTTTTATCCACTGCAAGGTAACCCTATTGGTTAGTGTTAAAGCCTCCAGTGCTTCATGACACTCCAGTATTAGTTTGCTGTTTATCTTTTTGTTTCCGAGCGCCATCAGCACGGATGCACTGTCGGATACGAGCTTAATGCAAAAGTCATTAACTCCTAACCGCTGCACGGCTCTGGCTGCCTCCGTTAAGGCGACACATTCACATTGAAAGATCGAGCTCTGTGTGCCTAGGGGTAGGTGTATGTTGATGTTGAGATCAAGAGAGAATATACCAGCGCCAGAGCCACACTCTGTTTTTGAACCATCTGTGTATATACGTAGCTCATTCAGGGTAGACTGATCACGTTCCTCTTCTCTCAATTGTATGTGATAGTTCCTGTTGAATATAAGTTGATTAGTGATTCTGTCACATGGTGCAGCTATAAGAGGTTGGTACTCTATTGCCTTGTTCAGAATCGCTGTGTGTGCACTATAGTGGTTCTTTCCCCACAGGTCCAGTACCATAAGCCTGATGGCAGCTAGTGCTGCCTCCTGCTGTATGTGTAGGTCCAGAGGTACGATTCCTAGGGCTATCTCCATTGCTGCAGTTGGTGTAGTTCTCATGCAACCGCTAGCAGCGGACAAGGCAAGCCTTTGGAAGCGTCCAAGTTTCGTGATTGCCGTTTGAAGCTCTGTTCTTGGCCACCAAACTAGGGCTCCATAGACCAGCATTGGCCTGATAATGGCAGTGTATAGCCATATAGTTATCTTCGGCGATAAGCCCCATTTCACGCCCATCATCTTTTTGCATTGATAGAAGGCGATCGTTGCTTTGTTTAGTTTGTGTTCTAGGTGTTTGTTCCAGAGCAGTTTACTATCCAGAATCACACCTAGGTACTTGATTTCATTCTTTAGTATGAGTTCTGTGTTGAAGAGTTTTGGAAGTCTGTACGGTCCAAGAACTCTTCTGTTTGTGAAGAGTATTAGCTCTGCTTTTGAGGGGTTGACAGAAAGCTCGTGCTTGTTGCACCATCTCTCAATCACTTTGAAAGCCCTTCTCATGAGGTCGCATAAGGTGCTTTCAAAGGTACCCGATATTAGAATAGCTATATCATCCGCATAACCCACTGTATAAAGATTGTCAGCATTTAGTTCCGTAATAAGTTCGTTTACAACTAGGTTCCACAATAGCGGCGATAGGACTCCGCCTTGTGGACACCCTCTGCCGACAATGCCTCCTGTTGTGGAGTTAACGGTGAACTGTATAGCTCGTTGTTTTAACATGTTGTTTGTCCATTCTATCAGGGTTGATGGTACTCCACATTTACCTAGTGCTCTGGTTATACTCGTGAAGTTAGTTTTGTCAAAGGCGCCTTCGATGTCAATAAATGCACCAAGGGTTGACTGCTTTAGCTTTAGAGAGTTGCCAATGCGAGACACGACGTTGTGGAGTGATGAGTCTGTTGATTTACCTGAGCTGTAGGCATGTTGATTCGGGTGTAGGAAATTGGATAACGATACCTGGCTGCGTATCTCCAGGTCTCCTATCCTCTCCAACGTTTTTAAGAAGAAGGAGGTGAGGCTTATTGGCCTGAAGGATTTCGCTTGGGTATAGTCCTCCTTACCCGGCTTCGGAATGAATATGATCTTTACTTCCCTCCATTGCAAGGGTATGTACCTATGTGCAATACAGGCTCGGAAGATAGAGACAAGATAGTCTACTATTGCGTTCCCACTCCATCTTAGTAGACCTGGGAAGATGCCGTCCAAGCCAGCCGCTTTGAATGGTAGGAAAGAGTTGATTGCCCACGTTACTTTTTCTCTAGTGATTATTTTGTGAGCTACATGCCAGTCTGAGTTAACAGTGGCTCTTTCTGAGTATCTTTTTGTAGTTAAATGAATGATGTATTCCATCTTTGGCTATATTTTCAGTGTATTTGTTTGTAATTATATCTATAAACGAGCAATTCTTGTATATATATATATATAATTGGAATCTCGGAATCGGTTCCAACGATTTTCACGAAATTTAGTATAGGGTGGTTTCGGGGGCCATAAATCGATCTAGCTAGGAATCATTTCTAGAAAATGTAATTTTATTCGTGTTTTATTAACTTAGACATATAATTGCTCGTTTTAAGATGTCAGTCAAATAAAAACTTCAATATGAATATAATTATCTTTATTCGATAATTATATTCATATTTTATCATTTTATTGGTATGTAATTCGTACTTAAATATAATTTCCAAATAACACAACTTATAAAAAAAATCCCAAGCAAGGCTCCGTCATCCAGGTACTACTTTTTAAACACAAACATTAGAGTAATAACTTTTTGGATAATCTAACATACAATCACCAAACATTTTACATCTCTGTCTAATTTTATTTTTAATATTAGATATGGAATTACAAGCAAAGAAGATGCCTTTTCACCCTCTTAGGACATTTGGATTATATTAGGACTACATTCTTTCACCATGAGTACCCTTGGATTCTGAGTGCTTCAGATGATCAGGTTTGATACATAATATTCTATAAATATATACAAATGAAAATACTTGATTATAGTATTGCTGACAGATTGTGTAGTGTTATTACTGTTATGCATAATCATAAAAATGTGTTGTATAGTTTTAAATGCCTCATGTTATAAATCATATAATCTCATCTTTCCCTACACTTGAAAATTGCTTACAGCTTCATTATAAGTATCTTTTTTCAGACTATTCGGATTTGGAACTGGCAATCCCGGCAATGCATAAGTGTTCTCACAGGCCATAACCACTATGTGATGTGTGCACAATTCCACCCCACTGAAGATCTACTTGTGTCTGCTTCATTGGACCAGTCAGTCCGTGTTTGGGACTTTTCAGGCTTGAGAAAAAAAAGTGTGGCTCCTGGACCTAGTGGCCTGGCTGACCATTTGAGGAACCCGCAGGCGACTGATTTGTTTGGACAGGTAAAGTCCTCCCATTACTACTGTTTTTTTAAATCAATTATGTGTTACCTGGAATATGAGAAATAAGGTTTTCTTAGACAAAACTATTTTCATCTTGTTTGATAAGTTGTCTATCACTTTCCAGCTTCCAAAAAATCTTACCAGACCAAACCCCACTCTACCTATTGTCTACAGATCATTGTATGCAAATAGTCTGTTACTACATGTATGTAAACTATATATGAAATTTAATTTTTATATGTTTGTCTTCTGTGTTTGTAAATGTTTCATCAAATTATGATGAACATGGGTTATGTGTATGCCTGCAAAGGGGCTTGGCAAAAAACGCAATGGGTGTAAGTGGCAGTATCTCCAACTCTCGTATTAATTAATTGTATATGACAGGCAGATGCAGTAGTCAAACATGTATTAGAAGGCCACGACAGAGGAGTAAACTGGGCAGCATTCCACCCTAAATTACCATTAATAGTTTCTGCTGCAGATGACAGACAAGTCAAGCTGTGGAGAATGAATGATGCTAAGGTAATTATAAGTATAATTATATTTTTTTATTTGGACCACAAAATTAGGACAAACATATGTCAAAATTAACATACATACGAAAATATAAAAAGCGGTGTTGTCCCTAAAACATGTGGACACAACCAGCAAAATCAGGTAGATACAATAAACAGTGTTAATACAAAAACAACCATAAATTTACTTAATGAGTGCAACATATACCTACACTGTTTTAAGCTTGACACTTGACTTTTTTATAAATCATAATAAATAAAAAATTGTCACATTTTTCAAATCTAAGCCTGAAGCACTGATATAACAAAAAACTATTAAGAATATAAAATAAGCTCTATGTATGTGTTGTTCAGTTGCAATATCATAATATGTATATTGTTCAGTGTATAAATAGGAAGTTTAAATTTTCCACAAAACTTATAAAACAAAGACAGTCTTGTATCAGTAAAAAATGCACAATTGTTTTTCCTGTATCCAATGCGGCGAAATTTACGTTATGATATCACGTTATGGTGAGATGAAAATTAAGTTTTTTATTTAAATATTTTTTTAGATAAATATATTTTATGTTTATTTTTTTTTATCTCAGGCATGGGAGGTAGACACATTCCGTGGTCACTACAACAACGTATCATGCGCACTTTTCCACGCGCGAAACGAGCTTGTAGTGTCCAATAGTGAGGACAAATCAATTCGAGTATGGGACTTGCCGAAAAGGGTTTGCATGAATACATTCCGACGAGAGCATGAACGGTTAGTATAGCGGCAGCAATTAATTCAGTCAATATGATATGTGATAAGAAACAAATTATTTATTAAGGAATTCATATTTCAAAGACGTTATTAAATATTGCATAATTGTTCCAAAAATGATTGGACAGTGAAAAGAACAACATATATTTATCTAGGAGAAAGTGGCTTAGCATAGTATAGTTTAATATTGTTCCTGCCTACAAGACTCGTAAAATATGCAAAAAACTCAGTTTTGTATCGCGCAGCCCGACATACAATGACCACTATTTAAACCTTGACTTGTGTAGGCTGTCGCGAAATGTGGTTATAAAGTATATTAAGAATATCCATAGCGCAAAATCACCTACATCATGAGCACACCCCACATACACACCATCACGTTCATACCCACACTTTTACACCATCACACAACACAATCAAATTAGGCTTAGTTAAATTATTGAATACTTTTTGTTTGTTTGTTCCCTTTTGTAAATCTTTTTGTAGTTAAATGAATGATGTATTCCATCTTTGCCTATATTTTCAGTGTATTTGTTTGTAATTATATCTTTAAACGAGCAATTCTTGTATATATATATATAATTGGAATCTCGGAATCGGTTCCAACGATTTTCATGAAATTTAGTATAGGGGGGTTTCGGGGGCCATAATCGATCTAGCTAGGAATCATTTCTAGAAAATGTAATTTTATTCGTGTTTTATTAACTTAGACATATAATTGCTCGTTTTAAGATGTCAGTCAAATAAAAACTTCAATATGAATATAATTATCTTTATTCGATAATTATATTCATATTTCATCATTTTATTACTATGACTAATTCATACTGAAAATAATTTCCAAAAAACACAATTTATTTATTATAAGTATATAAATATTTACTTTGAAATGTTCCAAACATAAGTTTTTAGGTGGCATATTAGACAAATATGTAGACAATACAATTTGAATTTATAATGTTAAGAAATTTTAGTCAAGTAATTTAATTACAGCTACTGGGTGTTATCGTCACATCCAACATTGAACTTGTTTGCAGCGGGTCACGACGCCGGTATGATTCTCTTCAAGCTGCGAAGAGAAAGACCAGCATATGCCGTTCATAATAACATGCTCTTCTATATAAAAGAAAGGTATATAACTTTTGATACAAACAAAAAACTCATATTTGTCATTGTTAATTTAAACTTAAATATATATGTTTATTCTAAAATAATCAAATTTAGTGTATGTCTATAGTTTAGTCATTTTGTTTTAGACAATTGCGTAAACTGGACATGCAGACGAACAAAGATTCCCCGGTAATGGAAATCAAGGGTAGTGGAAGGTTCCAACCACACAGGTAAAATTTTAAATTCTTACAAGTTGAGAAGATGTACATTTATTCGAAATAACTTTGAATCTAACCTTAATCCTAATTATATATATATAACATATTAATATTAAGTTTCTCATGTAAATAAAATATTTTTTTGTAATGAGAAATAAAGTTCTTTAAACATTATTAAACCATAATGCTTGAGGAAAAATATGTACTGAATTTATTTGTAACTATATCGATCTGTTCTGATCTGGGTCCAAGCTATTTGGGCCCTGAAGGGCTTTCGAATATAAACGGTGTTAACAAAATTTTGCAGTATGTCGCTAAACCACGCTGAGTTCAGCATGTTACTCACGTGGCGCATTGGAGATAACTGGACGTACGAATTGTACCAAGTCCCAAGGGAAGGGGGCGATGCGACATCAGAGCCAGAGAAGGGACAGGCGACCGCTGCCGTTTGGATCGCCAGGAATCGCTTTGCCGCGCTTGAGAAGAATAATCAGGTAGTAATAAACATCGATACCCTCTGAAACTATGAACTGAAGGCAGCTTGCTTTTAACGATTTATGTGTGTTCCACGTTCTATTGGAGTATGGAAAGACACTACTAACTAGCAACTCAGAAAATGGATTCTGAGGTAGTCAATCTATTAATCATTTAACTATTCCAGTTACTAATGTTATTGTTCCGATTGCTCCAGTTAAAGGTCATGGTCTATAACTTCTACTTAATAATAAGGGTGGTTATGTGTATTTTTGTCATTTAATTGGTTTCTCTAGAATAAAGGGTTCTTAAAATTGTAATAACATAGGATTGAATTACGGCTACAGCTCTTTCTAAAATTAATAATAAAATTTGCACAATAATTAAAAATAATAAAAATAATTTCTTATTGAATTTCCTGTTCTTCTTAATAAAGTTAATATAATAAATGACATAAATATTAAAATGGTTTAATAAAAAAAATATTATTATTATTTTAAACTGGGAACTAGCGATATACTTAAGAATTTTGTCCCAAATCTTTTGTCATAAATAAAGTTTTTATTATATTTATTATTATTATTAAAATGCAACGCCAATAGTATTTAAAAATAAACTTCATATACCTGTCAACTGAAAATAAAATTATTAATGTAATATTTTATTTACCTAAATATCTATATATTAGGAATGATATCACTAAAATATATGAACCATATGTGTTAAGGGTGTGTGTGTAAGCTAAGTGTTCAAACTGACTGTTCCCTTAATTTAAATAGACCTGATTTAAATTAAAAAAAAACAGTTCTCTATTAAATTGATTTATGGACGATAACGTGACGTGAAAACGAAAAATACAATTTAAACACTTCAACAAAGTAACATTCAATATTTATTAACTAGCCGTGTACTGACAGGTTTCTTATTGAATGTAATCTAAAATCTGTCAGATCCTTAATAAATGTGAATAAAAATATAATCAGTCCAATAGATTAATTACACCTGATTTTATTGTTGTATTGGTTTACAGAAGCCCTACACTTTCCTGTGTTGTGGGTAAACAAACTCTACTGAGGTACCATAAAAATAGCATTGTAACTGAAGTCTTTTATCCCGTTTTAACACAGCCAAAACATAAGTTGATAGAAAGAGACAAAAGTATTTTAGGTAAAATAGTGCAAATAGACGGATTTTTACGAATAAGGGCGATTAAATCTATTTATTTATTTACTTTGTGTGTTTTCAGTTGATTATCAAAAACCTAAAGAACGAAGCATCAAAGAAGACAGCGACTCCCAACTGCGATGAAATAATGTATGCGGGAACTGGCATGCTGTTCTTGCGCGAACCAGAGTGCGTTCAACTATTGGATGTGCAACAGAAGACGATTGTTGGTTCTGTAAGTTTTTTTTTTAATAGAACAGGGGACAAATGGGCAGGAGGCTCACTTGATGTTAAGTGATACCGCCGCCCATGGACACTCGATGCCAGAGGGCTCGCGAGTGCGTTGCCGGCCTTTTAAGAATTTTTTCACTTAATCTATGTATTTCTTACAAAAAGATTGGAGAAGTAACAATAATAATAAACAATTAATCATATTTATCTAGTTTAAGACTTCACGGTCATTAATAGAGGTTAATACATATTATACAGATATGTAGAGAGATATATATAATATTTTGTACACATAGAATTAAAAAAAATACAAGCCGGATTTATAATTTTGTTTTATAGAACAGGGGGTAAACGGGCAGGAGGCTCACCTGATGTTAAGAAAAATTTAATTTTTTAATAAATTCTTGTGTTAAAAGTCGATATAAAATGGCATACGTATATTTCAATTTTTGTCTAAAAGTTAGATACGCAATTAACTGGACTCAATTTTACATAACAAATGCATATTTATATAAATCTAGTTTTTGATAATTTTGTATCACGTAAGAATTCTGCTTTAAAAAATCGTCAAGAAACAATTCCAAATCAATAAATAAATAACTCGCCACCCTAATAATATATTCTTACCTATATTTTAGGTAAAAATCCCAAAATGCCGTTACGCAATATGGAACTCTGATATGACGTTAGTCGCATTTATAAGCAAGCACACAGTGTCCATTTGCACAAAGAAGCTGCAGCATTTGTGCTCAGTCACAGAAGGTGCTAGAGTAAAGTCTGGTGCGTTTGATGACTCCACCCCGCAGCCAGTGTTCATATACACTACGTCTAACCACATTAAGTACTGCTGCAAAGATGGGTAAGCTTATACATATTTGGCTCGCTTTCGTTTTGAAGTCAACGATGTGTCTGTCGTGAGTTTGTGTCAGTAAACGTGTTTCGATTTTTTTAAACGAAATCTGGGATAATTATTTTTATTTATAGAAAATATAATGACACCAGAAATTTTAATATTTGGGAGGGCTGGCCTTATCCAATACTAGTTATTTTTTGATAAACATACTGGTTCGCAATTCACTGTTTTGTATAAATAGCTGTATATATTTTTTGAATCATAATTAATAAAATTTTAGTGACTTCGGCATAATACGAACGCTGGATGTGCCCGTATACGTAGTGAAAGTGATGCCGCAAGAGGGTGCAGCCAAAGTTGTTTGTTTGGATCGTGAGGCGAGACCAAAAATACTTACAATCGATCCCACGGAATATAGGTAAGATTGTCTAGAATATTAATTGGCAAGAATATCAACTATACCTGTATTTTATCTAAATCGTAAAGATATTCCTATAAAATAGACAAATCCAACTTACTTTAAGTATTTTAGAATCTCCCAAATTAAATTTAAATTTTGTTATACCGTCATGTCTCTCTCATATCCCAATTGGATATGTCAACATATATAGGCCGATATATTACTTAAATTATTATAAACCGACATTCATAAATGATAGTTTGGTCACGTGACCATTTCCATATAAATACGTTTGAAGTAGGTGGTTCGTTCACGCCTGTCGCAGTGATTTTGTCTCATACCCAGATTTTCGAAACACATTACTTGAAATATTTCAATTGTATTATGGTGCAAATCTCGGGATAAGTCGCTTATTCATTGAAATAGTATTTAGCTTAATTATTACAATATTTCTGCCCCCGATTTTGTGGAATTTTCTAGAGAAAAATTATATATACGTTACGTCTACGTCCACAGACTTTATTATGGTCGAAAGGTGCTTATGTTATATTTATTATAGGTTTAAACTGGCTCTAGTGACGCGTCAATACGATCAAGTACTACACATGGTACGAACGGCCAAGTTGGTGGGACAGAGCATCATTGGCTACTTGCAGGAGAAAGGTATTTTATAAATACTTCACGTTGCAACATCTAATAAGAGTTTTGCTTAATAAAAGAGTTTATTGCTATTTAAAATCTTCAAAACTCCGGAATTTGTTACATAGCCAGGCAGAATTGTTAATTGTCATCCGTTCCTCTCTCGACAATAACCGTACATTCAAAGCAACGTATACGCGTATTCCTACTTATTCAATAGACCTCTTTCATACTTTCAAAATTGCGCTGCCAGCATTGTTATCTACCATTACAAAACTCGCAAACTCGACGTGATTTAAATCTGTTTAAATGATTTCATAGGTTACCCTGAAGTGGCACTACATTTTGTAAAAGACGCCCGTACACGTCTTTCTTTGGCACTACAATGTGGGAACATCGAAGTCGCGTTGGAAGCGGCTAAGAGCATAGACGAGCCAGATGCGTGGGACCAGTTGGCCAAAGCCGCACTTGCTACCGGTAATCATCAGGTATACTACATTTTTTTAAATATTTTTTGTAGATTTTAACGAGGTACATATTAAAACTGTTATGTCTAATTAATCTCTAGATTCTAGTTAATCCCCCTCTTGGCGTCCACCACCGGGTGCAGAGTGCCCCGGTGACTGACGCCCAGAGGGGGATTCTCCACCGCGGGCGCGTGTGGTACCCCCCTGGGGTAGATTCTTTTTTTTTCTGCACCTTCATATTTTTTTTTTGGGGGAGAGGGGAAGGGGGATGGGGGGGGGGATGGGCTCCGGAAATCTCTCTCACCGGACGAAACGCGAGTACAATAAGGCGAACCCATTGCATCACTTGACGCCGGTTTTCTGAGAGACAGTGGTACTGCCCCGGTCGTGCCTGCCCATTTGGCTGAAGCCCGAAGGCAACAGTATGGCACTCCCGCTAGGAAGGGGTTGACTGATTGTGCTGATGAAATAACCTCTGCCACAGGTTATTTCACCAGTGGGCGATGGGGTCGTCACGTCCCGACGCCGTCACTTATTCCACGTCATGAAATTCGAGCCTGTTGGAGTTCAAGTACTTGTACAATGCGATATGTTCATTTATGTTAAATTATTCACGCACTTTTTTACACATAGTATTTCTGTCCTTACTACTAGGGTGAACTCTTATTGCAAAGAGTTGTTTTTTAATAAATAAATGAAATGTTTAAGCCTACTAAACATACTCGTTATATAATATCGCCGATGGCTGGCCATGCGTCGTGCTCGTGAGCGGGTGGTACTTCTGGTGACTGGTCGTACTTGAATTCGTGTATGCGGTGATATTAATTGTTTATACTGCGTATTTGCGTGTTGTTCCCACGAGCATGTAAGTGCGTGCTCCTATTTCACCATGCCTCCTTTTTTTGCCTGATTTTTAATTTATTTTATTGTTCTGTGTTACTCATCATTTCATATGGAACATGGTGTAATGCTTGCAGCTCCTTACAAACGCTGTGTAAAAGAAAAAATAATTGGCGATTAAAAAGAGTGGCGCAGAGTTTATTGCTAGTTCTTCTCTTCCGTTCTACGCCCTTGATTTGAGAACTGGCAATAAATGTAAAGTTAGAAGCATTCAATGTATATTCCTTTTTTGTCGTTTATAAGTGTACATAACATGTAGGTAACGCCTACATGAATAAATTATTTTTGATTTGATTTTCATATCTAAATATATGTTACGTTAGTTACGTTTACGTAACCAGTCGGTAAGAATAACATACACACATAAAAACTAAATCGGCCTTCTTGCCCACATCTAACAAAAGTAGGCATTCGTCTCTTACTTTCAAATTGTGTTTTCGCTGTTGTGAAAAGAGATAGATGAGTACGTAAAACGGGGCAATAAGACTGATTTTATAACCACAGCCCAAATGTTTATTTTGTTACAGATCGTAGAAATGTGTTACCAACGAACGAAGAACTTTGACAAGCTGTCATTCCTATATTTGATTACTGGCAACCTCGAAAAGCTGCGAAAGATGATGAAAATCGCGGAAATACGCAAAGATGTGTCTGCGCAGTTCCAGGGCGCACTTTTACTTGGAGATGTCAAAGAGAGAATAAGACTGTTGAAGAATGCCGGACAGGTGATTTAAATATTATTTTAATGTTATTTACATTACTTGTGAATGCCAATCGTGAGTAATATTAGATTCATCGGAATTGTATTTTCAATAGATCTTATTTTAGATAATACCTTTCAAAGAATTTTCAAACATTATTATTATTATTATTCAAGAATTACTGTAATAGTTAATACATATGAATTACTATCATTTACTAATACTATATAAAAATCGTCTTCAAACAATTGTCTTCTTTTTAAATCATCAGTTATCCCTGGCCTACCTAACGGCTATAAACTTCAAGCAAAATGATGAAGCTGAACAATTAAAAGCGGCGTTAGAAACAGCCGGTTTGCCCATCCCGGAACCAAACCCTAAAGCGAGGGGTCTGCACCCACCGCTACCAGTAGTGCGTGCGCAGAGTAACTGGCCTTTATTGGCTGTCTCTAAGTAAGTGAGATCTTTATTTAAACGTCGTAATTTTTTTACATACATACAACTGAAATGACAATTATTATTACTACTAGTTCTAAATAAGTTATAATAAAGTGTGTAATTCTAAATCTTTTTTATTCAGGAAAATAAAATAATGCTTTTATGACTGTTATAATATAATATATGACAGTTTTTTTCTATTTGACAATTTACAATATTATTTTTAAAAATTAGGTAAACTACTTTTACATTGTGAACGAAATAATTTCCCTGGAATAAAGACATCCTCATGTTTTTTTTCGTGTAATATTTCTCAAAAAATCTGAAAAAAATACAGCTACATCAGCTAAGGAAGTAAAAAATTATAAAACATTAGTCATCCCGGTGATTTACGACATTGTTCCCCCGGGGCAAGCGATTTAGTTTACAGGATAATATCATAAAATCATGGTATGTTACATCAGAAAAACATAGCAGTCTTGTCTAGAAGCACGACAAATGCATATAAAAGTAATTTTTCAATTTACTCCATGTCGGTTAACGTTAGGCTACCTAATAACGGACTAGTTCATTTATTAGCATTTAATGTTTATAGAACTTTATTTCTCATTACGAAAACAGAAATATTTTATTTACATGAGAAACTTAATATTAATATGTATATATACGAGCGAGATACACGTCGCCATTAGCCGTAACAATTTTAGTCAGCTATGTTCATTCTAACATGCATCTTTAATGCCTTTTTGAATTTGTCAAACACTCCAATATTGCGAATTTGAGATGGTAATTGATTAAATAATTGCACACCCTCATACCCAATAGATTTCTTCAAATAATTTGTTCGCGGCTTTGGCAAGATAAGCAAACTCGCTCGACGAGTATTGCGTGTCGTTGTGTATTTGATTTTTTTAATTTTATTCGTTAATACCTAATAATAGCTACAGGTTTTGATAAAACGTCTGCTTTAAATTAGTTTCTGTTATTTCTTATTGCAGGAGTTTCTTTGAAGTGGCGGCAGCCTCTAGGGCAGGTACCAGCGGCGAAGCAAGCGGAGTGGCGGGCGTTGCAGCGGACGTCGAGGAGCCGCTTGAGGCCGGAGGAGCATGGGGAGATGACGATGAAAAGGTAAATATTTTTTAAACTTTAATAAATTGTAAGTTTCGTCTGGTAAATACATAAAAGCTGTTGGAAATATAAATAAGTTTGTGA
Source organism: Pieris mannii (assembly GCA_028984075.1). Classification (NCBI taxonomy): domain Eukaryota; kingdom Metazoa; phylum Arthropoda; class Insecta; order Lepidoptera; family Pieridae; genus Pieris; species Pieris mannii. The sequence goes on from CM054777.1 coordinate 9,685,972, forward strand.
AATGGATTATTTTTAAATTTTTATTTAATGTATAAATATTTTAATATAGTCTCATAGTATCGGCGAAGCCAGCAAGTCTTATTATTTTTGCACGCTATTCTGGCCGGATAGAGAGCACGTATTTGCTGTCGTTATTTTCTCTAAGAATTCATCCACCGTATGCGACAAATTATTCGCAGTCAAAACCATTTACGACGACATCGTTTAGAATAATCCAAAATCAAAGGTCCCGGCTAACTTCTATTGTATTAGGTTCTTAATAACAACTTCATCGGGTTTTACGGCCAAATATAAATATATAGTCGATGTTGTTATACTAGATTTTGACTGTACTAGTAATCAATGTAATCTGTTTTGGCTTTGTGTCTAGGTGTTTTCTTTTATATGTGAGAGAAGAAATAAAGATTATTATTATTATTATTATTATTATATTATTATTTTATAATATGGATATGTGTTAGCTGTAAGAGTACTATAAAATAAATAAATAAATATACTAGTTGCGCTGCAATCTTATAAGCCTGCTCGTTTCTTCACGGTGCGAGCGATTGTAAAATAAATACATTGGTGCACAGACGGGGTTCGAACCTACGACCTTAGGTATCAACATTGCTCAATTTAAAAATGGTTTTGAGAAAAACATTTTTTTCATTTTATACATACATAAACGATAAAATGTATATCCAGGAGGAAGGCGAAGAAGGCGAAGCGGTAGAAGACGTGGGTGAGGATGGAGGCTGGGACGTTGAAGATGAGGACCTAGAACTGCCCGAAGAACTGGCACCAGTATCAGGTAACAATTTGTTTAATACTGATTAGGTTTTTCTCAACTTAACTCTGACCCCTGCTAGAGCAAGAACAACTGGTTTGATTACCTTAAATACATAGATTCCCAAAAATATTCGCCTTTTCCATTTTACTTTCTTTTTTTATGTGTGAAGGCAAACGTGATATCATACCCATTAACATAATAACATTACTAAAAACCTCGTAAGTACGTTGCAGGCCTTTTAAGAATTGGTACGCTCTTTTCTGGAAGGAAAAAGTTGAATTGCTTCAGAAATTCTTCAGTGGCCGGCTGGTCCCAGATAGTGGTACGGGGCGAAAACTGCCTTAAGTAGCTTTGTATATAAGCGAGAATATGCTACATGATTGGATGTTTTATATACTTTACCACAAGAATAGAATTTTTTATTTTTTAATGAATTATAGGAATTAACAGTCTTGTAAACTAAAACTAATGGTAATTATGCGTTCAGCGGATATAGATGGCGCTGAAGACGGCCAGTACTTTGTGGCTCCGACGCGAGGTGTATCAATAGCAATTGGCGGTAAGCTGAAGACGGCTCATGATTTTGTTACTACCGGACAATTCGAAATCGCATTCAGGTAAATATTTAAAAAAAATACTATAACTTGAAAATTAATGGTAAAGTATTGTTGGTTACAAACGCTCATACGTTGGGATATTATGTAAAAAATATGTTTATTATGGAATATAATATATAGGTATCACTAAAGTATATTATCTTAACTCATCGGCACCGAATTGAATCGAGAGAAACACGAGTTGCTAGATGTTAAAGTTTAAAACGTACTTAAATTGGAAAAATCGGTGTCGTTAGTTAAATTAACCATGAAATGATGTGTGAAATGTGTTTTACAGAGTACTTACAACTATCAATCAGCGGAAATCTGTAATATATTCGCATTTAGATTTTTTATTAAATATATATTTGGACTTTTAATACGGCACGGTCGCGTTTACGTGCTGCTGAAACACTAAGAGTTTTATTTGAACATTACATTAGAATTGTCTTTTATTAACATAACTTTTACACATTTAAAGAAAAACACTTTTTTTACGGATTATAGTTATGTATTATTGTATTTAAACTTATAATTATTTAGACATAATTTTAAATTTAAACCGACGTTTCGCGTGCTTTACAGCGTGCGTGGTCTTGGTTCTGCAAAAACCCTACATCTTTTAGTCGATACCAACTCCGGGGAAATAAATACAGATAACACAACATTTTCTACAGCTGTAATACTTTTTGACATTTAACACCTTTGTCTTCAGTCACCGTGACCACGCACGCTGTAAAGCACGCGAAACGTCGATTTAAATTTAAAATTATGTCTAAATAATTATAAGTTTAAATACAATAATACATAACTATAATCCGTAAAAAAGTGTTTTTCTTTAAACATTACATTAGATTAAATTAATTGTAACGTACAATATTAAGTTTTCAAAGTCAAAGTCTGTAACAATTTTTTTATCGCAAATCATAGTTTCGCGATCACAAGAAAAAATAACTACACTTGACCTAAGTAATTAACATTCCTAACTTATATACTACTTAATAAAATTAACTAATTCTTACTTAATTGTTATAAATTGCCAATAATGTAATTGGTCTTTACATTTGAAAATGTGGGTAGGTCGCTAGAATTTGTTATACATATCTGAGGGTAGCTATAAATTTGCGCGCCCTGTTCTAATACACACTACATATTAAAAACACTTACAGATTACTAAACGAACAAGTTGGTATAGTGAATTTCGAGCCATACTCCGAGACAATGTTATCCATGTACTCCTGTGGTCGCGTCATGTTCAGTGCTCTTGCGTCGTTGCCTCCTTTACAAGCGCACCTGCATCGGAATTGGAAGGAAGCCAGTGGCAAGGACTTGTTACCCGTTATCAGTGAGTATGAATATGTATAATTTTGTTACCTGTGAAACTTCTAGGATATATGCAATATTTTAATTTAATTTAAATTATGGTTTCATTCTCTACTTATTTTAAAGCATCTTTCACCGGGTACTATCACTCTCTGTTTTTTTAAGAATTCACAATGCACATTCTTTTTAGGAAATATTGAAGTTGGTCCAGTGGATTTTACTATTCCCTACAAATAGATACAATTATTATCTTTTTACGAGAATAAGTCACGAAACTCTCAGCCACTCTTTTTAATCGCAAAGTTTTTTGTTTTGCAAAGTAAATCCATTAAAATATTTTGTAAACAGAAGCAAATTAAAATATATATTTTTATTTTCAGCTGCTAAACTAAATGACCTAGTGAACCAACTCCAACAATGCTACCAATTAACAACTAGTGGAAAATTCACGGAGGCCGTGGAACGCTTACAAAGGGTCGTTAGACTTGTCCCACTACTGCTGGTCGATAGCAAACAAGAGCTGGCTGAAGCACAACAATTGCTGGCGATCAGCCGGGAATATCTACTTGGACTTCAGATGGAAACCGCTAGGAAAGGTGAGTAATCTCGCGATTTAAAGTTATCTTGTCTTAAGAGGCCGGCAACGCACTCGCAGTTTTAAATAAAACAAGGATTGTGTGGTTTTATGAAACCACGGTAAAAGTGAAACTTTTTTCACATTACACACATTTAACAAAATGTTCGAATAATATTCATTAAGTGTATACAAATCGCCTTATCAATCCTAATATTATACTTGGAAAATTGGAATGATAATGGGAAATAAAAAAGTTTCACTTTAATAAATAACAACATTTACATTAAATACTGACAGTAACAACAAAATAGCGTGTAGCATAGGCACAAATGAATAATAGTCTATACACTACACGGTCAGCTGCTGCGAACTATGTGCGCCGCCATATTGGCCTCGGCTGCTATGACGAGCGCCTTTCACTTTATCCCTACTCCGCGGCCGACCGTCACGCCACATGCGCCACACAGATCAAATCGTTTGAGACTATGTAATAAAAGTTCGTTAAAAAGTTATTCCAACAGCTGAGTATGTAACCTCTCGTCATCGGTACGGAGTAGAGACCCGTACTACAAACCTAGAGAGGTTTAGTGGAGCTACTGATCTTTAGATTGGATCAATTTCCTTTCTTCACCTTATTATTGAGTGTTTTATATCGAGAAAGATTATTTTCGAGCGTTATTATTGCAATTTCTTATAGAATTATTGAGATATAACGATAATCAAACAAATAAAAATTATGACAGAAATACTATGCGTAGATCTTTACATATTATACATTATTTTTATGTTGTTATCCTGAAACCTTCAGAGCCGTCAGTCAGTCGATCGGAACCCTTTCACAGATAAAGGCCATTTAGCTTTTTCCAACTGACTTTGTCTATGGATTTCTTTCTCTATTAGCTTCCTGCTCTCGGCTCTGTGCTCAGATATGAAGATAACATGCTATTAAACCATAAACTATTTAGTAAGATCTGTTCTAATAAGGAGTTTACTGTATAAAAAATATAAATTAATGAATTTTAATTGATTTCGTTTTCTTCCGGAGATTAATTTCTATATTTTCGGCTTATTTGGAGTTATCTTGTTAAATACGTCTTTAATAGCCTGTATTAGGGAATCCATTTTCATTTGGGATTACAATGAAGAAATATGTGTATTATTAATCTTAAGAATTTATATTCTATATATGGTTACAATTATAGGAACTTTAATTACTAAAATAAGTATCAATAAAATACGTTTCAGCAATGCCGAAGAACACGTTGGAGGAACAAAAGCGAACATGTGAAATGGCCGCGTACTTTACTCATTGCAAACTTCAGCCCGTACATCAGATATTGACCCTCAGAACTGCTCTTAATATGTTCTTCAAGCTGAAGAACTACAGAACTGCTGCCTCCTTTGCCAGAAGATTGTTGGAACTGGGCCCGAGGCCAGAAGTAGCTCAGCAGGCCAGGAAGATATTGCAGGCTTGCGAGAAGACGCCTACAGGTTGGTTTTTATTTTTACGTTAAAAGGCTTACTATAAAGTTAGCGATTATCTAGTTGATAAAAGGGCCTGGGACTAGTGCTGGGCAGGCTACTTCTAATTAATTTGCTATATTTGTTTTAAAATAAGTATTGTTTGATGATTTGCTTTTTTTTACCCGGCTTTTCATCTCGGATTTTTTTCTCATTTCTTTTCCCTTTGTCTTCTTTGCCGATGAGTAGCTACCTCCTACCGGTTCAAATTTAATGACGTGGAATAAGTGATACCTTGATGATCTTATGTTCCAAAATAAACGTATTTTATTTTTTATTTTTTACCACTTTTTTTTTACCATTTTAGTAAGTAACGAGTTATATTGCTGTTAGAAAAATAAATATTTCGTGTGAACATACAGCTAGGAACGTATTTGCGTTAAATATTAGTAGAAAAAAATAATTAAAAATGTGACTGCCCCCATCTGCTACACGATTTAATTTTTAATATTCTACCTTTTTGTCTTTTCTGGTTACTATAAATATTTAATCTGTAATACTGGGTTTCATCCCTAGCAAAAAATCATCGTTACGCGTTGATTGCCTTTAAAACTAATCGGAAAGTTGACATTCGGTACTTAACCAGGAAAGCGTGTCCAAGAAAAAAGCAAAAGTCGAACATGTTTAGGAACTAAACTACGTACGAAATGTTTGAGAATACTTTTGTCCTACGAATTATTTGTTCCACTAAAGCCCTAATACTTTTCAGATGAACACCAATTACTATACGACGAGCACAATCCATTCAGTATTTGTGGTATTAGCTATCATCCCATATACAGAGGGAAACCGGAAGAAAAGTGCCCCCTCTGTGGGGCAAGCTTCCTCCCCGAACACAAGGGCAAACTTTGCACCGTTTGTGGAGTAGCAGAAGTGGGGAAAGATGCGTTGGGGCTACGAATCTGCCCCCTTCAGTTCCAGAGATAGATTATATTGTATGCCTATTTTGTAAGATTTATTATGAATAATATATTTAGCAATTTCCATTTGTTTTATTGTACCGAAATTTACAAACTTAACAATTATTTATATCTTCTATACATCGACTGGTTTGTTTTCACTTGATCTGAAAAGTAAAATTAGTTTTTTTTACATTCCAAAATATATTTTTATATTTCAATAAAAATATAGTCTATGATTTGTTTCAAATAAAGTTTTACTTTTTAATTAATGGTTTCCATAAATTATAAATTTAACTCTATCTATCGTTCTATTTTAAAATGTACAAATTTAAAGTTAAGAAACTTGCCTATTATTTAACATGCCCTGTATTTCGTCGAAAGTTTTCCCTTTGGTTTCCGGTAGCAACGGGCTTATGGAGAATATGAAGCCAAAGCCGCAGCAAATGGCTAGTACCCAAAACGCTGTGTATATCCCGTAAGAGGCCGCCACGTCGCGGAAAAAGCTGTATATATATGTTATATATTAATATAAGGTCTTAAACATTGACAATTATACTAATTGTAATGGGGCTTCTAAACGGGCCATGTTTGGCTGCAATACAGTTGCCCAGCAACATTGCAAACAATAGCAGCCGCACTATGCAATATTGCAGTAATGTCCCGGCCATATGGCCAAACATGTTTTGTATAGCCACTTATGGCCGGTATTGACCCAATGGGTTGCCGGACGATCGCTAGGTTATCGAATTCAACTAATATTGCAGAGCCAGTTTTATTGTTGTTTCACTCACTCTCTCTGTTATGGCACAGTGTATCCTTTTCTACGCGAAATGTTGCTCTATTCTGTGTTTTGCGATTTGACAACTACGTAAAAATAATAATAATAATTCTTGAATAATTTATTATCAAGGCTTACCTATTTCTAGACTCAAATTGTCTACAGTTTCACGCCTATTTAAGTAAGGTCGAATCCACAATCTCTTCTTTTTCTGTTTGTTTTTTAAAACAATATAAGCTGCTGCGACAAGTGTGATTTCGTCAGCCATTGTTGCCGGTATGTGTAGCCCGTTTAGGAGTCTGCATCATGGGTCAAACAATTGCTGTCATATTGCAACACATGGCCCGGCCATAGATTGCTCGGCCATCAGCTGCATTAAAACATTTTTGTGATGGCCGGGCAATTACTTGCCAATAGTGCAGCCATCAATTGCAGCAAAACATGGCCCGTTTAGAAGCCCCATAAGGCATTGCATTTTCTTGTTAATTTAATATCTAAGAAATGGCATCGTAAAACAAAACTTCAAATAGCTATTACAGCTAATAAACGGGATCGATAGGTTTTGATGCGACAAAGTTAGTCGTCTCGCTAGTATTATAGAATAATTTGAATGGGCTTCATATTGTTACGAGCTAGGGGATCGGATAGAAAAGGCCGTCGATTTATTCAAGGGTTTATTTCAATAAAATCTACGAGGAATTCGTTCACACTAATATCTTGAAATTACGCACAGAAAAGCACTAATAACTCACACAATGAAAAACTGTCACTAATCACTTAAATTACTCAGTACTTTATCACTGGTATCACTTATTCGCACTTTTTCTCTTCGGTGTTTATCGCTTGGAATCGCATTCGAAACTGAACTGATTGGTCGCGTTTTGGCTCGCTTATATATCCCTGGGAATGGTCTCGAACGATATTTCTACGAGAACTTTCTAGGCGGGAGCGCTACTGAGTAGCGATCGCACAATTCTAGAACGCGCGTACTCGCTATCTCTTTCGCACACTGCTACGTGCCTGTCGTACGGCGTTCTAGAGTTCTCGGTCTAGCTTCGAGAAGGTTCTTATCTTTCCTCTCTTTCGTGTATCAATCAGTGCTTGTCCCACACCTAGAAAATTCGTTCCAGAATATTCCTTCATCAAAGGGGTATAACCAGGCCTGAAAACGCCTGAAAACGGGTCTACTGAAAAGTGTACCATTCGTCTATACGTGTTCTGAAACCAACTGAAAAAATGTTTTAGCCTCCTGAAAACTACGGCAACATTATGTAAATTTCGATTTTCTAATATGTGATTGACCCTCTCCTGAAACGGTCATAAATCATATTTCAGCCTGCTGAAAAGTTCTCTAAGTAGTGGAAAAATTTAAAAACATTGCAGTTGACCCGTCTTCGTAACACTACCCTCTCCTTAGACATGCTCGTCCCGAGCATCATTACTTCCTTTCATCATTATCTTTTTCCATCGAGACCGAGTTTGTGAATCCTTATCGACTGCACAAGCTTTACATTTCTTGATCCAGTCTTCTACATCTTCGCGATAATTAATCCAGTAAAATATTTCTTTAACCTTCCTAAGAGTCCCTTTTACTCCTAAATGTCCACTAGACAACTCAATATGACACATTTCTAGTATGTCGCGAACCTTGGATCTTGGCACCACTAATTGCAAATGATCGCCTTGAGCATGTTTCAATTTGCGACATAAAACTCCATTATGTAGAACTAAACTGTCCCATTCAGCCCAGTAACTCTTAGTAGTGTTACTTGTAGATGCAACTTTACTCCATAGTGGCTTGACAGCTGAAGATTTCATCCAATCCAGGATTGGTTTAATGTCACAATCCTCTTGCTGTGCTATCTGCATCAATCTCCCACCGAAATCTGAATGAATGGTATCTGTTCTGAGCATCCTCACGTTACCATCCCTTCCGTCCTGTTTGGTGACTTTTTCACTTGGCCTTTGAGACGCATCATCTGAACTCCTTCTTAGCTCTCTTTCATGGGTCGATAACATATCAGAAAATTTCTTTAATAGTTCCTCTGCCTTTGCTAGATGTATTGTCAAGGCTTCCTCATAGTTATCCGGAAATGTTCGAACTGTGTTCAACTCTTGTTGTTTACTGGCCTGTCCGTCCACATCGATTACTCTACAGATGTCATAACCACAATTTGAAGGATTGCCTTTTAAGGAGACTTCCTGTTCTCCACACTTGAAGATCCCTTTTTCCAGATCTATTTTACATTTGTAAAACTTCATAAAGTCTAACCCGATTATACAGTCATCTACTATGTCGGCAAGAACAACCTTGTGTCTGTAAAAACGTTCACCAATCTTGAAGGTCGCGATACCTTCTCCCCGATCGGCTATGCGTTGACCCGTAGCTGTAACAAGCTGTGCAATTCCTCTAGAAGGGTTTCTAGAAAATGTCTTCAGAAGTTGGTGTCTGATTACTGTTCGTGAAGCTCCAGTATCAAGTGTCACATCACACTTAGTTCCATTGACTTCTCCGTCGATGACTAAGGTATTTCCACGTCTAGCCTTTACATCACCTCGGAAGTCTTTCTTAGGGCACGAAAACCTCATGTGCCCTACTTCCCCACAGATGTAACAGGTTAGCACACGTTGACCAGTAGCTCTTTCCGTGACAGCCCTAATGCGGTAAGGTAGAGGATCTTTCTGAATCGCCTCTACCTCCAACGCATGGGCTAGAGCGTCCTTCAGGTTCTTGTGGTGACCAAGGTTCACTCTCATCCTGACTTCACGATCTCTTATTCCATCTATGAAGGTTTGCACTAATATCTTGTCTGCTACATCTGGTAAGGATGCGTAAGCTTTCCTTAGCAGCTTCTCTATTTCTAGACCCCATTCTTGCAAGCTCTCACTTGGTCGCTGCATTCTCTCCCGTAATTGAGCCCTGTAGACTGGCTCTAAATGTGAGTCTCCATAACGTGACTCCAAGGCATCCAGCAGTCGCGTCAGTGTCACATCTCCTGTCATAACTTCCAACACGTCCATGGCTTCACCTCGCAGTCCCAACATAAGGGCAGCCATAGCCTGGTCATCTTTCCAACCGTTTATCTTGCATAAAGCCTCAAACTGTACCTTGTAGGCGCCCCAAGAAGAAGAACCATTAAAGATGGGTGCTTCCAGCGTTCCAGATGATTCCACAAATCCAGACATCTTAAGGCACTGAACCTCCCTTTCTAAATCAAGCAATCGTTTCTCCTGTTCAGATACCCTACGGTCCAGGTTCTCAAACTTTGATGTTAACGTCTCCGTTTTCTTTGTCTGCATCTCCGCATCTGCTGCAGACACTTTCACGAACTCCTCTTGATTCTCCCTTGGAGTAATTGGCATTTTTCTATCCCCAATTCTGACACCAAAATGTTACGAGCTAGGGGATCGGATAGAAAAGGCCGTCGATTTATTCAAGGGTTTATTTCAATAAAATCTACGAGGAATTCGTTCACACTAATATCTTGAAATTACGCACAGAAAAGCACTAATAACTCACACAATGAAAAACTGTCACTAATCACTTAAATTACTCAGTACTTTATCACTGGTATCACTTATTCGCACTTTTTCTCTTCGGTGTTTATCGCTTGGAATCGCATTCGAAACTGAACTGATTGGTCGCGTTTTGGCTCGCTTATATATCCCTGGGAATGGTCTCGAACGATATTTCTACGAGAACTTTCTAGGCGGGAGCGCTACTGAGTAGCGATCGCACAATTCTAGAACGCGCGTACTCGCTATCTCTTTCGCACACTGCTACGTGCCTGTCGTACGGCGTTCTAGAGTTCTCGGTCTAGCTTCGAGAAGGTTCTTATCTTTCCTCTCTTTCGTGTATCAATCAGTGCTTGTCCCACACCTAGAAAATTCGTTCCAGAATATTCCTTCATCAAAGGGGTATAACCAGGCCTGAAAACGCCTGAAAACGGGTCTACTGAAAAGTGTACCATTCGTCTATACGTGTTCTGAAACCAACTGAAAAAATGTTTTAGCCTCCTGAAAACTACGGCAACATTATGTAAATTTCGATTTTCTAATATGTGATTGACCCTCTCCTGAAACGGTCATAAATCATATTTCAGCCTGCTGAAAAGTTCTCTAAGTAGTGGAAAAATTTAAAAACATTGCAGTTGACCCGTCTTCGTAACAATATTATTAACGAGTTAGATCTAATCACAGCACAATAAGTCTTAAAATTAATTAAATACGATTTAGCGGTAAGGTCGTAGAAAAATAGCAATGGATTGAATAATTTTGTAGTTTACCGTGTCCACACAAAACCGGCTGTCCAGCAACAGAAAGAGGCAATACCACTGGCGAGACACTTGGTGCGTGGTGGAAACATCTCCGCTACCAGAATCCATGGTACTGGACCCACGCCTTTAAAATAATAATACATAATTAATTAGACGAGTCAATTGGCATCAATATCGTTCTTAAAATAAATTTATAAAATAGTAATTTATTTATATTTTTAATAATATTTTATAATTATTAATATTTTTTATCATATCGGATCTAAATTTCCTATACCTATCAAAGATAATTCGCTAAATAGAATTGAATCTTACCCAATGTGAAGAGCACCATATAGACAATGAGACATAACAAAGGCAGGAACGCATACGGCACCACGTTGTACTTGTAGTGCGAGTCCAGTAGTGCGTACACACCGATTATACCCTGAAAAAAACATGCATATTGTTCTAGAGTGTATGTTTTTATAAGAAAGTTGGAGCACGGCCTTCTGTACGAATGTCTTTATGCGGGTTTGTAATATAACGAATAATAAAACAATTATATAAGTCATCTTCAAATTTTATAGAAATCAATTTTTTTAACTATGTGTGATGAAACTTAGGCTGTTAAGAGGCCCGGCTAGCAAAGATTCACTGATATCTAATTTGTAATTAAATCCCATATTTAATATTACGTTTTGGCAGTGTTTAATATATTACATATATACGTGCAGATATTTAACATTATTATTAAAAAGGATCGTTTTAGACCCGTAAAATAAAACTACAAAATAACTTTTGTCGGTTTAACAAAGAATTATAACCAAAACAAAATCTTACTAAGAATATTGTAAGTCCGAGTGAAGTGGTCCACATAAGCAGCTTCCTGCCGAGTCTGTCCACCACCAATGGAGTTATGCAACTCGTTACCACCTGATTATATGAAATTTTATTAATTATGTAGAATATGCTTAAAGGTTAAAAAAAAGCGATTTTAAGCCATTAAAATCGAGAACATTTTTGAATTTGTTTATATTTCCCACATACTTAATCATGTCGTACTCCATTAAAATTTTAAAAATACCTCATATAATATTCAAAGTCGATTGTACACTTATATACCATTTCTTCTGCTCTATGGCAGTATGGGCTAGTGACTTTAGCATGCGACTCTCATCTCTGAGGTCGTAGTTTCTAGGTGTGCGCATTTAATATTCGCTCGAACGGTGAAGGAAAACATCGCGAGGAAATCGGATTGCCTTAGACCCTAAAAGTCGACGGCGTGTGTCAGGCACTGGAAGCTGATCATCTACTTGTCTTTTAGCTTAACAAATTATCATGAAACAAATACAGAAAACTAAGACGCACAGCTAAAATGTAGAGCCATTTTACCTACCTGATATATATAACTTCTGTACGTCAAAAAACGTATTATACATGAGTCTAGTTCCCTTAGGCTCGACCATCAGAGTCAAGGGGACAGGGACTAGAGAGCAACTGTATCTACTTAAGATTATCACCATTACAAACGTAGTTTATACCTCAAATAACTATTAAATCTTTTGTCTTTATAACTCAGTCGTGGGTAACATATTGTTACAAAGACGGGTTTACTAAAATGTTTCTCGATTTTTCAATGATTTACGGCCGTTTCAGGAGAGGCTCACATATTAGAAAATTGTAATTTGCCTTACGTTACCCCACGAGGGAGGAATCATTAAAAACTGATTCAGGAGGCTGAATCAGTTTTTGCAGACAGTTTCAGAACATGTGTAGTCGCGAGTGGTAGTTTTCAGTCGTTTTCAGGATAAAATCGAATGGTTACGAGGGGTATCCTTGTAACAATATTATGTAATCTCAAAAACTGTATACATTAACTATTACATTTATACTAAGTACATATAAAGTATATACTAAAGACTAATAACCTGAACAACGCCCATGATGATGGTGCCATCTGTAGCTGAGATTCTAGTACCAACTTTCTCCAGGAGCTCCTCCATGTAGAATAGCAGTACGTCAATACCTGACAGCTGAAGAAGCATCGCGAGGAAAACACAAATACCTATAAGTAATTAAATAAAAAAAATCATTTTTTTTAGTTTTAGGGGAGATTTTTATTTGGGAAAACGAGGACTTTATTTGGATTATTAATAATTAATTTAAATAAGTTCTATAAGTTATTTAATAATTTTACTTAATTATACTAAATACTTAATTATTTTAAAATACATAAAAATTATTAATATTTGTATAAATATATACATTGAACTAACCTAATGCCTTCAAATTTCCTTTTGTAGCCCAAAGGTCTTTTATGCGGGGCTCAGTCTTGAACTCCCTGGCGATTATTGCCTGAAGTCCATCTAGCTCGGCTTGCACGCCTTCCTTGGAAAGGCCACGAAGCTTCTGAAGCACTTCAGATGCCTCTTCTATTTTACCTAAAAATAAGATTTTAATTATAACACTGATAATTGATGACAATTAAGTGTAACCATGCTGAACTTCATATATATATCTTTAAATAAGTATTTTTTTATAGAATCTGGCAATTCTAGCTGTATTGGAACAAGCGTTGATTCTCCTACAAACAAACTAACATTGTTCAGCTGTTAAATTAAAGAAAATATTAAATTTTTGGTTGTGCGACGAGAGATTCAAATATTAAAAGAATTTATGATTTTATGGGAAAATACATGTTAAAATATAAATCACATTTTATTTCTGTTCACAAAAGTGAGACTTATAAGATTTCTAATAAAATACAAGTTTAAAATACTACTCTACGCCATTTTGACTGAAACAGAAATCTTTTTTATCGAATTTCGTCATGCCTATTTCAACGTCGAATCGTGTCACGTATTCATTATTGGACTCGAGATGCTGTTGATCGTCTTTTATTTAATTTAAGCCGCTTCTCTCCTCCTCAGCTCTTATTTGTTTAATAATAAGGATCGCTCAGCGCAAGAATATGAATATGCACTTACTAAAAGCATATTCAGCTGAAATTTATAATAAATCTATTACCTTTATAAACTAAAAAGAAGGGTGTCTCCGGTATGAGCCACGTAAATGGAATGTAGAACAGGGACAGGATTCCACCAGTTGCTGTCAGACCCCAGTATGAGGTGAACGGGCCGATTGCGTAGGCAAGCAGGAAACCCACGTTAATAAATAGCAGGAAGAGAGCGCTTAACGCTCCACGAATTTTGTCCTGAAAATGTACGGATGAATTGTTACCATATTGTTATATATTTATTTTCAGAAGAACCACAACAGGAATGAGACGCCTGAAGAGAACTAAACCTTTTGAATTAATAAACCTAGTGTAGTGAAACGGTATCTCAGACAGACGAACATAGTGTTTAAAATTACAGAACACTAGGACTGTTAATGAATATTAGTAGAAGCTATTCATTAGTATTTTAGAATATTAAGTCAACATAATATTACTTATTAGCCATAGTCATTGTATAGACTAGATTGTAATTCATGTAAATTCGCATATATTTTTGTGATATTTAGTGTAGTAAAAAAATTACAATACTTATATTGAAAATAGAAAAGAAAACACTTGTCTTGAGTTAATATTGTATTGTGTATTTTGACCACATATGCAAAACAATATGAATAAATACAGTTCGTTGTTAAAAAAATAATAACAACCTTTTGTTTCAGATACTGTTATACATTTATAATTCAATTTCATTATTTTCACGTATATGTACAGTTTTTTGACAAAGGGCTCGCCGTATTCCTATCTGCACTGTGCCACTCGCTGCTATGTACCACCTGCTATTTCGTTAAATTGTTCTACCCACCTTCTCAATTCTCGTCAAGAAGATAAGAGATATAGAAGAAATATATAAGAAACAATATAATTTTTTTCGATACTATTCTAATACTAGTAGTACATACCTCAGCTATCTCTCCAATATACAACGGAACACTCGCAAACTGCATGCCCGTGGCACAGCCCCACATAACCCTTGCAGCATACAGCGTGGGCAAGTCCGTGGCCACTCCAGCAAGTAGCCAGCCAAGCAGCAACGGAATGTTGGAGCCCATTACTATCCAACGACGGCCCACGCGGTTTAAAAGTGGCACTGTTATTAATGGCCCTGAAAGAAATGCCAAAATGATTATATGGTTATTATTAATTTTATATTGACAAACCATACACTTGTATGGTTAGCAATATGGGGTCACTGCCTAGGGGTCTCAATGGATATACTAAAAGCGTTGTTTCCGGAAAAAATCATAAGTCGCTTTGGAGGAATTGTGGCAACCCAGATCTCCGGACTTAACCCTAGCAGACGTTTTTATGGGGTTCTCTCAATTCAAGAGTTTATGATACCCCTCTATCGAATTTTGAAAAGTTGAAGACTGAAATACCGACAGAAGTGAGAGCCATATCAGTTGACGTCCTGTGGCGTGTCTACAAATTCGCTAGTCCGCTTTGAGTGCTTTCACCGTCATGGAAGACATGTTGACGGTGTAATATACAGTAGATAAAGTCCGCACTAATACATTATAATTTACTGCAATTATAATATTACATATTTAATTATTTGGTTTTTTTTTCATAAATATTTATGTTTAAAGTCGGCGCTAAGATACCCTATACTATGTTATTTTACTTAATTCTAATTCATTCTAAAATAACTCTTTTATAACCCTAAAACTGGTTATAGTGTTCACTACTACATTCAAAGTTGCTATGCTAAGTGGCCAAGTGGCTCCAGCGTACGACTCTCTTCCCTGAGGTCGTTCGATCGATCCCCGGCTGTGCACCAATGGACTTTCTTTCTATGCGCGCATTTACAATCGCTCGAAGCTTGCCTTAGACCCAAAAAGTCGACAGCGTGTGTCAAGGTCAGGATGGCGATTGAGAAATTATTATGAAACAGATACAGAAATCTGAGACCCAAACCTAAAAAAAATTACCCGCCTGAGTATTATGCTGTCGAGCTGGGTTGCCTCGTATTCAGGTGGTGCAGAAGCCTCTGTTGGTGGATTTTGGCATGTGTTTTAGATTCCCTCATCGACGCTTTCTTTGCTAAAGTTCTTTTAGATGTCGACATTGACAGTGACAAACTCGCTGTTATAACAATTTTACCTATGATTTGTTTGTTTGAGAGAGTCATCCAATCCTTGGAGTCTGGACTTCTAATACAATTTATTTATGTAGAACATAACTTTCTTACTCATTAGGTAAGACTAAAGAGGAACAAGTGAGAAGTGATAGGAACCTTGAACGCTTACTTCCGTGTTGAGATTAAAACAATCAGAATAACCGAGTTTTCATGACTCACAGGATTGTTACCACTTTTAATTTACGCTACACATACCGAGTAGCCCTCCTAGCACAAGTAAGGAGCCAATCCAGTTCTCCTCTTGCAAGGTGGGTACTTGAGGGAGAGGCGAGTTATCGGAGCGCAGTTTTGGGAAGACCGGCGACGTCCAGCCCATTGACATACCCGTGCATAAGCTTCCATAGCTCGCTGAAAATAAACATCGACTTAGAATGTATTTTTGTATAATTTTTCTTGATTGGCAATTATTTCATCTCCACGTTGTGTATAAAAGGTTTTAAAAAATCAAATAAATAAAAAACTGTAACGTTTACATTTTTTTACACAGATCGTCAGCGAACAATTATTTAAATAATATATATTAAAACGAATGATATAATTACTAAACTTCTACGCAGTCTATGTTTATGCTACAATATTAATTCATCCTTTGTTTGTATAGACATTAAGATTGTAATTAATGGAGTTTTAAGCCGTTATACTTAGATATATTCAAACCATTTAATCACGAAACTGCTTCGTTGCAACTAAAGTTTTAACAAAAGTATTCTTCTGCCTTTTTATCACAGCTTTACCAAAAGCAGAAATGTTTATTTTGTTTCCAAATACTAAACCAACATTTCCGTTTAAGGCCGTTTGAATATTTTCCTTAGCATTAAATTTGTATTTTATTTTCAAAATTAATTATAAAAGGTCTTGTAAGCTCACGCTTGTCACGTTTAAAGAATGATTAATTCAACGGAATATGATTATATTAAAATTATTGAATTGTTATTTCTTGCAAGTTATTTACGAGATGAATTATTTAAATTGATTACTTTGTATATATTAAACTGCTGTAGATGATTAGATCATTCGTGTAAATATTACGATAAAGTTCAGTAACGACGTATTTACATATTATATCTTGTGTATATGAAGAGGCAACAGGACATAAAGTAAAGATTTAACAAAAAAAACTTTATTTGCCTTGAAAGTGGTAGATACTTATTAGGATAGATAAACGAATAGCACATTATAATCAACCGTAATAAAAGTTCGACTTGATTAATAAAGATTTCATGTATCCTTGATATTATTGTTTGATGTTTCTGGCTTATTTTAGGGAAGAGGCAAGAACAGAAAGAGATTTTGTATAAGTTAGGGTTTTCGACTAGTTAAAGTTATGTGTCTTTAGTTATACTATATGTAACTGCGGTACATTTGATCGTGATCTTTATGACGGAATGTTAATTCTCAAGCAACCGGTTAGCCTTGATACTCAAACCTGCATATTGCAACTAAGGTTTATATCCGTGACAGAAAACTTCCTGTTTCCTAATATTTTGACTATTAATATTAGGAAGTGCAGTCTCGGAACTTGAAGACTAGTTTCCTACGACTATAGATTTATTCGTGAGATTTGTTCGTATTGTTTTATTTAATATACACGGCAATGATTTTGAATTTCGTGAAAGCCATCAAGACCCCTTTTTTATTTCTTAGTAATTACTCTGGGTCCTAACTCAAATTTTGGCGGGATATTTAATGATTAAGTTTGAAATGGACTAAAGACCAATACTGTATTTCAATGCGAATAATTGAAAACGTGTTAAAAATTCCAGGATTGAAATTATAATATTTTTATTTTTAGTTATAAAAAATTACAATAAAAAACAAGACGACCGGTTAACATAAAGCGAAGTAATCATTTTAACAAGGACGAAATTCAAGTTCTATATGTAAATGATACACAATTATTATCGGTACAATAGTCAAGCCTGGCTGTATCAGTACTTTGGAAAAACCGTAGTCCGTTGCTCAGATTGCAAAAAAATTATGTATCACCCTTTCCCTTGTCATCGCAACGTTCTTTTTGATATTGAAGGAATTAATGCGAACATCTATAATTAAAGCTTTAACACTCATAATAGTTACAATTCATTGAATCCACATAAAACAATTCCTATTTTGATTACTTTTATGTTTACATTGTGAACAGCGGCACATATTTCGAAAATACATCGAAAGAATCAAGAATCATATGCAAAGAAATGGTTATACATTACCAAAGGAAGCTGCCAAATACTGTCTCCACTTCAACTTCAAGTCAGCTTTAAAGTTATCTAACATCACTGCTTTGTTATTATTTATCAATTTAAACGTGTACGCGGCTGGCCATTGCGTTTAACTCTGGACCATAACCTCGTCATACCAGTTACCCTTCACTAATAATTGTATAAAACAAATCAGTAGAATAAAAAATTAATTACTGATGTTTTAGACTGTCCCTTAATTGATCAAAGTCAAGGTCGCTCAAGGCTGTACGAGAAAGGCAATTGTGATGATTAAAGTAAGATGTTTTTTTGTATAGTACATAGGTATTAAATAAACTCGTGATGTGGATGCTTTTTTATCTAACACGGAAGAGACATTATGGACATGAATCTACTTTAACTTTTTGGGACTGTATTTCATTAACGAACCATCTGTTGCCGCAGGCTGCAAAACTGTTTAATTTGTATTTTTTAATTGACGTGGATGTACTATCCATTCGCATAGAATATAGATGCTCCAGGTAAATTCTGTGGTCGGGGTGTGTCATTAACTGGGGCAATGAAACTTTTTTTTCAGCTCTAGTTCGTACCTGGATGCCCATACGCTGGACAGTCCGCCAGTATGTGCAGCGATGTTTATTCAGTGTTGTGAATGTAGAGCGTGTTGCCCGGGCCCGAGGTTTACATCGATCGGTATGGTGCTGTGTAGTATCCTGTCATAATTTGGACCATTCGTCCCGTATGTTGTCTGCTTTAAATTATTTTATGTGCTGTCCGATATAAAACATTTTGTATCCTTGTCCGTATCTGTTTGTTTGTATCTCTCCCTCCACCTTTTATTATTATTATTTTACTGCTTATGAAGAAAAATGAGCATTTGTCTTATGAAGGAGAGCTTTTAAAAGCTTTGTCGTCGCCAATGTCTCCTTGCTCATTTCCTGTCATAATCAGATAAATATTCGTTATCGTTGATATGTATTTAGTATTTATTTGGAATGGACGATTTCCCTTGAGATGAATTAAATTTGACGTAATTTAGACAGAGAAAACTTATTAGGATAAAGGTATGATAATATTTTACATAGATACTTTTGAAACTATTCTCATACTTGTACACTTAAAAAGATTAATAGAATAACACATCTTAATAATCTGTGAGTTTTACAAGAATAGTTACCGAAAAAGTTTAGTGGGAAATAATAGTATCATGTCAAATGTTAATTTCATTAAATTACTTTTTAATATGCATTCGACTGCGAATGTTTAAGGTTCAACTTAATAAATAGTATTTGCAACACAATTTAAAGCAGCGTCCAGAAGATAATCAAAATTGCCTTTTGTTTTTATTTCGCTTTATCTGAAAAGTTTTAAATAGGGGTGGTTTTTTCAACGAGGGGTTGACGCGTTTATTGTAACAGGAATCCAATTAGTGGCAACCCACGCTTCGCTGCGGTGAAAATATTATACCGCGAAATTTTCCCGCCGAGACGCGGACGCCATTTTGGAATTTTTCCTTTTTTTCGATAGTGCGATGTTGTAAGTATCGTTGTTTTTTTTACAATTACTGATTTATCTATATTCAAATGTATGTTTCTAATTCTAAAGCAAAGGTCATAACATTTTATTACAGTATAATATAAATTATGTTATAAGCTAGCAGATGAAGCTGGCAAACAAAATATAAGTATCTTGTTTTATCTTGATTTTCCTTTTACTAGTTAATTTAATTAAAATTGTCTCTCTACAAGATCTTAACTTCAGTTCTATACCTATATTGATAGTTTGGGTGGAATAACGAATAATATAAGTAAAACCATAACCAGTGGCGCCTCTAAGTGTAGGCCTCGGATTTCTGATCTAATCTGATGAACCATGTGTGAAAAGCTTTACTTATGCACATAGAAAGAACAGTCCATTGTACAGTCCTGTAGAACGCAAACACCTTGAGGTTGAAAGTTGCACGCTCAAGCCACTAGGCCATCGCTGCTAAGTGTATAAGTATCTACTATAATTATTATAAATGCAGTAAGACATTATTGTATCAGGTTTTACGTCAAAATAGGTAGTAATTGTCGAATCACAAACAACCGCACCACAGACAAATCGCTTTAACGATTTCCGGACAGATTCGTCTTTTTTCTCACTTCGATGGGATCTTCTCTTTTTGCCGTCCGTATTCGATAATTTAGGCGAAGTATACATATATTTCACTATTTTCTGATGAATCTAACATTTTTACAAATACAATATCCAATAGCTTCAGAAAACTATTTCAGAATCGCGAATTCTGTTTTTTTTTACATTATAATTAAAAAATATAATTTTTATCCATTAGTCACCATAGTTTCCGCAAGAATGGGTTTGATTCGATTGATAGTTGTTTCGTTGTGTTTCCTTACGGAAACATAATAAAATAGTCCGAGTCTAGTAGTGGTACCAGACTCGTACTATTTTGTTGGTGTTAAACGTTGGCCGGAGCATTTGATTTAAAAAAATTAAAGCAAGACATCAATACTGAGTTTAAATTTTATACACGTATGCAGGCAACCTAACACCTCCAAATTCGTTGAGCGTTGGGATCAATTACAAAAAATACGACGTATCGAATCAATTTATACGCTTGTCGACAAGCGATCTGTTTGCCTCCACAGATGGCGCTGAGACTTGTCATTCTAGCCCCTAATTAATTCCATTTGTAAACATGTGGTTGGGACTTTAATTGGATCTATTATTGCGTCTTAATTAGTTTGATATGTATTGCCTTAAGGAGAAAATGCATCACTGGTTAATTAAACAGCTAATAAAGTTTTCATAAAAAATGTTATTTTAAAATACTATTTTATCGTTGAAACATTTCTAATTTATGATAAATGTTACAAATGTGTACAAAACATACATAAGCCCCGATCTAAAAGGACGCTGGTAATTCTTAAAAGGTTTTAAAAGAATAACACAATTCCTTGAACTTGTATTTTAGTCACAAACCTGATTAAACTTTTATAATAGTATTTATAGAGATTAAAATTGTGAGTTTATTTTCAAGTAATCTGTGGAACTGCTGAATAAAGATCAACTGTTCTTGCACTAAATAGTATCTGAGTCTGAAGCGAAGTTATTAAGTAAATATACAGATTGTAACTTTTGGGTAATTTTTGTAAATTCTAAATATATACCTAGCACGATACTGTCCTATGCTGAAACGGAAAGTATTATTATTTTTTATAAGTATTATGTGGACATTATTACGTCAAGTACCGTTCATATGTCAAATGTAAGGGACTAGCTGCTAACGGCATCCTAGTATTGGGGCTCCAGAAGATAACCAGGCCAACCAGGCTCCAGAAGATAAACCACTCCTTATATGGAAACTGTATCCGTTTTTACATCAAACTTTGTGAGTTTTAGAGAAATTAGAGAATTATCACTGAATAAATTCAAAAATTTCGTAAAGTAACCTTAAACGTAAATTAATCAATAAATTTTTTATAAATTTGATGATTATTGAAATGATCCTTATCTTTGGGATTGATTTGCTCTAGTTCAAACAATTTGTATGCCTCGAAACTTGTGGGATTAAAAAGAGTGGCGGACAGTTTCTTGCCAGGTCTTCTTGCCCGCTTTACGCCCTTGACTTGCCAACTGGTAGTAAATGTTAATTTAGAACCAACTTAACATATTTTCTGTTCATAAGTGTACTACTAGGTTACCTATATTAATCATCCCTTTTTAGTATGGGTAATAAAGTTTTTTCTTTAGGTTATAAAAACCAAAAATAACCGTACCACCGTTTGGTTGTCAGCCAAAAAATAAATCATACCCTACAACATTTTAAGGTCTGGGCCTTAGATATCTGTATGTTTCTTGATCATTTGTTAATTGTATAGGTGATCAGCCAGAGTGCCTGACGCACGTTGAAGTCACTAGGTAAACACTGCACATGTTGCTAAAATAAATAAATTATTATAACTCTATGTTTTTCTTAATTTTATGTAAAAGCATATTGACATGTAGGTATCAGCTAAATACATCGATTTTTAATAACCAGAAAATAGAACTGTCATCAAATCATTGGCTGATTTTTCAACGTCCTACACGAAACAAGTTAGTAACGGTTTCTAATCAGTTAGGCGTGACATTCAATTTCAATTTGAAATCTTAATAAGCCGTCAAAGCGTTCCAGAAATAGTTTAGTTTAGTAATTAGTTAGTCAACTTCGCGTTCAATTAAGAGATGGCGACAATTGACAAATGTGTTCTGCACCGCGCGATACATACAATTAGCCGAGGAATTTACTGAACGCGGCGGTAGCGATGTCAATGCAAACGTCAGTTTCAAAATTTGGCGGGAAATGAACTTTTCCGTCATTGGTTTAAAGGTGATATTCCCTGTATATTGCTTTCGAATTGTTTGCTTTACGAGGGGAGTATTTGAAGAGGTCTTTGTCTGGACGGCGATAAATCATTTGGGCCTGTCACGTGTCTCGTTGGTGGTGTGTGACAAATTACCTCCGCACCTATGCGTAATCTGAGATCTTAATATTGCGTAATTATAAGCACACAGACTTAAGCAAAAGAGGGAAAACTTACACGTCATCAAAGCTAAGGGTAAGTTTCAGAATACGTTTGGGTTTTAAAAAATAGTGTTAAATGAATAGAAAGTTCATTCGGACCTACGACCTTAGGGATGAGAGTCTCAGGTTGAAGCCAATAGGCCATCATTGCTCCATGTTAAAAGTACCGTGAATTATTTCAGTAAAGGATATCTGACTGCAATACTTCTGTCGCAGTGGTAGCAGTGGTATCAGTGGTAGGACACTATGAAGTCTATTTCGTACGTGTCCAATGCCGGAGTTAGAGGTTTCGAGGCTTCGGGGCAACAAAGGAATCTTCCAGGCCCCACTTGATTTTCCAAATGAAATACGAAAAAAAAATCAGTCGAGTTTTCCAATAAATAATTTATTTGATTGAAGCTTTGTTTTATAATAAACTTATAATTATTTTACATACTTTTAATTTTTTTTTTACTTTTTCCCGACGTTTCGCGTGCTGTAAAGCATTTACATTGTATGTATCATATAGGGCTCTGTTTTATTATAATTATAAGTTTATAATAATACATAGCTTAAAATCATTTATAGTGTAACCAAGTGAATACCTTTAGATTATTTCATTATTTCTTCTATTATTAAATTCTCTTTCCCTCCTTATATCCGGTCTTGTACATATAAGTATAAATTTATTTCTAATAATAGAAAAATCTTCGACTCACGGAATTAAGTTACACTGGACTAAATAAGCTAAACCACAGAAGAGAAATAATAAAAATAAAATGCCGTGTTATAAACGTTTTAATAAATAAATTAATAACGTCATAAATATTTCTGCCATCTTATTCTGTTCTCATAAATCACAATCTTCAAAGCTAACAAACAGCCACTATAATAATCCAATTTGAATTCCAAGTGTCGACTAATATAACGCCTCGATGTATAATTGTTCCTATTAATCTCGTAAACGGAACAACGTAGATTAATTATAATTTTAAAATATTCTTTGTAATTTGTTCACATAGCTTAGCAATATTTTGGTACGTACAAATACATGTAGAAATAGATTCGTTTCTAACAAAAATTCATAGATTTTTAATTGTTTGGTGTTTATTTTCCGATTAATGCTAGTTCTTGATAAAGGTGCAATCTTCAGTGCAGGGTGTTTGCTGCTCTTTAGGTTTTAGTAATGTAACGCTGGCCATAGACGCATGTTGCAGCCAACACCGACTGCTCTAGAGCGGTCGCCGCACGGTGATCTGCAGTTTCCACACTAAATTCATATCAGCAATACACGGACCGCTCGAGCAGTTTCTGAGCGGTCTGCTTTGAGTTGCCGGACCATTGCCATACACGGACCGCTACATGCGGTTGCTGCCGACGGCGCGCAACTCCCCCCCCCCCCCCGCTGACTACCAAACCCTTCCTCTGAGCTTAAAATTGAATATTTTTTTAACGTCAGCTCTCAACTGGGAATACAAAGTATGAAATATTCAATGCACCACGCACCCACATATTAGTGGTTGTCTGGAAGAAATCGCTCTAAAGCGATAAGGCCGCCAGTTGCTTTTCATTAATTTATGTTTAATATATATATTTTTTTACCTTTTATGTAATGCAACGAAGTGTTAATACATAAAAATAATAAATAAATATTACGGTTTTCTACGCTCGCGTTATGGTAGTATAAGAAGCAGTGTTTCTTCATCGAAATTCATTTTTTTAATGAACCCGCATCTCCTGATGCGACTGCTTGGTCGGGTGGTTGTTGCTTATATTGTGGTCGAACAATAACTGCTTAAAGCAGTCGTAGTCGACTGCATTATGCAGTCGTGTTGTAGTACCTATACGACTTTAACGCGCTCTACAGCAGTCGGTCCGTCTATGACCAGCGTTAGAGTTAATCATCATAAAATTTCTTTTTCCGTTTTAATAATATATCGTTTAATGTAACAGTAGTATGAATCGAATCTAAATAACTATGAACGTGATGTATTTAAATTGTTTAATAGGTTAAGCAAGCCGTTAGAAACACGAGCGCCTTTGAATCCCCCTGAGAGCGATAAAGCTGACACATTTCTTCGTCTTATTCATTATTATTTTTTTAATAGGCAAAAATATATAAAATAGAATTCATACCCAGGATTTACAGCTTATCGTATGTACCGAAGTGCTTAGGTGTTTTGGTAACAAATATTTTCATCTACACATCTAAAGATCTAAATTTAAAACGCCGCATAAAGTGGTCGAGCAAATGTTCCTTAAAGAATGTTAATAGGCAATTTGTTAAAGCTTCCATGTGTTTATAAAAAATAAGAAAGTATTTTTAGAAAACTATATTGTTATAACATATTTAACATACTTGAACTACACAAGGGAGAAACTGGTCCCGTATACCTTTTATCAAATATAAGATACGTATCTTAGTTGAAATTTGAATTTCGACTAAGATACGTATCTTAGTTGAAATTTGAATTTCGAACGTCAAACGATTTCCTTTAATAAGTAAGTGTAATTCAACACTTTCCTAGGTATTTTTAGTTAATTTATGTTCTGCTTTTAATTCCCAGTAAGGTATTACTCTCATAAGGAAATGGCAATAACCAAAATTTTAATTGACTTGTCTGATTCCGTCATCGCGTCGTAAAACTTTTTAATTAAGCCCTCCATTGGAACGAACTTTATGCTCTGGCGTGTTAATTATTTAAAACTTTGTTTTTCAGGATTTTTCATCTTTCGGATGCTAATTATGAACGCAGAACCCAAAAGTTATTTTGCAGTTGATAGAAAAATTTACGTCTGCAAATACCAAGGAGACAGCCTCCAGGTGGTTTATAACAATCAAACTTTCTAGTACTTCTTTTAATTCTATCAAAATCGGTTCAGCCGCTTTAATTAGAAACACACGCACAGAAGATGTATATACAATAGGTATATTATTAAAAATCGTCTAGTTCATTATTATTATTAATATAATTGCCATATATATCTCGCTGATGCAGGCTCGCGTGATGCTTGTGCATGTATTATTTTCTTGAAGAAAGGAAGTTGAATCGGTAGAGAATTATTTTAATTATTTATGAGCATGCCTGCGATCGTACTCTGTAATTTCCATTAGCCACGGCAAGCCCGACGTTTTTGTATGCAAATTGTTGCTCTCTCGACATCCATGATTAGAATACCACATCTATCTACAATCACTGATACAGGGCCTTGGAACTTACTGGAAGTTACGGATTTTGATCTCACGTTAGTATACGAATATGAAAGGATATTTTAGTTATTTTTACGTTTTTAAATGTTGATTGATGAACATGGACAGATCGTGAATTTGTGGGGCTATGGTCTTACAACCTAATAGTTATATAGGCTATAAGTATACGACAAATAGACCGACCGAAAAGAAGCGACGGGGAGTTCCCCGATTCGTTCCACAGACGCGCATCACACATGTATTGATTGATCTCAGGAATACCAAGCTAATGCAAAAGCCCATATCTGTGCTGCCTGCATTGAGTAAAATTTTTGAGAAAATAATTCTAGATCAATTACTGATACATTTTAATAATAATAAACTTATGCATAGCCAGCAGTATGGTTTTACAAGAGGTCGCTCTACAGCCGATGCTGGCGTTAAATTAATTTCCGAGATTTTAAATGCTTGGGAAAATTCTCATGATGCCATTGGAGTTTTTTGCGATTTATCAAAGGCTTTTGACTGTGTCCATCACGAAATCCTTATCAAAAAACTTCAACACTATGGCATTAGCGAAAAAGCGCTAAATCTTATGGAATCATACCTGAGCGATAGAATTCAGAAGGTAAATGTAAATGGAGCTATATCACAGGGATCGTCTGTTACTATGGGCGTACCGCAGGGCTCCATACTTGGTCCCTTCTTATTCCTCGTCTATATAAATGACCTACCATTTCTTGTAAAGGAGCTTCACGAGATAGTACTGTTTGCTGATGACACTTCGCTTTTATTTAAAGTGAAACGACGAAATCCATCACTTGAGAATGTAAACAGTGCCATCTCCAGTGTGGTTCACTGGTTTAGTACAAATAATCTTAAGTTAAACGAGAAGAAGACAAAATGTATTAAATTTGAAACTACAAATGTAAAAAGTAGTCATTCTCAAATAATAATTAAAGACGAGGAAATAGACTTTGTTGATAGTGCGGTGTTCTTGGGAATTACTTTAGATAGTAAACTCCAGTGGGGCCAACACATAGAAGGTCTTTCGAATAGGCTAAGTTCTGCAGCGTTCGCAGTGAAAAAGATACGCGATCTTACGGATGAGAATACAGCAAAGCTCGTTTATTTCAGCTATTTTCATAGTATCATGTCATATGGTGTTATTTTGTGGGGTAATGCCGCTGACATTAATTCGATATTTGTAGTGCAAAAACGGGCTATAAGAGCGATCTGTGGGTTGTCCCCACGGGAGTCAGTCCGAAATAAGTTTAAGGAATTAAATATTTTAACTTTGGCAAGTCAATACATTTATGAGAATATTTTGTATGTGCGGAAAAATATAGATATCTTTAAAAAGAATAGTAGCTTCCATAATTATAGTACTCGTAATAAAGACAAAATTAGCGCACCAACCACGAGGCTGCATAAAACGAGTAATTCTTTCCAAGGCAATTGCATACGTTTTTTCAACAAAATCCCTAGTGAGATACAAATATTGTCAATAAATAAATTTAAATCGTACATTAAAGTAAAATTGCTTGCTAAGGCCTATTATAATATAAATGAATACTTAAACGATCATAGTGCTTGGATATGAATTGCTTCAGTATAAATAGGTAACGCGATAGAATCTCTCGGCTGCATTTTCAGACTATGGGGCGATCGTCGACATCTACGACTTTTTTTTAATGTAAAGTGGGAACAAACCGTGATTCATGTGGTATCAAATTATTTCAGTATAATTAGTATTATTACTATTTTCTTGTGTAGCCAAGTGCACATTTCAAGGATCGTCATGCTCACTCAAATGTCATTGCTTGTGGCGGCGTCCATGCGTCGGGTTGTCTCTCTCCCTAAAATATGGCGAGGGGGCCGATGGCTGGCCATGCGTCATACTCGTGAACGGGTGCTACTTGTGGTGACTGGTCGTACTTGAATTCGTGTATGCGGTGATATTAGTTGTTTATACTACGTATTTGCGTGTTGTTCTCACGAGTGTGTAAGTGCGTGCTCCTATTTCACCATGCCTCCTGCTGATAGAGGACAAATCTTTGCTTTTAATTTGTTTTTTTATTCTTTATTACTCAATATGTCATATGGAACATGGTGTAATGGTCGCAGCTCCTTACAAGCATTGTGTAAAAAAAAAAACTTACTTAAAAAGAGTGGCGGAGAGTTTATTGCCAGTTCTTCTCTTCCGTTCTACGCCCTTGATTTGAGAACTGGCAGTAAATGTAAATTCACAATTTTTAAATTTTTTGACGTTCATAAGTGTACATTGTTACCTACATGAATAAATAAATTTTTTGTTTTGTAATGATTGGATTTAAAAAAATTCAACATATAGCCTATTGTTTTCAGTAGGGATTTGGTGCCCTTTGTATCCGCGGAGCCTTGGGCTGCAACCCAAAAACCCATAAGTAGACTGATGTTCTTGATGATGACCATTCTGGATTCAATCTGTTAAAATAGCAGATATCTATGATTTGGTCTCGTGGTTTTGTATATACACCAATTGGTAACAATGATCGCCGTGGCGGAACCAAACACTGATTACTGGCGAGACGGAATTTTGTGGTTTTTGTTACACGTTAAACG
Source organism: Pieris mannii (assembly GCA_028984075.1). Lineage (NCBI taxonomy): Eukaryota > Metazoa > Arthropoda > Insecta > Lepidoptera > Pieridae > Pieris > Pieris mannii. The sequence goes on from CM054777.1 coordinate 9,714,394, forward strand.
CATGTACAGGGTGTTTTAAGATAACTATAATATAGTTAAGTTGGGTTATACGTCCAATAAGGTTTACTTTTGCATCAAAGAATAGAAAATAGTTATCTCCATTTAATGTATTTAATATGAAATAGAAAAAGTTTATCGACAAAAATTATAATGCGTATACTACTTATGAAAACTAATAACGTATCTTAATCGGAACGAATGGCGTGAGGTTCAAGTGCTCAGACGATAATTAAAGGTTTAATTTGGCGCCCACAGCCTCCAGACCCCAGAGCTGGTGCTTTCGTCAACAAATAAGTATCGCAATACAGCGAGGAAATGCTGAAAGCGTTAAAGGCAGGTACTGCTACAGGAACAAACATTTTTAAATTTTTTTTATTATTACTATGTAGGTTAAGAAAATGGTAAATACTGTATATTTGATTGTGACATTAAAAGCAAAATAAATAATGATTTTCATAGGGTAAAACCGGGATAGATGCCCCACTTTTCGAAACTGTTTCATTATTTGAATACCAAACATATTTGCTTACATTGACCCTGTAATATAGTTAGTTTAATCATTCATAAAGCTTTAGAAACTGTATTTATTTACCTAACCATTACTGGTTTTGCAAAAATGTAATTCTTGCGAAACACATTTTTTGGGGATAGGTGCCTACCTATATGGATAGATGCCCCACTATGAAATCGCTTAGGAGGATAGATGCCTTATTAAATAATCAACAAGAATACATAATCACAATGTCATATTTATTTATTATCTTCATGTGTAGGTAATATAAAATGCTTAACCATAATTATATTTATGCATGTCTTTAACAAAAAATACAAAAAAAAATAAAAAAATCTTTTTCTATTCAATCTCTAACCAAATAAAAATTAATAATGTCGTGTAACCTTAGTAATTATTTAAACATTTAAAAAAATCAACATATTCTCATTACATATTATTTATATATTAACATATTCTTATTATTAACATAGCTTCAGTCTTGTTTATCTTAGCTTCTATTTGTTTCTTTTTCTTGTCAGCAATATCCCTTTTTTCATTAACTTTTTCTCTAGAATTGAGAATATCTGCCGATTGTTTAGCTCTCCTTGCTAAAGTCAGAGGTATTTGTGGTATTGGTGATGCTTCGACTAAAATTTACAAGGTGTTTCTTTTTCTTCGTTATCTAGAATCACTTCTTCTCTGCTAAGACCTTTAGCCCTAGCGACAGATAAACCTTCTGCTTGCCTAATAGACAACTCTGGATTTCGCTCAATAAAACTTTTGAACCATTCATTCCCAGCTATCTGGTTTTCATTATCAAAATTGTGTTGAATCTGTAGCTTTTCGGCAAATTGGTATGCTACCGTACGTATAGATCGTCTAACTGGGGGAAATCCCGCGTCGCTAAGCTTCAAAATGTGCGCTACCAACCTTTTTTCGTGTTCAAAACCCAGGACAGGATGTTTTCCCAAAGTCAACTTAGTTTGGTTTTTAATAGCGTAACGCCTTCGCAATGTTCTGGATGGAATCCCAAATTGCCTGGATATTTAATTGATCCCCAATTCTTTTTTATCCAATTCATGAAAAGCTGACTGTAGCTGCTCAGTTGTCCAAGAAACTACTCGAGCTCGTACGCCCTCCTTGGACGAGTAGTTTCTTGGACAACAGAGCAGCTACAGTCACCTTTTTTTTTTGTATTTCCTTGGCATGGCAATACAATAAGCAAAGTAAGTATAAATAAAACACTGTATCTACACTCATTTCATTACATTAGAATTATGAAATTAAAGTTGGATACATTTTTTTTGGTGTTTTCTAATATTCTACTATTAGGAAATACCAAAATATTCACGACTATGACTTTTAAATACTTTGATAAGGCTCTTGCAGTATAGAGGGATAGATGCCCCTAAAGTCAACTATCCCTTGTAAACTCGGGCCAACTATCCTTTTCACTAGGGATAGATGCCTCTCAATATTTTATAAATAAAATAAATGCAAACATCAGTGATTGACTCTTAAATGTGTTCTCAAAGAACCAATGTATTAAAACCATTCAAATAAAATGTAATCATTTAACTGTTTATAAAGATATGGCATAGTGAATACTTACGTTTGAAATTTTGAAGCGTTCGTCGCGTCCGCTGCGAATGTAATTCGACACACAAGCGAGAAACATCACTCTAGCACAATAACTCGCGCGTCACTAAGGTGGTGGGTGCATGTGGCGTGTATGTAAAAAACAAATTTGCTGTTTCGTTCTCTGGTAGTTGAGTTTTTAGAAACGAGGCATCTATCCTAGCGCGGCATCTATCCCGGTTTTACCCTACATCATGTTGTTTCATACGCCTTTTTATTAACGGTACAATATTTTATATCCTTGCCATGTAAACATTACGTTAGTCAACTGTTTTGTTTATGTAAAATGTTCCAAATAAATGCCGAATGATAATAATTTTCGATTAAATGACCTATAGAAGCCTAATTTTTACCATGAAAAAACACCTGGTGAGAGAAATGCGCGCTATGACGGTAACGGGAGTATATTGTTTTAACACACTAAAATATTACTTTATCTATCTAGTATTAAACTGGCGCTACAACCTTTTTAGGTCTAGGCCTCAGATCTGTATCATTAGTGAAACCTACTGTGGATACATCCAATGTGTTTATTTTATGTTTTATTATTAACTTTATTTTTATTGAAATGATGTACCTATCTGTTTTGTTTCCAAATAAATAAATTAAAATTTGTCAATTTAATAGTCAAGTAGGTGATCAGTCTCCTGTGCCTGACATACCTACGCCGTCTACTTTTTGGGTCTAAACCAAGCGGGATTCCTCAAGATGTTTTCCTTCACCGTTCGAGCGAATGTTAAAATAGATTTATATAGATAGATATATATAGATAGAAAGATATAGATAGAACTCCAGGGATGAGATTCTTACTCCGAAGCCACTAGGCCAACACTGCTCTATCTAGTAATAACTATTAATTATATTTATAAGGAAGATTTATGATTTATACGTCATATAAAGCCCACTATTAACTTATAATAGTGAACACCATCTATATGAGGCAATTTGTATACGGCTTTCGTGCAGTAGCATTCTAATAAAAGGCCTATTAATCTCTGACATCTATTAAACTAAAAATAAACCTTAAATGGTCCATGATTGACAGCCTCCGTTGCATAAAACATTCTCAATAAAAACTCGATAAACTACGAATGATTAGGAATCGCCCGGGATTCGATACAGTTTCTATTTATTTTTAATTGACGATTCTGAATCGAATAGTAAAATGTTTTAGAATTGTTTAAGTAAAAATGGTTTCTTTTATATTTTATTTTAGTGATGTTATATTTCAATAAATTTTTTGCATGATATTATCTGATTATTGTCATTGGTTATGTTGTTTTGGTTACTTAGATTTCTTATTAAGAAATAAGTTTGTTCGATATACAATATGTTAGATGCATACAGAAAATTTAGATATTGAAATATGTAAACAAAGTCTATTAAGCTGAATTAGAACTCCCTACTTATATATAACATCACATTTGTAGATAATAATAATCTTTCTTTCTAACTGAAATGTAGAAAATATCACAAACGTTTATATGTATTATCTACCAATTTAAATTTGAAAAAGGGGGAAATATCTTCTCTTCCGAAAAATAACGAGCTAGATAAAATACAAAAAATGATTCAGTAATAACAAGCGGCTCATTATGTAAATCCGAAGTGGGCCACAAATTCCCATCGCAAACTAAAACGCAAAATGAGCAAGTTTAATACGGCCGCTCTCAGGTAACTAAGAGTATTTATAGACCTCTACAAACACGGTAATGGTGTAAACGCTCGCCGCAGCCGAAAGCCATTAAGTTCAAAACTCAATAAACATCATTGTTTCAGCGCTTAACTAGGAAAATAACCCGCGCCGGCCGCCCGGGGCCGCTTTGGCCCGATCTTCACTTCGCGGTGACCTCTAATATTCATAAGTCAATTTCCTGCCCCATTAATACGTAACGAAGTAGCGCAAATGGCCTTATCGCTTGTGCGCGATTACTTGCTCGCCGCTCTCTTACATAATTCAACGTATTAAACGAAATTGTTTAAACCTTATTGCTCGATTACGTTCCTCCACCCCGGGCACGCCTCGTTTCCTGCGGCCAATCGCAGCTCGTCTTGGCTTCTCCCTCCAGCGAGGATCTTCCCTTCCTTTCCTGTCCCCGCCCGGCGTTTTCCCGTTTCCACCGTGCAATGACGTTTCGCTATTAGGCGTAGATGGACGTATGGTGATCGCGCGTGCGTGGATTTCAGTGCGAGCCGAATCGCGTAATGAATAAATGATAGAGACATTGCTTTTTGAGTAGTGCTGTGTTGTGTATGACTGACGTTTTAGATGGGGTTTGATAAATAGACGTTGCTATGACGATGCTTGCTATGGCACGAGGTTCTGACGAGAGAAGAGAAGACGATATAGAGGCAGAAGGAGAAGCGAACGGCGAGGTGGATGTTGTTGGGGTCGAAGAGGCCGCACCGGTGGATCTTACAAGACGTTTGGGGTTAACAAGGCCTCCCGAAAGGTCCGCAATAGCATTTTCTGTAGAAAATATATTGGATCCCACCAAGTTCACAGGTCGATCTGAGGTTCCTTTGAGATACGACGAGACATATTGGAGACCGCATTATGATAGGGATGACAGTGATTCTGGTTAGTATAAGCAATTTATTCTAAAACGGTACCATTTATTAATCAAAACAATCAAATATTTACAATTTTCTACAGATTAAAAATAAAAATAAATAAAAAATTATAAAAAGAAAATTTAAATAGTTTGGTCCTGACAGCATTTCCTAGCTGTATTGCGATACCAATTCATCGAGCGAAGAAAGCACCAGCCTTGGGGTCACCGGTAGGTACCAGGCTCCAGCTTAAATCTTTAATTATCGCCTGTGCACTTGAACCCCACGACCAAAGAGTCTCTACTACAAAGGGAACAAAATTTTAATTGGAGGAAAGTCTTATATTTAAACTGGTATTTATTTTTTACAACGTTTATATCATGATTTCAAAAAAATATCTATCTACTAGGTATCACGTCTCTTTCTCGCCCACATGTATTTATTCAAAATAACGTAAAACATTTTTATTCAGGTAGGTACATTGTGCAACAATATTTAATATACATTCACTGCTGTTACTTTATATAATAAACTTTATAAAATAAATGTATTTAGCCGACAAATTGATGTCATAAATCATTGCAATAAGATATTGTTTTTAATTACTAGATTTTTTCACTAGAATTAATAAAACAAATGGTTTTTAAAATAATAACAACTTATAAGGTTTTCATCATAAACAACGAAATCTAGTCAATCAAGAGAATTAAAGCAAAAAAAGAAATGGGTTGTTTCTATAATTATATTATTAATTGAACTTATAACAAATATTAAAACTAAATAATTTATGTTAATTCCATGATAAATAGCAGATTGTGTAATAAACGTGAGCTCATAACGAAAACATAGATAAAATTTTTATTGTCAGCATTACAAAACATTAGAATGACATTACAAGTAACAACACAAGCAGTACGTATAAAGCAAACAATTAACGTGAAAATGATTTTAACGCATACACATAGCTGTTTTAATTTCTCAACAGTTACTTCAACAAACAACAAATATATGCCAAAATGATAATAGGTTGGTGAAACCTAGGTTAGATTATAATTTGATAGTCATCAATAGAAGGAATCCGAACAAGTTTAATCGTACTAATCTTAAAAGGCCGGCAGCCCTCTCGCAAGCTCTCTGCAATTGAGAATGTGTGTGCGGCGGTGAGCCTCCAGCCCGTTTGTCCTCGTTTATTTTGGCATGAGTGAAACTATTGTTTAGTAATTTATCCACAATAGGAGTAAATAAAAATACAGCAGACATTTAAAAATGTAATGGGTAGTTTCAAAATTGGTCTGAGATTTCTTTATCTGTTTCATTCAGTGTCTGACGTAGCTGGCATATGTTGACTGTTAAATGCGCACATAATAAAAATAGGCTAAGAAAGAAAATATGCGGCTGAAGCCTCTTTTGTACCTCGAATAATCTCATTGATCCTAGCTAAACTATTTTAAGGAAAATACTCTTTCGTCTCTAACTGTCAAATTGTGTTGACACTGAGATTTAAAGTGATAAGAAACTTAGTTTAAAAATAAATATAGGTACGCGATCGCTTTCTATATATATAATATGTCTGTTACAAGGATTATAATTCTAACATCATCAAATGAAGAAATCCAAACAAGGTTAATCTCATAATACATAGAGAAAATCTAACCAATTCTTAAAAGCCTGGCAACGCATTCGCGAGAGATCTGTTATTGAGATTGTCCATGGGCGGCGGTGAGCTTAACATTAACATAATATTTACGAATAAATAGACTTTATTTTTACAAGATATTAAAGTCTCGTCTTGAAATGATCATGAAACAGATTAAGAAATCTGAGGCCAAGACCTAAAGAGGTTGTAGCGCCACTGATTTAGTTATTTATTATTAAAGTCTCGTCTTGGTGTTGACAAGATTTTAGCTTTAAAAGTCGGGCTTTCATTTAATGTCTTATTGTATATACAAGAATAATTTATTATTATTACATTATAATTCGCGTTCGATACATACTTTATTTAATTCCTTAAGCAATACTAGTATTATTTACTTTATATAATAATTAGAAGACTAGGAAGTAAATTATTATTTACCTGTTAATGCCAAGGGCAGATAAAGAAATACGTTATACACGTTTGCCGTAAACAATATTTATAAATCAAATACATTGAAGAATTTTGAACGTGCCTGTCTGGTACTAATTAAAAAAATAATTAAGATTTGTTTTTAACATACACTGATACAATATATCTAACATTAACGGATTACATATAATACTAGAAAAATATAATATTGTTAAAGATTTTGTATTCTGTTCCCTTACTTTTGTCTGTGGCTATATGCTCAGCGTAAAGCTATTTAAAAAAAAAAGATTTTGTAGTTATCATCTACTCGTTTAATTTTGATTATTGGATACCTGTTTTGGTACCTCTTTGGACCATTAATTTCTGTTATGCTGAAGCTGGCATGAGAACTCCACGTAGCCAGTCGGTAACTGCTTCAACTTTCTTCTCACGGGTATTTATTTATTTATTTATTAAGTCTACAACATCATACATATTACGAAATCTACTGATAATTTTATAAAATCTTCTATCTAAATGTACGACGATAAATGTAAACATAGGTTTTGCTAAAAATAGGAATTAAAAGGTAGGGTAGACATCTTCTTACTGCATTACCGACTTGAGATAACAGTTCTTCCTAATTGTTCACATTTATATGATCCTAATTTATATTATGAATGTATTTCTCATTATAATTACTATGACTGTCAATCTTCATTTAAAGTTTGGGTAGCAATAATAAAAACATATTTAGATTCTACATATAAAGAGTGCAATTTTAAATTTCGAATATAATCACACAGTAGCAAACATTATGGACAAATTAATTGCTTTTTGTGATTTTGATTAGCTACGTGACATTACTAACAAGGTGTCGAATTGTTTAAAACTATTTCCACCCCTATTTAAACAGTAATAAGATCTAAATTATCATGTATTAAGGTTGAACAATCTTATCTCAATTATGGACGTGATGAAAGGCTTTTTGTGCCGGAATCGAAAAGTAATTTATGTGTTTATTTAACGTGTAATAATGAGTTGTGAATTGAAATATCAGTTCCGACTTGCGATTGGGTATTAGTTCATATATTGTTAACGATTGTATTTTTGCATTGCTTTAACATGGGTTTTAAAAATACATAGGTATATTTTAGTTCCGCTATAAGTAATTTAAGTTTCATTTGTTCGTTGAAATGACAGCTTTTTCGAATAGCGAAGTATGCTGTAAATAAATTAAATGAATTTTATTTAACATATAAGTATACAAATTACTTTACCATTTATTGTATTTAAAAATAATATACAAAGCTTTACACATTTACAAAAACATGTTTTCAGTTTTGTTTAAAACCTAACCAATATAAATTATCAAATTTTGAGAATTGGCTAATCTAAAATATTATTTAATATTAAGTATCGCCGTCGCTCATCGACATAGCTCTATAATGTTTAATGTCCTATTCCATGAATTTACAGATTAATTAAACATATATTATAACTCTAAAAAAAATTAACTCTCAATATACAATTGGGTAGGTAACTCAGTGCAAAATCTAAAGTAAATTCTTTTTAAATAACATGTAACCTGTATTCTCCTTTGCACACAACAAAAATATTATTACAATTTATATCTATAGTTAGGTAAGAAAAGCTTTTGTCATTACGTGTAAACACGTAAACCGTAATGTTTACGGGCATATTAATAATAATTAAAATATTAAACACGTTATTTATTCATAATTACCTAAATGTATGTAATCAATTAATTATTTATGTGTGTAATTCGATGAACCAGCTGCACAGTTAATTATAATTTTTTGCAAGCAAAAAATAGCAAAAAGAAATCTCTTACCTGCCAGTAAGAAATCTCCTGAAACCTACGCTTTCATACTCGAGACAGTATTTTGCAATAAGACTCTCCATTCACATCCTTTATCTTTATTTTCACATAGTTTATCTAATTAGGTATTAAATAAAGTATTTGTATATCTATGCTTAATAATTACGAAAAACAATAATAATTATTATTATCATTTCGATAAAAAATATATTATTTTGCATTGATCAATGTAGGTATGTTATATGCCATTCATGTAACACATTTAAGCCTTGATTATAATTCCACAGAAAAAAAGACATTAATATTTATCTTATTATGTTAATTGCTAATTACTTCCACATATCGAACGAATCACTTAAATATTGCACTAATTGATTTTTAATAGTGTTGCCATAAAAGGGAAAGTATGCACTGGCAACATCCGCTCACGGCGGAAACATTAATCTTTTATATTATTCTATTCGTTAATGGATTTATTGCAAGAATAGATTTTAATTTTCTATATCCTAATTTATGGGACCTTGTCTTTGAAATAACAAATTAATTAAGATTTGTTTTCGTACATTAATTTTTATTAATTTAATAAAAACAATTAATTTTATAACTGGCAACTCATTCGAAATAACATCTTGAATTTAGATCTTGCAATAGAAAATATATCTACCTAATAAACGTATTTAATTTTTATTAATTAGATTCTTAAATTTCACGATTCTACTAAGGCACTTACATATACGTAGTTACAAGTTACAATAGGTAGGTGTTTAGGTAAGCACTTAGCATACCTGGCGCTCAATATTTATAGGAAGAAAATTGATCAAATATACCACTTACAACCAAAGTCTAGTAGGTAGTTTTTTCGTGGATCATTGCTTGTTTTTTTAACATGAAAATATTATTTTCACTCTGATTAACCTACTTTTATCAAATAATACATTTACTCTAAGTAAATGCTTAAGAATGACATTAAATAAAATATATTTATACAGAAAACTTAGCCTTACATCTTTATGCAAGCATACATAGTAAATATTTTTTTAGGAAAATAGCAAAAAGGTTAGTCGGTATCACGGAGACCGAAGAGCTGGCAGCTACCTCGGACAAAGAATTAATCTAGCTATTCAAAGTGAGAATGCTGACAGTATCTTCGGAACCTTGCCTAAAGGGACTCTTAATAATATATTCAATTAAACAATAAATTATTTATGATTGTGATGTTGAAAAAAAACATTGTTTTAACTGTACAAATTAAATTTGTAACATTCTAAATGTGCACAAGATATTATTTGCGTATCGGCTAGTTGTAACGCAAAACTTTGACAACTATCGTATATTGTGGCTGCGTCTGGCTATACTTTCAGGCCGTCACTCCGAAGATATTTGTAACCGCCACGCTTATTAAACCTGAATCAACAAAAATGTACAGCCTTGGCTCGTTCACATAAGTTTATTTAATTTATTTATATACGAACAATAACAAAAAAACTTGGCGATTAAAAAGAGTGGCGGAGGGTTTATTGACAGTTTTTCCGTTCTACGCCCTTGATTTGAGAACTGGCAGTAAATGTAAAATTAAAAGCATTTAATGTGTGTTTAGGTCTCTTATATGTACGAAAAAGTGATTTTAATAAAAAATCAGTATTGGCTACAACAAATGAGAGAATTATATGAGAGATTTATCAGAACAGGAATGGAATTTCCTGTGTGGAACATCACTAACTACTTCCTCATAGACTGTACAAACAAATATCACTAAATTGTTTTGTTAGCTTTATATTGAAGAATTATGTATATTATTTATTTATAATTATAGAATTTATAGAATGCCTTCAACTAGAGTACTACAATCTTTGCTATAGCCATTTCTGAATTGTTCGTTCCATAGGTAGTTTGGCGATCATCCACCGTCAATAGTAGACGAACTGGTTTAAGCTAACCTACTAAAAAAATCAATATTTTTGGTTTCTGTAATATATCAACTACTAACTATTACCTAGCCAGCTCTTGAAAAACTAGTTGCTAAAAATTAATTGTCTGCATTATCAAGTCATTAAATTTATTATTATGCGCATCAAAACAGGATCTAAGAGTTGAGTCTCGCTTAGACACTTTGACGCTTATCATTTAAAAATCAAAGTAAATATATGAAATCCGTCTTAGAGTGACTCTCTATCTCTATTATAAAGCTATGTACCTACTGTTTTATGAGGAGACATAGAGATGTTATCACATAGATAAGGACTAACGTTATTTCCACGCCATTCTCCAATGACTATAACGTTAGGGAGATCGTTGATACTCTGCAGTTTTTTAAATCGTCGTGTTTTATACATACAATGTTGTAACTTGTCAGGTACACGAGTGGGTGGTCGGCCTTTTAAAATGTGATTCGAAATCGAAAAGCGCTTTCATCTATACTTATTGATTTTATTGATCATCTATCGTCTAAGTTTCTTCATAAGGAAAACTTCTCATTGGTAGAAAGATTTTGTACATTTGGGTATGATCATTTTATTCCGTCAGAAAATTAGGTAGATACTTAACAGAATGCCAACCAAAAATCGTTGCAATAAAACATACTTTCATACCTATACAGAATAATATGTAATAGAAATTCTAAAAAAGAAATAAGAAAAATAGAACAAAATCGAGAGATGACAAAAGTATGCCAAATTATTAAAATAAAATATATTATGAAAGTAAGGATATTTTAAAATTCGTTATAAAAATACGACATAATATATATAACAAAACTTGCAAAACCCGCAAACACTGAAAAACGAGCTTCCTTATCCAACTACTCGATTGGTCCATGCTAGATAGAGACAGGATATTCGCCAACATCGGTCAGAGAGAGACAGAGTCAACCCTTCGTCTGCCGCACCCTTTGCGCACCAATCCGTGAAATTAGACTCGTCTAAACGAATCTAACGATTATTTTATTATCCCTTTTGCGCTAAGATTTGTTCCTTGCTCACTCAAATAAAAATAAAAGGTGAATAAGCCGTACTAGGGGTCAAGCGGACATAAATTTGCCACCGTTTTGGGTCCGTTTTGGCTTATTTCTCGCTTCTTTAGCTTCCGAAGATAAATTGAACGATTTAGTTTTGTCGTTCAGTACGTAGTTTCTGTTATGTAATATCTTAAGTATATTGACAGTTAGGTTCTAGCAGGCTATTTAATCTATTTTGTCTTGCCTAAATTGGCTGAGATATTGTGACAAGGTAACACGTAATGTACTAAAGTTTTATGAAGTGAAAATATCGTGAACCTTTTTGAATTTAGAATTTAGTTAAAATTCCTCAATTGTAATTCACAACGATAGCAACTTAGGGTTGTTTTCACGTAATTTCAGGGTTGTAATTAAAAAGTCAGCGAGCAGTGTTGCCAACATTAAGCCCCTCGTTTACGCGAGAGACTTTCACTTCCGGCACGCTGATTTTACGTAATAAACACCCTTTATTTTCATACAATTGGGCTCTGTAGATAAGGCTAAGTCGGCATTTATTAAACCCTTTCAGTTATTAAATATTTTCATGAATACAGTACAACACGCGTAAAGTAGGTACCTATATAGACTCGTTGACTTGTTGACTCCCAATTTCGTACCTTATAATAGGATCTACTATATTTAAAGAAAACACTTTTTTAACGGATTGAAGTTATGTATTATTGTAAACTTATAATTATTTAAACATAATTTTAAATTTATCCGACTTTTCGTCACCGTGACCACGCACGCTGTAAAGCACGCAGTTCACAGCTATAACCCCTATCGTTTGTAGATACCGAAGCTTATACAGACAAGATGTAAAGGATTCCTTATCGATCCAACACACATCCAAATAAATTAAGTCTAAACGCCTTAATATCGTTTAACATAACTGCGAACAAGGTCCCATCCACAAAATCACCGAAGCACGGATCCTTTCAAATTACACTTCTCCATTTTCTTCATTTAACAAATTGATGGGCTCAAATAGACTAACATCAAAAACGACTTCTAAGACAGAGTGCTAAAGTCGAAATTTCTGTGATAGCTATCGGAAAACTAGGAGGACGCTTACGCCCAAAAGATAAGGCACAGTTTGGTTAATGGCGTAGCGTTATGGGATTTTTAGCCTTAACAAATAGAGATTAGAGTGCGTAATTGCTCGGCGGGAGGGGTGGGGGGTTGCGGTCCAAGTTTGTAATTAATAAAGTCCTCTCGATTACAAGTGCCTTTCCGCGTTGGGATTTGGAAGTTTGAAACGACATAGATTTTGTATAAACGTTTTGAACAACTTTGAAGTTTGAATTGTATGACAAGGGACAGGTTTTGTATACGACATATTTATTGACATCTTTATTGCTTCCGGCAAACTCCTTTTACGGATTATGTATCGATACTGTATATTTAGAGCTTGATATATTCGATTGATAAATTATTTAATTGTAAGTATTGGGACGATGATAAAACGTCAATACTTCAATAGATATCTCAATAATTAAATGATATTATAAAATAAATTTAATTAAGCATTCATTTATTTTAAATTTGGCATTTTAATGTTACATTAATTTCTTACCTAAATGTAAAACATATGAAGTAATAACAACTTTAGACACAACAGCGATCACTCCAGGCTTCTGTTTTACATAATTTAAAGAAATCGCCAAGTAACTATGTATTTAAATAAAAAAAGCTGCGTTTTATTATGAAACTTTAAATTGCTTAGAACCAATATCAAATGTTTGTAGAAGTTGCATATTACTACAAGTTTTAAACAAGTGGCTCCGTTGTTAATATACCTACCATAGGGTCGGAGGTTCGAATGTCGAAAGTTTTTCAAGCACTTTCTTTCGTTCAAAAAAGTATGACGTATACGATTTCATACGCGTTCGCTATCTGTATACAATCACATAGTCGTTACACCGAAGTATATATTTTAACCAGCCTGTTGTAGGCTTTTCCTCCCCTCAGTGTAAATCCCCACATCGTGTTTACACTACACTTTTATTTGACCGGCGGTTTGGGGTTGACACAGATAAAGCTACAGCAGTAGTATAGATTAAGAAAAAAATATTTTTTTTAATATAATTTTATCACACCTAACTTATATTTGCTTGTAGCACTGCAATGTTGGTCTAGTGAGTGGATGTACGGTGAAGGGAAACATTGTGGGGATACCGGCCTACTTTAGATCCAAAGATGGCTTGTGTCAGGCACTACCTTCTGGGCTATAATGTAGAATAAATGATAACTAATTAGATACAGAGAGGCGTGAGGAGAGGGAAGACTCTGAGGCCCACCCTTAAAAGGTCTTTGTAGAACAGTATTACCAGAAACAAATGAAAAAAAAACATGTGAACATGTGAAATGCGTCGATTCAACTATTCTATATTATAACGCTTATTATTCGATAATAAGCGTTTATAATATCTAAAACTTTATTACTTCCTAGGAGTCACAATCAGTATTTGTTTATTTTTAATATCTATGGGCGTAGACAAAAAATATTTCAATATATTTTATGGCTAATGATATCATTTTGCATTTTTTAACAAATTGACGTAATTGGGTCAAAGCCAACTCTAATGTCATAGAAATAAAATTTATAAGATGTAAATTCATGTTTAATAAAATACCGAAGTGATGAAATGATGAAATAAACCCGAAGTAAATTTATTTAATAAATATACTTGAGGTTTATATTGTTACACTAAGAATTCCTCGGCAGATTTTGTATTTAAAAAAATAATATACCTACCTCGATACACGGTTGATTCAACTCAATTAGACAAAGAAACAGTTGTAGGAATAAGGCATATTCAAAAAGTAAATAATTACTAAAGGAACAATGGTTAGTACAACCATAAATAGTTCGCAACACACATAAAACATATTTAATGTACGAAAATGTTCAATATTACTTTGTCAAACAGTTTTTAATCTGTATTACGCAATTAAAGTTGCCATAAAATATTTTTACGACGCCGTCGAGTTTATCTTAATTTTTCATGTTTTCCACATGATATAATGCCCATTTCCGTTTCCTTCTCATTCGAGCGTTGTCAATGCGAAATAGTTTTAAAGCTTTTAATTTTTAATGTGGCAACATTGGCAACAATTTTCGTCCGGAAACATTAAAATATAATTTATAGCTATTTCGTGGTTAGTGAAATTAGTAAAATACGTTCTAATGGCCGACAGGATGTGTAAATATTAAGGAAATTGTCTCAGTATTTAAGTGTGACATCGGAATCGTTTTTGGAGCGCGAAATGGCGATAAAATCAACATTAATAAGTGTCAAATCGATGTGAAACGGTTAAGCATGTTATACTGACAGCGCGTTGGATGTGCCCGTAATTTTTAAGTTATAATTAATCTGTGCCATGTGTTCTTCATTTAAACTGTCGCGATCGAAACTAAAGTTGTCCGTCGCTGCTTTTATAGCTTCTTTGTTCTCTCAAATGGCGATTTAGTTCTCTTTGTTTAATAAGTTTTTGAATAAATAAATAATAATGGTTAAAAATTTATAAACAGAAACTTACAACAAATTTCCTTAATTCTGGCAACACTAAAAACAAATAACTTGGTGATTAAAAAGAGTGGCGGGAGTTTATTGCCAGTTCTTCTCTTCCATTCTTGATTAGAGAACTGGCAGTAAATGTAAAATTAGTAGGATTTAATATACCGACATATATTTTTTTTTGACGTTCATAAGTGTAAATTGTGTTACTCACATACTCTGCTATCTGAATTTTATATAATATGAATATTTTTTTTTACTTCCACGCTGTATTGCGATACTTAATTGTTGAGCAAGCAATTCTGGGTTGCTCCAGCTCTGGGTTCACCGGAACCTACCTGGCGCCAACGTAATTCTTTAATTAACGCTTGTGCATGAGAACCCAACGGCGCAAAAGTCTCTCGGTATTCGAAAGGGAAGAAAATCAAAGTTTGAGGAAAGACTCTTATGCCGAGCGAGTGTATCTATTTTAGTCTTAAATAGTTTTGTACTGGTCTTACATGCAAAATACTTTGAATTGATTGACAATAAATCGTTATTATCGCCAGCAAACAGTGAGTAAAGTCCTGTCATCAAAAATTGCTTGCTTGCGCTGATTTTTCATCGAAATGCTAGAACTTCTGTGCAAAATATTCGATCCGAAACTTGAAATTATGGTATCGGTATTTGGAAGCGTGAATGAAATTTTTTCACAAATAAAATCGCCGAATGCAACCTTTGAGAACCTATTGCAGACACGTGTTGATTAGAACATATATTTATAATAGACAATCGACAGGCCTCCGTTGGGGCATGTCCCGTTGACTGATATATGTGACTGTTTGTGCTAAATTAAATGTGCTCACGTAGGCGCGTCATTAGCAGATAATAAAATTTATTTAACTGTGTTAGACACATCAGTGCATATGTCTGTTAAATCATGGGCGATTTTGTATGATAAACCAATGTATACAACTAAAATAGTGTATAAATTTCTTAGCTTATAAATTGGCAGTCATATCCTATCTCTATTTTTAATTGTACTAAAAAAGTATTTGTAATTATTTCACTCTATAAAGCACGCGAAACGTCGGTTAAATTTAAAATTATGTCTAAATAATTATAAGTTTAAATACAATAATACATAACTATAATCCGTAAAAAAGTGTTTTTCTTTAAATGTGTAAAAATTATGTTAATAAAAGACAATACTATATTTGTAATACTGTTTGAAAAATGTTTGTCTTTGTGACAAAACGCACCGAAACTCCTGTTATGTATTAATTTATTTTATATTGATTTAATTCAAATTTTCCATGCCTGATATCGCTTAAGGTAAATTTGTTTTTATTCGTTGTTATAAAAAGCAGTTTGTAAGTTAATAAATATTACGTTTTTTTAATATTTTTTGTCTAGTTTGTAACATTCCAGTGTGCTGGTATATAGACTTAATTTATTGACATTAAAAATTAAATAACAGTAATAATGCTTTAATATTGATACCGCTTTGACCACAATAGGCAAGTAAATAAAATAGACTTTCGTTTAATGCATTAGCCAACTATTTAGATACCTAGAACCAATAGAATACTCAGCTCACTTGGACTAAGACAAATAATTCACATTACTCGCGTGTCTTACTAATTGTCTGTAACAAAACGAATTAAATTGTTCATGGCTGGGCCTAAAATAAACGTAGTGGACGAAATGTTATAGAGCGTCTGAAAGTTTTTCACTGGAGTTAAATTTAATATTATTGTATAATTTTTTAATTTAAATTTTAACTCAAATGGCAGTTCAAAAGAAATAAAAAATCACTTTATTTGTCAGTAGTAATCTATATATGAATCGCAAATTATGTTACAATACTCGAAGACGCCTGGACTAAGTCGAGTAGATTTTTATTTTATATTTCTTGAACTCTTACTTTCTTTAAGTTGCATGTTTAAAAAAAATTGAAAAACTTGTTTTTTTATTTAGTACTTATGTATTCTTCCGGAAAAGCGAACAGTCGCTATTGGGTAGCATAGCAAAACATTCTATATGTTGGTATGTAGTTGCGGAAAACGGATGCAAAGAATAATATTAAGGTGAAACGAAGCGCACAGGGGCAGCTAGTATCCTAAACAAATGAAACGCGACAAAAATAATTAGCGACATTCAAATAATTCATATTCAAAAATATTTATTCGTGTAGGTAACTCAGTGTACACTTATGAACTTTAAAAACAGAAATCTATATGAAATGCATCTAATTTTACATTTACTGCCAGTACTCAAAATAAGGGCGTAGAACGGAAGAGAAAATTCTTTGGCACTCTTAATGAGAAGTACAGTCACAAACATTTATAACGACATCGAAGGGACTACTTATATTTGGTCGTAACAGCCGATAGTCGTAACAGCCGATGACGTTGTTATTAATTACCTAATAGAATTCAGCTGTGATTTTTTATCTTAGTCAATATAACCGGTATGTTTTTCCAAACGATGTTTTAAACGGTTCCGACTTTCCGGTTCATTTTGTATTTAAAAAAAATGCGCAAATACAGTTACAAACACTGACTAAATATCGTTAAAAAACTACATTGATTGTTCTATCTTAATAAAAATCTCTTGTTTCAGTCAAAGACCACCTACAATCCGACATTGAAGCCGACGATGTCGAAACGGACGACCAGACATCCACCATGGATGATGACATCCTGACCCAATCAGACCTTGACGAGAACGGAGACCCGAAGAGTCCTAGCAGTTCCAAAAAAGGCAAGAGTTCCCGAGACTCAAAAGGTGGTACTAAACCAAGGCGAGCGAGAACAGCGTTTACCTATGAGCAGCTGGTTTCTTTGGAGAATAAGTTTAAGACGACAAGATATTTGTCGGTGTGCGAAAGGCTTAATCTTGCTTTAAGCCTTAGTTTGACAGAAACACAGGTTAGTAAGATTTCATTTAGAGACACGGGTGTGAGTAGAAAAAACAAATCTTCTAATTTGAAATTGTATTATT
Organism: Pieris mannii; assembly: GCA_028984075.1. Lineage (NCBI taxonomy): Eukaryota > Metazoa > Arthropoda > Insecta > Lepidoptera > Pieridae > Pieris > Pieris mannii. The sequence goes on from CM054777.1 coordinate 9,732,463, forward strand.
TATAATAATAATAATTAGAAATTATATGATTTAATAATAAATTATTTGTTAAGAATCCGATAGAATGTAAATATATATATGATAGGTATTTAGATATTTCAAGTCGCAAGCTGAATTGGATTTCGATTCTACATACTCGTAGGCTTTATTACGTATTTAGGCCTGATTTTAGGGTTCCAAACAACTTATGACAACTCTCAAATTCACACGAACCTACACCCATTCTGATACTTATTCACGCATACATAAGATCTTACACGTGTTTTAATTAGGGCTGCGACTAAGACTTTTTCAATTAACATTTTAAACATGAACTATGTACCACTCAATTATTGTAATCCAGTTACCTACAACACAGGTGGACTTGGGATAGATGACTTTTGTCACAACCATTTCACTGTTAGATATGCATAAAGTTTCAGTATTTATTTTTATTAAAATATTATATTACAACAGAAAGATGATATTATTTTGTTCAAATTATCACGTTTCGAGTGCCATACGGCTCCAGAGTTTCTTAAATGCGTAGCCGTAAATTAGCTTATATTTAACTGTGCATAATTCTCAAAAAATATTAATTGTAACTACTTGAACTGTTATTTGATATTTATCCCTTTTTCGTTCTCAGGTCAAAATATGGTTTCAAAACCGTCGCACAAAGTGGAAAAAGCAAAACCCTGGTATGGACGTCAACAGCCCCACAGTTCCGCCCCCGGCAGGTGGCTTCCCGTCAGGGCCCTATCCAGGAGGCCTTCTCTACTCCCACGGCGTGCCCTACCCCTTCACAGGTCCGGGCCCCTACGCGCCATATTTCCACCACCTGGCTGCGAACCACCACCACTCTCACGGATCCTTGGGTCATTCCCACACGTGATTATGGCAGCGGCCAGGGTCCCAGGACCCGAGGGTCGAGAAGGAAACCGAATGTGGACTATCAAATTGAAGTCAAGGAAATTAGAAAAATGTGAATAGACGTTTTACAGTTCGCGCCTTGATATGATGAATGTGACGCCAATACTACAAAACTTAGTAAATGGGTCATAATTCAAAGCATTTGTAGCTAACAACTAGGTTGTAGGATTTGTATGAACAGCCTTAATATATGTTTTTACTTATATTTTGACTTATGGCATATGCTGTTCGTAATTCTATTTGTGATTACGTTTATAAGATGTCGTTAAGTTAAAGATGACCTTGTAAGAAACCAAAAATGTTTATTTAGTGCAATTTAGCGTACCTAAGTGAATTATGAATCGGATGTGATATGGTAACATAAGATTTCATTTTGTAGTTTACGACGATAATATATCAAATTTCATATGTATAATTCCGTAATATGGCTTATTGAAATTATTATATTCATGAATGCAGCTGCAAAAATTATTTACCGTCCATATTGCAAGCATTGCCAGCGATTGAAATGTATTGAAATAAAATGTACCTATTTTATATTTAAGCTCAGTGTAAATTATGTCATAAAAGCAATGTTCTGTGCATCTACTTATATTAGCTTTGTTCGAATATAATAAACGCATCATGTACGGAAGACAACGCTACAATAATATTTTCGATACTTGCTAATCTGTATATGCTAAAACCTTTTGTCTGGCTTCAGATTTCTGTATCTGTCTGATAGGCAAGTAGGTGATCAAACTTCTCTGCCTAACACGTTGACTTTTTGGGTCTAAAGCCGGTTTCCGCACGATGTTTTCCTTTACCATACGAGCGAGAGCAATATGCGCACATAGACAGAAATTCTAGTCGGGGATCGAACCTACAACCTCAGGGATGAGACTCGCAGTTCGAAGCCATATTTGTAAATTAAAACAATAGAACAATTCATTCAAAACTCGATAAACAAAGAATTCTTCAATATTGCGATCTGATTGTTTAATTTAAATAATATTTAGATTATCATCTTTGTTATCTTGTATTATTATTTTGGTTATATGGTTGGATATTATCTAATAAATTCTTCATAATCCGCTGTCAAAACGCTGTCAAAACCTTCATGATTACCGCAACATTATCTTTCCGTAACAAATGTATGTACCATTGAGTGTCAAATTTGGTTACGTTTGTCCACACTTGGCTGATGCCTCGCGGTATTTTGACGAATGCTTTTCGACAGATATTCCCGTATTTGTTAGTTCATTCTAGAAATATCATTCGCGATCTTGCGCAATCTTGCCAAGTATAGAGATACCGTTAATACGAATAATTTTTAAAACATTGTTAATTTTTTTGTAACCAAAGTCAAAGAATCTCTCAACGCCTGCTTACCACGTAATGTAGCGATTCCGATTGCAATTTTAAGTCGTGGTAAGCTTGCTGATATATTTTGTAAATAGTAATTTTAATTAGTATTGTAAGGTTTTTTCTCAAATTCTATGTATAGTGTGTAAATAATTATTGTATCCTATGTCTATTTTAATTTAAGTTATACAAGTGGATGCTCAATGCTGTAAATATTAGCCAGTGAAGATAATATAAGGTCGATGTTGATATTAAATAGTTTCCAAGTTGTTTTGTCTTTTTACCTGTTCCCTATAGACCACACTTTATTACATACACCAACTGGGTTAAAGAGGAAGCAGCTGTAGGTGCTAGGAGACACTTTTTTCAATCCTAGTACTTTACAATTGAGCGTTCTTAAGGCAGTTTTTGCTGCAGTATTTCCGAACCAATCCGATTTAGGGTCCTTCAAGAAAAGAGCGTACCGGAGGCAAGAGGCAGAGTACTTGCGAGTCTGCAATGTGAGTGTCCATGGGCTGCGGTATCACTTAACATCAGATGAGCCTCCTGCCAAACGGGCAGTTTGCATAAAAAAATATTAACATTCTTCAATCATATGATTAAAGTACGTACGTTAACCAAGTCCAATCTCAGTATCTTTTTATCTTCAGCAAAAATTTATTTAGTGATTATGTTCTTAATTTTTTTTATAATTGGTATTTCATTTTATCCGCATCATCTTGATGATCGGATGTCTTCCACGATCCGCTTCATTCTTTTTGACTCTGGGTGTCCTCTTATTGCTTTAAAACAGAGCATACCTCTAAGGCCGGTAACACACCTACTAAAATGAGTGTCCATGGGCTGCGATGACTAGGTACCTATTTTGGGCGTCCAATTTTCCCAACCAACCAACAAACTGACCTATATAGAAAATGGTAATCTGCAATAGCTGTAAGGAATCTATTGCTGGTGTAGCCCTACAATACATACGATAAGTCGCAACTTAAAAAATAAATAGATTGACGCAGGGTAGATGAATGCGCCAAGAGCTAACTATACTTGCGCAAAAGCTCAAACCTATTGGTGCACAGACTTTGGAATCACACGATTAAACAAATTCCTTATAGGGACGATGACTTAACGAATGACTTTCCTCACAAATACTATCAAGAATAAAGCCAAGTACGGAGAAAAGTCCGGATGTTATAAGTTTAATTCCTAACGTAAACAAAGGCTTACCTTAGCATAGTCTCTATTATAAAAAGTGACTAACGAAACAGACGCTAAAATGTGTTTAATGCCCGCCCCCACTATCTATCTTATATGAGGTTACATAGTATGTAAAGTTTTGACAACTACTTCTTTCTAATAACCCACTTTATAAGATGCTAGATATGGTGCCTGGTCTTACTTGATATTAGCTGTTTCTATTACGTATTTGCGTGTTGTTTCCTCCCACGAGTATGTAAGTGCGTGCGAGGACAAATCTTTGTTTTTAATTTATTTTATTATTCTTTATTACTCAATATGTCATATGGAACATGGTGTAATGGTTACAGCTCCTTACAAACATTGTGTAAAAAAAACTTGGCGATTAAAAAGAGTGGCGGAGAGTTTATTGCCAGTTCTACTCTTCCGTTCTAGGCCCTTGATTTGAGAGCAGTTAATGCATATTTCTTTTTTGACACTCATAAGTGTACACTGTACATTATGTTACCTACATGAATAAATGATTTTGAATTGAATTGAATTAGCGTTACTGTATCAAGATTATAGTACCTACCTATTCATAAACCTAGTTAAGGGAAACATATTATCTTTCATTAAGCTTTTTGTGATGAAGATGTCTTGTTACACGTTAAAATTTATTGGAAAGAAAAATTACCAACGTTAATTGTGTAACATTGATTGACGTCGCACAAATCTATCAAGCTTAATAACTAGCTAAAAATGTGTTAACCGATTTTTTTATTTCAAGGGAATACGCGGGCTCTTTTGATCGCGCTTCAACATGGCGGCGGCAAGTCATCTGTCATTTTTAATTGTCTGTCAAACCGCCACGTTCGGATGCGCGTCACGCACCACCGCTGAATATATTTAGTTTATTGCGTTATAAACGCGGCTGTTATTATTTTACCGCTCCTCATTAGATTCGCATTTAACTCCTTAACATTAGAATTAAGTTATTTCGTCTATTATTTGCATGAGTAATTTTATTTGCTGGAATTTTAGTAAGCATTTTTTAAAGCATAGTCTGTGATTAATGTATCGCTTGAAGTGACATGACTCTGCGACAAATTCGATTAATGGCGCCTGAAAAACGGATACCATTAGTTTTTTATTGCCGTTTACAATTCTGAACATGTTGACATCAAAGTGGTTATCAGCGACGACGTATAAATAAGTCCTTTGAACAGAATATTACTTTCCAGCATTTAATGTCTCAATTTTTGAACGCTGGAGCTGTGCACAAGGGACGCAACGTTTATTTCACAATAAAGTAAAATATATAGCTTTCTTCAGACACTTTCGACAACCAACAAGAGGCAATTAAAAATGACAAATGATATGAGTTATACGCGTTTTGTCGTGCTACCGTTGACTCAAAGATTTCGCTCGGCTCTCTGATCTCGGTATAGTCCACTTCATTTTTGAAGTGTTGACGATGCCACAATGACCTATAAATTGCTGGTTGGAAATTATTTTAACGTACGTTGGGTTTGAGTGCGTGCTATTTAAACGACACTCGTTTAGTCCATGTAGTCGGATATTTAGAAGATAAAAGTAAATAAAAGCAAACCAAAAGATAACTTATAATAATAATAAAGTTTATTTCTGTAAAAAACTTATATACGTACTAGTACATAAACATGTGAAGTACTACGAGAATAATTAATCGGCCAGCCGGTATTTCTCTTTTCTATTATTGACCATCTGAGATCGACAACTTAATCCAAATGTTGTAAAAAGTTTGCCAATAACCAATCGACGGATTATAAAAGCCATCTGTCGATACAAGCTATCCACGGTAGGTCGGATCGGTATCCGTGGATAGACCTTTGTATGAAAATGACATTTCAACTCTTCCAATATCCAATCTTAAATTTTATTTGGTTTACCTTGATTAACAAATATGAGTGTAAACTCGGTAAAATCGAACTCAAAGAGAGTAGAGATTGCATTCTATCCGTCGCCAAAAATTGATTGTCTTCGTAGGGTTTGCTTATTGGGATGCAGATAGGAGATCGATCGACTTTCACGGCCTGTCAATCCACAATCTCAGATTGTTGGATAAATTACATTATTTCATCATCATTAATCCACTTACAAGTCGCAACTACTATTGTATACTTTTTAACAAATTACTGCTCTGATCTGTAGCTATACTCAGTGAACTTGTTTACCAAAAAAACAATGAGACAGCTCAAGAATAAAGTGTGTTAAATATTGAGAGACATTTCCTGTGTAAAATAAATTTCGGATATTATTGTTGAACGTAGCAAGATAAGACGGGACAATAAAGTAATGTGATTTTTATACTGAATTTATATTTTAGTTTGATTTTAGATAATTACAAATACAGGAAGAAAGTATATTTGATTTGATTGATACTTGCCTTGCTGTTTCTAGAACCTTAAGATATATAGAAATATGTATGACTTTTAGGCTTTTCACCATTTTCATTGTAGGATTTATGTAAAACTGCCATAAAAATTTCTATTAGATTCGATCCCCGGCTGTGTACCAATGAAGCTTCTGTCTATGTGCGTATATAACATTCGCTCGAACTGTGGAAGAAAATATCGTGAGGAAACCGCCTTGCCTTAAACTCAAAAAGCCGAAAGTGTGTGTCAGGCCCAGAAGGCTGAACACCTGTTATTATAGTAGGATGTCAACCAAATATATTTATTACCTATTCTTATACCTACCAGATTGACAAGTGATCACGAAACAGATACAGAAATCAGAGGCCCAAAAATAAAAGGTGGTAGCACCATTGGTACGGGTAATACGGGAAATACTGTTACACTAGAAGAACAGATTACCTGGTGGTCGAGGTGAAGGTGAAGGTGTTTCGGCAAATATAATTAAACCATAGCTAATATATAACATCCAAAACCAATAGAATATTAGTTTGTTGGATTGATAATGTTTTGTCTAAGCACTTACAAGTTAAACGTCATCACTTTTGAATGTCAAGCTTAACTTTATTTAAAACATTCAATGCTTAAACAATGGATACAAAGTAATAGCCGGAAATCAAAAGGTTTTATTACGAATTTTGATTTTGATTAAATCCAAAGTGTCCTCGCACTTTCGTATTTCATGGGTATTTTGAGAAGAGGAATTCAACAACCTGAAACGGTTAAGGGTTTTCATTATATTCATAATTGTCTACTTATCCGTGGATTGGCGTCCTGGTTTCGATTCTTGCACAATACATTGGCAAGCGTAGAAAATATCATCAGGCGGCATGCTCCACCATTGTCACGGTACTTCAATCTATTGATCGTACATGTAAAACAATATAGTATACACAAATATATTTTCGTAATAATTTCACGCGGGAATAATTTGTTGCGTGGCTAAAGTGGCTAACGTAGCTAAACACGATCAAAGGAAACAAATCCGACGACTGAGGTGGCCAATTTGTGTTTAATTTATCATAGCACGGTTATTTAGACGCGCGGAAATAGAATGTGTCTAGAATTTACATTACCTAAGGCATACAGTACACTTTCATGTAAATACAGTTGGAGCAAATTAATAATGCGATATTAATTTGCTCAAACTGTATATACATGAAGTTGGCCTGAAGGGTTTTGACAGTTCAGTTTGGGCTGTTTTGGAAAGTGACTTCGACCGTCCACCGTTTGTTTTTTTTTTGGAACGGAATGTCGCTGTTGGCTTGACGAGCCTTGGTCTTATTATACTGATATAAATGTGACCTCGCCTTCACAGGTGAAGTCTGTTTTTTACTTTAATCTGATTTGAATAAAATTTTCTTTTTTTTCGAATGGACTTTCGCTATTGGCCGGAAGGGTTTTGATAGTTCCGTTAGGGCTGTTTTGGAAAGTGACATCGACCGTCCATCGTTTTTTTTTTTGGAATGGAATGTCGTTGTTGGCTTGACGGGCCTTGGATATGGTCTTATAATAATAGTCTGATAAAAATGTGACGTCGCTTTCTCAGGTGAAGGCGGTTACCCTAGTCTAATTTGACTAGATATAGATTTCTTTGTTTTTAGAATGGAATCTCGCTTTCGGCCTTCATGGCCACAGCTCGGGCTATTTTGCTGAGCTTAACCAGTTCCTGAGTATCTTCCCGCGACTAGCGCAAAAGGCAGCTGCTGTGAGAATCTGACCTTGGCTTGGGCTGCCACGTGGTGGTAGCGCCATCTCCTGGCAGTAACTATACTGTATTATGTACGGTTGGCAACGCTGTTCTTTAATGAGTATCCTTTTAAAAAATACAGAATCAGTGGAATTGCACTTCTAAATAAAGCAGTGTTTTGTCTCTATGAATGACATTGTATTTACGCTCCTAGAGATAAATAAGTTCTTTAGCTAAACGAATATAATGCGATCGATTATTTTATGCCGATCAACTCCAATTCGACTCCAAGTTTCGTGAAGATTTTGAGAGATTAAAGATCATTATTAACTGGGGTATATTACCACTGGCAGACGCGGTAGAGTTGTTGGCGTGTTAGTCTAAGAAGTCAATGAATATAAATTCATTCTAACTATTAAAGTTAATTACCCTTATATATAAATCTTCTATGCATGTGTTTGTAATTAAATTCTTCCTAAGCATACTTTTACGAGAATTTCGATTCGGGAATGGTTGAGATATGATAGTCTCTAGTATGTATATTTTTTTTAAGTTTGATATTTATTTATATCGACTAGACGGTATACTAATGTTACATAAAAATCTACATGTTTAATATTAAAATGCCTAACGTAAATATTAAGCAGAAACTCTGTAAAATAACTAAATTGTTCGATTTATTAGAATAAATTTACGTTAAATAGAAATCTCAACCATTATTAAATGAAGATTCAGAATAAAAATTTAAATGTTACGTTTGAAACCGGGATCAGGCGATCGGCGAAATCGGCACTTAACCGTCAGTAGACTGGTAATTGGGTATTCACTTCTTTAATAAATTGCTTCTGAGCGTACGATACTTCACACTGTTTCCATTGTATTAGCGCTCGCTATTCCAGTTACAAGCCCAGAAGAATATTTGAAAATAAAAGGAGTAATATTTACAATTTCCGGAAGTATATAGACTGCTAAAAATTCTATTAAACCATTAAGGTTACAAGACGTCCTGATGTTTTTACAAATAGTAATGGTTTGATTGACAGCCCTGAGTTATTGATGCTTTTATTATTGCGCATCTTCATATAAACAGGCAAAGCCATTAAAATACCTAAAGACTAAAACGTAAACTATCAATGCACAGATAATTAATTTAAGTAGAAGATGTCTAAAAGTCTCATTAAAAATCTGGTGCTTTCCGCCGAAAAATCGCAAGTGATGTGTAAGAGTGACGGATATTAAGCTAATAAGTAAGATAGTGTAGTTAATTTCGTGGTATTTATTTAACTAATTACGAACTATATATATATATATATATAGCTGTGGGAATGCTGAAAATATATTAAATATAGCCGCCGCGGTATTTGTGGTCGCAACAGTACTAATTCATAAGTTGATACGAATTGATAAAACTATATAGAGTAAATTTTTCCAATTCGATATATGTATATATTAAGAATTATATTTGTTCTCATAACTGTCACGCCGATTCTATGTTAAGTAATTCATTTACCATGTATTATTGATACTTCTCTCTTTTTCACCGCCGTCTACCGCCAACCTAAAATAACACTAAACCCATAGCAAAGATGTCGGTGTGATTTATATAAAACGGTTTGCTTAATAAAACAGTGAAATTAATCTGTATAATTAAATTAATTGGAACATTAACTGCATTTCTCCGTCAGGCTATGATAATTTTAATCCAAATACAAAACAATAAATATAATTAAATAAGTCTGTTTTTGAGTAACTTCAATAAATACCTAAATATTACATCAGAAATCTATTAACTGTTCACAAACAACCCACAAACTTTTATGGTTTAAAAAGTAACTTAAAATCTTGAATACAAGCAAAACAGTGGACACGCGCAATGTCTGAGACTTCATTTAAAAGCTGCATATTTAGGCGAATCCAAAATGAGCTTTAAGCTTTTAAAAAGAATCATAGAGGCGGCAGAGTACACCTGACAATGAAACTACGTTTTGAAACTAAGATTACGATTATATTTCAACGACAAGTTTTCTGTCAAAAATTTAAATATATAATATAGTAAATTAAAACTACATGAATTTTAGTAAAAAAATAAAATAATAATACTTACATTAAATTATTTTTCTCAATCTATTTTTTAGGAGATCTACAAACAAACTTTTATAGTTTAATATTTAACAGCATCCACAATGATTTATTAGTTATTAATTTAGTTACAAAATTAAATATCAGTTAGTTACCTTACGTTGCAGTATATGATTTAAAACCGTAATATAAATCATGGTCAACATTAAGAATAATGTCAAAAATATAAAAAAAAAAATTTTAAACCTCCACCCAAGCAAGAGATATAGAATAAATACCAGATCCACTACGAACTGCACTATTCTAAAGAAAGCGTTTTTAAAGTGTAATTGAAACAATGTAAAAGAACAAAATTATTTAATAAGTCCTTTATCTATGTTGCCGATTTATAATCAAGATTAATCATAAGGATGAAAGTCTAACGCATCAGAGGGAGCTAACCAATGCCAGTCTGTGTCATGTCAGTATGTATTATCTGTAAATTGAGAGTTAGAACGTAGGTTTCTTACTAAGTTCAGACTCCATGTTTCGTACAAAATGTGTCGAGCAACTGGGTGCTCACGAAGTAATTTAGTCTTGTTAACTCGTGATATTGGCGGCCAAAAGCCTCCTCCAGACTGTCCACGAGCTAACTACCATTCCATTTTTATGGACGATAATACTCGCCCGAACCGTTCTGCCGACATGAAAGCGTACGTGCAAGAAGTTCCGTCGTTTAGATTGAGCTAGCAGATAGAAGTCTTGACCTCAATCCAATTCAGCAGGTATGAGGTGTTTTAAAGAGACTAGGATCATTGCAGATGAGTCAGAACGTATTCCTCAAAACTTTATTACAACATCTAGGAATGCTTTCCATAAGGATACAACCTCAATTTTGGGAAGAGGTGGTCAAAAAAAACTTCTTCTTTTTTTTTTTATTATTCTGTCCTATTAGATTCACATTATCTACATAAAAACAAATACAGAAATCTGAGGCCCAGATAGACCTAAAAAGATTGTAGCACCACTGATTTATTTTATTCAACGTCTTCATACAATAATTGTGTTTTCATTTCCGCATTCGACTGTACGATGCAGTAAGAGCTCCCGTTAAATCCGTATGAGAAAATTGGTTTCGACGATTTGTTTTGTCAGACGCACTCTGCGGAAATTCTGCAGACATTTAAATTATGAACGGGATTCACCGAGTTCCCTTGTACTTAAGTTTTAATTGCTACGTATTGGATATCTTTACCTTTGGAACTGGCGTTTTGTATGTGAGAAATAAGGAGTAGTTTTTTAAATAGAATGTATTTTCTAATCAAAGAATGTTTTACTGCTATCTACACACTTTTATCATCTTATTGGTAGTTCATTGATTTCTTTACTGAATAAAATCAGATTCAAAGATCTTCTTTGAAGGTAGGTGACTGTCCCATCACACTTGAAATTTCGAAAAATTGTTTTCTGTTGGCTCAAAGTACGGGGAGTTTGGAATTCCTTTATTTATATTCCAAATACACAGCAGTTATTTGACGAATAGTGCGACAAACGCCAATTACATATTTAAGTAGCTAATAGACAATATTTTATCATATTCTTTGCAATCATTTTGTATTCACCAAACTTAATTGTACTACAACACATCACACATGCTAAAATGAGGACAAATACTCATGAAAATCAAAATCAATCAAAGTACCAACGTCACACATAAGCTATCTACCTCTCACATAAGTTCTCCTACCGTTTCCCTTGAATAGTTTACTACTATGTACTTAATATAACAAAAACTTTGGCCACAGCAACGCTTGGCCGAGTCTGCTAGTATACTATAAAAATTATATACACGTGGTGAAATGACATGAGAACTTCTAAAAGCGCAGACATAACCAGATCTATGCAACTTCCTCACATGAATATTTGAAAATATGTATTAATGTATATTATAATTGTTTATATAATGTAATGTATGTTGTAAATATAATGTTATATGTCTATTTTTCAGATCCCTTTAGTCGGCATACATTTTTAACACGGCTACTATGACCTCGCTCCACTCAGTTCCGAGAAAAGAGCACGTAATCTCTTAAAAAAACATTTGATCTCGTTTTTTGACCAATTAAATGACATTTTTGTTAAAAACTTGTTGCAAATATATATTATAACGCATCTACCGCCCTATTTATGCCCTTATTAGAGTTAGTCGAGGCGTATAATTAAAAAATAGATCAGTTTGACACAGTTTAACATCACAATAGCTGGATTAATGGACAGTTGCTGACTCTATTACGATATAATGCGATCCCCTTTGAGACGATTTAATTTTTTAATATTTTTCCAAATCAGTGCATGAATAGGGAAATTAATCTGTGATAGGGTGTAAGTTTAAAATAACATATGATTTGTTTTTCTCTCAGCTTCTTATTTTCTAAATGTATATTTTGAAATAATATATATACACTTATGCACACTATGTTTTTTTTTAAAGTCCATAATAATTTACAATTTAAAGACGATTTTACATCGCGTTAAAGATATCATTTTTACAGCATCACAACCGAGCTTGCGGGACGCCCAAAAAGGGCAGTCAGCAGATTCCATGGACACCCAATTTAGTGGGTGCGTTGCCGGCCTTTGGGGGAGAAGTATGGTCTTTTTTTTAAAAGTTTGAGAATGAGAAGAGAGAGAGAAGAACCCATCAAGAGTCACACTTACACTTCACTTTTTCACAAAAAATTTCGTGTGAAGCGGACCGTTGAAGTCGAACAGACTTCCTTATAAATTACATACATCTACAGTAAAACAGAATTAAATGACCGTAATAAAATCTTTTGTCCAATAACCAATAAAGCGAAATCGGTCAGAAATAGCCATAAAATTACATAAATATTAAAAAGCAGTTACAAAGCGTTAAAACTGCGCATAAAGATGATTCGTTCTGCAAAAGTCAATTCTATTACTACCCTCAATAGCGCGTTCAACGGTATTAGGTGCTTACTCAGTCGTGTGATTAAAAATTATGCAAGTTGATGGTTGGCCACCGACGCGGGCGGACGTGTGCGGGACACGCGACTCTATTATATACGTTTTAAAGCTTATTAGAACGATAATTTGGATATAAATACCATGAGACTTTGATTCGTTCAATCGGATGAGAATTTTTAATGTTTCAGTTTCAGTATAAGCAGTCTTTCGAACTTAAAGACTTGTGGAAGTAGTCATATGTATATGAGAAGTTAGTTCAACCTAAATACATAGTTCTTAACAAACGATATCATAAACCCTCTACTTCTTAGCACTTAGGCCGTTTGTTCGTGTAACATTGTACGTCTTTGTTACATTCAGAGGCAAAGTTTGGCTTTCGCATAAATGGATGCCGCAAAACAAAAGTTTATAAAAGCGGTGGATTTACAAATTCGACAAAGTTCCAAACGCACCAGGAACTCAGTCGCGGGCGTTCGTCCGTGAAATAGGACCGTATATCGATTGGGGGCTTCTTGAAAGGAATTAATAGACATTCAACTGGGTAACAAGAGACATTATTAATAGAAACATTCGTTTGAAAAATAAGTTCTTAGTAAACATTTGTGTAATAATTATATACAATATTTTTTTTGGACTTGGAATTGGACAGGCAAAACCACTAATTAAACATTTAAGTTGGTGCCTGGTAGATAGTACCGGTGACTCCGGAGCTGGTGCTATCCTCGTTTAACGAATAAGTATCGCAATACAGCGATGAAATGCTGCCAGCGTAAAGGACAAAACTTTTTAAATTTGTTTTCATTGTTTATTAATAAATTTTAATTATTATTATTAATACATGGATAAAATATACTAGATAAATAAATTTAATAGTAGTATGTAAGTAAAAAGAAAAGAAGAAGCGGAATTAAAAACCGGCCGTGCAAATGACGTAAAGTTGTCGCAATCGTGGTAAACTCGCGGTGGCGATTGGTGGCGAACGGTGGCAAGTGGTGGCGGTCGTCAGTCGTCAGCTTTGTGATGCAGATCCCGTAATCCGTGTCTGTCGGCCGCGTGTCAACACCACGCCGTGATATCTAACGATTTGTGAGGATAAGCCTAGAATATCGATCGGGTTATATGACCGCCTGTCTAGCATATGTTTTAGCAATTACCATGCATTTATTATACTAGTATACATTTCTATACCTCTATTACATGTTCTATACCTATGTATAGAACATGTACATGACAATACAGTATTCAAGAACAGCATAAAATATTCATATCGGTATGAGCGCAATGTTGCTAATCACAATTTTACTACGAAGCGCGGTTCGGTTTTCTAAACTTTAACACGAATATTCGTTTACTTTATGTTTATCGGAAGTTTTTTAAAGTCAGAAATCTACATCATAATATGTTGATTTCTGTCTTTAAAAAACTTAACATTGTATCTACAATTAAAAAACAGAAGACCTCTTACATACAAACAATGCCAAATTACATAATTAAAATAATGTTACCAATAACGCTAATACATGATCTCTCCAATTTTAACCTGGTCCCGGATATGCGAGTATATACAAGGCAAATCCACATAATGCCAACGTGAGTAGGAGCAAGCAACAGTGCGAAAGGATTATGAAGGGCTGAGATAGCAATTTGCGGCGTACTTAATTACAAGATAAATTAGTATGTAAATTAATAGTCGCACTCTCGCGATGAGTAAACACCAGTGTTTTGATACGCTAATATACTCGCGTCTCGTTGGAGTTCCATTTGCCTTTACATTGGTCGTAATAACTGCTTTAATTACGTAAATTCTCTTTATTACCTACCCTATTTCCCATTTGCCATAAACGTGAATTTAGTAACCTGTTTAATCGACAGTAGGCTATGGAAAGAATGAACAAATAACGTTTCCTAGTTATTGTTTTATAGCGAGAAACTAATGTAAGGTTTTGTATGCTGCGGAGTATTTAGTGTGGTAGACAGCTTAACAGGATTCGTTGGATTTTGTAAAGACCTAGTGAATAAACATGGGAATATATATGTTTCTTTTTTTTTCTTTTTTTTTATAGAACAGGGGGCAAACGGGCAGGAGGCTCACCTGATGTTAAGTGATACCGCCGCCCATGGACTCTCTCGATGCTAGAAGGCTCGCGAGTGCGTTGCCGGCCCTTTAAGAATTTGTACGCTCTTTTCTTGAAGGACCCTAAGTCGAATTGGTTAAATTGGTTTCTAATTAAAGAAAGAGCTTGCCTTCAGAGATACGGGAAATTGTAACAGTGGACCAGTTTCGAATACGCCTGTAGGCTGTAAGGTTTTTTTTGTACATAGTATCCTATTTTCTTTCTCATGTAAGTGACAAGTATGGTTTGGTAATGAGTGAGTAATGAGAATATTTTATTTTATACCTAAGTAAGGACTGGGTCCAAAAGGTCTCTTAAATTCCTATATATCTATGTCACTTGTCATCAGTATTATGCCGTCTATGTGTGGAATTGGACTTGAATGGCTAATGTGTATTTGTGCAATTGGCCCTTCTCCTCTCTCTCTCTTTTTCATCTAGAGCGTTAATCTTTTATAAAAACACCATTAAAAAATTATATGTAACACCTAGTATGTAATGGGTTACCCCAATAAGTATTTATGTTTGAGCTAATATTACTAAAAATGAATGATTTATTAAAATCTCAGATTTTTTAAATATTCGTCGTAACTTTAACTTTACTCTTTACAATATAAACCCTTAAAATATTATTAAGTATTTAAAGATATCTTTAATTTAGGAGGGATACAGCGGTTTGTATAAGGAATAATTTCCCTAAGTCAAACAAGGCATTGGTTTATCCAACTCCCTATAAAATAATAGGGGAAAACGGTTGCAATTACAAAAATTATATTTACTCAAAAAACCTTGTAAAGAACAATGTGTTTGCTGATCTAATATTAATAAAGATTTGATTCAGCAGTCGACGCCATGTTTGTTTAGCTGTCAAATTTGTGGATGGGACGCATGCGCGACACGTGCCTATGTTACGCTATCGTATTGAAACTCTATGGATATTATTTATAATCTAATTGTGCAATGACTTTGGCGGGAGGGTTAATTTAAGAAAAATAACTGGCTGGATATATTTTTTTAGTTGAATTGTCAACAGAACAATTATTTTTCACTAGAAATATCATGAATTAAGAAAAAAAATTGTCACGAATGTTGCTTATATTTTGGCTCCATAAAAGTTAGTTTCGTGTTTTTAAATTTAATTTCAATAATAATTACATAATATTTACATACAATACTGCAATGATTTCTTAAAACTAATTGTTACATAAAGCAGGATTTAATGAATCTCTAAACATGAGTTAAGGTGTAGGTAGACGTAATTAATTCATCGGTCATAATTCTATGTGACAGTAGTAAGTAAATACTAAATTCCCAGCAGAAAATCGGGAAACAAAAGAAATAGAAACCATGAATTAAAGACCATCAGAAAAGACAACTTATTTTATAAATCTGTAAAATAATACTCGGTTATTATTAAAAAATTACATTAAAGGGAGAGTGAACGACTGATATTGGGTATCAAATCACAATTTGGCGGGAGATTGCGTCGACAGATCGGCAGGAGATAAGCTGAGCATCCCTTGTTTATTTGATTAGGTGTTTTGTGCCGACCCCTGGGTAATTTTTGTTTGCCAAGAAAATTATGTTTGTGGCTAGATACTTATCTAGGAGCGTATTTGAATGCTTTCAAATATTGGATGCTTTATAGACGAAGGGTTTAATACATTTCGTTATACGCTCAAGCAGATTTTGAGACGTCTTATACACGTTCTAGAATATTTAAAATAATTTGAAATTGATTTTTGTTTGTTTAATCAATCATTAATCTATGTATTTTTTTTATATTCCTGTTCGTTGTATAAGAGCTTGGCACAAAATATGCATTTTATTTTTCAAAATTATCCAATGTATAAGTGTATCGAATACTGGCAAAGCTTTTTAAATAAATAAGTAACGATTAATCTTTTATTTTAATAAATATTACTTACAGTTTTACTTACTGACCACTACATTGCTGCACTGACAGCTGCAATTAGCGTTGATTCCAACAAACAAAAATAACTATCCGTTCAAAAACTATATTTTTTAAATATGTTTCACAACTCTTATTAATGTTACTAAAGAAATGCTGCTTTCAATATCTGTTATAAGGTCGAAATGGCGGCTTATTCTGAATAAGCCGCAAAATCAGTAAACAGTTCATAAAATCTATTTTAATTAGATTTGTTCGTGTTCGAAATTAAAAGATGTTATTATCATTATTCTCTTCACGTTAATTCGCCAATTTCAGCGTTACGCTGTGCCCGCCTGATAGCTTTGACATTTCTCTTTAAAACATAATAGAATAAAGAAACAGTAAACTGGCAACCCTCATTACGGAAGGGGAGATTTACTTTTAATTGAGATCGATAAACTTTGATCCTTTCAAGATTTTTTAATAAAATAATTTACTTATTATATTTATAGAAAATTATAAATTTAAATTTGCAATGAAGCAAATCACACCTTCGAAAAATTGTTGTTGATTATTGCATAAAGTATCAAAATTGTATTTCCATTCATAGAGAATAAGCGTAGGGAATGATATTATTTGTAACGTAATCCGCGAACAACACGCGAGATTGATATTACTCAGGGGTGATATTGACATTAATTTATATGGATACGGTTTAAAAACCTATAATGGCTGAATCGACACTAATAAAGTCTACGGGGAGCGAAGAATAAATACATATTTTGCTACTAATGTTAGAACAATTGTTACACGTTTTTCATATATTGGCATGGCTTTTACGGGCATTGGGACGCTTATGCCGTAAGTTGAAGGCATGTCTTCCATCGTATATAATTGTAATAGATTAATTCTCTAAATAAATTAAGTTTTAAACAATTTGAAGGTACGGCTGCAACGTTTCGAAGTAATGTCATAATTCTTCATTATAGTTTAACTTATAAGAACATTAAAGTCCCTCATATATACGCTTTAAAAATAATAAAAATAAAGTTTATTTACTTCTTCACGATATTGCTTTTTGCAGGTTTACGTGTTGCAAGTATTGACTATATTTGTGAGACGACTAGAAGATCTGTGGTTACCAGCCTTCCATCGTTGATAGAAAATATACAAAGACTACATACTTACCGTGAAAAAACTAAAGTAACAAACAAAATAAAACAGCATGGCTAGTTATATGTGTGTGATATAAACGTGGCTGAAATAATTTAATTTGAGAGCAGTGGCTTGAGCGTGCGACTCTCATCCCTGATGTCGTTGGTAAGATTCCGTGTGAAACATTCGCTCAAACGGTGAAGGAAAAAATAGTAAGGAAATTGCCTAACCAAAAGGTCGATGGCGTGTGTCAACAACAACAGGATGCTGATCACCTACTTTCCTATTCGATTGACAAAAGTCCTTAAGGAAGAATTTAGTTTATTGTATGAAAAAAGCCTAAGAAAATAAAAAAGCTGAATACATATCAGCATTTTATCAATTCATTATTTAAATCAACATTCGCTAATCATGAAATAAGCAATCCAAAACTGAAATTGATTATACTGCGTGACAAATGACTATGAAATTATTTATTCAAATATAACTAATATCAATAGATTGATTATGCAAATTAGTTAAATGAATTCACGTGTCCGCATTAAAATCTCGTAAATATTGTTAAATAGCGTGTAACATTCACCATTTTGGAACAATATAAATTTTATATTAACGTCCAGCGGTGTTCATTCGAAGTCAACTGCGTAGAAAATTTGAATTAACGATTTGACACAAAGTTACTAATTTGAATTTTGGTTTTGACGTCTCTATATGAATAAAAGGAAATCGGATACGCGTCAATAAATGCTTTGATATCCAAATTTTTTGCTGCGTTAGTCATTTAAATTATACAAATTATGTTGTTAATGGTGCTTTACAGATGGCAAATTATTTAAATTAGGAACTCCCTCCTCGTTATGGTGTTGCATGATTTATAGTGCTGTGTCATTTGTCTATGATTCTATAGCATTCGTTTGTATATTTTCTTAAATAAAAACGACTGATTAACATTTTAACTTAATACTAGGCAATTACAGTTTTATTAAATTTTTAATTGTCTAGTATTAATCGATCGTTATAATAAACAATATAATGGGGACGCTATAAATATAAATTGTTCTCTGATTATCACCTTTTGGCAAAACATAAGATGTCCCATAGTGGCGATAAATCAAAGTAAAATAATATCCTCTAGAGAGGGGTCGGTGACATAATGGGGCTGTATCCCGGTAACAAGGATACTAGTTTTGGCACTCATTATTTATTAACTACTTTAATCTGTGCGAACATGAACATTATACTATCTAATTAAAATCTTATCTGTGAACATAAAAATTAATAGTAAATAGAGTGCTTAGACAGATTTTGTAACAGAAACCCGTTTCAATATTTTTAATTTTAATACTTCATTTTGACAATTTTGCTACAATTTTAAATTATATAAAAAACAAGGTACAGATTAAAAACAAGTCTTCTTCGAAATAAATCTGAATTTTCTTATCAGTTTTCCTTTAGCTGTATAATATTTTAATAGATTTGAACATTGTTGATTTTTTCTCTCATTATGTAGGTACCTATGTATGATGGCGCCACAACCAAAGTTTTTGTGAATAAAATAAAAAAAAATTACGACATTATTACTTTTACGTTATTATTACTAGATTTCCGCGGTAGTATTATTGTTTCATAAAAAATAACTTGCCTGTGACGTCACTATTCCCTGCCATGGTACATAATAAGGACATTAAATTAAGTGCCGCAAGTAAAAGGAGCTTGTTTTTATATGAAATATATTACCAACACTATTTGTTAAACTACTTCTACATTATATGACGTATTCATTTTGATGATACTAACTCCCTCTTACTGAGTGTCCCCATTAAGATTTCCCGCAGGATTAGAGGAATCAATGTGATGCTTCTGCGATTGTCAGACCCCTGACTATGGTATTCTATTCGAGTTAACGATCTTGCATTTGATACTTAATTAATCAATCTCAAATCAAATCAATAAATGATACTTAATTGATCAA
Organism: Pieris mannii; assembly: GCA_028984075.1. Lineage (NCBI taxonomy): Eukaryota > Metazoa > Arthropoda > Insecta > Lepidoptera > Pieridae > Pieris > Pieris mannii. The sequence continues at coordinate 9,752,215 of CM054777.1, forward strand.
TTTTAAAACAGCTTTGTTAAGTGGCTATCTGATAAGTAATCCAGATTGTTAAGCAAAAAATTACTTGTAAGATCTCAAATTGTCACTGTATTTAAATTTTTGTTATATTTTTGTTTAACATAATCTCAGAATACATATCTTATATATACTGTAGATAGAGCATTATATATGATGTGGTTGGCTATAATAAATACGTTTTTAAATGTGAGAAACTTTGATATATTTCAGAATAGAATAAAATCGAAGTATATTAAGCCCATATAATAATAGCCTTGTACTAATTTGACTGATTATTTTCCCAGTCTTACTTCTAATTTCTAATAACTATAGCGATTTCAGAACCCGACGTAAATGTTGAGGTTTTATATTCCAATGTTGGATGTCATCAGCGTTACGGATATTCAAAGAACTGATTTGTATTAGTTGATTAAATTCAATTCAAAGGCAAGGTGTCTTCATAGCGTGGGCGAGTATTTAGATCATAAGTTTTAAAATAATTATAAATAATTTACCTTTTTATGATGACATTATGATAATTAATATGAAATTTGCATGCCTATTTATATACGTTCGTTCTTTGTCGCTTAAAAAGGATTTAATTATAATTTCAAATAGAAGTTCCACAGTACTGCTTCAAGAAGCGGCATAACCAGCAATATACTTTATCATCGTTGGCCTTGTATGAAAGCGTTTCATAATAGATTTAACAGCAATTGGCTAATTGATGTCGCAACTACGTCGAATAGACACAGACTGCTCCCTACAGTAGGACCAGTGATTTATTGCAGGGCCCACCTGTTAGCACACTCGCCACTCTTGCCCAATTGTACTGTATAATTGATTTTGTATTATTGTATCCTAAATGGCTTTCAAGTGTTACATAATTTGGGAATTCTTTAATCCCTTCATCGCTCCGCTTGACAAGATGTTTTCTTTTGCGAACTAGCGAACTATAGAAACGACTCCCGGGATCTGCCCGGAGAATTATGACCTCCAATTGTTTAAAAGAGTATAGTCCTCTCTCAAAGGCTGGCAACGCATCCACTGTGTCAATGGGCAGTGATAACTGGCCTTTTTGGACGTCCCATAGGCTCGTTTGCTCCCCGAGTCCTATTTTATACAAATGATTTTAATACTTGTGTCCTTCTTGTAGTAATGTAAATGTTAGCATTTGGATCTCAATCTTGGGCTAAAGCGCAGCTAACAAAAAAGATCGATGAATGTATGATAGGAGAGAATTATGTATGTTATAATAAATACACTTAAGTCGAAACGGCCGGGGCAAAAGGAACAGAATAATGCAGCAAGAAAGTAATAAACTGGTACTAAACCCGGTGGAGGAGTGCAGACAGAAATGGCGGGATTTAGAGGAGGCATTTGCCAAAAAGGGGCAATTAATGCGATGATAGGAATATAAATGTATTTGAATGTAAAGTATCTGAAATAAAAGTATTTTATTAGGGACCTGCAGTAGCGTCTTCCTTACTTTTGTGCACTAATGTGTCATTACTGTGTACACTTATGCGCTTAAGGAAAACATAGTATGGAAACGAAACTTCAGATTCGGCCAAAGATAGCTGACAAATAATTAAAAAAAAATAATAAAAAAAGCCATTAGAAGTTTGACGGAATATATACGTTATATATTTTAAATTATCTATTGAAACTATGATCAAATAATAAAATATTCTTTATTTTATTTTATTTTTGCTCACGAAGCTTACGAAGGCTCAGCGCTAATTAAATCCATGCAACGTCGCCGAGGAGACCTTATGTTTGTATTAAAAACTTGGCGATTGAAAAGAGTGGCGGAAAGTTTCTTGCCAGTTCTTCTTACCCGCTCTACTGTTTTTTTTGACGTTCATAAGTGTACATGTTTACCTATAGTAATTAAGATATTTTTGTTTAAACACATAAATAGCAGTTATGTAGAAATATAACAAGACAAATGGAAACAAAATGATAGTAATAATTAACATTGCATTGTTGTTAATAAAATATTATCTGCTAAAAAAACATATGGTTTGAATCACCAACATAATGAATACATCTAAAACTAATCACTCATGTTGGGCTCACTGTGCATCATCTACCGCATTTACTATGGAGAGTGTTCATATATTGTTCTGATTAATACCTGCAGCTGAGTTTCCTCATCGGATGCCGAAGTATTCTTATCACCTCGACGTCCTTCATTCCACAACTCATTAAGGCAATTTTTGCCGCGCACCACAATGTGTTTGTGGAACCAGCTGACAACTGAAGTATTTCCTAACCAATTCGACTTAGTATAGTCTTTCAATAAAAGAGCGTAACAATTCTTAAAAGGCTGGCAACGGACTCGCGACCCATGGCTTTGCGTGCTTATCCATGGGCGGTGGTATGACTTAGCGTCAGATGAGCCTCTTGCCCGTTTGCCGGTTCTATAAAAAATATAGATTAACGTAGTCTATAATTTTAGGGTTATGAACATAAAAAAAACTTAGTGTTACATAATGCAGCTTAAAATGTTACATACATTTCTTAGATATACATATAAATAAAGCAAGTGATCAAATAACTAATTTAAAGTATAAGTATATTCGAGTTTAAAATTCACTTTCGTAAATAAATATCAAATAAGCTTGAGTGGCCGAACCAATCTCTCAAGTTTATTTGGTGTAAAGGGTCATTCGAAGACATGTGTATTGAATGCAGTACTTTAAAGTTAAAACAGTAGTAAATAGATCAAGACACGCCATACCTCACTACCGCTGGGACTTCGTAATTAAATTAACGGTAGGTACCGTATGTCCGCGTGTGGAACCTGCTGCCCACTTATGTGTTTCCGAACCAATTCGACTAAGGGGCCTTCAAGAAAAGAACGTTGCTATTCTTAAAAGACCGGCAATGCAACTTGAGAGTCCTTGAGAGGCATTGAGAGTGTCTATGGCATATCAGATCAGCCTCCTGCCCCTGTTCTATAAAAAAACCGTAATACTTAGACTCAGACTCAGAAGTAACTGACGTTGAAGGTTTCTTAGAACGTTGTAGAAGTTCCTCGTCGAACAGCGTGTTTAAATTAATTTTTAATCTGTGTTAATTTTAACCGGTGCTAACCAATATTAATAAAAAAATTCCAATGTGTATCAGGCACAGAAAAACAAATGATCACGAAACAGACCTGCACTTTGTTTTATGTGGCAAGGCGCCCTTTTTAGAAAAAGAAAGGAGCTCCTAAACAAATATACCGATTGTGATGCAGTTTTTAGACAGCTCAATTTGGTTCTGAGCAAAAAATTTAGAATTTTTCAAGGTCTTATGTCAGTCTCAGTATTTTTTTAAATTTCAATTTCAAAGCCCTTCAAAAAATACAAGAGAAAGTTTACAAAAAATTTATGTGTAAATAAAAAAGTTCTTTAAGAAGGTTTTGTTGCACAGCTGTCCTCTTGTACAGCTTGCCTTTGTGGCACAAAGGCCTCCTTCAGCTGTTTCCTATCCCTGGCAAGTCTTTGCCACAGAAGACTGGTGGCTTTTATAAAGTCATCAGCCCACCGCACAGATGGTCTTCCTCTCCTTCGCTTGGTATTTTAACGAGGTGTCCATTCAGTTACTTTTTTCGACAATTTTGCTCTCTGGCCTCTGAGCAGGTGATCTGTCCATCTCCATTTAAGCCTTTTGGCTCTGGTCATTGCATCTTCCCAATTGGTGATAATTCGGAGATCTACAGCTCTTTTCCTATGATTTCGTGTGTAACCTAGTATGCTCCTTTCCATACTTCTCTGGCAAGTGACAAGCTTTTGACTTGTAGGTTGCTTAGTGGTCCAAGTTTCGCAGTCTCAGTATTTACTCATCACAAATTTGATGACGGTACAACTGAGCTACTCCTATGGTGGAACTCGAAGTTTTCCGGTGCCACTTAAAATCTTTTACTTAATAGACAATTCTGTCACAAATAAAACCAAGCGTTTTAATCATTTCCCCCACAATGCCTTTGTTACAGGACCGTGTATGTAATGGAACGACATATCGGGCCTTAAGAAGGCACGGGCTTGTGGGGAGGAGGGTGAGAGGGGAGGGTCGCTAAAACGTTAATCGGGTCCGCCAGCTAATGGGATTTCTTTCTTAGGGGCGCTGCCAAAGGATTAATTTATATCAATTTAAATGGGTCTCATATAGGATGCTTTTTATAGCTCTATACTCGTATGCGAAGTGTTTTTTGTTGGGTACACCGTTCACTGGAAATTAAAGACAAATATTAAAAACAGCGGCCTGGCATCATTAAAAGACAGAGTCTATACGGAGCCAATCGAATCGATTGCAGCCTTAAAACTCAAAATCCGTGATGTCATTAACGAAATAAACCCTCCATTTTGCCAAAAAGTGATTAAAAATTTTGCTGAAAGAATCAACATCTGTCAGCGTGGTCGTGGTGGACATTTGCCAGATATCATTTTTCATTCATAATTGCCAAACTTTTCTATTTGTAATACAATAAAATTTTTATTCATTTTCCTCTAAATTCTTTGTTTTATTTTGTTTTAGAAAACAAAGTTCTTGTTGAAATACCCTTTATTTACATATTTATGACCATAAGGATCGTCGATAAATAAACGAAAAATAGCCAATAGTCTTCGTATATCGCTTAATACTCTTGTCAGACACAGAATGCTCATTGATTTACCCAAAAAGTAGCCAACGTGTGCCAGACATAGAAAAACAAATTTTCAGTAATTTTTAACCGAATTTACCATACCAGATAACATTAACCAAACAATAAAAATAACACTTTACATTCCTAAAAAGAATTTCTTTTATTTACGCAAGGGAGTGGTCCAAAGCCGTATTAAGTCGCGTAGCATCGCATCATCCTGTGTATCGGTAGCTCCTGCGACAAATCCCTACAAAATGTATGTGAGAGCAGACACGTGCCGAATTAAAAACATGCGAGAAAAAGCACACAGTTTTAGATTGGATCTTCAGGAATTCTTTGAATACTAAGCTATACCAAAAGTACTAGTTGCGATAGTAAATTCCTATTGCCACCGCCACCTTCAGGAAACATTCGCGCTCGTACAAATATAAAATAATAACTCGGGTATTCTTAATAATTATAACAAAGTATTCAGCTATCTCTTTTGATCACGGGTTAACCAGGATTTGACAGAAAGAGACGAAAAACTACTTTAGTTACAAGAAATCAATGACACGGATTGTTATGAAACAGGGTGCAAACTTTCAATACACTCACACAATGTTAAGTGATACTGCCCATGGGCACTCTAAATTTCAGACACTATTTAGATTACTTAGAATAATAGATTACTTAGAATATTCTTAACTACGTAAAGAATATTTAAAAATTAATAAAAATGTTAAAAACCTTGGGGTCTTCTTCGACCAAACGCTATCCTGGGGTCATCACGGAAAGGAAATGAGCCGTAAACTATACGCCGCGTCAAATTCTCTGAGACGTCTTTCTAATTTCCTTCCTATCCGCACTAAAACTATGTTAGCGCAATCTCTTCTGCTTCCTATTCTCGACTATGCGGACTCGTGCACCTCCGATATGAATGAAGAGCTACTCAACAAGATCGAACGCCTGCAGAACTTCTGCATACGTTTTATATTTGGTCTTAGGAAGTATGACCATGTGTCTAAGTTCCGCAGGCAGCTGGGGTGGCTACCTATTCGACTCAGACGTGACGCTCATATTCTTCAACTTCTATATTCAATTCTTTTCAATCCCAAAACCCCTTCTTATCTCAAAAATCATTTCAAATTCTTAGGTCCTTCTAACTATACGCTACGCTCTTCCAATAGATGTCTATTGGAAATTCCATCCCACAGCTCATCCTTCATAGGCAATTCATTTAGGATTTCCGCCATTAGGCTGTGGAATAAGCTGCCTGAGTCTATACGATTGGCTTCCTCCCTATTGTCTTTTAAAACTCTTCTATATAAATATTTCCTAACCTTATCATATCCTGATCAATCGTGACCTGTGTAATTCTTGTATCTCCTCTTCTTTTTGTATATTATGTAATTCACTATTTGCTGTTCATGAATCTGTAAGATTAGCTTTTTAGTTTTATTTAGTTAGTAATATTGTTTTTTTTTCTTTTTTTCTCTAAATTAAGGTTTTATAGATTAATATATATATTTTGTTTTTTATATAACTTCTGGTTATGCACTTCTTGCACTCATCATTTTTTTATTTATTGTTTTCTTTTCTTACTAGGGTTGCCTGGAAGAGATCGCTTGTTAGCGATAAGGCCGCCCGTTGCATCCCTTGTAATTTATATGTATTGTGTTATTTGTGTTTCTTTCTAGCAACGAAGTGTGAATAAATAAATAAAATAAATAAATATTTTAAGTAATCTATTATTATATAATAGTATCTAAATAGTCTATTATTTTTAAAAACTGATTCCTAGTCATTAGTGAAATATAATGTTATGTTTACGCGGGCGTTTCAGATATACATAGGTAATACTGAAAATGTTCAGAAAGTTGCCAATACTTTTATTGTTTTTGAAGTAATATCTGTTCCTCTGTACACATCGTTGCATTCGATGGAACTACTGAGAAAATCAGTGGGCCCATTCTTCCTTAGAGGCCTTTCTATGACATTTTCGTGCGCCTTCACCGCATCTTCAAGGCTCATAAAACGAATACCTCGAATTTTTTAGTTCTTAGGGATAAATAAAGTCGCAGGGCGCCAGATCAGGACTGTATGGTGGATGACTCATTATCTCGACACCTGCCATAGTCCAATATTCAACAGTCCGTTATGCGGAGTGCGCTGAAGCATTGTTGCAATGCTAATCGCAGCCTATCATAGCTTTGTTGTTGAGTAAGCGTACAACCAAACTCAGTAAATCATTGACCGAAAATTTTCTTACGTTAGGTTCATTTTCACGTGTGACAAGACTTTATGATTTGCCGCCATTTCACAAAAAACAAATAAAACTCAATGCAATACTCTACATTAAAAATTTTTAATTACCACAGAGTTCTAAAATTGAAATTCAAAAAAGTTTTCATTAGCAATGTTTTTAACTGGCCAGTTCTAAACTTTTTCATTGTTAACCACGTATTTATTATTTATTATTATATTTTTCCAAATAAAGAACCAATGCGCCTATGTATTTTTGCCTAAATATTGTTAAAAAATTTATTCATTTAATACACTAGGATAATAATCTATTCAAAATTACTAATTTTAATTATTGTAAGCTGAGCGCTTCGATACATTAATTCAAATTCAAGGCATAAAACTGCTTGCAATGCCTTTAAATATTTATACACCAATGTTGTATAAATATTTCACATAATGGTATACAAGATGGCTGCTGAAATATTTTATAATTGATGCGGTAGGTTGCGATCACATTCGGAGATTAAACTATTAACAAAACTGTGCCGCTATCTCGTATTCCACCCAAATAACGCCGCGGATTTACTCAAAAATCAACACAACGGGCACAGTATTTTATCAACAGTTGAAGTGCTTTGAAATCCGTAATCTACATGAGAAAGCTGACAAAACATAAGACAGTAACTATCATCGATTAGAGAGTTATTCAGGAATTCATATTTTGAAAATTACATAGACGAATAGTGAGTTTGTGCTATTTCTACGAAAGTTTAGTATCCTGTGCAAAGCGCTTGGAAATTCTCGGCTATTCATACACCAATCAAAACTGTTTGGGATGTGAAAAATTGGTAAACGTTTACATATAGAGCCTTTTTTATGGACGAATAATAACAGGTTTTAATTGTTTTTAGCTAGATTTATGATCAGAATAGTGAAAAATCAACAATAGGCAGGGTTACAAGGGTTCCTGTAAAAGGTTACATATAAAAATATATGTATAAGAATGTTGACAATAATATATTTATTTTGAATATTTTTTTACCTAGGTACTATATTTATATCTTAAAGAAACATCTGTTTGTAGTTAATTTTCTATTGGTAAAATAACAGCGCCACGCGAAATATTTATAGGTACTTGTCTATTAGAAATGATTACGGAACGGATACAGAAATGAGATGAGACCCAGAAAAAAATGTTGTAGCAAGCTTTGTCTGTCATACTTCTCGATTCTGTCATAAACATATCCAGTTCCGGTGCAGAACAGACTAACATCATTAGCGAAATCAGAGGGTGCGACAGCAGGGCATGAAATACTTTTTTAGACATACAGTATTTTTTCTTCTTCATTCGTTCAAACTCACCGCACAAGTGTAGCAACTAGCAACACCGAATTGAAACTTTTGTAAAGCGAATGGCGGCAAGTGACAACAATGACAATTGTATGAATATGACGCGTTGCCTAGCAACCTGATTTAATTGGCGGTAAATCGGCTGCGGATTAAATGCCGCGAGCGAAGCGTGAAACGAGTGAATTTTATTTATTATAAAGCATGTAGTTACTGCATATTTGATTTATTTTTGGTTTCATTAAGTGGAGAGTATAATGTTACTATTGAACTAGCTTAATTATTTTAAGACTTTTGCAAAATATCCAAAGTTATTAGAACTTGTCATATTCTCTACGTAGTTTTACTTTGTTCTGTTTCGCTTCCTTTGTTTTATTTAAAACATAGACTCTATACCACAATATTAAGATTAGATAAGATTGGTGAAAATTATTTATAATCTGTAATCTTATTTCAAAATATAAAGGACACGTGTATTCGCACGTGCATCTAATTACATACACCCTAATATAATGACATTCTTAACAGGTATTTCCATACACCTGTTTGGGATTATAATTAAGGGGGATTGAACTGTGCATTTTATTGCTCTTTTTAAATCTAAATCATAATATGTATAAGTGGGAAACTTGCGTATATAAAATACGAAACGGGTGAAAAAAATTAACACATTTACATTGAACACACCAAAATACAAAGAAGTAAATGTTATGCGTTATTGCCAGATGCTTAAATAAATCTTAAATTTTAATACCTATTGTATCTTCTCAAGCATTTTCAGTTTTCTTCCAATAAGATTTACTTAACACAACAAATATTAACATATCTATATTGCAATGTTGTATAATGTATTTTTTATGACCAATCATCGTAAGTAACAGATTAGACACTTAGTATTACGTCAATATTCTAAGGCGTACATTAAGCCACCGTTGTTTTTTGGAGATTATATTTCGGAATCACAATAGAGAGCAACTGTATAAGGCTAGGATTCTGAGTTGGGACTATGCGCTGTGATAGGTTTCCTGATAAACGGAAGTAAAACAATATACATATATATATATGTTTGACGATAAGGATTCATACTTAGCGAGCGTAAATAATCTCCGTTATAACTCCGATTCCACTCATTGTAAGTACTAAGAGGCCTACTTCCACAGAATTTACAGTATGACACTCATGGGCTACTATACTGTAACCTAAAAATAAATGAAAATACGTTGTTCTGGGGTACAAATCAGGTAAACTAAAAATTTTATATAATATATACAGACATGTATTTGCACACTCGAAGAAGCCTTAACGATATATAACGTAGCTGGCGTAAATTAAGTTGTGTATAACGGGCGTTATCAGGCCAATTATAATTCTCTGCGTAAATGACACCGTCATTACGGACCGTTCATAACCGGCTTAACGCTGTATCTCTGCACTACCGACAGCAAAATAATACGAAATTTAATTAAAAAATATATTACATATATCAATATAATTTGTCGGAATATTCCAGATGTATGTCGAACTGAAGGATCCAAGCACAATGATCTGTGCATTACAAATTAATAGTTACATAAAATTTTGGTTACTTTATATTTTAGAGTGTTCTCGAAATATGAGTAGGAATAATGTACTTAAGAGGCTATCAGGGAGCAATTAAAAACTCACATCAAACTGAATGTCATAACAGTCTGGTGGATTTAGAGCATCCTAAAATACCTATTTGGCATTTCACGTGAAGCGGACAGCAAAAAAAAAGGGAGGTCGTAGAATTTGTTTATTTTCGGGTTAATTATACCTCTAGTGGGTATGACCGCAAATACGTTTTTTTTAATGATGTTTATGTTTTAAGCTATGGGCCCTTAAAAAACAATTCTAATTGAAATTGGAGTAGATTTTTTAATAGGACTTTTTGAAATTGCAATTCGTCTTCTTTCATTTCGCTTTTTCATTAATTTAACAAAAAGGACCTACAAAAGCAGAATTAAATTTTCTATTTCAATTAGACCACCAAAAATAGTTAGGTGATCTAATTGAAATAAATTTTTCACTTTTGAACATATATATACAGGCTGTCCCAAAAGTCGACGTCAAGTCGAAATTTTCTCATAGGTAATGCCACACCAGTTATCAGAAAAATTTAATAAAAAATTAAGTCATGTATTTTTGAAGTTATGGAAATTTTCCTTTTATTCCAGAAAATGTACACCATGTGACAGTTTTTTAATTCCTGTTGTTACAAATATTTAGTTTTTGCCAATTTTTTTTCTCCTACGTCATCCCGAATAGTGATTTATGTAACCTATGATCCTAAACCCTATGCCGATCACTCCAACTTGTAGGAAAATGTGATTTTATACCGTACCAAGTTTTCAAAATTAATTTTTCGCACTAGTTCAACTGATCGTCCTGAAAAAAAAATGTACCACTCCAGTTTGGCAAGCAGCTTTAAAAGTTTGCGCATTGAATAAGGATTCTAGCGTGGTATAACACTTACTTCATTATTTCTTAGAGCGGCCATAAAAAAATTTTTGTTAAACAAAGTCTGTTTTTAAAAATTTCTCTGGAATTACAAAAAACGATTCTAGCACACCCAAAACGTTCCTAATGACCACAGCGTGGTGTATATAATAAAATATACAGATGATACTAGTTCCAAAAGGTAGTTTCGTGTGCAGTATAAATTTTTAAAATTTTTAAATTTATTTTCTAAATTTCATAGCGGGATGGTTACTAATTAGAAAGAAAGGTAAATTAATGTACTTACATGTCGCATTGAGTTGGATGTTGTTGTGATGTTACTTGTTTAGGGCTGCATAATGCTGTAATATTTTAATCATAACACGTGAAATGCCCCGTAAACATATCTGACGTTTTAAATAATGACGGTTTCGGGCTATGATAACTAATAACTTTTTACTGACACTGGTGCTAAGACTATTCACCGTATATATACTCGTATATACTAATTGGAACTCACAGGGAAAGCGGAAGCCTGGCCGTCCCACAGGGAAAGTGGAAGCAATCCTGACCTTAAAGCAAAGGTAAATCGAGTCAAAAATATTTATTTATTTGCAAAAACTTGCCAACGCCTGGCACAGATACTTTATTACTTCAGAAATACAAAATGCACGATTTTGTGACATTATTTTGGCAAAAATAAAAGATAAAAACTAACTTTCTGAAAAGGGCACTTATGATTGATTTTGATTAATTTCGTTAACAAATTACATACATAGGTTAACGGAGTTTTCATTGTCCGTTTAGTATTTCTGGTATTTTTTATTATATAATTTTGTTTTTCCTAATTAATTTCTAATGTTTTTTTTTGTCTCGTCAGTAATATTTATTCACTTATTGTGCACTCTTGTCAATTAAGGGTCGTCTGTAAGGGCAGGAGTATTTTTATAAATAAATAAAACAATCAACTAATAATAAATAATAAATAATAAATAAATAATGGAAAAAATATTTCAACGTGTGAGCGATCCAAGATATCTAGACCGAGGTAAAATGCAAAGCTCAAGACCCAACGCGATTGAGCCTCAATGTTGACCATCTGCTCCACCCAGGGGTGATAAGTTATTGAGTCGTGACACGCGTGTATCGAGGCACCGAATAATTAACTATGCACAGTGCGTTTTAGTAATTTTTGTTTTATATAACATTAACCGATCGTAGAAACACTACAGTTTTTGCTATCTCTACTAGTGGGTGTAAACTCCATCCGCCAGTCGCCTCCCCGTTAAACAAAGCCAAGCCAATTATTATTAAATATTCGCAGCGCAATTTATAGCTTGTCCCCACAGGTAATTGTCCAACAGGACAATGCAGCTTTATAGCAGCCAGCTTAATTAGCCTAATTATAGTGTTGACGCCGCCATTGTTGGTGTTTTAGATAAATATTATCCTTGATTACGGGAATCTTGCCTTTTTGAATAACTTAAATCACAAAGAATTGTTTTTAAGGACTTTATATTAATGACAATTCATTTTATTTTCCTTCACCGTTCGAGCAAATATATCCAGAAAGTCCATTGTTGCACAGTCGGAGCTACAACCTCATGGATGAGTCGCACGATAAAGCCACTGCTCTAAGAGGTGCTTCTTTTGCTAGCGAATGGTGGACTCCGTTGTAGGAGATACGACCTCAATTGTTTAAAAAGAGCCCCCATGGGCTGCCATGATTGCCCTGTATTGGCGTTATCCCTTCTATCTCAAATAAATAAAACATATATCGGACTGGATTGCTGTATGAGTGACCACTGTTAAGAACTGTTACGAAAACATTAACGCAAATGTAATCTAATAATTTATTTACTTGAAAATTATTTTGCTTAATTGAATAAACAAAAAATAAAAATTTAATATCCGGTCGATAGTATATAGTCACTACAAAACAATTAATAATTTATATCAACAAATGTAGTTTTGTGTCATTATACCACAGATATTCGTAATCATCTTATCTCGGCAATAATTTCGCGAACACCCCTCAGTGTTGCCATTAAAATAAACGCCATATGCGCGCGTAGTAAATGTCATTAGTGTCAAACCTCTAAGGAGACATTCATGGCAAGTCGTTTATTGTAAATGTTCTATATTAATGTCGTCATTTCTTTAATTGTTCATACATACATTTTAATAGTTAGGTATAACAACTCTTAACCCCGTTCCCTGGAACGGATGGCTTGTTCTGTTGTCAGTCATTTAACAATCTATACACACATATCTAAAAATTAAAAAATACCACTGCAATGGGAAATATATTAGATAGTAATTTTTAATACTTATAGTACTTTTCTTGTTACTTATAGTTCTATACAAGCAATATTGAATCTATCAAAATCATTGTACATATTATATAAAATATTGTTAAAAACAATTTTAAAAGAGTATGTAAATAATGTAGTATCTTGGCCATTTTTTAAATGGGTATAATTAATGTATTTAAATATTTTAAACTTGTAATTTTGACTTTCAAAAGTAAAATTTTAATAGGCTTTATGGAAAAAAACTATTTGACTTTGATTATACAAAATACCGCTGTACACAAAACAACTGGAACTAAAACAAATGATAACGTTCAGGTTTAAAATCGGACGGAGGTAAGCTCTTCAGAGCGTATTTAGAAAAGGTTTTTAAATAATCTAGTATGATTATTAACAAAATTAATACATTTTTTGTTAATTGAATAGTATATAGCTTATTAAATAATTACAACCCTACTAATAGTAAAATTTTATATTCTACAAAGAAAAGATATCTAGCATAATCCTAATTAATGATGTCGTGTACACAAGTTGGAAATAATAAGTCGTATTTGTATTGGTTATAATTTCAAATCATTTATCAAGATTTTAAATTGTAGTTCATACTTACAAAATAAATTTAGGTAATCCTCTTTTTTATACGAGTAAGAAACTGATTTGTCATATTATTACATTACGTTTTAATTATAGTAAAATCTTATATTCAATTGAACTTTATTATTGATCGCCAAAATCACTTCGATAAATTATGTTGACTATTTATTGATATGTATCACATATACAATTGTAACAAATTATTACAAGTCAAATGTATATATATAATTACGAAGCCAACGCCCAGAAATAGCCTAACTTATCAAAGCACCCTACAATAAAACAAAACTTATCTTTCCCTTAACTTGGCTTAACTATGCACAAATAGGCTTAACGATATTGAACCTTATGTCACAAGGAATAAACAAGAAGTAGGATACCACCGCAAAATGATTTAGTCCTAGAAAACAGCAGCTCATTTACGAAAATGTTGGCGCGCCTGGCTTAAGTGTTGCACGTTGTTAAATTAACGAGCCAATTTCAAAGGCCTGGGTTGCCACCTACATATATTTTACAAGGTGGTAATGTGTCAGGTGAACTTGTTTTCATTATGTTTTAGTATTTTCGTTTCATTAAACAAAGAAACAGTGATACTAGGTTTCAAAGTTCATTGTACTATTTTAGGCAACCGTAGTTTGTTAAATATTATATTTATGCTCCAATATATTGTTTATGAAATTTTGTGTGCATATTGGGTAGGTCTAGAATCGGACAATATCTATTTTTCATCCCGATAAATGTTAAGGATAATCACCACCGCAAGTTATTTTTTTTATTTTAGATAAAAAAAAATTTGATACAGCATTAATAAATACATAACCCTGAATTTTCAGCCCTTTACAATCACCCCTATTTTTTATTACATTATTAAAAACTTATGTTGTGAACTCTGAGGTTTATACAGAGAAAAATTCACAGAACAACCTAAAAAGATTTCATTCCGGAAAACCGAATAGTCGCTGAGATAGCGTAGCAAAATGTTCCATGTACTAAACAGGTAGGCTCAGTAAAATCTCATTAAGGAGAAACGAAAGATTAAGGAAAAAAAGTTCGCGGGGGCAGCTAGTATACTATATATATTAAATATCAATGTTATAAAACTAATGTTTATAAGCCTAGTTCTTGTTTTTTCAGCTTTATTGAGGGTTCCTTATTTCACTTTTCTCAAATTGTAATAGCTAAAATAAATTTCTAAGCATACTTGAATAATGCTACCTAAAAAACTCAATCACTCCAAATCTGTTTGTACGGTTAACTCCAAAACGTCATCAATAAAAATGTATTGGTTTAGAGTACTACCGGCAGATTTGACGTGGATTTGGAATATTTTGGCAATGGACAGTCGCAATGCCAATAGGCCATGAGTGCTTCCAGAAATTGGAACGTTTTGTGTACCTATGAAGTAGCTTGTCGGGTAGGTTCCACATATTGGTGGCTCATCCAACTTTTGGTTAAAATGTACAAAAATCTGTTGGGTTGGATGGATGCTTTAAAGATTATCACATTCACAGAGACGCAGCCGACTTCATCTGAAGAAATCACGTGTCTATGGTAGTAGATAAAAACCTAACTTTATAAGTATTAGCTGCCCCGCGAACTTCGTTTCGCTGTAATATGATTTTTATACTATGTTAAAAGCTACATAGATATAAACATATATTTTGCTGTTGTATCCCATAGAGTGTTAGTTTTTTTGGAATAAAAACCTAATTATGATAAATTGTAAAAATTATGATAAAAAGTTTCCAAATGCCTCTACGTAAAATCCATTAGAGTGCAAGAAAAAATTGCTCGTTTTAGTCAAGAAGTTTTCAAGTTAACTTAACATATTTTGAGATTCATTTGTATTTATATCCTATTCACAAAAAAATGAAATTTCCTTTTTAAACTTTACTTAGTTGCGCCGAATTGGGTACGCCTGAGCATTCCATTTGCCAGTCGTGATAATAAAACTGAACCGAGGCGTCGTACCAATGTTCACGAATTTGGGAGAATAGTTGCCGACCTACAAATGTGGCAATTAGTCCTTTCCTTCTGAGTAATGTGCGCCAGACCGTGATTAAGTCCCGGTAAGATAACATGCGGTATTCATTACATGTTTCAATAGCAACTAAGATGTACACTGCCACAGTAGATTCCCACGAAATCCCTTGAATATCATATGCTCATATTTTATTATAACATTTTATCAATAAATACAATAGAGAAAGAGATAGATGAAAAAACTGCAAATTACTTCTGATTAATGTGCAATATCTTTACACTTAGAACCAATACAAGAACTCAAATTTTCGGTGCAATTCGTAAATTATTAGCTGTTTTGTTGAACCCCAAACCAACTTATTATATTGTTAGTTTAAATCAGTAGTACTTGTAGTAGTATAACATTATTTAACTCAAAGTGAAGTTGTTTAAATCATCCAATGTACGTGAATGTTTCAGACACTAACCCTGTGACATCAACCCAAAGCAACTTTTTTAGACTGGAACCCTTGGAGCATCGGTGAGGGAAGCCTTCTACATTTAAGCCAATCAGTAACAAACAGATCGAATCAGACAATTGTGATTAAAGCACCAAGTTAATATTCAGAAGATAGACATCAAAAATTTAAAAAATCGACGATGATCGCCATAATAACTTACCAGTGACTATCGCGAGAATTTATAGTCAGTGTACATCGTGATACGTAATAGAAGCTTCGTAAAGTGCTCTCAGGGATTCGCACAAGGTTGATAAGTAGGACGGTTCGTTCCTATTTGTTGATATAAACAACTGTTTGTTCTTGAGCACCCCTATTAATACCGGCAGCCGATAGATTAGTTAATTCAAGACCTCTGATACTGGGGTCATGAAAATGACGTCATTTATAAAAATCCAAATCAAATTGGCAAATATATTTGGTAATCTTTGGGGCTGAAATGGCTTTGCATATGCGGTGAAAAAAAATAAAAATTAACACTAACTCTGCCAATTGCTCTAAGCCGCTCTATTAGGTATTTACCCGCCCAACATGTCTTTATTATTTCTTAGATTATAAAAAAAAAACATTTTAATTAATACGTAAAAGCAATGGTCGCTGCAATGCATATGGCGTATAAGACCTGAGTTCATTTGCAAAGACTTTGTTTTGAGCTTAGGAATATATCAATACGTCTGTGCATCCCCATGGTAGATTGAATTCATCCAAGTTGATAAAAAACGAGTAAAAATCCTAAAACGATTTCGACAAACCCGTATCACACCTCCGTACACAAAATAAGTTTACAAAAATC
Organism: Pieris mannii; assembly: GCA_028984075.1. NCBI lineage: Eukaryota > Metazoa > Arthropoda > Insecta > Lepidoptera > Pieridae > Pieris > Pieris mannii. The sequence continues at coordinate 9,769,057 of CM054777.1, forward strand.
AGTGCCAATAGCAAAATCGAGTCTCAATTTAGTTGTCGTACGGCATTCAAAGGGGTATTACAGGGTTCGTATCGACAACTTACAAATTCACTCATTTCCATATGTGCACCCTTATTACCATGGGATAAGGTATACATTGAAGATACAATTTGTGTGGGAGCGTAGAATTATTTGTTAGAACTCAATCAATTTACAAGTTCTGTTTGACCAGACAAGGGTTCTTGTCTGGAGACTTGGGGCCGAATCTGGGACTATTTTGCATCAAGTACGCGTTCAATTTCACCCATTTATTGAGTTTAGCTCTTTACGTGCCACTGTCCACGTATAATTTTGTTATGGTTCTCCCGTTGTATTTGTATCGTGTTATTGCTGTACTTGAAACATTAAAGCAATTATTGTATTCTATTCAACAGTTAGATATGTACTTTGTAAAATCAAACTTTACTTCACTACTAATATAAACGCATGGAACTGAGCATCTTTAGAATAACATATTCATTGCATCTTTGAGACAACTACAAAACATCATGTAGGTATACTGAGCGTGTTACATAAAAATATAAACTTTTTTGAATTAAATCAAACCTAGATGTTTTAAAATTAATTTAAAAAGTTTTTTACCCTAAGGAACCAAACATTATATATAAAGAATACACAGCAATTCGTTGCAATATTTATTTATTTTAATATTCACATTGTATATACCTAGTCTTGGTACAAAAATATTAAGGTGGTACAATCTAAAGTTCGCAGATTCTGCCACACATAATGGCGAGCAAATTTGTCTTAAAATGTAGAGAAGAAGTTACAATTACATTATTAGTCCAGTCCAGTCATTATAGTCAATTCTTATATTATCTTATCACTACATCATCACATTTTTAAAATACATTATGACGTTATCAAATTAACATTAATTGTAATTCACGCAAATAATCATTAATCGAATAATATTTTTTTTTAACGAGAATAACTATTCCCGCAATTCCAAGGAAGGCACATCAATCTCATAGTTCTTTTTAAAAAAGCGTGTTCATAAATGTGCCTCTAACAATAAAATTTAGCAGTAGTAAGGCGGCATCAAAAAGTGATTAATTACAAATGAGAAAGGGAATTCCGACATTCTCATAGTAATCGATTGCTCGTTAGGTCGGTAATGTGACCGAGACCGCCCCCCAGGCAATTATACCGATACGGAATATAATTGAAAGGGGAGCATCTAATTGATTGTTTCTGCCCCACCGGATGATATGATAGGACGATTACAATCGCCTGTCACGGCACTGTGGATTTTGATTTTACATACTTTAAGCTGATAAGAGATTCAAGAATCTTGTTCGATTTTTTTATTTTATTTAATTAAATAACTAAAAGGACTGAGGAGGAGGAAGGATTCATTACTTATTCCCCAAAAACGTACCGCAAATCATTTATTTCCAAAACATTTAATAAGTTTTTTTTTTTCTTTATTGAAAAAGTCGGTATTAATTACTTAAATATTATTCATATGTTTTCTAAAATTTTTTGATAAATGAAGTTGCCGCCATATTGAACGGAATTCCCGCCACATTTGACATTAAACACTGCGTTCAGAAACCGTTCACTCGTTCAAATGTTCCGTTTTGTGACGCATGATCAAAGCCGGTGCGTTGACGTCGGCGTAATATACATTAGATTTACAGCTTACGGAAGCTAATTAGGTGGTTGTGGGCGGATCGGCACGTAGCACGGATGACTACCATCGCGCCCTGCGCTCATTGGAACGTAACATGGAGTGATTTAAATTTAGAACACTTTGCATTCGAAAGCCCTTTTTGTTCTATGGCAGATAGGACATGATAACTAGGTACGGAATTGATAATAATGGTAGTCGGAACTCAAAAGATGTACATAATTGACAAGAGTTTGACTATATACTACACATATACCAACATTTTCCTTATTACGTAATTACTCATTTGTTAGTTTACAGTGAGTAGGTATACTACATAGTACAGAACGTAAGTTGTAACCTATTTATCTACTGTGTTATAAAAGTGTTTGATATTATAGTCAAAGGAAGCTGAGGAAAGCAATTGAGCCGAAACTTGAGTAATTGAGTAAGTATACGAATTACGAAGTATGATAATTAGAAACTTCAATAATTATTAAGACTCGTGAGAGATCATGGAATAGCTAATAAAATATTTCATGTGTTTCGCTAGATGGCGCGTGTCGCGGCGGCTTCTAACAAATTTCTTACTAATTAGAACACAAAAACTACCAACCACATGGCCACCGAGGTATTATGTTACCAATGTTTGTTATTTTATAGGATTAGGAACGTCTTTTGATTATGCCGAACCTTTTTTGGTGGTTTTCTATTTAGGTCAAAAAGTTACTTTAGGTAAATTATAAATACAAAAAAAAATAATTTTAAAAGTACCAATTGTAAGGACATTCAAATTCAATTTATTGTTATTTAAACAAATAGTTTTAGAAAACCTTAGTTCTTGAAGGGCTACTCCATTATTTTTGGGATTCCAAGGAAAAAAGTTATACTCGTATAAGAAACCCACTTAATAATGTTTTATAAACCCGGCAACCTAAAAATTGCAAATTTAGCTTTGGTTTTGTTACGCAAATCTATAAAATGAAGTAACGTGGCAAATTCTCTCCGCGTATTACTTAAAATTACCATATTTCAGAGGAAACTTATTTAAATGCTCCACCGACTCCATTTAGAGCTTGGAAAAATAAAACTGGGGAACGGATCTCGCGATCTCTCGTCGATCCGCTTTTGTGGTAAATATGTATAAACCTACCGACATATTTTCAACACTGAAATTTTCTTTTTTACCGATTTTAAACCTTAAAAACTTTGTGATAAGACACAACAACGTATTTTCACTCGCAAATGTAATGTGTTCCATTTGTAAGTATCTGCGTTTTGTCGCCAAAACCTTTTTATTTTATCGCATTTTATTTGAAGACACAGCTGTCCGTGTTGTTTGTGACTGTTTGAATATCTTTTGTGATCTACCTACATAATGTAGCTACATATCTAACGAGGAAAAGAAAGAAAATATAACGGAATCCTTAAACGATTAAAAATACCCAAGAGCCTTTAGCTTGAATAAATTCCATTATCTTTTTAAGATAGCTGAAACGCTGCCAATTTTGTTCCATTCTAAGAACATAATCTGTGCAAACAAAACGTCCCCGCCAACGATAACTTAATTTCAGTCCGCCATAAGTAAGTAATTAGCGAGCCGCTGCCTTATCCAGGGTAATTAACCTCACGGGCCCCGGCCACCCCCAGCACCTTGAATGCCTCCCGCTTCTCCGCCATATTCCCCAGAATTCCGCCCACCTCCTCCACCAATGGCGGCGTTTCCCGCTCTTTTGTTTCGCACCGCTACGCTGCGTTCTGAAACGTTGTAAGTTTGTGTGTTTATGTAGGAATTTCTGCCTGTATCTGTGAAGAGTGCGGTTTGTTTTCGTGAGCGCGCTTTGATTATGCTAACAGTGTTTGTGTTTAAAAACGTCTTAAGTCGTCAATTGCTTTTAGAAGTTTTGATTCTAAGGATCTCGGGTCTAAGGTTATAATCGACTGCGGTAAATGGTTGTGAAGAGGGGTGTCGGCAGTTCATATTTCATGTGTTATCATCTTTTATTGAGTGCGAGGCCGGGTATTGTTGTCGGTTTACTGCGTCGGTTATCTCTGGTGGCTGCCGGTGTTTAGCGGCGCTTCGCTTGATGAATAGGAATTTCGCTATGACGTGTTATGTCTCCACCGGGAATTGAGCTTTTATAATATGCAAGCTATTTTGGTTTTTCGATTATTTTTATTTAGTATCCAGGCAATATTTACTTAAAACCCAATTTTAATAAAATTGCAAAACATTGATAAATAGTAATCGCCTTTTATTGCAGATATAACACAATTTTATAAAATCTAAATTTATAAATAAAGTTTTATATTTAATACGTAAAATATCCATTTAAACGGATATCGCTTAGTTGTCAAAATTAAGCGGGAATTCGTTAAGCCGCATAATTTTTGGCGCGGGTTGGCACGTTCTAATTGGGTGCCGCGGCCGACAGATAAAGCTCAGTTTACACAGCGCTTTAATTAATAGAGATCGCCCGTCAGGGTTGGCAACATTTAGCGTTATTATTATTATACAATTATACAAATTTTCATGAGTCTATACTGACATACGCATAACTATTTACAAGCTAATCTTTCATAAATGAAATAATAATCACCAAATATTGAAGATGAAGCAAACAATTAACGACTAACCTAACTATTTACTAGAGTTACATAAGCTTATAATTATTTTCTCTTCATACACATGTTATCAAGGGAGGTATTTTTATACAAAATTTTATTTGTTATCTGAGCAAATTTAAAAACCATTAACAACTTAGAACTCAGGCCATAAAGAAACCCTCAGTTGTTTATGGTTCAGCACTCGCTCGCCAGTTTTGAAATATTCGCAACTTGATCTGTGGAATACGAAGCTCCACCGCTACGCTAACTTTTGGCGGGAAAGCAATAAAAAGGTTATAAAATTTCTAATGGGAAAACGTACGAAGAGTTCCTGTTGAATTATGAATGGTAACGAGCGCTCTCCCCTTTGTATCGAAGTTTAGACTTGTTTCTTTTGTATATTGTTGCGGCTCCGCAGTTTGAAGTTAGATGTAGACATTGATAGGTACACTACAAAAGCAAGTTTTCCAAAGCGAAATTTTGTTGACTTCTAATATATAATAGTAGATAGATATAATATATAATCTGTACGATTTTAGAATTGTCTTAACTCTACTTTAATTTAGAAATTAAATGTACCAATTAAATAAAGGCACGGTAACCTATCTTTAAAAACTTATAGTTTCGTTTTTGACACAACTCAGAAGCGACGAAGAAGTTTTACTAACTACACCTCCATCCTCCACCTGTATTTATTTGTCGGTCGGTGTAACTTGTATAATCCGTATCACCTGGTCGTCCATCGTTACATAAGAGTTTCCTAATTCAGTTACACGCACCACCACAGCTGCCCGCTGAAGTATTTAAGAGCCAATGCCACTTAGGGTCCTTCAAGAAAAGAGTAAGTCCTAATTCTTACAACAACACACTTGCAAGCTCTCTGGCAATGTGAGTGTTGTCTTAATAAGTTAAACTTAACGTGTCTGTGTACGTACGATAAAGTATTTGGTGATTGAATCAAAGACTTGGTTAGCATGTACTCTAATAGGTACATATTTAAGATGTTTATCAGTTTTGCCATATAATAGAATCCCTTTAGAAAGGGCTAGCGTGTGAAAATGTGCAGTTTTTCGCGACTTAGAGGTCCCTTTTTTGCCGCGGGCTGAGTGGGGCCGTATTAAAACTTGTATATCGGATTAGGCGAAATTACTAAGTGCTAGAGTTAAAGGGTGTTACAGTAAGCGTGTGTGAGTTTTCTTAATCCTAGTGAGTAAAAAACTTTAGATTGAATTTTTTATCAAAATGCTAAGTTTTTGGTTGGTATATTTTCTAATGTTAGCTCTTAATGTCCTGATGCTAGTGCAGTTGTGCATCCTATTCTCTTTATATCGTCTGGACCTCACTTGCTCTGTCTTCTTCTTTTCCTTTTTTTACCTCGTGCTTGCCATAGTCCTGGAAGGGTATCCTATTATTTGTTGCAATGTAATCAATTTCATCATAGTTGTTAGTTATTTTGTTTTACGTAATTAATTTCATGTTCTGTTTTGTTTCCTCTGTTAATTTTATTCACTTATTGTTCACTCTTGTCAGTTGATGTCCATGTTCACTATTTCACCGTTCACTTTTTCTTTTTTAAAGAAACTGTTCGTGCAAGCTAATTTATTTTCAAGAGCCAAATTAAATACTTGTCCAATATTTTTATTTCTCTGGCCACAGACGAACTTGCCTATAATGTTCTCGTCTCCGGGACGTCGAAATCCTATTCTTCCATTGAATCCTATATCTATGATTAGTAATAGCCAAATTTAAGGTATCGAACATATTATGATACAGCGTTTACCTATAATATTATAGATAGACGATGAAAATTTAAGAAATTTTAGTATATTTAAATAATATTAAAAAAAATTGTTTTAATTACCTATTTATTATGTGTATACTTGTGTTGGAGATAAATAATGTATGTTTAAAAAGATGCTTACGAACAAACACTAGAATCAATGAAAGTCATGCAACTAATAAATAGACGCAAACAAAAATAGAACTTCCAAAACCAACTGACGAGACTGACAGACTGATCTAAAATAATCTAAAATTATCATGATTCATGTGCACTTTTTATTATTAATATAACCTTTTCTAGTTTAGTTTATTTTGTTAATATTTAGATTTGTCTTAATAACTATATGCATTATGCACACTTCTTGCTTACCTATTTAATACATTTTTATTTTACAGTGGTTGCCTGAAAGAGACCGCTTGATAGCGATAAAGCCGCCAATTGTCCGCTTTTTCATTTAATTATGTTTGTTTTTTTTTATTTTTGCAACGAAGTGTTAATAAATAAATGAAATAAAATAAATTTCATATTCGATTCGTAACGTCTCGAACCAGTGAATGCAAACGAAAAGATGAGATGTCAAATCCTTACTCCATTATCGCTATTTGAGTCGTATCCTAAAGCCGTTATCATAGCTGAGTTTTCGCTCGTAATAATTGATGAGTGCATTAGACACACGCTGGCATGTTTTATTCAAGAGCTCAAGATGGCGCGATCTCCGAGTGGTAAGTATCATCGTAATGGTGGAGTTTACGCGAGAACTGATTAATAATGCACAGATCACGTGTTTGCGAAGCTAAACCGGTCTACAGTAGATTTTATGTGGACATTTTTTGTATTTGTCTTACGTCATGGACGGTTTTTTTAGCAAACAAGATATATATTTTCAGTTTTCCACGTAAAAAATATGTTTGCGAAAGAAGCTGATAAAAAAGACCATTAGAAAACTTGAAACGTCACGTCGTGTGTCGTGAGCGGTATCTTACCCTGACCCAAATAAAACAAAATGTATTTTATCTACTGCAGCAGAGCAGTAATGTTAGGCTTGTGGCGTCAGCTTGTCGCTCTTATCCCTGTAGTCGTAGGTTCAACCAGCTGTGCACCAATCGACTGCGTATATGTGTGCATTTAACACTTGATCATCTTGTAAGGAGAGTCTCCAGAATGATGCCGAGTGACCTGTGTTGGCTCCTTTCCTTACCGTTCTCGCAAGTACGAAACTGGATTCGTCAAAGTACAGGACTCAAACATCATCGATGTTTGCGAAACATAGAATGCAGACAGTCCAAAATGGCTCTACCAGCAGTTAACCCGCTAATGACAGAGCGACTTCTTACTCTCAACAGAACTAATCTCAAAGTAACGGTACAATTACGAGCCACTGTCTCCATATTAAACATCTGTTTGTCCTAGGTGGACTGACAGCCCCTTGTGTAAAGGCGGTTTCAGCGCAGAGGAAACAGTCAGTGGTTCAGGCTGTACAGCGGAATTAGTGAATTGGTTTTCGTTGGTGAACTCTGTGTCTGCACTAATGCAATACCAACACTTGCTAGTATGGTGAAGGAAAACATCGTGAGGAAACAGGCTAATAGAAATGCCTTAGATCCAAAAAGTCGAAGGCAGGCCTATTAGAAATTATCACGGTAACAGGCCTATGTAAAAAATTGTAGCGTCATTGGTATAAACATATTATATCTAAAATTAATAAATTTAACATAAACAAACTTTTTGAATATAATAGACACCACATATATTTTTTATCCGTTATAAATGTCACTGTCAATGAAAAAAATAGTAAAATGATTTTATTTAGCCACAAGCAATTTATCCGCAATGTTTAAACATAATGAACGAAACGATTATTGCTGCGGGGCTGGCGGTGACTATCATAGCACTGCTTATGCTTTTTCGATGGAGATCGAGGACCCCTAAGGTACACTTACGACAACCTCAAAAGCTTAAATGTAATCATAGCCCAATGGGTGGATGGATAAAAAACTATACCTATGATATCTTCTCTAATTTCGTATAAGATACCATAATATCTTTTTATTAGTTAGACAGTAATTTATTTGTTATTTAGCTATAAACCTATTCGCAATCGCCACAATACGATTGTGCCGGATCAAGAAGACCTAAAACTACACGTACAATACTGATATAGAATATCGTAGTATGTATATAGTATTAGAAATTTATAATAAAACCAACAATTTTATATTGCTCAGTTTTCACCAAAATAGTCTTTAAAACTATTTACTTTGACAATTCCAACGATTTATATTGAAGTTGTTGATTTCCGCACGATAATATTTGAACAAATGCCACCATACTAATTTGTTTAGGTGGAGGCTCCATCTTATACTCCAGTACAACTGGTTCACCGCCTTTGTCCCCATAACAACGTAGTGCAAGGCATTGAAGTGGAACAAAAGGACAGCCTTGACGAACACCTTGATGTACTTACTCGAAAATTAGCTGATAAGGTACCTCTACTTTACAAATCTACTGCATCTGGGTAATCTTACCTAATATTAATTAGGTAAGATTACCCAGATGTTGACAGGTCACGGTGGATTCCTGTCGTACCTTTACAGACTCAGGATTAAACAAAGTGCTGCCTGTCCTTGTGGCGATGCGGACGAGGAGACGGTGTTACATGTTCTGAGGTGTCCGAGTGTCCAATGTATGGATACGATAGGTTTAACACTGAGCAAGCTATGGGTATAAAAGTAACGGAGACAAATTTAAGGGAAATAATGTTCAACGTCAAATTGAGGGTCATATTTTTGGGATTTGCTGTAGTGGTTATGCAAAGGGTGGTTAAAAGAAATAGGCAGTAGTGTATTAACATCGGAGTTACCAATACGACTTATGTAAGATACTTAATGCCTCCGACGACTACATAGTCTTGGAATTGTCTAGAAAAAAAAAATATATATTAGGTACGAACAATATCCAAAACGAGGCTTATATCATGTACTATAAATACAATTATGTATTCAATTATTCTTGAATAACTTGGCTAAGAAATTTGAGCACACGTAATGTTTAGGAAGGTCGTCTTCGCCTTTCTAAGTACAAAATCCGTGAAACCCAGAACGAGATCGAGAACCTCCACGCGCTGGACAACGACGTGAAAATAAAATATCGGGAGATCATGAACATGCTAAAGCAAGATCTTCACAGCAACGAAAAGGAGTGCAAGAAAATCCAGGAGCAGATTGAATGGGTCTCGCGTCGACGTGCTGAACTTAACAGTGAGGTAATTTGTAAGTAGTTGTAAATTTAGTATACATTTTATGGTCTGTATAATTGATAATTTGCCAACTCGTTCAAAACCCTTATCATAAAAAACGTACATTTAAAAGTTTTAAGAATATGTAGCAGTTTAAGGCAAATCTATGCCTTGAACATTTCAAAGAAAATTTTATCCAAAAGCGTCAAGCATGTCGATTAATTTTATTGCATAGGTTCAGCGCGGGCAGATACTTTATGGCGAAGCTGCACTGGAACTTGCAAGCAATCTAGCAGAGCTTCAGAAGGGCCGCGGCGTCGATCATCATATAGATCACAGAATGATGGACCAGAGACTGCCGGAGCACCGAGTGACGAACAAGCCCCAGAGACAAGGCTCCCTGACGTCACTCCGACTCAGGAAGGAACCCCAGCTCCCAAGAGCGACACCTATCAGCTCCATAGTCATCAAGTCTCCCCCTTTGTCAAATGATTCCTTAAGACATGCGGTCCATCGGCAATAGTTTTCATTTTTTTATAATTCCTGTTTTTATTCATATTTTACTACATTGTTTTGACTTTTAATTTAATAAATTATTAAAATTATATGCATTTTGGTATTTGACTTTCACTATATATAGTAAGATTCGGAGCCACTGTAAAATAGCCAATGTAACTTCCGAGTGTCATAGGCGCTAAGTCTTGACTCTGAATGCCATACGAACCGCATACCTATCAAATTCCTAATCCCATTAAGATAAAAAATCTTTACAGAGAATATGTGTTCAGAAAATCACAATTGACTGACAATTTAACATAAATTACTTAAATACTAATAACCACAAGTTCACTTTATAAAAGCAATTATCAAGTTAGAAGCAACAAAAGCATAATAAAGTTAGGTGACGTCACCCTGAACGTATCAAGAGGAGACAAAACCGCGGCTCGACCCCCTCTATATCTCGTTAATTCCGAGGGTTAAAATCCCCGAAAAAGTGAGCACTTGCCTTGTTTACAAGGTTTTAGATTTTAATTTAGATTGGGGTTGCCATACGTTGGCCCGAAATGACGTAAACGTCAAACGGAACGCGCGGGAAAATTGTGTTCTCTTACAAAAGAGGTTAGGTTTTATGGAGTTACAAAGGAAGGGATCCATTAAAATCGCATTCGTATGTGATCACCTAATACAATATCATCAAGTCCCAACCGGCCGTGCTTTGTGAATAATTTCGCGGCAATTTGCTCGCATTTGTTTTAAATTAATATAATATTTCATTATAGAAATGGTATATTTTATAATAAGTTAACACGGTTATGATGTGTCATATAATATTCAAATAAGTTCACTACTTTTGTATGTAATAGGAGGCAAACGGGCAGGAGGATTTTCTGATGTTGAGATAAACCCTTCCCATGGACACTCACATTGCCAGAAGGTCCGCAAGTGCGTTGCCGACCTATCAGTATCCGCTCTTTTCGGAAATACTTCAGTGGGAGGATTCCACATAGCGGTGGGGCGCGGTGGTACTGTCTAAGAAAATGCTCAGTCGTAGAACGATACAACATGTATAATGTTATATAGTTCATATATGATATAATCGAAAGCTAAAAAAATATATCATTGGTAGTTAAATTTAAATAATCTATTAATAGCCTACCTATTTCGATATCGATAATCTTATTTATGAAGTAGGAATGTTATTATAATTAAAAGTGGTAGACTCTGAGTAAGGCTGTTAGATATATTTCACTTCTACGATTACGAAAGATTAAAACAATTAAATACTTATAAAATGTATTAATTACCAAAGCGAAACGTATGTAAACGTAATAAAACTAAGTGAACCACAATCACATCTGTGCAATACAAATAATTTGTTTGTTTTCCTTGTGAGCAGTTGTTACGCCCGAGGCTCTTCACTTTAATTGACAAACAAATAAAACGTCAATTACGAAGGGATCCCTCTTTTTGGGATTTATTTTTTATAAGCACAGATTGTGTGAAATAAAATTCGCCTGCAAGTCTCTGAATGGAACACGGAGTCCGACTATCTTACCAATCAGACGGTTGTGGGTGTCGGATGGCATTTGTTGACTTCCATCAATAATTTTTCTACTAAAGTCTATAAAGGATGTTGATACCGTGGCCTATGTATCGCCACACGGTAAGCTAAAACCAGCAGCACCCACAAATTCATAAAACGTCCGAGCTTTTTTTAATAAAGCTAGAAATGTGTTTAAGCGAGAGGGGTATGATGAAGGAAATAAAGATCTTCACAATCTACAAGGTTTTTCCCAGCCTCCATAGGCACCAAACCTGTCTATAAACAATGAGGATGTGTCGCTTCTGCGTTGAGTTAGAACGTATCGTTAGAATAACAGAAGATACGTTTTGCCTAAGAAGGAAAACACCCCACAAAACCCAATCATAATCAACAGAGGTCTAAGTACTAAACCCGGAGGAACTACACTCCCAATCAACTTGGGCACTGAAAGCTAATAACCTTTTTGTCTGTAAACAATATTTAAAGAAACGATACATAAATCGAAGGCCAAGTTTTTAAAGCTATGTTTTTTATTTACTTATAAAAGTATAATTATTAAATCTTCAATTAAGCATCTACTAAATACATCTGACAAATTTGTACGTTAATTTATTAGTTCTACCTAGAACTTATAAGTTAAAGTCTTTTCAAAACTATTTGATACGAATAATTTTTATAATATCTGAAAACAAACGTGACTTAAGACGTTTATTAGAACATAATAAAATAATTAATATTTTCTTTATATCGACAACAGAGCTTTGCCGGACGCAGTGGGTATACAGGTAAGCTTTCGATTAGTTGACGATGAATGAACCTTAGAGACAATCATTCGTATTTCTGACAAAAACGTTAACTAATAACTTCCTATATATTACGATATATTGGGTATCGAATATAAGTGCTATAGTCGTACATGTTTTTCTTTAAAATCTTCTCTTAATCTTAACTTTGAAGCTATAAAACAAAGATTGCACTTGATACCATTTCTGTAATTGCAATTAGAATTCGGTCTATACCAAGAGGTATATAAACTTTTCCTTTTAAAATACTTTTTAAAACAGCATCCGTGTAAGGAGGGAAATAGCCGTAAATAAAGGAATAAAAATGTAAATCGCACCATCCGGCGACCTCGCGGCCGCCTTCGCGTCAAAAGCTTTGTTGGGCGACAGTGCTTCTCAAATATTATTTGGTTTTGCTAATGACTTAATTTTATGATATGAATGTGGTCATTGATCTGTTGTGGTCTGCTATGTATGTATCTTCAGTAACTATTGTGAGTGACACATAGTTCACAAGATTTAATAAGCAATAGAGTAGGGTATACCAAATGTATAAAATAAAAAAATAAAATATCCACGTCTACATGGGCTACTACGGCATAGTGGCGCACGGGCATGTTGTAGGTATAATCGAAATTACTATTTTAAACTGACAGGCACAGAGGACTGATCCCGTGTTGTACCCAAACATTTGATTACAAAGGAAATTAACACCTAGAGACTTAGCTAACTGAGCTACTACAATAGATACCTACCCTAGAAACAACTTTCAAATATTTACTCTCTAACACTATTCCATGGATATGTGACCTTAGAAAACTTTGGGAAATTGTGCATCCTTCAACTCGTAATAAGCGCATTAGGGGAGAAAAAATTTAAAACTCGCCGCGCCCCGAAAGTTCGCGTTTTCTTTTTACATTAAGGACAAGAACAAAAATCGTCTACTTAGAAGGGTGGCAAAAGTTTTAATGTTGCCATTGCAAGTGAGCTGTAAGAAAATTTGATAAAAACAATACCAATTAGAGATTTACAGATGAAATAACTATGCATTACCATCTGGCAGAATGTAGACTTCATAATATATTTCCTTCGCCATCCACAATTATAGTACTTGTCTAGCATGTGTAATTGCAAGTATACGTACAAGTGCGAATCTCAATGCTCATATACGTAACAAAGTATAAAATTAAATGTAGAACTCTTGTAATCTTTGTAGCACGAAAGCAACATACAGCACCATCTCTGAACATAAACCTTGTATTTGTCAAGATTACAGTTATCTTCGATAGATGGCAGTAAACGCAGTCGTTCGTATGGTGAAAATAAACATCTTCAGAAAACCCTATGCCTTCGATACAGAAATCCGATCACCGATTTTTTTTACACATATGAAGGCGGCAAACCAAGTAAGGAGGAATTTTGGTGCTGTTCGTGAATTTTTACGCAAGGAAAAAAATATTTTTAGAATAATCTGTATTTATTTCAAGTATTTTCCGCCAAAAAATTGTTGCGTTAGAACGTGTTATCTATGAAGGAGGATTTCGTTGAGGTTGGGTGTTCGCAATCTGTAATCATCACAGTTTACATATATTTCCTTAACTAACTAATCGTGATAAGAATAACCTGCAATTGCATTTTTTTAGTTGTTTGTATACAATGCATAAAACATATTTAACAGATGTAATAATAAAATACTCCCAAAATTACTTGAATTACACAATTGGACTTGAATTAAATAAACAATACTAAAAAAAATATCGAAACGATTGGTCAATAACTTTTTCGAGGGCGCCCGATTCTATGTGGAAGCGCCATGTAGAAAAATTATGAGAGTTAATTTTTATTTATTACTAGTGACCCGCCCCAGCTTCGCACGGGTGCAATGCTGATGAAAAGCAGGTTTTTATTATGTATTGTTATTTCCGTCGCTGGAAAGCTCCGATAATATACGCGACATATACCATCACGCACTTTTCTGTAGACCTTTTCAATGTGTACAATACTTAGTACATTATTTTAATAAAACTCGTAGGGTTCATCCTGCGTTTGCAATGTAAGCGGAAAAAATGTAATTATTTACATTACATTAGAAACCTCAAAAATAACAGTACTTCTCCACTATTTAATGGATGTTATTATACATATAAACCTTCCTCTTGAATCACTCTATCTATTAAAAAAACCGCATCAAAATCCGTTGCGTAGTTTCAAAGATTTAAGCATACAAAGGGACATAGGGACAGAGAAAGCGACTTGGTTTTATACTATGTAGTGATTACACCGACACCTGAAATCTACATCGAAAAGTTAGTTCTAGGTAGCATGAAAATCGATAACTATGTTCAAGTAGTATATTCTACTATTTTTATATTTAGGACACGTGTTTCGTAACAGTACAATTAAACAGTGTGAATAAATAAAAATTATTTTAGTGGTTTTAAATCAATTTTATAAAAGACGGTGATAGTATTTACTAATAATTTATTTATTTAAATAAAATCTTTTTGATTAATTATAATATGTATCGTTAATAACTGCTGGATTTTAGTTATTTTTTTCCAAACGCCAAAGAAGTATAACTTCTAACGCGAGTACATAAGTACACACACTCATATTTTTAATATACAAATGCAAATATTGGTTTAAAAAAAATAATAAAGACAATAATTACTAAATAAATGATTTATTCAACAAGATTAAATGATTATTTACATGAAATGTTTATAATTATAATATACACGATAGCGTGGAATCCCATGACATATACCTAATGTAACAACCAAAATAAGAAGAAAATTCTAATTCTTAAATTTATATTTCTGCGCCCTCTACCCTGGAGAAGATTTTTGTTCAGAAGTTAAATATGCAAATATGCAAAAACAAAGAACAGCCTCAAAAAATACCTAATTTTAATTATATATCATATATATATAATACACAAGCTTTCATTTAAAATTTTACATTGGTGACTATCGGCAGGCATTTATATAACTAAGATTACTTTCCACTTCAGTCTTTATATCCTGGTAAAGTAAATAAACTAGAAACAGAAGATGTTGAGACCTATCTTAACCAAACCCCCTTTAGTCATAAAATGATAATTTTTTTATAAATAAAGGTCTAATTGCACTCTTAACTTATGAAATCTTTTTTCTTAGATTTTGTTCATGGTGCGATGAAAAGAGTCAACTCCAACACTTATACTTTGTAAAAAACTGTGCAATTAGACATGTTTTTAATAATATAATATAATAATTATGAGGTAACTATTGGAGGACCTTATTTGGAACTTGAAGTAAAAAACATATACTTTGATATAATTATTTCTAAATATATAATTTTTTGGCAGTTTTTTATTACTAGGCACGCTACTGAATTCGAGTTTAAGCCACTAAAGTAAGTCACTTGTTAATTCTATTGCATACAATTGGATATGTATTAAATTAAATTTATAATTAAATCTCACTATGACTAATTATACGCGTCTTAAGGTCTTCATCGCCTGCAAACTCCGAATCTAGGACCACCTGAAAAATTACTTATTAATCAATTATCAACACTATTATAAAAGTAAATATTGTTTTTTAATAACATCTCGGTTAGACCGACTCAACGTGGGTGTAACCGCAGCGCGAAGCTAGTAAATGATTTTAGACCATCAAATTAGAGCCATTTAAAACATTTTGTTCCAAAACAAAAGTTCATTATTATTTTTGTGCACTGTATATATCGTGTAGATATTGATTTTTTATGTAGTTCCAAATACGCCCACGAAGCGCTGCACAATTTTTCAATAGGTTTTTTTTGTAATAGGTTAACATATCTTTAATATGAACTAACCGCTTGCATATCAGCGACAGCCCGGTCCGTTTCATTTTGTTCATCGTCCTGTTCGACCACCTCCATTTGGGACTCGTGTTCTCCATCTGAAACATATTCAATATCATTTGAGTAAACTATGGTCTAGATTTGTGTGTTAGTTAAATATTACTTGTATATATTTTTCATTGTTTCTGTTTCTTTGCATTCTTTGTTTATACTTTTTTGTTTAACTGTTCATAGTTGGTATAGAGAACGATCTCAATTATAGGTATATAAATGTTTGTGGAATAATTATTTTTTAAATTTGTAAAAATTGTTTTTGATTGGGAAAGAATCGAATCGAAGTTATACCATTAAACGATCATAGGATAGCGAAAACGAGAAATTTATATTTATTTAGTTAATTAAAATTAAGATATTGGAACAGAAATTAATAATAACCAGAAATATGCTTAGGGCTTGTTTCACAATGTCCAGATAAGTTCCAAATAAGCTATTTATTACTTATTGGTAGGATAAACTAGTGTTTGTTGCGTTTCACGACTGTCAGATAGCGCTATTCGTCATGAAACGCGAAGTTTTTTATTCGGAACTTTTACCTTCTGAACAATTATTTAGGTGTTGTAAAGCTATTTGGTACTTTATCCATAAATTGTGAAACAGACCCTTAGTTTATGAAAGTACTACCACGACTTCAATTTCTACCATGACTCTTTCCGCACTTTTTTATCTACCAATAAAATCTATATTGGTTTTACAAAGAAAAAAAAAAGAAACTACCTTCAGTGATATGCGTGAGCTGCAAAGTGCCATCAACGATCTCCCCCGAGATGACTCCCGAGAGGTTGGAGATGTTGATCCTCTGCCTCATTTTCTTTGCCTCTTGCTCCAGCTGCTGTTGGATGTACAGCTCTTTATGATGGACTTTGTTGTGGTACTTCAGGTGGTGGGCCTTCGTGAATTTCTTGTTGCAAGGCTCACATCTAAAAAAAAGTATATATATTAAACATTTTAAAGAAGTAAATATTGGTTTTTATATTGAATGTTTTGAATGGATTTGATTCCCTAGACACAGGCTTATTATTTTCGATCTAAAATTTGCAGAAATATATTGGTATATTTTGATTTGCTGCGTCATTTTAATAATTTAATCATTTTTAGTAAAAAAATAATAAAATTAAGAAAATATAGAATTATTAAACATCCTATAAAGAATTTATTGTACACACTACTAATATTGTTACTCTATTGGTACGATTTTTTTTAACAAAATTTCCTTCCCGCAATAAGTATGATAGTATATTATGAATTATGGATCAAAGTATTTTCATCAACGATAATCTATATATAATACACACATATAACACAAAGTCACGTCGAACAAAATCATGAATTGAAATTATACTCACGAATACTTCTTCTCCCCGGTGTGAGTCAACATATGATTAGCGAGCACGTACGAGTACGTAAACGACTTTCCACATAACGAACACTGGTAGGGACGAATGCCCATGTGCAATCTGGAATTTTTGAAGTATATTATTATTTTATACATGTATATAAAAAATTTTGGAGTTCAAAAAATTAGCATAACTTGCAAAATAGTAGCAATTTTTTAAGCAAGTATCCAGATATCTCAGACGCCTGAAGTAAATTAGTAAAATACTACTAATGTAATAAAGAAATTCCAGTGTAAAAAAGCCACTAACACTTTGGCTATTTTAATGTG
Organism: Pieris mannii; assembly: GCA_028984075.1. Lineage (NCBI taxonomy): Eukaryota > Metazoa > Arthropoda > Insecta > Lepidoptera > Pieridae > Pieris > Pieris mannii. The sequence goes on from CM054777.1 coordinate 9,786,710, forward strand.
ATTGTGTATTTATTTATAATCCTATATTGGTAAAAAGAATAAATCAATTGTCTATAAGTAGTACTTATGAGTTTTTTGTTTGTTAACTTGTCTAAATATAATTACAATAGAAATCACTGTAAGTACGTAGTGTACTGAACTCTTCTGACATTTTAACTCAACTTACGGTTCTTCAGGCATTTTAAAATGCGTTTTACTGAAAGTTAGCAGAATATAAGCTCACTATATCATAGAAGGCTGTCTTTTTGTCTAAAAAATCAATCAATGAACCAGACCGAAATCTTATTTAACTACATTGGTATATGATTTATTCCATCTGTTCCACATTATGAAGGGCAGCTGCAAGTCCTTAATTATTGAAACTGCGTTAAATATATATGAATAAAGTACAGAAAGGGCCAAAATTTTTCTAGATTTATTCACTTTGTTCAGCCTGAATGCTGTTTTCCAATAACTTAATATCAACGAGAAACTTTTATAAAACCTGCCTTACCGTTCATGTTTCTGTCGTGTACCAAAGTCTGTATACGTCTTATCGCAATGTCGACACGGGTAAGGCCTCTGACCCGTATGCTTCACCATATGCCGTTTTAACTCTATACTAGCCACGGCCGCGAACCCGCAAACGCTATATTAAGTGATTACATACTTGTACCTAGTTTTACCTTGGAAATGGCCCTTTTGTACCGTTGAGCTGCGTTGACTTTGTCTTGTACTCAAAAACGTGTCTTAAGTATCTCACTCTATCCGTAGATTAGAATATCAATCATAGATAATAAATGATAGGTAGATAATTTGTCTTTAACCACGCTTTAGAATACAGTATATTCAAGTTATGGTTCCGAGACTGTAATGAGCCGAAATAAGAAAGATTTAAACATTCAAAATATAGTTTAGATAAAATATTCCTTTTAATACACACGCAAATCCGTTGGAACTAATTGCCTATGTAGACGAATATTCATGTTCAAATCTTTCGTATTTTGACGTATGCTATTGTGCGATGACTCGCCTTTCATGCTTCTGTCGGCTACCGAAGTCCCCAAATCGGCGATCGCAAACTCTGCACTTGTACGGGCGCACTCCCGTGTGTCGGAACATATGACGACGCAGCTCCATGTTCATCACGCACGCGTACCCGCATATACTACACACAAACGTATCTTTCGTATGGCATACGTAGACGTATACGTAATCTGTCTCATTTATTTGACGTGCGGTATACGTCAATGTATGCTATTGTCACGTTTACAAAAATTATTTATTAAAAAATTGATAAATTTTAATATTGATTTCCACTGTAGACTTCTTGAATGCGGGTGCGGGTGCATGATCAACACAACGGTACATAAAAGGCCACATATGGGCGCAGGGGACATTATCAAAAATACTGACCATTTGTTAATTTTGAAAAAATATATAGAGTATCAATCCACCCGCACCCATTGTTTCAAAAATAAATACACCAATCTAATTATAAATTGGATTAAAAATATAGCTATTACACAAAGAGGTCATTGGGTTTTCAATGTTAAAATTGAAAAAAAAATTAAAATATCCAACAAATAACAATACTAAAGATATGACATTATTGGAATGGTATTGTTATTAATATAAAAAAAAAATTACTACTTAAAGCTAGTATACCTGCATACAAATGGCTTGATTCCCAAATGGCGTCTTATATGCGCTTGCAACGAAGCGTTTGAAGTGAACGACGCACCGCATGTTTCACACACGTGACTGAAAATACAAAAATCATTATAAAAACGCCTTCTCTAGCCATACTTTTTTTTAATGCACATACCTATAAATCAAATATCTATTGATGCATAAGTAATTCGGACGAACAACCTCAAGATATAAGGCATTTAACTTCTAGACACTGTTCAGTTTTTTTAATTAAATTTTTGATACATAAATACATTTAAAATAGTGTTTTATTCTAATTAATGTGCCTGTACTGAATGTATGAAGTTGCTTTTGGAGGTTTAATATGAAAATAAAATGTTATAATTGTAAATAATTAATAAAATACAGTAATCCCCACTATATCGCAGTATCGTATTACGCCATTTCCGTCTCCGATATAAAAGCAATTTACCCCTATAACGCGGATATTTCGCAATTTATATTATTATTGATTGTTTTAAATAATTTTATAAATTTGTGTTGTACAAAAATACGGTAATTATAATATTTTCTTTCGCCATTTCATATCTCGGTCCGTGTCTATCGCGTTTTAGGGTCTGTATGTACTTCCAAAGAATCCAAATATAACTTACGTCTTAGAATACACATATTTCTTTTTCTTCTGTTGAAGTTTTTTCTTCTTAGGCTTTGGTTTTGGGTTAAGAGCATCATCATGTATGGGTTCAGAGAATGCCATAATGGTTTCCTTTAGCAGCATGTCCTCCGTTTCTTCCTTTATTTTCACATCTGCCACTTGGGGTCTTATTTTCCTCGGCCGTCCGCGTTTCCTTGGGGTATCTTGCTGTAACTATTTTAATGGAATAATTTACTAAACCAAAACAATCTTCAAGTAGATTTTTTATCTTAACTAGAATGAACGGCAACGCACTCGCGTGCCCTCTGGCATTGAGTGTCCATGGGCGGCGGTATCATTTAATCAGGTGAGCCTCCTGCCCGTTTGCCCCTGTTCTATAAAAACAAATTATACCAAATAATCATTATTATATTATCATATTAATCCAGTGGCGCTACAACCCTGTGTCTTGGCCTCAGATTGTGTTTATAATCAGTTTTTATTTCATATACCAGCAGGTGATCAGCGTTTATCTGACCCATCAATGGTTTGTTTATCTATTGAGACACACCAGTTTCGACAGAGTTTAATCATAATACTGTGCACAGACAGAAGTTCATTGGTGCATTGGGTATTGAACCTAATTGAATATAACCTTAGTGATGATAGTCACTGAAGTCACAAGGCCAACATTGTTGTGATTATAATTTGTACTACTATTACATACCAAGTACCTATGTATAGATACCAAGTTATAAACAACAATATAGACACAAACAGTTAAACACTTAAACTGATACAGATACAACTGAAAGTATGGCAGCCATATTTAAATTATAGCTAATTGAGGAAATCTATTAGAATTAAAATATAGCAATATCTAACAATAAAACATTTTTACTACTACTATAAAAAATATATAAACATGTCTAGAAAATAAAATTTAAATCCCTATATTTAAATACCTACCGGAACATCATCAGCCTCTTCCTCCCCAGGAACAAAATCTGGATCAGAATCCTCAGCCATTTCTAAAAATTGAGATTTTAATTACGGAACCTAAATAGTGAATTATTGCCCAAGCTACGGCTTATGCTGGGGATGTAGAATTCTGCGGAAAAACCTTCACAAATGAAGATAAACTAGAAATAATTAATTTAATTAAGAAGAAAAATACTAAACTATTTCTGAGTTCCCAGAAAGTCTTTGTCAGAAAAATAAGGGTGGATAACATAACATTAATGGTTTAATTCATTTCCTAAAATTATTATAAAACTACTTAATACCTTCAAATTGAAACAGGGTTTCATCAGTATCTGGTTCTTGTTTAATCTCCAATGATCCAGAGGCAATCAATGATGTCAACGATTCGGGTTCCCTTACCTCTTCCTTGGGTTTTTTGCGGTGATATGGTGATACTTCTATAAATTAATAAGTTTGAGTAAAGCAATATTCACAAAGATCTTTAAAGTATTGACAGTATAATATTATTATATTCTATTCGGCTTATAAATTAAAAGGGATAAACAGAATAATGCGGACTCTTAGAGACATAAGAAAATAGAATCTTCAAACTAACCAATTGTTCCATGTGGATTTGGATATTTACGAGGCCGTCCTCTTTTCTTTGCCTCTGGGGCTTTAAATACAACAGCATTGTTGTCATTCCTAACCAGGCGTCGAGTCCACTGTATTGATGGTTCATGTTCCACTGGAAGCTCATATTGTAACAGCATGCCATTTTGTTGCTTTACAGTGATTGTTTCAGTTTCAGATTCTGAATATAAATGCACAATTAAGTTAACTGTATGTAAATTATAGAAAACCTTTTTGGATTCTTTGAGTCTTCTCATAAGAGACGAAGACTGTCGAATTACAGTGTTGATACATCAATTATAATCATAGATCTTAAACAAAGAATAGTTATACGTACTGGTAATGGAATCGTTGTCGCCTGTACTAGTCAGGGACGAGGTTTTTAGAAACTCATCCAAACACTCTTTGAGTGTTTCATTAGAAGATAAACATTGCTTTTTAAATTCATACGCATATGTTAACCGGTCAACACAATTCAGACATATTAACGTTGGCAGTGAATCGTTTTTTGTAACCTAAAATACAAAACAGAAAACAATTTTAATAATATAGATTACATTCAAATTTAAAGCAACTCTTCAGAATTTTAATGGGGATGTTAGTAAAAAATCAACAAATTGCATGAAATTATACAATAATAGCAACATTTTTGTACAAATTTTAGGGTGGCCAACGCAACCATTTTGAAAGATAATTTTTCCATACCTCTACGCCACAGCACGCAGTGTATTTGTCGCTAAGTTGATCATTGTTTTCGTCCCAATCGAACAAGGAAACCATATCTCCCGTTTCCAGACATACTCGGCAAGTTAATTGCCAATCCATTGTTTATGTTAGATGAATCTTGGAATAATTTCATTGAATATGTAGCTCAAGCAAGCAAATCTCCATATCTATTGCCAACATTAGCAGCTAAATGGCGGCAAATGCGCTTTCGCGTCAATAACAGAAACATTCCGTTCTATGCAGTTAGTGCATTCGAAATAAAGTTATTCTATAATTTTGTTACGAGAACCAATATTCATACTTTGTAATTTTATTAATAATTTAAATTTTTGTCCAATCATAATTATTGATATATCAGAATTATTTACAAATTCTAAACCTTATTAAATATGATTTTTCTCCTCCGTGCTATTTTTTTCATCTTGGAAAACACAATAACTAACTAAATCTTTGTAGTTCTTATTTAAATTAAGCATATTGTTATAATTTGAAAAATTAATGAACTGTAGATTTCATACTCACATTTTTCTCAACTGCGTAGCACGAAGTGTAACCTATCTCCTATGAGTCCAATTCTGCCAATACTTCGTCATCGCCCCGCCCCCTTTTATTCCTATTCATTATTTCAAAACGTCAATTTCATAGAGAAGTCGACAACAACAAAAACAATGAAAATTAAACAGGAAATTACTCGGTTTTAAATAAAAATTAAAATGGAAGTGTTTAGGTCCGAAACATATTACATATTTGTTAGAAATGAATCTAGTCTCTGGTGGAATCGAGTAACTGGTGCGTTCTCCGTCCGTTCAGGTCAGTTTAATATTTAAACAATAAATCATAATTTACAAGGAAACTATAATTGATGTAAACTATTGACGAAATTAAAAAATATCTTCTCATATTTTGTTTCCTGTAAAATTATAAAACAATAAAACAAATACAGTGCATCGATTTTTAACATTGTTATTGTTCTAGCATGGGATCTATCTGATATAGAAGATATAGAATGCTTAGGTATAACAGAGGGCATCATAGGAAAAGTAGAACATTCCAATGTTTATGAACCACGTCTTATGATTATAAAAGAATCTGTACCAGTTGGACAAATTTATTTCCACCATACTATTTATAAAATTAAATCAATATGTTTTCTGAACATGGGTATTACAAATCAAGAGCTAGAACTATGTCCATGCACAAAACATGGTTCGTCATCATCTGTAAATTCAAATAGAACCAATAACAGAAAAATGGGTGCAAGGTTATTTGAAAATTCTGCATTTTTGAATAAAACTGTTGGTGCAGTAAAAAATGTAAGCAATACAATTAAAACAACTACTCAACAAGCTGCTACTCAGGTAATATTATTACATTAATTAATGTATTTAATAAGGATATTTGTCAACTTAAACATACTAGTATGCAATGCTAAGTACAGTTATAGAAAATTTTATATGTATGTTTTATTGATTTAAGGTTTGCCCTATAGAAAGATAATTTATTTACCTAGTTCCCACTTGTTAGTAAGTAAGGATGAGAGTTTATGATCATGTCATTTAAGAGTCCTTAATACTATAATACCAGAAGAATAAGTTGTTATATGAATTTATTATAAGAATAGTTATTTTCACCAGGTAAAGCAAACTGTGAAAAAACAGAGAGATGTTAAACTGGATGACAAATTTGAGAAGAGGCTTACAGATGAACTTCATAAGATATTTGATGATTCTGATAGTTTCTATTATTGTAGAACATTAGATTTGACAAATAGTCTACAAAGACAATATGAGATAGAGAAAATTCTTGAAACAGAGGAAAATGTGTGTAAACCTGTCACAGATTTAACTAGATGGTGGAAGTATGTTGATGATAGATTCTTTTGGAATAAATATATGTTAAAGGATATCATAGCATTGGAGGTAAAAAGTTGAAATATGACTAATTACAGTATAAATATACCAATAAAAATTATTATTATTAATTAACCACATTGTGTGTGTGAGTCATAGCTGACATGTATTAAAAATTAAAGTTATAGAAACTACTAACTTGAGTGTAGTAGATGTGTCTAATCAGGACTAGTACCACCATTTTATATTTGCTAGAATACTTTGCTTAAAAGTAAATTTTAATGAAAATTTAAGTTTATTTGTTTTAAAAACAAAAGAAACCAATGTCTCTAAGTATCTGTTTCTTCTATGTAAGCAATCATGTGTATATATATTGATTTTAGTATTAAGGAGATGCCAGTTACTACTCAATATATAAATAATATTGTATTAATGAAATGCTCCCAAGAAAGAATCATCCTTGAGACATGATTAAAATGATTGACTTCATAGTTAAACTGGGCAAACTAACGACTAGGCTTCCTATATTTTTTAACACCTGGCAGATTTTCAAGACACAAAAAAGTAATTCAGACTAACAAAAATTATGTAAGCATCATCAGTAGTGTTTTTTAGAGCCCTGCCTGTGATGAATGGGTGCTACCAATAATTCAAGGATACATACATCTATCCCAAATAGCCTGTGAGCCGGCAGATGTTAATCCACTGAATACAGAAACCCTATCTAGTAATAACACCTCAGATGATACTTTCACCCTTGGTCTTATATCGAGAAGATCTAGATATCAGGCTGGAACCAGGTAATCTTATTCTTTTTCTGTTATTCAGTCATAATAAGTTCCTTTATATGTTTGGCTTCTGAGAAAAGTAGAAAACTAATCAATTAACACAGGAATATGCTTGCAACACAACCCAAAGGATATATACAGTCAAATAATATTTACGAATTTGATTACAGAGAGAATAAGTATTGTGTACTTGATACATACTACCAATATTTATCAACACACATTAGTATGAATTCTTTATTGACACATAGCATATGGTTATAACTTTTGGGTTGTGTCGCATAGTAGTATTATAAAAAGCAGATCAATTAGCATATAATACCTTCTTGAATAATAAGAAAATCTGACAAGATTCTTTAATAATGTGTATGTGTTGTTATCAGATACAATCGTAGAGGGATAGAGCCAAGTGGTAAAGTAGCCAACTATGTGGAGACAGAGCAAATTGTGTCACTTGTTTGCTCTGACAGCATACACCGAGCTTCATTTGTACAGGTATTATTAATTAAATTTATTATCACTTCATAAAATAATATATATATTATGTATAGTATTAGAATAAAAAAATATAAAGAACAGTATACAGAGAAGTATACAGATTGTTAGAACAGCCCAAAGAAACTAAATACTATTAAGGTTTCATTAGAATCAATAGGAATGTTTTTCAATTGGTTGCACACCCACTAAAATTGGTCCTTCAGGGCCTGCGATGACTGCTCTTTTTGGGCATCCCGTAGCCTTGTTTGCCTCCCTATCCTATATACAATTATAAGAGTGATTCACAACGGTAAAAAATATTTATTAAAGTTAGTATGAAGTATAATTATTTTTTGTAAATTGTTCTGATTTTACTAAATCTATGAAAACATTGACTTGACTGGAATTTTGCGTGTTCATGATAACAACGATGATGCAATCTTTTTTTCTTATGCCTTCAAATATATCGCTGGAGAAAGGCTTTTAAAGCAAGATCAATAACGGCATTTGACATGTTGTCTCAGTTTAAGTACTTTGCTAAGGCTTTTGGCGTGCAGCCATTAAAATTCAGGGGCAAATATATAAGGCGTAATTATGAAACTGTGTCTTACAGTCTAAGCAAAATGCTAAATAGACTTTAGATAATCTAGTTTGTGTAGCCCGTAGCTCTGGATATACACATGTATGTGTTAGGTATATGGAGTACTTGAAAGCGGTCAATGTTATTTAGCATACAAAGATTTTTATCAAATTGCTATTATTCGAGGTGTGTATATATACCGCTACAAAAACGATCGTTATGCACAGGTGAATCTCTGAAAGTGGTCATTCAACTCAAACTGTGGTGTACGCTTTTTTTTGTTCTGTAATATTTCACCAGTGGTATTTCGACTGCAATTGTAATGTAGGCCACTAATAAAAAATCTAGAATGTGTGAATAATTAAGATTTATTTCTTTCTGCCAAGGTCCGCGGATCCGTGCCAATATTTTGGAGTCAGCCAGAATACAAGTTCAGGCCACCGCCTCGCCTTGATAGAAGTAAGCATATCATAGTTTAGAAAAATAAATGTTAGTTTTTTTTATTGAACGCAAGCCTGATGTTGAATGATACCGCCATCCACCCATGAACACTCAACGCCAGAGTGCTCGTAAGTCCGTTGCCGGTCTGTTATTTTATCGCTAAAATCAACTTACCTTTTGATTAATATTAGATTTGACAACATTAAGTTAGTAATAAAAACTAACTTTTACTAGTAAAATATAATATATGTAATGTAATATAGTCGAAATTCTTAGTAAAGCGAGAAATATTAGCATTGTCTTCCGCTGAACCCTTAAAGACGCCGCGTCTAATCTCGAATAATTGAGACTTTGGAACGCGAACAATAGTTATTTCCCTACGAACTATTGATAATACACATTTATAACTCGAATTTCAAAACGAAGACGCCGTAAGTTAGTGAAATAAATTGACGTCTTACTCGGGATTACAATAAATAATAGCAATAAAATCCAAATAGAATTTTCGGGTTCGGGGCATCTAATCTATTGTTTTTCAATTGTACACGTGCAATTATTTATTTATTTTAGTGTTCAGTTTAATTCATTATTCGTTTTAGTATGTAAAAATTGTATACTACAAAAGTTAAGTTGAATTGTTATTCAAATTCGACTGTACAAATCGAAAAATACACAGAAATCTCGCCTCTGTATGTTGAAGTTTCAACAGTTAACTTATATACAGTATCTCGTAGTTATATAGATTCCACTAAAATTGCAAGTACCGCGCCTTACTTGCGAGATCTCACCCCTTAGCAAACCCAACTCAGCTCATGTTATGTTCAAAAATTTCAGCGGAAGAAGAGTCACACCAAGCCTTCAAGAAACACTTCGAAGAGGAACTAAATATTTACAAGCAAGTGTGTATCGTAAACCTGGTAGAACAGCAAGGCCGAGAGAAGATTATATGGGAGACGTATGGAAATCACGTGTTAAAATATAATAGCCCCGATATTATTTACGCTACATTTGATTTTCATGAATATTGGTAAGTTTTTATTATGGAACTCGTGTAAGACCTAATTCGTGTAGTTTGTTTTTTATTATTCATAAATATGTATAGTCTTTATCTCTTACGGAAATAAAGAGGCTATAATATTTATAAAATATATAGTCTTTGTACTATGCCCAACCCAAGTGGACGCTGCAAGCAAATGGGTATACCAATTAAGATTGGTTCGCACCTTTAAGAGACTTAGCGTGCTTTATGACTGACCATAAATTATAGATGATATGAGCAGTGTTGGCCTAGGGGCTTCAGCGCGTGATTCGCACACCTGAGGTCGCTGGCTCGATCCCCGTCTGTGCACCAAAGGACTTTCTTTCTATGTGCGCATTTAACATTTGCTCGAACGGTGAAGGAAAACATCGTGAGGAAACCTTAAACCCAAACAGTCAACGACGACGACGCACTGGAGGCTGATCACCTACTTGCCTATTCGATTAAAAATTGATCATGAAACAGAATCAGAAATCTGAAGCCAAGACCTGAAGAGGTTGTAGCGCCACTGATTTATTTATTCTTATAAATTAAAGATTTGTGTGTCATTTATTAAATGATTATACCTGTAGCATTCATAGTTATTGTTTATTTGTGTTTTTTTATCTGAAAACAAATTAATTTTATATCAATGTTGTATTTATTTTGTATGGTGATCTAATCAGGACATTTTCAATTTAGTGCAAATTTCACCGTAATCTTTTAAAGCAAATAATTAAGTTAAAAGTAGGGCCAATCTAATAGAACATTTGACATCAGTTTTAGTGGAGGGTTCATTGACGCAACCGTAATGTCGTTCACCCTTTAGAACAAATTGTATACATATTGTAATTTTTGAAGTTATACGTTCTTTTGGTGCGATGGAGAAAAATTATGAGAGTGAATTTTTACGATGCAAATTCGACATCGTAATGTCCTCTCTAGGTGGCATGGGAATCGATAAATATGTTCAAGTTCGTAAGTTTCGTAACAGAATTAAACGGTGCTAATAAATATTTTGGTGTTTTTAAATCAATTTCATATATGACAGTGATAGTATTTACTAATAATTTATTTATTTAAATAACATCTTTTTGATTATTTTTTTTCCATACGCCAAAGAAGTATAACTTCTAACGCGTGTACACTGTACATAAGTACACACTCTTTTTTTTTATATGGTGATAATTTTCAAATATTTTTAGTCGCGGTATGCACTATGAAAACGTCAGTATACTGATTAATGCAATCGCAGACATCATAGATGAAATGCGATTCTGTTGGCGCGACGACCGCGGCCTCATTTGCGGCCAAAATGGCGTCTTTCGTGTGAATTGCATCGATTGTCTCGATCGCACTAACGTTGTACAGGTAAGTGCGAAAAGGAGAGACAACCTTTGTTGTGCTGTATCAAAAATACCACCACACATAAATAAACCTAGGCGTTAACTGTATTTATATAGTTAACTTATTCCTGGTTTTTGTATGTCGAATAATTTTTTTTTTTGGTGGGAAAATCCGTTACGCATACCCTCCCGCGCCACGGTTGCCTGTGAAGGGTTATGTGGGACTCACCACTGTGCATACCCACTAAAACCCCACGGAGCCACCAACAATCGCCCGAGGCAGGACGTGTATGTCGAATACTGTGCTAATGTAATACGAGTCATAGTTTTTTATACTACTGCGCACCATGAACGAACAAAAGTAGGTCAACAGAATGACATGACAATGACATGTGTCTCAATGTGCCCAGGAGACTTCTGTGTATCTGGAACGAGCTAGGCTGGCTTAGTACTACCCTTTAACTTTTATTAAATTATGCCGTACGTAATACGTTTAAAAAAGGCGTAAAATAGTTCTGAACGGTAACATCGTACTGCATCCACCATGTTGATTAGAGACTACTTAAGACGTAAGCTAATTAAAATTTTAAAGTATCAATTGTTACAGGGTTTATAATTAATAAATCTCTTTTTTTATGACATCATAATCATAACGACTAGTTATAGAATTCTGCTAATAATGCTTTTCAGACTGCAATTGCAAAGCTGGTGTTAGAGCTTCAGCTACGTCGTCTTGGCTTAGGCGGTGGTGGTCTCCCGCCCGCCCTACGACAGGCCTTCTTATCTATGTGGGCAGACAGCGGAGATGTCATCTCACGGCAATATGCAGGGACTAAGGCTCTCAAGGTATTATTTTTATAGTTTCGGGCAATGTTTACAAAAGCTTGTGACATAGTCTACTTATAATTATTGGTTGGAATTGTGTGTTATTTTACTATGAATAATATAATAAACTAGGGTGGTGACAGGCATTGCCATGCATGGAATTTCTTTCGGCAAACGAAAAATAATTCGGACGGCAGAGACTGGGAATCGAACCCAGATCGCTTGGTTACCAGTTAAGCTATCTGAGTGTCGTACCTGAAAAAATAGCTGTTTAGGCGTAGTATAGATAAATGACATATATTCCTGATGTGTGAATCTAGTTGAGGTTCTTAAATCCAGGGTCCACCAAAGGCATAGAAAACAATCATTCAAATCGGTCCAGCCGTTTAAGACGAGTTTATTTACATTTACAATTTTATGTCACGTACAGTAAAGATATACATATATCAAAGATAAATAGAAAATCAATATTTTTTTCTTAAACTTTCTGTTGAAAAGTTTTGAATAAGAGAATAGTATGGAAATTTAATATTCTTTATGAATAAATAAATAGTTTATTTCTCTATCTGCATTTAAAAGTCAGTAACAAATTGACTAATTTCTAATAATTGTTTTTTTAGGGTGATTACACACGAACGGGTGAGAGAAAGCTTACGGGTATGATGAAAGATGGTGTTGCTTCAGCAAATAGGTAATTATTTACTTAAAAGAACTCGGCCAACAGATTTGTACCTATACTTACATAGCACTATAACCTGTAATGCAGAACCGACCTTCTCTACCGTCGAACCTATAATCAGCGAGTCACAGACTTACTTCTAAACCATCGGACAGGATGCGTCTGTCCATCAACCACGAATTCTAACATATACATCTCTTTATTTCAATTTAGTTTACAAAATTATCACTTTCTTAATTTTTCGATTTTTTTATATATATGGCAATAGCTGTATTGCCTATGGCGCGGGCGAGGGGGCCGATGGCTGGCCATGCGTCATACTCGTGAACGGGTGCTACTTGTGGTGACTGGTCGTACTCGAATTCGTGTGTGCGGTGATATTAGTTGTTTATACTACGTATTTGCGTGTTGTTCTCACGAGTATGTAAGTGCGTGCTCCTATTTCACCTTGCCTACTGCTGATAGAGGACAAATCTTTGTTTTTAATTTATTTTATGATTCTTTATTACTCAAGATGTCATATGGAACATGGTGTAATGGTTGCAGCTCCTCACATTGTGTAAAAAAAAAAACTTGGCGATTAAAAAGATTGTCAGAGAGTTTATTGCCAGTTCTTCTGTTCCGTTCTACGCCCTTGATTTGAGAACTGCCCGTAAATGTAAAATTAGAATCATTTAATGTATTTTTTTTTGACGTTCATAAGTGTACATTATGTTACCTATATGAATAAATGATTTTTGATTAGATTTGATTGCCATAAATTTAAAAAAAAATGTAACTGTATGCCAGTTTCAAGAAAAAGGTAGGGAAACTACACGCGAGAAATCGAATTTATTTTATATTGAATTCAAATCGACCTACATAATTTCTCATTCGATTTTGACGGGATGTCAAAACAGTGACTACGACGATCACGGAAATGGAATGTCAAATTTAAATTGATGCTGTCATACTCTAGGCGTGGCACCGGAACTCCACGGAACATTTAACGCCACAGCGGCAAAGATTTAATGATAATTAAAATACACTTGAAAGCAGTAAGGGGGCCCGAAAAAATTTCACTATGAAAGAGTTAGTGTTATAGGAATTACACATTCTATGTATGGGACCTTGTTAGTATCGATTTAATGATAACGGCTAATCAAAAAATACAACAGTCAAATCTGTTATAACGACATCGAAGGGTCTACTCATATTTGGTCGTAAAAGCCGATAACGTAACAGCCAATGACGTTGTTATTAAGAACCTAATACAATAGAATTCAGCCGGGACCTTTGGTTTTGGTCAATATAACCGGTATGTTGATCTAAACGATGTCGTCGTAAACGGTTTTACTGTTTAGAATGGTCTAGTTTAGTTTGCTGATGTTGTTAATTAATAAGTTCTGGTTTAATGACAATGACAGCCGACAGTAACGCCATTGCTTTTCTATAATAAAAATAATTTTGCAAAGGGTAAAAGTTTATGTTGTTTACAGATACTACTTGTCAACGTTCAAAGACGCGTTGCGTCAAGTGGCAATAGATGTGATGACGGGGGAGTCCCGCTCCATCCCCGAACAACTGATTGTGCCCTGTAATAAGTGCACTAGTACCGGCATTAAGCTTGATGTCTTCAATGTATGTATTCTTTTTATATAGTGGTTGCCTGGAAGAGATTTCTCGAAAGCGATAAGGCCGGCAGTTGCCCTCCAGCCAGCTGCCAGTTTCCAGTTATAAACAATATTCTTTTATATTGAACATAATTAACTAATTAAAACATTATTAAATAAATAAGAAAGTCTAAGTATAGCGCTTAGCTCTTTATTTAGACTCTGAATTGTGCCCTTATGCCTTTGTGTTAAAGTTCTTTTTACAATGCACAAATATTTTAAGTAAAGTGTTCTAGAAGACTTATTCATAAAAACTAAACATAACCTGATGATCTATCTGTCCCTTTTCATAATGAAATAAACAATACGATAGAAAGAGACGACAGTATTAATATTGCCTTAAAATTTTTAGCTGGAACAACCAGCTCCTAGTACAGAAGCGATGGCCCAGCACGTGAAGTCACTAATTGACGATTGCAAGAAACTCCTCGTCGATTCGGAACCGGTTTTGGGCTCGTGGGGGCTCATTGATGCGGATCCACAGTTAGTATCCAGAAACTTAAATATATCTGAACAGTAGTTTATGCTATTGCCGTGATAATTTATTAAGGTTCCATTATCTTAATTCATTAAATAAAATTGAATTACAGCTGATAAGCAGTTTAGTAACAATATTTTGAATTAACTTCTTTTGGCGCGTTTTTACGATGCGCGCGCACACCGTCACAAAAAACCGACACCCTGAAGATTGCTATAGTCAAAATTTGTTTTTTTAGTGTTAGTGTCGATTTTTCTACAACGTTGGATAAGGCGAATGATAAAATTGTTGAGAAGATTTTTATCTTGTCACGTCAAAGATCTTTTAACGCGTGTATACACACGTTTTTTTTTATTTGTTTTTACTACAAATAATAACTTGTGTGTAGTAAATAACCATGAATTACTATGGAAAATTTTTATTATTGTATGATTTTTTCTAAAATTTTTTGGAAGATATAGATCTTATAAACCATTTGGGTGTGCCTCGTATTGATTTGATTTCTAAATATTCAAATTCTTTATAAAACATAATAATCATATCAATAATTACATACAAATCATTCTAAGTTCACTACAGACTGCTGTGAGATTCAGAACGATGACTCCCATATTGCAATGTCAAATTTTTTTCTTCATAAATATGTTGGTTCACATGTATGTGTGCGTTGCCTTTTTTTTTCATGTGAATTTACACGTGTGCAAAAAAATTGACAACACCTTTTGTATTGCAATCAAGGTTTATAATATTTTACCAAAAACATTAAAAGTACTTTCTACTACAGTTTTCTAAAAATCGATTTAATTTACTATCCTTGGAAACAAAAGTATTATTCTATTAACGGTAATTTACGTGAAACATTATAATTAATATAAATTGAATAACGTAATGGTGTATGTATTGTGATATAACAATTATTGACTATGTTCGTATCTTCTATGTAAAATTTCTTTTAAGACAAATGTGCACGCCATTTTGTGTGACAGAATATCCGAAATTAGATTGTACCACCATGACATTTTTGTACCATATTCTTTGGCAATAACATATTATTAGATTAAGCTTTTAGTTAAGGTTCGTCGAATATGATGACGCAATGCTAGTAAATAATTTTTTGGAATTTAATTTCGACGGTTTGTTACGTATTTACTGGCATGAAATGTCAGGCATTAATATGACCCCTCCGTGTCTATAGACGTTTTGAATTCACTTACAATTATGAATTTTAAAGCTATTTGTATTAGTTCTATAATCATTAATAAACAATCTGAAATTTTAAAGCCCACTGAAATATTTATCTGTTAATTTTGTACACAGTACGGGTGATCCCCATGAGACAGAGATGGATAGTGTGTTGGTACTGACGAGCGAGGCGTATTACGTCACTGATTACGATGAGACGTCAGACCGGCTGCTATCCGTACAGAGGGTTGCATTGGGTGACGTCACGGCTGTGGAACTGGGCACCCTGGACACAAATTCTACTGTAAGACCCATATGTCTGTATAATAGGGCTAACTAATAAACAATATAAGTAGACGGTTCTCTTTACGCACGGAGTTATGCGAAATTATGCCAATTTTTTTTAAATTTATTTGAGTTTTAGTCTATATCGTATGTTATATAATATGTATATTAGGTCCGTAATAGATTTTTTTCAATTGAATGTATTTAATTAATCAAAGTATGTACCATTGCTATCTCTTTTGCCATCTTATAGGTCATATTGGCCCTTTACGAAAAAAAAACATTCTTTGAGAATCAATAAAATGTATGAGGGCGGATTCGACTATTCCATCAGTGAGCGAGTGTTCAAGTCACGTAATTTTTGGAGATTCTTGACCCCCTCCCATGTAACACGCCGTAACCTTTTCCTGTACCCAATAGTAAAACGTTTCCTTACCATCCAGTGACTCATTAAACCTAAAAGTTGCCATTTATGTGGTGTAAAATATCGGAATGTCGACATTAATATTAATAATAACGCATAATTAAATCCCCGCCCCGCATCGTAACGTTTTACCCCAAACCCTCCCCCACTCCAATTCGTTACATAATACTTGAACGCATCCTTATGCGAAATTATGCAAATTTAAAAAAAAAATATTTAGGCCATTTATAGAAAAGACATTCGTTGGGAATCAATAACATGTATGTAGGCGGTTTCGACTACTGATGACTGACTGATGGGGCATCAATCAGTCAGATTAATTTTTTTTTCATAATCTATAGCTGTAGAGAGAACAAATCTCTAAGAATCTCATCAGTAAAAAATATTACTTGATAAAATTGCATTAAAGGTTTTATTATGACTTGGTAAAATTACAGATATTTAGCGTAGGCCGCAAGAGTGCCACCGAGCCGGTCCACTGTATTCGGATTCATTACGTGTATAATACGGAAGCCGGGTATTTCCACATGTTCCGATCGACAACTTTACGATTCTTCAATAACATGGCCGTTGTTATCAACACCAAGGATGAAATGATAGGTTTGTTAAAGAACTTGTGAATTAATAATAATGTGAGATTAAGTGTAAGAATGTGAATTAAAAACATATGTGCAAAATCATATGTGGTAGAAGTGAAACCATCAAAAACAAAGTTTTAATAATTAATCATATATAAATTAAAATTTTTTCACTTTCTAAATGTACTAAACTTTTCTTTTAAAACAGTATATTTTATTTTATATAAATATTTAATTTGGCAAAAAATTAACAGATCGAAAGTTTGAAATTCGATAAAATGAAATAGCGGCAGTAAAATGCCACCTGCCTCATTTTCTCCCACGGAAATCTTATGAATTTATGTTTCCGTCTCTTTTTACTGTCGCTTTTTCCATTGCAACCGGTTTGAAATTACGATTCTAAAGAATTTTCTCTATCTATCTAATTTTCTCACACGTTAAATCTTATGAATATATGTTTCTGTCTCTTTTTACTGTCGCTTTTTCCATAGACTTAGTATATACTGGCGTATAGACGAACTGGCAGCTCGATAAAGCGTGACCAATTTTGATTTGTCAGTGTGTGCATTAGCTAGTGATGTACCTTTTACTTTGGAGGACTATCGATAACTTATTGAAGTTCGACCCTTGGAGAAAGTTGTTCCATATACTGTTTTTGTCCAGATTATAATTATGACATTATGTAAAAAAAATGCATTAATAAAAAAAACAACTTTTTTCATTGCTTCTTAATTTATTGACCTTTAAACAGAACAATCTTATTAAACTGGTTCCTTACAGTTTCCTTTCCTAAATTATTAAGTTTACATTCATACTTAAGTCGAATGTCAAAGTACACGAAGACTGCACTTTACCACATTTTTTGTCCTTAACCCGGTTAATTAAATTCTGTATTAATTCATTACTGCATGCCATAGTAACATCACTGTAGTGATCTTTCAATCCCGGTCTTGAATGAATTTCATGTAGAACGTCTTTCAGGGTGACTATTTTTAGAGCCTGTCTTTTATTTTTTGCTGCTAATCTACGTATTTTTTTTTGTTTTTCTTGTAGCTTTTGTTTCAGTTTGTCGTTTTTGCTAATAAGCTTTTTTGTTCTTGGTGTGAGCTGAACACTTTTTTCTGGAGCTTGTGATATCGAAGGTAGAGCTATGTCCCGATTGATAAACGATGACGGGATTCTCTCTTTTATATGTCCCTGAAAATGTAAAGAAAAAAATACATCATTATTTAATAAAAAAATAAACTTCATAAAATTAGAATAAAAAGGTATTGGATGAAAATCTGGTATTATTTTAAAATGAACCAGGTGATCAACGCCAACAAACCGGCAACGCGTTTGGCGCAATAGGCCCAAAAATTTCACCAATTCTAGCGTATATCAATGTTTTTATAGGTGTTATTGATATTCGTAAAATAGCAATATACTTACTGGTACAAATAAAGTTGGAATGGCTCCTTTAACTAAAACTGTATTTATTCGTCTTTTTCATTTATATTCGTCCGGGAAATGTTTGCTGCAAGTGGTAGAGTTCTTCTTTGGATTCCAACCAACGGGCCCAATTAATCTCAACCTTTTTCCTCTTAGTATAGTATCTAGAGGGAATCTGTTTGACAAATAATACAAAATTTGGCAAAATGGTTCAGATACGAGACGGTAAACGTAAGCAAGCATTTATTTTCATAAATAACATTCAAGATAAAATATCGATAATTCTATCGATTAATTTGAGTCAATCCCTAGCGTACATGTAAAATTAATTGATGAAATATTTATCCACTAAAATCATGTAAATTATGAACAAATGGACTTCCACATATACAAAATATGAAAGTAAACAAAAGCATTGGCATTATT
This sequence comes from Pieris mannii, assembly GCA_028984075.1. Taxonomy (NCBI): domain Eukaryota; kingdom Metazoa; phylum Arthropoda; class Insecta; order Lepidoptera; family Pieridae; genus Pieris; species Pieris mannii. The sequence goes on from CM054777.1 coordinate 9,805,758, forward strand.
TTATATTTTATATAGGATAAAAGACAAATTTTAACCAAAAATAAACGCGTCATGCCAGGAATGACGATTTGGGTATTTACCTGTGAAATGTGCAATTTTCAGGATTATTTCTATTATTAACACCACAATCACTCACAGAACATGTAACCATTGTTGAATACAATTAGATTTACTGAAAATAAACCACGATGTACGCAAAAAATCCAAAATACTAAGGGGTTGTTTCTCCGCGTGCCGACTTGTGATGACCTGTCATTCAAAACCAGTCACAGTTTCATTGGATTCGCTATCCTTCCATGCCAAATTTCCGTAAGGGATTTTCTTCTCCCTCGCTCGCTTTGTTGGTCTATACGCCAGTATATACTAAGTCTATGGCTTTTTCCGTTGCATCCGGTTTGAAATCACAACGATTCTAAAGAAGTTTCACTTCAATAATATTTTTTTTAGTATTGTTTTTCATTAACATAACTTTTACACATTTAAAGAAAAACACTTTTTCACAGATTATAGTTATGTATTATTGTATTTAAACTTAAAATTATTTAGACATAATTTTAAATTTAACCGACGTTTCGCGTGCTTTACAGCGTGCGTGGTCACGGTGACTGAAGACAAAGGTGTTAAATGTCAACAAGTATCGACGTTTCGATAAATTTAAAATGATGTCTAAATAATTATAAGATTAAATACAATACATAACTATAATCCGTAAAAGTGTTTTTCTTTAAATATTTTTTTAATTTTTGCAAAGAGTAAATAAGCTTAATAACCGTACCTCGGGTTTCTTAAATCGGTTAAATATTATATACCTGTTTTTTTTTATTGGAATAATTTGAATCAGCAGTATATTTTTATTTAAGAACTGTTATTTCAATCTTATATATTTAAACGAGCAATTCTTGTATATATAAATATATATAATTGGAACCTCGGCATCGGCTCCAACGATTTTCATGAAATTTAGTATACAGGGGGTTTCGGGGGCGATAAATCGATCTAGCTAGGAATCATTTCTAGAAAATGTCATTTTATTCTGTTTTATCAACTTAAATATCAATATAATTATCTTTATTCGATAATTATATTCATATTTTATCATTTTATTATAAATAAAAATAATTTCCAAAAAACACAAGTCATAAAAAAAATCCCGAGCAAGGCTCGGTCATCCAGGTACTTTAATTAAATTGTATATCTTTTTGACTGAGTAGCCAGAAAGTCATAGGTTCTATTTCCAGCGAAACAATAAATAGTTTTGGTAGGCACTAATAACAGCCAAAATAGATTTGAAAGTTTTTTCGAGAAACACAAATTTTATATGTTTAATAAAAATACAAATGCAACGGCATGTTTATAATGTTTCAGAATCGCTACACTCGATATGTGAGTCCATAATGGTAGCTCGCGATATCGCCAAATTGCCTCCGATAACCTTCCACGACGGCATCAAATTGGAAAGGAGAAAATCAAAGGTAAACGATAACACACACATTTACTGGTTCGGCACACAAATAAATTAGGGTGAATGTAAGACGATGGATAAATTGTTGCGTTCCAACGTCATATTACGTACTGACGCATGTCAACGCGTATAACGCATGCTGGTAACCAATCACAATCGAATGTTATAAATATAACTCCCCCAGAAATCTTAATTAATGAGCGTTTTCTGCCTTGCGTGCGTAGACATGCACGATAACTTGATGAAAGTAAATATGTTTTTTTAATTGAAATTTTAAATTAAATTGTCCATGTATTGCCAGGTTCATCCAAGTCAAGGTGGTGTAGGGCGGTCTTCTCTATACGTCGATCTGTCCCGGCTCCCTACTCTTACGAGGAATGTTAGCGAGACGCAGCTGGTAGCTGACATACGGAGTGTTGGTACGTTATAATTTAAAAAAAAACATTTGGTAGAGATTTTGTTTCTAACAATTTTATTTTGCTGTGAGATTTGAATATGCGAATTAACATGTATGAGACTGTTATTTTTTTTTCGCCTTAATAGAAAGTCACTGTCAATCTTAACTTTAGATGTTTCTCTCACTTTTGGAGGCCCTTTCTCTCTCACACACTCTTATCGCCCTCATTGTTTCCAAGTTTTCGTTCGTTTTATTTTAACGGAGACTTCTGTCAATATATACTAATATTCAGAAGACTATAAGTTAAACGTTAGTTTATGCTAATTCAGGGAATGCCTTGAGCGAGACTTGCGCCACCAAACGGACAATCGTGTATTTATATGGCTTCACAGATTAGTAAAAATATATCTGTACGAAAAAAGTTTGACATGAACAATGTTTCTGAAAATGTCAACTTGGCTTAACTGACCCTTGGTAATCTTAATTTCTCTCTTTGAATATCTTTAAATACATGAGTCCGCCGGTAGAATGTTTTAGTACCTAGAAAGGTTTAGGAAACATACACAATCTTTTACATTATATGTGAAATGAAAAGTAAAATAAAGAATGTCTGCGATGCTACATTATACTGCTTTTGCTTAACTTAAAATATAAATAAAGCCGAAATTTTATTTTTAAATACAATTGCTCAAAAAGTGGCATATTGCAGGGACGTATAGCGTTCGGAAAGAGGGCTATTACACACTCGTGCTTTTTCTTTACCTTTCCCGCACTAGTACGTTATCATTCCCAACTGTCAAAACAATGTCTATTAAAAAGAAAAAAACAACCATGAAGGTTTTACTAAAAAAAAAATCATAGAAGTTTTTTATGATTCACGCAAATATTTTAAAAAGAAGCTACTAATTTGTTTCAATATCAGATTTAATTATTGGATTCAATGAGTTAGGTTTGGTTTCTGGTCATTTCATATCAATAAAAATATTCTACTGAATACTTGGCTGTATGGGCGAAGTTCCTTTTGCCTAACCAGAATGGGTGAAGAAAAGAAAAAAAATTTTGCTCATATTCTTTGACGGTTGGCGCCATTTTCCAAATATTAATTATTAGTAATTTCGACGATATTTTATTTGAATTAATACCACCCGAACTCAGTATAATTGCACAAAATGCTTCGGAATGCTTTATCGGAAACGTTAAAGTCGCTACATATCTACGTGCAACGAATTTATTGCGTGAAGAGAAGAGAAAAGGAGGCAAATAGTTTAATTAAATTGCTTAATTTTTTCGCAACTATTAAAAATAGTTGTTCAGTACACGTGCGGAACCGTCATTGCAACTTGTTCCGACTGTCATTCGTCGGAACTCTTTGCAATGACAGGCTTTCCGCACTTGTATTGAAATATACTATTACTGTACGTAAGGGACATAAGTATTCCGTCACGCTTTTTTTTCGACATTCCTGACCCCCTGACCCCCATGCAACGCGCCGTAACGTTCTTCAGTACCCAATATAAAAACCTTGCGTTACCACCCAGTGACTTATTACACCTTAAAGTTGCCATTTATGTGGTGTAAAGTATCGGAATGTCCAAAATAATATTAATAATAAGGCATAATTCAATCCCCGCCCCGCATAGTAACGTTTTATACCAGCGCGCCACTGTTTTTTTTTAATTATTGCAATTACTTTTACTCGATTCTTATGTAATATCTACCAGTTATAACATTGCATATTTTTTAATAAATGGCCATTACAAAATATGCAAACATATTTTAATTGAAAGTTATTTAACATATACAAAAATTAATATTATCGTTAAAATCCAGAGGTAGACAAGAATTCCTCAACACGCGATGTGTTGCATCAAATAATCCGAACAGTGACCGATCCCGGTACATGTACGCCATGCATTTTTATACGACCGTTAGTGTTTTATTTATTTTTTTTATAGGGTAGATCTGTGACGGTGACGGAGAATTGATCATTTAGATTCATGACTTTCCACTTTATTAAAAAAAATCCTATATATGTACTTGAGGTACATAACATTAAAGATTACTAAAAATAGTTTATTTTTATGGGTATTTTATTATCAAAACGATATGATAGATTTTCCATCATCATGCAAAGAAGGGATAATGTATCCAACTTGACGTCATGTTTAACCATTTAATTAAATTATCTATTCTACCGATCACGATATATACACAAACAAAAGTATAAGTTCGATAGTTATAGTTTTTAATAGAACTGGGAGTTTTGAATTAAAGGCTAAGTATATATATAGTAAGGCCAATTTAATAGATCACAGTTGAAACCTCAAAATTCAATATTATATTAAAAGTTTAAATTAGTAGCGAAGGAATTATTCTCCATAAATCAATAACTATACTAATTAAAACAACTATTGAGATAACTATTGAGAATTTGTTGTGTTTAAATAACTAAATATAAAAATTATTATCAAAAAAAATGTAAGTATGTATGTATTGTCTTTTATTAACATAGCTTTTACACATTTAAATACTGCTCGCGTGCTTTACAGCGTGCGTAGTCACGGTAACCACGCACGCTGTAACGCACGCGAAACGTCGGATAAATTTAAAATTATGTTAGATAATTATTAGTTTACAAGTTTACACTACGCTATGTATTATTATTTTAAATTATTCAATCCGTTAATAAAAGTGTTTTCTTCAAGTATGTTGTATAATGTTCTTTCATCATTACTTGATTCGACATTGGAGTTCCTACTGATTCACTTTAATCGATGATTTAGTCAAAACGTACAGATATCAAATGTGATCTATTAGATTGAAATATATATATATATATATATAAAACTATAATATTGTAGTGTAGAAATTAGATTATAGAAGTTAATTAAATAGTCTTCGGTAATTTTGTGCGGGCAAACTTTTAGTATTGAAAACTATTTATAAAACTATTTAATTAATATTACAGGATCAAAAGCTCTTACAAACATGACGGAGCAATTCAGTAAACTAAACAAATTAAGTCATACCCTCAACGCTAGAGCGCGCCCGAGTCTACAACTTAAATTCGATCAAAGTGCCGCGAGAACACGAAAAATGTTTACATTAGGAAACAAAACGGATAACAAGAAAAAAGGCAGCCTCTCAGATGGTATGAGCTCGGACTACTCAAGCGATGACGAAAATAGAACAAATATCTTCGAGCCGACCTTGGACAACTTCGAAAACATGCAGCACTACATCGGAGATCAGCAGAAAAAGGACGACGATTGTGAATTAATCGAAAATCCACTTTACACCTCCAAAATCGAACCACACGAAGAACCATCTTCCTCCACTCCAACGGAAAAGCCAGCGACAACCCCACAAACACAGAAAACGAACCCCTTCGATTTAGAATCGACTCCACAAATTCATATCGACTCGGATTTCAAACCACTTCCGCCCAACTCTTTGTTGTTATCCCAGAAGTTGTCGCAAAGCTCAAGTCACATTTTCGACGATTCTACACCCGAGAGCGTCAATTATCACGTGAGGTCCAACTCGCAGCATGAGATAACGCTCAATATCGCAACATCTCATAGTGAGAGCGCGTTACGGCAGCTCAGGACCATCGCCAGTCCGGTGTCGAGTGCTCGAGATATGGTTCTTTCGCCGCTGTCTAAGTTAGCTAAAGGGGTTCAGACTCTCGGCGCCAACTTGGACCCAAGAAAAATTAAGGTATAGTTGTGTTTTATTTAATCTGATTGTTTCGAGTGGATAATTTTAATAACACAGTAACAAATCGATTATATAAAATTGTACTATATTAAATGATAGTATGATAATTGAAATTTATTTAATACTGGCGGACCGGACTGACGTTGTCCTGTATGATATTTCAAGGAATTAGGATATTAAACAAGCTTAGTTGTAGTATAAATAAATAACCTAGATAACGACTGCAGCGCCACCTGCCGGGTTGATTTGTGAATCTAAACCATCCAAACATACAAACGCATACAAAATATTCATTTAAATCGGTCCAGCTGTAAGAGGAGAATTATATATAAAGATATACATATTTGGTAAACATCTCCTTGCTTAAAGTTCAGAGCACTTTTTTAGGTATGATTCCCGCTTGTCCAAGATTTATTTTGGACTTACGAAAGACACACAAGATTTTGAGAAGCGAGAATTAGTTTAGACTCGATAAACTAGGCTAAATTGATTTGTTCGATAATTTATTAAGATTATGTTTCTTACTTCCACAGGGTACAGCAGCAGTAAAACACGTAAGTGAAGCTCAATATGAGGAACATAAGAAATTGCAAGAGAAATGGCAAGGTTGTAGCACTCGACTTGTTGCTCTTTAAGTATTGCCATCTAATTGAATTTACCGTAAATTTGAGGTTATATAATTTGAATAACATTTTATTGTTTAATACTAAATTATACAATTTATATCAAAATTAATATTTTGATAAAGACTTAATTGAATTAAAATATTACAATAATTTATTTTAAAACCATTCCGACATTTTGAATTGTTTTAAGCAACTTATATCCCGTATTCTCATCAATCAAACTTAATTCTAGTTTCAAGAACTGTCAAACCATTTTTTATGTATGAAGTTTGACGAGATTATGACTTGAGATACAAATTAAGAATATCAATGTTCAGTCTCAAGTTCAGTACAATCTGTGAAATTGTAGTATTGCATGATAGGGTTAAAATAAATAATTCAATAGCTTTATTTTTTACGAAAGATTCATTAACATTGATACAAATATTGCAGTACAATATGCATTTTAATTGTTGAATTCAAATTGTCGATAAAGTGAAGATATTTAGCATCCCAAATATATTATACCCGCCTGAATGTCCAAGACGATAGTTAAATTTTAGACGAAGCTTAGTAAAGCTGATTTGCAGGGTTCTGTAGATTAGATTGTGTGTATGTACTTGTACGAATTTAGATTCTAGAGGCTGTTCGTATGGGAAAAGGTATAACTCTGTAGAAAAACCTGTCTAATAATTGACCATTTAAACTTACAAAGTGACCTGAAACCTGTCATATATTTAGAACAGTGTTGCCATGTACAACTTGCCAATTAATTTGTATGTATTGTTAGCAAATCGTTTCCATAGACGCGAAAAATATAAACTTTATGTTCTGTTTTAATATATTCATAAACTATAGAATTTTTTGTCGTTGTCAAATAAATGAGGCTTTTAAAAACAATGATATAGTCTTTATATTTATAAACTATTGAATAGTACATCAATCGCCTTAAAGTTAATTATTATTCATTCAGTTCGGGAGAATTTTTTTATTAAATACATTTGTCAATGCAATAGATAATTTAGAAGACTATACCTTTTCCCTAATTGTATTGTTACCATAGAGCGTAGAATGCCTGATGAATTCAAAGATAAACGCTTCATAAAGCATTCCTAAACATAAGATTAAATCCTCTTTACATTAATAAAGTATGTTGTCAATTATTGCACGATTTGTCGCAATCGTATAAAATCATACTATGTAGTATTTAAAATTTGTTGCTGGCCTCTTAGCTTCGATGCCATGAAGCTAGTGTAGGTATTACAAGCCAGCGAGTTCAGCCACAATTTGCAAACTCGGCTTTGAACAATCATGAGTGGAAACTGTTGGTGTTATTTTGTAAAGTTAACATTAAACATGAAGTACATAGTAATTTAGACACAAATAAAACGGTATAAAATAGGAACTAAAAAGTTTCAGTATTACATGGAAATAGTTTGTTAAATTGCAAATTACGTGTTAAAATATTATATAAAAGTATTGTCTTATATGTCTTTACGCCGTTTAGATGTATTTTGTTAGTAATCAAATTAATATCGCTATGACGTTTCTAAAAATCTACACTGTATCTGTACCAACTGTCTGTGCTGCGCTAATGTTGCCAACAAATAAAATTTAGCAGAATTATACACTATTTGGTAAATATTTATAAATTTATAATGCATTACATTTTATAAGCACTACACTGAAATTAGATTTAAAAATATAGCTGTTAAAAAGTGTTATTTAAAAGCTTTTGTGAAATATTTATTTAGAATAATAGACAAAAAATATGTAGAATATACTCTCAAACATTATAAACGACACTGTTTTATTGATAACTAGACAAGTATTTAATTATATGGAAATCAATTAAACGTACTAGAATTTGCTAGCAGCTATAAGAAACCACGTTTCACAAACTGCCGATAAGTATTACGTTGATCGTCGGCCTGACACTCAATCTTTTGTTAAAGGATCGTAGCGATTATCTATGGTTTCTTTATGTATAGCAAAAAGTCAAACAATAATATAATTAAAAGTCTTTCTTATGATTTGTGAATGTTTTCGTCAACAATTATTAACAATCGAAACGCGCTGACATTTCGGCGCCACCTAGCTTAAACAAAAAAATCAGTCTTAGTCTATGGTTTCATTCGTGGTATCATTAATGTGTTTTAATTCTATGAAACGGTAAATCCAGAAATACATAGAGATATAGTGTAGAACATGTTCTGCTAAGGCGATAACTCAAGAAAAATATTCTGTAAAATGTTATTTTATTTAGTTTCTATAAAATTGATTTCGATATTATTCAATACTAATGAAATTCTGTTTTATTTTTATTTATTGTCCTTATTAAATATACATATATTTAAAATAACAGTATTAGGTTTTCAATAAATAGAAGCGTGATATGTTTAATAGCTTGAAAGTTTTGCACCAATTTGGTAAAGCATTAGTCTCAAGTATATCTCGCTTGAACGAAAAACGCTGCCAATTTATATATGTATTGTGTATAACTATATTATACCTGTTATGTAGTCTAAACATGGCTCAATTAAATTCGTTCTTAGGTTTTCCAATTCAGCATTTAAAGTATAAATATTAGTGAATAACGCTTAAATAACTAGAAATCCTTTTGCCTTTTTTATTCTATATAAATCATGATAAATTTTCGCTATTAAAAGGAAAACTTTGACCCAGGATTAGCGCAGATGTTTGGATTTAATCATTGTTGAGTTGAGCTCTAATTATTTAAAAAAAATACTGGGCAAAATAAGTTCTAGGAGAGTATTTTTAGCGTAAAATATTTCAAAGAAATTCCTTTATTTGACTACACATGTGGTTTCGTTCGAGCGCAAAGAGTATATGTACCTAATCTACGACAACGACTGTATCCATGTAGAAATACGATAGATATATTATGTGGTATCTGTTGAGATGTAGATCTAATATATTTTGTTGATAATTCTGTATTCGCTAATATATTTATTTTAAATGAATTAATTTCTGTGTATCCGAATTATTGTAAAGAATTTTATGTTAATTGTTAGTAAAATAACGTATCTCAATATATTTTTAAAATCCACTTCAACAATAGTTTTATACCAAACATGTTTTTGTATATTGTGTTACATCTGTTCATGCTTAGTGAAGATTTCTACTGTGATTATAATTTATTATTTATATTATAATTAAAGTTCCTTAGATAAATGTTATTTTACTTAAAATCCCAATCATGTTGTTTTTGGAAAATTAAAAAAAAACTTTTATTCAGTTATTTTTTTTTATATTTTATATCACAATTTATAGCTTCGATTGAACTATTTCTCTAAAGAAATATATTTCTACTCTATTTGGAAGCAGTGTTAGTGTAGTAGTAGGCAGCTTCGCGACCGGTCTGTTGGAGCTCGCTTGGTTTTCAACTTTCCAGCTATATCTGGGATGGCGGATGATCTGTTTCCCGGATAGGTTTTTTTGACGATCCGATCTTCAAACAATCCAACGTACTATTTGGGCTTTGGCTTCATCCATTATTTTTGGTCGTTCTCGTTTTTCCTGATTCCGGAATCCATCCTCTGTCGCACCTAGCATATTACCGCAGAATTTTTCTATCGGCGATCAAAAGCTTCTCTTCGTTTAAGTCTCACATCCGTATGGAGCTTGTGAAGAGCTGCGCTACGCTAACAGAGGGCATTTTGAAGACAAATAATATAAAATAAAACCTTACTGCTTACTAAACAATGCAAAATAATGTTTAAAAATGCCTATTAAATGTTTTACAGACTAAACAATAATATTACTGACAATGCGTGTAGGGGTGGGAGTAAATACCTAATTTGTATGTGTGTGTAAAAGAAACCTGTGTCTTCAAATCGGATTGGATTCAGTGACGTTTAATGTTTGATGGTGTTCTAAAAATATATTTTTGAAAGAGTTCCAAAGGAAATTGAATGTTAAGAAAATAAAGTTGTATAGTGCAGGTAACCGATTAAACAATTAATGTTTAGTGTAGTTATGGATTGTAGGACGAACTGAAAGCATTTGGGTATATAGGTAGTAAGTAGTCCTATAAGTAGTCCTTGTCAGAGATAATGTCCACCCTGTCGAATGCCTTTTCAAAATCAGTATAAATTCAAATGTTATCTATACAATACTAATATAGAGGATTGCCAAAAAGTCGTAGATACAACGCAACTAGAAGATAGATGGGGTCATCAATTTGTTTATTGGGAGTATTGAAGATAATACTAAGTTTGACCAAATAAAAGTTCTATGACTGATGACATTTTGACAATTGACCTTTTTGAGTTAAATAGTACAATGCATGTAGGTCGTAAATAACCAATGACAAAATGTATATACCTTTTTCTATATATTATTATTATATTAGATGTTTAGTTTGCCTCCCTCTAGCCTCCAGACTCCATGGTGTAAGGTTTGGTTGCCGAAAATGTTTATAAGAAAAATTACTTGCTGGTTATTACTACTTCCAGTTAATTTTTGTAAATACATGGAATAATTGTGTTGATGTTATCTTATAACATTATTAACAAGATTTTAAATATAGAAATTCGTGCGTGCTGTTAGTTTCTTGCTTTTACTTTCTCATTGCATTATTAAACCGTTCTAAACTAGCTTTCGAAATGGTGACTTCCTATTATATTATGAATCTTAATAAAACACATAAAAACCTAGACTTGTCTGGACACATAGTGCTTAAAAATAAAAGTGCATCTAATATTAAACACTCTTCCTGCAGAGTGTGCCTTGACGAAGGTTGTGTTTCTCTTTTAGATATAAATTGTAACACTTTAGACACCCTGCAACAACTTTGCAAAATTCAAATCAACATAAACGATGATTTACCTAAAAAATTATGTAATATTTGTTACAAGTTCTTAAAAAATACTATGGTATTTATAAATAAAGCAAAAGAGACCGAAGAACTTCTAAAAAAATCCCTTCATAAAAAGACTAAAAGTGAAGAAGGAATACATAACAACAATAGTGATTTATCTGAACCTGAAGACTATGGCTTATTAAATAAAAATACTGAATGTACTGCAAAAATGAAGTTAGAATTTGGAAAAGATAGTCATGTTAAAGAGGAAAAGATTTCATCAACAATGTGTGATAAAAAATTAAATACAAAACCAACTGTAGCTAAACGAGTTCAATGTAAAATATGTAAGTCAGTAGTCATGAGGTCATACTTTAAACAGCACATGACCATGCATGATCCAAATCATTCAAAATATGTATGTGAAATCTGTGGAAAGTCCTACAGGTTGATTTGTGCTTTTTATAATCATCGTTTTCAACATAGCACTGATTTCATACACAAGTGTCAATTGTGCCCCTATAAAGCACGAGACAAAGCACTACTTAGAAACCATATGAAAGTTCACATTGCTGACTATAAATATATGTGTAATGAATGCCCATCAAGATTTCTCTTTAGAAGTAATCTTAACCGACATATGTGGAAACATAAAGAGAAACAGTTTAGCTGTGACACATGCAAAAGAATGTTTCATACTAAATTAGCTGTTCAGAAACATCATGAAGTTGATCATTTGGGTATGAAGAATCATGTGTGTAATTTATGTGGTAAAGCATTTGGATATAGGAAAGCAATGATGAAACATCAAAGAACAGTGCATAAAAGAGAGAAAAGAGAATATTCAAGAATGCCTACATATTTACAATTTGAAAATAAAAAATAACATTTCTTATTCTCGAATAACTACTTAATGTTGTTATTAGTGCAGTTACTTAACTTCACAAAGGCAATGAGGAAGAATTAGGGCTGGTTATAAATTGGTTCATACCGTAGATTGTTTAATCTTCATCTGTAAAAAGGATGACTATATTATTTATATCTAATACAGTTTATAAATTAATATATTATAAATTCATGTAAGTAATAATAAAACTGTATTTTTAAGTATTAATTTATTTAAAACAGGTGACTAGACAGTAAGCTAAATAGAAAGCTATAAATAGAACACCCCATAACAACATACAATAAGAACAATATGATAATATTTTATTGCAACCCAATAAGTACAATTTTATAATATCTTATAATTAGTTTATCTATAACATATAGTTGTTAATATATCCTAAACAATTTATAATAAATAACTACAACACTCAATAAATATTGATTACAAATCTTTGGTATCTAGTTTCAATATTCAATTTTCATTTAATAATGGAAGGTAACATGTGTGTATATAAAGGCCACAAGGTTTATCACTTTAGTACAAATTATGTCTTGTAAAAATATGTTTTTATTAAATCAGCTACTAACCGCAATCAATTTGACTAGATAATTCCATTATAACAGACAGTATCAACAGCATATTTTCATTAGGTAAACATCACACTTAGTTATAAGGGCACAATTTCATCATATATTTAAGTACACTTAGGGTAATGGGTCCTACATGGAAGACACACTTTAAAATTCAATCTCAATAAATAAAATTTTGTATCAAAAAGTTGTGCTAGTTAAAAGTGCTTCAGTTTCAAAAGACAACAAAAGCTATTATATAAAAAGAGAACAGAAATGTAGTGTTACTAATACAATGATAATGAACTCGATAAATAGACATTGATGTATGTCTAATTGATACAAAATTATGTGATACATCAAAGTTATATTATAGTTTATTATTTTTTATATGGTGCTTATGTTACATACTCACATTATTTTTAATACTATGCAGTTACTTATTAAATATAACATCTACCTGACCATTACAAAAAACTAAAAAAAAAAGCATGTATGATCTGTATAGTAATTGTTTCAAGTTATTCAATAACTAAGATGTAAAAGGTAAGAAAAATTGGTTTAGTCATATGAAGGCCCTCTACACATAGTAACTATAAACATGGACGCAAAGATAAATTCCAAGGATTGTAATGAGAGCATTAAAGTACACCAAATATATTCAATTCTAAGAACAACCACTTGCCATATGAGAAGGTAGAGTACTCCAATTATTGATGGTACAGTTAAAAGCACAGAAAACATTACAGGAACATCTGTAACAAATTATGTAAAATAATGTTATACATCTATTTTATACTTGTTTGCTACAGCATTACGATTTATACGATTTCGTTGATAACAAAACGTCGTTTTACCTTTTTCACTGAGACTGCCCTTCCTCCCGAGAATTAGTCTTGCAGCCTCTATAATAAAAAGTGCTACCAGTACACCAAAATCTTGTCCAAGTCGAAAACTTCGGTTATTATCGCTATCATTATACTTCCCACCAATTAATACAGACTTCAAAATAAGCGTTCCTAGTTCACAGGTAGCGAATAGGCCAAAATAAAACGAATTTATATATAGAAGTATTTCGTATGCTAAACTAGAATTAACCATAACGCACGACTCCCCGTTTTTTTCAAGCTAGAAGTTGTATATACGCAAAATTGGCATGAATTAATGGTATCAAACCAATTTACTTAAATATTTTTTATCAAAATTCATATAGCAGATCAAATTTCCTTTCATGAAACTACAGGAAATTCAAATTACATTCATTATTGACTGACAAAAACCACAGATATACACTGACAGCCCACAGATTTAAATTTTACATTCTTAAATTTACATAAAATACAAACACTATTAATTTTCTTATATAAACTCGATAATTCTGAGGAAATTTGCGTTTTTTTGTAATTATTATGTCTTTTTTTCTTTTTTGATGGCTATAATTGCTACGTAACAAACTCACACATTCATCTGTTTCATTATCATATATATTTTCAATAAATAATATATCACTTGATAATAAACTAATTGATTGATTTAAACTCGGAGCCCTCGATAAATCATCGTCATCACATCATCTGGATAAGATAATTCAATGAAAAGTATATAATTTTCTTAGAATTCATTTAAAAAATTACTCAAAACGTAAAAAATGTTAATGAAATAATCAAAATCCAAATTACTGAAAATAAACATAAATAGTACCAACTATTATTGTTAATACACATTAATGAGGTTGCTAACTGTAGAATTTTTTTTTTTCAACACTGAATTTCGCGCACTCTGCTAATGCATTTGAAAACTAATTCACGTTCCAATTAAGCTTCAGCATAATTCGGCATTGTGCGTAAATGAGTCGCATTATATTATCTGTAATTGGAAAACTACCATAGATTGCGAGTATCACGCGAAAGCATTAATTTTGAGTTCTGAGAGTGCTCAATTGTGCGAAGCGTTGCTGTAGTTGAAACATTGTGCCGCATAATGCGCTCTAGTGCTGTAATTGGAAAATTACCACAATATGAGTTACTAAATTTAGTTAGCGTTTAACTCTTTACTCTTTAGCCGCTGTAGTCTATAGTCAATACTCTGTGGTGTCAACTGGTTCATGGTTGTGGCTGAATTGTGAGGCGCGTGCACGTGTTGCAATACTTGCAATAGCAAAATAGAAAATTAATGAACAAATGAATAGTACTTTTTTATGTTTTGAATATTTACCTCATTTTCAAGAACTATTTTAAAATGCTGGCTATGTTATGAATTGGTAAGTCTTATGTCAACTTTTTTAAATTTGGAAATAGTATATCCATGTGCGACCACGCGCTTAATGCACTTGAAGATTAAAATGTAGGTATTCAACTAACAAAAGTAACTATTTCATATCTTACTTTAACTAAATTGCTTTTGTTTTTATTGTTATATTAAATTGAAGAATTCGGTTTTTTTTTACTACTAAATTTTTGTTTAAATGGGTGTTAGGATTATGATTATATGCATGATTCTTATAGTAATTTTGACTTTTCTGAACAACTTCGAAAATCCCTGTTACTCCCTATTTCACTTCCATATTTATTACACGGCAATATCTGCTACATGAAGGTCGAGATTTAATTTTAATAAATTTATGTTTGTAACTGTACACTATCAAATTATTGAATTCTGATATACTGACGAAAGAATTGATAGATTTAGCTTTGGATTTTGTTAATATATTTTAATGAGCCTGTAAAAAATATATTACATTTATTTCAATAAGAAGTTCTGCAAGCATGAGACAATATGCCCTATTGCCTAACATTAGATGAGAAATCGGTCCATTAGCTTGATAAAAAAAAACCACTGTATTGTATGTATTTTAAATAATCATTTCCAAGTGGTATTTTCAAAGATCGTAATCGGTTTTCAATTTAACTACAAAAGCCTTTAATAATAGATGACAATGTTGTTCCTGATATCTATTGCAATCAGCGCAATGTGTAGAGGTCAAACAACAGTAAAGATAATTCAATAATACTTGTGCTATTTGATGAATGCAATGAGTGTCAACAAACACTTTTATTAATTTATTACTCTCTTGAGCAATGATATTAGAAAATACAGATTTTATAAAAGCAATTTAACAAGGCCTTAGGCCCTAATACATACTAATTTCCATTATCTTGATAAATTATTATTCAGTAGTACCTTCGGGGTACATAATTTTGACAGAATCTGTTATAATTATATTTATTTAAGTCTTTAGTATCAGAAAGAAATCTAAATTCAAAAAAAGAATCTAAATTGTATTTTATCACAACACTTTTATAGCACATCTTGCATTAACTCAATAAAAGATAGATTAGATACAGCCACACAATTAAATGATATAATTTACAAATGTTTATCAATTGAAAGTTTTGTATTAAAAATATTATTGTTATAAAATGCTGTTGCTACAGTGTTTAGGAATTTTGTCAGATAACAATAAATGTTGCTATAACTATTGTTATTCCAATGTTGATAAAATAATTCATTATGATTATTCAAGTTTTCTCTGTGATACACATAATACATAAGATTGGGTGTGTTGTAACCAATTTTCTTATTCTGTGACTTAATTAAATTACAATTATTTTTAGCTCTTTGACATTCTGGTTTTATCAATATATTTTCTCTGTATGAGCTAGTATTAATTTTTGTTAGAAAAGTCCATTCATATTATTTATATTTTTATGTTTTAGATCTATCACACCCACAGATGTCCATATCAGTTTTATGATATCGGATCTATAAGGCATGGAGATGTCGCACCAGGGGGGAGCTGAGGCCGAAAGCCTCTTGCGCCCTGACCGCAACGCTACCGTTATGCCGCAGAAACGTAAGTTATTCCTGAAGTTTAATAATCCTTTTCCAATATTTAATTTTTTTAAGTAGATTTTTAGAAATAAACAAACAATTATTATTTCGTATTTATAGTGAAAATAACAGATACGCTATTCTTCTCTATGATACTTCATAAAATATTAAACTTAGCATGTCTTTTTAAATAATATAATGTTAAAACAATAGCAAATATACTACCAGGAGATTTATAAAAGATACAAAAAAAAAAGATTTCCAATAAGGCTGTCACTATTGATGGTCTGGTCCTAGTTCAAATCATAATTAGTTCTCCACCACTGGTAGGCCCAATCATTGGGTCAATCGTCTTATGGCGTTGTAATTTAATTGTTAATATTTAACTATGGACAAATCAGCGTCACCAGTTAAACTGTAGAATGTTTAGAGTGACAGTCTTCTAAATGGTATCTCAAAGCTAAGAAAGGCACCTACCAAATATGTTTATTAATTATGAATCTTGAAAGATTCTAATACTTTTTGTCTCAAAGTACAGTAAATAATATATGCATTTATATTTTGCAATGTCACGTATCTTTACTTGACTACAAAAGCGATCATGACATAGATGATTGCATCACCTATTCTAATCTGACGTTATATTATGTTGGCCATGACTTCTCTTAATACCAATGTAGACGCCTTAGAAACGTTTTAGGGCGCCATAATTGTTTGATTCACTTTAAATACAGATACTTTGTCTGAGGAATTGTCGGAGTTATTACTCCGCCATTGGAACACGTTTTTTTGATTCAGGAATTTCATACGATTGCAACTTTACATACTTAGTCAGGTAATGGCCTAAATTTCGAGGCATATCAATAAATACATCAGGTTTATGGAAATCTTTCTAAACCAAAACATGTGTTTTACGAGTCCAAGACAGGTTAAAGTAGCCCTATTTCCCCGTTAAGGACTAGCAGTATGGGGTTAAAATAATGATTATCTAGTGAGGTTGAAAAGTTGCTCCCTTCCAACTAAAACAATTTAGCTGGTAAGCGGATTCAGGGTCATGAAACATATTCACAAGTTGCCCCTTTATTCGCTTTGTTTTATAACAATAGTTTAATTGAAACGCTCATCAAATATTTCTTCGCTTTTTCTAATTACTTATAAAATTCAAGAATATATATCTTTTTCACGTTCAAATAACTGTTTGGAAACTATGATTTCTGTTATCTGAAGTTTGACAATATCGTGTTACGCATGAGGATTCTAGATATTTTTCAAGTTAAGAAAGGGGCTCATAATTATAATCTATGTAAATTAAAGGCTAATTCTTCAGTCGGTAGCTAATGTATGAGCGTCGTGGTCACCCAGATAACATCTAGAGCGGACAATCTGTTTCTACCGTTTTCTGGCCAGCGCCTCTATTATGACAGTCCACAGTTTTGAGTACTATGAGTTTCACTTCATCGGTCCATCTGTATAATAAACAACCACGAGATCTTTTGCCTTCTGTGTTACCAACCACGATCAGTTGCTCCTCCTCATCGCATCTGGGCATTGTTAATGGTTTTTAAAGGCGATACATAGAAGTAAATATAATATTAAAATAAAAGTCAACAAGTCAAGACATCTTATGCAAACGTAGCTCCGGTTTGTCTGTTATTTATTTTATTTTTTCAATATGTCCTACCTGATACCGAATAAACATTTAATTGCAAACATCGAATGTGATGCCAGTAGAATTAAGTACAGAGGATGATAAAAGCAAGTGAAAATATCAACACGACAGAAATTGGATAAATTTTACTTTTACCATTACAATTCCGCGTTTGATGTTAATAAATCATATTATTTAAATCAATAAGTATTTGTTTTTATAGCGAAAATATCGAAGGTGCGGTAATCCATGGTATGAGGTAATACAGTTATGTTTGCTAATTGATCAAACAAAATAGACGGAACGGCGCAGTCGTAAAATCTGTGTCATACAAACTTGCTTCGTCGTTCACTGCGTTGTACCTCAATATCATGTACCAAGAATGTCATTTTAGTAATAGAAAGAAAAAGTATCTTATTACTGGTGTGAATAAACGTCTTCCAAAACCACTAAGTCTACGTTCACGTTTTTAATAGACAATAATAAAACCTTTATTACTACTGGCCATTAATCTACACTTATATAATATTATAAAGAGGAAAACTTTGTTTGTTTGTTTGATTGTAATGAATAGGCTCATAAACTACTGGACCGATTTTAAAAATTCTTTCACCATTCGAAAGCTACATTATCCACGAGTAATATCGGCTATATTTAATTTTAAACAAAAATAGGGTTCCGTAAGATATTAGGGTTTTTCGGACACAAGGTGTAAAAAATCAACCAAAAAAGTTACTTATTTTGCGTACCCTGCCTAAACTATTAAGGATAGAACCATAAAATGTTCTAAGTAATTGTAGATCTTATAAATATCTACAAAAAAGTCCGCGACACACTATACCTATCTATGTCGAGTGAGGCACAATAACCATAAATGATATAAGTACCTGGCAAAACGATGTTTGCCAGGTCAGCTAGTTTATAATAAAGAGAAATTCAATTCAAGTTCCGAACCATACAAGCATTATTAACTAATTTCGAAATTTCTGTTAAATCTTAATAGTGTAATTCATATTTAAAATCAATGTGATAATTCAATTACGTAACTAATTTCAGTTTATATTATCGAACAGATAAAACGTTTGTAATTATTAAAAATACTAGCGGAAACTACACAGGGAACGCTAATTTGGTTTATTATGTAACAGTAGTCCTTATTTGATCACAGGCTAGTTTGTACTTTTGATCTAAATATTTGTATTTTAATAATTCTATACTCACAATTGAAAGTACTGGACTGATTAAAGATTCTTTTATCATTAGATTGCTCCATTATCCCTGAGCAACATAGACATTAATTCCAATATATGTAACGTCCGTGCGAGATCGTGAGATGTCTTTTTATAATATCTAGGTTTTTAATGTAGTTTATCACTATACCATTGTTCACATTGTGAGTTAAATTACGCGTTGATGCGACTGACAAGATTTTTTTTATCAGCGGTGACGTAGACGTTAGTTTTCGGCACTTTAGTAAATCTTTTCTGTTATGGGAGGTATTTTGTAGTATTAGTAAATAATGCTTAATATATTTTAAATGTTTAACAGAATACGAAATCTAAATTAACTTATATATTTATATATGATAGCACTAAAATTTTATTTTGCAGAGAGCACTGAGTTTATGGACAGTACAGTCAAGCTCATAACCTCTTTATTGCAAAGTTCATTGACCGCTATTTTCAAAGCAATAATGCAGGTGTTAGGTTAATGCGTAAAATAAATTTTTGATTATAAAATAATATAACCTGAGACTGGGTTAAATTAATGAAACCCAACCGTCTCCGTTTTTATAAATTGTATTTGTAATGTGGAAACGAATAAATTTAAATACTTTCATTAAAATATATCACAGATAATGCTTCATTATCAAGTAACAAAGGCAATATTTACACCAGATCTTATAATGCAATTTTATATGGAAATCAAGATAGTGAAGGCTTTATGTTTTTCGAATTACCCTTTATATTTTGCGGTAATAATTCAATTTATCAGCGAACTTCAAAAGCCAGATCTGCCTGCCAACTCATTAATTGCAATGGCACTTAAAGGAATTTCGGAACGGACATTAAGTACTACTCTAGCGTTTAATTAAAAAATGTAGGAAATATTTGAGCTCGTTTTAAATTTTATTTTCTTAAATGTGGTGAGGACTGTGTTTTCGATTTTAAATTTTGTGATCTACAGCATGGTTTGTTATAAAGTATTGAATACATTTATTAAATAGATATAAGCTGAAAAACTGTAAAATTAAATTAAAATTAAATTATCTTACAAGTTATTTATTCACTTTATTCGCTTAAATAATATTTACGATGCTTTAGTAATTGTTAATATATTTTCTATTAAAAGTGATTATTTTTGATAAACAAAAAAAGAAACAAACATTTTTATTAGTTAATTTAAAAAAAAGCTTCTTTTATTAATTAAAAATGTGAGGCCATTGGGAGTTTTTATTTAAGTTAAATATTATAATGTTGCATTTTTTTAGACTAGACAAAAAATACGCAAACTTAGAAGGCACCTAAACGATTAGTTTGATTGTACCGATGCATTTGTGATCAGTAACTGATTGATAAATCTACTATATACCGTAGTTATATAATACTTAGTAATAATTTATTTTCAAAATATTATTAGTCCATGTTTTTACAACTATTAATTTATTTATGGCTTCAAGTGAAGATGTTAATTTGTAAGTCCTTGCCCCAGTAACAAAAAGATTATGTTAAAACCTGTTGAGCAACAGTCATTCAGTGGTTATCAGGAACATTCAGATGTCGTAACGAGTACGAGGATTGTCTTAGAACGTAGTTGAAATATTTTGGCGTGTTAGGAACTAAACTTAAACATGCATCTGAACCCTAGAACCGCACATTTGTCCGAAACTGATTTGTCGATGCATAAAAAACTCTACGAAACTATCGAATTGTTTTAATTATTTTGCCTAGATTCCACGTGACGTATCAACCGTGGTTTACACAGGCTAGAAAATAAGTAGTTAAAAATAGACAACCGAATTAAATTTCTTCCCATATCATTGAGTTTATGGTAGATCAAAGATTAAAAAAAAAATATTTATTTCATTATAAATGCATAAAATTCATGTAAATTGTTACGCTCATAATGCATTGCTAAATCAATACTTATGATAAGAAGTTATCGAACCCAGACATAATATTTAAATATAAAAATTTAAATCTCCACTTTATACACTTTACCACTTGCAATTGAGTCGGTTCGGTTTTTATGCCTCTGTACCATTATGTCCAATCTAGTTCTTAAATGAAGTCTTCTTGAATGAAGTTAAGGGAATATTCTAAGTCGGCCTGTATTATGCTATTCATTAAAAAAACCAGGCTTAACGCGGATCCCATTTAGCATTTACTTGCGGCGAATTTATAATCGGTAATGTTTATCCACTGTGTGAGGAAAGTGTTAGTTCTGTGGTGCTCAATATTATCGTGTTAAAAAAGAAATTAGTTGTTACAAAATCGCAATTTATTAATATACATAATAATAATACTGTATAGATAAAACAATATTTTTGGATGATTCAACATTTTATAGCGGCGTTTGCAGTAACGTAAGCCATTGTTTACGTTTTGCATAACAAACATCTTGTACGTAATTTTACCCGTAATGAGAATCGATTTGTACCTCGTTGCCGTTTTGCTAGAATAAGTAAGACAAAGTGTAATAAAGTTTGAAGTAATTCGCTTCAATGCTTAGTGGTTTGAAACTTGCTTTTTTAATTTGAGCTATTATTCACTAAATAAAATTTCGGTTTCAATAACACAATCTGGTTACGTGTCTGATGATGTGATCTTTTTGGTATGGGAATCACAATATCTTTTCAATTACAGAATTTCTTCAATTGCGTAGTGCCATGTAGGTAAATTATATTCTTTAGCTAAATGCGTAATGAAAATGTATAAAATATCATATTAGATTTCTCCGAAATCTTTTCAGATGAACGGGTTTTGGCCAAAACTCACCGATATCCAGATTGAGCATTGTGATAAACAGGTCTAAAATCTGGATATCTTAAATTGCTCTTCTCAATCTTTGAATTTTACTGTGCTTTTTATAATTTCATAATTTGATGTAATTCTTTATCTCTTTGTGTATGTCGAGCTTCTATGAATAAATAGAAATGAAACACATGAAATGTGTGTTACGAACTGCGCCAGAAATGTTGCCTATGTAACAAGCCAACAAAAACCTTAGAAGGCAAGCTGATCACTTTAACAACATTGTGAATAGAATAATTTTGGTCCATATGATCATAAACCGGGATTATACAAGTATGCTTTGACGCAAATATTTAGGCCGTGATTGTAATAACGTTAACATGTAATCATTGTTTAGCCTAGCTTACACAAAACTTTAGCAGACAAGCACGTTTTTGCGTATTTTGTATTTCATTAAGATGTTTTATTTGAAAAGAAGGTCAAATATTTCTTCGAAATATTAAACAAAGTATGTAAGTAAGTTGTTTGAAAAGCAATCCTGTCGTAAACTTAACAAAGTGTTTGGAGAGTTTGTGCTCTATAGATAAACGTTTCATTTAAAATATAATTTAAAGAAATTATTCTGATTTAATTAGTAATATTTAGGAAATTTAGGAAACGAAAACGTACTTTACATTTTTTACATTTTTTTTAAATATTGACACAAGTTTCATTGATACAATTGTTCACAAATGTTCATAGTTATATAAATGAATAAATTAATTTCGATTTATTTTTATCATGTTTTCAACTCGTACGAGCGACACTACACGCTAATGAGAATTTAAATCAAAGCATTTTAAATAAGCATTTCTACTTCACACCTTAGCTATACAATGTTTTAAAAAGCTTCCGTGAGCTTAAATGACGTTTTAAGTTGAAGAGTCAGCGAGGATTTTCAAAAGAGCTTGAACCATTATGCAGGCCTATTGTTCTTGTCTATAGCGTTGGAAAGGGTTAGTTCCTGCCTCACTTTTTTTTACCTAGAGTTTTCAATTTGTTTATTGGCTGGAAAATGTTGAAATGAAGGATTTGAGGGCACAGTTTTGTGCTTTGTAGGAGTGACCCATATAGGTAGTAAGCTTTGCTGGGGTATTTGGGTTTTCTAAAAATGATTCCTGTTTTTCTGAATAGAAATGTACTATAAAAGTGTTGGATAATATAGTTCTACTAACTATTATATATCAATGGGATTCGATTGAGAACTCTTAAATCATGTTAAACTATGATAGGTATTTAATTACAGTAATTAACTGCTTTAACATGTTATGAGGAGAATTTTGATTTTTCATCTTATTTTATGTGTTACTCAAATCTTGTGCCGTTCTAAAAACATACATATTTTTTA
This sequence comes from Pieris mannii, assembly GCA_028984075.1. Taxonomy (NCBI): domain Eukaryota; kingdom Metazoa; phylum Arthropoda; class Insecta; order Lepidoptera; family Pieridae; genus Pieris; species Pieris mannii. The sequence continues at coordinate 9,829,065 of CM054777.1, forward strand.
ATATGAAAAAAATTGAATTGATCACTGAAATTAAACTTTAAGTATAGGCTTTTGTTAAGATGCATCGTTAACGAAACACACTAAGTAACAACAATGAAAATATGTAATTGAAATTGCTAAAGATATAAATTTATTATTTTAATAGCAATTGATGCTCGCTGCACAGAGGTTTTATATTAGGTCCCAAATTGGTTACCTTCAGTCTCAAGTCTCCACATTTTGTAATATTCAGCCGATATCTGTTGCCCCTTTTACAATCCAATTGCATCATGTGGGGCATGGGCCCCATGTTGAGAAACCCTGCTTCAGATAGTACCAATAACAATAGCTACACATGGACTTTACAAGCATCCACATACAATACAAACATATATATTGATAGCTTTTAACGATTTCATTTGTTGCCGAGTAAGAGTATTCAGCCGAGGTCAAATCAAGAACGAATCGAATACTAAAACAAACAAAATTATTTTATTAATTACAAAACGATTGTATAATCTGTATGTTTTGAAACATTCATGTTTGTGTTACCTAGTTCTTTACATACATTAAAAGGAATTTATGCCCGTAATATAGTAATTTAATACAATCCTAACATCCGTTATATTAAATCAGTTGTTAAGTACTCAATTGTTTCTTTGTGATGGAAAGAGAAAGGGCAACGCACTACTGAATACCGAAAATATTAATCTGTTTGGGGCATTATTACATTGGTATACTTTTTCAACAGAAGTTTAAGAGTTTGTAGGTTTGATTTCCGGCTGTGCACCAATGGTCTTTCTATGTGCGGATTTAATATCGGTCGAACGGTGAAAAAAATAGTAGGGAAACTCAAAAGATCACGGATCATATACAGAAATCAGAGACCCGGAAGATTGTAGTGTCTTTGGTATATACATACAATAAAAATCTGTTATAACGACATCGCAGGGCCTGTTCATATTTGGTCGTAAAAACCGATAGTCGTAACAGGCTGATGACGTTGTTATTAAGTATAATAGAATGCAACCGGGTTTCATTCAATCTTTAATTTTGGTCAATATAACTAGTATGTTGTTCTAAACGATGCCGTCGCTAACGGTTTTGACTGTATATACTTTTTCTACGGAAAATATTCAAATCAGTAGCTAACTAAACAAATAATTAGGGTAAGCTTTAACAAGCAATTACGTAATTGCAGTGTACTGAACTCAGATAACCGAGAATGATAATGCGATAATGACGAGCCGTTTACCACTTTCTATTGTTGACGCATAATGTTGCCTAATGGATGAAAATAAAGTAGTGCATTAAGACTAACAGTCGAACTCAGAATCATTCATAAAGGATCTCGAAGTCAGAAGACTTATTCTCTAATTGTATTTCATTTTGATATCTGGGAATAGTTCGCGCTAAGTCTCAACTTTGATTCCTAACTTGTCCACAAAGACATGTCAGTTTACAAACTTCGCGGTACGAGCAAAAGTTATTATTTTATTTTAACTCTTGCATGACAAGTGCAGAGAGGAATGGTGGGATTTGGAGGATGCGTTTGACAAAGCAGGCACACCTAAATGTAGGAGATACAAATTTATTTAAATTAAAAGTACATATATGAATTAAAAGAATAATAATTATTATAATTACAAGTAACAAATATTATTAGCAAGGCGATGGGCTGCTTTATCGATAACAAGCAATTTCTCCAAGCAACCCTAGTGAGGACAAAACTAAAAAAAGGGTAATATGCAAGAAGTGTATTACATAATCAACAGTAATAAAATAACAAGTAACATTGAAACATTATACAATTCTCAAACGTAATCTAAAATAAAAAATGGACTAAAAACCAAAAGCTAATCTACGGTTCAAAAATTTTAATGCACAAAAGAATAAGAAAATAAAGTCACAATTGAGCAAGATAGGATATGGTTAAGAAGTCTTGAAGAATTTTAAAAGCGGTTAGACAGGTTGCCTTTATAGAAAGAATTTTTTTCTGGTGCACAGTTGGAATCTGGAAGAAAGGCCTTGTTAAGGTCGAGCCGCTTGATACGATTAATTTATAGTTTTAAATATATAGTAAAACAAATTATTACGATGACGTCATAACGAGGCCGTAATTTGTAGCCGATTGTAGCCATTATAAGTGACGTAAGGGACTAAATATTTTGTATATCTAAATATATAAAACAAAGTCGTTACATTAAGTAAAGTTACACCACTTATAACTCAAGATCGGCTGGACGGCGGCTCCGAATAGCAGAATAAGTAATCAATATCGCATAACAATAAATAAATAAATTAATTTTGTGAATATAAAGAGCATGTGGTGCCATCTGTTGACAAAACAATGCTTCATTTTACATAGAATTCGTGTCAGTTCAAAAAAATCCGGTCTTAGGTGAATAGAGAATTTAAAAAAATGTATTTGAGAAAGTTCTTTAACATGCAGTATCGCAATATTGACGCTAGAGAAGAGAGGCCTAACGTGTAAAACAACCATTATTCCTTTGCAATGGCAAGCAATAAAACATTTCTGTATTTGCAAAAAAGTTATAGTAATTACCTTTATGAAATCTTTAAATAAGTTTAACTAAAGTGACAACGATATTATTAGACTGTAAAGCGGAACGAAGTTAGCCGGGTCAGATAGTACTACGAGCATACTAGCTGACCTGGCAAATGTAGTTTTGCCATTTATAATAAAAAATAGGGTTTGATCGTAGAGGGGTGAAAATTAGGGGTTTTATGTAGTTTTTAATGCTGTCACATAAAAAAAAACTAAATATTAAAAAATAATAATTACCCTTAATATTTAGGGGGATGAAAAATAGATATTGTCCGATTCTCAGACAGACCCACAAAATTTCATGAGAATCGGGGCAGCCGTTTCGGAGGAGTTTAACCACAAACACCGCGACACGAGAATTTTATATATAAGATTTAATTTAAAAACTAGAATTCGTATAGTTCAGTTTTAGTATTAGAGAAATTGCACCAAATGTCCATTCCGAATAATGCAATATTGTTTGGGGTTACTGCGTACAAGTGCTACATCAATGTATTGTCTAGGCGTTCCAACGCATTAATATAGTGCGCTTGGGTGCAATGATATTACGACATAAATAAAATAAATGTATGTTCAGATAGTTTATTGTCTATTTAAATCCTTCTGCAGATGTGTTAGATTGGGGCCCCTAAAACTTTTATTGAACTTTTTTGATAGGTAATTTCAAGTAATAATGAAATATACATTCAAGGAGAATGTATATTTCATTCATTCATTCTCTTGAAATTACCTGTAACAAATTAGCTGTAACCTAATAATATGTATTCATGAATATATTTCTTTACATTCCCATTTTTATTTATTTTATTAAAGTATACATAATTTTAGAGATTATGTTCAGTTGCTGTTATGCTAGAAAATTAGGTTACAATTAATGAATATATATTATATAAGGTTATTTCAGTTTGGTCGTAGGTATAATTGAAACAGTATAATTTCTTAAATAGCAATAATGCCAAAGGGTAACACTTGAATACAGTTCAGTACATTTAGCCGGAACTTTTGATTTCGGTCAATATAACCGGTATATTCTTATAAACGTTGTCGTAAACGGGTTTGACTGTATATTAAAGTGGCTTCTTTCAATTAAGAGCTTGGAAAGGGTAATTTAAGGAAGCGCCATAAATAACTGTAGCACTATTCACCCATAATAAATGTATATAATCGGAATAGGGGGCAAACAGGCCAGGGGTCACCCCATGTTACGTGATATCCCCGCTCAATGTGTGCTAAGAATCGGTTCGCTGTTTTTTTTTTGAAGAATCATAAGTCGAATTGGTTCAGAAATACTTCAGTGGGCAACTGGTTCCCTATTGGTAGTGAGCGGCAAGAATTGTTTTTAACGCTCTTTCCGGGCACGAATTGCTGTGTCAGGTCGGTGGACTGCCGTGCGCAATGGAGAGCTAGAGCACTGACACGCGCCGGCGCGTAATTATTTGTCAATTTTTTGGATAACTTGTCTGAAAATATGTCGTCGTAATTCCTAAATCATGTTCTATATAAATATTCGTCATAAATTGAATTACACTTCTAAGTTATTTAAATCGTGTATCGATCGTTGAAAATGGATACCTAAACTTCTCAACTCCACCATATTTTTTTCATTCACCTATTTTAAGAAACGATGTCAAAAAATTTAAAGGATTAATGTATTTTTTTGGAGTTTGGCCCTTAAAAAAACGTCGCGGTGATCTGTGGAGTTTCGTATTCTGCCTTGACGTCCGTCATGTAATTCTTCTGCAGTTATAAGAATGCTTATAACTATGTATCTGTGTTACCAATATTGCGTGGTAGGAAAAATTCGCGACCTCCACACAGACAGAGACACGACTGCTCATATAACGACTATCCTTTATTAAATTTAAATTAAGACGCAAATATTTAATTTCTCCTTCAACCTTTCACGAAGTAAAAGTAAAAAATGACACATCTCTTGAGTACATACTTTAAATTTTGACTCGTGGCTTCAGTGTATGTGATCTCTTGCGTCCAAGTCGTAGCTTCGCTCATTGTGCCTTTGTGCCTTAGACTTAAAAAGTCGACAGCTTGAGTCAGGCACTTATAGGCCCATTACTACTTAATAAGCCAATAAGGAAATAGATGCAGAAATCTGATGCCTGCCCAGACTTAAAATACCGTAGTGGTTTTTTTACTTTGACATTTAATTTACACTAAAGGTACTTACGTCTTATTAATGTCGCTATCCCACTTACGTAGTACTACTACTTACGTTAAAACAAGTAGTACGATTTGAAATTTTGAGCTGAATTTCTTGAAAGAAAAATTATTTATTTTACGTAGACGTCGTTGCGGGGTATAACTATGTGGAGAATATCAGCAGCAAATAAATTAGGTTGTGTGCTCGACTCGCAATTTATTAGCAAGAATAAAAGTTTTACTGCCTACGATAACGTTACCTTGATATTGGTTAGTTCCTGATATTATTAATAACTACAGCTTATTTTACTGTGGGTTCAAAAGTTGACGTGGCCAAAGAAAATCTTTGTGAATTGAATATTTTCTTCAATGTGGGTACTAAATTTTCAACAACAATTTTTCTATGATGCCAAAAAATATGTCTTATCAGATTTTAAAGTTGAAATTATCTATGTCAGGAATAGGAGATTTATTTTAGCAGTGTTGTCCTAGTGGTGTTAACGTTCGACTCTCATACCTGGGGTCGTGGGTTCGATCCCCAACTGCACTAACACTCACCTCAGTGAAGCAAAATATCGTGAGAAAACCGATATGCCAAAAAGTCCAAGCTGTGTCAGGCTCAGAAAGTTGATTACCGACATTTCCATGATCACGGAATAGTAACAGAAATCTGAGGAGCAGACCTTTAAAGGTTATATTCTAATAAAATACCAATGGCGGAGTAAGGAAGACACAAGCGCCATTTTCTTTACACCGTATAGTTATTTAACCTATATTTCACATGCGCCATCCAAAAGATACAAAAAAATAAAAAAGACAAAATATATCTTAAACTAAAAGTTACTGCTTTAATACGGGACTCTTATATATATTTTCTTTTCAGACAATGATTTAATCGATAGTAATGCTAAATGGCTATTAAATTAAACAATACATAACATTTACCTTCTGATTTGGAACAGTTAAGCTATCAAATGTAGCTTGTCACAAATAAATATACAGTTATCGAAACGTTTATTAAATTGAGTAGAAGTGTTCTATTTATTTCAAAATTTTAACAGGGATTTCGCGCGTAAGTTTTTTTTAAAATGATGGTGTTATTTTTTTTTAATGGAATCTCGCTGTCGGTTTTAAGGGCCTTTACAGCTCAGCACTGGCTGTTTTGGCGAGCTTAGCTCAGCCTGAAAGAATGGGGTTCCCACGAATCGCGCAAGGGCTTCTCCTGTGAGACTCGAACCTCGGCTTGGGCATTCGCGGGGGGTCAATCGCCTGAAGGGCAGGACGGAAGCCCACTGGAGTGTGCGATGTACGAAGTAAAGGTCCTCGCCTTCCCCAGTGAAGGCGGTTTTTAACCCTAGTCTGATGTTTATTGCTGTTATTATTTAGGGCCGCGCGGGCGGCTTTTAATTTGTCGTTTGCTATTGTGATTGGATCATCCGTATCCGTTAGTACGTGTCGGGGCCTCCTGCGAGCCTTTTAAGTCGGGAAGAGGAATGGTGTTAGATAAGCGTCTTTTCTTTTATACTTAATTTGTTAACATATAATTTCTCGATATTTCTGGTGTCTAGTGTTTGAACGGCCTTGACACTTCTCTGATATTTTTGATTAATAGGTACCTATAAAAATGATTTCGCGTCACAATAATATTTTTATTGTTGTCATTAAATTAAAACTAGATCTGATATTTATAGATTTATATCCGATGATTTGACGAATTCGTTTTCATTTAAAAGAAAAGAAAGAAAACTAAATACTACATATTGTTATACTGTTAAATCTTTAGAATATTATTTATTGATAAATATTATGTATGTACTATTCATTGTATCATATTAAATATCAAGATTTTCGAACTTTATTGACGAAACAGTTTTGTCTGTCTCTAAAAAAAAAACAATTTCATTATTATCAAATACATACTCTAATGAGTTTGGGAGCAATGCATACAAGTAACTGAAAACTAACCATCATGTTACCAAAAACCTTATTCAATGAAGAGTTATAAAAAGACTCACAAATACCAACATACACACAAAAATGTGATTTGGTACTGCTGCGATCTAAAACAATCTCGACTAAGGTAAGGTGAAATTCATACACGAGACTGCGCGAACTGTGTCTCCCGTATGTCGAATATGTACAGGATTTCAATATATTTCGAGTCAAGAGTTTGCGCCAAGTCAGTACCTACATAAGACTAAACTGTTTTTCTAACTACCCTCTATTTAATAATATAGTATAAATTTTTTACATTAAATAACATATTATCTTTGTTTTGTTTTAGGTTGGGATGCGAGTGAGGGCGAAAAGGCGCCGTTCCTCCGAAACGAGCCGGTGCGGTTAACGCCCGCCTGGGAAGGGTCAAACCTGCCCAATGACACGCTTAATTTGAAAGGTAATAATAGAATTTATACACCGGTTTCGTCATAGAAAATATATCTAACAACCTTCTGGACATTGACATATTACAGTCCCTAAACGCCTATTCAACTTTGGGGGTTTGCCTTCAAATTAAGGTTCCTCTCACCGTGTGATATAAATTATTTTGTTTATGTAAAAATTTGTATGATGTCCATAAGTATGTACATAAGAACTGGTTTTATTTTACACATTAAAAAAAGAGTCAGTACTTTGATTCGTTCAAGATTCAACAACAATAACAGCGGACTGCTACGGATTAAATTGCACTAAATGTCCACTCTAAATAATATAATATTATTTGGGGTTACTGCGAATGAAGTGCTACATAATAGTATCGTCTAGGCGTTCCAGAAGGACTGAAATTTAGTGCTTATGGGTGCAATGCTGGTACTACAATCTATATAATATACTTTGTACTGTTTTGCTTCTTATTGGCGGCTGTACTCACTCGGTCCTACATTCGATTCGGCCTCTTCGCCGTGTGAAAACTCAGCGACTGTGATTTTAGGCGCATGAGTATACATGAGATCACCACATATATGCTTCAATAAAGGGCTCAATCGTGGAGAATTGGCTAGGCTAAATAAAAAAAAGCAAATTTACGGCAACTTAGGATAAAAAAATAATTTCAAAACTTGTTGTAACATTACAAACATTCTAAATTTAATTGAATAGAAGATCGTTAAAGTCCATTTCAAAACCAGAAAAGTATAAGGTAAAAAATATCATTAATCTATGGTTAAGTGAAATAAATGACAACAACTCTGTTATTTATGAGGTCTTATTGGCCTGGGATTAATTTATACACGAAAGCAGTGGTGGCCTTAGCCAGTTCACGTACTTACCTAGAAAAATACCTATAACTTCTTACGAGTATAGTGGAATCTCCTAGCGAAGTTGGTGGGTGGGTTGGTGGGGAAGTGGGTACCGCACTTCTAAACAGTGACTTGGTGCTTTAACTAAACCATACCACGAAAACCATTATAGTAATATTCAATTCAAGTCTCTTAATGATAAGAGTTGTAACTCTAATCGTTGTCTTGTAATCTATAAATCGTTTAGAAATATCCCATATATTAGTGACTCATCAACATAATAAAATGTATGTTTCTGATAAATATTCACAAGGCATCGCCTACGAACATACGCGCCTATTTACGTAGGCGATGTCAGCGACTAGTTGGTCTGGTTTTTCGAACATCGGCCAAAACTGTTAAAGCAAACTTTAGATATAAAAATTGAAAAGATCTATTAACCGATCTCTTGCAGGCACGAACTTAGCGTAGCTCCTTTACCGTAATTGCATTATTTTACCACGATTGTGAATTTTTAAAGATTTTCTACAGTTGACAGGTAAAGAAATTGTATTTCTCAAATGTAGAGAGATATCAAAGTAACGAATGGAAATACTGTTGAAATAATGAATTAGATTTGGGAAAAGCTAATGTTTGTGTGTGAGAAGTATATGGACGACGTACGTTACATCTCTATGCTATCCGTAGAAGTTGGTAGAAATTTTATTTTCCAGTTAAAGAAGAATTAAAATACAATACAAGCCTATTAATAATCAATGGAATATAATTGTATAATTTTCATAATTATCCTTCAATGTTACAAGGAATCTTAATTGTGAACCTTCTACGTAACATTTAATTATTCATCCATAGGATAAAAAAATATTTTACAGAAAATTTCTCTACATTTTTTTAAATATTTTCGAAAACGAACAAAGAATTTTGTTTAGTATAATGGAAATATAGGATGCATACAAGGAATAAACAGTGTCAATACTAAAATAAATCCTTACGAAGCATATGTCTCGGATTATTAGGCAATAAATAATTGTAAAAGCAACTGACATTATGTTTTGGAAGCGTCCTAAATAAACGTGTGGGAGATATTGACGCCCGCATCGAAACATTGCCTAATTGTGTATCAATTCAAGCATAGTACAAGACGAGTTCCTCTAAATCTGTATTACAAATTGATGTTTGGCCAAACGCAACTTAACCGTGGTCGTGAGTTCAAACCCCGGTTGTGTGAGGAAACCGATATGCCTTTTAAAAACTAAAAATTACAATTTGCCCATAGAAAAAAAAAATATCAAAGCAAAGTTTGCTTATTTATATTATTATTAATCATCTTTCCAGAATTAAAAATTATATATTTATACTGCATTATTAACAGCTTTCTTTTAAAAATAAATATAATGTATATAGTTTATTTGTTATTTACTTTGATTGGTCATCAATGTCTGAAATTGGTATTTAAAGAAAGATAATAATGATTTTTCGTATACTCCAAGCTTTATACCGATTATATGCAAGCGTGCGTTTGTCGGAGACGCCAAATACAAAACCACAACAGTTGTTCCCTCGTGCAACATCTCTGCATTAAATTTATTGATAAATTTCTTAAGGCAAGCAGGTGTACAGTCAAATTATTGAAAATTTATTAAATACAGATGTTTAATAAATATTATTTAATACAGATGATTAAATAGAACACTAAAAGAACCCCTGGAATTTCAAATATAGAACTTGATATTACTTAAAATTAATGGTAACACTTAAAATAAAAATAAATATTCTGTTGCTTCTATGATCATAGCCTAATTTCATAATCTACACGCTTGACGGATTGCTTTTCAAGATTATTTCATAATTGACAACTTCCGTATACTTTTAAAAACTGAACAGTCTATGTTAGTGTTTATATCTTTGTGGTCTAATGCCGAACGTGTATCTGCAGGGATCGCCATGGATTTGGTACCGCCGAAGGACAAATGGAATTTAATATACCTCACGTTAATTCTCCACGGGCTGGGGACATTGACGGCTTGGAATATGTTCATAACAGCGAAAGACTACTTCGTAAAGTACAAGTTGGCAAATGCACCTTCATATGCAGAGAACCTAATGCCTTATATGGGCTGGGCGGCACAAGTACCGAACCTCATATTCAGCTGGGTTAATATTTTTGTTGAAATTGGGTAAGTTATACTGATACAAACTAGCAATACACTATTACACTACTCCTACTTTTTGAGTAGCAAATCCTCTCGGGTGATATTAACAAAAAATTTCAACTTTCCTGTGTTTTGCCAGATTATCAAATATTAATTTGACGAATATTTAAATGATCCTTGGGATTGGTATTGCTCCAGTTCAAATAATTTGTATGACTCAAAACTTAGCGATTGGCGGAGTTTCTGGCCATTTCTTCTTGCCTGCTCTACGCCCTTGACTTGCGAACTAGTAGTAAATTTAGAATCAATTTTTCTGTTGACGTTCATAAGTATACTTGTTTACCTATCTGAATAAAGTTATTTTGAGTTTATAATTTTTTTTTATTTATCTTAGAAGAACGCTAGTATATTATTTGTCATACACAGGTGTCCTGTAAATCAACGTAAAGCCTAAATTAAGAAGGAAACCCCCAGAAAAACACTTAAATTACATTGTATGTACAAAAAAAAAACATATCGTGATTAAATACACTAGCTTTTTATTGCTTTTTTATAACACGGTCTGATAGTTGGATGTTATAACAATTTTGAATACGAAAATTTGAATGGGATTCTTTTTTTTATTAATTTTCTAATTATAATAACTACTACCTACCGAAATAACGCTTTTGGCTTGACGTTGATTTATTGAATACAATGGGAACTAAAGTAATTATACATATTTCGGCCAATACATTGCAAACATTAGAAGTTTAATACGCTTTGAGTGATATGACTATTAATTAAATCCTTATAAATGTTACCCTATTAAATGCTATATACTTCCCACTTCCAACGCAGTGAGTTATCAGTATGTCTGTCTCTCACATTTTACAGTGGGTACATCGAAGCTCTACTAAAACACTTGCAAGTTTCATATAAACTTGTGAGCACCTAAGTTTTGCAACAACTACATATGTTTTCCTTAATAGTATACCATAATCTTTTACTATCACGTTAAATTTTCTGTTCTGCATTAAATTATAAAGTCTGATATACGGCAGTGCTCAATGGAAAACTAAAGACAAACGATGGTCGTTAATTTCTGATTTTTCGATGGCATCTATCGTCGCCACGATTCATCGTCGGTTTGACCAATCACAATCAAACGACACGCGCCACCGTTTTCACCGTTTGCTTTATTTATATTACGAAAATACTCACAGACAGCCAGAAAGTGACAATATTATAGTACATTATTGATTATTATAAAGAATATAAATTTTTCTTTTGTGTTCCGTAATTCAATGTCTTAGTAATATATTCTCATGGGCCTAGCAATGTATTAGAATAACATTTTGTTATCATAATTTCAGCGGTGACTTGACCACTCGTATCGTTTGGTCACTCTGTCTGGAAGTCGTAATGCTGGTGGTGACAGTGATATTTGCGATGGTTGACAGCTCTCAATGGGCCGAAATTTTCTTCTGGGTAACGATGGTCACTGTCTTCTTTTTATGCGGTTAGTATAAGCAAATAATAAAGCATTAGTTATAGTGGTCCTCCATCTTTATGCATCTGTATTTTATTGATATGTGACTAGCGTCGTTTATTTCTAGTATGTTACAAGTTGCAAACCCAAAATTGTTGTCAAATTTCTGTAACTGTTTCATGATCATTTGTCAATTAGGCAAGTAGGTGATTTCCTGTGCCTGACACACAGCGAATGTTAAATGTGCTCATGGGCAGAAAGTCCATTGGCGAGTCTTTTTGATATAGTGACTATCCCACTTCCCAACGCAGTGGATTTATCAATAATGATATTTATCACAAATAATAAAGTGGGTATAATAAAGCTCTGCTAAAACACACGCAAGTTTTTATATAAGCTTGTGTGCACCTAAGTCTTGCGACAAGTACGAATTTTCTCTTAGAAGAAAAACCAAAGTGACTTTTGCGTATATAATATTATTACCGAAATTAACATAATCCCTCTCATGTTCTGCCGACGTATGGAATCATCTGTTGAAAAATATTCTCTGCTGTCTAACATTAGTACTAGTATTCTCTGGTTTCGACTATAATAATTCCTTTATACAGGTTCCAATGCGATATTCCAAAACTCAGTATACGGTGTGTCAGCTCGCTTGCCTCCTCAATACACCGGCGCAGTAGTTCTAGGGTCGAATATCTGCGGCACTCTCGTGGTTTTCCTGAACTGGGCGAGTGATGAGTTTACCCAGAGCCACCGAACGTCGGCCATCTATTACTTTATCTGTGGGATATTCGTGCTCCTGATCTGTTTTGACACCTACTTCGCCTTACCGCTTAATGTAAGTAAGAGTACAAACTAGTGACTTTCTACTTAAGGTCTGTTTCACATTGTCCGTATATGTTCCAAATAAGCTATTTATTACTTATTGGTGGGATAAACTAGTGTTTGTTGCGTTTCACGACTGTCAGATAGCGCTATTCGTCATGAAACGCGAAGTTTCTTATTCGGAACTTTTATCTTCTGAATAATTTATGTGTTGCATAGCTATTTGGTACTTTATTCATACATTGTGAAACACACCCTTAATATAAAAAAACCTTAAACTGTTGTGTCTTATGATATCAAATAAAATATGCAGAAAATTTAGATTTGTTTACATTACGAGAGACGCCGTTCATTTATTAAATATCCCACTCCCAACGCAGTGAGTTATCAGTATGTCTGTCTCTCACATTTTACAGTGGGTACATTGACGCTTTACTAAAACACTTGCAAGTTTCTTATAAACTTGTGAGCACCTAAGTTTTGCCACAAATGAATAACATCATTTAAGCTGAATTTTTATAGTATTAGCATTGTTCGTGTCTAAAAAGTCAACGGCGAACAACCTACCTAAGGTATGCTTAACTAAAACATGGATATGTTTTGAAATGCGAACCTTATAATGTTACTGACCCCGAATTCCATAAAAATAAATCTAATTACAAACATTTTTCTATGTCAGCTGTCTCTTTTTATCACAGTGTAAATGCAGTGTGAGAGAAAAAGACGAAATAGTACTTTTGATGAAACTGATTCAGTTTGAATGATTAAGAGAATAAATAAATAAAATAAAATACGTTTATTTTGGAACATAGGATCATAAGAGTATCACTTATTCCACGTCAATATATTCGAGCCTGTTGGCATCCCTATTTGAATTAAAAGTATATGCTATATTTTTTAACGTACCAACAAATCTGCGATTCAGACAAATATTTCTGTTTTATGAATATCTCCTTGGCTCTCCTTGGCTTCGTATTTCGTGAATCAAAAACCAATTACTTTTCTGCATATTCCATAATTTATTAAAAAAACTTTTGATTTCAGAGATTTTACCGCTACCACGTGACATTGCAAGAGCGAACCTTACAAGTGAACCCAACTCTTGCGACCAACAATCCTCCAGTTAAACAAAAGACACCCTACGGACTTATCTTTAGACAGGGCTTCATACAATTCTACAATGTATTCCTCACATTCTTCGTCACGCTCTCTGTATTTCCCACAATTCATTCAGGTAATAATTATTAATACAACCTTTACAATATAATTTAAACTTTCGTTTAAGGCAAAAGTTTAGCAAATTTCATTGGAAACAAATTGTCTATGTCCTAGTTACTCCATCAGTTCAATAAAATTTCAGCTCGGGAAATCAATGACTCAAGTATTTTTCTATATTTCGTCTTACGAGGCAGTTCAAGTATTACGTAAACAGTTTTACTACTATTTATCCCCCCCCCCTCTTGTCAGTAAAAGTAGCAAAGCTCTCAAAAATAATAGTACATTAAACGAAAATTGGAGGAAGTCTCTAAAATGCATTTTATGTAATATGGTGTAAAAAAGTAAATAATTTATGTTTTTTTTTGTGGGACCCCTACATCCTAGCCTATCAGGCACGCAATCAGGCAGATATGTGACCGAGTGGCTAAGCAGCAGGGGAGTGTCGAAATCTCTCCTTTCTTAAAAAGGCTTCCCCGCCCTCCCGCTGCTTTAATAATTTATGTTACGTAATCACTTCATTAGAAAATCAAATATCCCTTATAATACTTATGTAATAGTTGAACGGCCCCTAATGTGGTTTAGAAAAATTAAAAAAAGGAAGCAAATTGTAATATTTAATTACCATGCATTTATTTGTAGTAAATAAGTTGCAAACATAACCGCAATCTTTATAACGGACCCACTTCCAACGCAGTGGCATATACCAAAATGATATCGTCACATTAATTCAGTGGGTATATCGAAGCTCTGCTAAAACACACGCAGGTTTCTTCAATAAACTTGTGTGCACCTAAGTTTAGCTACACTTATTAATTAAAGAAAAAACATACTTTTTCTTCATATTATCTTCCTTTATGATACTGTTAAATATATGTTTTATGTATTTTTCAGACATCAAACCCATGTCTACGGATTTCTTTGGAGATCAGTTCACTCGTATCACGTGTTTCTTGACGTTCAACGCTATGGCCATGATTGGGAATATCACTGCTAGTCTCTGGCAATATGTAAGTTTTATCTGCATTTTTTTATGAGGTGAAAATGTACTTATGCAGGCCCGCATCAAGAATGACGAGCTTGACGCGGGGACTGTGGGGATGGGTTTACACTTAAATCCCTCTCCTATTCAGACGGGTAGCGAGACCCCACCCACTAAAACACCTCAGCCCGTCAGACGCCCTTAAAATGGGCCCTCGGGGTTCGCTAGGCATTCTACCCAAAGAACCCGGGATTATATCCACATAGAGAGCTCATTCAAGACCTGCGGACCACTCGAGATCGAGCCCCCAGCCTTGAGCTACCGGTCCTTCTACGGTCATCCCCAGACCTATCCCTCAATCGTTCAGCTGCCTCCTTCTGCAGGAGTTTTCTCCACTAAAATATCTGTAATCATTTCTACTTATCACATATTATATAACATTGGTCAGCCTTTCATGCCCTTCACCCCCAAATTCATTATTTTTGACAATCTATATTATAAATTAATATTAGGTGTACAAACTTTGCCAATAGCAGAGGGTTTACCAGTAGTGTATGTATATGTACTAAATTTGTATCAAAATGTTAGTTAGTTTTGAATGAGCCTCGTCAGCCGTACTTGTCAAAAATTATGTAAATGGTTAAAAAAAAATATATATTTTTATTATATACTGCTACTGAAAAAATCTTAATATGTTTAAAAGTAGGTAATAAAAAGAATGAAATGTGTCTTGTACATGAATTTACAATTTTGCGTCTTAATATTGACCCACTTTCCAACGCAGTGCCATTATACAATAATGATAATGACACATCTATATAGTGGTACATCACAGCTCTACTAAAACACACGCAGGTTTCTTCAATAAACTTGTGTGCACCTAAGTTTAGCTACATTAAAAACATCTGTAAATATGCACTGATGGTTATATAATATGTAACAGGTATATTATGATTGTATATCAGATCTTTCCCCTTATTCATGAAGATACTAGAATTCTGTCGGACTTCAATTAATATAACTATTACTGTTATGTTAATGTAAATATTAATTTCAGCCGACCCCTCGATGGCTCTCAGTATTCACAACACTGCGTATCCTGTTCATCCCACTGTTCCTTTTATGCAACTACCATCCACTTGGCCGGCAACGGACGTTACCCGTATTAATTAACAATGATTGGGTTTACTGGGTTATGGCTGTCGTCATGGGATGGAGCTCTGGCCATGCAAGTTCTCTTGGAATGATGTATGTTGGCGGGTAAGTAATCATTTTATAATGTTCTTTGATTTTACATGTCGTCGATTTTTTTTGATTTGAGATTTTCCTCACGATGTTGGCCTTTACTACATAAACACGGCATGGCACGCAGCGTATGGCATATTTAGTAACGCCTGCATAGACAGACAGTGCACAGATGGGAATCGACCTACGACTCTCAGGGATTATAATTGCACCCTGAAGCCAACACTGCTCTGATTTACTCTGTTGGATATAGATAGTTAAATCCACGAAAACACGCCCAACTATTCCTCCTAACCGTTAATATGCTATGTGTGCAAGGTTCGCATCTGACGGAGCAAACTCCCCGCACCCCGCGATCCCCTCAACCAAAAATTGATGGGGCGCGTCTTCGTGAATTGCACTATATATAATTCAATAAATACAATCAATACAAGTCATTTTCAAAATTTAACAAATTACATATGATGTGAACCATGTGTGTATTAAGAAATTGATTTTTTTTATTTACTTAAAAACATGGAATACGTTAATATGTTAATACGATTTATTGCTTGCTTCGCGTTGAGTATCTGTTTGAGAACCTGTACCAGTTAATAAGCCTTGAATATTTGTGCACTACAATTAAATATTTTTTTCAGGACCGTAGCGCCTGAGCACGCAGCCACCGCGGGCATGTTAGGTGGCGCAATGCTCGTAACGGGCATCGTGTCCGGAATCACATTCTCGTGCTTCGGCCCCTCCTTTGTGTCACTGGGCGTCTGGTCGAGCATGTAGCGGCTAATAACGTATCTGGGAACTTTCTGGAACATTATAGTGCTCAAGTGATTTTGAAACCTTTGAGCTGAAATACTAGAACGTGTTCTGAAAATATGACATGACCTAGAAACAAGTTTTAGAAAGGGAGTGACGTGTGACGTGAGTAGAAATGGTAGACGTTAAAAATAAATGTTAAATTGTTGAGTTAGATATTGTTGATATTGTTTAAGTTATAAATAGATGATGGAGGACATGAAACAAAATTCTGAATGAATAGAATTTTTACTAAGAAAATTATGACAGCTGTAATTACTCAATATATTATATAAAAAAACTAAAATTGAATTGACATTATTAATTACTCATATGGTTTCATTGTTAGTAAATATGACTGAATGAAGTACTATTAATCCTATCTAGATTCATTGTATAAGAATAAGTTATATGCATTCGGGTGTTCTAAGAAGTCTAAAGCTAGACTAAAATTATATAAGATATAGATTAAAAATAAAAATGTTACTATTTATAAAGTATGTAGTAGTTAGTACAGAATGTTTGGAAGACAAGGACATAGAATGACATTTTATAATTAGGTATCTTAGGTATTCATATCTTTCAATAGCGTATACGATTTAACTTATACGTACGTAAGTACGTTGGCAAAGCGTTCCCTATAATAATATTAATTTATTCCAATAAGTTTTTCAAGTAAACTTTATGGGATATCTAATTATTAAAATGTCTTAACATTAGATGTATGATTTTATTATTAAAATTGTTTGATTGCATTTATGTACTAAGAGAATTTATAGGTAGATTATATTTTGTTTATCCTGGTAGAATTAAGTTTTTAATCCAAAGCAAAGAACCTATGGAATATCATTTTTGTTAGATTTATTAGCAAGGTTTTAAATTGTTTGCAGTTTTAAAATGAAAGTGGTATGTCATAGGTATTATAGATACGGAGAGTTAAATATCAAGTCATATTTGTACAAAATATAATACCATTGCTGGTATGATAAAAATACTAATAAAATAGGAATATATTTCTTAGAAATAACAAAACCACATGAAATTAATTATCAGACAAATTGTTTTAAAGGGTGCTATAAAGGAATTGCACTTAAATTTTTGACTAAAGCACAAAGTATGTATATGTAACGTCTATTATAAGTTTTTTGCGTACTAATACAATGTTTTGACTGAATTTTAAGGGTAGTGTAATCATGGGATTGTTTTAAAATCAATTATAGTTTTAATAAATCCTTATTTCTGTACATTAAACAGGTCTGAGCCATTTGGCATGCTGCTATTTATTTTTCCATTTACCATATTGAAACAAATAAACATATTAAATCATACCATGATACATCAATACAAGTATAAAACTGTGTATGTATATATTTTTATTTTCTTGCATGATTAAATTTTCATCATATTTTATGTTGTGTGAGTTTTTATACTATGTTTTTTTTCAAGAAATATTGTTTCCGGGTAGTTGAAAACTTTATGAATGGTATGTCATGAAAACCAAAAATTACAAATTAGAAATAATTTGTCCTCATACACTAGCCATTGTTAATTTTATTTATTGCCTAGTAAATTTTTTTCTATTATTTTTGTCTTTTATTTTTTGTGTGTAAAATATTTTAACAACACATATTCTTGAGAATATACTAAAATGCATTAAAAAAACGACATAAAAATGATAACCTGTGAAAATTGTAATATAAGGTTGGTTATCACAGATAAAAACAATATACCTTTGACATAAACGATAGATATAAGTTTACGACAATAGACGCAAATAAAACGTTACTGTCCATGTAGTGTTAAGAAGCAATAATTTTTATGAAAATACACGAACTGCCACATAAGGTATAAAAATTGAAATGGTCTAAAACTTCATCCTCCCACTCGCAAAAACTGCTTGGAGTAAAATGTTAATACCTCTCGTCCAATGACTCAAATGGGTTGAGAGGGGTAATTTTTTAAACAGTTGAATAATTGTTATACAGTGGAACTTTAACGCGTTTAATCAAGTTAAACTAGTTTCTATTGTTTGATTTATCTACTATTTAAGCTTAAGACTTTTTTCTATTAGTAATAGCTTACAATTTCTTGGCATAACCTTGACATGAAGAGCTAAAATATATACAATTCTTACTTGCTATCTAGGACAATAAGTATCTCAGGATAATAATTAAAGTGACATATGACAAATAATGACATATGTCACTTGCATTATTATGTCATTCAATTTGACAGTTAACAATGCTGCCATACAAAATAATCTTAATAACCAATTTTATGGAAATATGTGCCTGGTAAAAATATACCAATTATAGCTTATCCTGTAAAATATTAAAGCTGTTCTTTCCTATTTACATTAGTTAGCTAAAATGTAACACTTTAATGTAATACGCACTCCTTTTAGTGTTTGAGGCTGTGAAATAATAGCTTTAACCTTTCCATTGTAGATATCACTATTCACATTTTATTTAAAAGTAGACTTTAATTCGAGAGTGAATTATAGTTAGGGTAATCGTGGGTGTATTTAAAGTTCGTTATCAAGTTATTAATATTGTTAATTTAAAGACGAAACCTTGGAGTACAAATAATTTCTTAGGAATCTTACATTTTATAGATTTCAATGAATTTATGTCTTTAAATAATTAGAAAGGAAAATAATCAGTCTTATCTAAAGTTCACATTTCTCTAACGACAAATTCAGTGTTTATCTGAGAAATGTGAAACAAGATTGAAGTAATGCGGTGATTAGAGGATCAGTGTTTTAGTTAAATACCTACTAAATAATTTATATGATTATTTTTGTCTTAAAAAGGACCAAGGTTGTGGTTTTTATACATTGAAATTTACTTTGGAATATTATCATTTTGACTATAATGTTTTATATAGTGATCGTTCGTACCTGTTGCACGAGTTCGTGAAAAATAAGCATATTGAAAGTATATGCCGGAGTAACAATGACAGCTGACAGTAGCGCCATTGCTCTGACATATATGTTTTAATAACGCATTTCTGTATAACAAAGCCAACGAAATGTACGCAGTATATCCAAAAGAGACAAATTTATCTTGCTAACATATTAATAGGTAAATTTGCGTGCGTAGAAGACGTTTATGGAATAACTATGATACATGTTGTCCATGTATATAGAAATGCTTTAAAAAACTATCGTTTTTAAACAGTAGAAGCTCTTAGAATCCCTGCACTGTCTGTCATATGCTTACCTAATCGTAGTTATCAAAACAATATAAAATATATAATGTTTCTAGTGATAAGTGATATTATATAATAATGTATAACCTTAAATTTATATAAAAATACGTATATACAATTTAGGTGCTAGGTATTAGACGATATATTTAAATCAAAAGTGTAATAAAATCTATTCTTACTAATCTTTCACTATCAAGTAATTTTTGTTTAACTTAAGTTATGCATTTGATGATAAATTTTTATCAATTTAGTCCTTACTATTGTTTATCGGTATTTTCTTTTATTATTGGGCTTCCCGTAAGGGCGGTTTAAGACTAGCGTATTTTTCTGCGCGTATACAGCATACGCGCTTAAACGCGCGCTACAATACGCGCTTCAAAAAAACCGGACGCGCGTAAACTGGCATATTCTGGTGTGTTCGCTCGAACTGCTGGTGGCGTCGTGTCAGTATAACATTGATTCTGGCGAAGAAACATTGCTAATTTTTTCTAAAAAATGGCACAAATTTGTGGAATATAATTATTTAACCATTCAATAAGCGTTTCAGTCCATCAATGACGCCATTGTTAGAAAAGCGCGCGAAAATTTCTTGATAGTGATCTCTATTCTCTCCTTTTTCCTCTTGACCTTCAAAGTAACATTGTGACAATAATAGCAACCCTCACATCCAATTGTAACCGTATTTTTCCACTTTTACACATTATTATCAATTATATGACTAATCTTCTGCTTCTGATATATAATAAAAATACTTATCCATTTTCAAATGTGTTTTATTCTTCTTTAAATAAGTAACAATTAAATAACTATTAACGTAAATTAAATCTGCATTTGTTTTCTATATAGCTTTGGTCATGATAGGATAGCGTATGAAATGTTTTTTTCACGTGCCTAGATAGGCCGCCTTTTATGTTACTTTACGAATGGCTGATGTCCACCAATGTGTGTGGTTGCAGGTAAATTAAGTAAACTAACTAAGGCTATCAAAGATATTTAAGTATAATGTTGTTCTCTAATTTTCTTTGTAGGTTCGTTGACAACTCTTCCCAAAGGATTTGAAAATAACCAGTAGTATCTACAGGAATTATCTAGGACAGTACAGATAAGGTGCTACGAACATAATATTAATATGAAACAACTTAAATTATAGGCACGTATGTAGGCTACATTCATATTAACTTTCGCATACCTTGTCTGTTACAGCTCACATTCAAATCATGATGTCTATAATGTAAAAGAAACGATTACATTGTTATTTGTGCCATATATTCGTATTTAAAGGTGGATTTATTTCCAAATTCAAAATACATAGCTAGATCTCAATACGTCGAAATCGTTTGCGTTGATCTATCTACAAATGGAATTTCCTTTACCGGATTGCGATTTTTATTATTTTAAAGATTTGCTTCCGATTTTGCATGGTAGGGTACCAATTTGGGTATTTTTTCTATAGGAACTCTTTGTTAGGAAATATTAACTATATTGAAGTCGGGTATAGTTATTTTAAACTTAAATAAATAAGCGAAAACAATAGTCCAACAGTCAATTTATTATGTTTAATAAATAATAATAAATATTTTTAATAAATAAACCTAAACTCTATCCGTATCGATTCGTGTTATTTACATGAGGTAGATTAATTGGTGGGTGATGAAGATGACGATGATGATGCTGAAATTGATGATACGCTGGAATAGCTTGGTGATTGGTTGGAGGAGCTGTCGCTAGGGTAGTAGGAGCTGTACGCTAGAGAGCTAGGGTCCCATACCCTGGAGTAGGGGCCAGATGACGATGGCTCCCATTGCGGTCCGTATGTATCGGATGGGGCAGAAATTGGGGCTGATGTGGATGGTGGGCCGTATTGAGAAGCTGGGGGGCCGTATTGCGGGGCGGGAGCTTCTGTGGGTGCAGCCATCATCATTGGCATAGCTGGAACCATATAGTATATTAAAGTACATTTAAAAGATTTGGAATAATAATTACCTATTACGAATAATATTTTAACTTTAGTGATATAATCTTAATTCTAAGTAAATGGTTTCATTTTTAAAATGTTCTATTATACATTATCTACCAACCTCCTTTCTTCATCAAGAGATTATAAATCAAGAATCCAAGGACTAAAGTGATGGCCAGCTTACTGAGGATGAGTGCCTTAACTGCTTTAATACCAACGATCGTCACCAAGATTGGCATGAGTGCTTTTAACTTCAGTTTCAGTAGGAGAAGTACGGGCAGAAGCAGTTTCTTCTTCAGGATGCCTCGGGCTGGAATGGGAATTTATTAAAATTTGATTTAATTTCTACTCTATTAACTGATGGTAAGACTAAATTTACCTTCACCGTTGTCAGAAGTCTCAGGGAAGTCAACATCAAGGCCCCTGTCAGCGCGGTAGGATACTTCAGCGCTCTGGAAGAGGAATTCCGGAAGTCGGAACTTGAACTCATTTTCGTTAAGCACCCTCCCAACACGGTCGAAGATAACTTTATCAATGTTCTTCTCGTCCAGGGCTCTGGCTGACTCCGACGTAACACCGAGCTTCGTATCCAGGAAGGACAGGACTTTCACTTTGAGGCATGACATCGGGGAGTCGGCTTGAAAACAATCACTCACAACACTGTTTAATAGATCATCACTATTTTGCAAACGCGATGTTTCGATTTCATTGTCCCTAATCGAGTAACCGTGGACGAGGGCGGCTGAGGCCAGCAGAAGGCACAGACACTTCATTTTCGCGAGTTATCACTTTGTCATTAGATTAGATTAATTAAACGTTCGGCCCGGCCGGTTAATGGAGTAACAGTGACTTAATTTTTCAATGGGCTTGGTTTTTATATGTGATCCTTTGGATAGCAAGGCACGCGGCGCTGAAGCGTGTCAAGAATACTAAGCGTTCATACTTGGCAAAGTATTTAATTTCATTTAAGAAAGTCCTTACGGTGAGAGTGACGGCATATTTGGCAAAAATATGATATTAATAAATCAATTATTAGTCTAGGATCTACTTAGGAATGTAATTACACATTGTATGTACTGTATTGTACTGTAAGGTGTGTCACAGTATCAAAGCTGTTTTAAGGCGACGGTTCTATAGGAATAAGGATTATTTTTTTTATTTTTATATCTTCTATTTGTTATTTACAGGCTGGATCAATTTTGATGAAACGTTTGTGTATGTTTCAGACTGGTTAGAATTCAATTGTTGTACTTATTTGAATTATAAATAACGGATGCTTATGGTAAAGAAACTTGTTAACTAATACTGTATCTGCCAAGGTCCGTTATGGTAACCATCAAAATGTAATAGCTATCGTAGATAGACTAATTAAATTATCTTCTCCTTCGACTAGTTCATCAAGGTCCTACGACCAAGGATTCAATTATAATGATTATTATTATTTTTTAAAGTTTTATCACTTTCCATTGGTTATATAAAAATGTGTCTAGCCAATAGCCTCAAGCATGGTTCTCTCAGGTTGCAAAATAAATATAATTATGCATGTTTTAGATTACAACATAATATTTTTTATGTTATTAATGTGGTAAATCACAGAACAGATTTTATTTTATTTTTACTTATGTAACTTAAATGACGTTGTGGTTTATGACATTTTCTTTTGAATTATTGTATGTAAAGGGAGGATAAAACTTGCTGAGTTTCTTGCCCGTTCTTCTCAGAACAAGACCTCCTGGTAGTCTTGCGAACGGATGGCGTAGTTTTGCTCTTTCGTGAATTTTGTAAACGTTTTTGACATTCATAAGCATGCGTTAAGTCGCATCTAAACTGAATAAATAAATTTTGATTTGATTTGATTTGAATAACATGGGTGTAGATTGTAGAGGTAAGTTACATTTCAATCTATAATAAACTGCTAAAGGCATGGTTGGTACAAGTGATTACAACATGTGGATCGGAATCTAAAGACTCCTCTAAACACCCTTCGTGTTAAATGCGGTAGTAGATGCAGAGAGATCCCACATCTCTACGCAGCACCAAGGGATCAATCTGCTCCGAAAGGAACTGGTCGCAACGTTTCGAAACACCATGTTGAATTTAGTGAAGTGGAAAGAGTTGGTATTGGGGATGGGCGGCCAGCGCTAATAACAGTACTCCACGTGGGGACGAAATTGACGCTTTATAGACTTAAAAGCGATGGGCCCGAGTGAAGTACGATGTCTAAGCTAAGCGATGAATAAGCTAAGCCCACCAAGATTTTTAGATCTTAATTTAGCCTAATGGTGATGATGATTTTGAATAAAAAAAACGACTTGCAAGATTTTGCAGGCTCATTAGAAGTTCCACCTGTATGGTAGATATCAGATCATCCTTAATTGTGGGATCAGGTTAACGACGTTGCGAAATTAAGTTTGAATTTTTTTACTTAGATATTAAAGCCGCATTAAGAGTAATTAAAATTATTAATTTAATCTAATCAGAAGATAAAAGATCACGATTTATTTCATTGTAATTGATTTCAGACATTTTTTAAATATTTCATTATGTATTGAATTAAAGAATCTGAGTACGCAGTTGCCTTCTTGTCAGTCAATAAATCAACAATAGTTTAATATGCAGTCGTTCGGAACTCTCACCAGGCGGCACTCGACTTTACATACCAATTAATCAAATTCTTTTGATTTTGTAACATAAAAATTTTGGTGCGTAAGTCAACAGTGTTGCTAAGTTTATATAACTTTACGCGCGCGCCGCTAGAATCTGAAGTAGAGTGTGGCATACATATATTATCTGAATAAGTTATTTAAAAAAGTAGCAGCAATCTGTACATACAAAATAAAACACTTGGACAATATACAAAGTCAAGCCAGAATACATTGATGAAAAAAAAATATAAATCAGTTAACATAAGTACAATTATATGTAAGAAAAGGAATCTGAAAATAAATATTAAACTAACGACGACTTAATATTTTAAAGAAAAAACTAAGTGTTTACAAACAGTGTTGAATGCATGATGTGTGTTGAGTTTTGGTGAAATAGCAATTGCAGGTTAAAGTTCGATAGAACCCGAACAAAATTCCGAACAAGACTTGTTACAATACAAGGTTTATCTCATGATTTAAATAGTTTAAATATTTTTACCATTGATTGTAACAAATTCTTTAATTTATTTATATATGCTTTATTATACAATACTCGTCTTAAGATCCTAGTCACATCTGCCTTTAGGCAAACAGTCAAAACGTAGTTACATAAGTACTCGTAGTTATGTAAAACAATTATATTAGTTTAAAAAAGTCAACAGCTACTATCATGATGCTATCTTAGGTTCTTGGAAAGTGAAAAGCTGTGAATCTTACCCAACCTCCATTATGCAATAAGGGATGTCGGCCATTTTGTATTCGTCGTCTGTCCACCATTTGCATTTGCACGCGGCTATGTGAAAACACTACTTACCTCGAACTTCCGTTTTGAACTACTTATGACATTATTGGTTCAGCTAATTATAAACCTTATCATTATAACACTCAGAAACGGAAGTATAAATAACTGTCATATTTAACAATACATTATAAAACCTTAGTTGCTTTTAAAAAGCGTCGGGTAAATAGCTTATAAAATATAGTAATAAATAGGTACAATATATAGTCTTTAGTATTGCACTAATTACTTTCCTACTAAATAAACATGACAATACTTTTTCAACTTTTATTGGGATCTTCGAAGCAGGTTTAGAACAACAGAATTCTACATTTTGGATATTAAATTTATATTTCAAATCCCATGTTCAAACTCTTTATTTTAGATTATTACTTTAGTACGCAGTTTTTTTATATTTAGATTTCTTATTTAGGAAAATGCACTAAGTATTCTCGAATCCTACTGCGGGAGAGTCTATGAAAGCTAATAACAATCAAGTTACCACGAACGAAGAAGATATACTTATTACGCTCAAATAACTTGTAAGTTCTTAATACTTAATAAAATATATATTTTGGCTGTTATTAATGGTTGTAATAAATAAACAATTTCAATTCGTACTTAATCTGTAATATATAATCTAATAGTGTCAATCGACGCCAATACGTCTTGAGTAGGTCACTCGGTGGCACAGTGCGGAGTGCGGAAGCTATAGACATACTGACGTACGAACTGAATTTTGATTAGATATGCTTTACTCAGCCCTTTTTACGACCTCTTTCCAGTGGTTAGTTCTATTATCCTGGTTTTATAACTGATAATGTGATCAGGCACTGAAAACACAGAATAATATTTCTCGCTCCATTTCAATTGATGTCACGTAGTACCAATATGTTATCATTGGTAGTATAGTGTGAGGAATACTGTGGATTTTTTTTGTTACTGTTTGTCGACAGAAAAACCAGTCTCCTGATAATGTTTCCACCACACTGATTTTTTTTGCTGATTATGTATACAATAAGTAAATAATCTTTTAACCGACAATAATAATTTTCAAGTATTCCCTATATTTAAAACATTATTTCTTCTTTCTGATGTTTTCAGAAATAGATCTTTACTTATGTAATTGGAGATTAACCAGCATATACAGACATTTTTACCAAATAATTAGAAGACAGAGACGTACGGGCCTAACACTACGTGCAATAATGCACCGTGCAACATTTATGGTCAACCGTTTCAAATCTGAAAATTTTTAGTTGAAGAATGAGTTAATCGATATCGATATCCAGACGATAATAGAATAGAATAGAATAGGATCCAACTCAATCTATGGCGGTGCTTTCTAAACAATCTTATAGTGGGGAAAAAATCAATATCCCAGGGGCAGTACAGAACGCTTTCGCAGACTTCATCAGTAAAGTCAAAAAACTGTCATAGAAATAGCAAAATTCTAAAGATAATTTGGGCCAATCTTTTGATTCTTTAAATAAAAAAAATACTACTTTTATATTTATGGTGCTACTTGTGGTGACTGGTCGTACTTGAATTCGTGTATGCGGTGATATTTTTTATTACTCAAGATGTCACATTGAATATGGTGTAATGGTTGCAGCTCCTTACAAACATTGTGAAAAAAAACTTGGCGATTAAAAAGAGTGGCGGAGAGTTTATTGCCAGTTCTTCCGTTCTACGCCCTTAATTCGAGAACTGGCAGTAAATGTAAAATTAGATTCATTTATTGTATATTTCCCTTTTTTTTTGACGTTGATAAGTATACATTATGATACCTATATAAATAAATTATTTCTGACTTTGACTTTGACTATTTCTAAGGTATACGCTTTTGTATTTGTATTATCGAATATAACTTTTAATGATACTGTTCAAATGAGAACACTGCTTGATACGTAGTTGATAATCGTAGCGCGTAGCACTTTCGCGACTTCTTTACTCATGCAAAGTTCGATGGGGCTCATTTCGAATACAAAACGTAAATAATACTATGATGGCATTAAAAATGTTTTTTGTACTCAAAACGGAAATGTTTTATTTAAGAATTCACTTGAACAGTGTTGAGGCTTTACAACTTCATGACACGAGCTTAGTAGTAGATTATAATGAGTAAATTCGTGTAGGTGTAAATACTCGTAGGTGGAGAAAAAAATTACACAAGAAAAGTGTGTATTGTCTACACATTCTTATGGTAAATATCTTTTGTTAATCAGATTAATTATAAATAACCGATTTACCGATTAGTCTTAACTTAGGCTATATCATAATGTTAAATGATGTTTTTATGCAGAGAAAATTTATGAAAAAAAACTTAAACAGTGAAGGCTTCTTACGAACGTAGTCTGTATCAATATCGATTGCGAACCGACATCCTCACATTCCCGTATGATGATGTAGTTCTCTCAATAATCGTAGCGCTGATGTCGCAATATTACGGTATTGCTAGTGGAATCGCAGATAGAAAGCGGAGTGATAGCAAAAAAAGACATAAAGAAGACTTTATCATAACAGTATGAAAAGAAAAATAATTTTTGTGGCTTAATATTTACTGAAATATATCCATGAAGTCATTTTTTAAATCTAGAACTCAGATACAAGTCGAGTTTTTCAGGTTCTCATTAGAAATATCGCTTTAAAGTAACGGACAAACTTTGATCAGTTTTTTTTTGGATTAAGTTTTAATTGTGAATCAATTCTCATATAAAATTCAAAAATTCCTTTATAAAATTATGATTTCTTTAACTATTTCATATACTAAACAATGAGGTTAGTACGGGTGTAATATTTATTATACTTCGTTAATTGATTTAGTTTCGACGATAATTATTTAATTATTAAACAGCATACACTGTCTTTAAGTACATTAGAAACTCGTAGATCTAAATGTGTGAACTTTCTACTTACAATTCAGGTTGCGAACAGCTTTACATTACAATGAAGTAAAAACAACCTTTAAGCAAATCTTTTATTCAGGATAGGAAATCAAAGTATCAATAATATCAATGATTTATTAAAACAATAAATAACACACGCATTCACACACACAAATAAATAAATTACACACTTTATTTACACTCGTGGTTTCGAAAAACCTTTTTGGTTTGGTTCCATTTCATCGGTCATCGGTAGCGTTGGGAACTAGGAGGTATTTAAAATTATTGGTAGGCGTTGTAAGCCAGTTCCTGGGCCATGTCCTGTGGCTCTGCGTCCCTCCTGCGGCGAGTGGTAGCGTACGCGGCGTCCCATGGTCCGTGGGCGGCTATTTGTGGGTGAGAGTTGTCCGCTGCGATCTGGGTAAACTACAAGGTTAATAATAAAGCATTAAGAAGCAGTCAGAGACAGAGAAAATGTGCAGTAAATTGTGCATTGCAGTACTCGTGCAGTTGTGCGTAATTTTATCAATAAACGTAAATCTATTAATAATACTAACCTTCTTGCAAAGTTGGAAGATGGCGAGACCAACGGATACAACGAAGGAGAAGAAGGACAGCTGCAGGGCGTTCCAGGCCTTCAGACCGAGGACTCCGATAGCGAGAGGAATGAGGGTCATAGCCTTGAGGAGGACGAAGACAAGGATGGGGACGATGATCTTCTTGAGCTTGGCTTTACGTGCTTCACCCACTGCTCTGGCGCCCTCCTTGTTGAACTTGATGTTGAGGCTGAGCTCATCGTTCTCCAAGTTCCTCGGGCTAACAGTGATCTTAGTATCGGCGATGGGCATCTTGAAAGTGACGTCATGGGACTGGATGTAATTCTCAATGCTGTCAAGAAAGTCACCGTTCGATCTGCCCGTTGCTTCGTTGCCATTCTTTGTCACTTCAACGGCATCAGAGATCTGGAGATAAATATATTTTCAAATTAAGAAATAATAAAAAAACTTTATTGAAGTTTATTTAATGCTGCAAGAACAAAGGAATAATTTGAATCAAAATCTTACCTGGAAAGATTCCTTCTTGAAGATGCTGTCTAATAACGACATAACCTTGTACTTGATGCAAGCTGTGGGATCAGACCCTTCCGCACACCCGGATCTCATTTCTTCAACCATCCCATCCATGGGAGTGCCCTTCCAGAAGCCATGTTTAGGCTGCGCTAAGGCACACCCAAACAAAGCGATAAAGCACACCACTTTCACGGACGCCATTGTTCTTGGTGCTAACTGGAGGACGGTTGGTGAGATTGTGATAGTTTCGACAAGGACCCAGCTGTTTTTATACAGCTATTTCAAATTCAGAACGTAGTCCTTAGTTCCGGTACGTATTGTCTTGCTATGTATCAGTCAATTGCGCACTTACGATCTTTTGGCACGTGATGGATCGAAGTGTAAGGGAAAGCTATTTGATTCGAATCCTCTTTGATATCTCAGTTCCGAAAAGGCTTAACGTTTAATGTGCTTGTTAGAGGCGTTGTCGTTATAGAATTACAGTGTTCGGAGCACCTTTTCTGTTGTTTGTGACACCGTACCCTGATTCGATGGATGCGTGATTCAATTATTTTGTCTCTTTTTTATATGTGGAAATTTCTATTGGTGTAAGCAAGAGATAGTTATAGTTGTTTATTATGGAGGAGTGGACTCGTATCAGGCGCAACTTGAATACGTAATTTCCTTCAAATCGCTATCGTTGAACTTGTCATTTTGGAGATAATCTCGTTGAAAATAGAACAGCTGTTATTTATTACATTTTAAAATATATACATTAAATATTATTTTTATCCTTATTTGTCACTAATTATATTCATTTACTACACTAAAATAATTTCATTCTCAGATGAATCCGGTAAGAAATACTCAAAGTTGTAAGTCAAGTTCCCAATTCACTTGTCTCTGCAGGAATACAGATAGTATACAAGTATTTTGTACTAATATTATAGAATATTTCAAAAAGCACACATTGTCGGTTATTTCTTGTATTCTTGTAGATGTTACATTATGTTTCTTGAATATATTTATAAGCTATGTTTTGTGGTTTAGTTACGGTCATAGTTATATTTTGGGAAATATTAGTATTTTTAATAATTTCATGTTGTGTATGCGTGTTAAAAATCATTCCCCCATAAATAGACTATACATGTGTATACATGTAGTGTATGGGTGGAAAGTATATATTTTAAATACTGTATAAAAATAATTAAATGTATTGCAATAGCTAATTAACGTTAGGAATATATAATATTCACTTTCACCGATGCGGAAGTATTCAGAACGCATTAGTATGCAATGTACTCGCTAGCAATGTATTGGAATTATAATATACCATCAAATATATTTAATCTAGGACACATTTACGGTACAAAAGCAATTATACTAGACTGATAATAGTCATACTCAGATTTATCCTTTTATTAAGAGTTAAGTAATTTTGTAGTTTTTTTATAGGTAAGTAATAAGACTAAGAACCTTAAGAACACTAATCAGGCATTAAGTTATTTAACACGAGTCTTTTAACAAAAAGTTTTAATTAGTAAAAGACCAGTGTTCTTAAGCGTTTAACCCTGAATTCTTAGGTTCGATCCCCGGCTTTGGGCTAAGTCCATTGGTGCTCAAGAGGAAACCTGGAGATGGACCTATAAATTCGACGTTGTGTGTCATGCATAGAAGGCTCCCTAATTACCTTTTAGAAAATAACATGTGATCAGGGGGCTTAGGCAAGCCTACATTTTGTATGAAAATTACTTCATACACTACTGTTAAAGTATCTTCACTAAGCCCCGAGGAAACACAAACAGAAATTTAATTCAGACTTAAAAAGATCTTATCTTTATAATTAGTTATCCTACAATTGATGGACGACTTTGATGATATTTTAGGTGGGCGGAGTTATTTGGAACTTGCTACTGAGAATACAAAAACTCCAGGCAACAATCTCGCTAGGCAGTATGTAGTAGCTAACAGTGGATTATTATCAGCTGCGACCGTTACGGCTTTTTAGTTTGGGGTGCAACACAGCAAGTATCCTACTCTTATCAAGCCATTCGCTTTGTAACAAGAGTTGGGAGAGATCGGGTCCAGTATTTGCGATGGGTCATCCATTCTTCAATTATTAAACTTCGATATTCTTACAATAAAATTGGACGCAGGTGGTGAGTTTCTATTAGAATTCTGATGATTTTAATATTAAATAAAATAAATTAAATATTCAAGGTTATATTTATACTTTAAAGTATTTATTTAAGTGACATTGTGGCACAGAATTATCTTTTTACAATCATGATACTTTTATGTTATACGCTTAAAAGAATGAAGCTAGATTAAATAATGATTACATCATTCTGGTATCTCGTAGTAAACATTGACTAAATAACTTGCTGCGTCAACAAAATTCAATGCAAACTGCATTTAAACCTACGCAAAGTCGAGGCTCTATAATCATAAATTCATTGCCACGCATAGGAAGCGCACACGGACCAAAACTAAGGAGCGAAACTTCTCATATGGTAAGCCAGCCGCCATTCAACCGAACAACCGTTCAGTCTTCAACAGACATCATACTGCGTGGACAAAGATATGCCAGTCTTAAAATTAGTTCTGTGTTGAGCTTTCTATTCATACCATTCCTTAAAAGGCGGGAGAATGTCGAAGCCATCTGTTACAGACTTTAGTAAGAGAACAGGAAGCCCCTTTCAGAAGATAAATCAAGAAAAAGACGAACAAAAGATAGTTCACGAAAAAGTTCTACATAAAACAAATTATGAAAAGCAAAAGGAAAAAAGTGAAGAGCTAGTTCAAAAAGTTAGTAAGAAAGCAGCTGAATACCATTCGAATAAACCTAGTACTGGTGTGTTCACTGAAGTAGTGACTCATGGTGCATTTACAAATAAGAAGGTTGAAACAGAAAAACCTAAGGAAAATCAACCACTTTCAAAAAGTAATAATGGGAACTCAAAACCGCTCCTAGGATTCCCTTCATCAGCCAACGACTTAGCACTGGACGCAAAAACGGACCTAGAATCTGATCCGAATATATCCAAAGAAATCAGAGAAAAAGTAATTGACAAATTGTTTACATTAGTATCAATGGTGCAGCACACCTACGAGTCAAAAGTGAGAATAATGACTGAATTTGAAAGATTCAAGGACACCCACCTCAAAAACGACGTGAGAAGAGAAAAAGAACATTCAGAGCAACTGTATAAGCTTAATATAAATTTTCAAAGTGAAGTTATTCAAGCGATACAACAACTGCGAAGTGAGTTAGACTTATCGCGGAATTTGTCGAGTAGTTTAGATGACTCGAATTTATTAAGTTTAAAAGATAGTAACATAAAATTTTCATCTTCGCGGGATTGCTCATCTGATAACAGTGATTACCAAATCAACGACAATGTAAGCTGAGTTTTTTTTAGAATAAATCAATTGTAAGCTTCTTTTGTTTTATTTTATCTTATTAATTATTTGCTTAGTAATTAGGTTGTCAAGGTGGTAATGAAATATGCAAAATGTGGGAGAATAAGACGTCATCTATGATGCAACCTTGTTCTTACAAAATACTAAGTATAAAAAAATGTTGTACTATAATATAATTATGTTATTATTCATTATCAATTCTATAAGTATTAACAGAAATAGAAATTTGTTATAAGTGGTAGGAACTACATATGTATTTGAAACATTCAAGAGTATTTTATAGAGTTACAATTACCGCATGGACGAAGTCGCGGGCAATCTTTAGTACCTATTATGGAATTATACGTGCGGTGCATTTTCGTACTTCAATATAAAAATGGGTACTGTTTTAAGCAATTACAGTTCATCAGAAGTTTAAAATGGATCTATTTGTAATCAGACGTTTTAAACAAGGAAAACCCGAATGAGCGTCTGTTGTTGAATCCAGTTCTTACTCACATGCCGCTTATGTGTCACGTATAGGTCATGAAGCTGTTTGGTTGTTCTTTAATCTTATCAGAGTTCAAATGAAACACTAAAATTAAGTGACTGTGATAGTTTTTAGTAAGTAATACCTGATCTCTATTTAAAACAATCATTTATTGGGTGCTATTTAATGTCTTGTTTATAGAAATGGCACTACTGTATTGCTGGATTGTCATATTCATAATTGGTTTAGTTGAAGCCAAGCCAATTTGCACCAATACAAGTTTTGATCAAATTTCATGTGTTCCTGGTAATTATAGTCAAGTTGTGCTAAGAAAAGGCATGGTATCTGAGAATAATTTAACCAAATTATTAAGTCTAACCAGTTGCAGGATAAGTGATGTTGATTTTGAGGCATTTGATGGTGTCCCTGCACTACTAGAACTAGATCTGTCTCATAATATGATTTCCTATCTACAGCTTGGTGTACTAGATGAATTCAAACGGCTCACGCATTTGAATCTCTCTTTTAATTACATAAGAAATTTCCCCCTGGGATTATTCGACCAGAAACTAAACCTGATAAGTCTAGACTTAGGTTCTAATAAATTACAAGCTTTGGAGCTCGGAATATTTGATCCATTAACAAAATTAGAGTATTTAGATATTTCTTGGAATTCTTTAATCGGGTCAGAAATAAGTCCATACATATTTGATATAAACAGACGAATCAAATCATTGAAATTATCAGGAAACAATATGAATGAAGCCAAAGAAAACTTATTGCACTCTTTGACAATGTTACAAGTGCTTGCATTGGAAGATTGTAAGCTTGATGTGTTTCCACCTTTTGCATTGAAGGGAAGTATGAAAAAGCTGCTGAGATTGGATTTAAGTTTAAATAAAATTCGAGAGATTAATAACGATTTATCTTTTGATAATCTTACAAGTTTAATTTCTCTACATTTGACGTCGAATGACATTAAAGATATTGGAGAAAACGTCTTCAAGCCTTTGAAAAAGATTAAGGTGTTAGTATTTCGCAATAATCGAATAAAAGATATACCAGACACTCTCCTTCAGAATATTCCAGTGACTTTTGTCGATTTGGCTAACAATATAATAGAATACATACCAGTGAACGCTTTCAGAGGCACTAAATTAAAGAATTTCAATATAGCAAGCAACAGGATTACTTATTTGCAAGATAACTTTTGTTTAGAATTAAGGAATTCTGGAGCCGTGTTGACGAAATTTTATTTTAATGATAATCCCTGGCAATGTGCATGTTTAAGAGATGTACTTAATGAAGTCAAAAAGTTTGGAGTTACATATAATGATAAAAAATATGATGGCAAGCATCCAGTTTGTGTGGTACCTGATGATTTTGTATGTCATCGTCATTTGCAATATAATGAAAACGTTTATAAAATATTTGATAGTAGATAAATTGTAAAATATTTAAGAATATTACGAGATATTATATTATAATATTATTTAATAAATTGATAACCACGCCACCTAGTGTCTAATTTGGGTATGACATTCCATATTGCAATACCTTTCGTAACGTTTCAAATATATAGTTGATACTTAGAGCAGTGGATAGGTGGCGCTAGTCACTGCTTTAATATTAATCCATGAGTCCATGACAATACATATTTAATCTTGGATAAGAGAATGGCTTTTTAATTAAATTATTTCACCTATTTAATTGAATTATATATCGAAACGATGCGCTAATTAATAGATACGTTGTGACCTGTAAAAACTAATTACGATTTTTTAAAAGGTTTAGGAAGCGTTTAACTTATTGGTAATGAATTAGAAATCATATACAAGAGTTTGTTGATACTGATTATGTAGGTTTGTCGGGGGACCTTAAACAAGTAAACAAACTGCCCATTTTCTACTTTTCTATTGGTTATAAGAGATGTGACATTTTGCATTAAAAAATCGATTTTTTCGTATGAAAAATCGATAAATAAAAAATATTAGATTTTTTTATATTTCTAGTTTTTCCTAATTTTTTAACTTAAAAGTTTTAGAATAACAACCTCCAACCTTTCACGCGCCAGAAACAATTATTTAAAAAAATAATAATATGCTAACCTAACCGAACCAGATAATAATTGGTTTTTTGGACAGCGCCGGCGCACGGAAAATGCTGCCTCCCACCCTTGCGTACGAAAGCACAGGCATTTTATTCACGTGCCTGTGCTTTGATACAGCGGGTGGGGGCTGGTCTGCAACCGCGCCTCTGATTTAAAAAAAAATGTAAATACATACAGATTTATGAAGTAATGTGAGTGTGTGGTGTCAGATTCCGCACTTAGAATCGCTCGTGGCAGCAGACGCTAAGACGGTGGACTTGTCCGCATCCTGCCACGCGGTCTATCGTTAAAATCACGTGCAATGCTACATGCGTCAAAAGAAGGGATGTTTTTACTCGCATAAGCCCCTGTTCCCACGCATGTGAAGCATTTGCGTGCCCAGGATAACACAACGCGTTACACGGTAGAACAGCGACGCTTTGGTCTCCTACGGCGACGCGTATGGGCTGCGGGATCGATCTCCCTGGGCCTCCCTTGGTGCTCATGATGCATCTTGTAACATCTTAGGAAGATATCCCAAGTGCCGTCATTATCCCTGCAGTTACAAGCTATTCTTAAAATATTGTCGCAAATAGCGTCCTCACCAAGTAATACGCCCAGTAGCGACATAATTTCCACCTCCATGCTGAGCAATCCTCCGGAGTTACGATGGCAGGTTAGTGCCTCCTCGTAACCGACTATCTTACTTACATATAGGTTGAGCCGCTAAATAATTAATACATCATTAAAGATATGTCACATGTATCGTAAAAAATGCAATATATCTTATTATTGGCACTTCAGGCCACAGCTGTGCGCGTCGGCATTCCCTAACCGCAATTTATTCCTAATTAGCTCTATTCGAAACAGTTTTAGACAATTTCATAACCAATATGAGACCGCACTGAACCTAGCAAAAAACCAACAACACGTGCATGAAATTTTATAAAATCAACATCTGCGAAATCGTTGTTTTTTACCTAAATTTCTTTTGCGCACAAAAAAGTTGGGGTGCTTTTTAAGAGATCGCGTATCGCTCAGTTTCCGTACACCTAGCCACTATTCAGTTGTGTGGAAATAAATTATTTTATTATCTATAGGATGCTGGATTAGTTACCACAAATTTATAATACGGATTAAATGTAACAAATTTTTATTGTAATGTAACAGACTGAACCATCACCCGTTCATGTTCAAATATATATTAACAATGCTGTTACGTCATTATAGTCGACACTATCTTGATGCTTAATGTGAAATTATATTAACCGTTTATCATTGCGACATACTGAAAAGAAGCGTAACAAATAATAATTATATTTGTTTAAAGTTAAAATTAAAATAACTTAAACACTTATTTTGTTCGTTCACTGTCCACACAGTGTTTATACATTTAGAATAAACATTTCTCCGATTCAATAGATTATTAAACTTTATATAGACTTTACACAGAATGTATTTTAAAATGATAGATTTGTTTTGAAGAAAGAAAATATGTTTTATGTTATCGATACAGTAAATGGTTCAAAACCTACTTTTGATTAATTGTTTCATACAGCCTGTATCTAACTTTTGATATCTCAGGTAAAGCGAAACTTTTTCTAATAAAATGATTCCTCAAAAGCCTTAATTATCTCGCACGGCCATCGCAGTTTTTTACCAATTCACCCCGGCTCTGTTCCACACCATTTGGCAGAACACCTTTTTGTATTTCCAAAATTATGTCCATATTATAAATTACGAATATAATACGGATATGATAGCATGACAGATTTTATTTGACGTTTCCAAATTGCAAAACATATTTTTAAATCGGTTGGGTATAATCTGCAAACTAAATAGGTTCTACCATCGTAAAACGTACTGTCACGCTCGACAGCGGCATGCATTTTCGTAAGCATGTAGCCGCCGTTCGCAAGAAGGCCGCTTTTGTCCTCTCTCGCCTCCATTTCCTCCTAAATAAAAGGAGTCACATGTCCCTTAGACACAAGGTAACCTTGTACAAGGCCTGCGTCCGACCGTGCATGACCTACGCTAGCGTAGTCTTCGCGCACTGTGCCCCCTCGTATATCCACCGGTTGCAAGTGCTACAGTCGCGTTTCATGAGAATCGCGACCGGCGCACCCTTCTACGTGAGAAACGTCGATCTCCACTATGACCTGGAGCTCCCTACCATAGCCCAATGG
This sequence comes from Pieris mannii, assembly GCA_028984075.1. Classification (NCBI taxonomy): domain Eukaryota; kingdom Metazoa; phylum Arthropoda; class Insecta; order Lepidoptera; family Pieridae; genus Pieris; species Pieris mannii. The sequence goes on from CM054777.1 coordinate 9,866,383, forward strand.
ATGAAGTTGGCGTCCAAACGCCACTTCGACAAGGCTAAACACCATCCCAACCCACTGGTGCGTAATAGCATCAATTATTATCCCTTCCCGACTAAAAAGGCTCGCAGGAGGCCCCGACACATACTAAAGGATCCGGATGATCCAATCACAATAGCTAACAATAAATTAAAAGCCGCCCGCGCGGCCAATAATAATAATAATAGCAGTAGCAAACAGATTAGGGTTAAAAACCGCCTTCTCCGGGGAAGGCGAGGACCTTTACTTCGCATTTCGCTCACTCCAGTGAGCTTCCGTCCTGCCCTTCAGGCGATTGACCCCCCCGCGACGGCCCAAGCCGAGGTTCGAGTCTCACAGGAGACGCCCTTGCGCGAGTCGCGGGAACCCCACCCCTTCCGGCTGAGCTAAGCTCGCCAAAACAGCCCGTGCTGAGCTGTAAAGGCCCTTAAGGCCAACAGCGAGATTCCATTCTAAAAAAAAAAAAAAAAAAAAAAAAAAAAATAAAAAAAAAAAAAAAAACGTACTGGTTTATTTTAAGTGCAGTGCTTGATGCGTGGTGTCGGCATATCTCTAATGTCTGATCACAAAGAATCTCGAAGGCTCAGATTTTAAGATTGTCTAACGCTGACTAATCAATACTAATGCACATATGAAAGAATTGTTAAATTCCTAAAAAATAATAATTTGAAATTCGCAATCACACAGGGAAATATCTCATCTTTGACTGAGGTCAATATGTCGAATACATATATAGGAACCTAATATTAACAATAAATATAATTCATATAAATGAATGTTAATTAATAAAAAAAAACACGAAAATACATTTAAATTTTTTGGTCCCATTGGCAGTGTCTTTTCATGTTGGCAGGATTTGATTTGTTTGTTATACATTTTAAGCCTATTTCAATTATTATTTCGCTGAGATTCTATATTTTTAGCACAGGTTTCCTGGAAGAGATAACTTATCAGTCGCCGTCCGTGGCACTCAACCCGTAGTTTTTATGTTTATTGTTTTCGTCTGTGCAATGGGTAGATAAAATAAACCTTAAAATTTAATAATATGAAAATTATAGATCTCGAGTGTAAAAATAAAGAAATCGTGATCTTTTGGTTTTTCTAATAGTGAAGTACCATACAAAAGTGTATTGATATACGCCTATGGATATCAAGTATTACAGGCACGCTAAATGTTCATTAATAGAAATGTCACAATTTTTAGTTTTATTAAGTCAATAGTCAAAATATGTGTTTTAAATTGTTGATGATTTTAGAATGTTGTGATTTATTAAAATCTGAAATTTGTATATAATTTATAATTTGTATATAATAATATTTAAAGTATTTACAGTTTAAGAATGTTTAAAGGATAGATTACACGTACACAAATAAAATATTTAGGCTGTAATGTCATTGCCACTTTAATTAAACAGTTTTTTATTAATGCAAATTTTTCCCTTAATTACAAGCAATGCTACACAAACAATATGTAAATAAAAGTTAAGCAAAGTAATCTACCTTACTTTTAATAAAATAAATATTATTTATTTATTAAATTTGTGGTGCTACAACCTTTTTAGCTCTGTGCCTTAGATTTCTGTATATGTCATTTGTCAATCTAATCAAGTAGGTGATCCTCCTAAGCCTGACACACGCTGTCAAATTTTTGGGTCTATGGTAAGCCGGATTCATTACGATGTTTTGCACGGTACGAGCGAATGTTATATATGCAGATATAAAGAAAGTCCATAGGCGCACAACCAGGGTTCGAACCTACAACCTCAGAAGGATGAGAGCTGAAGCCACTAAGCCAACACTACTTTTAGTAATACGGAATATTTTAATATAAACATAAGACAACGCATATTATATAATATACGAATGTTAAGCCTTTATTATTATGACTAAAAAAATAATATTGCAAATTAAATGAAATAAAACAAAAAACTCTTAATAAAATTAATTAAAAACAAATCATTATTATATTTAAATCTAAGTTAGTATATAGTCGATCTAAAATAATATGAAAAATAAACAGTTATTTTATAAAAACTTCATATTTGTCAAAGATACAGATAAGACAAGTACATATATGAACTTTTTATCTTAAAATTCAAAGATTATTTATTATATTAGCTTAAGTGAGCCTTATGACCTTATCTAAACAAATTTGAAGAAGAAAGCAAAAGCATTTCACGGCGGATGTTGATTGGGACAGCTGATGGTGGCACGAGCCATACGTTCTTGTCAAAAAATTTAAAAAACTTCGCTCAATTTGCCAAAGGTAAGACAGGAAGAGGCGGCGTATTGTGGCCACTTCCGCGGTTCAGACGATAGATTTATGAGGACATGACGACAATACCTGTAAGGTAAAAATAGACTGAGACGGGGGTTTAGTCAAGATGCCTTAACTGTATGCAGAAAGTCGAAAACTAAATTTGTATAAAAATGACAGACCGTGTCGACAAATTTCATACAAATTTTAGTTTTCGACTTTTTACATACATTACTGTCAAGACATCTTGACTAAGGAGCCCCCAGGAGTAAATATCAACTACAATCTTTATAATTATCCTGTATGTATATCAATATATGTATCTTTATATTATTTAGTAATCATGAAACAAAGTTTAATATGTCAATTGTACTTGTGCACTGTTTTATAATTTTAAATGTATTCAATATTTAAAAACCAGGACTCTCCGAACCTAAAATATCTCTTTTATACGTATATTCCTAGTTAAACTTGAAATATACTAGATAAACAGGTATTTGGTAAGTGAATATATACTGTGAAGAAGTTATTAGCGTATAGTCACGTTGTTATTAAATTTAGAACATGATTAATACAGGTCCATGTTATCTAGCATCGTCGGGTACCTTTTTCTTAATTTGATCAATTTTTCATACAAATGTTGAGATGGAAAGGAGCTAAAAAATTGGCTCGTGCCCAAACTCTCATTTTTTACGGAAACCATTTTGTGCGAGTGAAATTAAATTTAGAACATGTGGCTAATGACAAAAGAACAGATGCAATTCAGATAGATCTTTTGAATATACACATATGAAAAAATATATCATGTTATTCGTAAATTATGATACTACACATAGTCAGATAAACTGATGAGCAAGGGCGAATGTAGGGCGTCGGGTACACATCATTACCATTTGTTATTGAGATTTAAGAAGTGAACGGAAAAGCTTTCTATTCAATTGTTTTTTTGTTAGTTTGTTCGATAGTTAAACAAATGAAAACAACGAAATTTATTACTTGATTGATGTTGACAGGTCACGGTGGATTCTTGTCGTACCTTTACAGATTCAGGATTAAACAAAGTGCTGCCTGTCCTTGTGGCGATACGGATGAGGAGACGGTGTTACATGTTCTGACCGACTGTCCAATGTATGGATACGATAGGTTTAATACTGAGCAAGCTGTGGGCATAAAAGTAACGGAGACGAATTTAAAGGCTTTAATGTTCAACATTAAATTAAGAGGCATCTTTTAGGGATTTGCTGTAATAGTAAAATACAAAGTAGTTAAAAGAAATAGGTAGTAGTGTTTTATCATCCGAGTTACCAATATCATTTTTGTAAGCTATTTTAATACCCACATAGTCGGGGAATTATCTAGAAAATAATTTATTAAAAAAAAAATGCTTTTTTGTTTGCCTTCAACCGAAAATCTGTACAAGCGAATCGACTCAAGATATGTTTTGCAGCGTATATTCTGATACATAGTTATTATAAAATCTATAGTTTTCGTGTAATAATATGTTGTTTGTCGAGTATAATATTTATGAATTAGGTCAAAATGCTTATGCCATCGTCGAACCATTTAGTGGTGGCATAATAAAAAAATTTTGATTGAAATTCAAAGTTATCAAAACTCCATGAAAACTTAATCTATAGTTTGTATTATACAAATGTGTATGTAAATTCATTTCTCCCTCTAATTATTTAGAGGATATTACTTTTTTTAATAAAAAGAAAACTATATGACTAGAACCTTTTTTACTCTTATGGTTTAAAAATATCTTACTTTGATCCCGATGACATATTCTTTAATTATTTTTATTTATTTATATTATATTATTTTTTTATTTCAATAGCCATTATTTATAATTTAAACACACAGTTTTGTTTGTCTTCTAAATATGCAGTCTCTTTTACGAATTTTAGCCTAGTGGTTCAGTCTTAATACTTAAGGTCCTGCGTTGCAACCCCGAATTCCGATGTATTGTTATTTTTTCATTTCGTATTACCACTTGCTCACACAGAAAGAAAACATCGTAAGAAAAAAAGGTGTCGGGAAAGATGGCTGTTATGGTAGCTATCATATTTAAGATATACATATTACATCAGATAACAATATCATTATCAGTAAGGAAATAATTTCTTACGCAATTCTTATTTTTCAATCATTGCGGTTAATGTAAATATAACATATGTAGTTACTTATTCTAATAAATTTGTCAAGATAAGGGGCCAATTCTACTTTAAATATAACGCGGCTCATGTTTTTTAATTCATGTCAATAAAGTGATTTGAACAACACATGATAGCGATAAAAAGTACTATTTAATCTGGCGGAAGTTTGGCACATGCCGTCAAAAAAGCCGCCAGTGTTGCCCGCGGTAAAAAAATATATTTAAACAGCGTTTTAGCAAGTTTTTTACATTATCTGCATAGGCAATGTTTTTATATTGACCGCAGATGTTACTATATGCAGATGACATGTTTTTATGCGATTTTTAGGTTGTAGTTTTTGACGACAGATGTTTAGTGTTATATTGTGTTAATTATAATTGGATTGTTTCTAATAATATTAAGTTAAACAGATTGAAGATTATGGTGTAAGGTAAAAACAAGGTAAACCAGTCGTGAAACGTGAAAATACTGTTTATCCTACCAATAAGTAATAAATAGCTTATTTGGAACTTACCCGGACTATTTTAGTAACAGGATGACGGAATTTAAGAGGTTATAATTTTTAGAAAAACTAAATTGTATGACTAAAATTTGCTTAAGAATGTTGAAACATCTCTTAAATATCTCAGATAAATAAAAATGTAAAACTCCTCGACAACAGTGGTTTCTAATCACATAATTTAAAAAATGTTGCATGCGGCCCGACCTAAATGTATTAAAAATTTAAAGCCATCGTTTAATCTAGCGATTTCGAGACGAATTTCGCGGAAACATTAGGAATTTTGAAGGAATCATGCAAGAGAATTGTGAGTTTAATAAAATAAAATATAATTGCTATTCAAAAACAAATAATTCGAGGGCCCGCGGCCAAGGGCACCATCAAAAGCGTCTTGATTTGAATAAATCAATCGCTTCAAGAACTGCATCGATCTACAGGGTGCGGTGAATTGAATGACAGTGGTGCTTTATCCAGAAACAAATATTCACTCGGACACCTAATTTTAGATGAGAAATAAAATTATTACATCATACGTAAACATGTTTGTAATTGATTAGTAGAAAAATTTCTAAAATGATGATGAATGATAAATCTCCTAAAATGGAGTGTAAGCAGCTAATATGAAAAGATTCAGTGTTAACCATGTTAAAATCTATGTACTACATACATATATGCAATTGTCTATCAAATTTCAAGTATCATAGTGGTAGATGATACAATATACATAAAAAGATATATGTACAGTCTGATCTGTGATATAAGGAGTAAGCACAATTTACTTTAAAAGTTTGGGTTGAAAGTTCATTGGTGTTTTCTGTAGTATCATTCCAGGTCTTCGGTAACGATCTTGAGTCCATTCCGTACACCCTGTAACCGTGCACTTTTTCCAAACATTTGGAGGTCGACTTTTTGAGGGGTTTTTTCTGGCCGTGGTCCAATTATGCACATTTTTGCCGACGCGGTTCGTTTGGTGGGTTCTCGCGAGTCAAGACTGCTCTCATACTTATAAGGATGGATTCCATCAAATAAAAATCGAGTGAGACGCTTTTTGCCAAAGTTTTTGTTGGGATATTGATGAACCTTCGTTCTGAAGGCATTCCGGAGACCATTGTGCATGTAGCGTGTAGTCTTTGTATTTTCATTCTAAATTAATAATGTATGTGGAGGTTGAAAATATTGCTTAGATACCTGAGTAAAATGATTTTGGAATTGGCCGTAAATGGTCTCTGCTATTTAAAATGGCAATGGAAATTTTGTATATATTTAATTTTTTCCAACCACCAATTACCAAGACAATAATATAAGACAAGACAAAAATAATAAATCAATGACGCTACAACGTCTCTTAGGTATGGGCCTCAGATTTCGGAATCTGTTTTATGATATGTCAATTTAATAGGCAAGTAGGTGATCAGCCTCCAGTAGCCGACGTTAAAATATTAAACGCGCCAATAGAAAGACAGTCCATTGGCGCACAGCCGGGGATCGAACCTACGACGTCAACGATGAAAGTCGCACGTTGAAGCCACTAGACCAACATTGCCAACCAACATGACCGATGACCATTGTCAGTTCGAAAGGACAAAATTAAACTAATTAATAATAATAATTTTACAAACAAAAACATAGATAGCATAACAAGTGTCCCGGGCTCCTGAACTTTCAGGAGCCTATTACTTAGTTATATTCATATCGTGTTCGTTATGAAAATTAAATACAATTTAAATCCAAAAGAAATAGCATAATGGAACAATGTTCGCAAACCTTTCTTATACTCGTATTTATTTATGAGCGTCTACTTATTTAACATTGTTATTATTGGCGTTTGTCACGTGCTATGCAACCATTACTGAACCCTCTTAAGTTTCATACAAAAAATTACGCGTGTCTACTTAAACTGGTCCACTAACCACAGGTGGACTAGCACCTGATCTCTTTAGGCGGACAAGAAATAATATTTGAGACTCTACCAGTAACCAGAAGTAATAACTATTGCTATGTATTAATACGTACTTATGTTAATAAATGACGATTCAAATACTTTGTATATTTTTGTATGTTTTATTGGAGTGAAACTTCTTTAGTGTAAAATTTTACGGAACGTCACGAAGAAGTGCAGCGTTTTTGTCGAAGAAAAGGGATAGAGCTATTGAGACCGATTGAGAGAGCGGGAGAGATGGAAATTGAGAAAAAATATACGCTATTGGTTGATGTATTTGTTTAGTAGTTTCATATTTGAACTTTAGATTTTTTTATAGAAGAGGGGGCAAACTGACAGGAGGCCATGTGATGTGATCATGTGATGTTAAGTGATACCGTCGCCCATGGACACAAATTGACATTCTGTCACATAACGTCTTACGCAGTAAACGCAGATTTTTCATTTATTTATTTTATTTATTTCATTTATTTATTTAAACAGTGTAATATAAATATACAAGTACAGGGAGTGATCATATACTGGTACATGATAATCTATTGAGGCTTTTACCTTAGTAATGATTAATTTACAAAGGTTCTCTTCTGACATGAGTACTATGTACGCACGCACTTTTTTATTTATATGAAATCCTTCCACGAAAATATTATATTGATGTGTTACAATCATGTTCGCGTCAAAAGTGTTTCGATTCGTTTATAAAAATTTATTCGGTATTTTATAAACGTTTTGGCTATATGATTTTTAATGTTAAAAATGTCTCATAGTCAGGTTTATAATAATTAAGTTAATATTATTAAAACCTCGACCCAGCTAGGCGTGTCTGCGAACTGGATAATTAGTACCGAGACTTAACAATTTAATTAAACTATTTGTCATTGAATAGTTTTATGGAAGATATGAATTTATTCACGGTTCTGTTTTTAATCCATTTAAAATTGTGATATTATCATAAACCCAAAAACAGACTACCATAACTATGTCCTGGGGTATAGGACCTGGTATCAGTTTGATACTTGAGGTATAATATTTATATCAAAAATACTTTAACATTTATTACATGGTAAATGGTTGATAATTACACAATCTACATCTTAATTAAATCTTTCCATTTCTTAAGTTTATTTATTACTCGTAATGAAAACTAATACAAAATAGCCCAAGGATACTTTATCTTGTATACGAAACCCAAACTAAACATTACCTCTTTATAATATTTGTTCAGAGATAAAAAATGAAATCGAATACTGTTATGAAATCAAAAGGTGCATCGGTTCGTGTCAACCCTTCAATAGATTATTGAATCTTCAACTCCAAGCATCAAGGGTACGAAAGGACTCGTGCGGTTTTTTTAACACGGAAGACGAAGCGAAAGCAAATACATTTGTCAGTCACAAAGGCTGGCACGCTCCACTCAAGAACTATCGTGTTTCTTTAAAAAAAGATAGCACATGTTCTTTACGCGGCACATGCCGAAATCTGATTACACACCGCCATGTTTAATCAAAGGGTTGCCATTTACTAAACATTGCAGATACTATAAAAACTGAACGTACCTTTTTGCGCCCGAACTTTTTTGTCCGAAAAAATGCGAAATCGATTTCGGCAGATGTCCACAAATAGAAAGGGTTTGATAGGATTTTCAGTAAAAAATGAATGCTTCGGTAAACAATGGTATAGGACCGTTATAGATTGGCTGTCAAAATTTGCTATTATTCACTAAAGAGTTATCTTTGTGATTAATATGGCGTGTTAATGATGGTCAGGCATGTGGGTTGTACGGAAATCATAGTTTTTGTTAACAAGGTGTACAAGAATGATGTAGTTAATTTGGAGAAGGACTTTTTGTAAATTACAGCAGTTTAAAATTAAAATGGTAGATAAAATCTATATAATTAGCATTGTATACAATATAAGTGAAATAACTCATTGATTTTATTCCTGATAATTATTTCTATATTATTATATACTATGTAGGTGGCTGATACTTATCTTATCAATAAATGTTACTGTCATCCTGACGTAACATTAGAGTACTGACGACATTTAGCTGACAATTGACACAGAAAAATGGAAAAAGAAGATTTTATATATGTATATATTTCATACAACACAATAAATATTACCTTAGGCTACATTTGTAAATTAACACAATCTATAATTCATTCTTAAAAAGATAAATTACATTGATTTGATTTCAATTTAAATTTTGAATTCAAATTTCAAACCACCTAAGAGAAACATTGCATTAATGAATCAATCAAGGCAAACAGTTTAATATAGATTGACGTTTTTGCATTTTACGAGTTATAATTTTACGATTCAATTGATAACCATTAAATCTGGTTCTCCTTCGTTGTCGTGATATGGTAGAATTACAAGTTTTACAAAAAGTCAAGGTTTATGTAATTTGCTTGTTTAGCGTTTATTGTAATACAGGGCTATTCACATGAACACGGAATGTTAATAGTCCATATAATGCTTTGTTTTTGAATATTGAAAAGAATGTGGTTATTTAATATTTTGCCCGTAATTTATTAAAACCAGAATCCGATACAAAATACATTAACGAATATTTTTTTTACTGTGCCGTATCATTTTAATAGTTCTATGGTGTACCAGGATTTGTACAAATAAGCGACAATGTTTGTTTATTATTTAAACAATACATTAATTATAATTGATTGATGAATGATAATTATCATACCTATCTACACAAATATTATAAACAGGGAATTGGAGGGAAAGGATTCATTGTTTGTTTGCTCTAAAACTACTGAACGGATTTGAAAAATTCTTTCACCACCCTTCCAAATCCCTCAATAAACATGGGGTAAGGAATATTTAAAAAAAAATAGTTCTGAATGAAATCCATAAAGAATCCTAAATTGCGTAGGCAACGGAAAATATGGATAATTGAGTAAAGTGTTGAACTACGACGATCACATATGTAACAAAGTAATACTCCTTTTAAATTTGAAAGTCTATTTACCGAGAAAACATCGTGCTACAAGCGAATTAATGCGAGTGGAACGGCAGATCACATAGTAGTAAAACATTTGGAAAATAAAAACGTCTTTCATTTTTCCCTCAATCTATTCCCAATTTATGACCCCAATTTCTCTGTCACATACATCTCGCGGGTGCGGAACTGATATTTCGTGACCTCCACTTAATCAGCAGGTCTGTTTTCAACGTCTGATACAATCAATGCTAGAACCAGGCTCAAACCCACGTTCCTCTCTTCATGCCCACGTAGACCTGGAAGGTTATGGCGTCCTAACGAACAGAAATCCTCGGAGCAGTGAGCAGTGCTAATTAGACAGCTAAGCTGGGCTAAATTAGCAAGAAATTATCGCACATTGGACCTAAAAAACGCCTTCGTAATTCATAATTCAACGTTAGTTTAATAAGCTTTGTGCTATTCATGAGGTACAAACGTTTCATGCAGCCGTGATTTACTAACTACATTAGCTTATCTTACCTTCCATCAAGTTAAAAATCAAAAAGCTTGAAAGTAAATACTAGTTAGTAAGAAATATGTAATGAATTAACATGATTTAGCTTTCGGAAATTAAAAGAGTCTAATGTCACAATGTCCGGATAAGTTCTAAATAAGATATTTATTACTTATTGGTAGGACAAACAGTATTTTTGCGTTTCACAACTGTCAGATGGCGCTATTCGTCATGAAACGCGAAGTATCTTATTTTGAACTTTTATCTTTCGAATAATTTATGTGTTGCATAGCTATTTGGTACTTTATCCATACATTGTGAAATAGGCCCTTAATCAGGGACTGCAAACATGATAAATTAAATAAAGGGTCGTAATCATAGAAAGATTCTCTTACTAGAGTTTGACGGTGGCTACTCACAGAAGATTGGGGTAGGCCTAAGATCGTGGGCTGGGTGATTGACTTTAGCCCGCCCCTTTAGCCTTTCATATTATTTACGCAGACGTTGAAGCTTAGTATTTGTCGAAACGTTAGAGTTAATGTACCTAGGTAACACTGAAAATGTTTAAATAATGAAAAACGGCTTAATGTTGCAAATATTTTTATTGTTTGTCCAAGTAATCTCCGTTCCTCTCTCCACATCCTCGTATTCGATGGAACCACTGAGAAAAGCAGTGTGCCCATTCTTCCTTAGGGGTCTCTTTGCTACGTCCACGGTTAAACTCGTTAAACTAATAGTAAATAGTGGCACGATATGGGGCTTCAATAAGAAATGCATACGCAGCGTATATGAATAAGCGCACAACGGAGGTCCGAACCGAAAATTTTCTCGCATTAGGTTCATTTTCACGTGTAGCAATAGTTTAAGATTTGCCGCCAATTCACAAAAACAAATAACAAATGAATGTAATAAACTTCATTAGGTTACCATAGAGTTCTAAAATTCAAATTAAAAAAAATATCATTAGCATTTTTCTATCTTGCCAGTTCTAAACATTTTAAGTTTTACCCACGTCTTCTTAGGAAAGTGGCATATATGTACTTACAAATATCGAATATACCGTATACATTTATATTACGCATTTTTCTTCTTGATACTCTGTCTTAAATTCTTCACGGGTATATGCCTCTTCAAGGTTATTCCAAATATCTTTGTGCTTGGCATTCTTTCTCCAGTTACTTCCTGCTAACGTTTATATATCTTCCCGTTTTCATATAGTCTTTAAAGTCCATTTTTATTTGTGTACCTTGCTGTGTGCATCGCCCATTGACATTTGTTTTAGGGCATAATGTAAGGCATCTAGGGCCCTTTCGCCTTAGGTTTTGCAAAGGGATTTGTAATGATTTTATAAATATCATACACGTGCAATATAAAATGCATGTGCAATATTCTGAATTCTGACGGATAGCATTGACGTGTCTCATTTAAATTTGTGTTTCCGTCATTGTACTGTTGGAAACAAAAGTTAATAAAATTATTTCTTAATAATGATAATTGTTGACGTGTATGTTTCTTTGTTTACAGTACAGAATAACCCAAATAATAAACGTTTAAACAACCTAATTTCTCATTACAGATTGATACTGATTTTTTTTAAATGAGAAGATTAGTACGAACGAGATGCACGTCGCCATCAGACAGCCATCCTTATTTTATTCTTCTAGACTTTTATAAGGTATTATCTCTGATGAAAGAATACATTTCAAAGTATTTATTTTATACTTTCATCTAAACGATATTTACCAAAACTACATTTCTTTAGGAGTGTACACGGGTATGCATTGATGCATTCAAGTTACATTTTGTCATAAACAGAATAATCACGGCAGGAAAATGTCATGGCCGATCAATATTTTTCAATAATTCTTATCGAGACGTGTTTGTTTAAAATGAATTCATTGATGTGTCTTTATAAAACTGTATTAGATATAAAGAGGGTCTCAAAAGAAAATAGCGTAAGTAATAATTATATAATATGTTTAATACAAGAATTCAACATATTTTGTCTAAGAATAAAAAAGAGGTTTAAAGATGTTGTTTTATAATCCTAATTAAATGTTTATTTTTTAATTTTTAACTAAAATATTAATTATTAATCCAAATATGATATAATAGAACTGAATCGTCGGGTAAGTCCAACTTTTATTTATTAAGATGAAACAAACAGATATCAACATCACTTTAATAGAAACAAAAAAAGCTAAGTTTATATAATATTATGTTAAAGGATTTGTTTTAGGCTAGAACTGAAGAATTATCTGTATCATATGATATTACAAAGAGATTACGCATAATATATAAATAATTATAATAACCAGCAAAAAATGATACATTAATTGTTATAAAAATTACTTTTACGGATGTTATGTTCGATGGTGGTTGTTTGAGGGATGTTCGAATAAATAAATCGCTTTGTTTGAAGTTGGGTGTCAGCTGTCTTTAATCGTTTAAAACAAGAGCTTATAAAACCCATAAATTATTCCCCCCTCATGCGACGTTGGATTAACAAAATCTAACTAAATTTCTTAATTGGTTCTTAAATCTCAGTGTAACTTCTATCTGTCTATAAGGAATGTAAGTATAGTCGTAGTCAAACTATTGACGATTATCCGAAACGAGAATGTGAGAAATGATTTTGACTTTATGACTGTGGGGAAAACTAAAGGGCTCATTCTTTGGTTTCAAGCGTGCTAACAATTGGATTGCGCTTCTAATTATTAACTAAAATATTAGAAGCGCAATCCAATTGGGGGAATCGATCATGAGAGCCTGCTTAGTGATGCATTCAAATTTGACTGGAGTGGTCTATACGACTTAGCCTTCCTCGATGACAAAGTTGAGCTGTTCACCTCTTCTATTACAAACCTCTACGATAAGCACGCCCCAGTGAGACGTGTTAAACTTAAACATTTACCTGCTCCCTGGCTTTCTGATGAGATAAAAAGTTTGATTCATTAAAAAAATAGAGCCAAAGCTAAAATGAGAACCGCCAAATCTGATGCAGAGCGTGAAAAATATAAAGTAGTTCGTAATCGTTGTAACACTCGCTGTCGTGATGCTCAAAGACAACATATTCACGATTCAATATCCAATGGCGACACCACGAAAATCTGGAAGTTCCTCAAAAACTTGGGGATTGGCAGAGCGGCACAGAATAATATTTCTTCAGCTATTGATATAGGCAATCTTAACTCTCACTTTACCTCTTCTGCTACCCATGATAAATCTTCTCTTGAGAAGACACTCAATAATCTAGCATCTCTTCCTACTCCAAACTTCATTCCCTTTAATTTCACTGAATTCACCGAGTCTGAAGTGGAGGGCTGCATCCGGTCCATCTCTTCGGATGCTGTCGGATGTGACCAAGTTAGTCGAGCTATGATATTACCTATCTTGCCAGCTGTTCTTCAAGTTATTACTCATATCTTTAATTATTCAGTTAAGGCTGGTAAATTTCCTACTTCCTGGAAAGATAGTTTAGTCATTCCTATTCCCAAACGGCCTGATCCTACTAACCTATCTGACTTCCGGCCCATTTCCATTCTACCATTCCTTTCTAAAGCTCTAGAGCGCCTTATACACTCGCAGCTTAGCGGATTTCTGAATAAGAACTCCATTCTAGATCCTCTTCAATCGGGTTTCCGCCCGGGGCATAGCACGACTACTGCATTGGTTAAGGTCTCTGACGACATTCGTCGGGGGATGGATGATGGGCAGCTCACTGTTCTCACTCTGCTTGACTTTAGCAATGCTTTCAATACTGTGAACTTTGAAATTCTGCTTGGGTTGCTTCGTTCTTTAAAAATCTCTCCATCCGCTATTGCTTGGTTCGATAGCTATCTCAACGGTCGTCGCCAGCGTATTAAAATTAATGATACACACTCGCAGTGGAATAACGTAAGTACTGGTGTTCCGCAGGGTGGAGTACTTTCGCCTCTTCTATTTTCTATCTTTATTAACACATTGACACCACGTCTCTTGGTTGATTATCACCTTTACGCTGATGACCTCCAAATTTACGTTCAGTCTACACTGGATCGACTTCCTCTTGCGATTCAAACAATAAATGATGCTCTTCAAAATATAGCCAACTGGAGTAAAGACTTTGGTCTTAAAATTAATCCTACCAAGAGTCAAGTAATTATCATAGGAAGCCCTTTCTTTATTTCAAGAGTCAAATGGGCTCAGATCCCTGGCGTTTACCTTGACGGTGTGGCTTTGGCTCTTAATAAAAATGTTAAAAACCTTGGGGTCTTCTTCGACCAAACGCTATCCTGGGGTCATCACGTAAAGGAAATCAGCCGTAAACTATACGCCGCGTCAAATTCTCTGAGACGTCTTTCTAATTTCCTTCCTATCCGCACTAAAACTATGTTAGCGCAATCTCTTCTGCTTCCTATTCTCGACTATGCGGACTCGTGCACTTCCGATATGAATGAAGAGCTACTCAACAAGATCGAACGCCTGCAGAACTTCTGCATACGTTTTATATTTGGTCTTAGAAAGTATGACCATGTGTCTAAGTTCCGCAGGCAGCTGGGGTGGCTACCTATTAGACTCAGACGTGACGCTCATATTCTTCATCTTCTATATTCAATTCTTTTCAATCCCAAAACACCTTCTTATCTTAAAAATCATTTCAAATTCTTAGGTCCTTCCAACTATACGCTACGCTCTTCCAATAGATGTCTATTGGAAATTCCATCCCACAGCTCATCCTTCATAGGCAATTCATTTAGGATTTCTGCCGTTAGACTGTGGAATAAGCTGCCTGAGTCTATACGATTGGCTTCCTCCCTATCGACTTTTAAAACTCTTCTATATAAATATTACCTAACCTTGTCATATCCTGATCAATCGTGACCTGTGTAATTCTTGTATCTCCTCTTCTTTTTGTATATTATGTAATTCACTATTTGCAATTCTAGAATCTGTAAGATTAGCTTTTTAGTTTTGTTTAGTTATTAATATTGTTTTTTTTCTATAGATTAAGGTTTTATAGATTAATATATATATATTGTTTTTTATATAACTTCTGGTTATGCACTTCTTGCACTTATCATTTTTTATTTATTGTTTTCTTTTTTTACTAGGGTTGCCTGGAAGAGATCGCTTGTTAGCGATAAGGCCGCCCGTTGCATCCTTTGTAATTTATATGTATTGTGTTATTTGTGTTTCTTTCTAGCAACGAAGTGTTAATAAATAAATAAATAAATAAAATATAAATATAAATGTAACTTACCTAATAATAACCTAAAGGAATGCAGAAGTCATTCATATAAAAACACTGTCTACGAACGAAAAAAAGACTGTCTACGAACCAGACAAAAGTAAATGTATTGATTTAGCCACAATAACCATTATATCATGTCATATCAGGATATAATCTAGGATGTAAACTGTGGACTCGTCAATTTGCGCGATCTATATCTCGTATCAATTATCGCAACAGGTGCTCTTAACTAATTGCTAAGTAATGTTTATATTCAATATGGAATTGAGTACTGAAGATCGTTAAAATTCGACACGCATATAAGTTACGCGAGATTACTGTTGTAATGTTTTCAAGTACTTTTAATAAAATTTATAGTTTTTCAGGCTATTTCATTTTCTCTTTATTTTTAGGGTAAAGTTAATTTGTACGAATCGTCTCCTAACTTATATTAATTTAATGCCTTTTTTACTTTTATATTCTTAAGTTACATTTCAATTGGTTTTAGTATTTACTAATAGTATTATCCTAGTTGTCTGTCATGAACCACTCTTGGGTGAAGGCTTTTTATTATTTTTTAATCTTGAAAATGCCCTTACTCAAGCCCGCGGTTTGGATGTCGAGCTTGAGGCGGGGATAGGGCTCGGTTTACACACAAAGTCCTCTGCTACTCAGAGGGGAGAGACCTTATCTACTAAAAATACCTCAGCACTTCACACACCGTTAAGATGGGTAGGGATTCGCCAAGGTTTAACCCAAGGCCTCCTCCAACGCTTTCCAGATGTATCTGTTTCTGCCATTACTACACCAGTCCTTTCCTGCTATTTCTGTCAAGTCATTAGCCCACCTTATTTTAAGCCCGCTCACTTTGACTAATAATAATAGTAAGATTTGAAATAAATTTTAAACAGTGTTAACACTGGACCGATCAATATATATTGTACTTATTGTCTATTGATTTCAATTTATTAACATACATAAAAATAACCATTCACATAACGATTACACATCAATTTATATACAATACATATAGTTTGATATTCTTAATATATCCTCTGTGGACATAATTGGACTGAGCACAGGTGATCGACTATGTTTAAAATAAAAACATTTTTTATCAACAGGTGATGGATGCGACGCCTCTATGTCAATGCAATAGGGTTCCATTTATGTGCAAATGTGGAAAAAATGTAACATATCCGTAGCACATGTTACAATGGCTCTTGGTAATTATTTAGTGCATACTGTAAACGCGGCACGCGCGCTGGACACAAATGTATTGGAGTTGTGCTGTAGAGTTTAATCTATATTTACGGTCTAATAATAGCTAGGTGTGACTGTTTTATATTTGATTGCCTGTATTTCCAATGGGATACGCCTACAATAGTCTCCGCTTCGTTGTGTTTTTCATGAAATGTAGATAATAAATGCATATCACAATGACGTTTAAAGTGTAGCGCGGGAACTTCACCTAGAATCTCTGGGTATATTGCCTCCTCAACTACAAAGCCAAACAAAAGTTTACTCTATATCAGTCCTCAAGACGTAAATCACTAAAATCAATAATAGGCATAGGAATCGGAAATACGTTGGCCGAAAAAGATTTTATATTCCTGAAGTAATAACTTGCTGTCATGTTAACATTTAGATATAAAAGAAATAGATCACGAATTTCGAGGTCTTTCAACCAATTCCGCGACACGATATTACTAATTATATTTTTTGTTTGACCTATAATTTACAGATATTTTATGCATTAAATACGTAAACAATCGATCTTGAGTATTCAAACAAAGAAGTTTAAACTTTAAAGGTTACATTTTACGTGTATGACTTGATAAAAGTATTACCGTTAAAGCAAACAACATTTTATTTTAAAACCACTCCATAGATTTCTGTGTTCATCTAGTCACTTGTCCCGTCAAAATCAGTCTATTAAAGCCTGTTCATCGTACGTACACCTGTTAATACCTTTTTTTCGTACTTTGCAGGCGTTTTCTATTCGTTTATTATTGTTCCCTAGAATTTGCATACAATTTTTTTTCCGATAAACAAAGGACTTCGTTAAGTTTTTGCATACATTAAGTTTGTTTTAATTAATTTGAAACGGAATTATCTTGGAAGAGTATAACTTAACAGAATTATTAATACAGCTTATAAATGATATACTTATACATATGTTTTGTTTTGGCATATTCGTTATAAAGTTATATAGTTATACAGTTATATAGTCCTAAAACATTCTTGTGTCACGATAAATAAATATGTCAATGTGTAAATACAGTATATCTGTGTTGGAACACAAATATACAATATCTTTTATTTTACCTTAGAAACGAATAAGTATCGCAATCCCGCACGGAAATACCGCCAGCGTTAGAGTTACATTGCCACAAGCACGCACTTTTTTTGAATTTAGTCGCTGTTATGTTCATTCCTGTAATTTGTTCCCTGTTGTCCTGTAGCCCTACATTGGACAGTCAGTATAGAAGCCATGCAGGATATTATGTAGTTTCGTCGTAAGTTTTTGCAAGGATAGGCAGCATTTTGCTTGACTTTAAATCTGTCAAGATACGAATCCACCGTGACCTGTCAACACCTGTAGGCTGAATCAACATATTTTGGAAGGAATAACTTAGTTGTTAAAATTGATGATGATATTAAGAAATACTGGTTGTTCATCATGGAGTGTTTCGTGATCAATCTCCTGTATTATTCAATATTTTATCTCTCGAAATATATATACGACAATTTCCCATATACATATGTATTTATACAAAGCCGGCGTTGTCCTCTACACGAGTGTTTAATACAAAAAGTATAACTAAACCTACACCATTCTCGAATCCTTTTGAACACTCACCAAGAATTTCATCAAAATCATTCCACGGCGTGAGCAGTTTAATTACAAACACACAAACATTTATGTACATATATAAATACGGTTTCTAATTCAGTTAATTGAGATTTTTTACGCATACATTTTACTTATAGCCATTTTCACTTTTTGGAAAAAGATCATTTATTATGTATAGGCTATTAACCTGTCTCTGTTTTGATTTTATCTATTGCTCGGAAGTGTCGGTGACAATTAAGATGTTAAGTTTTAATCTTGAACGCTTGTCACGCGTAGAAATTGTTTTATATTTTTATAGTTTCGCCATAAACGTACGAATAACAAATGTACGATAATAAATGATGAACACAGTTGCCTCTCACGGTTCTAACCCCCGTGAAATGCAAAAAAACATTTCACGGAAGTAGCTTGCTTGGCACAGCTTACAAGAATTTTAGCTTCTGACTTTTTTCGTGATGTTTGATAATAATTGAATATGTTTTATTTTTGATACAGTTCGTGTAACGAATATAAACGAATATAAATATAAACGTTTCGAGTGTTTTCAGTAATCTATTTATTCGCTAAAGAAGGGGTTTACTTATTAACTACAGACAATATACATTATGCCTAGGTACTACAATTGATATAAAAATGTCAGTACGTAAACTGTTCTATTAAATTCTAGTGACTTAACGAGGCCCTTTAGCCATTTGTTGGAAATAAACATAGCCTATGCTACTCATAGTCTATGTTATTATTATATACACTCTATACTATCTTTTTCATAAACATATTTTTTTTGCTGTTCCGGCGAACTGTTTACCGGCTAACATGACAGTTTTAGCCTACAGACAGTAACTGTCATGGCATTTGAAATTTAACATATTATTAAATTTTGATTTTCTAGACGTACGTAGACAAATACAATAATAAAAACCACGAAATGCGGTTCAGTCGTTCTCGAGTTATAAGTGTTCGAATAAATCTGACTCAGGTTTATGTATTTTAAGATTTTTTCCCCATATTGTTGTAAGACTATGTAATAATAATGTATACCACATTATTATAAGTCACAAAGTATTACCAGAACGTTTCAGTACTACTTAAGTATGTTATCAACGGCACACTATTTTTTTTGTTACAACAATACATATAAGTATATATCATAAAAGATTCATACGTGTAACGTTATTTAAGAAAAACATTTCAAACATTTCAGTTGTTTTTATATGAACCACACTTAGCCGTATTTTACACCCGGAAATGTGCTAACTTTTTACTTGAGATCACATGGGATTATTAGGAGTGAGAAAATTTAACGGACTTGTAGTTTTTTTAAGTTCCTTTGGGAACGTAGAGAATTAATGTTTCTCCACAAATTGTAACTAACATTTTTACGATATTAACTTATCGTTTCGAATGGTTAATAACAGTTGTGGTTAACCACAAAAAAGTTCTAAACACATTAACCAAAGACAATTAAATTTTTGTTTGTATTTGGAGCTGAGAGAGATATACTAGTATAATACTAACTATTATACAATTGTAATTCCAATTATAAAAAATAACATTTTTTAAGTTCAAGTATTTATTAAGAAATATTTTATTTTTTATTAAACTTAGTAAACCAAGGTACCATACAAAACGTGTCTATTAAAAGACACTACAAACAATATTATTTGTGTATTCATAACAAATATATCGAACAGATAAGGAAATGAATGTTGTATTGAGTATGTATACCCGTTTTAAAACGTCGACTCGGCAGGATTGTTAAAGTTATTAGTCGGTCCGTGAGTAAGTAATGTCCGAGTCCTGTACAGAGAGTACATACGAGTTGGGCAATTTAAACATGGGAGTACTTATAACTGCCCTGACTACTCCTCAGGTTTAGGGGAGCAATGACCTATATCCTAGCCGGAATCGAAACACGGAATAAAGCTCCAACGCACCAACGTCAAACGGCAAGACTAAACTCTATTATTTCTGTACTAGAATTCACTTCTAATCATAGATTTCAGCCGCCATTTTTCGACAGAAACGTCACATGTTACCTTTCCCGCCGACTCTAATTCGATTCTTATTAGACTGTGAAGCGTTCGAAATTTGAATTATAAAAAAATGTTTTATAATCTGTCGTCATGGAAGTCTTGTGAAGTTAATGTTTTTTAAGAATTTATACCCGTGTTGCCGGTGGTACATTGACTCGGCTATTTTTAACTAATTCAAAAGTTTATTACCAGCTACGCAATTAATAGGATTTTATTGGGCGGTAAAGGGTTAGGAAGAGTCACAGTTCTTTCAAGTATTATTGCGTAAGTTACTAAGGGAAGAGAAATACAAAGAGCAGCAAAGATAATGTATTTAGTTGCGTCACTACGAACAAAAGTATGAATCGGCTAAATATTGTTTTTTCAAAAGGTATTTATTGACATGAAGGGATACGTAGTAGCTATAGAGATTAATGTTATGGGCGTATAAAATACTATTAAAACAACAATATTAGCTTTAGTAAATTGATGGGAATTACTAAAAAAATAAGACAGATAACAAACAGAATGTATAAGTATTAATTTATAACACATTTACGGGCTGTAAAATTTACTTGTCGTTAATTATAATTATAAAAATCTACCAATGGCCTATTGACGACTGTTATAGTATACCTAGTAAATCTCGATGTTGGAACTATTAAAAAAACTCCTAAATTGAAGAATTAAATCGTCATACACTGTGTCATAACACTCAGAAATTAAGATACTAAATGCATATTTACGCCAATGATAAATATTAGATTCTTATTTAAATTAAGATGTTAAGATGCACCTTTCCATCTATAAAATTTAATAAAATGCTTAATTTAAGAAACCATAATTTATGTGATAATTTCTTCAGCGCTATCTTTAAGCCAGGTGCAGGCGATGTGCAATTTATCTGCAATTTACTTTATATTTACGAATTTTATCGCAATTGCATTTTTTATAAATTAAAATAAATTGTACTGTCAATAGCTAAATGTTGATATTACTACCAATCACACGCAGCAATGTGAAAAAGCGTGGATTGAATATTGAACCTTGTTTGCTTCTAAAAACAACGTTTTAAATGATCTAATATCATTCATAAATCAGACAGTAGTAGACTCATGAAAAGTATTTTTACCTAAACAACTGGGGAGAAACGTCGACTATCTGAATTACATATTTTGTTTTAAATATTTTTTTATTGCTTTTCATAATTGTTCGCTCTTATAATTTAAATAGTATTTATAATTCTAACAAACTAAGCTGTATGTGATCAAAAGGTAATATGAACTAAAATGAGTAGATTGTTTATCGAACCTATTGTGCCTGTTTGTTTGGTTTGTTTGAGGATCACGGCTAAAACGATTTAGTGAAGTGGGCTAAGTTTATTTTGGTGCCATCAAAAAGTTAGATAAACATGAAAAATAGGTATATTAAAAGAAATACAAATACTGAGCATGCTACCTTTGGGTCAGCAAGGACCTTGGGGGCTGCTTCATTTGCATTCATTGTCTCGACCACTTGAGCATATTACTTTAAATCAATTGAATGTTGGAGTCGTGGAGGCTGTTCTTCTTAATTAAAAGGAATTCGAGACACCATGGCCGAATAATATTGTTTGGATTGGAAATAAAAATAATAAGAGCACGATCCATCCATGTCACAATCGCAAGTGTAAAATGTTGAATAATTATAAAAAATTACTTGTGAGAGGAATAAAGGGTTGTTGTGATAGGAATACTTATACGTACAGCTGGAACAGCTAAACCTAGTTTGCGTTCCGAGAAAAGGTAACACCACCAATGCAATCGTTGCTGCTTCTTTCCGGCGATATTTGGCTAGTTGTTTTTTATAGGGCAACATCATCTAATGTTAACTGATCGCTTTGTTCACAAAGGCATTATCGGCCTTTTAAATATTGGTACGATATATTCTTGATACGTTCTCCCAGGTGATATTTTTGATACTTTTCATCAATTCTCGCGTCGAGGAATGCGTTGCTTTAAAATTATATGAATAGTCTATAATTTTAAAGCAACGCATGACATAGGTCATAGATTTTCAATCTGCGAATTATTGAAAAATGAAGTATTGCAGGAGTTTTATCACATATGCAACTGTCAATTAATATTATCAAGTTAATAAAGTAATGACATAAATCTGAGTGTAATATTGTGACCGCATTTTTGTGCTGTAATGCGACCTTAGCTTCCTTTTGTGCGAAAACGGAATTTGACTTTAAATATGTATTAACTTTTTAAAATCTCAAGGCTTGTGTCGCAATGTGCCGATACAATATTTCATACAATTAATACAGTTAAAGCTGTTTTGTATACCGACGTATGAACGTTCATTCCTAGTAGTTAGTACTTCATATTTAAATATAGGCAATATAGCAGCATTAAAAAGTAATTTATCGCTGTGAAGTTTAATTAAAACTAGTACAGAAACTCTACAGAATTATAAGTAGGTATTACAACCATTTCTTTAGTTACTTTTTATATCATAGACAAAAGAAGGTGTGCTTCTGTCACACGTCATGTTGTCGATTTGTGACATGCCGGTTTACTCGCGATGTTTTCCTTCTCCAAACGAGCGGGTGTGTGAGTCGCGCGCTAAAGTTACTAGGCCATCACTGGTTTTGCCTAATATACATATTTTGTAATAAATATAAAACTACATAATACAGATGTATTTGCCAAGATGTATGCTTGCCAAATACTGTAAAGTTCATGGTAGATAATAGATATAACACACTTTATTACTTTTATGCATTGATAGACAATTTAAATATAAAATTAATATATATATATATATATATATTATATATAATATATTATAATTTATAAGTTATTGAAATAAGTTTTAACCTAAATGAAACATGAGATTCATTAATGTTTTAGAGTAAAGATTATGCATTTTGGATTTAATATTATTTAATTGTGAAAGATTGAAGTATATAGAACTGAAATTATCGACAAAAAAGACCTAAGTAACATATTATTTAAAAATGGCAGTCACAGTTTCACCGTGTGAGCCGAAATTTATTTAAAACATTCCATTAATGTCATAGCATACCTTTAATTTAAAAGGTCATATTATTTTAATTTATTTTTTAATAAAAAAATGCGGTTTCCAACTGCATTTTTGTTTCATTGAGTAGGCTTAAATGTGAGCGAAGGCCATATATCGTTTACGTCATTCAATTAAGACATAATTTTTGGTTAATTTCATTGTTTACAATGATTTTACCGTGTATTTAGTTTGCTACATAATAAATAGAGAAAAGATTTAGCGTTTTCAAACAAAATTGTAGGATAATTCGTTTTTGAAAATTGAATTTATGTTTATGTTTAAAGAACTTTATTTCTCATTACAAAAAAACAGAAATACTTATTTACATGAGAAACTTAATATTAATATGTATATATTATATACGAGCGAGATACACGTCGCCATTAGCCGTAACAATTTTAGTCAGCTATGTTCATTCTAACATGCATCTTTAATGCCTTTTTGAATTTGTCAAACACTCCAATATTGCGAATTTGAGATGGTAATTGATTAAATAATCAATTACAGCGTCTAGATAAATAAAGTGACATTAAATTACAGCAAATTGTAATGCACTAGTCAATCACTACATTATACCTAAAATATATAAATGACAGGAGTGGTGTCTTATCTGTGGTTGTTACCTGTTCATTATCTCGACTTAGATATTCCTTGACATTTCTTTGCCGCCAATAATGCACGTCACGCTCGCCTTAAAACATAGAGTCAAAAAGTCCACAGTGTGTGTCAGCATTTGCCAAGAAAAGATGATCGCAGAGGTGCACTGAGGTTAAGACCACAGAGGTTATATTCATTGTATTTATATAGATACACAATAAATTAATTAAATCTGCTGCCATAAAAAAATATTAATTAAGCTCTCAAACGAAATACAAATTACGCCCAGATATTGTTCTTTAGTTTTTCAATTGCTGTAATAACTACTAGTCTTAGAAGTTCTTATCTTTTTGAAAACTAATTATTGCAGATTAAAATCTGGCTCTTGCAAGAAATATGATTACCGGCCGCTTTCTCGTTCCGTAGTAATCTTGAATTCTTAACAAAAGCCCAATTACTTAATCTGCCTCCAACATGCCTCCAATATGTTTCTATAATGACCCTATTCAAATTAAATAGGTCATTCCACCCCATATCTTGGGGTCAGTACCCCAAGTAACAGGACTATGTTTTTTACCCATGAGAGAATCATTTTTTATCGGCACCTAACGCCTGATTTTAACTTATATGGTTACCGTTAAATTGAACTACACGTGGTATTGGTCCTTAGGGATGCGTCCGGAGATTTTTTTGACAGCCTTCATTGTGTAGAACAAAAAATACTAACCCTACTTATTTAACATAAGTCTGTAAGATATTGTAATTTATACTAAAGTATGAGTTTATCAAATTATTGTCGTTTAAATAAATTTCAGCGACCACATAAGGCTATCTTTTGTTGATTGCAATTGTTTTAAAAATAATAAAAAATTTAATGTTAAAAATCATTTTTATTTCAAAGTATAGCTCAAATCTTAGGATATATCCTTCGCAGTGTGCGGTGTGTAGCGGTGTTCCGCATTCCTGTCGGCCGCCGACCCACTGCGCCACTGCCCGCGTATCCCTGATCCTGTCGAGGGATGTGCTCTATCGATATTCTAATATCGATTGCATTTCACTTACATAGACCGGGGGCACAATATTATCGAAAATTACTTTCAGTATGTCGAAACGAGAAAAGCTGGCAGTTTAAACTATTTAACATTAATTTAAAAAGGACAGGATTTTATAGGATTCAAATCTATACGAATATTTCTATAATATCATTCATATACATATAACTTTAAAAGTTTCACAATAACAATTATTAAAGTAAAGAATTTTAAACATTTTCAATGTTATAATTTTTAAGCTAAAATCAAAAAATCTACCTACCTGTCACCTTTCAGGAAACAACACAGAGAAAACACAACATTCTTAATCTAAGAATGAAAATATCATCGTTACAACTACTTAAAATCTACTAAATTAGACTTAAAGAAGCCTTAACTAATTTTATAGAGTTATTACAAAAGTTTAACAGATGCCCGGGCACCTGTATGCCAGCGCTTGTCGAAAAATATTCCATTTATTCCTTTTTTGTTATCGACACGATAAAGTACGCATAGAATCAACTCGTACATCTAGTAATATTACGATCCAGACAACCTGTTTAATACCAACAGGTGGCGCTGCGCCATTTTAGGACACCACAGACATTGAGTAAGCGATACAGTCCACGCGACACGGATAAAATTTAAAGCTGATTTTGCTGCAATTTGCATTGTGCTTGGTAAATTTAAGTGTCAACATTCTTTGGTCTTAATTAAAGGTCAAATGTTTTATGTAAACGAAGTATGATATTTTAGCTAAATTATTTCTCTTTATCTTGCCTATATATTTCTATAATGGAAGCCAAAAAGTCAGGTAAAAAACCCAAAGCACTATACTTTGTAAGAAGGATCAAGGAAGGATAAAGGGATGGAGGAGGAGGCCCCGACTGGTGTTAATATATCTGTTAAGACTCCGAGTTAAGACTCCGAGGAGATGGATTTGCGTGCTTTCAAAGTGGCTGAGAAGCGCAAGAAAAGCGACGTTATTATTTCAAGTCAGTCAGGTCAAAAATCACTTTGGGTCGCTGCACCAACGGAATTATACTATGTATATTGCCTAAGTAAAGACCGTTCACGAAAATTGCTTCACTTTTTTACCTGTCTTGCGTCATGGCCAACCATACCTTTTAAACTTATACACAGTTGTTAATGTAGAATAAATATAATGATTCGTTATCTGTATTTACACATATTCTTTACTGAGTGATAAGATCATACTGTACCTCATTATATTCTTAATTTTGTAAGGAAAACCAGAAGCATTAAACCATTTTACATTATTATATAAACAAAACAATAAACGTGAGTTATCGATTAAATCATTATCTCTTTCTCAGATCCCGGTATAAAATATTTATTTACAAATCATACATATAAATTATTTCATAATATTATATTTAACGTAATTTAATATTTTATCGATAAGGACACAACACTTGGTGGTAACGGGTCCCAGTCCTACATACACTAGCGTCTAGCTACATAGTTACCGCTAGACGATTCATCAAATGTTAGTTAGTACCTATTACTCAATAGACCACCAATGAGAATATTTTTGAAACCCCCTTAAGCATCAAAATCTCCGAGACTTTTTTCAACGTGTTTGGAATTTGGGCCTGACGAGCCTCCGCTTCAGAAATTATTAAACGGAGACGCAAAATTCCTTAGAGCCTTAAGAATGACCTGAATAGGTATTTTTTATAGTCTATGGTAGACCATAGACTATAAAAAAATCCAGTTGCGCTACGCCCCATAGTATCTTAGCCCATCATTTCTGTATCCTTTTCGTGATCTTCTTTTTTCTCAATAGACTCAGTCCTCTGGTTTGGTCAGCTTAAGGAACGCAGGTTTCCTTACTATGTTTTCCTTCAAGTACGAGTAAGTGTTAAATATGCATAAGTACGAAAAAAACCTCACGCTATGCCATGATCGAACGACTCTCTCACTCACTACCTTAAGTCTGATCACTAGCGTGGACGATACCTATCTAAATTCAATAAAAACTCTATCAAATTCCAATCACTCTATATAAATAACTACACCATGGTTTCCTGTTTAAACCCTTTCACGCTTTTCCGATTAACGTAATTTTGTATCGCTTAAAACAATGAGTTTTTACGAGTCTTAAACGGATCGCTCGGTACCTAAAGTATAAATTAATATGTGAAAACAACTAATTAATATTCTTCTAATAAGCTTCTGGGAGATATTAAGATATCATTGCATTTCTTATGGTCTTCGAACTTAGGGCATGAAGAAGGCACATCTGTTTATTGACTTTGAATTTAAATTATCGCAGGCAATCTAAAATTAATAATTTCTTATGTCAATCCCGCTTATTATGCACTGTTTAGCAAGTTTAATTTTTTTGAATTGTATTAAACGGATTTCCATTTAGCTAACGAATAAAATTTAATAAGTGAAGCAACTTGCGCACGCGTTTGTTATTTTTAATGTATATATGTAGTAAAAGTTAAAAAAAAATAGATCAAAGAAGCCCGACATATATATTCAAACATCCTTCTCATATTTCTTTAAAATCCATTATACACAAACAATAAGTGTACACACAAATTGTTGCAACAATTGACTTTTATGATATGTTTTTTGCGAGTTCGCACATTTTGCATAATACCATCGAGTTTTTTTTAACCTGTTTTAGTGATAATTGTTATATTGTTATTACATCTGATATATTGATTCAAAATGTTACGTATTACGCTTAAATAAACTTTTGAAGTTTGAGATCTACCTTATAAACTTTTATCGATATTTTAAAATTTTAGTCTAAAAAAATATAAATCTTGCATATTATCTACCAGGATTTATTAGAGATATTGGTGCTTTTCTTGAATACATCGAACAAAAGTACGTAGTGTTATATATGTATTTAATCGATGCATATCTTCTAAAGAAACCACATTTGTATCTAGTAAAAGTAGTGTATTTTTTCATTCCATCATATTTTGCGTGTCATATTTAATTGGAAACAATATATGTATTGTCTATTCGTATAATCTTTTGAATGTTATGTGATTTATAAAATTTCCTAATGGGACATTGCAATACTCTTGGTATTAATTGAAATGGTAGTGATTGCATACCAAACAAAATAATTCTCGTTTTTTTGTATGAAGTACGCCAATGAGTTGAGGTGTTGAACATATGTAACCTCTATGGCGGATATAAAGTATTATGGGAGTCAATAAAACAATAAGTATATTGTATACATATTTATTACATTACATACTTAATTAATACGTAAAGTCAATAACAGTTAACATACATACAATGTGATACAAAACTTAGATACACTAACACTAAGTTGTAGTTTATTTAGATTTAGACTAAGTAAAAATCAATGTCAGTTTTGGATAAAAATAAATAATCTAGTTATCCTAGGATGGGAATTAGCCGAAAGATTTAGCCTTTGTGATAACATATTTAGTTCCCATTCAGTCTTAATTGGCAACACTGAATTCATAAAACTCAATAAAAAAGCTATATTTCAGTCCAAAATAAGAATTACGCACAAGCATTTTTATTTACAATAGCCAAAGCAAAATGGTAACTCAATTTACGCAAAATGTTAATAGAGGGGTCAAAGATCTTAAGTCTAATATATTCTTTTATAAATGGTAAATTTTGAAGGTTTCTCGGGAAATGTACAATTTATATGAGGAAAACCATTCAAAAAACCCTTGCCTCTGTATGCTTGTCTTACGCTTAGCCTACGCGATGTCACTTCACTGACAAAATGTCAATCTCAAAATTATAAAACTGCATTTTGTTAGCGAAAATGCATCGACCTTACAACTAAATTTAATTTAAAAATAATTTATGTAAATACAAATGCATGAAAGATATGTGCAGTTAACGAAAGAACGATCAGTCGACAGCAACTTATATACTAATGAGTATTTAACACGAAATTGATTGATCATAGATTATAGAAATCGACGCAAGAACTACGGAGGTTATATATAAACTTCCAAGTCTTTTGTCGTTGAAGATTCAGACGATGTGTGCATAGCGGGAAACTGTAGCATCTGTAACAAAAGAAAAATAGATTAAGAAATGTATTTCAACAGTTGTCTATTTTTAGTTTCAATAAAATAAGGAATATTTTTTTTCCTTCTAGTAATTGTTGATCTGCTTGAATGAGGGATTGAAAACTATAGACATTAATTCTGCCATTTTCAATAATATCGGAAAGTAAACGCCTAGTTTTATAATAACCTGATGTAATAAGACTATTTTAGAAATATACGTGTAAAGTAGACCGGTTTTTTTAATAGTTAATATCTTTAATGCACGTCAGGTGACATCTGCGTTTTACATATTTCTTTTTATTTGCATTAACAATATGCTCTAGTTTAAGAATAGTCAAATAGTGTGTTTATAACGAGCATCTACATAAAATAACATAATTCATCATTTTAAAATTTAATCCGTGACCCTACTTATTATCAAGATTATTAAAAGACAGATTATTAAAAGTATATTAATTTTACAATTATGTTGCTACAATTAAAATAATAATGTTACTATGTTTTACTACCGTGATAATAACACATACATAACTAGATAGAATGGCCATTTCGGCATTTGTGTCGGCATCGTTTGCGTAGTGCAAAACAATGAAACCTTTTTGCATAAAAAGAGATTTTCGGTAAAGAGACCACCTCATACTCGATTACCATTTTTTAAAAAAAGTACTTTTATTGCAAAAATATTAGTCGGTGCCTTTAAAGCGAAATATTTGCGCAATATACGTAATAGATGAATGTTTACTGCATTTTTTCATAGTTCTGACGCAAGCATAAACCTAACAATATTTTGTACGTATTCCTTATTATTAAAATTGTTTGTTGGTTTGCATAAAATGTTTGCGTGCGTATGATCGTTGATAAACTTTGCAATAGTTAAGTATAGAGCATAGATAGTTTATCGCAACTTGTTTACAGATAAAATTGAATGTTGTGTTACAGCTGTCAAGATGCCTATATTACATAAAACGAATAACAATATAGTAATTATTTAGTACTATGAGCAAAAAATGTTGTCATTTGGCCCAATGCACCGGCCCAAGTGGGCATCCTTGGAGAACAGGCTGAGCACCTGTCATTGTTCAATTAAACCCGGCGACACGTTGTCTTAAATAATCCTTCAAATTGTGCACATTGAGTGCCAAGATAATGCCTAGTTAATATCGCCTTATGTATTATTTATTCATCGATCGCTTGTCTTCTGCCAGTCACCAACAGATGGCGTTGCTTGCCCCGTTAAAATATTTGTACTCTATTTTTTGTTATTTATTAATTATATATTATTTGTTAATTAGGAATAAATTATTAATTATTATTGAAATATAAAAAAATAAAAGTGTGCGCGGTGCGGTACTTGTCGCTCTCATCGTATTGTGATCGCTTGGATCGTCAACTAGAACACTTTATACTAGGAAAATATAACTTGGCAAGAGTTGGAAAAAACCCGCGAAGGTTGAATAACTATTGGATGACGTAGTAAATAAAATAATTTATAAAATTAAGGTCATTGAAGTTTTAAAATATTAAAAATGGATGTACAATGTAAAAATTGCCCGAATTTGGTATTTTTTTCAATATTTATTAATGGCACGTAAAAATCTTTCATTTAGTCCAAGCCAACCTTTGAAACTAACTAAATACCAAGTTACACGGAAGTAAAATAAATAATGGTGTAAGTAAGATCAAGAAAAGCGAGTTTATCTTCAGCTTATTACGGGGAGATGCGGTACCAGGCTCACAGATACTGCGAGAGATGAACTTATGACGTACCTAGTTCAATGTAGGATGAGCATGTGGGCACGTGGGCAGAGGTGTGCGTGAGCGCGTGTAGGCGCGTCATTACTACCAATGACGACATTTTGACGCATTCCTTCTTATGGTAAATTTTTAAACTAAGAACAATAAACATTTTTCAATTTCCCTTTTGAATATTTGAAATCTATTTTAAAACACATATATTTTGTTTTAAACACGTAAATAAACTATATGAATCATGTTAAAAAGACACCTTTTTCTTAATATAAGGTTGATGCTCTCTTGTTCTCACGTTTGAGTTGCTAAGAAGTAAATGCGGAAACTGCACCTATTAAGTATTAACACACGTTCCCTGCTATGAGATACAGCCACTTACGTAACACTACGTGTTGAAAATACAATGTACGTATTTTCACAACATACATACATTTTGTTGAGAATCAGAGCATGTGTGTGCCTATAAGAGGTTTTGTTGGTGAGCTGGAACTTCAGTTTTAATACTAGAGTAGCAGAAATTTGTTGGAGGGGAACAACACACACCTGTATCTTCGAGTGTGTTATCACGCGTTATCACGGTTACGCATACTTTAACATTTGAAATATTTTTATTTCGCAATAACGAGTGGGTTGACTGATAACGTATAGGTATTTTTGTAATCGGGGGGTTCGTGTGCTTTTAATAGTTTATTTTGTGGAATAATATTTTTAAATTATATTTAACGTCAACATTTTAAAAATTTGACGACTTTTCAATACGATATAATTTTTTGTCGTTTGTAAATATTTTAATATAAGTTTTTGAGAAATCAAAACTAGTTATTTGGTAACCTTTGTTTCGCTATTCGCCACCGTAGCGTTAGTGAGCTATTACATAACTCGTCAAACACGTCAAGTCATAATTTATTAATTATATGAAGAAACTGTCGAATCGCAAATCAGAATATTTTATTTTTAGACAATTGAATAGAAAATAGTTTAAAAACAATAATTTAAATGTGCTTTATATCTGGCTGGATAAAAAAGAAAATTTTAAACTTTTAAATTCCAGGAACAGAATATAAGAGGTACTCTGATTAGGTGGATGTGCGGGTGAATGCTCCCGCGCTCATCATATCTAGTATATTGGCATCGCTGCAGTGCCATTGACTTATACGAATAAAAAAATAGATTTGTCACACAATAGATACAGTCTAAATTGAGAGACTGCTGGGTGTAACATTCGTTCCAATAATAGTGCAGCGAACGGATCAGTTTATAGATTCATATAAAAATCAAATAAAGTCGTTTGTCATATTAGTGTTTTCATTACAGAAAATTTGTTTAGTACAGTGATGGAAAACAAAACTATGTACCCAATAGGTATATGTATGATGATATATTTATAGCTTTATTTAAAAGCTATTGTGTGATGCACCAAAATACATAAAAAAGATACGAATTACCACGTGGGAGGACTATTTGAGTTTTATCCAATTTTATATGCCCAAATGTGTCTAAGCCAATATAGATGAGAATTTTTTACATACAGAAAAGGCAATTAAGGGGTCAACATCCTACGGCGTGATTTCATTTATAACTATAGGTATATTATATGTATTGTAAACATTCCTGAGCATTCATTTTGTATTCAAGTTTTTAGGGAACATAGTTATAAAAAATAACAAGTAGTTTTCCTTGTATTACAATTGAAGATACTTTTAAGATAAATAGAGATGGAAAATAGATCTTTGCATTTTAATAAGACTTATTTGTGATTATGAAAAACTATTTACCTATGAACTAATAAGTTTTCTAATTCAAGTAGAAACTAAATTCCCATTTATTTAACAGTATTAATAATTTTCTTAACCTACATCAGTGGTGCTACAACCTCTTTAGGTCTTGGCCTCAGATTTCTGAATCTGCTTCATTATAATTTTTTAAATCTTATAGGCAAATAGGTGATCGGCCTCCAGTGCCTGCCACACGTCGTCGACATTTTGGGTCTAAGACATGTCGGTTTCCTCACGATGTTTTCCTTCACCGTTCGAGCAAATGTTATGAGTGTGTGCACATAGAAAGAAACTCCATCGGTGCACAGCCGGGGATCGAACCTACGACCCTAGGCATCAGAGTCGCACGCCGAAGCCACTAGGCCAACGCTGCTCTTAACCTACATAGTAATATTAATAATAAAAAATTCTAAATAGAAATTGAAAACAAATTTAAAAGTTTGGTCCCTGTACCTTTAACGCTGGTAGCAATTCCTCGCTGTATCGCATTACTTATTCAAGTAGAATATATATACTATAGATATAGATATATACTACTGATTGTTTAGTACTTTTAAAATTCTCTTGAAAACGTCGATATGGCAACAAACTTAGATGGCGGTAGACAGCAATTCCCTGTTACCCTCATTATCGGTTCCGCGATAAAATGTGAAATGTTTTAA
The DNA here is from genome assembly GCA_028984075.1 of Pieris mannii. Taxonomy (NCBI): domain Eukaryota; kingdom Metazoa; phylum Arthropoda; class Insecta; order Lepidoptera; family Pieridae; genus Pieris; species Pieris mannii. Next base: position 9,899,723 of record CM054777.1, read on the forward strand.
AAACAACTGAATGTTGTATAAAGTTAAGCCACAACAGGTGAACGCAAGACTTATGCAATGTTCGTTATGTAAGATCTATTGGCAAGTTCGACTGGAGCTAATGCAGTCGCTCTGACCCACTAACTGACTTCTCTGACCTTTGGTTTTACTGTATTACGCACTGTGCCCAAATGCCACAACCATTTATTGTATTTAGTGTTGGGGCATTACATCGCTTCAATACTTTTCCAATGATGCTAATTTGTAACAAAATATAAGGAAAATCTGTATTGATTAAAATACATAAAAAACTTAGATTTTAATTAAAATAACGAAGCAGTAATGAATTTATAAGTAAATTAATCAGATGTGTTTTAGTTTATTTTCAAACATATCTATGGTAAGTTTTAATTTATCTAGGCCATAAAAGGTTAAGTGCATAAATAATTTCTATTGTTTCTTTATTATACAATTGTTACCTTATTGTCAATCAAGTAAGGATATCGGATCATTTTGACCTTTCGGTAAGGACTTTTAATACGAACTATTGTTAGTACACGGAATATTTTCCGTGGCGATTAGATGATTAGATGTATCTATTAATTAAATGTGAAAATATAATTAAACTTATCATAATTCATTAGAGTATATAATTTAGGACGATATTAACTTTAATTTGAAAGAAAACAATATATGCTTATACTTTTATAGGAAATGCAAAAGTAAATTGGCAAGTGTTTTTGTAATTGTTGAGTTAATTTATATATATAAAATTTAGTTTGAGACGCCTCAAAAAATATTTGTGCTTAATGAAAACGAATATAAATCTATACTAATAATAAGTAATAATCTATACAAAAGTAAAATTCTATGGCTGAACCAATGTCAGAGATATCAAAGTCATTTTATAACTAAAGAATGCCTTAATTAAATAGAATACGTATTAAAGATTTAAAACCTGTTTCCTAGTAAAGTTTATTGACTTGTGTAGCTACCAAAATAGGATATATTTATATAATGTAGTAATTTCGTAGATTTCCGATTGTTTGGTTTTGTTTTTTTTTAAATTTAGAATGAGCAGAAAATTTTTATTCACGAGTCAACCCAATTGTAACCCACTATGGGAGCCAAAGAAACGCGTATGGTAAATGTAACTTTGGTAGATGGTACTACCAGGTAGTACAGAAGAATACGGGAATGGAGGAAGATTCGCCACACCAACACGAACTTGGAACGAGAAGAGAAGGATCATCGCATTATTCATTTCGAAATTGATAAATAGCATTTTGATATTAAAAAAAGGATTTTTGTTCTTGCATAAATAGCGAGGCACCTGCTAGAGCACAAGTTCACTTAATTATTTAAACATAAAACATCTAATTAGACACACCAGCTGTCCTTTGGCCTTGTGGTGCACCTTTGTAGTTGCATTTTGCGATGGAAAAAATGCATATTGCAACACTAATTCATGTTCAATATCGATGTACATTAATTATTATTCTGGCAATAATGTTGAAGGAAAAATGGTTATAATTTTCATAACGAGAGAAGTATTAAAGAATACTTTTTACCTATTTTCTGTATTTCCAATTATTGATATTCAAGTTATTGTCCGTGACTCAATTTAGAAAATTGATTTATTTTCAGAAAATTTTCAATAACGGCAAAATTTTTTTAATTCCATTTATATTTTATGTAATTTTCCCATTGCTAACCAGACGGACTCAGGTATAAACTATGTTTACTTTTAAGTAATTTATTCTTGTAATATGTTAATTATTTAGCATGTATAAAACTGTTTATTGATATAATTTTCGTCTACCTACTTATTTAACATATGATACAGTAACTATATTTTAAATTTGTTCACTTGCTTGACGTGCCGGCTTAACATTTCTTCGTGTTTATTTTTTGCCTAAAAGTCGTGACATTACACATTTAAACTATCCGTCGGACCATAAACTATGTAAAAACTTCTATCAACAATCTTACAGATAATGTTTAAACGTCGCCATGCGTTATCATAATCAAATTACACCACATTTGGTTACGACACAACTCGTCTTGGCCATATATATACGTTTACCAAAAAGCCGGCATAAGTTTAAATGCTCTAACAAAGGAAGAAGTCCACGTGCGAAGCATAAGTTTATGAGCAAAAAACCAAGCTAGGAAGGTAGTGACCTATGATGACGCAATGCCAAAAACAGGCCAGCCTGCACCTCGACCGGGGTCAAGGAAGGTCGTTCAGTAACTTAATATCGCTTAATCGTCGCAACATCTGCACCTATCAGCCCCTGACTCATCGCAATTAAAGTTCACGTTGGAACACAATGCCCCCAGATTCCGCCCTAGTACGACACCGAATAAAGCTGATTAGACGTAGTTTGAAAATTTAAAATGTGTGAATAAAATGGCGCGTTAATTTCGTAATGTCGCCGAAGAGCGGCGAGGAAGCATGTCCGCGTCTATTTTGAACTCCCGATCGGGCGTTCGCCGGGTTGTTGAACTGGAATATTTCGGCAAACACAGGCGCGATACACGTTTTCTTAATCTCGACATATTATGACATAGCCGTTTCTTTATTGTGAAATAAATACATGCAGAAACGATTTTGCGATTTTGCAAGTGGACTACCTCGACGACGGGGGCGCTATTAAATTGGTTAATGAAAACATTTCTTATTAAAATTTTTGTTTGTGTCACCGTGATTTTAATTACCTGATACTATCGCCATTGTCCATAAATATTACAAATGAGCGAGATGTTTTTGCGAAGTATACGCAAACATGCGGAGATGTGCTTCGAGTGTGTGAGTGGTGTTATCGTTGTGTGTGTGCAGTCTGTGTGTGTACGTGGAAGCGCGCGATGAAATAAAATATGTCCGGTCAACGAACTCGCGGTCGGTGCCATAAAAATTGCGATACTGTCCGAAATTCGGGCACAAAATTAAAATGTTTCGATTAAAACCTTTTTTTGATGGTTTCCTGTTTAAACCACACTTTTGACGAATTAGGTTGATATGAGTTATTAAATTACATAAAAATATGATCAATCAATTGGAATAAATAAATTATTTTATTATTTTATTTTAATAAGTAATAAATATCATATGAAATCTAGGTTACACTTAACTGCATCATAAATTTATGTCAGTACCTGCTCAGCACTAATTACTACGATCTATTTAAAACAAAAAACAAAAGAACATTGAAAAAAGACCATAATTTATCTTAGTTTACGTATGCATGATAAGGAACTAGTAAACACACAAGTCATAAAAATATAAATTAAACGATACAAATTTAACTCACCTTTGATAAATGGTATGCATCTGTCGAACGCGTTCTAAATTTGAAAATGTTCTACGAGACATCTTTTGCTGAATGTACTTCCTGCTTGCATCGCAGTCAGCTGATTTCCAACCGATGACCTTGTCAATTCGTCCGCCTTCATTATATTAGTACTATTTACAGTCGTTGTTATCGAGCAGCCAATTAAATTACACTCCTAAACCTCCTCTTTCTGCAGGACGAGGTTTCTTCCGGACGTGTGCCTGTTGATATTTTTCGTCTTCCGCAACACATCTTGATTTAAGTGAAGAAATTCAATAGATTTCCGTTGGGTCTAGCCCGATCATTTTGAGAGTTAATATTGTCCGGTAGGATCCAATACTTCCATTCTGGTAAGATTCTAATAAGAAAGTTCAATACACACCGGTAGGGTCCAAACTCCTGGCCATCGTCAATATTGACCGGTCGGGTCGAGTGTGCGGACGTCCATTTTACGTGTTTAATACAGTTCAGTGGGGTCCAAGGTGAGAATATCCATTTCTTAGCACAGATAACACAAAAGTTCGTAATCGTGCACTGCGCGTTTAAGTTAGTCGACAGCAATGCGCTCACTTCGAACCGTGCCGGGGCTATGCGCGAGCCGCGTCGACCTCTCACTTATATGTTAAAACCGGCCTCCGTCGCCGCCATCTGGTGCCGAGTGGAGGAACCGAGAAAAAGACTTTTCCGACGCGTCAAATCTCACATAAGTTTCCTTTGGTCCGAATTGCTTAATTAACACATTAAGATTGTTTGAAGGAACGCGACATGATTGCGAGACCTTATTTGGCGAGCAGCTGTGCTAGCTTTGCGTCGCGTGAAATAATTATTGCAATAATAAAACGGATAGTTATCGATTCGATTCGGTGTTCATATTTTATTAATCGGGAGGATTTATTATTGAGAATATTTAATTAGAAATTATTAGTTATTTAGCTAGCTATAAAAATATTTAAAATTTAATTTATCTGTTTGTATACTCGTAGTTCATAAATTTTAGTGTTATTAAAGCCTTACAGATCAATTCAATTCATTTCAAAGTTATTTATTCATTTAGGAAACTTAATGTACACTTATGAATGTAAATTCTTGTACACTTATGAATGTAAAAAAAATATATACATTAAATGCTTCTAATTTTATTCTGCCAGTTCTCAAATCAAGGGCATAGAACGGAAGAGAAGAACTGGCAATAAACTCTCCGGCAATAATTACTTATTTCAATTTACTTACGCAGACTGAAACAAATCAACAATATTATTGAAGATAATTTAATAATTAAAAAATAAAACCAAATTATTGTAGAAATCCTGTTTCTTATTTTTATATTTATGTCACTTGTATAAATTGCAGTCTGCTATCATCGAAGGGACAACTCATATTTGGTCGTTAAAACCGATAGTCATAACAGTCGATGACGTTGTTATTAAGAAATTTATATAACAGAATTCCACTGGGACCTTTGATTTTGGTCAATATAACCGGTATGTTGTTCTAAACGATTTTTCCATCACTTACATATTTAATTCTTGGACACTATTTTATTTACCAAATTACCATTGACCTGTCTCGTATCTGTCCCATAAAAAGCGATCGTAAGGCAGCTATCAGAACATTGCGTAAGCACACACATCCGAACTACTAATAAGTCACTTAGCATGCATCACAATCGAAATTATACCCAGAAACAACTCATTTATACTTAATAGATGAGATTATTGACTTCACGGCTTTCGGATTTCTAGATTGGATTATTTAATAGCCTATATACCGGTGTTGCATAAGTTATTTATCTATCAAATATTTTATTTTTAGCAAAAATTTAAACGGAAACTATTTTGTCATTTTTATAACTGGCAGGAAGTTCATCTGATGTCAATGATACGCCCGTGGACACTCACATCGCCAGCAGGTTCGCAAGTGCGTTGTTGGCCTATTAAGAATTGGTACGCTGTTTTCTTGAAGGGCCCTAAGTCGAATTCATTCGGAATTACTATAGTGTGCAGCTGGTTCCACACGGCGCGCGGCGAAAACTGCCTAAAGACATTCAGTTGTGGAACGACACGAATTAAGCAAATATTCAGACCACGAGGAATATTAACAAAGGTAGACATTTTGTGAGTTCACTCGACACTTAATGTGGTCCATAAAATCTCTACCGATCTACCAGCAAGAGATAAAATGAAAAGATCTTAATCCAATCTTAAGGTGAAAACCTCTTAAGCGAATATTTCTATAAGGGTTTAGTTACCCTACTTCGGTTACTTAGATCCTTCAACACCTGTATAACACTCCTTATGCCTACAAAATGCATAATCAAAAAACTAGGAAAAGACACAAAATCGTAGGTATATATCACAAAAGGCTTTTTTTTAATTTTAAGTTCTATTTCGATCACATTGGAGTGGTTCCTAACTTCTAAGTCGAAGGTATAAACATAGTAGCTACTTGACGTTAAAGTACATCTTTAGCAGGTCTTTTTAATATTTATAATATTCAGAACAATATAATCAGAAGACTAGGAATTAATTACAAAAATATTATCATACAAGTTATTATGAAAAACTTTTTTAAAGTAATATTTCGATCACATTAAAGTTGTTCCTAACTTTTAAGTTTGAGGAATATATAAAAATAGTAGCTTATAGCCGTTACATACATATTTAGTAGTTTTTTTTTTATATATTAAATATTCTGAACAGTATATATTAACTATCTAATCTAACGATATCTATTAACAACCATTATTAAACCTTGTCCAGTTAGAGAGTCAAAGAGGTCAAATAAAATAGAGAAGTTATAGTTGGAGAGTTATTTGCAATGCGACGCCCATCTCTGCTTAGATGCAGCCAAGAACAGCGCCGACAGAGGAGACTTCTTTATTTAAAATTTGTTATTCTGTGAACAATGTGAACCATATATTTATTGTACGATATAATAGAAAATTCTCTATGAACAGGGTATACTAACAGTAAATACGATCTGCTAGTTCGATAGTATGTTAGGTACATAAAATTCCTTCTACTATTATAGGCACGTAAGTCTAGCGCTGGCCGATATGTGGAGGGGATTGCTGCGCATGTGTGCTGCGGTGCGAAGGCCGCAATGCGACTGGAGAGCCAATCGACGCTCTTCATTCCGCTAGCCCCCCTCAGGTACCTTATTTTTTACTTCTGCGCAATAACAGTCAGCGCTAGAGTTTCGTGCCGCTACTTGTACCACAGAAATCACATCCAAAGTATTACCTAACATATTTTTTATTATTACCTTTCGTTTCAATGAGTCTTATATTACCAGTAAGTTAGTGCTGAATCTGCCATCTATCAAAGCGGAATCAGTTTTTTGATTGAAATTTAACCGATTTTTTTAACTACCGACACACATTTCCCAGAAGTCAACAAACTTATCAATCTCTACTATTAATATTAAAATAATATAAATGTTGTTATAACATAGACGCCATGACTCCTCTATTCACTAAAGTAGGTTACTTTAAGAAAGCGTCTGAGTCGCCAACCGCTGACCACCTGTAATCCGACATTTTGTGATATTAATTAAATGATAGCCGATAAATAATAAATGCTCAAACAAAAAGCTTAAATGACAAAATATTCTTATAAATATGTGCGTGAGTGATTTAGTTATGAATGAACAGCTGAAATACTTAGGAAAAATTTTCTTCACCTGAGTGAAGATTTAATCATTATTTATCAAGATATCTATTTTAGCATTAAGGAAAGACGGCGAGGAAATCATAATGGGACCTCACAACGAGGGAAAAAAGATCAAGAAATGGACAGAAACTAATAGATTTAGCTTTCGAACAACAGTCTTCTTAAATTCACTATACAAGAAAAAACAAAACAAAAGATGGACATGGTCATCCCCTGACGGGCGCTTTAAAAATGAGATCGACTATGGGGGAGGCCTTTGCCCGTGGGCACACAGAATCAGTAGAATAACAAAAATAATAGCTATAATGTATATATTGATTATGATATAAGGCTATAAATAAATAAATATCATAGATATCATAGATTTATTTAATTTTAGCGACGAAACTCCCAAACGATACTTTTCAATTAGTAGATACATAATTTAACTTCATACTATATGAATATATAATTATTACATTTGTTTTACAAGATTATTAAAATAACCTAAGTTGCGGTTAGCAACTATTTGCTTCTCAGAAATTCACGTAAAGTATGCACTTTCAAATAACATAAAACGACTATTCGAACACAAGCATTATTTTATAACAACTAAATGTTATATTCGTGTAATATATTTTTGATATTTCAAAATCCGGTTGCACACGGATCTTTGTGGTCACAAGTATTGCCCTTAATTAATTTGTAAATAGAACAATTAAAAGATATTTGAATTATAAAGTCACCAAGATAAATCTGTAACTTACCTGGCATATAATGTTGCTAAATTTCTTTATTTTTTTCAAACATAGAACGTTTACGCAGTCAGTAAATAGTACACCTAATATGTTTTAAATATGAAAACGGGACACGCTTAAATTTTATTAGTTTCTGATGCCAAAAATAGTTATTGTTTCTGTAGGGAATCAATCCTGATACTCCGTTGCGTTAATCACTGAGCCGCTATATTTAAAAAATCTATGGAAATCAACAAAACCAACGAACATAATTTTAATAGCGACAAATAGTTTTCGTAAAATAAATTTATTAGGTATATCTCAGAGCGGGGAGAACCCCACTACACGGAAAAATTTTAACTTAAATACTAAGATTTAAATATAATAAAGATAATTTTATTTTACGTGAGAATACAATGAGTCGTCAGGCTTTTTAAGGCCTTTTAGGCTCAGGTAGACGGTAGGGTAGATTCTCTAGATGCAAAACCGAGTGCTAAAACTATAGATATATGTCGAGATTTTAAATTATAAGATCGACTCACAAATACACTGAAAATATAGCCAAAGATGGAATACATGATACATTTTACTACAAAAAGATTTACAACATCTTGTCCAAAGAACTTCTAACGCTAAACGTACATAAGTATACACATGTTTTTTCTTGTATTATTTTAAATTGAGTTTGATAATTTTCATTTTCAGTGTTTCTTGTTTTTTGCACTGTTAATATTTATCGCTTATTGTAAACCATTTTGGCGTCCGTAGCATCCCTTATAACTTTTATGTCATGTATTTTATTAATTTATTTAATTATAGTTAAATGAATTATAAATAAAAAAATACTACTTGCCCTAAAAATATAAGTGAAACAGACTGGAGTGAGTCTTCTAGAGCTATAAAAAAACTGATTTCAAAATCTATATCCCGATACGCTCCGTATATCCCTTTACAAAATGCAATATTATAATGTAACATTTAGCCTGTGCATGCGCCGTTTTCACCAGGAAACCGCGCTTCCACGCCTTTCACTCACGCGACTATATAAACTTTACCTATATGTACATATTACTACGTTTTCTCAGTAAAACATTATTGTATACGTTTAGGTTTATATAACCAGTTTTTCCATGCAAAGTTCTGAAATTTTTCCATGCAGTAGGTAGTTACTTAAAACGGAGATGTTTTTATATATATAATCATATGTTCCTGTATGTGTAAATATATTGAAGTAACATTTTACTTTAGCTTTATAGTAGCGACGTCAAGAAATAAAACAATAATGCTATTCATACTTTTATAGAGCTATTAAATTATCGTAAATGCTATGATAATTTATATAACTGAAACAATTTTATTCAAATATATTACAAGTTCAAAGACAAAAGTGGCATAATAATCCTACGTAAAGTGATAAAATTACTATGACAAGCATAGATAACAAATTACAGATAAGCATCAGCGATAAGAAATGTTACTACACCGAGAATAAAATAAGAATGAACTATGATGAATGTATGTTACAATTATCTCGTGGCTAATTTAAAATACGTAAGGTAAGGTACGTTGGTAAGAAACTTCGAATCCTTTTCCTGATAATAAAATAATAGTTTAAGCCATTTATCATCTATTCAAGTGCTAGTAGTATAGTATTTTGTTGATTTATAAGAAATTTTTAACATTTGCTGGGCCGACCTTCTCCGAAAGACTACCGCATAGCTTCCCCACCATATTGAAGGTTCTTATTCTGGCGCATTGGCTGATGTAACTTTATGAAAATCTAACTATAGATAATTTTAAACAATTTGATATTATTTTTTGAGTGTGATATTAAAAGAGTAAAAATCACTTCTTATAATAGAAAAGCAAGGCAGGTCATAAAATACTACATTCACTTAAGTTTTAAATAATTTAGGATAGGATTGAAGGAAGGAAAATTAAAAACTTTATAGTTTTATAAAAAATTTATTCTAACATGCCATTTAGCAACAATTAGCTAGAGTATTTAACTAACAGTCTTATTACTTTACAAGAGTATAACATCATCAAGTTACAGAAATGCAATGAAAATAAATGCAAGGAAACATTAAATTCAACCACGACCGGGCAGGTCGGAAACAATAATACAACATTTCAAAAAAATTCTACAATTACATCAATGTTAATTAATAAATAATCACTTAATCTACGGTAACTTTAATAAATTAAATTCCCCAAGCCTTGTACGTGTACGCAGACTTTTGAGCGGGCAGGCAAACGCAGTCTTTGGTTCCCTATGTACATAACTACGTACTACGTATAGTATATAAAATATCCACGTATTACAATTAAATTTTCCTTTTCTTTCTATTCGATGATACTTCATTTCGACTCGCAGATATCAATTTGTGCCGACGATGCGTACAACAAAACTCAGGCATTGCAACTTTTAGTAATAAAAGTCAATGTGAATAAACATTAAGATTAAGAACCTATAGCTAGAACTAAAATACTGATTCTAGTAAACACCAGTGGGATCGAGAATGATCGCCATGGTGATTAATTAAATTAAAATTAATTAAAAATAAAAACCTAGTAAACGTTAGTGGGGTCCAGAGCCATTGTCACTTAACACTAAAGTCTTCAGTCTTAATACACTCCCGTGGGATCTAAGATGAACATTTTTGCGTTTTTGTCACAAGCACACAACTCTTCACACTTCAGTACACTCCCGTAGGGTCAAGCACGAACATTTTGGCAATTTTTTGTAGACTCGTCGCTAAAATGTGGACGCGATGATAATCAGTAGACGCCAGTGGGGTCAAGGACAAACATTTTGAAGATTTTCTGTAATAATTCTTGCACTCAGGTTTTCAGTAAACACCGGTAGGATCCAGAATGAACATTTTGAAATTGGATAAAAACACTTGAATTATTTTTCAGATTCTCCACAATCAGTAGATTCCGGTTGGGTCCAAAACCTTGATGCTCATGATGAACGTTCCTTGAACTCTGACGATCGATCTTATTCACGATGAGTAAGCGCAAGTGATAGCGACGTGCGAACAGCGTAGCGTGTCGATTACGACTGGTGGCTGTGCGATCACGTGCCTAGTTTTTATACCTGCTCTCGCGCAGTTGCGTATTTTTTGCAGTTTGAATTTGGAAGCTTTCAGCCAGAGTGGGCGTCCGCGCCCCCGCCCTTGCATTTTTTATGCAAAGTTATTTTTTTATTAATAAAAATGACATGTCACTGCGCAGCTAGCCCATATCAACTTTTTATAACACAGATGTTTAGATATTGATTGAAACGATTAAGCCATGTTTTAGATATGATTTATTAATGCGATTATTCTATTTTTAATTTACGTTTTGTTTTATCGTTATTTGCTTAAAAATAAAAAATAAAATATTATGATAAATCTTTAAAACATAAATAGCTATATTATGAAAGTAAATCTGCATTGTTCTTCACTATTCGTGTATTTTTAAAACTCAGCTGAAATTGGATTTATATTGTAATAACAATTTCCGTGTTATGAAAAACTACCACGTCTTGTCACGTCTGTAAATTAATCATAACATGAGATATCTGCAGAACCTATACGTGACATGCATAAACAATCGCGTAGATCATTTGATATATTTTTTTTCAAAATCAAATAGTTGAGTCGTTTTGTACATTTTTACATATATATATTTTTATATATATTATACTGAAACGATGGAATTAAAAACAACTCAAAATCTAGAATATTGAATTCATGTTTCACTATGAGGTACACTTTACTTGCACTTAGCTTTTAATTAAAAAAAAAAAGTTTTAATATGATATCTGAAGACTATAGTATAGTATAATATTTAAAAAAAATAAAAATAAAAATGAACTCTACTGCCCGATGCCCAATTATCTACATGACGCTCTGTAAAAATTAAAATAATGGTATGTTATATTTATGTATTAAAATATTTTATAAATAATTATTTAATGACTTTAAAATATATTTAAATAAAATCATCAAAAATGTAATTGTGCAACGAATAAAAAATATTATTTCCTAGATTTTCATAGTACTTACTTGTTCATTTATTTGTTTTAAGTTTTTACAAATATCCAATTAATTAATAATAATAATTTTATATCTAAAAAACAAGTATTATTATGTTTAACTATTGTTTTAAAACATTTATTTATATTCTGACTTTTGCAAATTTAACTCTGAGTGGTAAAAATATCGTTTTATTCTAACCAAGCCTACACAATTTTAAACCTCAAAATTGACATGGTCCTCGGTTCTCGCACTCCTAAGTTACAAACTAAGTATATGTATTCTAAGAAATATAGAAAAATATTTGTCATATTTATGACTAAATCCGCAATATTACTACCGTAAATTATTCCCGAAGTCCCTTATAATCCTCTTAAATTCCACAAAGGGGTAACCGCTGCGACAATACTATTGTTTATCCAGTTCCTAAGGTAATTTCGATTTGCTAGCATATGTACAATTTGTGTTACACTTTAAAATTAAATTTATTAAGAAATTATTTTTTATATTAACAAGAGATAGCAATAAAGCAGCCACTGCATTGGTAATTATGCAAAATATTCGCGGGTCTGTTAAGTGCATGTAAAATTTTGTTTAACATACAGTAATTTCAAATCTCACGGGTAATTACCATCTTATGGGCATTTGAAGTGTGGCTTACCCGTCAAATTGTTATAAATTACAAATAAAACGAATATAGGTTTTTAGCAGAGACTGATGATTTTGACCGCTCTAGGCCATTTAACGGGATGCGCGTTATTTTTTGTTTTTTTTTTTAAATTCAATAGTTTCTAAAAAATAGTAAGCTTTTGCTGGCGGAGTATTGAGCACAAGTGACTTTTTACTCTTTTAAGTGCACCTTTGCAGTTGCAATTGGTAACACTCAAAAATTTTGGTAGATTTTTTTTCGAGTTTTTGACAGATTTTTGGTACCGTCGATTCTTCATCTAATTTGGATACTAAAATCTCCCATTTGCCTGTAGATCCAGTTCACGGTTCATTAAGTGTTTTGATTTGGTCTAGTTGAAATATGCAGGGGTTAAAACAAAACACTAACTATGATGCATAGGACCTAGCGATGACGCGATTTCAGCGCGCTCGCCTAGATAGTCGCGCCCTAGGCTGCAGCCTAATTAGCCTAAGGGTTAATCTGACCCTGGTTTTTAGTCATTGTTCGTCGTATAAAGTTCACAAATATTAACGTTGGTATTAAACACTATTAAATATTGAAATGGTAGGTAGCTTAAAATATCACGAATTGTATAGTAGTACAACAGAATATTTGTTATATAAAAAAATAATTTTTTCCTTGAAAATATGAAAATTTACCAATGTATATTGGTAAATCATAATAATTTAGCACAATTTCAATGAAATGTATAAATCAAATCGTTTATTTGCTAGAATAGTCTTACAATTAGTTACATAAATTACAAAAATCCGCCACATTTAAATAGGCATGCAAATGTCATCTTATTATAACGTCATATAAAATAATAGGCAAGTTAAGTCAGGTATTTAAAATATGTTTCAAACTTATTATCTGGCTAAGATAATGTAATTAAGGATTTAATAATTAAACTAAAAACTCATCACATATAGAACATAGAAATAACCAAACATTTATGAAAATTATCTTTTCTTGAAATTTTAAATCATTGCAACAGTTGGCGGAGCTCTCTAACTAAATTACAGGAATTAAAAACTCCTGTAATTTAGACTCGAATCCACTTCAGCTCAGAATATGCTATCAATAGGTGATGTGGGTTTTGTGAATTTGATAAGGGAGATTTACGAAATTCCAGGACTTTAAGGATATTTATATCAGGCGGTAGTTACAGAATATTTTTCCTTAAATGTCAAATTGACCAGATAAAGTATCTATGCATTGATACGTCATTGCGGTCACATTATCTGAAATACGGAAAAGGTTATTTAACACAATTAATTATCATTTTTACCCGGAATTTACGTTTATTGTTTAGGGTTGTTCTATTGGTAGTTTGAAACTGAAAATAATTTTTATAATTATAGTCTCTCTAATATACTGCCAAACTATACTTTTTTAACTAAAAAAATATTGATTGTTTATACAATAACGTAAAGTAAACTTTATATAATTAAGTAAAACTAATTTTAATCGATTATTAAATTTTTTGGATGAGGAATTATTTTGTTTAAACAAGTATTTGTCAGATGTCCTAATCCTACAAAGTCCTACCGCCTAAATTATGCCTAATGAGTAAATAAATATCTCAATATTGTCAAACATCATTGCTAATCCGTTTACTTTAATCCTTTTTAGGAAATGTATTGTTGAAACAAATATAACGAGGCAGCTAAGGAAACTGTGTAATATTCATAACATATAGCATATACTATTCGTTAGTTTCATTGAGTGAGCACTGAATATGTAAGCATCATTTCAACTCTGGGGATCAAGGATTGAAGCCCCGATCGGGGTAGTCGTATTTGTCAATTCCTGGCATTAACACTTTTTTTTATACCGTGTGTGTGAGATTAGAGGAGAGGCCATGTCCAGCAATCAAAAAGTGGAAACGATGACGTGTGTGTAAATGCGTAATTACACACATATGTATACAATCCACATACAAAGAATAAATAAATAAATCAGTGGTGCTACAACCTCTTTACGTTTTGGCCTCAGATTTTTGAATCTGTTTCTGGATCATTTTTAAATTTAATAGGCGAGTAGGTGATCAGCCTCCAGTGCCTGACACACGCCGTTGACTTTTTGGGTCTAAGACATGTCGGTTTCCTCAGGATGATTTACTTCAGCGTTCGAGCAAATGTTAAATGCGCACACAGAAAGAAACTCCATTGGTGCACAGCCCAGGGTCGAACCTACGACCTCAGGTATGAGAGTCGCACGCTGAAGCCACTAGGTCTACACTGCCTAATATACAAATACAAAGAATACTATTTAAAATATTACCAGTACAAGCATCCCTAAAGTTTACCGCATAGATGATGATGTCAAAATAATTGGTGTTTTACGGAAATATATTTGATATCTCGTTCCGTAATTAGGTATTAATATCTGTTTAATTGCTATGTAATAAATAATTGGTTTGCATTAAACCGCTGTATGCGATAAGAGTATATTTTAATTGATGGAAGATGATAAAATCGATTTTGTCATTTGCGCTAATCAACATAACTTGGGTTTTTAATGGAATTTTTATTCAGATGCTGATATAAACCACGCGTCGAACTTCAACTTCAACAAAAGACTAGTTAACAAGACAGCTAACTTGTCACTTGTCTGTCAAATAGTTTTGGCAGTTTCATTTTACAATTAAATATTGTTCTGAAACAGACTTGTTAGGATAAAAAAAATTACACCTTACCTATTCTCAGATTAGTACTGATATAGACTATATTAAGACGAGTCATTTTTTATCTATGGCAATATCATAGACTTAAAAGTTTCGAATGTTCAAATGCAATCTAAGAATACTGGTACGAATAAAATAGTATATCTCTACTTAACAATATCTTGTATTATAATCACATCAAAATCATATGATAATCACACTTGATCAATATTGTGTCCTCGTTGCATATTATTCTGTATACAGGCAACATTAGGGGTATACCAAAACATAAATTTAAATAGCCTTTCCATCTTTAAAAACCTGTTAACTGTTTTTAAAGCCAGCCCTTTCGTCAACCCCTACAATTGTTTTATAACATCGTAACAGGCAATTTTGCGCAATATCCAATGTGCAACTTTATACATTTTTTAATGTTTTTATTGCCATATTCTGTGCACAATGGTACAGCATTGTTGGGTTAATTTCGTATCTCTATACAATTTTGTCTCAAAAAACTTACGCATAAAATTTCGAGAAATTCGAGGAATTTGCAATAAAGCGTTAAAAACTTTAAAAAGATACTCAGTGTTTTTTGCAAACGTTTTTTTTAACAATTAAATGCTTCATCGTTTCTTCAGCTTTCCCTTGGGTTACATACATTGTGCTACCAAAATACGCCCCAAACTTGGTGAACAATATTAGTAGATTTATGTACACAATTAATTTCTCTATGAACAAGTTCCGATAAAAGAAAGTGACATTACCATTTTGGCGTGAACCCGTCAGCTTTCAGTGTTACACCGGCGTTCGTATGTCAAATTGCTGACTTTTTATTATAACAGGTTACTCGTGCTAGATTAGAAATGGTGGTGTCATTGAACTTAGAGAGTATCAATGAATTGTAGATTTAGTAGGACAGTGAGTTTTGAATATCGTGTCGTTATGACTTCCAACGAATCTTATTTAAATTAAATTATATATATTTAAAATTAAATAAGTTCCTTTATTAAATTATAATACACTGTTACAATTATAATTTGATGTACGGGATTCAAATAATATGAACATTTTTGTTTAACTTTTAATCAATAAATAGGTAAAAGAGTTAATTTTTATACCGGAATTTCCCGTAGATATAACAAGTAGTATTTGGAAACACATTATAATTTTGACTCGAGAGCCGAGTTTAAATGTTATAATACATAACAAGCTTCACTCGAAAATAGCTCGATGTAACTTACATGCATTCCTAATACACCCAACGGAAAAGTTCATGTTTCATTCGAACCAGTTGTTTCTGAGTTTCATTTATACAATCAGAATTGTCAAGTCTATAATATCTGTGTCGATAGTAATAACAGACACATTTTAATATACGACTCTATTTCAGTAATCATTTATAAAACCTTAGTTAAGAACCAAACACCGAAAATAGTTTAAAGCTTGGTAAATTTATTGTATGAATTATAAGAAAGGTATAACAATACCAGAGTTAATATTGTTTCAATACTAAAGAGTTAAACTTAATCTCATAAAACATCCGCCAACTTAGGAACATTGACAATTATTGTTTTAATTCCAATCTGGGTGTAGATGATGGGATTATAAAGAATTAGGATACATCACCAACTTTAGACTGTTGAGCGATACCGACAAGTTTCTGCTAAAATTGTTACCTGTTTGAACATGTCTACCTCAGGACAGATTTCTGTAATAAATAATTATTTAATTATATACATAATTTTTAAAACAATCGATAGCATAGACATTTAAATCTATCTGGTCCTTTTAAAATTACAAATGCTTAGAACAACCGCTTAAGAAACCTAGACTTTCTTAAGCAGAGATCTTTCAGTATACAGTTCAATGTGATAATAACTTGAAATATAGATCAGCAATATTCAGTCAATAAAATGTATTTTAATGATGATTTTTGACATTTTAATGATGTATTATTCTGACTATAATAAAAACAATTAAACAAAATTGTATTTGTTTCTTTATCGACCTAATCAATTAAACAAATGTGTTTGTCATATATACTTAAAACGGATAATACGTAAAGCTTTATTCAATTGAAAACAAAAATACTCTACAATGATTTCTAAAAAATGGGATACGTGCAAAATCTAAGTCAGGTAGATTCTTAAAAAACACATTGTTAAAACACAGCTTTTGTTGCAAAAGCTTTTGTCTATTTTGCGCAAATATTACCTTTTTGTCTTAATGGCTAGAAAGCGCGATGTTATAGCCGTTTAAAATAATGTGCTGATTATCAGGTATTGTTTCAAATAGGAAGGGCAAACGGAAATGCTCTTTATTCATTCCTAATAATAATATTTGCTCTTTGGACATGGTTGACCGTCATGCACTAAAATCAAATATTCAATTTAAGCCTTTGATACCTTTCCTACAGAGGCGAGATCTCTTTAGATACTTACCTGTTGTTGAATAGTTGACGATGTACATCGTGCTGGTTTAAAAAAAATCCTTCGATGTTTCTTAAATTAATTGTTTGAGTTAATATGTCGGTCTACGAACAGAATACAACGTTGATTACAATTAACTGCCCTCCACTGCTAGTAAATCATGTGTTTCATGCAAAAGAGTTCAACGGGTGTAAATCTATATTGATGATGCAAAATAAGTTACTGTAATTGAATTAATAGAATTAAATTATGTAAAAAAAATGCAAAAAGCCTCTTTTTTAGATTTCATTTACTATGAACCATTGACATCAGTATTATCATCAACAGGAAAAAGCTAAAGACGACAAATATTATGTTTATTATTAAGTTTCAATGCAAAGTCAACAACAAAATTTATGTTAATGTTATATACACTAATAAAATTTCGTCAAACATCACCACGAGCCAAAAAATCGCTAAAAAAGTGAGGTGCGGTCTCTTCGACGATTTAGGCTAAATTCCATAGAAGGGTTAAAAAATTAGAACAATTTTGTATACGCGTAATTGTCGCAGGACATTTATTTTAATGTTATGCAAACATGCCAACACAATTTGTGTCCGTGCATTTTTTACGTGTCGGTAAAGTTGTTTTGATTTTTATTGCGGCCTTTTTAAAAAAGTTAACATCGGTCAGCCGTTCTTTGTCGTGTAAACAATTGGTCCTACAAATGTTTAGTGTTTATGATTTCAAAATTGTTTTATTAATATTCAGGGTAATATAAAAAGCATTTATCTAGCGTTCGAGTATCACATGTTTAATATATATTATATAGTTATAATTAATCAATATTATACGAGTATATAAATAAGTTTTATATTTTATGATATTTTACAGAATGATATGATAAAATAAAATGTTACATTAAAAATCTCTGTGTTAATACACTACTAATGAAACCATAGCGTTGTTAAAGAACGCTACAAATGCATATAAAAGTAGTTTTTTAACATTCAGCCCTCCCAAAGTGTCTGGTTAGCGATGTTCTCGGGCGAGAAGATTACCAGAATACGGTGAAGACAGCGGTTAACGAAGATTTGGAGCCGTTGCGTTTTGTACACCTATAGTATCACAGTTTTGAATATGGATTCAAATCAGTCCGCACCATTACAATCAATAAATTTATCTCCAGTGAGTTTTAAATTCAAATTAAATTTATGAAAATCTTCCAAAGCTATAGGTAATAGATAATTCTGTATTCAACGCTGTTTTCATTTGCAACGATAACAAGCACATATTGTTATTCTCCAACATATATTTACATGTTATTTTCTTCGGTGTATTAATTTTCTTTTTTATTGTATGTTATGCAATATATAATATATTGACTAGAGAAAAACCTACCAAGTAGGTTTCGTACTTTAAAGTACATATTACATAATATCTCTTAATTAAGTCATTATAGCTAAGGAAGAGTTGTAATCAAAATATGAATTAAGATTTAAAATCAAAATTAAAATGCAGGCCTAGGGTGAAACGTTCGAATTACGGCTGTGAACTTTTCTCATATGTATACAATTAGCTCTTGCTCCTACGGTGAAGCCAAATATCGTGAAGACGCTGGTATGTCCTAGACCCAAGAATTAATGAGATGCATGCTACACAGGCTGTCAAACTTATGTACTTATCCATAATTTAAAATTTGTCGAAGGAACGGACTATTATTATTCATACCAAAATCAAAACCACAGACTGTATCTTTTAATATAAAAAGTAAACAGACTTATAAACCTTGATTTTAGTTCAAATTATAGTCACTGTTCATAGACATAAATAATGTATTATTATTTATGTCTCTTGTCTTGTCGACGTCCGTAGGTAATGCTAATTCACCAAAAGTTCGAATGTGGACACGCCTTCATTATAATCTGCATTATTTAATAGCTTATGAAAATTACTCTTTTAAAGAAAGCATCTGTCAAAATAATACATTAGCATAACCCATTTTTATATTATTTAATACATGTTATAATGATTACAGGATTTGGTTCTAATTCTTATGCGAAGTCTGCATTTGGTTAAACGATTTGGTTTTATAGATTTTTTCTGTATTATTGCACGTAAGCGTAGGTTAGCTTTTAAGACGCAGTGTTGGTATATTGACATCGTGCGATTCTCATCATCTTCAGCGGCGATGGGAAATATCGTGAGGAAACCGGGTTGTCTTAGACCCAAAAGTCGTCAGCATGTGTCAGGCACAGGAGGCTGATCACCTACTTGCCCACTAGATTGACAAATTATAATGAAACAGATGCATATTTCTAAGGCCCAGACTTGTTTGTACTTGTTGACTAGTTTATAATGCTACTGATTTATTTCAAAGTGCTATTAAAACAATTATAGTATTCAAACTATTTCAATACATTATCCCCAATACGTATGAATAGTGTAATTTTTGCTTTAAACACCGCGGTTAAGACGAGGGTGCATTCTAAAAGTGCTTACAAATTGACAATACCATATATTTAATAATAAACTCTCGATATTCATAAAACTCCAGCACCCAATAAAATATGGTTGAGATAAAATTGTAGCATTAATGGCGTCACAAATTTTGGCCACCGTTCCGTTTCTACCCCTTTCTCTATAACAATGATTTTATGATACCAGCATTTCTTAAAACTACCGTTACTCTAATTATGCATTCACTAAGACATTTTACTTTGCTACTGTCGAGCTTTTGTTTCATTTTATTAACTGAGACAATAAACTATTGTTGACAGTTAATATAGTGCAAAATCACCTCGAAATAATTGTTGAAAATTCCCACGAACCATATTTTACGACAGATTAAGTGGGTAAGTTAGTTTTAATTTTACTTGCAAGCTTGCACCTGTTAGCTAATATCATAAGTTATATATTGTATATTCGAAGCATCTAAAATGGTTTAAAATTTAAGTTCTTTTAAGAAGTTTCTAAGGTCTCTACGCTTGTCAAGTGCAAGTTGGTAGAAATCACATATCGACGTAGGTAGTTTTGCAGAGCTCAGATTTCTTCAGTTACCATACGAGCGGCATAGAGAAATGTAAATCAATTTGCACATAGCCAGAGTATAGCAAACTTAATCAGTAAGCTAAAAACGCTCAGTAAATTTCTATGTTTGATACATACCATAAAATACTACTATTGGGTCCATACCGAACTTTATTACTAATAATTTTACTAACATAGTTATAAGTCTTATAAGTTCTACTATACTAACAACATATGGACTTGTTGATTGGTCTAAAATAAATGATTTTATTTATTTTTTATTAAATTTTCATTATTTTGCTCTTATAATATTTTTTATAAAATCAATGATTTAGGTCCTTATTTCTTTCATAACTTTTATGAAGACATCTCTAGGGACCTTTTCATGTAATTTAACTAAACTTAGTGCGTCATCGTCAAAATTAAAGGGTTAACAATATACAAACAATACGTAACGGAAATGTCAATAAAGGTTTAAAGACATAAAAAAATCGCCTAAGAACAGTTTCACAAACTTTACCGTTTCCCTGCGGGGTCCCGCTATGGGTGCGGAATAACTAAAGATTTTTACCATAAAACAACAAACGATTTAAATTTTATTGCATGAATGTTACGGTGGCCATTTCTCAAAAATCCTTTACTTAAAGTAGCTGCTCGTAAATCATATAACGGTCTGACATGATAGACAATGCTATTAGAATATTTTATATTTTGACCAACCATTGTAAATTGTCACTTTGACATTTAAGACCGACGGTTTGTTTTGAATGGTTAGAACGAAAGACGTTAGCTACCTATGCATTGAATAATGAAGTTTTTTAGAACCAAACAAAGACAATATTTATGCAAGCTCATCACTAGTAGTTATATACATAGAGGCTAAATATAACTACATTACTACATTGATATTAACTTACATAATAAATAAGAACAATAGGTCTATTTGAAACAAATAACATAATACATAAAAATATACCTAATAACTAACCCCATGACTTAATAATTAAAAAATATTATTAAAAGGAGTCCATTTAGGCAAGGTTCCGAAGATACCAGCAGCGTTCCCCCTTTGAGAGTTTGGTAAATGTTTGAATCCTTTTATATATTTTATATGAATTTCATCCCTGGCTTTATTTTGTATAATTATATTTTCGGTATATATAATTTAAATTTGCTGTTAAAATAAAATAAATATTGTCATAAGTTTTAACGAGAAATTTTCATTTAAATTAACCTTTTATATTGATTCAATATATGACTAAAAATCACATAAAAACGTACTCTAGTTCATGTAACAAACTCACGTTAATATCTATAAAAGTTTTACTGACGTTTAATTACTATAAGAAACATTAAAATGTTTTTTTAAATGCAAAATGTTTTAGAATGAAATTATACCTAAGGCCGCACTCGTAGGCCGTAGCGCGTAGTATCGGACATGTAGCATCCGTAGAGGTAATGCATTGCAATTACCTATCATACTCTTTCTTTATTAGCAAGGTAATTCTCAGTTAAGGTTGGTAAGATGTAACAAAAGTACACTAGTACACAGCTATTAGAGCCGATGTAGTTGTAAAAACTACGAGTATCAAGAAAATTTAAGAGTTTATACTTAAATAAACAAATACAAAACCAAATACGCACCTGAAATACCAGCGACACATTCGTAGGTGAAAGAGTTCTTAATTTATCGGTACTTTTCAATTAATGTTTATGGTCACCGTTTAATGGCCCTATAACAGATTGAGTCGGGTTTTCAATAAAATTGTGATGACAAATGTTCGGTGGACATTTTCAGCTGCTCCATGTGATCTTTCGCCAAGTAGTTTTAGAAAGCTTGCTGCGATTATTATTTTCTTTAATTCTACATCATTATGTAGTACTAGTTTATATTCGCGGATACTTGGCGGACCCAAACGATTTCTTTAATACAAAGTCCCCTCGTAATTCTCTCCTGCGATATTGCGACTACTTTATTGTGTTACATAGATATGGATAGCGCTGCCTTCTTAAGTTGTCTGTTCCTTTCTATAACATATTTTCATAAGTTTCTATGGAGCGTCATTGTTTCAATTGGTTAAGACGTTTTCCGTTTAATGGTTTATTGGTTATAATGTATATGTCACTGGCCTTAGTTTATACGTTAATTGTTTAAATATGTTCGAAGTCCTGGGGGACAGAAAAACTGTCTCCAGTTTGTGTTTCCATCATACCCACTTCTTTTCTATTTAAGATCATGTATACAATAAATAAATAAAATTATCTTATTGCACTTCTTGTGATATATGTGGAAAATTAGACATGAAAAAATTAATTATACTTATAAATATACTAATTAGGTTTAAGAAATAAATATTTATACTATTTATTTTTTACTGAACTAGTACGACGTACATAGTTACGTACATTTCTTGGTTTTTTTTAGCAAATGTTAACAAACCATAATAAATAAGAAAAAAGCTAAATCATGAATAAAATGTGTTATATACATTAGAAAAATAATTTGCATCAAAAAGTGATTTCATCTCTGAATTGGATTTAAAATGCAAATGACTTTACATAAATAATACTTGCCGAAGTATCGAATTTTCATTCATATAAAATTAAAATCAGTTGGCCAGTGACTTTTCATTAATACGAAATGCTTCAGATTAGTAGGGTTACCAACACAAATTATATTTTTAGCAATAATTAGAGTCGTCTCTTTTGTCTATGTCCATAACAGATACTACAAACTCATAATATCGAAAGAAACAGTAAATCACGGGGAACCTTTTGACATATAATATGTATGTATATAACACTTTTCTTAAATATAAAAGTTGAAGAGAAGAGGATAAAGGATAGACTATGTCTAGTTACTTAAAAATACATAGCCTGCAAATGTTGCAAAATTTATGCTGATTGATTTGATTTTTCAGCAAATAAATGTTAATTTCAATTTGTCAGCTTAATCAAAAGGGATACATTTGTCGTAATAAAATTAAATAATATTTTAAATGTACATGGCATCTTCTCAAATAAAATTAATTGCTGCCTTCTAGAAAAATTGCCCTTCCTTGTGCCTACCAGACTCGTAATCGTGTTTTGTTTCATGTTCCTCACATCAACACTAACTATGCAAAAAACACATCAAACTCATGTATCACGCAGCCCGGACATGCAACGACCAATATTTAAGCCTTGTTTAAGCTATCGCGGAATATTAATATATTAAATTTGTAAATTTTTCAACCTTTTTGTTCCTAAATATATTATGTATTCTATCTCAGGCTATATTGTAATTGTTGTTATTATATATAATCAATTCGGTTACGAAATAAATATAAGTTTGTAATAAGCAAAACTCTAGTACTAAATTTATGTGTTCAAAATTTACTTTAAATTAATAATCATTATACCATTATAACATTTTCCCCACTCATTATTTTATATTAAAATATTTTTACTTCCAGTTAGATTTAGTGCAACCGCCTTATAAGACAACTGATATTTTTTTTACGCCGCCACGCTAGTTATTACAATTTCTTCTATTTTCTCTCATATAAAAGTTGTTACTCTTAATTGCTCTAGAAATTCGTTAGATCAATCATAGATACAGCCCTAGTGTATTCCCGTAATGTATTCGGTGTGTAAAATTACCAATGTATGGCCGGCCTGGTTCAAGGAACGGTCACCAAAGTTTAATAAATTAAATGAAGTCTCATCGCCAAGTAAGTGTCCGTTACGTAATCGAAAGTTAGGATTTACAATTTATATTAGATTCTCGAAGTTTTTCATTGTTTATGTATGTTTTAGTTATTTTAATTGAAACTTCTTTACGCGCATGAGGTTAACATTTTTACGGAGGAAATGCAATAATAATTATATCAGCGTCACGAAGATGTGTAGTGTTTTTGTCGAAGACAAGGAAGAGATCGATTGAGAGAGAGTGAGAAAGCACGAACGTAGCAAAATACACGCTATTGGTTAATGTATTCCTTTAGCAGATACATAATATAAGAACATAAGATGGAATTTCTGACGCATAACATCTTGTGCAGTAAACGCAGATTTTTTTATTTAATTATATATTCACAGTGTGTAAAGTACATGATCATCTATTGCAGATTTTACCTTAGTAATAATTTATTTACAAAGAATATTCACTTCTCAACATGTGTACTTAGTACGCACGCACTTTTTTATGGGGTATAAGTAATATTTACGTACATACTTCTTTTTAAAATTGATAATTCACCTTTAATAGAGCTATGTATTTAAGAGAAACGTTGATAATGTCTAAAGTATTGTCCTAATGCAGGTCTTCAAAATACTTGCACGCACAGTGAAGGAAAACTTTATGGGAAAACTGGTGCAACTTAGAACTAAAAACATGGTGGCGTCTTTGAAAGAGGTGTTTTGTTTAATATTTATTATATAATCTCTTAGTGTTATCATGTTTGCCTATAAGTGCTTGTCAAATAAAAAATTGTTTATTGTGGTTCTTTTACAAACGTCCGTGCGCCGTTGGCAATCTATAAAAAAAGCAGAATCTGACGCTACGGGCACTAGCCTCTGTGATACTTTAACATGTATAATATTTTCTACTTATTATAAAATGTTTTTTTTTCAATGCCAACAAAGCATGGTAATAGCTTCATAGAAAGGAATATTAATATAAAACTAATACTAATGTAAAACTAATTTTATACATTAATAATAACCGAGCTGCAACTTTCGATCGTATAATAAATGCATAAAAAGAGAAAATAGTATTTTAAATTGTTTTTACAACAAAATATTGGATTTTTTTTTTTCATTGTTTAAGATTAAATTATTACTTTTATTAAATCAAATATACTTTAAAAAAAAATTAGATAAAACTATTGAACTTTCATTTAGTTGTAAAAAGATATATACATATATGTTATAATAAAACGGCACTAACCTACTCGTAAATTTATTTCAGGTCTGTCTGTGCCCGTAAACCTGACGCGTAATTCTTATGACCTTTAATATTTAACGTATTAATTAAAAAAAAATCGTGCATTAATCATAATTACTACATTAATGCTTGTTAATATTAATATTTCTTTAAATAATATTTTACTGTATTTACTGCTGACTTGTACCATAAGAATTGACAAAAGCTTAGTGGTTTAAACCAAATCTCATTCTTAAGCAAAGTCACACACTACGAATAAAGCACCTTGTCAAGCTTGTCATCTCAGTTACCTATCGCCATTCTCTTCACACCTGACCGGAGTACTATTAGTGTGAGTGAAACGAAATTAAAAAATTCCGTCACGTAGTGTATGAACTAGCCAAAATGTGGATGCGCTCCACGCTGGGGTCACTGACCTGAACTGCAAGCGGTCAAACTTTGCCTTAGCAACTGGTGAGGAAGTAGATTATTATATACTTCGTTATCCTATTATTTGGTGCTTAGATTAATATGGAAGATTCGGGCGCAAATAAACAGAAGAGTCATGTGTAATATGCAATGACAACTGTTTTCATTTCTTTTTATATTAAACACTGTAAAATTAATACTTGACACTGTTATCAAAGGTATGTATTTTTAATAATAATCTTAGATTCCATTTTGAATACATAGACAACGATACTTTTCTTTTTCATAAAAATTAAATTTATTTGCAATCTGTCGTTACGGACTACGAAAAGTAAATCAAATTTTACTTGAAACTGGCATAAAGTTATAACAATTGCCTTTAAAAAATGTAAATCAAAATTAGGAATAAAACTGTAAAAAGGATACACCTAAGGTGTTTGTTCATTTCGTTTCAGCCGCTGTACATCTCTCAACCAAATTATAGAAATTTCTTAGAAGAGAGTCGAAAGTGTACGGGAAGGAGTCGAATAATTGTAATAAATAAATTTCAAGTATTTTATCAGATTTGTTTATTCTACGAAACATAACCATCTAGTTTCAGAATAAATCTCTCCCTTTCACTGTTTACATATTTTTTAATTGCTTTGATTTGTTCCATTAGGTTCGTCAAAGTGATTTTATGTTTTTTGTAGTAGAAAAGATCGCTCAAAAACGATAAATCCGCCAGAAGCCCTTCTCTTTACTGAATTACTGTAAAGTACGTATAATACACGTAAGTGTTCTGTATTACAGCAACGAACGTAAATAAATAAATGGGCCGCAGGAGTATGTTTCGATTACTATTCAGTGACATTCGCTGTTAGCCAATCATCCTTGAAGGTTCCCAATTACGACATCTAAGACGTCAATACTTACATAAGATCAACAGTCATCCGGCATGAATGGAGTAAAAAATTCAAGGAAATGTTAGGTGATTCACTGAGTTTTGCAACTTTCTTTAGCGTAAACAATATGACGTCAATTGTATATTGAGAATATTGGGTAAAGGTACTTGTGGATGCGTGGTACAATCAGATTACCAACAGAAGCCTCCGAGGTATTCAGATATTTATATAACAATACTTCTTACACCTACATAGGCATTTACGAGATCGTGATAACATACGTATGTGTGAGTAAATTGGGCTACTATATTGAAGGGCCACTGATAATATTCCCATATTACGAATGTTAGAGTACGATGGTTATATAATATATATAATCGCATTGACAAAATTACATATATTTAGTTTACGTTCCTGTAAACAATGATTCTCATTTTGTCTTTTCGTAATCAAAACTAACATACTTGGAACGAAAAACACTGCTTATAGAGAAAGAGACGTTTAAACAATTATACAATCAAAAGCTCGTAAACAAAACTAAGTATCGCAATTCCTTTACCGTAAAAATTGAGAGATCCATGTAGTACAAGTTCGTTAATTTATTTACTACCATCTTAAGGGACCTTTTTGTGTTGTCATGTAATTAGCTAAACTAACATCTTAAAACAGTATTTACATCGTTTATGTTTCAAATAAATAGATTGAATTGAAAACACTAAACAATGTAATTTAATTTAATATGTATTACTTGTGAGATATATTGTTTTAATGATGTTAGTATAATGTTTTCTTAATAAATACAATAAACACTAATTGTATTCTAAATTTGAAGCTTTAAATCGTTATACATAACTGGTTCAAATTTAATTTAATTTTAAATGTACCGTGTTTATACAATGTGCGCTTGGTTACAGGCTTCTAAATTTTTCCACAACGAAGTTAAGTAGGGATCGAAAATAGACTGAACTGTTTCGAAAAATCGCTCGCGCCGACTTGGCGGATTCATAATTATTTATGTTTTAGTGGTATAGAAATCCGAAGTAGTTATTTTTAGATGATATTTTACGAACGTAGTTATTTTGTAACACTGCCATCTAAAATAGCTACAGGTATCCGATTTCCATAAGAAATCTCGGTGCGGACGCAGTCCGAATATGAAGTGTCAAATACAAAGAGACGTCAAATTCAAATTCCGAATGTTATGCCGCCGTTAGAAATTCGGCCAATAATGATAGTGGAATCGCACTGTCGTGAGTCAACGGCCGGTGAAATGATTCGATGGTTCGTTCACCTTTCACCCAATTTGCCTAAAAGCACTTCGGCCATGAACAGATGGTAATACACCAAGAGTTACACATACACTTGACTACTACTTTATAATTTGGCGGATAATACCCGTACAAAGTGCAGTTTTCGAGTATGACTTTTATAAATTTATATTAAAAGTCCGAAGATAAAGAATAATATACAATACACGGTCATTTCTTTTAAATGTGTAATTTTCATTTGTTTTATATTTATAAGATACACATCGTTAGTATCGCAAAGTACGTATACTAATGAGTTTTCAGACCTGGGAGTTATTGATTGTCTATCAATAACTCCCAGGTCTCAAACATACAGGAGGTTCTTTGTAATAGGGAAAAATAATCTATGAAATAGATCAAAACTGTAACTCAAGAGCCCCAATGGTCTCTTAGAGCCTTTTACTCAAACTGAAAAGTAATAATATATTTGTCCAAGTTCTATACTTACCAAAGTTATTATCGTTACACTTTTTCTAATTGCTATTAGCATAGACAATATCCTTGTATGCACTTTTATTGTTACTGCCGGTAAGCCCACGTTTTTAATCTGTGTATTGTACATTGACAGTTGACAGCTACAGTACCTATACGATAACGGGGATTTCGCGGGCTTTTCTCGCGGAAGTTATTTGAATCCGTCTCATTGTTATTCCATAGTCTATTTATGATTCTATTTAACATGCGTGCGTTGTATTTGCATAAATTACTCGCATACAGGTTATTTTTAACTAAACCAAGTGTTTCGATCCCTTAACAACGCTTGATCAAATATCAATAAAATTCAGTTTTATAACGCCGTACATAATGGTTTCTGTAATTATTGTCACGAAGATTTCACAAAATATTCACCTAAATGACCTAAATCCATCATAATCAAAGACATTTATTTGTCCAAAACGCCTCAGCACGCCAATAAATGCATTATCGCTGACAATCTTTCTTTGTTCAGCATTTTAATGCGTCTTCTAACTGTATGAAAAAGTACATTATGTGAAGGTAGGTCGCCAAACGGTATTAAAAACTAGCACAACGAACTTGAAATTTGGCGTTTTGTGCGCGTACAAAAAAAAATACACGTGCTTTATGTACTAGGAGAAAATGAACGGGTAGGCGGTGTGAGTGAGAGGCAGATTTTGATAGAAAGTTTATTTGTTTAGCTATTAGTGAAGAGAAACGTGACAGCCCCAACTTAGGTCAATACGCCTGCTTTCTGTTACATTTCTAGTATTCGTTTAAACAATTTTCTAATATCGCACGGGTGTTTAGAATTTAAAAATAACTTATTAGAATTTTAATAGAACTTAATTACAACGTTGTCAAAATAGCCATAGAGGCCTGTAAACTTTCAAAGATAACTTACAGATAGATACTCATTATGAAAACCATTTTATGTACATATGTTACGTTCATACGCAACACAATGTTTTAAGGGGAATTTTCCGATTTATGTAGCAATTATCTATATTTTCCGGTACAATTACTACTTAGGACAAATGCCGATTATTAAAATTGTTTTAAGGAATTTCCTCCATCTAAATTTTTGCGATTACAGCAATTTATAAAACATAGTGGGATGACTTAGTTTTAAGAATTACACAAAATTTGAGGAAATTTATTTTATGTATAAATTGGAGAAATGTGCATATAATTACATTATTTTAAATAGTTTTAACTTGAATTTCGAGTTTAATTTTTTAAATTTCATATGCTATCGTAAATATTTTTAGAATAGGACAATTAATAACACCTTTTTAAATTACTTAATATATTTTGTTATCCTTATGTACTAGCTGTAGCCCGCGTGAAATCGCTTCATTCCTACATTTAAAACCGTAGTAAAAAATATTTTAACACATAGATTATGACAGCTGACGGAAGACAGTGATTAAAAAACAAAAGCAATGGATGCAATCTCATGTACTTTCATATGAAAAAGGCGTAATATTTACGCAGTAAATTAATTGTTTTTATGTTACAGGAGGCAAACGGGCTGGTACCTTTGCTGATC
Organism: Pieris mannii; assembly: GCA_028984075.1. NCBI lineage: Eukaryota > Metazoa > Arthropoda > Insecta > Lepidoptera > Pieridae > Pieris > Pieris mannii. The sequence goes on from CM054777.1 coordinate 9,929,763, forward strand.
ATAAGTGATACACCGCTGTTCTGAATATACCCGTGATTTTAGCATAGCTTCTGCTGTTAACAAGATTTATATTAAATGATGCGTTACCACCCACTTAAGGCAAAAAATACATATGCATGCGAGAAACATCCGGAATGTAATGAAAACGATAGGATTATTTGCATTCACGTTTTTCTTTACTATCAAACTAAATGTTCTACATTGATCAGTGTATTAAGATTTATTGATGTATATCATTGCTTGTATTTCTTGTTATAAAGTAAGGATGTCAAGAGCATGTAATTAAAAAAAATTATACCCTGGCAATAAGTAGGCATATTTTTATGTAAAGACTTTGTAGTGTTTTTGATACAGTGTTTTTTTCTTGTATCCTTTCGTTCTGTTTTAACCTGAATCGGTTATTTACCGGTTATGTTTTCTTTGATGTTCATAAGTGTACATGTTTACCTATATGAATAAAGATATTTTTGAGTTTGAGTTTGAGTTACCGGTAATCGCAGATCCTCTGTACCATGTGTGTTAACCACTACACTACATTGTTATATCTTCAAAACGGATCTCCAACAACTAAATCGATTTGTCAGTAAATCGACAATTTGAAGCAAGTGTTTGGCCGATGACGTCACAAGGCTACATTGGCGGATCCGTGCCTAGGTCAAGGTTTATGTCTCGTAAACACTGCCCGACGTACTACCGACCTGATATATAGTTATTGCAAAAAATGCGACAAATACAGCTTATAATTTCTTTTTAATACTTTTTTGTGCTTATAGATAACCTTGATTTTAGAACGTAGTCAAAATGTGTTTGTCTTATTATGTTTTTTTTCTTATCACATTTTACTATATAAAGATAAAAGTGGGAAAGAAATAATATATTTGTGGAAATAGATTTTGCAATATGTACTCCATAAAATCACATTGTACTTGTGAATGTCTGCATTCTATTCATTACAGCATCTTAAATGGCTGTGCATATATACGAAAACTTTAATAAAGGGATACCTAAATTATAAATAGGAGTACAATTGCGATTTTAGGGCAAAAACGTATTGAACCTTTAAAGCCTGATTAGCTGATCGTTTTAATATTAACTGTATATAATTATAATAACTGGTAACCGCGCTATTAAAGAACAGTAGAGGCAACAGCATATATTAACCCAGAGGTCGTAGGTCCCTTAGCGCTGTGTCGTGAAGAAAATCATCATGAGAAAACTGGCCTGGTTTTACCCATGTCGACTGCGCTCACAGACGCAAAAGTTTTAGCCTGTTCACGTCAACTGCTGCACGTTCTTCTTCGAAGTCTTTTCTACCGAAGGTCGTGCCTGCCTTTAAAAGCCCTAACCGATATGACAACTAGTTGTTTCGACACCACTCTATCCTCAGCTTGTTTTAGTGTAGTATGAAAACCCATAATTGTCTTATTTGGTCAGACCATGGGGCGATCTGGTTCTCCTGCCATCACTCGTCCTACCATTACCATAACCTACTTGTTTATTAGAAACAAATGATAAAGATACAGATGTAACGCCCAGATCTTAAACCGCTTTTGATTTTATACCCGTTGCACGACTTTTAGAATTCAATTTAATATTTGATGTATGTAACAACACTAACCAGGAATTACCTAGTTCGTGGCGTCAGTGTACACGAAGCGGATATGTTACAATTAGAATATGTTTATGCGTATTACTCACGGTAAAGGTTAGTCCAAAAATTCGCTTGCAATAAAAGGATTTGGTATCGGATGTTGTAATTTACGATGTAATAGGAAAAATATATAGTAATGGGTTAAATGAAAACACAGGTGTACAAGGTTCTTGAAGACAGATTTCATTTATACATTTGTGTGTCATATTATCTGCTAGCGGTTTATATCTCTAAAATACTGTCTTCTTCTTGTTCTTGTAGTGCCTCTTCATAACTGGCAGTTCGGTCAGCTCTTCATACTTCTCATCCTTCGCCAAGCGCTTCAACTGTTCTATGCTGGCCACTCCCGTCCATATTGTGGAGCCACGACTTCCTCCTTCTGCCAGCGCGTTACCCTCAACCTTGCTCATCATGATGACTTGAAGAAGTCGGTACCAATCGTGTCGAAGCACATGTCCCAACTAACTTATCTTCTTTTTCATGGTCAAAGTGAATTCTAAACTACCTAATAAAATATAATGACACAAGACGCGTTCAAACGATTAATAAAAATGATGGCAACGAAACAAGTAATCGTACCAAGGTCCTGCTCAACCAGGCTTCTCTTTCCTACCAACTATAGCAACATATGTCTTGTCTTCCATCAAAACTGCCGCTACTTTAATTTCAATACTAACCGTTTAAATATATTCAGTTTTTATTAAATTATACAATATAAGTGAAGCTACCAAAGTGCGACACTTAAAAGATCCATTAAAATGTTAGCACGGCTCTCAGTTTTCTTAATGACAAACTCAATTTGTATATGAACATCGCTATTTAGGTCTCAACATGACAGCTTGGGGCCCGTTATACAACCTCAATCGATGCCATAACATTACGTATTACCATTGCATCTTGAGCTTCCGGACCAAGTTAATGGTTGAATTTGGCTTATCAAACTGATATTGTAACAATGAGAATCTATTTATTAACCTAAGTCGATATGAAGGAGGATTTGTTGGTGCTAATGCTTTTAAATTAAAACGAGTACTCATAACATTTTTCAGTTTATATTTACTTACAATTTGTAATTAATACGTCTATTTAAAGTAAATGTGAAAAAGTATCAAATGAAAAATGCCTTCAAATACCATATTATCAATTCGATATGCATTTGTTGTCTTGCCCCTAACTTCTTTTAGTTATGTTTTGCTGTCATATTTTGTCATTTTCAAGGGATTTTATATTACTTTTAAGATTTGACTTTGTAATTAATAGACCAGTAAACAGAATTTGTAGATCTATTAAGTATAGATTGGGTTCATTTATAAGTTACATAAGTATACAATGTATATATCGAAGCATTTACTTTTAAAATATGATCCTCCATTTCCTCAACGCAGTTGGTTACGTGACCCATATTGTAAATGTCAACGAACGTTCAAGAGACCAACTTACAGTGGCGAACACTAAATATGTGATCAGAACAGATTACTAACGGTACCGATATTAGCGAGGCCTTATAACCCAGATATATTTACCGTTACTGAGTATCGGACTACCCGCCATCTGCATTATCTCATATCAAATGGCGTAAAGCTTTAGAAGGTCATAGTATAAAGGAACCGCCTTAAAAAGTGTACTTTCTAGTTCCAGTGATTCACAGCATTTGAAAGGAAGTAATTCATGTTTGAAAGCTAATTTTAAAGAGGAATCGATTGCTTTGAGTCAACGCTGATGCTTTGGAAGCAACGTTGTTTTTTATAGAAGAGAGGACAAACAGGCAGGAAGCTAATGTGATGTTAAGTGACAAGTCTCAATGCCAGAGGGAGGTTCGCGTGCGCGTTAAAAAAGGTGGTTGAAGGCTGTAAAAGTATAGGCAGTAACGTATTATTTACTTAACTGAAAATATTTCATGTCGAACCTTCGCTAAAGTATTTTTTTTCAAGACGCAAGTTCGTATTTTAAGCCTCACGATTAAATTAGTTAACATATGAAATATTTTAACTTGACCGGTATTCAGGACACTGACGTACTAAGTCCCGTTAGTGACCCACTGGGCTAATGACTATATCAAATATAAAGCTGCTTATATACAGTTTAATTCGCAAAAAATCACATTATATTAATGTGAGAAATGGCAATTATTAACTTTAGTTGACCTACACACGTTTTTTTTTAATATTCAGCGCAATTAATTTTAATAATACCTTTTAAACTAAAACTGTCGAAACCTATTTATTAAGACAAATTAGCAGAAATGATAAGATATTTAACGAAAATTTAATACTATGATAAAATAGTTATATTAAAAAAATTCAAATCATTGGTTGAATGAATACTGCGATTAGTTTAAGAAATTCAATTAGTTGATATTCAAGTGTATATTTTTAAAAATTAATCACAGCGTACAGACGGCGTATCGTTAGTGCCATCGTCACATCTAGAAAAAAAGATAGTCACGTGAGTTATATAACCTTACATTAGTTAAGTTACATATATATATTTTAGTAAATACGTAAAAGCGTAAACAAAATGTTAGCAGTCATCGCACACTTGAAGCCAAAATGAGCCCTTTAGTTTTACCACACTCATAAATTGTAATTTAACATTCTCGTTTCTAATAATGTCCAATAACACAAGACTTAGATTTATGAACCCTTCAATAATTTAGTTAGTTTTGTTACAGTAGTGGATTTGCTTTTGGGTAATAAAGCTTATTATGTCACAGAGCAGAGAGAGATGTTACAACTAGATAGGCGCGAAATTTACCATAAAATATACAGGATTAATTATAGACAACTTATATTTTAACAAGTTTTTTGTTAATCCATAATGTTATCTTAGTTATAATCTCATGCTTTAAACAATTATAGCTAGTTGTTACCAAAAAGCAAACAAAGTGTTTTATTCGACAAATAACTGCAACCAATCTTTACTCGAGATATTTTTTTCTTAAATTATAATTCTTCTTCTTCATATGTAAGTTCTAATCGTTTTTTCTCTTTCTTTCTTCATATTTAAGGTGTAGGTGGTGTAGTATTTTCTTTATAAAACCATCCTGATTGATTAAGTTTTAAACTGTCTATGTTACCTAATACTCCTTATCTTACTAGACAGTCGGCAAACCATAACAGTCATCTATCGGCCCTGCCAGTTGGTCGGCTGTAATATCTTCGGATAATGCTAAAACCCTTATAAAGTTTGGTTTTAGGTACATTAGAGGACAATCGCCTCAGTAGTAAAAGAAAGATATGTTCCTCATCAAAGAACTATTATTAGTTTTCTATACCATTTGCCTGGAAGAGATAGCCTAATAATAAGCGCGAATGTTGAACTCTGTTTTTTTTTTCTGAAACTTTCTACGTATATATATAATTGCGTTCCCATATGTTTATATGTTAAAATATCGGCAGTTTTTGGCCGCTCAGTACCAGCTGCCCGTCGAGAAACGAATTCGAGAGTCGAATCGTTTTGGAAATATCTCATCCTTCCTCGAATGATGTGAAATTCCTTAAAGATCGGCAACACACACGCGAGCCGTCTAGCATTGTGGTATCACTTGACATCAGGTGAGCCTCCTCAGCTTTTGCCTCCTGTTCTATAAAAATACTTTACCGTACGTCACTTGTCACAAAACGTAGAGAATGTGACGTGATCGTATGTATCGTAATTATTGCGGGCTATTATATCTCCTAGTTGGTGTAAGATCCGTAAACGCTTCTAGTAAAGTCGGTAATAAGACAGGAATATACACCACTGGATGTGACATTTTAAATAAATATGAATTTGTGTTAAGTGTTAAGTGTGTGACACATACACTAAACGATATTTATAAAATAAGAAATATGTAATCTACCATTATATATGGACTTAAATAAAACTTAATCTTAATTAACCTTAATGAAACATATAGGCGCTACGATGATTTGATTTGACCTATCTTTTATGTGGTGTATTCACCACGTAAATAAATTGTTTCCTTCACTATATGGATCGTACACAAGAGGTTCACAAAGCCCATAAAAATTCACAAGAAATTCCCAACCTCAAATACATGGAGTAGTGTATTATAATAATACACCATTAGTGTTCATAGATACGGGTGTAAATCGGTGATAGTATAGCTTCTAAGATTATTGAAGTAATTAACCCTGAACTTTTTTGCTACAGGTTCCCAAATCTTACACATCGTATTGCATCTCCTTATTATAAATATACCTATTTATTTTTCTTTTTTATGCAACGTTGTAAATTATTTTATTCCTTTAAAATAAATAATGGTCTCTCTAAATTTCAGTTCTAGAAACCTTAGGAAACCTTATTTTTCGTTGTTAATATGTTAATTGTGTGCGTAATAAATGACTGTTTATTTCGCTCTCAAAATTAATACAAGTTTATAATTTGTTAATTTGTTAATATAGTTTGTTAAGCGTTTACACATAGGAAATTCCCGAGTCATATTAGCTTGCAAAAACTTTCATGCAAGTGACAGTGAATCATGTGGTTGGTATAGTGAGACAGATAGGATATTTTCCGTTATTAATCACGCTATATTTAACGCAAGGGGCATTTAAACATACTAGCATACATACTTTACAAGCACGCAAAAGATATAAATACAAATATTTTATTTGTAAATTAAATATTCATTCCGGTTAACAGAAACATAGGTGCCGCTTTTGTTATACAGGGTTGTGACTGTGGCGAAATGGTACAAGAACCAAATGTAATATTATTGTGTTTGTATAATCTTATATTGTATTAATAGCTAATGTTAACGGTGTAGAAGCTTTAAATAAATTATTTTATTTCCCACAGTATATAGTCTGTGCTGAAGGATAACTGACGTCGCAGTTTTGCTATTATTTATTTTTTTATTTTGTCATATTAAATATCAATATGATTATTGTCGAACTCAACCGTGTTGTCAACATACAAAAAAGTAGCATTAATCTTTGATTATATGTTCGCACAGACTACTAACTCTTTATCTTCGGTTTACATTATCCATTTCTGTATATCCGTGTTATAAGGCTGTATTCAGACAGCCGTTATCTCACCATCCAAGTTCTGAGAGAGGCCATATCAGGATGTGAGGTGTAACTGTTAGTAACTTGTTCGGTAACCTAAGCTATCTGGGTCAACCGTTACCGATCGGCTACATTTAGCCGGTAAATGATTCACTCTGAACGAGGCCTAAGTATCGATTGGATTCATTATAGAGATAATAAATTATTTGTAACGGAGTTACAGCCCTACAGAGCGCTATTTATCTTGCGCTTACTTGAAGGGACTTTCATATAAATATCTTTCCCTATTTAGTTGTGATTTCTCACTAATTATTCTTATCGGCGGTAGAGTTTCTGAACTTTGACACAAAGTTAGGGATTCATACACCTGTCTAATATGTATCTGTCAAAATCATTTTTGACGTTTATGAATACGAAGTTTTACAATGACGTTTTTTTTTCATAGAGGAATTCGAATTTATCCAACTATTCCTACCGACGATACAATATGGTCAAAGTCGCTCCGTATAACAAGTAAATAAATTACTTCTACAATACATCGTACTATTCGTAACAAACTTACTGCGCAGGCTTTGTAAAAAAAACGTCGCCTCCGAAACGAGACACTTCCAGCGCTCCCTATTCTGTGCCTTTCCGCAAATTGCTCCTTCACTCTAAATATTCAGCAGGGCCTGCATCTACCACCTCCCGCTTGTTATATATTTATTAATACATATACAGTATGAGTGATGTTACAAAAATTAAATCACATTCTCATATAAAAAGATTCGTACGAATGAAAACCTCCTTTTTGAATTCATTTAAAAATGTATAATAAATGTTTTTTGATTACGGACTTCGGCATAACCTAACATTACTAAACTATGTTAAGAAGATTCCCTGTTAAGTCAGTGTCGTACCTATCAATGATTACATCTTACGGCGTAGTGATGTGTCAAAGTCGACATTTACGTCCATACCTATATAAGATCTTACCGTTTCAGTTACCGTAAGATTGCGTAGAATTATACCAAATGTGTCAGCCGATTGAGGTACATGGTGGAGCAGAGGGTCTAACCGTTAGCCTACTAAAATGATCTAGTCCTATCAACGATGTTTCAAGCTATGTTTGATAGTATTAAAATAAATGATTACAGAAGGTTTTATTAGAAGTACCTTTATTATATCTGTCGTAGTATTTATATACTTATACGATTTGATTATTAGAATTACAGCTGTGAAATTTGTAAAAGTTCGGCAGATTTCAATATACTCTATGATAACTTTTTTCTACATTTTTAGTCAGTAGTGTTCTGTGGCGCAGAAATAATATTCTTTTATAGAAATATAAAACCTTTTTTATTATAAACCCATTTTTGCCCTGCTTGTGACATTGATTTTGTTGAAAATTCCTTATTATTTCGGACTGGGGTAGACTAAATCTAGTCCAATTTAACCCCAAGAAGACAAAATTTGCGCGTTTTCGACTATTTTTTTTTTTTTTTTTTTAATATGGCTTTAATTTGTGCCAACTGGGCACAAGGTACTTCGCCAGTGTCGTGTAGATGGAGAAAGCACGAAGGAGATAGATCGGTAAAAATAATTAAAACCTAAAAAAAATAGTTGGAATTTGATTGCTAGTTTAAAGACAGCACAACTAAAAACCTCCCTTTGTTACTCTGTTACATACTACTCCTCTATTCGATGACACTCTCCTTAAAGGCTCAGTTAGCATCGGGATACTGGGCGTTGACATATCGAATGACAAAAATAAAAAATAAAATAAAATACGTTTATTTTGGAACATAGGATCATAAGAGTATCACTTATTCCACGTCATTAAATTCAAGCCTGTTGGCATCCCTACTCATCGGCAAAGAAGACAGAAGGTGTTGGCCGAGAGAAAAAGCCGGCGTAAAAAACTCTCGGTACTCTTTTAAAAAAAAAAAGCAAATCATCAAACAATTCTACAATATTTAAAACAAATATAGCATATTAATTAGAAGTAGCCTGCCCAGCACTAGTCCCAGGCCCTTTTATCAACTAGATAATCACTAACTTTATAGTAAGCCTTTTTACACAGCTTTTCTTTAACACATTTCTTAAATTTAATAAAAGGCAGAGATAAAAGAGCCTCTGGGATTTTATTAAAGAAGACTATCCCTCTTCCCAAAAAAGAGTTACTAACTTTACACAGTCTAGTACGGGGAAATTGCAGCCTGCGTTTGTTCCGAGTATTTACATTGTGCGTATGTTCTATTCTAGTATACTTATCACTATTTTTGTATATATACATAATATTTTCATAAATATATTGCGAGGGAAAGGTAAGTATATTAATTTCCTTAAATTTATCTCTCAGAGATTCCCTACATTTTAAATTATAGATTGCACGAATAGCTCTCTTCTGCAGAATAAAAATAGATTCGACATCAGCAGCATGACCCCATAATAATAAGCCATACGTCATTAAGCTATGAAAGTAACTAAAATAAACAAGTCTAGCTGTGTCGACATCAGTCAGTGAGCGAATTTTTTTAACCGCGTAAGCTGCAGAACTAAGTCTCTTCGCCAATCCGTTGATATGAGGGGACCACTGAAGTTTTGAATCCATGGTAATTCCAAGAAATACAGTTGTATTATCCAGATTCAATTCCTCATTATTTATAATTGGTCTAGTATCCATAACCCTTGCATTTTTTGCACAAAATTTAATGCATTTCGTTTTTTTTGCATTAAGCAGAAGGTTATTCATACTAAACCAATGGACAATCGAAGAGAGAGCTTTGTTTACATCGTCAAAATTCGTTATTTGTCGTTTGATTTTAAAAATCAAGGATGTATCATCTGCAAACAAAACAATCTGATGTTTTTTCTCTACCATGAAAGGTAGATCATTTATATAAACAAGAAAGAGGAAAGGGCCAAGAATTGAGCCCTGTGGTACTCCCATATCTACTGCCGACCCAGAGGACCTCTTACCATTCACTTCAACCTTCTGAGTTCTACCGTGTAAATAGGAAGTCAGAAGATTCAGTGCGGTATTTTTGATGCCATAGTGGCGGAGTTTCCCGATTAAGGTCTCGTGTTGGACACAATCAAATGCTTTGGATAAGTCGCAGAAAACACCTAAGGCGTCATGCGACTCCTCCCAAGCCTTAAGACATTCAGTTTCGCGGTCATTTGGAAGGAAAGGCTAAGTTAGCCTGTTAGAAGCTTGGTGTGCTCAACAAGGCGAGACGGTACCCGGGCCACTCAACAACAACTCTATAAAGCACAATTTCGCCCCACATGGAGTACCTCTGGGCGGGAGCTCCCCAGTACCAGCTCCTTCCGCTTGACCGGATTCAACGAAGAGCGATTCGAGTCGTCGACGACCAGTCACCTTCCGAGCGGCTTGATCCATTGGCGTTTCGTAGAGATGTGGGATCTCTCTACATCATCTTCTACCGCATTTACCACGGAGAATGTTCAGAGGAGTTGTTCGTACAATACCATCCGTATCACTTTGACGTCCGTCGTTCCACAAATAAGTGATTCTTAAGGCAATTTCTGCCATGTACCACCACGATGTAGGACCAGCTGCCCACTTTCCGAACCAATTCGACTTAGGGTCCTTCAAGAAAAGAGCGTACTGATTCATAAAAGGCCGGCAGCGCACTTGCGAGCCTTCTGGCAGTTCGAGTGTCTATGGGCGGCGGTATCACTTAACATCAGGTGAGCCTCCTGCTCGTCTGCCTCCTGTAACATAAAACAAAAACATTATTATAATATTATAAACTGTTAATAATAAAGAACTTATTAATACAATAATAACAAATGTTAAAGCCCATAAACTCGACTCAGTGCTGTATAAAATCACGATCATACTCACGCAATATACAAATATATTTGAATATGTTATTGACAATAAACTTGAGTTCATATCTGAGTGCACGGAATGTAGGTCAGCATGAATGTGTTTGAAAAAGTTCAGTGAATTATAAACTCTAAACAATTAGTATTAGAATTACATTTATCTTGATTGCCTCGTGAAAAAATATCGATTTAATGTATCAGCGCTAAATAATCGGCCTTAAATAAAATTTTAAAAACAAAATGACTTGGGGCATTTATCATGCTTCTTTTGTTTTACAAATAATTTTTAATATAGGTAATATTTTAAAGTGAAGACGAAACATACTGTAATTAGATTGAAACTACGTGTTGTACATCTGTGAAAGACCTAGACATGTCAGTTGATATTTGTTCAGTCATATTTTGACGCCCTTTCCTTCCTATTATGAAAACAGAACTAAAATACAACAGGTTAAAATATTAACTTCCAATAAGAGTATAGTTTTGTGCAAAAAATCACAAGAAATCGTAAAAAATTCTACGTCAACATTATAACAACTTTCTGTCAACTATAGCCTGTTAGCCTGTAAAGTACACGTATTCGATTCATCTGGTGTTCAAAGTTTCTACGGTAATGTATCGTTACTTTTCTATTACGATAACGTTTTTACTATTGCGTTTAGACGGTTAATAATTTGACTGAAACAATTACGCGTAAAATAAAATGTAACGTTTATGCAAGGGTCAATGACACATAAAATTGTTGCAGTGTAATGGCTGCATGGTGTCTCTCACGTGCTCAATCACGTGACAATAATACTGGGTCAAAATTATGATAAAAAATGATTACTACGAAATGATAAAAGAGGTCGAACAATTTTTAGAACATATTCTGTGGGTGTTTACGAAAACCGAACATTACCGTTTTATAAATCGCCGATAGCCAATCTATAAATGCAGCTAGATAATCAATTAATATTGTAGTAGCTAAAGTAATTCTATAAATCAAATGATGTCAGTCAGAAAAAATGTGCGTAAAAAAGAACCTTGAACATATTAAAAATCATGGCAGCTCTGAAGCGCGGGCCGCCATGTTGTGACGTAGTGGTGGCTACGTCACGTGACGTCACGTTGGGGTCAGCACGTCTGCGGGTTCAACGAACGTCCGCAAGTTTAATTTGGTCCGCTCGCGTCGCGATAGATAAAAACGACGCCATTTTTAAAATTTCGCCGAGCCTCCGCGCGCTATCTTCAAATATTGCTGTGTAATTGATTAAAATTAATTATGAGTGAAATTCGATTAAACGCAGCCGTTACCGCTTCAAACTTTCATATACAGACAGACCTTCGCAGATTTACAGACGTTTTGTTGGCTTGGCTAGGATGAGGTAGATATTTTTTGTGGAATATTTCGGCGGTCATTGGCCCGCGAATCATGTCCCTGACCACGCCGAGTGACGAAACGATATTCGTTCATAATTAACACGTCGCAGTATTTTGATTTCAGCAGTCATTTGACGTTTTGACAAGTTCTTGCTTCGGGCGTCGTGTACGGAATTGTCGAGTAAAAAACAATCATTTGGCACGATCATTATTTTGATGAAGGTTGAAGAATACAATTATCTTTCTCTTAAAAATGGATACCTGTAACTTGCGAGCGAAAGAACGCTTAATAATAGCTTTTAAATTTTCCCTTATGAATATGTCATGTTGAAAACTCGAATCTTCGTACTTTTGAAAATTACAAACAAATATTCGAGGCAATTAGTATTTATTTCTTGCTACTGTACATAATAGTATATCTTAATCATCAACCAGATGGGGTTGAAAGCATCTAGCATAGACTTAAACTTTGAAAGCTCTTTTAACTTCATTCCACGTCATTCCAGCTTCAACCTTCGCCAATGATGCTTAGTTGCCGTTTGGGATTTAGTTTTTCCAAGAATTGTTTTTACAAGATTCCAGTCGGGAAATTTATAATCGATAATTGAAACAGATTCATACACAGAAATGTCAAGTTCAGTACACTTTTAATGTTTTTTTTTCAAAACATAATGCATCAGCAGTATTGCAGTGCAATACACTAAGTATTACATTTTTTAATTAAATTAAATTATTCGAGGTACTTGACTTGTACATTACTTGCGATAAGATTAAAAAAAAGAACGACGAATGACTGCACTACACGTGAATCGAATAAATACACCATTTAACTAGTTTTTAATTTTGATATCGCTAAAACCAGTTAAATTTATTTTTATGGGTTTTTTGCCATCACGTACAAAATACGCTATTGTGGCACAATATTGCTCATCCTCTTAAATAGTATATGAAAACCAGGAAGGCGTTTCTCTATAACATAACCCATTATTTGTAAGTTCTGGACATAAATCCAGTAGCGTCAAAAGGCTGAAACGAAACTGCCGGCCGTAAGTGGAAATAAATTTCCAGTACGTTCGGTTTCCCTAAAGTTCTCCACATATTATTTGTATACACTTTTAATTCAAAGTCTCTAATTTACTCATAACGCAGTTAAGGGGGCAGTGCTGCTCCTACCTTGTAGTTCTTGACTACATATTTGTGTATCTGTTTCGTGATTATTTATTATTCTTAAAAGGCATGTAGGTGATCAGGCTTCTGTGCCTGACAAACACCGTAAATTTTTGAGTCGGTATGATTTAGCAGTTTTCGGTCGTTGGAAGTTTTCTTTAAACGTGTGATCGAAAAAATAATTGGCTCAGCTGTGATTTAAACCCCGGGTGAGAGACTGTCTAAATATGAAAACACAACTCGAATAACTGTCTGAATGTATTCTTAATTCAAACTAAATATAAGGGAGTTATATTTTTACAGTATAAACCAAAGGGATTACGAACAATCTTACAAATAATTCAAGTGCCAAGCAAACACTCTAAATAAAATGTGGGCTTCTGAAAAGCAGGGTGAATGAACAGCAATAAGGTGCTTTACCTCAACGATAACCCCCATTTGTAAAGATAACAGAGGTCACTGGCCCTCCCCCTAATAATATTTTGCTCCAATTTGTAGAGCGTTCCCCTCACTATTAGTTTCATCACTTGCCATTTGCGAAAATTAGCATGACTTTGACAATTTATTTAGCCTGCTATATATTTTGGATATGAATTAGATCCCTTGATCTATAAGCATTTATGATAAGTATTTATCATTTAGTATTGATATCAGTTAGCCTAGTGGCTTAAGATTGCAGATCTCATCACTCAGGTCGTAGGTTCGAGCCTCAGCTGCTCCAATGGATTTTCTACGTAAGCTTAACACTCGCTTGTACGTTGAATTGATTCCTAGTTAGATTGATTAATTGTCATTGAAACCCCTCGTATACTAAATTTCATGAAAATCGTTGGATCCGATTCCGAGATTCCAATTATATATATATACAAGAATTGCTCGTTTAAAGATATAAGATATAACATTCAGTGAGGCTCCGTAGGCCACGAGAGACCTTGCGTCTTTTGTTAGTCTTTTTTTATAAGCAAGTAGTCCGAAACAATGATTGATGTGTCAAAAATTAATCTAAAAACATAATTGATTAAACTCATACGCAACGTGCGTTATTAAGCGAAATAGTAAATTTTTATTTAACATTATTATTTAAATTACCCTCCAATTTACAATTAAAATAATGATATACTTTATGCTTAACAAATGTGAAATATTCATTTAATTAGCAATTGTAATTCTGGATTGTAATGATAATGGGCATTACGTGTAATATATTGGTGATTACAATTATATTCATGAATTAAAAAATATTCGAACGAATTGAATTTTATGATTCGATTATTGATTCGAAATATTGTTTTCCGACTTGTTGACATACAGAAGTCATAGTAAGTTTTGTTTCTGAATCTGTGGAAACAAAAATTTTGAAGTCGTATCGTACGAATAATTATCATTAAAACTCATCATTTTTTAATAACTATACCTCCTTATTCAAATAAGCCAGATTAGTTTGACTATATTTATTGATTTTAAAATAACGTCGAATTACTTTATAAATGTCTTGTTGGACTGTTCGGAACCTAGAGATTAGAAACTATATTGTTTTACATTGGCATAGTCTTGTCAGTTAGAGAAATAGCCCGTAAAATCTAGAGGAAACATTTGATTCTTGGTTTTTATTGTAATAAACCAATTGTTTCCAAGTTCCAGTTGGAACATGCAAAAGTTATGTATGAGTGGAGAATATTCGTTACTGTGACTACCTTATGTAGTATCATAGTTTTAACTAAAGTACTCATTTGTCCCACGCACAGATTAAAGAATTATACAAATAAATATAGACATATGGTTTTTCTTATTCATAAATACATTCAGGCTTTTGAATACATTTAAAAAATCAATATACTAAAGTAAATAGTGAAGTAATCGGTATCTATCAAATGCCAGTCCAGTGCGATAGCTGATAGTGAACTCTTAATTGCGAGAGGTCGATGACATTGAAAAAAACCACCACGTGGTGCGAGGTTTGTTTATGTTTGGCATGGCAATGGACTCTGTGGGAATTCAATTTTTTTCCTTTATTGGAATGTAGAGATCACAGACAGTAAAAATCATTTTATATCGTCTATTAATTCGTCGTTAATTTATGTTAGTATTTGGATAGTGGCAAAATATAGATTTTTATAAAAAAATTGTGTTTGATTATGATAACATGTTTATGAAGATGCACGTTAAATTTGTTTATTTGAAATTAAATTTTATTAATTTGTTTTACGTATACGACGCACACAATATAAAGGATTTCATTAGATTATTGCGAATCGAGTCATACCAATAAAGTGAAAGTTTAATTAAAATATTGAATAAGATACTTCGCTCTTTTATTTACTATAATGCGTGTCAAATACTAACAAAATGTAGTTTTAACGTGACAAAACATTCTTTACCAATAGAAAATATAATTAATGTATGCAACTGTCATTTGTCACATTTTTTGTTAAATTGAAATTCTCAGATACTTTGACTAGCATGTATAAATAGTATGAAGTAGTAAAATATATGGTAGGCAGGTACCTAGTGGCAGGTGGATATACTGGGTTCACATATTATTCCTTTAGGAGTGTGGGGTTCGACGGCCGCGCAGAGCACGTGGCGCGACCAACACTCCGCAAAAAACTGGGAAATGAATCACGGCTTAATGAACTCACTTTACGTAATATGGACTTTGTTTTACATTTAAAACTATTTTTACAATAAACTATTACTTACTATGGAAGCCTCTCGAGATCTAACCAAAATGTTAAGCCCTAATTTAATATCTACTACGACTAAAATTTATCTGTCATGGATTGTCCAGTGAGGTGATACCGTGAGGTGAAGAAAAAATTGTATGAAGTGTATCGCTCCGACTGGGAGTCAACGACGATATTACGTAGCCACAACCACGAACTCTAGTCTTATAAAGTATTTTATTGATTTATTTAACAGTTTATTGACAATCCACAGCTATTAAGACAATTAACTAGTAATTTATTGATTGAGATCTGTGGCAATGTGTAATGTGAAGGTGTGTGCGTTTCAATGTAATTCAATACTATCGTAAAATATATCTTACGTGGACTATTTAAAACCTTTAAGTTTATGTTTGGGGTGAAGGGCTTAGACAGCCGGACAAGCTAAAATAAGCTTCCTCCAGATTGGAATCTCTCAACATACATCGATATATTGACGGTTTCCGCATGAACATAATAGGTGGGGAAAAAGTTTCTTCGCATTTTATAAGAAAACTCACAAGATTTTCTAATATAGTTTATTTACATTTAAGTGTGTAGGTACCATTTTGTTCGATAACTTTTTGCCATCTTGTAGGTGCGGACGTGATCCCATTGTTGTAGAAATTTTTGGGCTTCTGATCAAAATACCGAACAATTAATTAATTTCTGCCGGTTTCTCTCAACTTCTTGTTTTATCCCTCTCATCAGTTGTTCGCAGTATAGTTCAGGTTCGATGGTCTTGCTTAATGGTAACAGCTCATAATTAATGCAATCCCACCACACACAGCAGGACCTTGTTGCGAGTCAACCCGAGTTTTACCACAGTCTGTGAAGCCCAACCAGCCTTTGACCACGACTTTTTTGTCGTACGTGATCCACTTTCTATCACCAGTTACCAGCCTCTTCAAAAATGATTCGGTATCATTACATCGTAATAAAGAATCACAAATGAGTACACGGTTCATTAGGTTTCTTTCAGTGAGCTCGTGAGTTACCCAAATATCGAGCTTTTTTGTGTACCCAGTTCTTTTCAAATGCGTCAAAAGTGTTTTGTTGTCAATTCCCAGTTCTTCAGCTACGTTGTACCTACTGATATAATCTTGCTTCAGGGGTAATAAGGTAAAAGTTAATATAATCTTTGACATAAAAACTTCCAGATTGAAAACGCTTAAACCAACTTTGCGCTACTCTCACAGACAGACACTAGTAGTCCATAAACATCGCAATATTTTCGCGGCTTGCGTTGCATTTTTAGCTTTTTTATAGTATAATTTTAAAATGTGTAAAATATCTTCATTAGATGACTAATCTTAACAGTATTAATACAAATCACACATTTTCCTAATTTGAATTTGGAATTATCTTCTTTAAAATGTATACTTTTAATGATACCAAAATCAACCAGATATAATTAGTCAAGCCAAAGAAATTTTATTACAAATTCATACATACTATAATGCGAAAAGACTTTCTCACCAACCTAATAATACAAAAGAATGGAAGATTGCCTAAATTCAACCGTTTCATTGCTTAAAAATCGCCAGTAAAAATCTGCAATTCCCAATTCAAATTCAAACAAGTAGTTGTTTAAACATTTCAAATTGTCATTTCACCGTACCGCGCATTCGCGGTTGAAGATGATTACGATAAGTAACGATGTCAAATGAGCAACAGACAGACCGCAGAGACATCGTACTAGAAAAGCGAATTCCTACTATAATAATAAGGAAATGATTACTCAATATGTACTAAATTCCACATTGTCGAGACGATTTAATCTTTTCAAGCAATTACTTACGTGTAGTCTATGAATTACATTGATTGTGTTATCTTTATTAGGTCTTACTTGCAGTGTTAGGAACGCTTTTCCACGTGGGAAAACCTTTTGGGCCATACCAAACTCCACACTGGCGAGAGAAGAGTAGTATTGATTTTATTTTACTTTATATTGTTTTTTTCTGAAGGACCAGCAGCGGTTTTTTTTAACGTGTCTGTTTCCATAAACAGGGGGATGTTTCTTTTTGATGTTTGGTTAACTGTATCTAAGTTTTTAAAAAAGTATTAATTTTAAAATCAATTAAAGTGATATTTTGGCGATATTTGATTCCGCCTTGATATCGTAAATTATCGTTGAAATTCGTAGTCTATAAAAAAGTTATAAATCTTTTTTGTATTGTGACAGTCAATAAGACATAATACTTTCAATTGTACTTGAAACTTTGCAGGGAATAAATGTGTAAAACCTTTGTTTCTCGAGTGATGTAATGTGAAGCTAGAAGTAGAAACGATAAACGTGAATGACAATGCGACACAACGAAAGTACTTTTACTATGCGTCCGCGTGATCGGAATATTGCAACATGTGTAGATCACCTAGGAATAGAGGAAATTCGCAGCTGTTTTACTATGATATTATAAAAATCATTCTTAATTTATATCGTAAAGAGGTAATCTGTACAAAGGTAATCTATATTAAGAGTTATCTTAGAAATCTACTAGTTCCAACTGGAAGATTATCTTGAGTTGTATTTATGATCATATCGCGGTGTGAAGTCTTAACTAGTTGAAAGAATAAAACACTAAATAAACAGTAATATAAATATAAAATGATATTAATAAAGGAAGGGGCAGAAGGGAAAGTGTATAGCAAGCATCCATCCTTCATAGATTACAGATATGTGTGTATGTAGTTAAATGTTTGTCACTGATCCTAGTATATGTGTAAATATATATTTTGTATATTAAGGTCAATTTTTTTAAACTATATCCAGATTCTTTATATATATTTTATATATACGTGTAAGTAACTGAAAAATATATTGTCTGAATATTGATGTGTACTCAACAGCTTATGGATTCCAATAAAATTATTAGCAATAATTATAAACAATGTATGAAAATCTACGCAAGTAAAATACAAATAGACAAATCTTATTTTGTATAATTGTCACAATTGTGTCGGTAATTGTGTTATTTAAACACAGCGTCAACACATTCCATATAATTTGACATTCAAAAATTCAAAAATTTTTATTTCTGGAAAAAAAATTAAAACTCGATAGATCTATAACAATTAATTAATCTGTGCAGATTATTAGCAGTTGGCGCATCGCCCACGGGCGGACGCGCCGCCTTAGTCCACTGAACCATTGACCTGCCTCGTAGGGTAACTATCATCTGCCCCAAACTAAGTCAAGCGTTTTGTGTAATATAAAATAAATTTAACAAACCATAGCGTTAGACTTTAGCGTGCAGAAAAGAGTTACTTAGTAAATACTACTGGATTGCAAAAGGTTTTCTGCTGTATAAAAATTACTTAATTGTTTATAATATTTTTACTTAAAATTTGGCCTATATTAGCTGTAAATAAATAAATAAAGCCCAGCTGGTTTATTGATTATATGTACACAATAAACTTTTTCTTTTCACACGAAGGTTACATCGTGAGGAAAACTGCATGTCTCATATTAAAATATCGAAGGTGTAAGGTACAAATGGCTGACTATTTTTTAACACAAAATACGATGCCTAAATTCAGCGTTTACCGTTAGTTTAAACTTCTTCAACTAACATGGCAATGGTATAATGTTGTATGATATCTCTCATCTGACCTCTAAAGACATTAGACCTTGCAAGTCGTTTATCAAGCATCTGACATAAATACTATTCAAAATACTTTCACCACAAAACCATAAAGGTTCCAAGAATCATATTGCACCTACGATTCACTAGGCAAGGTTGCAAGAAAGTGCATAGCATAGAAATCATTGCCGAACGTGCAAAGCTTTCTAAGCTTTCGTTGGCTGGACTCAGTTTGCGTTCCAATGAGCTGACCGAGAATCATTCCAGATATCCATGACATAACCTTGATACTTTATTGCTGCACGACTAGTACATTCTTAGTTTAAAAGTAAGCGTGCTATTGGGTCTTTCATTCATTAGTATTTTTGTATTGTAGAGTTTTAGTTTTACGAAGTTCTAGTGACACGTCTAAAGTTGAGAGAAATTATGAAATCGGTCCAGTTGTTCTTGACTTAATTTGTTACAAACATAATGTTGTAAACAGTAACCTGGATATATGTAGTTAATGTGTTTAGGGTATACATTACATAATACAGATTATCATTGCCATTTTAGTTGAAAAAGTTTATACAAAAAATCACGTCTTTTATTTGATTATTATGACTAATTGTTTTTAATATATGATATAGATCCTAATTTCTTAAAAACCAAAAATTAGGAGATGTCCTGTTCAGTTCTCGCCCGCCCTACACACATGATTTAAAAAGTATGTTGAAAAAATGTGTAGTAGTAGTAAATTTAAATTTAGAACCAATTTTGTTTACCTCGAACTTCATCAACCTTTTGAATAAATTAATCTTGGTTTGATTTGTATCGTTTTAATTACGTAGAATATTTTCGACTTTTGTGTCAAATAATGTCTTTGTTTATATAAAACTAAATTAATTATTTTACCTTCTTGCTCTGTGGTTCCCCGGTACATTCCTTTTGTTTTCCGGATGCCTGAAAGTCGTAATTCTTGTTCTAGTATTAAGGTAATTAGAGGTCTGACTCAGAGTACATAGAAAAGGTTTTAATTAGTTAATGTTAGAACAAACGGACGCGTCATGTCGCGCATAGAAAGGGACCCTCGTGAGAAACAGGATATGGGAATAATTGAAATTAGTTTTACTTAGGAAACTGTCAATGCCCAGAAAGTAGGATTTCCGTTTTTGGAAAGCTTTTCTTTATAAACAAGTGTTGACATTGAACGTCATAGAGAATAACTGATAGTGACTATTTAATTGCGTCTTTTATATCTAAAAATGTCTATATATTGATAAAACAAAATCTTTCTATATGCGTATAGCAACAATTACACAGATATCCAGACACAGCAGTGTTGACCAAGTGGCTTTAGCGTGCGACTCTCATCCCTGGGGTTGTAGGTTCGATCGCCAGCTGTTTTTATGTCATCGGACGTCGAGGCAGAATACGAAATTCCACCCGTATCACCTCGACGTCCGACGTTCCACAACAGCGCGTTTTTCAAGACAGTTTCGGCCGCGCACCACCACTTTTAGGAACCAGCTGCCCACTGAAGTATTTCCGACCCAATTTGACTGAGGGTCCTTCAAGAAAAGAGCGTACCAATTCTTAAAAGGCCGGCAACGCACTCGTGAGCCCTCTTGCATTGAGAGTGTACATGGGCGGCGGTATCACTTAACATCCGGGCAGGAGACTCACCTGATTTGCCACTAGTTCAATAAAAAAAATGTCTTTGTGTCCATTTAACACTTACTTGTTCGGTGAAAGAGAACGTCGTGAGAATGCCTAAGATTCCAAAAAACTGAAGGCGTATGTCAGGCACAGAAGGATAATTACTAACTATATAAATAATCGCAAAACAGATACATACATAACCCAGACATAAAAGGATGCAGTGCCATTGATTGTGTATAGTCACAGTAAGCGCAGGCGCAGTAAGTACTAGTAGATCAAATTTAATATTTCGAAGTACAAAAGAGAAAGCGAGGTTTAAGTACTAAACATAATGACTAGTGCTTAGGTCTCAGTCGAGGTCCGGAACTATAAATAGAATGTGGGACAGGATGCGCTTTCCTACTGCGATCTAACTACGATTGTCTAGATCTATTAATTGTACCATTTTGGACGTGGTAACGATTTCTGGCTCAGAATGTTTTTCCTTCTTTTTTGATTCATGCTAGACATTATTTGATAAATGTGTTAATTTTGTATAACTATGCTATCACAAATAGTTCTTTCATTGGTTGTTTAGCAAAGTTTTCTTCACAATTAAATAACGCAATTATGTTACCATTTTCATTTGCGTACGATATTCTTTGTCAATAATATAATGAAGTCAAAGCACAGCGTATGTTGCATTTTTAAGCATCGACAAGTTTTTAATCTGTTCTTTTAAAATATTGTATTCCGTAGGTTTCATATGCAAACTTGTCAAAATTTTGTGAACACGTGACAGGTTTGGTACTAAAAGGCATCAATTATCATTATATAACATTTACAATAAAAACTTTCAATAAGGAATCTGGTATTTTCTTAGTACTTTTCGAAATAAAAGACATTGAGTTTCCCCAACCAAAAAATTTCATTAATATAACATATATGATATTGATTACAATTTAATCAAGTTAAACAAAAAGCTAATGTCCTAACTAAGAAATAGACTTTCCGTCCAATTATTCATATTACTCACACATGAAACGTAATATGTAAAAAGAAGTTAATTCATGAGGTAGATAAAAAAAGAGTATTAATTACACATACTCTCTACACGCACACAGGTTTATAATATTTTTGACTGGACAGTACTGTTCATAGTTTTTTTCTGTTTTAAATATAAAACTATGTGTTTTTTATTTATTTTTAAATATAAAAATATGTTGCTAAAACAAATAAAATATCAACAAATGAAGTTATGCTAACTTAATACATTTATACTGAGTGGAAGTAATCTGACGCTACACGTGTTCCGTTTCGCTTTCTCTTCCGAGTGCAATAGAAAACTGCATTTTCCTTTAAAGTTACATTTTCTAGCCTCTCTTTAACTAAATATATAAACATTATTGTTTGAAAATGAAACAGCAAATATAATTCACAACATTATGGAATCAGCCAGGTAAATGGCAAAATGGAGTACCTCCTTTTCTAGTGACATAACATATTTTTTAGAGGTATAATGACTTATATTGATGACTAAAAAGAAAGACCAGAAGCTGGAAATATATTATATTCTTAATTCATTATAACGATACTATCACTATATAAGTTGATTTTGCTAGCTAGCTTAGCTGATTTTGCTAGTTTAGCTGGCAGCTACCTCGCACAAAGAATTAGTCTAGCTGTTCAAAGGGGGAACGCTGCCCGTATCTTCGGAACCTTGCCTAAAGGGACTACTTTTAATAATATTTTTTAATAATTAAATTTTAAGGTTAGTTATTAGGTATATTTTTATGTATTATGTTATTTATTTAATTATTAAGTATAAATATGTAAATAAAAGTTTATTATTATTATAATGTCATTCATAAAAGTATACCTATATGTATTTGTATATGTAGTATCAATACTACAAGTGTATTTAAAAAAAATATTAAATAATTAGCTTTAATAACATAATGCCTTATAAGCTTTTAATTTCCTCATTCTTATTTTTTACCTTTTTACAATTTTGGTAGGTATTTAAGCCTCATTCATAAATAACAAAATTATTTCATTTTATTGCGCAACAATGGGCAATATATCTTGGCTTTTTTACCATATCTATTGATTATATAAAACTCCCCTGGTAATATAAAATCTACATTCATGAGCGATAAGTGCAATGGTATCATTAGTGTCAAACAGGAAGTATCGGAAGGAAACACGATACTGCACTTTCACTTGGCTATATAGATTAGTTATTACTTTAATTACAACAATTACTAGTAGAAACTTATAATCACAATTAAATTGTTAAAATATATATTTTTTCTTATGATTTTATAAAGAAACTTTTGTATCGCGCTGCCCGGACATACAATGACCACTATTTAAGCCTTGACTTGTTTAGGTTATCGCGGAATGTGGTTAGTGTATTAAGTATATTCATATCGCAAAATCACCCACATCATGAGCACACCCCACATACACACCATCACGTACATACCCACACTTTTACACCATCACACAACACAACCAAATTAGGCTTAGTTAAATAAATTGAATCACAATTAGTTAAATGTATTAAATACTTTTTGTCTGTTTGTTCTCTTTTGTAAATCTTTTTGTAGTAAATTGTATCATGTATTCCATCTTTGGCTATATTTTCCGTGTATTAGTTTGTAATTATATATAATTCCTAATCCTAAACGTCTTTTATTGATAATATCGTATACGATATTATCATTAATATATATATTAACGTCAAAAAATATAATACAATTAAAAGTTATTTTTATACAATTACCAGGAGAAATTTCGCTAATCGTTAATCTATAATGAGTACGTTTTTAAATCAATATATTAAACACGCTTCCCAAATAGCTCGCAGCGAAATCTCGAGAAAACTATAAAGCTGCGAGAGCAATCGTGGAATGGTGACTTATTTGATTTGATGAAGTAGAATACGTACAAAGATTATGCTTTCGGCAGCGGTGATAATTGTCCGTAACAGTCTCATAATAGAACTACATAATTGCGAACAGGTAGAAGACTTCCATAGCACATAGAAATAATCAGTATGATAGTAAAGTTAATTTGGAAGGACAAGCTGTTATCTTAACAAATCTATACGTGGATTCAAAATTATATTTTGAACTGAATGCTTACACAGAAAAAATAGTTTCAAACTTCACTTATTAGTTGTTTTCTGTTTATTTTGGGTTATTCGTTTAATTATTACTTTCTTGAAAATTGTGACATTAGTAGTAGAACCATATTTAAATTCAATTTTGAATGAAAATATTAAAAATTTACTCGTTGACGTGTTGGGAATGCCCAATTTGCATGGGGTTTTGTGATCCATCAAATTTTCACATTTCCTTAAAAAATGCGCGTTTGAAAAATGAAATGAGTCGGCTGGCGTACCTACTCCTTGTTATATAGATTTACAATACATGTCATAGTCATAGTAAATGATTTTGATCATAGTTTTTACCAAAATAGACAATTAGACATCTCCGTATGAAGAGTTCTATAATCGATATATAATATATATATATATATATCTTAATATATATAAATCTCGTGTCACAATGTTTATTCTCAATGGACTCCTAAACCACATAACCGATTATAATAAAATTCGCACACCATGTGCAGTTCGATCCAACTTGAGAGATAGGATAGGTAAGATCTTTAATTATAGTCGCAATTTTATTTTATTGCAAATTATTTGTTTATTATTTGATACAATTCTAACAGATGGCGCTAAGTTAAAGGTAGTTTAGTTTAGGTCCGTGTCGTGGTACCACCGTTTCACATAAGTTCTCCTACGGTTTCACTTGATTAATATACTACTATGTAATATAACAAAAACCTTAGCCACAGCAACGCTTGGCCGAGTCTGCTAGTATTTTAATAGAATCTCTTTATATTTAGATTGATATCCTTAATTTGTACAACCATTATCTGCCACGCGTCTAATATCTACATTTTTGCGAATAATATATTTGTATTCACATAATATATTAACGCCTTCAACGTTGTCACGGCCTAAATTACGTTTTCAATTATATACCACATCATGAAAAACAGCCTTTTACAGTTTTCGTCTAAACTCATTAGCATTTCCTTTGTGCGATACAAAGGCCATCGTGACCTCAATTCTTTAAGACAACATTCATTGTACACTGACACAAATCGAATGCGGAAAAAGTCGAATTTTGGGTATTTGCATCACAAGAAAATTAACAAGTTCGACTCATGTGCAAAGTGTGCCGATGAACTTAGTTTGAACTTGTGATTCAATGGTTTGCAAATTTTTGTTATAAGGCTGTATCATCATCGTTGATGGCGGATATTTTGGCAACTTTTTTTGCGATGTTTCAACAATTTACATAAAATATTGTTTAAACCTCCAGGCTTCACATTTTCAGCACATATTATATGTAAGGGGTTGGTTCCTATAGGAACATATAAGATTATACTTTTTATACCTTAAATGGGTAAGGTAAACTAGACGAAGAAAGATAGATAGATAAACTAGAGATATATTACCCTAATGAGATGTATAGTCCGCTATTATAAAAAAAAAACATAATTATAGTTTAGTAAAAATATCTTGTTAGTGTATATAAACCTACAGTGAGTGTGCTTGTCTTCCTTACACACACTTGTCTGTGTTGAAGTGGATTCAACAATGGTTTAGATTTAAAAAAATTGTGGTCCGCTCGTTAGTCCGCTAGAACAACATAAACAGTTTAAATTCGGTTATCGTTTATAGTCTATGGAATATCATTCTTCTATTTAACACATAAATAACATTTAAATCACCGTGTACATTATTAAACCCTTCAATCACCGACTTTGATTTTGCAAGTCGGTAATTGAATGGTCTGACTAAAAAATGCCACCCAAAACTATAACGCATATTCAGTTGACGCAAGAAAATGCTTGGATTATGTTCAACAATACATTTAATAACGCAAAAATGTATTGTTAATGCTTCCTTGGGTGGTAACATGAAAGTAGTCTCAAGTGTCCTTATTTATTTAAAGGATTACGAGGATTAGAAGACCTTTTAATTCGCTACTTTGCGTTCGAGTGTTTAGTCGAAAAGAAAAC
Source organism: Pieris mannii (assembly GCA_028984075.1). Lineage (NCBI taxonomy): Eukaryota > Metazoa > Arthropoda > Insecta > Lepidoptera > Pieridae > Pieris > Pieris mannii. Next base: position 9,955,807 of record CM054777.1, read on the forward strand.
ACAATGCAATAATATGACAAAATTTCTAGCCGATAACATAATGGACTTTGAATTTTTTACGACCAAATTTCGGACATTTAGCGCAGTGGTTGAACCAGGGACTATAAACCCTGGGGTGTATGAATGGGTACCAAATGTCCATTTAGCGAAGGAAAAAACACGCAAGGAATCCGTTTTCCTCGCTAAATGGGCATTTACTTGACTATTAGTCACTTGACTATAAAAGGAAAAAAAAGAGAAACAGACGTATTTTGATTCTATTAAGGAAATTAATCTTATAAATTTAAGTTCGCGCCTGGTGCGTTCCTCGCTCAGCGGATAAGTATCGCTCAATACAGTGAGGAAATGCTGCCAGCAATAAAGGTACTCTGCCACAGGGACCTAACTTTTTAAATTTGTTTTAGTTTTTTATTTATCTATTTTTAATTATTTTCACTATGTAGTTTAAGTGTTGGTAATAACTTGATTATGGTATAAACATTTATATTGATCACTAGAAAGAAGATAAATTAAATCTAACACAAAAAGATTGTCAATTCAATGAACCATTTGCAAATGCGAGAAGCAATTTTAACATTCACGGACCCATCCCCTAAAAGGCAGGCAACGTACCGGCGAGCCTTTTGCCAATGTGAGTGTTCATGGGCTATCACTTATCATCAGTAGAGCCTCCAGCCCGTTTGCCCCATTATATAAAAATAACATTACTTATAATTGAACCACACGCACTCACGGCAATAAAAACCACAAATAATGTCCCTAAATAAACGGACAAGCGGCGCTAAAGCTAATCCCGTAGGAAACTCTTAACATCGGTCAAATTTTTTGCCCTGATAATAATTGTTGAATGAACATTGTGCGAGGCAGGAAGCATTACAGGCCGTATTAACATAAGAAAATACGAATGGACAACATCCATCTGGATAATAGGACAAGAGATATATGAATTGATTTAAGTTCGACCCTATATAATACATATTTAAAATGATTTCTTAATGAATAAGAATATTTAACCTAAGTAATCAAACACATAATCAATTGTAATAAAAAATATATATTAACTAAATTAACTTAATAACATTACTTTTTAGGGCAAGTTAATTTTTTTAATAAAATCTAATAATTAATTTTATCTAAAAAACTTTTTTCATTAAATTCTAAAGATAATTTAACAAAATGAGAGGAAAAAATACATTAAAGTATAATGTGATTGATGAAGTCTTTATAAAATTGGGTTACCAGTGTTCAAATTTAGTGAATACGCGGTAATAATGAATTCACTTTTATTACTATAATATTTAATGTATTTATTATTACCACACAAATATATAGCCTTTAAAATATTCTTAAACTACGTAGTAATAATTAAAAATTTAAAAATAGAAAATTATAATTTAATAAGTTTGGTGGGTGTGACTTTTAATGCTGGCATTTCTTCGCTGTATTGCAAATTGCAATGTTTATTCGTGAAGAGAAGAAAGCTCCTGCCCTGGAGGCCACTTAATTCTTTAATAGTGCCTGTGCTCTTGGATTTGAGTTTAGTTCTTTTAATATAAGTAAAAGTGCGGACAGTAAATATTAAATTAATTGGTTATTAAATTATACCTACATTTAATTCATATAATGTTACTTGAGTAGCATTCTTATGGGGAAAGTTGCGTTGGTACTGTATAACTTCCTATTTCCTCCCTTTCTTGTACGCCTGTAAGGGGGGGTTAGGTTTACCGGTCCCCACGAGTTTCTCTAGTTTGTGCTTTATGTAAAGAACACTTTGGAGAATTGGAGAAAGACAATGACGAATGGTGTTATCAGTTATAGCAGTCAACCCCATAAGTTTATTCAAAAACCAAAGGATGTGACTCCAACAAAACACTAATAAATATTTAATATAATACTTAATATATTTAGCTTAAACATAAATACTTTTTAGTGAATTTTGAAGTCCAAAACGTCCATAAAGAATATAAACCTGAATCTGAAACTGTACGACGAAGTGTACGGTTTTTAAGTAATAAAAATACTCACAATTATAACAAGGTGAGGTAGCCTCGTAATTATACTGCCAATTTGCCGATAATAATAACTAATCCAGTCGTCAAACTCATTAAGATTTAATCAGAATAGTATAAAATATATGACAGATCAATCGAAGATTACAAATCAATCAATGATAAAGGAAATTGATTCGGCAACAGACCGGTGTCAAAGACCTCACCAATTTGAGGATGTTGAACTGCGGATGGGATATCTAGGATGATGAGGCATTCTTATGAAAATTTATGATTTCGTATAATTTATTCATAATGAAAAAAAGGACCATTAATTTTTTATTTGCAATAATTTAATGTAGGATTTTTATGTAATAACTCTTTACTCTTGTTGTAGTTTTCTATAGTTTATATATAATATATAAGACAATAAATAATAAAGTAAAATAAAACTCTTGAAACAGTATCATCGTAATTTATGCAATGCAGTAATTGGAGTTTTTTAAAGGAAAATTATACATAAAAAATGCCATAACTTTCAACGATCTTCATAGATTTTTAACACAACGCTGCACCAAAAATATTAAATCAATCTTCTGCTTGAAATAATATAAACTTAAGAGTTAAGAATTCTAAAACTCAGTCCAAAAATCAGCTAATTATGATTAAATGCTCCGTTTGCGTGGACACGGTAAAAAGGTGTTAGAAGGACGACTAGGGATAACTGATACTGATATGTCATTTTACTATAAGAAAACCATTAGAATAATTAGATTAAAACAGGGTTAAGCAAATAAGGCGCTGCTCTCACCACATCCTAAGGTGATAATCAGTGGTGCTGTCTCGGGGTTTTAGTGGGTATGGTGTTGTTCGCTTCCTTAATAAACCTCTCGCGGTATGTGCAATGCATTTCCCTAAGTAAAGATAAAGTAATTGTTCTTCTGAATAAAAATAACTAAATTCTTAAAACGATAAGGAACATTCAAAGTCAAGACAGATCAAATGTAAAATCCAATACGTTTTTAAAGTTTAAAAGGGCGTTAAAGATAATCGTTATTCAGATGTATATTTCATAATCTGTACAAATGTGCTACACTTCAGAGTACAATCGATCACGCTATGCAATTGTCATGTTCATTTTGTCGCTATTTTTTTCTATTGAATACCCGGTGGTCACTTCATGTAAGCACCTTGGTCGGCACTTTTCGAACGACAATAGTGAGGGACAACTTTTCGATAAAAGACAAATTTATTGATAATATTTTAAATAACGCTGAAACTGTTATCTAGTGTCAAAGGTCGATCATCTTAAGTTCTAAGGACTGTCGGTTTCCTTACGATATTTTCATTCACCGTACGAGCGAGAGGTAAAAGCACATAGGCTGAAAGTCCCGTGGTTTTCCAGGTGGGTTTCGAACGTACGACCTCAGAAATGAGTCGCACCGTGTAAGCTTATTACTGTTTTTTTTAAACTACCTCCGTACAACTATCCAGGGTGGTTAAAACGTAATGGGTTGGTGTGTGTGTGTATAACCCAAAATTCCTTGGTAATAGCTATGTAATATATTAAGTAATAAAATTATTTTTTCTTGTTACTAACAAAAATGTATTTTTATAATGAAAAATTTATTAATTACAATTATTTAGTTTACATATTCTATTATGTATAATACTACTCATTGGTATTTCTTGTGTCACTTTAATCATCATATCATAGTCTTAAGGAGATTTTTTTTTTAAACGGGCAATTTTTTTAATTTAAAAAACAATTGGTAGTCGATGCCTACAGTATTTTATCGATATACTAAATGGCCGCAACACTGGCCGGTCTTGCCCACTTATTCATAGTTAATTTTCCAGAAAAAATAATGTCCACGACAACTGGGTTGTAAGAATGGGCTTGTAAAGCTTAATCCGCGTTTTTTTTAATGGACAATAGATTGACCACATTTGGAGACGTAAAATGACGGATGGAGATATTGTATGGCTGAAGGAAAGTTTTCCTCAAACGTTTTATTATAAAAAAAAATTTTTATTGTAAAACCGCTTTGTATTAGGATAGGAGTGGTAGGCCACTCCCTATACCGTAAAGCTTTTTTCAATTAAAACTAGTTTGGAAATTAATATTATCCTAAAATTTCCACTGTATAAGCATTACTTGTCTATGGCATCCCATTATAGTATTTGTTTTAGTATTTTCTATATCTTTAAGTTGTATATCTTATTGTACGTTTTCTTGCCGTCAGCTTATTAAAAGGTAGCCTGGAAGAGATCGCTCGAATTATTTATTAAAAATTGTAATATGAACTGAATTTTGTAAATACTAATATCGAAAAATACTAATACATATTAAAGCTGAAACCATTAATTTTTTTATATATCAATATACAATTCATAATTTATAAAAAATCATTCCGTTTACAAGAAATATGTACTTTCCAGCTGCCATACAAAATAACCCGTGCGGGTATGACGATTTGCGAATTATGCTATTCATGTCTACAATTATTGTGCCTAAAACAGCTTTAACTCAAGCCTTTACTGCCCTTATACAGGGGGTCAAGAATCACTTAAATCTAAACAGATTTCACATCAAGCATGAATTTCAAATTTAAATTTATAAAGCATTTTGGAATCAATTTTGAATTTAGAATCACAAATTTCAACTCACCTCTGCGACGAAATACGTATTTCTATTTGTATATCTCTGAGTCAATTAAATTTATGTTTTTATAGATAAATTTTACAAGGTATTTAAATCATTGTCAAGCTTCCAGACTTCGGAGCACCATGTACACTGGTCATTCATATCCATACTTTTTTGCACCTTGTCAACGTGCCCGGAGGCTGCTATTGTAGCCAAACAATACCATAGACAAGCTTGGTTATTAATTGTATTTTAAATTATTTACAGAAACGTCTCTGTGTTTAGATAGACATCATTAATATTATCTATTTAGTTCCATTTAATGTGTTAAATTGTCACCATAACACAGGCATTTCGCTTAGTTTGATTATGTAAAAGACTTTAATAAGCAAACATCATTTCAGTTTATACAAAAATTATAATATTAAAATATTTTTAGATCATTCTAAAAGCTAAAAATTATATTCATACATAACTTCGATATTAAAGAGTTTTTATAATAAAATTAATGATACAACGATTAGTACCAATAATTGAATTGATTAGTTATCAGTCACAAATAACGATAATAATTTTAGTGTAAATATGTAAAATGTAGTCAGTTTGTCCGTTTGTCTGAATTAATATTTATATTTCAGCATAACGCCGTGTCTAGTGAGTCGACTATAACTATTTCACTAAACAATGGACGAATTTTAAAACTATAACCGGAAAGACCTTTAAATTACAAATTAGCTCGCTCTTGAATGAATGAGGTGTTTAATAATTCGCATTTTATTTGCCTGCAAATTGTCTCTTGCGTAACATCTACTTTTAATTTAAAATAGAAAAAAAATTACATAGCGCTGCCATTCAACTCCTAGTAGATTTTTTCTTTAAAATACCTGAACCAGATCTTTTCGTCAAGTGCTTTTTCATAGCAGTGCAGTTGAATATTTAAAATTGTCGCCAAGCTTGATACTTAATTTACTTAGAAAAAGGATGACTGAGTACCGAAAATGCTCTTGCTTTTGAAGATTGCTCTGCTGGTTTTTCATTAAAATTCAAGTCAATCGATCGTTCGTGTCAATTGGGAACGTACAGCGTAACTAGTACAGTTTGTCCTATTAATTATTTAAGATATATGTATATTCGCCTCGAAATATACATATATCTTAAATAATTTATTGGCTCGGCAGAAATTTATAAAGTTTCTATGTAATGTATATTCATAGATTTCTCTCTGTTACAAACATATGTTGCAGATTATAGGTTTCATTTCCACCACTTTCTTTTTTAGATGTAAATTTATGATACTTTACAGATATAGAAAACTATGCAGAAGTATTACGTCATATAAAAAAGAAACATAAAAGTGCGTTAGCTTACATAGTTTAAAAGATTTGGACTAAGGCCCTGTTGCCCAAGAGGGCAAGGGACGAAATAAATTGCATACAAGGCCTATTTCACAATCGCAATGTATATGTGTTGATTTATTGTGATTTATCTGTATCAGCCTAAGATATTCATCTGTCGAAACGCACATATATCATTTCTAGGATCTCTGCTAAATATACAGTCCTGTCATATCCCTGCATTGACACATTTAAACGATTTCTATTTTGAAATAAGAACTATCCATTGAATAAAATTTTATATTTATATTTAGATACGCATATAGCTTCTGTATTGAAGTATCCGGGGTAATTTTTCAGGGCCTGGTTCCTAAATCAAAATCCTGAAATCTCAAAACAAAACGATGTGACACTCGGGGACTGCCGCAGTAAAGCTATTGCATAGCATTTTTATCAACTTATGCAATTATAATTATATATTTATGCATTTTTTTTTCTTTAATATTAATTCAATCTACACTCTACCACTCTAACAGACTCAGACTAACACGCCTATATAGTCTGTCTAACTCTAACGCGTACCGGCTGCACCGGCCGCGCTTACCCTATGTCACCGATCACGACAGAGAGATGTGAATTCGCAGTATGCGGTCTATCCCACTCTAACGCACCTGCGCTACGTCATCGATCACGACAGACCAGTAAGACGCAGTATGCGATTTGTCCCGTTCTAACACTTATTGGCCATACCTATATTACGTCATAGTGTGTTAGGTTTATTTTCGTTACGAAATTTCTTGATTTGGTCGCCACGCTCAGAGCCCGCTATAAAATCAATAGCTTTTATAAATAAATTTTTCTTTAGACTAATGTATGTATGTCCATTTTATTAGATGGCGACCGAGTGTATCTATAACTCGAAATCCCGGAGTGAGTACTAGACCATACTAGGGGTATGAAGGAGTTGTATTTTAATCTTCTTAAAATATGTGAATTTATAGACTATAGATTTTATTTGATTTTTAATAAAAGCCAAGAAACACATATCTTCCTTTTTTAATATAAATAATTCATCAAAGTATTGCTTTAATAAAACCATGACGCTCAAATCGTTTCCTCTGACGATCACACTGCGGTGGAAATACTTCAGCCTGTCACGGTACAGGACAAAATTATCATAATTAGACGCGCATGTTTTATGAAAGATAAATAAAAGCAAATGCCAAGGTGACAACAAAAATCACGCGTCGCGGGACATACGTAACGTAGTTATTACATAATTTCACATAGTATTGATGAAAATCCTGATAAATAAAAAAACTCTTTTGATTTTTTAATGTGATTTAATTATATATAATATTTAAAAACTTGATCTACACTATTTTTCTGATAACGTATAACTAGTATTCTCAATAATTGTCTGGGATTGATAAACAATAAAAAAATAAAATAAAATACGTTTATTTTGGAACATAGGATCATAAGAGTATCACTCATTCCACGTCATTAAATTCGAGCCTGTTGGCATCCCTACTCATCAGCAAAGAAGACAGAAGGTGTTGGCCGAGAGAAAAAGCCGGCGTAAAAAACTCTCGGTACTCTTTTAAAAAAAAAGCAAATCATCAAACAATTCTACAATATTTAAAATTTTGCTAAAGATACTTAATGACTTATGGCTTATTATTATAGCGCCATGCTGTTGATATCGAATCAATTTTCATCCTGCAGAAGAGGGCTATTCGTGCAATCTATAATTTAAAATGTAGGGAATCTCTGAGAGATAAATTCATTGAAATTAATATATAACTTTAATATAATAATAATACCTTTCCCTCGCATGAGTTTGATAAGTTTGAAGATTGTGATAAGTTTACTAGAATAGAATATACACACAATTTTAATACTCGGAACAAACGCTGCAATTTCCCCGTACTAGACTATCTAAAGTTAATAATTCTTTTTTGGGAAAAGGGATACTCTTCTTTAATAAAATCCCAGAGGCTCTTTTATCTCTGCTTTTTAATAAATTTAAGAAATGTATTAAAGAAAAGCCATGTAAATAAGCTTACTATAAAGTTAGCGATTAAGTGAAAGATGATTAATATATATTAGTTAATAAAAGGGCATGGGACTAGTGCTGGGCAGGCAATTTTTATTTAATTTGCTATATTTGTTTTAAAATAAGTATTGTATGATGATTTGCTTTTTTAAAAAAGTATCGAGAGTTTTTATACGCTGGATTTTTCTGACTTTTTTATGACGTGGAATAAGTGATATATATATATACTAGCAGACTCGACCACGCGTTGCTGTGGCTAAGGTTTTTATTATATTACAGAAGCCTGAGTAAGCTATTCAAGGGAAAGGGAAAGATAGCTTATGTGAAACGTTGGTAATTTTAATACAGCGCCATCTGTTAGAATTGTATCAAATAATAAACAAATAATTTGCAATAAAATAAAATTGCGACTATAATTAAAGATCTAAGCTATCCTATCTCTTAAGTTAGACCAGACTGCTCACGGTGAGCCAATTTAATTTAAAGTCGGTTAAGTAGTTTAGGAGTCCCTCGCGGACAAACATCGTGACAGGAGATTTATATATATTAAGATTTATAAGTTTATATTTATTAGACTGATACACACGTTGTTCCGAACGATTCCTATATTTGTGTGTTTAAATTTCAATTGTCAGACAAACATATATCGCATATAAACTAAATATTTAAACAGTTTGAATGAAACAGTCGATTGATAATATATTATTCAGGCGTCGGCTGAGCCGCGTCGTTTCAGGAGCGAGGTCATATTTAAATGAGTGTGATTACCCGCCCCAAGGTCCACATCTATGAAACACGTGATTTTTTTTCACCTTCACTTGTTCTTTATGGATCCTTTTCGGTCCCGAATTAATCGCGTCGCCCGAGTCGTCCTTTGCGAGGCACGTGAATACTACATTTTTTAAAGTTACATAAAAGAGACAATGACGTCCGAAAGAACTTTTTTCTACGCGTTGTACTATTTGGCATATTTCTTGTGTTTCTCCAAGGGAGTGAGTACGGAATAAGTTTAAGTAATCAAATATTATGACCCTATCTGGTCAATATATCCTAGAAGCTGTAAAAAATATAAATGATTTTAAGATAAATCATTACTTTTACCAGTATATTACTCGAAAAACAAATCTAAGCGTATGACCAACCAAGTTACAGAAGATAAACCTTGAGTGGTTTATCTTCTGTAACTTAACTTAACAAAAAAAAAATCTCAAGTGAAATTAGAGCATTATCCCTGAATAAATTCGAATCAATAATGATTTTAATAAAAACTTAAGCAATTTGTATAACTTGGCGTGACTTGACGATTAAAAAGAGTAGCGGAGAGTTTCTTGACAGTTCTTCTTGCCCGCTCTACGTCCTTGACTTGCGAACTGGTAGTAAAAATTTAAATTTAAAATCAATTTAACATCTTTTGTGGTGACGTTCATAAGTGTACTTGGTTTACTATTTGAATAAAGTTATTTTGAGTTATAGTTGAGTACGCGCAGCATCACTTACAAAATTTGAGCCAAGGTGGTAATTCAGTTATTATGTTTCTATTAATTATGTTTTTTACTATACAATGACTTCGGTAGTTTATAACTGTGACCATAGGTTTATTTCATTATCTGGGCATATTTTTTCCTTAAGTATTTTTTTATTTAAAAATAATTTGGTGGAATTAACTACCGTAGACTAATTAGAATAATGTCTTCTTTTTTGTTCTAATTGGAGCATGTCTAATACGTCAATTTACTTTTAACTTCTTAGAAATGTAAAGATAATATGATTATGAAAACTTAGTTACAAATTCAAATAATACTTCGTCCTATCACTGTGACCAAATGTTGAGCAAATCCAAAAAACATCATAAATACTAACATTTGAACACATAAATAATTTATTAGACTTCCATCTAAATTTAATAGAAATATATAGGTGCGCCTGATATTAAATTTATTCCCGTTTATCGTACGACCCATTAAAGGTACCTAAGGGGTAACTTGGTTTTCCGTATACTTTAATTTCGAAAACCAAGTTTCTCGGAACCAAAATGAACTGGAATGTTTACGTAAGCAGTTGTTATAATAAATTTGAGTGTTTAATTAGTCAAAATCGAACGTCACCAATTTTCGAATAATTTATTACCAAGTCAAATCTAGATATTGAAAAACAAAGCGTATAAAAACAACTCACAATCACATCTGTATTATAATGAAATACATACATGATCAATTCAAAATGTATAAGATATTAGCGAACAACAACCACATAATATATTCGTCAAAGTACGTCAGAATAGACTCACATGAATTTTACATCAATTGTGCAATATCAGGATGTGAATAAAATCGTTGTAATAGATAGGTTTGTGATCTTTATGAGATGTTAACGCTGCACTGCAGTGAATGTAATTGGTCTAATTCGATACTCTGCTCAAGTCAAACGATTTTTTAAATTTTATTCTGTGATATGAGATTGACAGCCGATGAAAATTATTTAAATAAATATCAGAGTGACACCTAAACAAACTGTCATCCGTCAGATGTCAAATGTCGTCTTTTATCTGTCTAATATTACGTAATGAGTGGCACAGATAGCTATAATATTTATAATAATTTCCATTACAAAAAATAGTAAATTTATGTCTTTGTATTAAATGACGTTCGTCACTGTGTTTCAGAGGATGAAGAGGTTTTATTAGTTTGATGCTAGATTTTACCTAATCACTTTATGTATAGTAATTTAAACCATAGAAGTTACCAAATGTTTTTAAACAAAATCTTATAAGATATAGGTATTTTTGAACTACCGTTGGATTCTATTCTAATTACTTTTTTACTATATTTGTAGCCTATTTATAAAATTTTCAATTTGTTTTTTAATGGTAACTACAAAAGTATATTTTAAAAAAATAACATAATGCCAACTGATGGCTGTTATTATTTGTAAGTTGTATGTTAACTATTTAAAATATTGTCTGCAATATATATTTTATAGAGATTAAAAATAAAATCTACACCCTGAACTTATAGTTTGATCATCTATGTACATATTAAACATAATATTGTGATACATATATAAAACCCAGCGATCAGCCGTTCCTGCCCAATTTAGGATATGTACACATATATTCAGTTTTTTTAACTCAAACATTAATATAATATAATAAAATCTACATTATAATTATACCTGATCATTTAAGCTTGCTTGAACTTTGTAGCGTTACGTAGACCTGTAGTTCCGCGTAGCAGAACTATTGGCTACGGCAACAAATCTTGACCCATATTATTTTTGGGAATTGTTTTTTTGTAATAAACAGTACTTAAGATTTTTTTTATTACGTCACCTTCGTAGTCTGTAAAACTCTTTTGAGACTTAATATTTTCTTCGAGGAACCACAATTTTGCTTTTTATAAATTCCCCCCCTTCATCTAAAGTACTTTTCGCCACAGCGTAAACATCATTTAAAGTTTAAATATTAACAGTTTTCATTGAATATATAAATGAGAAATTATGTTTAACGTTAAGTGGTATCCTGATTTATAAAGAGGGTCAGAACCGATGCATAATAACCACTCATATATTTAAATCGCAACTGAGATGATTTGATGCGTTACTTACTCTTCGTGCACAGACACGTGATTGGCCACTCACCCACAGATGAGTGTAATAAAAGTGTGTGATAAAAGGTAATTGATTTTGATAGTGATTGGTGCAATGAGAAAAACTCAAACTCAAAATAGCTATATTGATATAAATAAACAAGTACACGTATGAATGTCAGAAAAAAATTTAAATCATCCTAAATTTACATTTACTACCAGTTCGTACTACGAGTACTACCAGGTCAAGGGTACGGCAGGTAAAGAGCTGGCAATAAGAACTGGCCAGAAACCCTCCTTGATCGATAAGTCTTGAGTCATACAAATTGTTTGAAATGGAGAAAATCAATCCCAAGGATCCCATAAATTAGGCTCATTTAAATATTTGTTAAATTTATAAAAAGCTTTTTTTGTTTTTCGCCTGGGAGTTTGTTGTAAAACGAATACAATTTCCATATAAAGACAGGTTTATCTCCTGGAGCCTGGTTGGTCTTACACTTAAATTAGTTCTGTTTCGAGTATTATACTGGTGAAAGTCACCAAGTCACAAGTTTTAAAATATTTGTTTTGTACATACAACCAGGCTTCAAGAATATTTTGAGCAGATAGTGTCATACTATTTTGATTTTGCGTTTTTCAAGGCAGTTTTTGCCGGGCACCACCACCTTGTGGAACTAGCCCACTGAAGTATTTCCGAACCAATTCGACTTAGGGTCCTTCAAGAAAAGAGCGTACAAATTCTTAAAAGGCCGGCAACGCACTCGCGAGCCCTCATCCGCCTGCATCGAGAGTGTCCATGGGCGGCGGTATCACTTAACATCAGGTGAGCCTCCTGCCCGTTTGCCCCCTGTTCTAAAAAAAAAAATCCTTAAACAAATTCCGTACTACATAGTAGTAGCGTGTCTGGACTAAAGATGCTGTTGTCCAATCATTAGAAAACATCATTCACTAGCCTTTAAAGTCAGTAACTTTTCCATTATCTTTGCAAAATGAGTGTCCTAATAAATTTTTTAAATAATATTTCAGTAACGTCTAACTTTCCGAAAAATTATTTAACAATTATATGTTGCTGACTCAAATTGATTGATATTAAAAAATGCTTTTAACATTGTTAATTGAATATCGTTGATTATTTCAAATAAAGAAAAGGAAATGCTTCAATCGCATTGAACAGGATTCCTTAAATAAACTCTGATCGTAAAAAATTACTCTAACTACGAATTCAAAGTTGTAGAACATAGAAACCATTCCCAAAACGCGTTTTAGAACACATTCGATATTATAAGAATATCATGCCATATGACTGTAAAAAAAACTGAACATTCATCTAGAGCACAAGTCAATGAACGCAGCTACAGAACTATTCGCAAAATCGGAGTTGAATGCACCTTATCTATGCAATTTGCGACATCGGAAAATCTTACCGAGGGGGCCCAAATAAATAAAACATTTTGTATAATTATTTGCTTTCAAATTCAGATGAGAGATTTGTTCGAGAGTGTGCACTGAATCAGGTAACAGTTCATCCCATTTAACGGTCTGGAGTCACGTGGATGAAAATGTGTTTTCTAACTTCTCATTTGTGACGTCATCGTCATCGTCAGTCATTTGGTATCTTGGTGTTGTTAGTTTTACTGTTGACAATTCGAAACCGTATTTCGTCTTTGAAACTGCGTGGTGTTCTTGAATTATTTAAAAGTTTAAAATGTCTCACGCATATGTTTTTTTTTATATACGTGGCAAACAAGCCTGCGAGACGCCCAAAGAGGCAGTCATCGCAGCCGAGACGGGGGTGTCTACGTCTATGACTGCCTTTGGGCTGCTACCCACTAAAACCGGGTATTTTTAGGCCAGCCTTTAAGGAGGAGTACGCTCGAATTTTGAATTGTTGGAGGTCGTATCTCTCAGGGAAGATCCCCGCCGTTAGTCGATTCCACAGTTCGCTAGTTCGCTAAAGAAAATGCCTTGTGAAACGGACTGTAGAAGATTTCCAGCCATCAAGGTAATGTTGGTGAAATTTAGTATTCATACGACTCGTACGATGCTGAAACGAGGCAGGAGGGATAATAATAAATATAATTCTCTGTTATTAAATGAAATGTTAAATGATGTAATAAAGAGAAAAAGATTAAAGCATATAATGAATTTAATTTGATCATAAGACAAAATTAAAAAATTAAATAGTACCAATTTCGTATACATATGGACTGATTAATTGATAGAAAGAAAGATTGATGACCAACAAGTAATATTCCATTCAAACTGACCAAAGACAAAATAGAGCAAAAGATATATATAGTACCCAAATTTTAGCTGAAATTATAATAAGCGTAGGAAAATACATAAATTTATATCAACAAAAGGGAAAGGGGAGTTTAATCGTTTAAAATAATTATAATTGTAATGTTTGTGCGGACCCTTATAGGCATCCACTATTTTATTTAAGGATATGCCTAATTAATTCCAGTTTTAATAATTGGATATGCAAAATATATTTTAGCACCTGTATAACATTTCCAAAAGGCCTATCGCATTAAAATTTACGTGCTTTTTTATCGAAGAATGTAGTTTTATTACCACAGACTGCAGATTATTTATGGACAATAAATACAGGTGTATCCGACTGTTTGTTACGAAACTTTAAAATTCGAATTTTAATTACAATAAATGTTATTTGTTTACTATGGTTATACAATCTTTAATATTCATAATTTATGAAGCCGTAAGTAAGCGGTCATCTCACCACAAATACACATTCTTTAGCCGAGTATTAACAACTGAATGGCATCTGTCTTATTCAGTCTCTTTTTTTATATTATCGTAATGTATTTTTATTATAAATACTAATATCATTATAAGCTAAAAATGATATAGTTTCGCACTTCTTCTTCTACTTAATACAAATTAAATAATGTTGAACATTATTGAATGATAATGTACATGATCACATTTAAATCTGAAGTAAGCAATGTTTTGATAATCAATTATTCTTTTATCACATCAAGTCTGTAGAAATTTCTCCAAGTACTGAAAATATTTGACCGACGCGCGTGTCTGACCCTACCCCATTACCTTACAAATTAGTCAACCAATCTGCTTAATTGATATGAGCCTCACCAGGAAGTGAATCTATGATCTGCCTAACCGTCTGCCGCTTCAACAACATCCAAATATAAACCTTAAGTAATAATCCTACAGTTTATATTTCACTGAAAACAACGTGTGTGTTATGACACTTCTAATTCGTTCAGTTAAATTGCTCTAAGCTCAATGATCTCACTTCCGCGGTTCATTTCTGGAAGACGTATTTTAATAGAAATAAGGTTGAATTTGGAGTGATAGTTTCGTGTTGTCATACATCGTTTCGGTATAGAGGTGTGTAGTATTGCAAAGTTCGACGTCCGTCCTAGCCCCCTCTAAGGCACCTGCCAATCGAGTATTCTCCTTTTGGTAATTATAATTATGTGGAAAACAATAATTATTTTTATATAAGATGTATGGAAATCGTATTATAGGGTAAAATTATGCTGTATAATGGAAAGATTTTTGAAATGTTTTATTCCCATTACGAAAGTCAACGTAAACAGAGAAAAACATATTATAATCTGTAAGGTTCAACGAGTATAAATAAAGTCTTTGACTGTTAAATCAATTGTTATAAAAATAAAATAAAAATTATATTGAAGTCTGTGGACATAGAAATCAGTATTATTATTTACATTCACCAAATGTCAAACGTTAGGTGTCCATAAAAATGCGAGCACGCGGCGGGAAAGTAATGCTCTGTGCGTTTTGTTCTAGACACAAATTACTGATGCTATCCTCGTAGCCGCCAAAAACCGAGGTCCTTGAACTCTGCACTCTTATTCAGGAAAACTTTGATTATTTTTTGTAAATATATATGACATGGATTAAATCATTTCTAAAAGTTGACAAATTATTTTCAATTGGAAAAACTAAAAGATAATACTTTTTTGTGTTTTGAAATACCAATCCCGTTCTGCGACTAGCTGATTGTATAAATAAAAGAATAATATACCCAATTGAAAAATTACAGTCCTTCGTAAAAAAAATATTTTATTAGGTTGAAAAAAAAATTATACCACAGCAATCAATTACAATATAACATCAATTTTTAAAATAATAAAATGCTCCTTAATTTTTTTGCCAGAATAAGCTCTTTACTAATCTTGTAGAATCTAATAAAACGAGCAATTTATTGCCTTTACTTCATGTTAAGCAATTAAATTACTTTATTAAGCGCACATTTATTTCAGACGAAAATGATATTTTCCAACTTTCTCTACTCGATATTAGATGGCGTTAGTCAGGATGTACGTAAGGATTTCCATATGTTACGAAATGTAATCTAACTTTCACAGGGAAATATCAATTTAAATATTTCATGTTTCAAAGTAATTAATAATATAATTCTAAATATTTTTTTTAATATTTCAAATATACGCATAGGTATGCGATAATCAGGTGATTATTTCGATATATACTACATATTATTACAATTGGAATATCCGTAAAGAAATATTCAGTTTACTCTCTATTTTTAAAATTCTATGCCCAGCTCTAAGTATGTTAGAAAGTAGTAGTAGGTTTTTAAAAAATATTTATTACTACTATGATCGCAGTGCTTATTAAAAATATTATCTGGATATATTTCTGATGTTTTCACTGTGTAATGTAGACTTTTTTTAATATGTAGGAAACTCTTTAAGTAGTTATATAACAAATTGATTTTCGTAAGTTATTCACGTCGAGATTTAGTAGTAATTGGAATAGAATAGATTGGAATGCCAGCGTTCGCTTCGCAAAATAAGAACAGTTGATTCGGATTGGTAAAAGAGAATCTAAAGAATGTTTGAAGCAAAGCACCTCTATGCTTTATACGTATAACATTGGCCAATTCTCAAATAAGATATATCTAGAAATATATCTCACGTTAACATCAATTAAAAAATAATGTCATTGTTTCTTCATATTAAAAAATAGCGGCCCATCCCGACTCGGCACGGGTGAGCATTTGTTTTTTAAACATTTTGTAGCTATATCGATATGTTCTTCAATATCTTCAATATATAGCCTATATTGATGTAGCACTCAAATGGTGCATAAATTGTTGAAATCAATCCAGTACCTTTTGAGCCAATTTCCTACAAACATATATTTCCTCTGTATAATATAAGTATAGATGCAGTACAGTAAAATCGGTTATAATTATGTTATCATATTCTGAGAAGCGACGCGTCCTCGGTCACGTAGGTACCTCAAGCCTGTTGAACAAATGAAGATCAAACAATTTATAAATATTTACATCGAAATTCTCCTTTACTCTAATTTGTTAGTTATATTAAATTACATATATATTATGTGTAATAATGATTTAATCATCCGAACAATATACCATACAAAAAGAGTTGTTGTTTAATTCATTACTTTCAATATCGCTATTAAGATTAAAGATTAATTAAGAGTTAAGGCTAGACGTGTGTGTCTGCGGCTGTGTGCGTTACGAGCATCAGAGTTTACTGGGCCACAAGTTGAATGAACCTAGGAAGCATCTCAGCACACCCACACAGTCACACGCCTCACCACTGCACACACACAAGCACCACCGTGAGAATACTTGATAACTCACTTGCATTAGTGGGCTTCATGGGCACTTCCGAGTTCAGAATAGATACAAGACAAGCCCACTGTTTGTATAAATTACTGGTACTTAAAATTACGAGCAATTTATAAAATGCAATCTGTAAATTATCTTTGTACAGATATACAGCAGTGTGCTGTACTGATAAGATTCGACGTATGTGTGACTTCTTATTTTCATGTTGTCTTGGTATGGTAAACCTCACTCGCGCATACATTTGACTTTGTTTTTTATGTTTTCAAATAAACAAACCGGCCGGACGGGCCATTTCTTAAAAATGTCACTGCATTTCCGCGTCGAGAAAAGTAAAAAGTTCGTTCGCGCCTAAATTTACACGAAGTGCATACAAATTCGTGTTTTATCAAGGATTCTGAACTCTCCGATTAAGACATTAGATAAGTTTGTTTTTCGGTGTAACATTATTTATATTCATAATTGGCGGCACCTCATAAGAATGCATTCAATATGTATATTATCCGAAGTTCTTTTGATGTCTGTTATAGAAAAGACTGAAGATAATAAGTTAATAACTAATTCAGATCTGATAGTAGACGATGCCAAGACGCGGATAATAATTTAAAATCATTAACATTAGGCGGTATCACTTAACATCAGGAGAGCCTCCTGCCCGTTTGCCCCTTTTGTGTATAAAAAAAAATATGTATTTGTAAAAACCTCAAAAACTATGCTTCCCAAATTAAACATAACTTCGCGAGCCTAATGAAGGAAGTTTTAACTTAGAGTAAAACTACTTATTCATTTCATACTTTTATTTACTTATAATAATTCTATAGTTTTGACTTCCTGTATTCTCCTAAAATCAAAAAGATTTTTAGTTCGCAGAAAAATATATTTTAAAGTTTTTGAATTCATTTTTTCTTAAAAGCCTTTTTACGCCAGTTAAAACTTCTGAATGTATGATTAATGGGCAAGATTTATCTTATTACAAAGTATTTCCTACTGGAGGGTAAAGATATAAGACTTGTATAATAAACTATTTCTCAGTCGATTCCTAGTTTCCTACTTATAAGAGGTGAACGACTCCAGATGCAAATACTAGCTCGTCTGGCAATTAATGCAATTCGATTCCAGCCCGGGAAATTGTTGATATAGTGAGTAATATAACGTAATGATTTCAGTAAAAAAGTAATACTTCTTTTGTTTTTCTAATAAAGTTCACAAAAAAGAGTTCGACTTACATGAATCACAATCTGGTCTATACAATAATTAGGCTAATAAGTAGTATTATGTTGACCTTATTTTCTACAATAATAATGAATTGCTTAAGGTTTGTTTATTGTTGCTTTGACAATATATTAACGTGTGATTGCCTCAGCATACACAAGGCTATGTAGACCATTAAATTGAGCTAAGGCAAACCGTGTTGCCGTATTTAGGACTGTATCACATTAAGATCCTTGAAGATTTTATACTATGGTGCATTGACGATGTCCCGAAGAACCTTGTTCTGAAATCGTCGTATTATTTCTAAATTGCTCTTCGCTATACAGATTGTGCATTCATAAAACCAAAATGCTACTACAAAATATCATAGATCTGCATCTAAGAAATTTGTGAACTAGCCTTTTATAAAATTTCGAATATACAGAATTGTGTCTTGAATTGTGGGACAATACTTCGTCTCGACGATCGGTGACGGGCAG
Source organism: Pieris mannii (assembly GCA_028984075.1). Lineage (NCBI taxonomy): Eukaryota > Metazoa > Arthropoda > Insecta > Lepidoptera > Pieridae > Pieris > Pieris mannii. Next base: position 9,974,745 of record CM054777.1, read on the forward strand.
TGAACACAAATGAGACCACTTTTGACGTTATTAAATACGTTCACTCTATTGAGCTCTAGTCAATAGACACACTTAAGAAGTGCTTTTTTTATAGAACTGGGGGCAAACAGACAGGAGACTCTTGATGTTAATACTAAATAAATAATTAATGTCATAGATACTCAATGCCTGAGTGCGTTGCCGGCCTTTAAGCGGCGGTACTGTTGTTGTAGAAACATCCTATGTAATATTAACCAACAAAAATTTAGTTAGGAAGAAATTTTAAGTGATATTTCAGTAATACATCGCGTAATGTTTGCCGCGCGCCTATTTGTTATGAAGAAAATCTCAATATCAGGCAGGGTGTCCATTTCTCAAGGCAATTATTGGATATCTGCTTATCATAATCTTGAATTAAATAATCCATGTATATTTCATAAATTAGTACTGTGTTTTGATAGAAATAAGCTCTATTTACGCCCAAACCCAATAACCTTTCTCAATACATTTTAGACCATCTGAGATAGACAGCTTAATTAAAATATTGATAAAAGTCTGCCAATAACCAATCGATGGATTGTAATAGCCATCTGTCGATACAACTTATCCATGGTAGATCGGTTTTTTTTTTTTTTTATATAATAGGGGGCAAACGGGCAGGAGGCTCACCTGATGTTAAGTGATACCGCCGCCCATGGACACTCTCGATGCTAGAGGGCTCGCGAGTGCGTTGCCGGCCTTTTAAGAATTTGTACGCTCTTTTCTTGAAGGACCCTAAGTCGAATTGGTTCGGAAATACTTCAGTGGGCAACTGGTTCCACAAAGTGGTGGTGCGCGGCAAAAACTGCCTTGAAAATCGCGCAGTTGTGGAACGGCGGACGTCGAGGTGATACGGATGGAATTTCGTATTCTGCCTCGACGTCCGATGATGAAACTCAGCTGCAGGTATTAATCCGAACAACTCCTCTGAACACTCTCCATGGTAAATGCGGTAGAAGATGCAGAGTGACCCCACATCTCTACGCAACGCCAAAGGATCAAGCCGCTCGGAGAGAATTTGGTCGTCAACGATTCGAACCGCTCTTCGTTGAACACGGTCAAGTGGAAGGAGTTGGTACTGGGGAGCCCCCGCCCAGAGGTGAGAACAGTACTCCATGTGGGGCCGAATTTGCGCTTTATATAGTTGCAAGCGGTGGCCCGGAGTGAAGTACCGTCTCGCCTTGTTGAGCACACCAAGCTTTTTGGAGGCTAATTTAGCCTTTCCCTCCAAGTGACCGCGAAACTGAACGTCGTTCGATATGTCAACGCCAAGTATTCCAATGCTGGCTGCGGCTTTAAGAAGAGTGTTTTCGAAAAGAGGAGTAGCGACAAAGGGTGTTTTTTTAGCGGAAAACGCGCAAACTTGTGTCTTCTTGGGGTTAAATTGGACTAGATTTAGTCTGCCCCAGTCGGAGACTCCACGTAGTAGAGTTTCTACTTCAGACACAAGTTTGTTCCGGTACTCATCGACATCTGCCCGAGAAATACCTGCCCGGCCAATGTAAAGAGTATCCCCAGTGCTGTCATCCGCATAGCAATGAATGTTGCTAAGTTGCAACATATCATTGATATGCAGAAGAAACAGGGTCGGGGATAAAACACAGCCTTGTGGGACCCCAGCGTTCACGGGTTTAAGGTCGGAACAAGCTCCGTCAATGACGACCTTGATGCTCCGATCGGCCAGAAAGCTGGAGATCCAATCGCATAATTTCTCGGGAAGCCCATAAGCTGGAAGCTTCGAGAGCAGTGCTCTGTGCCACACCCGATCGAAGGCTTTCGCTATGTCCAAACTAACCGCTAGAGCCTCCCCCTTGGACTCAATTGCCTCCGCCCATCTATGCGTAAGGTATACAAGAAGGTCACCAGCCGAACGACCACGACGAAAGCCGTACTGAGAGTCACTTATCAGCTGGTGGCCCTCCAGATACCTCAAGAGCTGGCCATTAATAATGGATTCCATTATTTTGGAGAACAAGGAGGTTATCGCTATTGGGCGATAGTTGGACGGATCAGAGCGATCGCCTTTTTTAGGGATCGGATGTATCGAAGCGATCTTCCAGCACTCCGGGACAGTGCCAAGCGAGTACAGGTACCGGAAAAGGCGCGTTAAGACCGGAGCCAACTCAGGAGCACAAGTACGCAGCACAATTGGAGGAATACCATCCGGCCCGCTCGACTTATGTATGTCCAAGGAAGATAATGCTTGGCGGACAGCACGTTGCCGGAATGTAACTTCCGGCATCGAAGAATCACACCTTGAAATGATCGGTGGTGATCTCCCTCGGTCATCCAAAGTCGAGCTGGATGCGAAGAGACAGCCTAAAAGGTCGGCCTTCTCCTTCGCAGTGTGGGCCAGCGAGTCATCCTCCCTGTGCAATGGTGGAATGGAGGGCTGACAAAAATTCCCTTGGACAGCTTTGGCGAGAGACCAGAAGGCTCGAGTCCCCGAAGGGAGTTGGGCCAATCTCTCGCCAAATCTGGCAATGTGCTCTGACTTTGCCTTAGTGATTTCCCGTTTGAAGGACCTGGAGGCTGAGTTATATGCTTTTTTGAGTTCGCTGGTATTAGCATCACGAGATTTCGCCGCTTCCGCCCATGCCTTAAAGCATTCTCGCTTTCAACGCGAGGCCGCCTTGCAAGAACGTTTAAACCAGGGCTGAGACTTGCCACCGATCGGCACCGCAGAAAATGGAATAAAGAGTTCCATGCCCTGCAAAACCACTTCGGTGACAGAGGCAGCGACGGAATCTGGAGCATCCAACGAAAAGCAAATAGACCCCCAAGGGTAGGACGCAAAGAAAGACCGCATCCCGTCCCAATCTGCTGACTTATAGTGCCAAATACGGCGACAACCCAAAAAGCGGGGCCGCGAAGGGCGCGTAGATGGCACAGTACTCCGGACCACACAATGATCCGATGAACCCAATGGCGGGTCAACAGAGACTTGATAGTTCTCCGGATGCGAAGTCAGCAGAAGGTCCAACAAAGAGGGTTTATGACCAACCACATCTGGTATTCGCGTAATCGCAGGGACCATTTGTGTCAGGTCGTAGGCTAAAGCAAAGTCGTGAAAGGATCTTCCCGCGTGATCGGTGGTTTCAGAGCCGAGCCAATCGGCATGGTGGGCGTTAAAATCGCCAAGTATCACGATTTCAGCGGTAGGAACCCTTTCGAGCAGGGAATCTGTAGCCATTTGGATGTGCTCAATGAGTCGGTCAGTTTCATCATTTCCGCTATGGGACCTATACAGGCACGCATAGAATCGCGGATGGTCATCGCAGTCTACGCGGAGCCAAAGGTTAGATAGGTCCCTTCCTTCAAGCGTCCCAAGGCGACGAGAACAGATATCCTCTCTGACGTACACGCAAACTCCCGCCCGCGGCACAAATGAATGTTCCAATTTGTACCCCGGGTAGGAGAGGTAAGAAGTATCAGCCGGGGAGGATATCTGAGTCTCAGTAAGGAAGAATAAGGCCGGCTTCGCAGTTTCAAGGTGAAAGTGAACCGCGTTTAGGTTAGAATTGAGCCCCCTAACATTGGTGAAGTCCACTGTGAGCGTGGAAGGGGTTGCCTTCGGTAAGTTCTTCCGTTTGCCCCGAGGACAATTATTTTTGTAGAGCGCAGAATTGCCCCCCCCCAGAATACGAAGGGCAGCCTGTGCGTCCACCACCGGGTGCAGAGTGCCCCGGTGACTGACGCCCAGAGGGGGATTCTCCACCGCGGGCGCGTGTGGTACCCCCCTGGGGTAGATTCTTTTTTTTCTGCACCTTCATAAATTTTTTTTTGGGGGAGGGGGGGAAGGGGGATGGGGGGGATGGGCTCCGGGAATCTCTCTCACCGGACGAAACGCGAGTACAATAAGGCGGACCCATTGCATCACTTGACGCCGGTTTTCTGAGAGACAGTGGTACTGCCCCGGTCGTGCCTGCCCATTTGGCTGAAGCCCGAAGGCAACAGTATGGCACTCCCACTAGGAAGGGGTTGACTGATTGCGCTGATGAAATAACCTCTGCCACAGGTTATTTCACCAGTGGGCGATGGGGTCGTCACGTCCCGACGCCAAAAATGTGGATAGACCTTCGTATGAAAATGACAGTTCAACTGTGCCAATATCCTATCTTAAGATTTTAACTTACACCAGTTTTTAAAATAATTAAAAAACTATTTGATATGATTTAAACATAGACATGTATATTTTAATATTATTTGTACGGTTTTATTTACTTTATTTGGTTTATATTGATTATCAAATATGAGTGTAAAGAGCGAAGAGATTGCATTCTACCCGTCGCCAAAAATGGATTGTCTTCGTAGGGTTTGGCAATTGGGATGCAGATAAGAGATCGATCGTCACGTTCTGATCTCCGATTGCTTTCAACAACACAATTAAACTAAGTAATAATTAGGGTGTGTATGTTGGGTGTGCTCAAGCACAGCTACAGCTTCTTGAGAAGCAGGTGATTGTGCGCTATGGATATTCTTAATACATATTAACGACACGTTTAATTCAGACATAGAGGAAATACCTAAATGTGCGCCTGTGGCGTAGGACGTCCACACTTAATGACTGTAATCAACGACGACTTAAGTACTTTATTTAATTAGTGATCATTTAATTTCCGCAAGTATTAAGTCTGTAAAATTGCAAGGATATGAGTTTATTAGACAATTAGTATATTTGAACGAGCTTCAACTGGATGTGAAGGTTACATAAGTTGAAAATCTTAAGTGAGTAAATATTGCTCAAATGCACACATATAACAGGGGCAAACGAGCAGGAGGCTTATACGAAGGATACTGTCGCCCATGGACGCCAATGCCAGAGGGCTCGGGAAACCGTTGACGTCCTTATAAGAAATGGTACACTCATTTCTTGAAAGAGCCTGAGTCGAATTGGTTCGGAAATATTTCAGTAGGTTAAAAACTGCCTTAAAAACGCTCAGTTGTGGAACGACGGACTTCGAGGTGATACGCCCGATGATGAAACTCGGCTGCAAGTTATCCAAACAACTCCTCTAAATACTCTCCATGGTAAATGCGATTGCAGAGAGACCCTACATCTCTACGCAACGCCAAGGGATCAAGCCGCAACTGGTCACTAGTTGGCCACGATCCGAAAATTATGTTACCTAAAAAATATGTTATCTACATGAATAAATTATTTTTGAATTGAATTGCTCTTCGTTCTTCGAAGGAACTGGTACTGAATAAGATCCTGCCCGAATGCTTAATATTAATTTGTTAAGACAACGCCAACATTATATAGTACGAGTTCCTTTCAAAGTTGTCTTCCCACGCTGCAAAACATGGTTATTCTATAAAACTGGGCATAAAACATTAATAAGAATAAATTAACAAATACGTTAGTATAAAAAGAGCCGTTGAATAGTTTTAGCTATTAAGAAAAAAATATCGAGAACTTGCTTTTATAATTTGAGTGAATATTTTAAATATATGTTTTTTTTTATAGAGCACATTACTAGAAGCCAAGCATGCGTAGCTGGCGTTTTGAGCACAGTTACGCTCGTCTCTGGAAGTTAGAATCATGTCGGCTTAAAATGTAACAATTATATGTTTTAGGCAAATAAATAAATTAATATTTAAATTTTACTAAAAACCCACTGAAATTAAAGCCTCTTCTTCTTTTTAAGATTTTTAACAAAATAATAAGCTTTTTCTTTTGACTTTTAATATGACATTGATTTGATTGTGCTTATATTTTAATGATTATTGTAACTTGTGTGTGGTTAGTTGGAATGTGACACAACAGGTCATTGACATCTTGGCCTAGTGCTAGAATTCAATGCGGAAGTAACCACTTCTTCGTCTCTGATAGTACCCTGGTACTTACGATACCTATCATATTTATGTATCGATATTTATTCTACTATCTAATAAGGGGAATGAATATATCGCTTATTTATTAAGATTACACTCGCTCAGAGGTATTATTTTGTTTAATAATAAATATTCATTTAAAAAAAAATCTCATTGACTTTCTTCACTTGAAGACACATCGTTGGATCCAAGTGCCAGTGTGTTTTTTTTCTGTATTTAAAAAAATATACATAGAAAACATTAATACATTTAAAACTGGTAATTTGCTGTTAAAGTGAAAATGGACACAAATATTTATGACAACATCGTTAACCTAAATGAGTAGACATTCTTGAATGCGATTCGATCAATTTCCGCGGAATGATGGGAGTGCTGCTTTCACCTGACAGATTTGTTGCTAACAGACAATATCAGCCCTAAAGATGAAGACGCGTGAAGCGCTTTTGATTCGGTAATTCCAGCACTATTTTTTCAATATACACTATCCATTGACTAGTAAGCTAAACTTACTTTTGTTAAAGTAGACTCATAAATATTCTATAGCCTGCCATGGCATATATGTATGTATGAACAAGACAAAAAATACTAAATGAATCTTACAGCAGGTTTATAATTAAGTTGTAAGTATTCAGAGAATTTATTGACCCTTAATAATTGTTGTCAATAAAAGGATGTTACCTTTAAATATATATTATACAAATATAAGGTTGGGAAGTGAAAACTTTCATTTACGACATTCCTAAGGTCAATAGTGTGGCGGTCAATGACGTTTGTCAACTTTTACCGCGTCTACCTGCGTGTTCCATTACTTTTACTTATTTCCATTAACTTTTCTTTACTTCCGGTCATGCTCATTGGTAATTCTCTATGTAAAAATACCGTGGTATTTCATATTGTTCTTTATGTCGGGAAATGTTGCATTAGATAAGCAAAAGACGAGCTATTTTTTTTTCTAAAGTTAATTTCCCTAATCAGCAGACACATATTACGATCAATCTTTTTCTAAGTTTAAATTTGGAATATTCTACTCAATCAGTCTCCATAACTGAACAACACAAAAGCTGTTGTCCGGTACGGAAACATCCAAACATTACCAGTACGCGAAGCTCATAAAACCTTGCCCAAGATTCGTTCCATATCGGCTTCACTCTCGAATTGTTTCAATGAATGAAAAGGCCATGACCTAATTTCCACCTTACTTTTACCGTACGTCATAACTTTCTACGACATAGATTAATGAAAGTGACAGATAAAACCAAAAGTAATGCTGAAGGCCGCCGACCGGGGACTTATTCGGCTAATAAATGTGGAATTCGATTGTTTTCTCTTAAAAGAAGTAAAAACAGCTCCTGAAAGCTGAAGTAACGATATCATAGTAAACATTTTTAAAAGTATGCAATATATAGTAATAACTGTTGGAAACACTTGACATACAAATAACAACTATATTTACCAAATTCCTTATTCATATAAATCTTGTATTAATGTAATTTAACGCCGCTTAAGTGAAAATCTTTACATCAAGCATCAGAATTGAATCAGTCTGAGATTTGGCTTTGACATAGAAATTTATTTATTTATTCAATTACAGATATGGCTAAACTCATATTAAAAATAGACTAAAATAATATATAAGTATACAATATTAATTAAAAATAACATAAAACATATACATTCTAACCTCTAATACCCTCCAAGTATACCCTCAAATCAGAGTATACTATCGCTATACGCTCACCAAATAGGTTGCTCTCCGGTGAAGATTCGAGAAACCCATTAAGCATCGAGAGTAATCGAGGAATGGGAGCTTGTTGACGTTGGACAGTGCGAGCCGAACGCACAGCATAGAGGTTATGTTTCCGGCAGCGGTAATAATTGTCCGGAACGTACAGTCTGATGATTTCCCCCATCAAGTATGCGCTTTCCGTTTCGTTTTTAATAACGTTTAGACCAAACCTTACCACAGCCAAATCCCTACGAAGCTCTAATGAATTGTACCCCAATACCCCCATCAGGAACTTAGTAGGGTAGAGGTAAGGAAAAAAATTGTACCTTCGTTTGTGCAGGTTTCTAAGGAACTTCTTTTGCACCTTTTCAATCATATCCCCATAATACCTTTCATAAGGGGACCAGATGACGCAGCTGGTTTCAAGAATTGGCCTTACTAAAGATATAGTACCCTAGTGGCAGTGTCCGGCAGACCAACTGAATTTCTCAGGACAAACCCTAATCTTCTAAATGCAGCATCCGTAACCATCCGAATATGCTCCGCAAATCAAAGGTCAGGAACAAACAAAACACCTATTTATATATAATATCAATAGATATTTATATATAAATAAATTATATAATTAATATTATTTATATAAATTAATAATTAAATATATAAATTTATATATAAATATCTATTGGCTGCATCTTAGTATCATGTGAACATAGAAACGATTGAATCGCAACTTGTGGAGGTTTTATGACGTAAATAATGCGTTTTGAAGGTAGAAGCAGGCCAGAGAAAGCAGTGAAAGTTTGCTCTTGACATTCTCCAGGGATTTTGGTTGATTCAATTGAGGACCTTAGCACCTCGTCATACAGATGAGTCGCTTGTTCGGGTTTTCCTGAGAACTACGAACGGGGTCATTTTTAGTAAACAACCGGTGTTTTGGTACAATTATCTAAAACACTTTCGGGCGAAAGTTCTTTGCATCAAAGTAGTACGAATCTCAGTTTTTATTCCTACAAATTAGTGCCAAACGTCTAGCACTCAACGAATAATTAATAAGATGAAGATCCCCTACTTCTTTGTAACCTTCGCTTAGTAAATTCAATTCGCATTTTTAAATACTCCTCTCGTGAAATACTCGTGACGATTGAAATAATACAAACGATGTGAAAATTAGGTTATAAAAACGTATGTATTATATATATTTTGATGTTTATTCACAATCTTCCTGTTCCGTGCTTTGCATTTTGATGGTAGCAAGACCACAGATGAGGTACTTGTAGCGATAGCTAAAATTAATATATGTATATATGTTGGCACAAATACGCATTAAAAACTAACGATATTCAAGGATAGGTAGTAAAAACAAATAAATAGCATAACAATAATTACTTTTATTAAATAAAAAAGTGTTGTTTTGTTTTCTAAATCAGTTATAATCTCTCATCCGAAGCATCAGCTCAAAATCGAAGCCGATATTTCGATTCTAGATACTTCTACAAGAATTAAGACTAGACCGTTAATGATGTTCCTTTGTGTAATCAACAATTGTATTATTATTATAGACTAAAAATGTTAAAATAACAACGAATGGAGAATTCTATGAGTCATTATATCAGAATGGCGGTCAGTTCAAAGACACTTTGGTAGTGAAAGTACAGAAAGTGGTGGTAACCATCGCGTTTTCTATCAAACAAGACAATGCACTTTGTCTATGCCTCCTACACCAATGATGTGTTGTAGGTACTTATAACATGTAATTCTATATAGCATGCAAATACAGGGGTCTAGGCTCCGAATATAATTTTGTCGCATTTGGTGTCAATAGCCTTGGTCCGTGGGGTCCTAGCGACAATATATAAGAAATTTAACGAAACAGCAAAAAGGTTCGTCGACATCACAGGAGACCGAAGAGCTGGGAGCTACCTCGGCCAAAGAATAAGTCTAGCTATTCAAAGGGAGAACGCTGCTAGTATCTTCGGAACCTTGCCTAAACGGATTTTAATAAGATGTATTTATTTTATAATTTTAATAAGATATTTTAATGATATTTTAAGGTTACTTATTCTATTTTACGTGTTAAGTAAAATAAAATGTAGTAAACATGGTCAGTTCTGTAAATTTATAATAACCGAACACCCAATGTTGAATTTACAACAAACGCTAACAAAAAATATAGGAATGTGTGCAAAACTCTGCAGATGAAATTAGTGTAAAAATAAATACCAGCTTCTTCCTTTTGACCAAATTCAGCGAAGGGCTTGTCGAATTGTCAAGGACCAATGTCTTACTGACTAGCTTGACTCTCTGTCTCTACGCAGAGACATAGCGTCTCTTTGCTTCTTCTATAAAGTGTACTACGGTGAGTGTTCTGAGGAATTGTTTGGGATGATCCCTCCTGCCTCGTTTCAGCATCGTACAAATTTTAGATTAAGAGAGATCTCTGTTATCAGTTAATTATGCGTCTCTTTTTCAAGTAAAATGTATTTTGATAGTGTATTGACTAAATTGTCTGAAATGTACCAACATACATACCAAGACAAAGCTATGACGTTAAAATTTATTTTTATAATAATAATAATAATAATAATAATTTATTCATTGCAAATTCTAAAAAAAAGGTCTGAAAGTTTTTAAATATTATTCTTATATATTATTACTTAATACTAAAATACACACAAATGAAAACTATCCACGAAAGGTTACGTTTTCCGTAAAATAAACAAGGAAAATTATTAAAATCGAGTTCATTGGCCTGTGCTAAAAAGTACTTCCATTCATAAATATGAAAGTGCGGACGTAAACATAACATTGCCCTCTTTAGTAATGTGACTAGTTAGAAACCGAGGTTTTACTTCTTAAAATATAAATGAAATGTAAGGTATTTAGACAAACTTTGACTGAGTGGGATATAGTCCAACATTGATTCGCTAACTAATGTTTATTAATTATTTCTTATTCCTACAGCGAACATAAATTATATACAAGAAAAATAATTGCAACACATATTGCCAAAGACGGAATACATAATATATGAAAGGTTCCAATATTTACGAAAGGATATATGTATAAACAATATTAAATACATTATACCTAATTCGGCTGTGTTTGTGTATGTTCGTGAGGGTGTGAATGTGGGGTGGGCTCATTCTTAATACTCTTTTTAAGCATCTGTTGCAAAGATCAGGACAGATTTTTTACCAAAAAGATTCCATTATAAAAAAATCTTCCTAAAAACTACACTTATGTTTTTACATACGAATGTTCTGAAAAATACAGGTACACTGGTATCGTAAATGAAGTGTGCAAAGTTTTAAAAAAATAATTTATAACGGCCGACTTAACACACATGTTAAAACTAGATTTAAAACAAAGTATTACCTAAACTAATTTATTTATTACAAAAATACATACATCATCCTTACAGACTATTCCAATACGTAAATGTCGAGAATAATTTAATAAAAAATAATATTAAACACATAATATACACAATATCGCTACTGTGAATTCACTCTGCGAACATGCAAATATGTCGATATGTCGATGTCGACTTCCGTGATTTAAAATACGATGTACTATAGCTTTTTTGACTAAAGAAAAATATGTGTCCAATCAAACGCAACTATTTGCATTCTCTCGTAGGCCTACGCATAGAAATCGCATTCTGTAATAATCTGAATTTATGAGGACACTATAAAACTCATAAACAAGTTGTGCGGTGGCTCTATAAATCCATACTTTGTATCCCAGCATAGATTATGAACAGCAGGCCCGATCAGTTCCTTATCGCTAATCGGTTTTACACTGAAATTAGCTGCGACTAATCTCTATCATACACTTTATGATTGCCCGTCCATTGCCAGGACGACATTTACTTCCTATATAGCCTGAAGAATTTTGACTTGCATAGACACAAATCAACTGAATATCAGGATGTAGGGAATTTAATAAGGAGTATGTAAAAGACTCGATGTTAATTTTAAAAACTAGATTAAGTAAATATAATAATTATATATTTTTGGTTCAATTATAATAACGAATGCGTATGAAAGTTCTATGAAATAAAAGTTAATTAACAAACCGAGTGTTAGTTTCAAATTTAGAATTTTATACAATAGTACACTTTTTATTGATGTGTACTTGTATTATTGTTATTCTAAGTGGGTTCTACGTTGGTAATACATAGTACCCTTATTTGTATTATTTCCTCAACGTTAACCGAGCCGAATACGTTTTGACGAAGGCTTTCTCATAATAACTGAGACATCTTTTCCTACTCCCAGAGGTGGATCTAGGAATTATCAGAAAGATATATAAAACGAATAACTTAAAAATCAGCTAAAGCCAATTTCGCTCGGTTTCTCCAAGATCAACCAATCAAGGTGAATGTCCTTTTATATCAACAATAAATATGTCAAACCAATAAAATTTGATGAGTTGGACACCAAATCAGTATTAATCATTTATTGGCTGCGGAAACGAATCGTTTTGATTCAAGTTTCAATTAATTAATTGTGAATTAGACGGGATGTCAGTACGTTGACCCCTGTTGCCATGTGCATGAAACTACAGTCTGAGCGTAACTGTTCAAAACTGAGATCAATGCCATCCGGGGTGAAAGGAAATCTGCAATTTTGGTCATCTTACCTGAAACTAAGAACAGACACGCTAGCTTATAAGTACATTGTACTAAGATGTTAGAACGATTCCCATAATTTTCAGCCTTTATAGTATCAGAAATTTCTTTTGTGTAGGAGGCATCCTTAATTCACATTGCAGACAGACGAATGAGCAATAGAGAGAATTTTTTTTATTTATACTTAAGCTTCATTGATCGTAAATCTGACTTCATGAAAAAGTAGGCATTTCATGAAAATGATAATTTCATGAGACGATAAATTGTACGATCTTGCCCCATATAAACAACTATTTATATTTTTTTTAATGTCTGCAAATGATTACGATAAAGATTTATAGGTAGATGTTGTAAGTACCGTGATTGCCATTTTTGCATCACTTAGATATATTACTTTAAGTTTGTGTCAGGATTCAATTAAAAAACACAGGTTATACATACCAGTAGCAGCTTATAGCTTAATGCTTAAAAATAGAAAATATATTCATATAGAAATACGTTAGTTAAGTAGGGCAAAAAGATGCTTAGTTTCAGGTCTTAAACAGTTCACATAAAAAGCTACTACCCGGGCCCAGTATGCGATTTAGCCATGGAAGAGGAGTTTTAATTTGGGTATATGCATCCACATCTCGAACCCTCAGCCCCACACTCCTTGCGCTACTGCACTGCCTGCGCAGAGCCTAAGTATAAATAATTTCCCCCTTATAGGCCCCCTTCTTCCTTGTGAAATTCGGAACATAATAAAAATAATTGAAGTCTAAAGTAACAGACTAAACCCTTAAATGTTTGTTTAAAAATTTCTATATTTTTGGAATCACCTTTGTCGGTTAATATAAATATATATTATTTAATTCGTGCTTGATTTCAGGAAAACAAAAATTCCTTTTGTTCGTTGGATACACGTTAAAATGATTATTTTATTGCATCGACAATGTGATGTGAGGATCTTGTCGATTAAACAAAGCAAAAGTGCGTCCTGCAACGTCGATTAAGATATCTTGATAGCTAATATCGCTACTCACTCATACTATATATATAGATATAGTACATAGATCGCTCTTAGATATAAATAACCAGGCGCACAACAGACACAGGTGGTTCACGCTATGTGAACCCACCAGCGCGATCTGACCGCGAAATTATTTTCAAGACTACAGCAACCTTAGACACTCACACCACTGCAACATCCCTATCTACATTCTCGTCTCACAACACTCTTGTCTTTGTAGAAGTACTCGTGAGAAACTTGGCGTTGCATTCTAGAACGACAGAAACTCACGTGCAGTGCAATGGAATATCGACTCTGTAGCCCGTTTATGGCGCTTATAATTCTATATAAAATAAGAGTCTCTTCAAACTAACACCGCGAAAAGTGTATATGGTAAAGTCGCTATCTCTTGGTTATATCCGCGAACGGAGGTACGTTCAACTTTTAGCCCAGTAAACTCTCAAGGTTCGTTCACCCAGTGCTTGTCAACTGACGTGCTGAGAGAGACGGAGATTCAAACAGATAAGCACCTCTCGTTCTCTCGCAATGTTCGAGATTAGTTTTTATTGAATGTTTGAAAGCCAAAATAGTTACCTATGTTGATTTATAGACGCCTGGTAGTTTTGACGGTTCACGTTTGTTATACCGTCGGTTTTTAGTCGATAGATTTTTCTATCGTTCTTGTAACTCAATCAATTATTATTTAGTTTGTATAAAAATTGCGCATCTCTTTAAACGTTATATACTAAACGAATAAACATGAATTCTTAATGAGACAGCAAACACACAGTATCTTTAATGCTCTTTACCATTACATTACAAAAAGTTCGAAGATATTTTTAGAGGTTCAAGTAATGATAGTATGGTACGTAGCAAGAATAACCCCTAATTTATAATCGATGCAAATTTGAAATTCAAGATACAGTAAGATTGATAAAGAGACTAATGTATCCTACATAATTGAAAAAAAGAATTAAATTTAAATTGAAGGCCAAAAGTCAAAAACAACTTAAAATAAAGTTCAGCGGAATTCAATAACGGAATAACAATTTACTTATTAAAACGTAATTTTTATTGGTAGTTTCTATACATGATTATAATTTAAAGGATTTAAATCATTCGACAAAGTAAAATCAAATAATTATTTACTTATATCAGCGCCATCTGCAAGTTACAGTGTGCATGTGTACGTTAGCAGTCATCCACGGTAATGGCAGTGATTACGATATTTTAACGCTTACAGAAATAATTTTAGTAGGTCTCCATAAACTATATAAAGTCGAGTGTTGTATAACAAAAAATATAAATATGATAACGACATTTTGACATAAGCCTTATTATTTGCAAATATTGGCATCCATTTTCAATGTTTCATGATTTGGAGGTGGCCTGTCAAGTTTGACAGATTCTGAACTCAGTCATTGTTTAGGTTTATGTGGTTAAGCGGCTTACCGTAGTGCCGACTGTTTTTAAAATGTCTAGTAAAAAGAATTTTATTGGAAAAATTATTCTACTCGCTCTATACGTAGCTCCAATACTAGCAGAATGGAATACACAAGATTATATAAGGAGAGAGCATTCTCTTACAAAACCCTACCAAGGTGAGTGACCTGAGGTTGCGAATAAAAACTTCTTGGTGCAATTTGATGTGAAATAAATCTAATTAATCTATTATAGGGAGTGGTATGGCGTTGCCATACTGGGACTTTTTGGGTAGCACAATTGTTACGTCTAATTATGTACGGCTTACTCCCGATTTGCAATCAAAATCAGGAGCTATATGGAATACACATGTGAGTATTAAGAATGATAAAGTATTGATACAAGATGAAATATATCAATATATGTATTTGCAACCTTATATTGTTATTTTTGTTTGATAGTGGGCCTGTTACATATTAAACATGTCTTATTGAAAACATTACATTGTAATCAGTTATGCTATGTGAATAGTACATGCTCTTTGTTCAACATTAACATACAAAATCAATTATTTGGCAATGAAAATCTTGGAGCCAAAATATAACATTTACTTTCATTGTCATTTAATTTCTAGATAATTCATTGTCATCTAGTAACCTTGATTGAATATTATCAATAAAAACCTGTTCACTTTCAGAAGTTATAAAAGTAAATCCAAAAAAATCTAGCTAATTATACTTTTCTTATAATTAGACCTAAGTTTTAAGAGCAAAGATAAAATGCACCTTTAACATTAAATTAAAGAGTAATTGAACATGGTAGTTTTCAAAATAAAATTTTATTTCAGCCATGTCAGACGAGAAATTGGGACTTGCAAGTACAATTCAAAGTACATGGCAAAGGCAAAGATCTATTTGGAGATGGCTTTGTAATCTGGTATGTCAAGGACCGCATGCAAAATGGGCCTGTGTTTGGTAGCAAGGACTACTTTAGTGGTCTGGCTATTGTCTTGGATACCTACAGCAATCACAATGGTGCACACAATGTATGTTTTATGATAACTTTGATCTAGATATTTGTTATATATGTACTTTAACATCTCCATACTGCACATTGCATGGGGCACACTTTTATGAGTATTCACACATCAGAGTCTTTTTCATCAAGTAATGGTATTTATATACGTACATGTTATGATGAATTTTTTTTTTATTATTTTGTTAAATACTATCCTTGATAGATAAATTTGTATACAGC
Organism: Pieris mannii; assembly: GCA_028984075.1. Classification (NCBI taxonomy): domain Eukaryota; kingdom Metazoa; phylum Arthropoda; class Insecta; order Lepidoptera; family Pieridae; genus Pieris; species Pieris mannii. The sequence continues at coordinate 9,990,627 of CM054777.1, forward strand.
ACCAGCACCCATACATCTCTGCAATGGTGAATAACGGGTCCATGCACTATGACCATGACAGAGATGGAACTCATACCCAAGTGGCAGGCTGTGAAGCTAAGTTCCGTAACTACAACCATGATACATACATTTCCATTATATACAAGGATGACACACTTGTAGGTGAGACAAATATTAATACTAATTAGTTCTCTGTTAAGGATAAATTTTACATAGTCATCAGATTTTTATTAGGTGATCTTTATAATAATAAGAAAATATTGTAGCAGCTAATATAATATACCACATGCTATTGAAATATCATGATCATAATTACAATTGATGTTTAAACAATATTGACATTAAAGGCATATAATTATTTTCAATTAATTTTAATGCCGTTTGTTCTGAAGTTGGACACCCAGCCAGCATTGCAATTAGTTGAAAATGAGTTATCCAAATAAAAAATTATTTTGACTGCTACTATCAAACTATAATAACTGACCAGGTAGTCCATTAGTATTAGTCAATAATAAAAACCTTAACATAATCTCAATATAGACGATATTTGCAAAATACTTTACAGTTGCAACAGACCTAGAGGGTAAAAATGCTTGGAAAGAATGTTTTCGCATTGAAAACATTTTGTTACCCACTGGGTACTACTTTGGCGCATCCGCTACCACCGGAGACCTGAGCGACAACCATGACATCATTTCCGTCAAGATGTATGAGCTCGACTTACTGGAATCTGTAAGTATCTTTTCCATATTCTTTCAGCAAAATAATGTAGAACCATTTTAGATAATATAAATATGTAAATGTTATATTTACTTTTTTAAACTTCTTATATACAATCAACAATAATAATTTATTGCAAGATTTTTTTTTTTTTGTCTTTTTATTCACTACGATCTGTCACATACTGGGGGACATTAAGTTATAAGTGGTAGGTCGGGACTTGTCATGACATGCTCGGAATGCGACTAGGGTCTCATCCTACTTTACTTTATTGTTTAAGTATGTCTTGGGGCATTTTCCGTTTAAGTCGACGAGATGCTACAAAATATGGTACGAAAATATTATGCTGGTACAATCGTTAGTTCGCATATTCAAACACAAAGGAATTTTACATTATGAAAAAACACCTGTTTGAAATATATTATAATTATAGATTATTTATTTCAGTATTTATATAACTATTATGTTTGTAGCCTAGCTGTAAAGCTAACATTAAATTTCTTAATTAGCGCTAGTAGAATTATGTGTTTAGAAACAAATTCGACTTATTCGTCCTTTAAAAGGGAGCGTATCAATTCTCAAAAGCCCGGCAACGCACTTGTGAGCCCCCTGCCCGTTTGCCTCCAAACATACCATATATATTTATATACGGTAATTGTACATATAACGTTGTAATCTGCCTTAATAATTAAAGCACTCGCGGCTTAATTGATTACTTCATAAGTTAATAAAATTCACAATAAACGAGTACTTCGCATTTAATTTTATTATTATACATTTAGTTTTTTAATATCACTATATCAAAAGGGATATATAAAAATTATAACACCTTTATACAATCTTAACTATGTATTTTTTTTAATTATCAATATTCAATATACTAAAATTATTTTTTATTATTATTATTACCAAGTTTCTTTTTTTTTCTCAACTTACCAATTGTAACGTTAGCATATAAGTGTTCTCATGTAAGTGACTAATGTCTTTTATGAGATTAAATGTCTTTAAACCTAAACCTAAATTATTTGTTATTCTTCAGCAAAACCAAAACGAGGATAGATCGCAAATAATCCCATCAGCCGCGACTTTTGATGCACCCCGGGAGCGCGTTGAAGATGAAAAACCAGCCATGTCAGGTGTCAAAACATTCCTTTGGATGATGTTTGTAGCCATCATTATCATAGTGCTGGTTGTCTGTGGAATTATGTGGTATCAAAAGAGGCAGGAAAATGCTCGAAAACGACTTTATTGATACTGTAACAAATCACTATTTTCGTTGTGGAAGAGACGATACAATTTTATTTTTCAAAATTCTTGCTGTCCTCCTATTACTATTTACATACTAATATATATACAATTTAATTTCTTGTATAACCTGCCAATTGGAGTTTGGTGGTCTTTTGACTAGAACCGGGTAAAAGATAAATTCGGTAAAAAATATTAATTCAGTGGCGAAAGGGTTTGGTTAGAAAATTTGGGTTATAAGAAATTGATAAATAAGATTGGGTTGGGATAAATTGAGCCTTTGGCTGCAGCTTTCTTAAGGTATAATTTCCCAAAATGTCAAATCGTTTACGTAGTAACTGTTCTGTAAGTTCTACAGTGATATTGAACATTGTAATTATACCGTCACGATTATAATTTCATGTATAATACTGGAGTTTTAAACTTTCTAGATTATTGACTAAAAAATTTAAAATGTTGCAATTTTTTTTAATCACCTGCTTTGGTGGGAGATGTTTCGGGCTGATTCGCTTGCCTGTTACAATAGCTGGAATATTAAAATACAAGAATAATAGGTACATCCGCACTGGCATTGATAAAAAAAACTTAACTTGATTAACAAATTAAGAGTTAAATTTTTAAAAAGGTTGGAAAGTAAAAAATTACTCTTTATATAAGGTATTCAAAAAAAACATATTATTTATTCAAGTCAATGATGTTTTTTTATGTGTCCTTATGATGTAGCTGTTTATATTTTGATGTATTATTATAAACAGCTTTATATAATTTAACACTAATTTTGCTTTTTAATTTTTTTATTCAGATGCAAAAAAACATTTTTTTTTTGTATATTTAAGAAAGTCATATAAATTTATCACAATTTGAAAAGAAAACATTCACTGTATTTTTTTAAACTCAAAGCCAAATTAAGTGTTAGTTATATGTTTAGTTGTAATAGGGAACAATTTAGATGTTTAATTAAAGAAAAGGATGAATTAGGGTATGTTAAGCCGTCTTAAGCATATATCTGGTAATAAGTACAAATTTATTTCTAAAGTTTATACTTACAATCTTATACTGGCTGTACACCGCGTGTCAAGTGTTTTTTTTTATTTTAGTTCACGGCTTAACATATTGAGCTAATATATAGATTTATAATAAAATTAACAATAATTATGATGCAATAATTTTAAAGCTAAGTTAAATATCATATCAAATTTTGTGAAAATAGAGTTGTGGTACAAGTGTAACTCAGTCCAGTCAACAGTCACCAACCTATTGATTTCAAACTTACAAAATATTATGATGACTTTATAGTCATCATAATAATATTTTCTAAACATTGTAAAGGATTCCATGAATATATTACTGCTCCCACAATAACTATAGTAGCACTTTGTCCCTCATACACAAGAAAAGAAGTTTGAAGGAGCTTTTCAATTTAACAAGTGAATAATGTGTCACTTGTTTATGTAAATTCATAAAGCGTCTATAACAATTTAAGTATGAAATATTCATTTGAACTTTTAAGAGCTTTTTGACATGGATTTTAAATAAATTCATTATTTTCCTAGCTCAACCTTAATGTGACATTTGTTATACGATTTTATTCTGTAAAACATCTTGAATATTCCTACTTTGAATTACGGTTTAATAATAGACTAAAGAGTTTATGTGAATATCATTGCATAGATATTTGTGAGTTCCTTCTGATTTATTCTATTATTGTAACCCTAAACAAAAAATTAATTAAGTTTTTATTTATTGCAAAATAACATGCAACCATTAAATTGTATCTAAACAACTTCTATGTAATTCTTCTGAATATGAAGTTAAAAAAATGTTCTATACCTATGTGTAATAATTGTGCGTTATATGTTTGTGTGTTACAATAAAGTGTTTTTTAATATTTTATAAAATACTAATTTCGATGTTTTTATCATAACCAGAGCCACGATTCAGATGTTGTTAAATTTCATGAAACAGTCACTATTAATCTTACAAAATGTTAAAGTTAAAAAAAATTCGTCGATTACAATAATTCAATGGTTATAACGAAAACAATCACTAACGCCAGTGCGTTTTATTATGATGTAACAAGAGAACATAATAATATTATGTCGCGTGTTGGTTCAAAAACTGTTGCTCTTGTGTATCCGCTCTTCTGTGAGGCAGACAATCGTCAAAAGTGGTTGCTGTCATTCGAAAATAATTGAAGAACTTTGATTCGTCTCTTCTAAGTTCACCCATTAATGTTTCAAATGTTCAAAGTAAATCTTTCCCGTAAAATAGGGTGTACCCAATGTTTTCTTTTATTTTGCCTTCTATTAAGATACCACCATAACACAACAATTTCATCGTCCATTGTGCGCGCAGGTCCAAATTCAACTGACGTAAGTACTTGACTGTCTGAATTTCTTCCGGGATCCGATGTAATGTGAACACGGACAGTGTCCGGTGTCCGGTTTTCGGTAGATCTGCCGGTCCGTCGTAGTGGGAACCTGGTCTTAACTGTGCTATATTGTGTTGTGATATCAACATTAACGAGACAAAGACTTACTGAGCTATATTGACGCTTTTGAGTTGTGATATTAACATTATTAATTTAATTAGTGTAGTTTAATAAAATTGTTACAAATGCACTTCTCGTTTTATTTCTCTACATGAAATTATTCCTTAAAATTCTATACTCAAATACCATTTTAAATTCTCGCGACATACGATAGTACCGATGGTATTAACTGGAGCGCTGGTGTAAGTATTTTTTTACGATAAATAATCTTCTTCGCTAGAAGTAATAGTGTTCTGTGGTGGCTACTGCCTAGTGCTTAATCTGCTTACTGTTCCCTATATAATATATTACGTCTATGCTTATTGCTTACTTATTAGTACTTTTTCTCTAAGTTTATGGCTTGGTAACGAGACAAACCCTTTAAGCCAACTTCTTGTGCCAACGCCAGACACCAATGGGTAAGAAACTTCCATGTCACAGACCACAGTGACATAAGTGTGGGTGCTGACACTTGACAAATACATTTTCTATTGGTAATTGGTATTCGGTGCTATGAACGGTGTACGAAACTTTGTCGTAAAAGTAAATGATTGTACAATGTACATTATATTATATACATCATACATACTTCGTTAATAAAATCCCAGATTTAAGTAGATTATAAATTATAATAAAATACAATGTCAGACGAAGATAGTGAAGATTTACCTACAATATTATTTAATGACAATAGTAAAACGTCGGTGGGTAATATTTATCTTTTAATAAGGTAAATAGTAATCAAATATTCCTGATGAAAGTTGTAATAACGTTTATTATTTGTTTGAGAACAACCTGATATTTAATGATATACAGAATAATTATAAATACAGTAGTATGTTATGGGGAAGTTATACACAAAATAAAGTCATCGTTTTACATAGCAACAACTGTAACTTCCATAGTACTTTGTCCCTCATACACAAGAAAAGATTTCTTTTCAATTTAACAAGTGAATCCATCTTAAGCACTGAAAAATCCATGCTACAGATTTATATTTGGACTTTGTAAATTTGATCATACATTGGATTTGTAAAGTAAGCCTAAAGAAAATCATAAAACCTCCTTCAATCTCATAATAAGCTACTTATATTTATTAATTGTTTTGTTTGGATTAGTATTAAAGATTTATATAAAATCTACGTTGTAATTTCATTTTTGTTGTGTGTTTTGTTATTTCACTTTAATGTTAGTAGTTCTTTTTCCTTTCTAATAAGGATGCCTGGAAGAGATTGCTTGTTAGATATTATCCCATTTAATGCCTCCCTAATATTTAATATTATGTACTATTAATGTAAGTATTAATAAATAAATAAATATTAGTATAGATTGTGTATACAGGTTAAATATGTAATATTGTTTTGTCTTAAAATATTCTTGGTTTCTAGGGAGACTTCTGTATGCCCTCTGCTGATATATTGGCATCACAAAGAGCGAGAGAGCAACAGTGTATGCAAGAGCTTCAAGACCTAAGCTCACATTTTGAGAAACTGAATTATAAAGGCCAGTTAGTGAGGCAAGCAAGTAACTCAAGTGGCTCAGAAAGTGAAGCTTCACTTACTACAGCTGTTGAGGCACTTCATGTAGAGCAATTTGTGCAGCATGCTGTGCTTGCTCCAACTCCTAATGGCTTGTTGCGCTCATTGCTTGGTGCCTCTATATTGCAGGCCTATGACCTCTCCCTGTTAAACTACTCTGCACTTTTACTAGAAAGTAATGATAAGGAGCTCATTTTGAATACTTTAAATCAAGTAAGATTACAGTAAAATTTGCAACCCCTTTGTCACATAAACAGCTTCTTTTAAAAATTGAATTTATTTCAGATAGTATTAGATATCAGGCAGTGCATAAAAAATAGAAAGAGTGAGAACTTGTTACAAGATGAAGATACTATAGTTTTATGTTGTTGGTTGTGTGCATCTAGTATGTGGAATGGCCCTCAGCCTTGTGGTTCAAATGCTGTGCTGTCAGAGTTGCTAAAGCTGGCACCACCGTTTGTAGTAGAAACAGTAGCAGGTGCACTGATCACAGCTCTGCAAGAACCTCATGCTTTAATTGAAGCCAGTGATGCAGTATGGGGACATACTTTAGGACAGAGGTGCCTTTCTAGCCGCCTTCTGGCTGCTGCCGTGGATGCACTAGCTCCTTGGAGTAATTCACTTACCACACCTGCCCTCACCGTAAGTGTTGTGTGCGGACGACTACGATGTGTGTGGTGTGAACTAAATGCAGAGGAACGCCATGCTGCGCTAATGGTAGCAGGGCGGGTAGCAGTTCATGCTGAGCCTAAAATTGGTGAACTTAAGGCACTGCAGGATCTTTTAGCCCTCTCAATGCAGGCACCTGTTCTACCTTTGCGACAGTCCCCAGACTACCTTCAGGTAAAACCATTTAAATATATGTGTACATTAATCTGATAAATACTTAACCAACATTCCATCTGTAACTTTTCAAATAAAGCTATTATCTATAGTAATACTACAGAGGAAAGAATTGATTGTATGTTTGCTTTGAATAGGCTCCAAAACTACCGGACCAATTTGTAACATCCTTCCACCATTAGAATAATTAATCATACCTAATAATAAATAAATAAGCAAAGCAAATCTATACTGTGAAACTAATGCAAACCTTATCACCGCTGACAACTCGTCATGATTATAAAACAGTTTATTTATAGAAAAGCCATTTGTCTATTTTTTTGTCTGATCTTTAGTATTTTAGTTATAGATAATACAAATTGCATTATAATATGTCGGCATATTTACAGATCCAGGTAGCAGCTTCCAGATTACAGATACTTTTTGAAGTGAACAACTTACCAACAATAGACTCTTAATCCATCCAACTATTGTGCATCAATAATTCTTGGTTTTTTATAAAATGATAGATTTAAAATACATACATACATACTTTATTAATAAAATTTTAACAAATTAAAGTTTCATTCTTATAATATAATATCACATAGTTGAGTCAACATACAGTGGCAGTGAGTGAGTAATGACTGTAGATAGAAGAATGGTTAAGCAAGGGGCAGATCAGTGCCTAGACGTAGCACCGGCAGGGTAAGTGCAGCCCCTGCAAGGCGACGCTCATATGAGCCCCGGCATTCCCATCCAGCAGAATGCAGCAAGCGTCTAGCAGAAGGCTGTAAGTGTGACAAAGCACACTCAAGTGACTGCAGACCCCGAACTGCTGCCGCTCGTCGTGCTGCTCCTGTCAAAGCTGTACCAATACCATGCCTCCGCCATTCATTTATCACTGACAGTCCCTCTACCCACCCGCTAGCTGCTACTCCTTGGAACTCTAAAACACTCACAGTGCCCACTATCTGCAACATATATAATTAAACATGACTCAATACAAATGGTGCGAAATTTTAACAAGTATATATTCTAAATTTTTTCTATGCTGTTAATTAATCAGCAGAATTTTATTCTTATTGAATTTAACAAAAAAATTTAACTTAAAAATGTGTCAACTAAAATTAAGCTAAATTTTTTTAACTTAAACAATTTATGCTTTCAAAGAATACATATTGAGGTGAAAGAAATACTAAATTGATAAATAATTATACCCCACTAAATACCTTGTGTACATTAAATTTTTTCCGCATTAACATTATTTGGATTCTAGTAGAAACAATTAACACCATAAATACATACATGTCCATGTTGAGACGTCAGAGAGGATTTATCTTCATTTTCAGTTAAATTTATCCTGGTCGGCAGAGACTTGTTTCCAGGTGGCAGCAAAGAGCCATGGGCCTCTGCTACAAGACCATACAATTCACTAGTTACATTCTAAAAATAAAATATATTTTTAAAGAGTATAATTTAAGTGTATTGTTAAATAAATTATATTTTCAGGGCCTATAGTAGTTTTTATGTACCTGTGCATGTTTGAGCGCCAAACCGTAGCGGTAGAGCAGAACCGCAGCCGCAACGACTACAGCCGCAGCTGGCAGCAGAGCGGCGCAGGCAACAGCGGACACACCGCAGAATATAAAAAGCACCGCCGCTCCCAGCACGCATAACTCTAATGTTAACTAAACACGAAGTTTAATTATGTTATAACTTGGACCATACCAGACCATATTTTAACACTTACAAGACTCACCTCTTGAAAGAAGAAAAACAGAAATGCATCCCAAAAGTTAACAGAATAGTTGTTTTGTATGAGTTCACGTCTTTTTTCCAGATCTTTAAGCTGCGCGAACCGCACAACAATCTCACACTGCATTCTCAGCAAAAAAAGTTAAATACCTAAAATAAAATATATCCTCCGCCAAAGTATACAATATAGTATAGGGTTATTGATAATTTTGCAGATTAGTTTCATGAACTTTTAAAAGTTAATAAAATGTTTATTTACAAGTGCTTAACTAGTTTTGGCACATATTTATTATTTGGCTGGTGGAAAACCGAGAGCCACAGATCAGTAAGATATGCCAAGTGTTCATTAATATTACCACAGATAAAATATATAGTAACAAAAGGCAATGACAGTATATTTGAACGTATAACACGGACAATAAATAAATTGCAAGACCGTAAATAATAATTAAAAAAAAAGAACTCGTAATACCTACAATAACAACGTGTATAACGATAAATTTATTTAAAACCGTAACGGTTAAATTACTATTTAAGTATTTCTAAGATAATAAATTTAAGTACCTTCACAGCTATATTATAGTACTTTAAGAACTAATTTTAAACTTTTAGTTCTTTCTCACCAAAAGCCTCTAACCATATTTTCCTCATTATTGTTATAATCAAATTTTTCAGAAAAAAAACCTTTAACATTTTCTTTATGTTTCTCTATTTGTCATCAATTCATACTTGAAGTTGAGTTGATTGAGGATACTAACGTCCTGGAAGGAGTTCATATTCTTTATTCCGATGTAAAAAAAAAGTTTTTGTGGCATGTGGTATCTTTTTTAAAGAAACTGTTCATGAATGCTAGCTTATTTTCGAGGGCCAGATTGAGCAATCGTTTTCGTCCTTTTGTTTCACCTTTAAAGTAGAAGATATATTCTTTAAGATCTTCAATGCTTTCGCCTAATCTTCCTAAAAGCCGTTTTAATATAATACATATCAATACTTACTGGTGTGCGCTTAAGCTACCTTATCAAATAATAATGCTTACAGCCATTGATTGTAAACTGTTTTGTTTAATTGAGTTTTATTTCCATGTGTGCACAAATTTAACAATAATTTGTGCACACATGTATGAATGTAAAGGAAAACATCGTGAGGAAACCGGCTTGCCTTAGCCCCAAACAAGTCGATGGCGTGTATCTGGACGCATGGCACAGGAGGCTAATCACCTACCTGCCTTTTATATTTAAATGCTCATGAAACAGGTTGAGAAATCGGAGGCTCGGAATTAAAAAGGTTGTAGCGCCACATATTATAATATAGTATTAGTATCTAGATCATAAGTTTGACACCAATTCCAAATAACTATAATATTTGTATTATATGACATTATAAAATTTATATGACATTTGCATCCCCATTTATTAATAGCGGATTGTGTGGATTTTTCTAATTAATGTATCTAATTGTACCACTATCTGAGCAAATAAACGATTTCATTTCATTTATTAACAAAGAAATGGATAGTCTATCCCGTCGTAACAGGTTTTACTGACAAATCCTAATGGTGACACAGAACCTAAACCGAACACGGCGATAGAGACTAATAATACTTGTTTTGCTATAATGACTGATTATTTTCTTCGATTCCGTAGAATGCCTACGTGCCTGAAAAATAAACATTTTTTGGCACTACACGGCCGTCATATAATTTTTTATAATAAACAAGAGTAGCGGGGATATATAGTTAGTTCAGTTACATATAATATATAAATTACCTTTAGATGTGAAATAATTTAATATGTTTTTTGTTTGTTGCTCTGACTTGCGTATATTACAGGTAATTTTGGCAATGAATTTTAACGAAGACATTTATTCGTTTGTTAATAATTCAACAGCACGAATTCCAATATTTTATTTTTACCACAAAGATATACGGTACAACCCTATAAATATAAAAAGGCCTTTATTCTTTGACTGCTATTAAGAAACAAAATAACAAGTAATTGATAAGAAAAAACAAATGTTTAGTGATCAGCTGTATGGTCAGGTTGTGTTCTTACATGGGCCTCACATATTTCAGCCCATTCTGCTCATTTCTAAGCTAACACACCAATGCAACAGAAGTCTTAAGTCGAAAGTTCCGAGAAATACAATTGTGCCAATCACTAAATAAGGAAGCGCAAAAATAAAGTACAGTTGCATCGTATTCAACTGCAGCAGTGTTGGCCTAGTGGCTTCAGCATGCGTCTCTCATACCTGAGGTCGTAGGTTCGATCCCCGGCTGAGCACCAATGGACTTTCTTTCTATGTGCGCATTTAACATTTGCTCGAACGGTGAAGGAAAACATCGTCAGGAAACCGACATGTCTTAGACCCAAAAAGTCGACGACGTGTGTCCAGCACAGGAGGGTGATCACCTTCTTGCCTATTCGATTTAAAAATGATCATGAAACAGATTCAGAAATCAGAGGCCAAAACCTAAAGAGGTTGTAGCGCCACTGATTTTTTTTGTATCGTATTCGAGCCACTAGATATTCTCCATACATGCAAATTGTATCGTTATACTCACAGTTATTTCTAAACTTTTATTTAGTTAACACTGTGTCTTAAAGCAATAACACAAGTATGTGCTAGCCTTTGATATACAAAGGAAAACAACCAAACTGAAAAATATCACTATGTCACTGAAGAATAATGTTATTAGTATTCGAAAAACCGAATTTTAAATAATAATAAATGTTTCAAAATGGCAGTTTCAGATATTGTCTCCTCGACTTCGCATACTCTACCTCTTTATATGAAAAGTGTTGGTGCTAATGAAATTTAAGTCTCTCGAGACTTACGACTTCTTCTTTTAGTACCTCTCCATTAATGGAGGTCAGTCAGTCTCTTGAAGCGAGACATATGTTGTACCAGATGCAGATCCAATAAGTAGTAAGGCCAATTCTTGAATCCATCTGCGTCATATGATCCCCTTATCAAAGGTATTATGGGGATTGCGGGGTGCAAAAGAAGTTCCTTAGAAATCTGTACAAAAGAAGGTACAATTTTTTTCCCTACTAAGTTCTTGATAGAGGATGGATTTCTCGACTTTTCACCGGAGAGGGACCTATTTGGAAAACGTATACTACCACTACCGATACTTAACCTAACCTATACTTGGAGAGGATTAGAGGATAGCATTTACTAACAAATTTGTTAATAACTTAATTGTATTTGATTGTGTTTTATGTTGTTTTTAGTCTGACCATCTGACATTTGGCCATGCATAGGCTGTAAAAATAAATATTACAAAAAAGAGCCTGTAATGTACCTACTCCACAGCGAAAGCCAAAAGTCAGCCAGAGTCTTAACACAGCTATTAACAACTCGTAAATTTTCTGATAGATCGTAGTTGCAGTTTCAATTCAAGATAACGAATTTTTTTCATGTAATGTGTATGGAGAACAAATCGAAGCAACATTTTTTTAGTGTGAAAGCGGCCAGAGAAGTCCTATTTATTATCAAGTATATTTATTTTATGCATAATTATTATATACCTGACTTGCTGGCATTTACCTAATACTAGATACCTTTTAAACTGCTATTAGATATCGTTAATATAGTTTAGAGTTGCACATAAGATTTAGCATCATAATAAAGGCAGGAGGAGTATTTTGTAACTTGGCGATCGTCAACTGTTTCACTGAATTTTGGCTGGGTACTGCGAACTGTGGCGCCCGTTGATTGCGCACAGCGTAGACCAGTAGCAGTAATTGTGTAGCGGCGATGAGATGAGGCCGCGTCACCTTACTTCCAAAACTTAAGAAGAACATCGCGACTCGCGCTTTAAACAATTCACTAATAGTGTGACCCTACGTTATCTAGATTATAAAAGTGTGTGCGAGTGTGTTGTGATCCAAGATTCCAATCGTGCTACGCGTGTACATCTACGTTGCTACCGACGTGCTACGAAGTGCAGGCTGCATGTCTGTTTTTACAGTGAAAACTACTAACCCTCCATAAATACAGAGGTTTGATGCAACTAATACATGTAGTAAACACATGGCATAATATAGGGAACATAATTTTTCAATTAAGTTTAAAGGAATGTATTGACACATATATTAATTCGTGTTAATTTTGTCCCAAAAAAATTAATAGTTAGATTGGTGGCATTATTCACTACAATATCCTTTCAAGTTTTTTTGCCGAATAATAAAAGCAAAGGAAGACGCTTTGTATTTAATCAGTCGTATTTCGGTTTCAGTAACGGCTGATCAAATATTTGTGCTGACAAGCCAATAGTAGTAATTATCTATACACCAAAAACTTATTCTTGGCTATTAACTTTGGTATCGTACATTTTTACAATATCCAGTCACCTAAGAAAAATATTGCAGTAAAATTTGGCAATTAAAATACGGCACAATATCAAACAAAATGAATACATAAAAACTTGCGTTTAATTAAAATATCTGCATTTACGTCTAAAACTTTTCGTTTGGTGAACGTAACACAATAACGTCCTTGTATAGGCATCATCTATTGTCTATGAACCAAAATGGTAACACATTAGGCCAAAAGCGGCTAGCTAACTATTGTGAAACTACGGCTTTTTTAGGTTTCATCACCTCATTTATTTTTTAATTTATCGACAGCGATATTATTATAATAATTTATGTCCGAAAAAAAACTGCTCTGAGAGCAGTATGAGCCTAGGTTAATCGTATTCTGTCGTGCGTCTGTGTTGTCTCACGCACATCTGAGATTGTACGTGAAAATACTAGTAGTACGTCAATGGAGTTTTCTTTCTTATCTATATTAATGAAATCACAATGTAACAGGTCAATGATACTGATAGTGCTTCTAGATTTAAGAAAAATAAATTTTCAGATTTAATTACTTATGTAAATATTCAATGTAGTATATTGAAAGTCAATATAATAATTATATGGATTCAAACCATTGAATTGTATTATACGTATTAAGTAAACTAAGTCCCGCCCTCTCAAATTTCATCCTTTATTATGAGACTCGAATGATAATAATACGAATATTAATCGATTGAATGTTTTACAAGAGGATACAGCTTTTTCGTGAGTAATGAAGTTCGTGAAATTTTTGGCACTTTAATAATATTAAAAGTAATTAATCTTTTTCCTTTTTTCGGACTGGAATTATTAAAGATTATGACGTTTATGGCCTTTTGACTTCTAACATTAATAAACCGTATAAAAAATCATACGCATTCGTCATTGTGTGAATACAAAAAGTTTGACAATTTTTATTTATTATGATTGAATAGTGTTTTTTTAGTCCTTTTAACGAAGATTATTTTTCGACAATTTTGATCGTTCGATTCATTCGTTGAATCGACTTTGTAGATTGTCAATTTGTTATAATAATCAATATTAAATATGCAAAAAAAAAATTGAATATAAAATTCTGCAAACAAGGGAAGGAAAAGGAGTAAATTAAGAATAGTCGCTCGAGATGAATTTGCATTTTTATCTATATTAGGGACGCCTTCTTGATTGCCGGTAATGGCCAGCTAATTAAACTGTATAGGACACTTATGAGGCTATATATATGTATGTTAGCCTAATGATTTAAGTAATAAGGTTGTAGGTTCGATTCCTGCCCGTACACCAATGGACTTTGGCAATAACATTTAACATTCACGTTCGGTAAATATCGTAAAGGAACTGACATTCCTTAACACCAATAACATGACCAGACATGACAGCATGACCTAGCAGACTTACCTGTTATTAAGAAAAATAAATGATCACGAAACAGGTACAGAATTCTGATGTCCAGACTTAAATTGTGGATATTTATAAAATATGTAATATAGAGGTCAACGTCAAAAGAAGACCGAATTTTTTTATTGTGATATATAATATGTTAATTCTTTAACAACAGTATTAGTAAATATATTCTTCCAAATTTATTAGCAATGCCATAAATAGCTTCAATGTGTGCGCGCATTTGAAGACAATATAGTGATGCATTCAAAGACATACATTCGCATCCTGTCTTGTTTTATTTTGCTAACTCGATTTTGAAGTTCAAGGGGATATAAAAACGTAAAGTTATCCATATAATAATAATTAAATTTAGACATTTTTACATCTGACGGCAGGATCGTATTCGAGTAAAAACCTGAACAAACTTGTTGTACAAGGTTATTAAAGAAGTTTATTTTAACATAGCCGTTTCATTAATTAAAAAGATGATTTATTCACTTCGTGACATATGAAAAAATCACTTAATTTTAAATTACAAGTCATTGTTTCGATCGAAATTTATACAAAGGGCAAGTTCGAATATTACATCTATTTAACCCGAAAATTCGACTGCACATAAAATTATACAATCGTATGTATTATTGTATTTTATCAATTCTTTTGTGTCAGCTATTGTGAAAAAGGTACCATCAAAAGAGGTTTTCTTTATTCAAATTATGCGCAAAACACAGTAAAAACAACAAATATTCTAATAATTGTTACGTTTAAGTTATCAAAATGGACCGCGATACGTCGTATCAAAAATGATGTATGTGCCATAACGCATGTCCATCGGGAAAGAGGCATATTGTATCAAACTACTGATAACGCGATTTAAATTAGCGTTTATTGTTTTAAATTCAGCCACTGTTTAATTTTCATTTATTTTTTCGCGCTTTTAATTAAAAGTGACAATACTGGCAAACAAATATTTTTCGTGGTGAAATGAGAATAATTTACAAAGCTTTGAAATGTGTATATACAATTTTCCGCTTTTAGAGACATAAAATTACAAATTAATTTCATTTAAATGCTTCGATACATTTCTTTATCGAGTAAGTATTAGTAAAGTTCCTACTTTTCATGACGGAATGTCTCATTCATGGTACCGTTCAGACGAGATACAATTGTACGACAATGACCTTGGTTCCAAACAAAATGTATGACATTGACAGTTCTATTGTAAGAGCGATTTTAGGATTTCGAACAACTGATTCCTAAATAATAACCCAGTTAAAAGATATGCCATCTTACAATAACACCCAATTTCGATAGTTCTTTCAATATACAGTGTTGTTGTCGATTATTACGCATAATATATAAACGTTAAATATGGTACTGAGTGGGTAAGCAGATTTGTATGTTTTACCGATATTAAATTTTTTTGTCTGTTAACGATATTTTTCAAAAATAATCTAAACAACTTTTTTTTAACATGGTATATTGTCTAAACCCCTGAAAGTTTATATTATTGAAATAAATTTTGATTTTGAGGTTGCAATTATCAACGGCATAATTTAGTAACGTTTCCTTTTAATAGATTACATATTTAATTAATTTTATATTTTGCGGTGCGCATCACGACTTGGATTCTTATTTTAAAAAATCAGTTTTTTGGTAGTTCTGAAGAGATTATAGTTATTTTACATAGAAATAAGTATACTCAAAAATTAATTTAAATTCTCAGGTATTTTTAACTCTTTTATAATATGTTACGCTCCTCTAATACGTGCTTATTGAAAATTCTATCTTACAGCTCATCCTTCTTAGGCAATTCGTTTAGGATCTCCGCCATTAAGTTGTAGGCTGCCCGACTCCATTTCGTTGGTTCCCTCCTTTTTTGAATACTCTCTCTTTTGTATTATTTTTCTTTTTAGTTTCTCCCAGACTCCTAAATTCTTGTGCGAACGGTGAAGAAAACTGTGTGATATATGAACAAAAAATCGTCGGAATATATCAGAGACAAAAGGTGTAAATGAAGAATGAAGTATGAACAAGATGATATCTGAAGGGGAGAAGTTTTTTTTATAGACTTGAGTTATCTATTTATCACATAAATATATGGTAAAATATAATCTTTTCATCAACTAATGTTATTGTCTATTACAATGTTTGGCTCAATCTCGCCGCCTCGATGCCGATATCTATTTTCGGCCGATTATGATAATTATATCATGTTAAATGTCGCTCAGCACATCTAATTTGTTCTTTTACAATTTCAAACACTAAAATAAACAAATTATTAAACGTGTGTTAGCAAATAGAATAGAGACTTATTTTTTGTTTGTTTTGAGTCAAAATATTTAATTATTTAATAATAAAACTACTATTTCGTCTGTGTGTGTAGGTCATAGCAATTTAGTGAATAGCAGACTGTCTGCGTCAGAACCTATAATTATTAGTCGATTCTTTATTTAATTGGTTGCTGTTTTTATTGAATACATATTTTTACCCTGTTCGTTCTGACATGACCGCTGTAGAATTTACAATTAATTCCACACATGTCGTATGTACTTTAAGGTACTAAAGTTACCTACGAATTACTGCGCATACAGATTCACTCAAAAAATAAGGAATCCGGTTCAATTTAAATGTAAAACGTTTGGCGTTCGCCAGATTACATCTACTAAATATGATTAAAAACTTGTTTGGAAGTGCGAATATTTAATTCCTACTCATAAATTGACGTCAGTGGACGCCAATAGCAGAATAACAATATGATGTTATTCGTTATTTAGTTAAAGTCGACCTCGAGAAAAAGTTACAAGTTAGACTGATTTTTATCTGTTTCTTTGTTACTCTGTACCTTGTTTTTTTTTTAAGAAAAACTTTTTTTAATTGAGTAGTACCTACTCGAGGAAACTAAAGGCAATTTGTTTTTTAAAATAGAGTAAATATTTTTAGATTACTTTTTGTCACTCCAGTTTTTAATTATAAATGTCGCTTATATTTTTTAAACTTTTATTTGTGTTTATGTATTTCAGGCAAATATATGTTTTATTATCAAACGCTCAAGTGACAATTGACGTTTGTCGATAGTTTTTGCATTGCAGAAAAACGATAGTACGAGATCCGGCTGCAGGATTACTTCACTCATCGGTTATTAACTAAAAACCATTTTTTTAGTATATTTATAATTAGGATTTAGGAAAAACCATTTTTTTAGTATATTTTTATATATATATTATATATATAGATTTTAGGAAAAACCATTTTTTTAGTATATTTATAATTAGTATATTTATAATGTTGTCATGACACATTCTCCTAAATATCTACCTACCAAGTTACCAAGTATATCAAAATTTGTCTGCTACTTTTTCAATGAAATTATTTTGACTTGATTTTTGGGAAAACATTTCGATCGCTTGTAATTTAAATAAAATATTGTTCACTCGAAGAAAATTTACATAAAGATTTAAAAAATATTTATTTATTGTTTATTATTATTTTTAATTTTTTTAATCCATATTAAATATATTGATTCAAATCAATAGTCAATTTAACAGTCAACTTGGTAGATATACATTCTGATAATTATAAATATACATAAAAAATTGTTTTTTAGCAAATAACCGATGAGCGAAGTAATCCTACAGCAGGATCTTAGACTATAATGAATAACCCACAACGTATAATATTCTTATCAGGGCGATACCATAGCTTCGATTACGATAAGGACAATAAAAAGCTTAATATTGTTTTTTTAAGTTTATATTCGGTTTACATCACTTAGAAAATAAAATAGTATTTTAATACTAACTGATCCGGTAAATGATGATCTGCAATATAAATCCATGTTCTCGACCATTGAGAGTTGAAGATTACTACAGTACAGCCAAATAAAAAATGTAGTGTTGGTGGTTGTACTACAGAAAAATTAAATAATTGCACCAAAAAAATAAAATGTTGGGGCGGGCCATTTTTGGATAAAGAAAGTTTATGATCTATGCAAAATATAAAAAATAAAAAAACATATACACAATCGATAAAGCAGAGGATTTTGATTTCAAATACTTTAATTAAGTAAATAAATAAATAACAGCTGAATGTTGTTTTATTAAATTTTAATCCATCTGCAATCGGCCTCTTGGCTTTTATCAGATTTAATTTAAAGTTATGGCAATTCAATATTCTTTTATTCCGTCCGTTACACTCCGTAGAGTGTAGACTGTTAGACTGCGGCAAGTTTCGCCCTTTTCAGCCGTACATACATTCAGCTGTTATTGAAACGAATGAAGTTCGAATTTAAAACACTAACTACTATAACTTTTAACTTTTATTAAGTATTTTCTACAATACTACGAAGTTTTACCCTTATATAGAAGATGAATGTTCGAAAATCCCGACATCAAAGCAGCAAGAACCCTGCGGACTTTAAGAACAACTTCTTTTATTTCTTACTTTCCGTTTGGTTTTTCCCCGAAGCTAACCCAAAAAAGTTCTCAATGTTTTTTAAATCAATTTTGATTATTGCTTACAAAACGTTTTTCGTTTAAACAAACTTGTTTTGTATTCTCAATCGTAATGTTATCGTATATAATTATCAGAAACGATATTAATTCTTATGAACATGGACAAAATTTTACTATTGACAAAAAAAATATTTAAAACGAGTACTTCTTTTAGTACTAAATTATACCTACATTACATATCTGACATATATAGACTGTTGTCCTGTTAAAAGTACTGAGGAATATATTTTACCGACTGATAATGTGTCTAAATAAATGTTCTTTGGGGATTTGTACATCAGAATTAGCGTCAATCCCTTTAATTTTGGCTCCAGCAATCTTTATTTATTTTTATGAGCGCGAAGCTACAAAACGGAGACCCGGATTCGGAAGTAATTCGTAAATATCTTACATTTTATAGCATTAGTCAGGAAGGTCAATTTTTGTGTGAAAATGTTATTTAATTTTTTTTTCTTATAGAGGTAAAATTTTTAATTCACAAGACACACAGACGTGACTTAGGACAACATTATTAAAATAAAATCTAATATATTATCGTAAATTGCTTTTGCATCAATGAATTCTGTTTTGACGTAACACAGAACATCGAAATATTATACATCTGTCAAAGAAAACAATATCAGGCCGCCATTTGTATAGTCAATGACATACAAATCTTTACTAATCTGTGGTCTTGCTAGATTTAGCGTCATTCATACGTTTTATCGCATTGACCTTTTGTTAACTAACTTGAATATAAATAATATTCTTATTGCATGAAGCTGTATGTATGTAAGGCTGTATCAATCAAGACTTTAGTGAAGCTTCGCCGCGTCTCGATACTGTTGTCTTAGCTGCTGATTGCTCTCCGTCGCTCGGCTAAGTTTACTATCGGGACTTCAATTAACTGAACGAGTTAATTCAGATAATTAAAACGAGATCGGAATAGTGGTAAGAAGAATAACAAGGATATCGTCTCAAAATGCCACTGCCAATTTTAATTTAACCAACAACTTGTATTTTTTTTAATTATAAACTCCTTGTTTGTATAATTTATCCGTAAATAAGTTATATTATTTTATTCATTCATATTCAATATTTATTTTAATTTTTAACGCAATTTGGCTTAAACAGTCTTTGAAATACCATTTACAAATCCCAATACCATATAAGCGTTACTCGATTTGAAAGATTTCTTAACAAAAGACCCCAAATTAGGTATTTTATAGGAACAATAAGTATATACCACGCAAACGCCTTTTATATTTCCTTGTCACACGTTTAGAGGCGAATAAATAGATTGTACCTCGACGCGGCGCAACTAAGTGTGATCTGCAATTCACTTGCACTTAGTCATCCATTTGTCAATGTCAATCTTAGAAGTGAGAATATAACAAGCTTGGTTCACATTTTTTAAACTGATTTTAAAATAACATTTTGTTACTATTGTTTAGGGCATTTTAAGGTGCCTCTTTGTTGGTGCCATTTGAAGGTTTCTCAATGTACTGCAGTACATTTCTGTAGTATAATTATTCAATCCAAATTTTATTGACACGGTATTTTTGACATGTAAACAGATGTCGCGACAAATAATTGAAGTGGACTGGTGACGTGATCTTTACATTCAAACTACAGTCGTAGGTAATGTCACTTGTAAATTTATATAAGTTTAAATAACTTTAACATAGAATATTATATTATATAGTTAATTGTACAGCCACAATCGTAAAAGTCAGACACCATTGTGATCCACTTTACTTCATTGTACTTTACCGCCCAGAAGTGAACCTGAACAACCAAACAATCCATGCTGGAGTCTTAGTACTTTTGGATACTTTTCGTCAGGTATTCGTCAATACGGTTATGTCTTTTGTCAGCTCCAAATCATTAAATTTGGTCCGGGTCCCGAAACGTCAACAGAGCGGCTGAAGTTTTACAAATTATTATATTTTCTAAAACCTTCTTTGCTATACCATTTTATATATTAAATATAAAAATAAATTCCCATCCCCTTTACTTCCTTGATCAGAAAATGAGTGAGTATCACAATTACATGACATGTGTATGTTTAATAGTATAACTACAAAATTATATTGAATTTGTATTACGATTTACGTTTTAGTAATTTACATATGCGAACGCAAACTGGCTATTGTTCTAAATAAATGTTAAATTTCAATGATTACGACATATAATTGGAGCCTCGTGTTAGGCCGTTTTAGTACAGATTAAATGAATTGGAAATCTGTATGGGTAATTACTTTCACATCCGATTGTAATTGAGAATTACCGCTTATTTGGGAACAATGAAAAGTTAATATAAATAAACAGGTTTTTTTTTAAATTGGTTGTCATATTTGAATGAAAACACTTTTAAGTAAAAAATTTGTTTAATTTACTGTGTAATGTTGGCTTAAGCCAGTCTCAACACAGAGGTCGTGCGTTCGAACACCCAGCTATGCACCGATGCATTTTTCTTTATCGCATCTAATACTGGCTCAGCGTCATATTTTAAATACAGAAGGTTAATTACCTAGTTGTATAAAAACAACATGATCAAAGAGACGGATGTAACTTTATTAACGCTTTGAAGTTTGTTAAAATATTAATTTGCATTTTGAGGAAAAATTAATACGCCATGCCTTAATTAAACCCAATCATTATACAAATCTATAAAAAAATCAATAATAAATTTTACACTGTAACTAAAGCACTGTTACTGATTTATCTCTTTTAATTTAAGTTGTTAAAGTTGTTAAAAATATAGCATTGTATCGGTTTGATATGAACTCACGAATAAAGCCGCAAGCAATTTTAAATGATAACTAGATCATTTTCATCCTTCGCTTGTTTTTTTCAACAATTGCACCCCTGGACACAGTTACTAAAGAACATACGCCTTGATATTAAATGAGCAATTAAAAGACATCACTATCAAGTGATTTTACATCTCATTAGGTCGGTTTTGTGCCATAAATTTCTTAAAACTTGCACATTTTACAACAGTAATACTTTGAAATATTGTATTCCTGGAGGACGTAAGGAAATCTAATATAATAGTCAGTGTGCTTCTTGAAGCGTTATATGAGTAAGTTGAGGACTTTGATAAGATAAGTTAGCAGATTGTCCGTCGTCTTTACACGGTAGAACAATGGAGAAACATTCCGATGCTTGGTTTCATTCAATGTTGAAAACTTCTTTGGAAATGCTGCGATTCCAATGCAGCCACGCATTTTGTCGTTTTAACGATTGCTCTGAGAATGTAATAACATGAAAGACGAATTTTGTTGTTCACTATCATGCCTCATCCTTCTGTAAAACAATTACAGTCCTTAAAAGCTTATAATTTTGCAGGTTTTCTGTAATTATGTGTTTTATTCGTTGCTCTTTATTCGTAGGTTAGATCCTCGGCACTAATGGCCTCTTAAACGTAAATTTTATAAGTTTAATAACACTTGGCATTGATATTGTCTACAAATTTACTGTTATGTTTATATTCTTCAGAAGCGAGTACAATTTCGAGCCTATTGCACTTATAGTTCAAAAGCCATTTTCTATCAGATATAATATTGATAAAATATTAATATCTTATATAGATTTCGCACTTGACACTCGTGACGTGCTTAGCATAATGGCAGGCATATTTGACAACCCGTATAACATGTCAAAACCACAGCCCCGCCTCTTCTGTACCAAACATAACTCATAAGAGATGATATTATGAGAGATGAGTATAAGCACTGATGCCCGCCATTTAAATAACTCTCATAACAATAATTATGTACATGGTCATACATTAATTATGTATGAGTAAGTACATAATTAAATTGCATGCAATTGAATCAGCACTATAATTTAGAAGCAACTTCTGAGATTTATACTATATAAATTCTTGACCAAGAATTAACCTTTAAAAATACAATATAATAAATACAACACTATATGTAATAATTAACCATAAATAAATATTTAACCAATATTTGTAATAATTGAAGTGTAAGTCGCTGACCACGACTGTTGTATAAGAATTGTATAAAAAATTGTAAAATTACAAAAACTATTTTTTAGGTTTGTGCATATTTTTAATATAATTACAAATTTTTGTCGTATGAATTTTTGATTGAATTTTTAAAGGCAAAGTGTAAATAGTTTTAAAGCGTGAACAAATATCTAGATTATAAGTTTGACACAGATTTTAAATACCTAACTTAACTTGGATACTATTGTTTGTATTATAATATATGACATTATAAATTAAGATGACATTTGCATGCCTATTTATATGTGGCGGATCTGAGGTGTAGCTAATTGTACCACTGTTCTAGCAAATAAACTATTTGATTTGATTTGATTTGTGTCTTGGCCTTAGATTGCGTACGTTTCGTTGATCATTTTTTATTTCATAAACAAGAATATGAACAGCCTTCACACATGTCGTCGCTTTTGGATTTGAGACATTCCGGTATACTGACTATGTTTTTTTTACTGTACGAGTGAGACTTATATGCGCACATAGATAGTCCATAGGTGCACAACCGCGAATCAAAACTACGTTCTCCTGGATGACATTTGTACGCTGCAGCCACGACGAATATGTATTTATAAAATGTTTAAGAAAAATTATATAATAAATTGTACTAACACGTTTTTTTCTGTACTGTTACTGCAATATAACGTACAAAAGCAATAATAAAATTATTTCTTTTTGTAGGTGAAATTTCCTCATAATCTTAGTCCACCCAAAATCCCGTTTTAAGCCCCTACACATCCGAACATTTTACGACTTCATAAAACTGATAAAGACTTTTTTCTCTTAATTGATGACGGAAATAGGTCATTACGGAACTGAGCTACGGCCCTCGAAGACAATAAAGTTATTCGCCACTTGCCGCTGTTACACGCTAGATAAATGATTCACAGCTTCAAACGTTAATCATACATGTAGCGGGAATTAAGAACAATTCGGAGATATTCTACTTTACTGTATAAGACTACTTAATACATTAAAAATAGCATTTTGTAGAATAAGCTAGGTTTACAAGATTGAATTAGTTGATTTCACTCAATTCACCCTTCAACTGAAATGCCGGGTGGTCTGCATAAAATATTTCACTTAGTTCTTAAAATTAAACATATTTCGGCGTGCTATAAATTAAACAAGTTCTTTTTAATTATCTCTTAAATATGAATCCAGTGTAACCAATTAACGCCGCAGATTAGTTTCGTTTAATATTTTTTTATAGACAAGTAGATTCTATACATGAAGCATGTTATCGATTCTTGGCAATGTCGGATTTAGCCAATTATTTTCCAAATAAAATAGTAAGCCCTTTTTAGTCGAGTTTTCCAATAATGAAATTGTTGTGAAACCCCTTTATCTTTTTTTATTATTAAAGTTTCTATTGTAGGGCCTTCACAAAAGAAGGTTTTAGTTGTTAAGCTCCTCTAAATCGGGGATGGATCTTTAGTTTAAAACATGCAGGTTTGCCTTCACTGTATAAGGAAGTGTTAATTGCGTATATTGAAAGAAAAATCTATTAATGCACAGACGTGATCTGAATGTATCATTGACAGGATAGAGAGTTAGATAGTAGCTTACTCTTACAATGGTATTCATTATTTTAGTTCAATTGTCTGTAAACTTAGACGTCGTACAAGAGCATGAACAATCGAATTTGCACTGACTTTATAAGTTTTATAGGTAAATTAAAAATAGCACTGCAATAAAATTAAGACAGTGCGCGTTAGTGAAATGTCATGTGCGTGACCCAGTTTCGGGTGACAGCCGTGCGCAGTGACACACGCGAGTTCTCTGAAAAATATTTATACAATGTCACGACACGACATTGAACGTGTATTTTTAAATAAGTCATTTTGTGTATTTGTGTGTGTAAAGAATTTCACACCGCTACCAATAAATGTGAAAACAAGATAGCTATTATAATGTTATTTATCTCATCTTCACATTTCAATCTTAACTGTTATATTTTTTGAGCAATCGGGTTTTTAGCTTTTAGAAAATGTATCCCGTTACCCTATTTAAAAGCTTAAACACACATCTCTCAAACATTTATTATGGAGCAAGAAATCGAACCTTAGACATCCTGTGTCTGCACTTGATATAATAAAAGCAGTTCCTGCAGAGTGAATTGGAATATGGTCAGACATATTTTTGATTCTATGTACCGAGTCGTAAAATTGACATATATACTCGACTACGACTCGTATTTTCAAATTCGAAAGACTTTTGTCCTACATAAAACCTAGTAAAACAAATATTATTTTATTAATATATTAACGACATACGTATTACTTATTAGTTTGACTGTCAGTCAAATAATTATATAGTATTTCCTTTGTATTTTCTATTAGTAATATACTAAAAAGTATAAGCTATATATAACTACCCTTAATCCGTATTAAATTGCATATAAAATAAATATATTGTTTAGACAAACCGTACAAGGAAAATATGTATTAACTTAATGATAATTGAACTTTCTTGGAAACATTTAAAAATAAATCTGTATTTTTCAAATCTTTAATCTTTCTAAAGATATGATTTCACATGAATAAATAATTTGAGTCATATTCAAATAATGTGCCGTAAGTACCTGTCACGTCCTGAGCTGTCAAAATGTCTAAAATCATAGAGAATTGCTTGACAGATTCTCATACTACATTCAATTGTCGTTTGAATTTAGCTTGTCTTGAAACACAAAAACGAATAAAATAACGTGAGCAACGGAGCGATAACAACAAAAACAAAATAAAAGAAAACATCACAGAAATGTACGACATTCGATATTTTGGGTTGGTACAATTTGTTTGCAAGTGAAGCTTAAAGGAAATTGAATATTACTAAAGATAGCCTGACCTATCGAATAATTTTTGTAACGAGCCTTTGTTATTCCTATACTTTATTTAGTGAAATGATTAAATTGACTCGCTCCATTTTTAAGAGATGGTAAGTACGTATAGTCTATCCAATTAATTATCATTTGTTGACAGATAGTAATTCATTGTATTCTCTTTTATTTTTTTACATAATACACTAGTCAATCATCAAAAATAATAAACAATGCCTATATTACTATAGGCTTATATTATACATGTGTCTAATTTAGTTATTTGATTAAACAGAAAATAACCCTTTAGTTAGTTTAGATTTGCCCTTTAATTAAACAAATAATATAAACTAACCTTAAAATAATTATTAAAAAGGTAAAGTTCCGAAGATACTGGCAGCGTTCCCTCTTTGAATAACTAGACTAATTCTTTGTTCGAGGTAGCTGCCAGCTCTTCGATCTCCTGTGATGTCAATTAACCTTTTTTTTACTTTCTTAAACAATCTTATAGCGCTAAGACCTCTATCATTTTCGGAGCCCAGATTTAATATTTGCAAATAGCTTTTTCAGCTGGATTGCATTTTTGCCATGACAGCTTATCGACATCACTGCCACAGGGACATTTATGAGGAGCGCAGACCGTAGACAGGTTACTGTGCGACGAAAGGTAAGCGTGAAGCCAGTAGCCGGCCTCATGCGTACCCACAGCCAAAAGCCTAGCACATTGTACATAGTACGTACAAGTACTGTCTTGTTATTTTAATTAAAAAAAAACAAAAAAATTTTGCTAAAAAATCATCTGTAATTTCTCTAGAGAACATAAGTGTAAATAATAATGATCAAATATCGGCGTCTGTTCAAAATGTTATATAATTAAATACAACTATGGAAGTAATTAAAAATTACTCCTAAAATTTAAATAATTTTCTATTAAACGATGCGATTTAAGCAGTTTGTCTTATTTTAACGCTTCAAATAATTTCCTAACTATAAATTATTTAAATGGGGCGGACGTAAATCAGACAAGGGTGACCCTCGAGACATTTGTGTTGGCGACGGCGAAATAATAAATATATTCGTAAAGAAACCGCCCTGAAGGTACTATACCGTGTCATGTAACCGCTTCGTAGCGAATGGGATTTGTAGCTTACGAGCACAGCACCCGTACGTCAAACACACGTACGTAACGTGTTGCCAAAGTTTCTTATGCACATATTGCTTTGATATTTAGAGTCACTCACATTTTAGTGCGATCTTCATATATCAATTGAAGTCAAAGATGAAAGGTTGAATAAATTTTGGGATTCGATGTAACAAAATCGTAACCCTCTGTAAGCTTACACGTTATTGTGTAACATAAAATTCAACTGGATATACATTGCTATACAGATACACAGTACCTAAATAACTTTATTTTTGTTTATTCGCATTCTTATTACCGAACCCCAAACTTAAACGCGTAAACTATATTAATATATAAGTGAAGGCGGTCGAAAATATACAATTATTGTGGTAAAATTCCAACAAAACCATTCAAGTTAATTTCTTGTTTAACCATCAGTCTTTAGTCACTTTTGAATCTTTTTTACCACCAGCATTCAGCTCCTATCTTAAAAAGTCATAAGTCAATGACAGCAAAATTGTACGTGATATATTTCTATACGATTATATTGAGGGTAACATGTTAATGTTTTAATCGGGTAGAATTTGCTTTGTTTACGGACATTATTGTGAATGCCGTAGACGTAAACTATATTCTTTATTAAAGTTATAAACATAACATTTTATTCACTATTAATTGAATTTTCTATACTTTAAAATGTCCTTCTCCATCTCACGCTAAATTCATGACAGCATCAGCTCTGACATGACGAAGGCGCGTAAGTTATTTATTTACAGCAAATGTGATTTCTCACAGATACAATTATTATAGTAAATTTTACCTTCTGTACCTGTTCCGGTTTCACTTGGTTGAAATTTTTGACATACATATATACAGGGATAAGAGAGAAATCTAAGGAAGGATTAAGGAAGCATTTTTAAAATTGGTCCAGTAGTTTTTTCTTTCTAAATACTTTATTACTTTACTATATATCTTTCTTCTTTATATGTAATATTAGTTTAGATATAAACGTGTAGTATAGCTTATTAGCATCATTTATTTTTGGGAATATTTAAACTATGAGACAAATTTAAAGTCCGAAATTTAGCTTATCGTTCGTATATTGGATAAAACCCAATTCGATAGAGCCTCTTCACGCTGACGAGTTCTGAATCCTTGAGCCGGTTAGTGGTCCCAGACTCTCGCATCACTTACAAGATCCTTTTGATCATATTCAGATGACAACCACTCAATAAACGTCTTATCCAATACTTCTAAATGTCATATATCAAGAACTGTATTGTAACTTTCCTTATGTTACTTTTTTTGTAGTTCGTATTTCTAAGTAATAAAATAATATGAGTGTAAATATTTGTAAAAGTACTTAATAAAAAGGGATTATTCTGGACGTTAGTTAGGTGTAAGCCGCGTATCGCCATTCACACGGGCAGCCAGCGATGTTCAGCAGGGCTGTTTACTATACCAGCATTTCATTTCAAATGAAAGATTTGAAATTCCTTTTGCCGATGCCAATTAATAACCCAATCGTAAATAAAGCTTTTGAGGTTCTAAAAATATGTCCAAAATAATATGTATTGGAGAGTTTAGCATTTTTGCATTAAAGTTCCAAAACTATTAAAAAACATTTTTTAATAGAAATCCTACATTACCTTACAGTAGCCTTTAAGGCACGCAATCAGGCAGAGAAATGGATAAGCTAGGCAGCAGAAGAAATCAAATCTCTTCTCTCCTAAAAAGGGACTTTATTTCCTTAAATTTAGGCCTTGACGCGACGCCCACCGCGCCACTACTCCGGTAAGGTAGCTTGTGCTAAACCCTCCCTGGCTAGGGGGGTGTTTGGGCCCGTTCAGGGCATATCTCCCTTCAGGTGGTATTTATGTTCTTGCCGTGCTAATACGGGGCAGGTTGTATAGCCCTTGAGAGGGGGCTGCAGCGCGCGGGGAGACGTGGTCTCTACTCGCTGCGCGCGTCGATGGGGAACAACTTCGGGAATATCCTCGTCATATATATGGACGAGTTGGAACCTGTTTGCCGACGGGAGCCGCGTTTCCTGTTGTGCTGTTCATCTTACTGGCATACTTGACAATTCTATGGCGGATTTTTTTTTCAACTGCGATTTATATTCGAGCAACATGTCCGATAGCCCGCGTTTCACGCTCGCGTATTAACGCTATAAAGGAAAAAAACAATTGACAACGGAGGGACGCAATAGCCCTACAGGTCGGCCATCGGAGAGAAATCCACAGGATTACCGAACGAGTTACGACCCACAGCGTTTGCTCACGAACGTTTAGCTGTAATGTCGTTCGATATTATTGCTTATTGCTCTCGCCATCTCTATCTATTTTGATGCTTCGACGATGATGTTATAGTTTAAACGTTAGCGTTATCGGTACCCATATTACCAATTCGTACTGCAATACGATAAAATTTTATAGAATATTTTTCTTATATTGTCTCTGCTCTTGCGTACATTTCATTCTTCTTTCCATGAATTGTATGGATGGCTATTGTAGTCATTAAATAATTTTGGAACTGATAGATTACATATTGATATGTCGTAAGAATTAACACAGAACACTGGAAGTAAATTAAAAAACTTTGAACTTCCATGACATTACTAAATGCTACCATTTTTGCTGATATTTTTACAGTTACAGATATTTTCAATAGTCCATAGTTACTTACATAATCTCAAATTTTAAAATTTTCTCGATCTACTTGAAATCTAAACATAGATCTAGGAATGTAGGCCTCTTTGTGATCTTATATTCACAAAGAGACTTTTAAATTCAAAGAATACAATGTATGTTTTATACGACGTATTGTGATGGATCCCTTTGAAGAAAGAATTAGTGCGTAAGTCCTGTTTTTATCCTCTTTCCCCGGCATTTATTCAACTGTGTTATCCAAACTAAATCAATAAAGCCACAGAATACACATACCGAGGTTTGTTTGAGGAAACTGAACTTCTAAAAATAATTTCTGCTTTTTATTTTGTTTTCTGTTTCTATTTTTTTTATAGAACAGGGGGCAAACGGGCAGGAGGCTCACCTGATGTTAATATTAATTCAAGATATATAATATATGTTATGTATATATGCCTATTCCGACTTTTGAATGTTGGTAATCTCAAATAAGTTTTAAAGTTTAAATTAAAGACATATTATATGATATATTAAATAAATTAATTATTACAAAGCTAAGGTGGTTTTTTTGTAGGGCAACTTTGTACGTATATACATTAGAGGAATGGTTGTACTTAACCTATATAAACTATATACAAAATGAAAAAGATATTGCAATTCCAGACGTATTTTGTAATTATAACGTGAATGTTACGCCGTTCATCATTCATATTATCCATTCACATAACATACATTATACGATAACTATGATTAACTGATGTTTTCATAAAACCGCAATGGTGAGAAAGTGTATACAATAATAATAAATTAACGGATTGCCTGTGTGAAATAAGTCGGGATTAAAAATAGCCTACAATTTTTCTATTTTATTGCATCTATTTAGAAGTTTTCTATTTACAAGTCTACTTATTATATTTATTAGGTTTACGCGAGTACTACACATTAAACAAACATATTTAATGCTCTTTATTAAGCATAAAATGCTGTAAAGCAATAGATAAATAATATAAGTTAGGACGCGTGAATCCACACAACGGCGCCATTAAATATGTCCTATTTTTTGTAAGAATCATGTGTATTTCAAATTGTAGCGCAAATTCGTGGATTTAGCCGAGCGTCTGGTTATTAATAATGAAACGCAAACACTTAGAGTATACTCTTATATTTCTTTCATTATTCTTTTGTTTTCTTGACTTTATTGTCTTTCTTCATTACGCGCCTTTAGACTCACCAGCGCCCTCGACTACCTGTCGATCTCATTGTTGTTTTAGTAAATTAATTTCATTACTCCCGAATATTCTTTGTTGTTCTCCTGACTACGCTATAAATAAAATAACATTGAATCTTGAATGCAGTCTTTTAAAAGATTATAAAAAGGCGTAAAAAAATTCAGCGGTAGGTTGTAAACCGTTGAGGCGGAGGTCAAACCGTATAACCTTGATTTCCATGATTCCATAAATCTGTGGTTTAAGGCACGTGAAATATTTTCGATCTAATTTCACATAAGCTTCTTTTTAAAAGAGCATACCGATCCTTAAACAGCCGGTTTCGCTAAACAACAGATGAGCCTTCTTCTCCCCTATTCAATAGAAAGGCTGTCTCTGAATAACCCTTTCAGAGGATTATAAAGCTTCGATATTGGAATGAAATATTCTACTATGGATTTTATTATGAATCGCAGCAAAGCGTAGTTAGAAAACTGCTGCCATCTTCATATTGTGATTTGTGATATTGTGACTGAAAAATGTAGATAATTGAAAATAGATTTTCATAGTAGTTGTTACATTATTATATTTTTTATATATACAGTCTAAAACAATGCATACACATTAAAAAATTCAAGAAAGTATGACATTACAAATTTAACACACACATACACATCAATTACATTAGAACTTAATCAATATATCAAAGGATAAAACTTTAGTTTATTTTGTGGTCGTTTCAAAATAAACAAACAAAAACAAAAAATAATAATAATAATATAACTAAAATTTTAAATTGATATATTGAATAACTAAAACTAAAAGATAAATAAAATTATGCTTTGTATATGGATGAGAACGCTCTGATTTTTTTGTTTAATCTAACGTTTTTTGTTTAAATTTACTAAAACTGCAAAACTTCCCATCCTCGACCTTCAGATATTCAGTACAAAGAACCTTAAATTGTAATTGTACTTTCACTATTAATCATCAAAAGTAACAAATCAATACTTTACTTGCTTGTCTCTATTAAATACGTTTAATTAAATAAATGTTTATGTACTATCATTACAATTCAAAACACACATTCCATCTTTAAGCAAGTGGATTCGAGAACTCTTAATTTAATTAGAAACTTGCCCGATTCTAACTGAAACTGACATTACATGCGCTAACCATCATATTGTTCCGGTTTCCTTTTTGTTAAATTCAGTTAGATAGAACGCGGTGGGTACTTTCAGGAAACACAATTCATTGTAATTTGACAATGTAAATTTTTAATACAGAAGATGATATACTATAACACCAAGGTTTATTGTTATAGTTGAGAACCGCTACTTTAGTGCACATAAAGTATCCTCGTGGACGAAGGTCTAGAATGAATTTCTGAAACAATCTTTGTTTCGAGAATACAAAGATTTCCCATAAAAATATCATTTCTAAAACCCAGTTTTGTGCACATTACGATTATATATTTTTCATATAAAACCTTAAAACACGGTTCTCAGACTTTTTTATTAAAGTAATGTCGCTTAGTAAGGCGTAGATTGTATACATATTTTTCAGATGTAGCCAATGAAAGATTTCTTAAAAATATAATGTTCGGTGTGGTTAGCGAGCGACACCGACCGGAAATTCTGTCCCGCCTAGAGCTTGCATACGCCGGAAACGGTCTTGCGGGCCGGACGCGTGCCACATGCTTCTAGCGTCTTACAAATATAGGCATTGATGCAAGTACACAGTCGCAAAAAATTATACTATCTTTTATTTAACTATAAAATATCTTCAATATCAACCAGCTACGGATAAAAAACTCATCTACCCCATCGACCTGTAACAGATTTGTCAGTCTCTTGTTTCGATAAAAGTGCTGAAATATTTATGTAGAGTGTCAACGTCGTATAACACCGTGTAGACAGAGCATGGCTGGCTGATTGCCAATATACATGTGTGTATACGTGTACACACACACCTGCCACTAATGGGTGCACACAAATATGAGTGGTGAAAAAAAACCATTGTTTATTGTCTATTCGTAACACAGTTAATAAAATACTGTAAATGTTCACTTTGCGTTAGATAGATCTATTAATGATATTTAATTGTAGCTGCAGAATTCAAGCGACAATGCAAAATGCAATACTTTGGCCAATACCACATCAATATTAGCTATAGTAAAATAGATTTGGCGCGTAGTATCGGGTTACGTAATGGTTTTAACTTAATCAAAACTAAACTACTGTTGAAAATGCCGAGCGAAATATAATGTTCAATAATGTTAAAGTTAACGACGCCCGCCCTCAATATCCGCTATGACGTAAACTAACTACATAAAACAATGAACTCTTGCATAATATTTTATAGATTTAAACAATCTCAACTTGAACATAAATATACAGATACAATATATTAAAAGGTAAATATTATTACCTATTAAATGAGTTCATGAGTCTAGTGTGTTTAATATATTGTGTATAATAATATATTATGTAACAGAAATTTAAAAGATGACACAGAGATGTCATCCCCTTTTTTTGACAAAAACTAATCGATCTTGTTCTTAAAATAAATTAACTTTTTTGTCTCTTTCTAACGCATTTTGTTATCGCTGTGTTAATAAGGGGCAGATGACTGGTTAAATTAGAGTGATTTTTTAATAAGAGCGTAACACTAGCAACAATTAAAGCCAGCATTAAAAATTGCTTATGCATACGACTTTATTGAGATTATACAATTATAAGTTCAGAGGTTTTACGGCAAAAAATATAGTTATGCTTAAACCTCCCTGACCACTATTTTTCATGTAAAACTTTAAAACACGGTTCTCAGACTTTTTTATGAAAAGTAATGTCGCTTAGCAAGGCGTAGATTGTAACCTAACAAGAATATTGGACTGGTATTGTCCGAATTACTGGCACCTGACAGCTGACGCATGACGTATGACGTGAATTTTTTTTAATATGGTTTATGGTAGCGAGTTGAACTGTTTAATTTGTCTTTAGCTTAACAAAGAATATATATTGGTACGCATGATACAGACTTTGAATCGTCAAAGAAAAAACTAAAAATGTTTTTTTAGCTGTTTAGTCATAGCACATTTTATTTCATTGTTTGGACGTACAAAATAGACACCGTTCAAGAAATCACGCCGAAAGTAAATGCAGCGGGTTGGTGATAGCGTTTAAAAGCCCCGACCTCGAGACATACAAATGGCGCAAATTAACGCGGAATGTACACGGCTTTTCCTTAAAATGAACTTCTTTGTGACACTTTGAGGAACTTTCGCCCTTATCGCGTAGGTATTTAATATTGGGGAATGTTATTTAGATCAAACAGAGGTAATTATAATTATCGTTTTATATATGACTTTCCTTTGTCATAATATCCTTCTTATTTTAATATACAATAAATTATTATAGAACTTAATTTAATTACGTGTCTATGATGAGTTTCTGATCTTAAGTAGATGTTACATAACCTTGACTTGATTGATGGTAGAATCAATCCTTCGTTATATTCAATTAAAACCCGAAATACTGTATTTTCTTATACATCTATTAATCCGGAATGAAAGTTTTAGACATTATATTACCAGACATTAACGCTGTATTACGACAGTCTTATTCATTTTTTAAACGTTGTGTAACAGACACCACTAGATCCCCCTTTTGGTCAGCCTGCAATATTATATACTGGTTAGAGATGTAGCCTCTTTGGTAAA